>OX104036.1:24296144-25752723 GCA_944470415.2 Schistosoma rodhaini | reverse complement strand
ACACAGTTGGTGATTCATTTACATAAAGTAAAAAGAAGAAATACCGAGGATTGTGTCTTTCGGAACTCCACATTTTACAGGATTACACGATGAGAGAGCTCCATTTACTCTTGCCCTATGTCTCCTGTCATGCAGAAAGTCACTTATCCAGTCTGTAACCGTATAAAGAACTTCAAAAGTTTTCATTATTAATTTAAGTCCAGGACGGGCGAGAACTTATCAAAGGCTTTATTTAGATCTATGAAAATCATATCTGCAGGAATATTTCAATATTTTGCCTCGGTCCAATTTTCTATTACGGTAAGAAGATTTGTCAAACATGATAGGCCTGTTCGAAAACCATGTTGTTTCCTGGATAGACGATAATGTCCTTCTACATAGTTTACAACGGCCTTCCGAATAACTTTTTCCGTCAGTTTTACAACTGCATTAGTTAAGCTAACGGGTCTATGGTTACTAACTGAATCTTTACTCCCAGCCTTATACACCGGACTAATTATCGCGTCTTTTCAGTCTTTGGTCAATCTGGACTGCCACATGAACATATCAAACAGTGTTACTAAAGGTTCAGCAATTTCATCTGATGGGGCTTTCATAATCCTAGAATGAATATAATCAGGCTCACTGGACTTATCAGGTTCGGGATGCCGAAGTAGTTTTAAGATAGCACCCTTCTCAATAACTACAGAGACTATCATCAAGCCTCCGAAATCACAATGAATAGTTGGTTATTCCTCCTTACTGATAGAAAATACTTTACCGAAATATTTCGATAAAGCTTCAGTTTTTTCGATATCATTTCTTGCCAATATTAATGAATTTTCGGGTACCAAACGTGATGGGATTCCATCGCTTCTCCGAGTTCGCCTTTCTACATACGAGAATAACCGTTTCGAAATATATTTGCAATCTCTAACCAATTGCTCTTCATATGACCGTCTAGTATTACTAGTTAACGCCTTATAAGCATTCCTAATCTTACAATAACTGGATCTGTACTGTTCTAAGCCAGTAGAGATGAAGATATTCCAGCGTATCTTCCTACGTCTAGGAAGTTTCTTGACTTCTTTAGTTATCCATGGTGGACTATTATTCGGTCTAGGTGGTACCGGGCATGGTATGAACGAAGACGTGACTGAAGTAAACTTGCCTTTAAATTTGAAAGTGGTAACATTTTTTTCATGTGGTTTAGAAACCCTTCGACTTGTTCTTTTGCAGGCTGTATTATTCTCAGATTATCATCCTGTCACGTATATTGCTCCCACTTCGTCCCAGGAAAATATTTTTGACGGGAACTTACCCCCTAATTCTTACACATCGTGGACTTCGTTTCCTACATACCTTGAATAGGCCCCCAGCGATTGACACTGACGCCTTTTATCTTTGGATTATACTGATTCATATATGGATATTTCACTGACCAGTACGTTCTTACGTTATAAATGAACACTTTATATCTGACATACGTTCTATGTGCATAGGCTCTGATCCTAGTGTTAACTCGGTTAATACGTTATAATAACTATATACTCAAATATTATATTTTAGCCAGGCAAGCTGTTTACTCACCCAGCTTCAAATTATGGCAAGTAACTCTAGCAAAAACGAAATTTCACTACCTTTCAAGCTTACCAAAAGGTCGAATCTCTTACCCCTATGACTGACGACTCAGTACCTCACAAACATAAACCCTTAGCATCCAAACCCGATGCATCTTATCCACACATAACACTATCTCTACCTGATTCAAAACACAGAGCTATTGAAGAACATTCAATCCCTCATTTCAAACCCTCATAACCCACTCGATGGTTATGAAAACTCTAATAGAGATACTCCCAGCCATTTGAACTTAGTGGGTCATCTGTTTAATATGTGTCTTATCAACGCTAGATCGGTGTGTGATAAAAGAACGGATTTAGCCCGGTTTGCACCAATTTATCAACCATCACATTCAATGATATCTAAAGCATGAACTAACAGTAATATTTTCAACCCAAGTACATCACTTAATAACTATTTCCTATATCGTAGTGGTAGGTTAAAAGGATTGGGTGAATGATGCCTTATTTACGCTCATTCTAGATTAAATACACTATTATGTGATAAGTCTGAACTAAAAAAACTACAGGAATCGGCTTGAGTCGTCTTAAAGCCTTTGGATTCCACTTCCATACTGCTTGACCTCATCTACTGTCAACCTAACGCGTCGATAGGCTAAACAGTAGTATTATCAGAGGTATTCACACTAACATCATTCAGAAGCAATTTAATTTGTGCTGAATTCAACATGCCTGAAATTTCTTGTTTTCCAATCAAGGCTTCTAAACGTTAAAAATCATTTTTTGAGTATCTAGAACTAGGACAGTGGATTCAGTGTCAGCAGCCCTACCAGACACCAAAATACCGTGGACTTGGTCCTTACCAGTGGCCTCACCCCAAATACTGTGTATATTTGAAAAAAAGTTTACAGGTAGTGATCATAACATTGTAGCCTTAATATAAAAAATACAACCGGTAGACGTAAAACTACTACACTATGTACAACTGTCCTGTCCGCATAAACTTCCTCAACTTCTCCAGGGGATTCTACGGCATTGATCACTGTGTTCTGGACGTAAAACGTAAACTAGCGTGTGGCAATGAATGTGGAGTACTTACGAGGGGAAAAAGTTCCCTCATATTTCTCTATACTCTGTCTGATCTCTTCTCAATAAAAGTTTGAATGCCATAACGCTTTACTCCTGTATAAATCTTTCAACTGACACCTCTTCCTTCAACAAGACCTATAGGAGATACGAATGAACCAACAGGTATATCATCCACTTCAGTGCCAGCTCCTGAAGAGAGCTTTTCATGCTGGTGGGTACCTATCTTTCTGCCGATAGAGGAAATCAGACTAGTAGTCATTTTAAACCACATGCAAAATACAAACTCACTTCTTTAGTGCAGTTCCGATCAGAGAGTATTCCCACCCCCTTCTGAGTAAACTCTTCAAAACAACTTCACCAGCTAATTTCATGCAGTCCCCTCCAATCCATGATATCAGTAAAATGAGCCACCAAAGAACGAACATTTAGTCACTTTAAACCGTCACTAGCACTCCCTCTCAGTTGTAAAAGCTCCATGACTGACCCTTCTTACCAGTTATCAGATACATCATTCACTGACTAGTCGTGCCCTACCATGCCTATTGATGTTGATCTTAAAAATAAACCATCCATGTCCAAGATAACGCCTTCCACATCTCTTAACCGAGGGTCAGTGATTGATTGTGAAGAGCTCAACGCAAACCCCAGACGCATAATCGTTGAACAAAACAACTCCTGACTCACTAGGTTGATTGGTGATTTATCCAAATTCATGTTCTATTCACAAATTTCCACTATGTTATTTCATTCAAGCTCACTCTGAAGTAAGATGGCTAATCTTAAATCTCTAACTCACATGATCAATCTATTCTGCATTCTAGTTACTGAATCCTAGTGCCCACCTGATATTTCTTATTCAACACTGTGTGTAGATAGATACAAAATGTACCGAACAGTTGGACATAGATGGCCAACAAGCCTACCAGAAATACTAACCTCTTAGACTTAATTTTCATACACGATGCCTCAACATATAATGAATACACTAGTCTTGAATTTCCAGGTAGTGATCACAAAGTTGTATCCTGTCAATCCTTTGAGCGAATATTCCCTTGTACTTCTAATGGAAAAAAAATTTTGCATAGATTCTATCAGAATCATTGCAAACACCGACTGGTCCTACTCCCAAATTCTTCTACGTGGTCCTAGTTCTGGTTAGGTTTTTCTTCTGGTGACGTTAACACGACACCAGATTTTCTTTAAACCTCAAAATCTGTCTGGGCTCAGTCGCCTGACTTATAACAAAAACCCATACGCCCCTTATTGTGATTGTATTCCAAACAAAATGAAATCTAAACTGAGAGGGTTGAGGTACGGGTTCTTTTGTTGAACGCGACTCCTCAGCTATTCTGAACAACCAATCAGTATTTAGCAATATTGTAAGTTTTCGACAAACAAAGGAATTAGAAGCTGCACGACGGTCCCCCAATTTACGAAATAAGAATAAATTTTTAACTGCTACTCAAAAGAAGAAAAGTTTGTCTGCAATCTGATATTCCACCTGTCCTAAACGTAAGTGGTGTGCTTATAAGGGACTCGGCATAAATATGTGGGCTGCTTAGCAAAACATTTGCTCAGGCACTCACTAAACGCAATCAGAATGAACTTATAGCTAGCATTCTTCGACTCATATACATTAGCCTCAGCTTCAGTTTGGAAAGGACAGGAGGCTTGATGGCCTGTGTTAGTCGTGGCAATGGTGGTCTCTCAGTTGATCCAACTTTCTTTTGAAAGAGTCGACGGATGGAGCCTCAGCCACTTACTGGGGTAATGAATTTCACTCGTTGATGATTCGATGGGAAAGTCGATAGTCAGCTGACAAGTAATTTGTTCTAGGCTTATGACATATTTTGGAGTGTCCTCGTAAATTCTCTGTTGTGAAAGACAAGAAAAATGAGGGCATATTAGGTGCAAATTTACCGCTAAGTAGTCTGAAAACTATAATCAAGTCACCTCTAGTTTTCCGATATGACAACAGGATTAGGTTTAATGACAACGGGAATAAGTTTGGATCTGGAATTCACACCGAGAATTGTGGGGGGGGATGCAATAATGTCATTAAAATCTTATCGCAGAAGTGGTTGAGATGGAAAACTGGCTAATTTAACTAAATATAGGGTTCCGACATTCATATCCTGCGTACTAAGACGCTTAACCTGTTCTTTTATCCAGGCATTTTTTCTTGGCAGTGGAAAATTACATACATTGTCCCATAATTTAAAAAAGGATCCAGACTGGATCTCCCGATTAACCACACTCCCATCTTATCTAGAACTATGAAGAAAGCAATTGACAAACCTCTGGATAAGCACCAGTTAATTAGATCTTCACAACATGTATTAATTTTCAAAACGTCATACGGAGCCTGTTACCTACAACACTGTGATCGTATAACAAACAATAGGGATGAAGGTAAACTTGTTGTTGCTCTTTACTTTGACCTCACCAAAACATTTGATAAAATACAACACTCTCCTGTCCTGTTTCGGCTAAAGGCGCTTTATAACGGGTAGTGGAAATAAGGCAAAACTTCTCTGACCATCAGGACATTACTAGTGCTGTTCTCCATGGCTTGGTCACTGGACCCATATTGTTGATCATGTGTGTTAATGACACTTACAATTGCTTTCCACTAGGGAAAATCTTTCTTTATGCATCCGACCAACGTCACAGTTCAAATATTAACTGTATAATACAGAAAGATCTGAACAAACTACAGAGCTGGCATGATGCATGTATTCTCTTTCTTAATACGGAAAAGTCTGGAAACATGTGATTCAGTACGTTTGATCAGCAGTTAAGCTTGCAGTTGAACAAGTTGAAATTTAGACAACTAAGTATGATCTGAGATTTAGGAGTGAAATATTCCAAAAGTCCTTCATTCACCGAACAGACTACATCCCAAGTCTACAAAGCTCGTAGACTGTTGGGTTTATCAACCGTAACGTCTATTTAAAGAAATCCAAAACAAATATATAAGGTATGTGCTCGCCTCCCAATAGAATACTGCCCAGTCATATTTATTTACATGAGTTCCCTTAACCGACAGAAAATTGAGAAAATGCAACGCCATTTTTCAAGACTTCCCAAGCCTGACCTATAATACTGAAAGATACGAAGCAGGAAAATTAGGCCCCTTATGGTTAAGGTGAAGTAAACTTAACCTTACCCAACTTCTCAAAACTCCATAAACAAAACTACAGTGAATTGTGATACTTTAAAATTTGCCAAAAATAGTAAATATAAACTTCCGAATCAGGATTTTATACTGGAGATATCGAGAACACAAACCAAATTTAAGTGTACTTTCTTTGTCACAGGCTATGCAAGCCTCTGGAATACGTTACCAGTAGATATCCGATCAAGTGAAACGCATACTAAATTTGAATCTTCCCTAAACTGATTTGTGGACTAATTCGGAGTTTCCCACACGCTAGATAGAGCTTACCTAAATCAAGTTGCATTTAAAAATGGTCCATCTAACATCTAACCGATTGAAAACTAGCGGCCATGTCACAAACCGCAATTATTGAACTCCCGAATGGCCTCTGTGATTCGACGTTCGACATGCTGCGGTCTAAACAGTGATTCATTCGCTTTCTTTCGTTATATACTTCGTAATCCCTTTTTAACTACTAAATAAATGTGATTCTTGAGTTTTTCGATCTCCATAACCATTGATGGTGTTTTACACATTGAGCCTTGGAAATACTTTTGAACCACAACCCAACAAAACCCAAAGCAACTAGAGACTGCTCGGATAGAAAATCAGAGACTGTCCAGTCATAAGAAGCTCGGAAAATACCCTGAATTATTGTAAGTTTCTTTCAGTTTATATTATTATTACCATTCACAAACATCCTATGGGTTCATAAGTGTTGTGAAGAAACTATTTATCATTTCTTCAAAAATGTAATAATACACAAGTTTCGATAATGTTAGCATTATGTTTGCCATATTTGAAAAAGAGTAAGGAAAGAGAATAAAATGTTAATAATAGAATAATATTAATCGATCAGGTTCTGTATAATTGAGAAGAATATTGGATTGATTTTAAAAAAGGAAAGGAAGAAACTAAGGAAATAGAAATAAAGAAGACGCGAAATACGTAAATAGCTTAATAAGCGTGTTTATGAATACATAACAAGAATAAACGACTATGTATGTATCGCAAAATGAGTAATAAAAATAAAATAAATTAATAAGTAAATAACTTATTATTGTGTTAAGATATGACGTTAGAATAAGTTTTTGTGCAGTCATAGTTTGGAGTGATCCTATGAAAGTCTCAATTAAGTGCAAAGGATAATCAATATATATTAGTTGTATATGCACGGTGAAAGTAAAATGAGTCTGAGAAGTTGATTTTAGCGTGACACAAGTTATTATCTTAATTAAAAACGTCGTAATCCTAAGAATAATATTTATTTGGAAGGAAAAAAGAGGGAAATAAAGAAAAAAGCTGAACAGCTAGTAAAAGGGTTTAATCATAATGATAGTAGTGTAATGAATATAAACCTCTGAAGTAAGCCAATAATTTAAGAGAATAATAATAATAAACATTCAGTGCACCCGGATAAACACATGTACATTTATGTAACAGTATACAGAGTGAAACCGCGTAATAATATAAACATTTGTGCAATATTGATTTGGAATGATGCTATGATAGTGATAATTAATTGCAAAACTTACTTACTTACTTTCGCCTGTTACTCCCGATGGAGCATACGCCGCCGACCAGCATTCTCCAACCCACTCTGTCCTGGGCCTTCTTTTCTAGTTCTATCCAGTTCTTGTTCATTCTTCTCATGTCTGCCTCTATTTCTCGGCGTAATGTGTTCTTTGGTCTTCCTCTTCTCCTTTGACCTTCAGGATTCCATGTGAGGGCTTGTCTTGTGACGCGATTGAGTGATTTCCTCAAAGTGTGCCCAATCCACTTCCAGCGCTTCCTCCTGATTTCTTCCTCCGCTGGAATCTGGTTTGTTGTCTCCCACAGTAACTTGTTGCTGATAGTGTCTGGCCATAGGATCCGAGGTATCTTGCGTAGACAACTGTTAATAAACACTTGTATCTTCTAGATAATGGCTTTCGCAGTTCTCCACGTCTCCGCCCCATACAGAAGAACTGTCTTGACATTTGTATTGAAATTTCTGATCTTGGTGTTGGTTGACAATTGTTTTGAGCTCCAGATGTTTTTTCAGTTGTAAGTATGCTGCTCTTGCTTTGCCGATCCTCGCCCTCACATCTGTATCTGATCCAGCGTGTTCATCAATGATGCTGCCCAGATATGTAAACGTTTCCACATCCTCCAAAGCTTCTCCGTCAAGTGTAATTAGATTGATGCATGTTGTAATGTATCGGAAAGTCTTGCTTTTCCCTTTGTTTATATTGGGACCTACTGCTGTTGAGGCTGCTGCTACACTGGTCGTCTTCTCCTGCATTTGTTTTTGCGTTTGTGATAGAGGAGCCAGATCATCTGCGAAGTCTCAATCGTCAAGTTGCATCCTGCCTGTCCACTGTATCCCGTGCTTTCCTCCAGTCGTTGGCGTCTTCATGATCCAGTCGATCACCAGGAGAAAGAGAAACGGTGAGAGTAACCAACCTTGCCTAACACCGGTCTTTACTTCAAACGAGTCGGTGAGTTGTCCTCCATGCACGATTTGGCAGTTTAGTTCATCATAGGAGTTCCGTATGATATTGACTATCTTCTCAGGCAGGCACTCCGTAGTGTCGAAGAAGCCTCCATAGTGTCGTCCTGTCCACGCTATCCAAATGCCTTCTCGTAGTCGATGAAGTTGATGTAGAGTGATGAGTTCCATTCGATTGATTGTTCCACAATGATACGTAGAGTTGTGATTTGATCTGCGCACGATCTATCCTTACGAAATCCAGCTTGTTGATCTCGAAGTTGGGCGTCCACGGAATCCTTCATCCTGTTTAACAATACTCGGTTGAAGACTTTTCCTGGTATTGAGAGGAGAGTGATGCCCCTGTAGTTGTCGCACTTGCTGAGATCGCCTTTCTTTGATATCTTGATCAGAAGTCCTTCTTTCCAGTCTGTTGGAACTTTTTCTTCGTCCCAAATCTTACTGAAGAGGATGTGGAGTATCTTGGCAGTTGCTTCTACATTTGCTTTCAGTGCCTCTGCCGGGATGTTGTCTGGTCCCGCTGCTTTGCCGCTCTTGATTTGTCTAGTGGCCATGCTGATCTCTTCAATTGTTGGTGGGCCAACATCAATTGGGAGGTCTGTGGGTGCTGCTTCGATGTTGGGTGGGTTCAATGGAGCTGGTCGATTTAAGAGTTCCTTGAAGTGTTCTACCCACCTGTTTCGTTGTTCTTCAATGTCGGTGATTACTTTGCCTTCCTTGCTTTTCACTGGTCTTTCTGGTTTACGGTAATTTTCAACAAGTTTCTTGATTGTATCATACAGTTGTCTCATGTTTCCCTCTCTTGCAGCCTTTTCCGATGTCATCGCTAAATCTTCCACATATTTACGTTTGTCGGTTCTGATGCTCCTCTTCACTTGCTTGTTTGCCTCTGTGTATTCGGCTTGTGCCTTGGCTTTTTCCGCTCTTGTTAGGCTGATATTGATTGCTGCCTTCTTGTTCCTTCTTTCTTCAATTTTATCCAGTGTACCAACAGTGATCCATTCCTTGTGATGGTGCTTCTTTTGGCCCACAACCTCCTGACATGTTGAAACGATTGCCTCCTTGATACCTTTCTAGTTGCTCTCCATGATAGTTCCCTCTCCATTGAGTAGATCATGAAAGGCCTCGAACCTGTTGCTGGGGGCTATGTTGAATTTGTTGAGTTTGTCAGCATCTCGAAGAAAGGCCGTATTAAACTTTTGTGATGTTGTCCGCGATAATCAAATATAAATTTCTAAGTTATATGTATGTAGTGAACATAAAGTAAATATGAGAAGTTAATTTGTCTAAGTGTAACATAGGGTAATTTCTTTTTTGCTTTTGATTATAGACTTTGGACGTTTAGGAATAACATCTGTTTAGAAGGACAAGAAGAGATGAAAAGAATATCTAATGTGTCGAGGGACCAATAATGCTATGAGTAACAGTAATGATTACAAATGCGAACATAAGCTGACTTCGTACATTAAGATGAATAAAAATAAAATAAGATGGACGTGAAAAGTTTTAAAGGTTTCACTTTGTATTTCAGTCAATTAAATAAACGACGGACCTCGTTTGTATAAATCATTGTTAAACAGATTGATATTCAATAGGTGACACAATCCACTTTCGGAAAGAAAATCACCAAGGAGACTGGGTTGGTTACACTCACAGGTTGAGAGTGGCAAGATACAAAGAGGACGATCTGGCTGCGTTCTTCTAAAAAATATTTTAGCCAAGATAAAAACAGATTCTGTATGTCAAATGAAGAGAGCCTGGGAAGAAGAAATTTGTGTGAGACACTGTCAAAAGCCTTACTAAAATGGAAGTAAAGAATTACCACTGACTGGCCAACATCTCTTCTCTGGGTAATTTGATTGAAAAATTCCAAATACAATGTGAAGCATGAGCGTTTAGTCATAAACCCGTGTTGGGATGGGCTAATCAGGACAGCTGAAAGTAAATATGATAATATATGTTTGTGGATGATTTTTTCCATGGTTCTTGATAACAGGGATGTCAAGCTATTGGGCCTATAGTTAACAATGTCACTACGTGATCCCCTTTTGAATCTAAGGGTGGTAAGAAATGTTTTCCATACAGATGGATAGGCTCCATATTCCAAAGATGGGTTGAACAATTTAAAACAGAATAACCTGAATTCTGTACTACCGTATTTCACAATTGATGAGGGAATCTCGTCAGTTCTACTGTCATAAGACTTTTTCGGGGTAGCTATGGCCCGTTTGGTGTTGAAGGGTATGGAATCAATTTTTGATAGATGCCTTGATGTCACCATTGGCAATATATTGATAGAGCTTTCAGTTCCAGTGTTGTAGGATTGTGAGAAATGCTGGCTGAATTGTTTGCAAATAATATCAGGGTCGTCGACAATGCCTCCGTTAACTATGAAGAATTTAGTCGTGACAAGAGAATTCGACTTCACATGGGATTTAAAAAGCCGGAGTATTGATAATTGTGAGTCTTTACTAACTAGGGCTTTATTTTCTATATTCATAAAATACTTGCTTTTAGATGAAGAGTTTCTGTTAGTTAAATATACGCTGAGGTGCATACAAGTCCTTATGCTCGTGGTAGTGGTGTTTTTATTTCCTCAGCTTTCTTTTGAATGTTTTAAAAGTATTCCGGCCCTTATTGGCGTTATAAGCCACATGGCTAATAAATGGAGCAGCGAGGTTGAAGCAATATATCAGGTTGTGGTATAAATCAGAAAGCGCGATTTCAATATTATTTGTGATAAAATAAGTTTCCCGTGGTAAACAACGAATAAGAGTTTCAGTCCGTTTCCAGGTTTCTTTATCAAAGTGTCTACTCTGGTACATCATTGCACCTTTATAATTCAGTTGTATGGCGTCTAAAGATTGAATAATACTCAATACAATCACTCATAAAAACTCATGACTGATATGCAATGTGAAAGAATCTATGTTGGTTGGTAACAATATATCACGTATATTATTTCTCCCAGTCGGTTTTCGGACCTGTTGGACCCATCCACAAAGTTCCAGTGTTTCAACTAACTTGTAATATCGACATGTTATCGGAGTCGAACCCCATGTAACGTTTGACATATTAAAGTCACCTCCGATGATTTTAAAAGTATCTGGTTGGTGTGAAGCAAGGGAAAAAAATAATATATTTCTGCAAGGGCAGGTACACGCCATTTTTACAGGCATGATCTACAAGTTACAACATATACTAGTTCACAGTATGCATCCCAAGCAGGGTTGTTTAGTAAATATAATCTATAAAAGTTGATAGCAGATCATGTTTGTTAGTAATCTGTTAAACTTAGTATCTGTAAGAGGTGGTCTGTATATGCATCCAACTAGCAGATAATTTTGAGATCCACAGTTTACAGTAACCCGAGTGGAGTCGTCTATAGCATCAAGAGATTTATCCTCAAACTTGCAGGCCTGAATGTCCGAATGGAAATAGATAATTGTACCGTCTCCTAATCCATAACATCTATCGGTTTTAAAGAAAACGTAATTATCTACATGCAAGGATTGGTAAGATATAGATGAATTGCACCATGTTTCCGTAATAAGTACAATAGTTGGATTTACAGGGAATAAACGAGTTTTAAGGTGAGTAATTTTATTGGGCATAGGGCGGACATTTAACGAAAGAATAAGAAATTGAGAATTATCATGGTGAAGCAGGTTAGAGTATAAATCACAATTGGTATTTTCATGAATAGTGGTAGGATTGGGTAAGGTAAGAGTTGTGTTGCGATCGGAAATATCTTTGTCATCATTTGAAATATGTTTACTGTTGCCAGCAGAAAAGCCGGCGGAAGCGCAAAAAAAATTTTCCCACTGCTATTGGATATTACATCTGATAAAGGCATAGTTTGCATATTGGGAGCCGGACCAAGAAGGCTATCAGGTCTATGTGTGCGACCAAGTGACCATTTACAATTTAGATTACTATTTATACCTGATGTATGGGCAACATTTTCTAGACGCTTATTTCCAAGGTTTTTGGTTTGTTTTGGCTCCTACGTAATTTTGGGAGAATCGTGTGTTTTCAAATATATTTTTGCGACGGTTTGCAAGGTCCGAATACATCGACGTTAATTGTTTGGTCAGTTATATAATTGTTATGACTAGTTTTCTCGTTATCCGTTGTACAGCTACCTTAACTGGTTGTTGCACTGACAGCTATTTGAACTGTGTTATCCCATTCGTACTTAGTACAATTACCCAGAGTTGAATCTAAATCGACATTCTTAAGAGGATGGACAGAGGAAGTTCCGCAGTTACTAGTAGGTTTAAGGTCGCTGCTGACTCATGGATCTTTGTTGCCCATTAATTTAGGTTATACAACTAATACAACAATCTTCAGCTTTCAGTAGTGCGGTTAGTAGGTCGGTGGACATGTATTAGCCTTCCATTGAAGGTCCAGCTTCTCCTTCAAATTGTTCACTGATAGGGCTGATACCATTTGTTCGGGCAAGGCGTTCCAGTCACTTACCAATCGATGGGAAAACCGGAACCCAATGTTAATTTTATTAGATCGCGTATGATCTTGGAGATCATTAGTGCAGAAGGAAGCGAAAAGATAAGACATATCAACACCAAATCATAATTGAAGATACGAAATGCCAATAAACGGTCACCTTGTGTCTTACGATACGGCGGGGGAGACTTCATCCTTCACTCACGGAAGGAACATAATAAAAACTAAATTCTCATATTACTCAATTATAGATTCCAACGATTAAGTGGTTCACTAATTATGACACTCAAATTCGGGGTTTGAAGTTACAGCGTGAATTTGAATGACTGGCTACTCAGTTTGGTGTTATGCAGCTTTTCAGCACAGCTTGTGATAGAGTATCCTCTCTCAGTTCAAATATTTATGAAACATTCTATGATCTTATTAACAAGTTCACTTTGTTTTACGCCGGAGTCCTTATAAGTATAAGAGAAGGTATTTTGGCAGAAATATTCCCGAGCCTTCTTTTGTCGTATGTAAGTAGCTGGGTTGGGATTTCTCGAGATTTCCAGAATGCTACCGTCCTCCTTATACTTACTATATTTTTGCTGGGTCTATCGACATTCTTACTTCTATGGCACTTGAAGTCTCATGGTATTTTAATGTTTCTAAATTAATCCTTTTGTTGATATAGTGCCTTTGCGTGTTAAAATCACTAAAGTTCCTCGAGGATTCCGACGAAGAGATAAGATCAGGTACCATGCGATTAGGTTCGGACGCAAATTCAGCGAAATAACGGAGGAGTTAAAAAAGGTACAGACAAAAGAAGAACGCAGAACCACGATCATAAATTTCGCGAGAAAGTGATTTGATTGTTCTTAACCCTCAGCCTACAGAATCTTCAAGTTGCATGACGTTGGAAAGTCGCCGACGCTGGCCTATGGTCGACTACCTGAGTCGTTTTTTGAACCAGATGAAGAAGATGTCTCTTCATTACCTGAAGATCTCCGCTTGATGATAAGTTCGATACGAGTTTTTGGGCAATTGGAAAAATCATTTTTTATCAGGTTTTGCAAGTTCATTGAGACAATTGAGCTGAATGTAGGCGATTGTCTGTTTCGTATTGGAGATGAGGATAAATGTGTATATGTTATTCGTAGTGGTAGAATCCAAATCACTGTCACAGAACCGGTAAGTCTCCAGTCCTATTTAAGTGGATGATGTTATTTTTTACTAAGAAGAGTTTGTTTTGACTGTTCACAACAATTAGCGCAGGCCAAAAATGCGTTATTTCCTATCAGTTCAAAATTCTGGAGAATCTAGTGTCGGTTAAATGTGTCGAGTACTGAACGAACATTTCGCAACCGATTTTATTACAAATCCGAAGTTACTATAGAATGTTTGACAAAATACAAGTTGTACTACGTCTACTAATAACCTGAAAAGTTTGTACTGTTCAGTTTTATTATTGCAACTGTTTTAGTTTGCTACTACTGAGTTTTTATACAAAATATTCACTGAGCTTCACTATATATATATATGGTTTTGTCTGTCTCTGTTGATTGTCTCTTCAGACTTCTCCAGATCGTCAACGTAATAATGGGTTAACTTGTCGTTTTTTTCTTCGGATCTAAATTGAAAACAATATAAGCTGATGCTATCTGGAATCTGACTAGCTTGCTAAAATAAAGGATTCCGATTCATCATTTATCTTACTGCGCTTTGAACAAAACATCGTGTCAATTTTTATTCTTTGATACCATTTGTTGCTTTAACCTACCCCCAAATGCCCTGGTACGGCCGAGAGTGGGGAGTCACCTCTCCCTCTCGAAATGCTCTCATATGGCCAGCGAATATATAGCCTCTGCCAGGGAAGTTTTACTCACTGCCTTCTCGTGGCGGGGGTGTTGTTTACGAAAGTGAGAGGACGAAAAGCGAATGTCCGGCGCTTTAACCGGGTTGATGGACATGGAAAGTTCGCCTAGGGGAGTTGGAAAACCCTGATTCCAAACCAATGGTGCACATGGGCTCCAGTATCCTGAGGAAACAAATGGCGTACGAATCAACCGTTGATCACCGGCTACCATGGGACTGCATCTCCTCACGATGCCCCACTGCCTTGTGGATCAGACATTCAGGTCAAAGGCTCCGGGTGTGGCCCCCTAAGAAAACCACCTGCTTCAGTCTGGGCACCTGGGCAGTATCACAGCCCTCACACAAATCGAATGAGATTTGTGAGGCGCATATTTATCTGGTGCTTCCTTGTACCAATATTTATGTGTTTAAATAAATAAATAATATTTATTTCCAGTTTATAGTCATGATAGTGTTAGTACTTTCAGTCCTCATTTTTGTCCCGACCGTTGCTGCTACCTTGACGTGGTGGTCGGGCTTGCCTATCGTGATGAATCAACCGAGCTATACTGGCTGGAACAATCATTCCTCAAGGTCCTACCATGCCAGGTCGTTTGAAGAGCGGTGAGACTGAGAGTAGCAAACCCAAGGTCCGAAGGCGAAGTCGTACTGTTGACTGTACAGAGGTGTGACAGCAGTAAGGTTTTTCCTTCAGACAACCGGCATGACAGCGATGCTGCCTTCCCACAAGGAGGGGTGGGGTTAGAAAAGGTCGACCCTAAAAATGCACACCTCGCCTTATCCCACGGATATCCGTCTCCGACGGTAAGGTCCTTTGAAGAACGGAGCTAACACAAAAACTACCCACAAAAAGGTCGTGTGTGACCGACCTCAAGCAGTTGTCCCTTGGGCACTGCGGTCACGCTCTCAGGTCATTAAGACCACTTCTAACCCAATTTCCTTTCCAGGTATCTCTAGAAGAACCCTTCCACGGTGTGGGCAACCGGGAAGTGATAACTGCCCTCATACCTCTAACAGCGCTCAAGACCACTGTATTCATAATCAATCTCCTTCTTCAATTCCTACTATTCCTTCTACCTTGACTTTCAACACTAAACTTCCTGTTCCGGTTTCCTCCTCAAGTGTCACCATGGCCAACGATTCTAGTGCGCGAAACGCTGTCCCAGGTCTACTAAAACCCTGCTCCAAACTACACATTGGAGCTTTCAACGTACGTACCCTATGCCAAATCGGTCAACAGGCCTCCTTAGCTAAAACCCTAGAATCTCGTGTCATTGATATATGCTGTGTCTCCGAAACACGCATACAGGATCCCAGTGTGGTCATTCACTTGACCTCACCTCGCCAAAATGGACAGCCAACGAAATACACCCTCCGTGTACCTGGCGACCCGTTGGCTAGTTCTCGTGGACTTGCAGGTGTAGACATAGCATTAAGTACAAGGACAGAACAGGCACTACTAGAATGTATCCCCGTTGACAGTCGCCTGTGTGCTGTCCGGCTAAATGGCTCCGTAAGAACTCGGAAGGATAGGGACACACGTCGTTGCCTTTTCGTCGTTTCTGCCTACGCTTCCACTGACTGCAGCCATGATGAAGTGAAAGATGACTTTTACAGAAAGCTCTCTGAGCTTCTTCATAAAGCTAAGCGCTCATAGTGGTCGTAGCGGGTGACTTTAATGCCCAGGTAGGCAGCTTAAATCAAACAGAAAGACATTTGGGTGGGTGTTTTAGTATTCCGGCTCAACGAACCGATAACGGTGATCGTCTGTTGCAACTATGCTCAGACAATCGTTTATTTTTAGCAAGTACTAATTTTAAGCATAAGGAGAGACATCGTCTAACATGGCGACCACCTGCACCAAACCAACGATGGACTCAAATAGACCATATTGTCATCAGTCATCGTTGGAGAGGCTCAGTAGAAGATTGTCGCTCGTATTGGAATACTTGTTTAGACTCTGATCACGCTTTGCTACGAGCGCGCATTGGTCTGCGCCTCAATGGACGCAGGAAAAGTACACTAAGAAGACCCATTAGGATTGAACTGGAGGACGAGAAAGCCAAATGCGAATTCCAGAAACAACTGAGTTCACATCTAGGCAGTTCTGTAAACGAGACTGACCCAGATGCTGCTTGGAAAGACATACGAAAGACATACATATAACACTGTGGAAACAGCAGTAACATCTATTAGTCATTTAAACCATAGGGCTCCAAAAAACCAATGGATTTCTTCTAAGTCTATTTCACTGATGGATTCGCGTAAATTCATCCCATCAGGCTCTGAACACGACGAAGAGCGTAAACAAATTAGATCTAGGTTAACTAAAAGTCTAAGGAACGGTCGTGAGCAGTGGTGGGCAACGAAAGCAAAAGAGGTGGAAAAGGCAGCGGCTGTAGGCAACACCAGGCAACTATTCAGACTAATAAAAGAAACCAGAATTAAGAAGTGTAAGTGAAACAATCTCGGAAAAAGACGGAACCCTTATCTGCTCTCAACCCAAACGTTTAGAACGATGGGCGGAACGCTTTAAGGAGCAGTTTAGATGGCTTTCAGCTACTGCACAACTACCCACTATTCCCAGAAAACCTGAATGGAACATTGAAGTAGGCCCCCCGACCCTACTTGAAGTTCAAAAGGCTATAAGTAATCTGAAACGAGGAAGAGCAGCTGGTCCTGATGGATTGGCTCCAGAGGTCTTTAAATATGGTGGTCCGATTTTAGCGATTAGGTTGACTAATATTCTGGCTAAAATCTGGGAGACGGACGTAGTCCCATCCGACTGGTCACAATTTCTGATTGTTCCAATATATAAAAAGGGGTTAGAATCATCCAGCGATAACCATAGAGGAATTAGTCTGACCAACATAGCATCTAAAATACTAGCCTCAATAATTATCGGGCGCCTAACTAAGACTCGTGAACTACATACACGAGAAAATCAGGCTGGCTTCAGACCTGGTCGTGGCTGTATCGACCACATATTCACCATTCGTCAAGTTTTAGAGCACAGACATGCTTATCGGCGTCCGACAATGATAGTTTTTCTTGACTTGAAAGCAGCATTTGACTCTAGACCGAGAGGTTCTGTGGCAGTGTCTGTCATTAGAAGGTGTACCTGAGAAGTACATAAACCTTGTGAATGCTCTTTACTCGAACACTACCAGTCGAGTGAGAGCTTATGGCGAACTGTCATATGATGTTACAACCTCAAGTGGTGCCCATCAAGTTTGTCCACTATCCCCATTTTTGTTTAACTTCATTATAGACCTGTTGCTGGAAATAACACTATCGTCGACTGAATTTTCAGGAATTGATCTCCTACCAGGGGGACCACTAAGCGATAGGAATACGCAGATGACGTAGTCCTGTTTGGTGAAGGCGCTGACAAAATGCAGAGTCTTCTGTTGGAACTCAGTAATAATGCCAGGATGTTTAGGATGCGTTTCTCCCCATCCAAATGTAAATTGTTACTCTAGGACTGGCCTGCGTCAACACTCGAACTAAGGATAGGGAGTGAAGTAGTCGAACGCGTGGACAACTTCACTTATCTTGGAAGTCTGATCAGTCCTAATGGGTTGATGTTTGACGAAATCTCAGCACGGATTCAAAAAGCTCGTTTGGCTTTTGCCAACTCACGTCACCTATGGCGAAGACGAGATATCTGTCTATCAATTAAGGAACGAGTATACTGCGCAGCAGTTCGCTCTGTTCTACTTTACGGCTGTGAAACATGGCCATTAAGAGTAGAAGATACTCGTAGGTTACTAGTATTTGACTACAGATGCCTTAGAAATATTGCTCGCATCTGCTGGGATAACCGGGTAAGTAATAGCGAGGTTAGACGCTGGGTATTAGGGAATGATGGTAAATCAGTTGATGAGGTGATGAATCTTCATCGACTGAGATGGTTGGGCCACATGTTACGTATGCCTGAACACCGATTACCACGACGCTCTATGATGACTAGTATTGGGGATTGTTGGAAGAGAGTTAAGTGGCATCAGTGCTTGAAGTCACTAACTTCTAGTCTGAGCCATGTTGGCAGATGCAGACTACCTGGTTGGGATCCGCGTGACTATCGTAACCAATGGTTGGAGACTCTGTGTGACATGGCTCAGAATCGATCACAATGGCGTAGGTGTATACACTCTCTATCTTCCCTTAAACCTTGAGATTAAAATTGCTTCATAACTTTTTTCCTTCCTGTACTATATCCTTATATACAACCTATAATTTATATACTACCACCACCACTAAATAAACTACTTCTATGAATCCGGTGTTCATCTTGTTGTGCTAACAAAGTATGACAACTGGGACCTATGCATATATGTGCCTGGTCCTACGTTGTAGCTGACTGACTGACCTCATTTTTGTTGATATTTTCTGTAAAGTGCAGCTAACTAAACTAATTCGTATTCAAATATCAAAGTTGTCACCAAACCGCTTATTTTCTCGGTTTATAATTACAACTCTAATGGTGTTTAAAATAATATCGTTATATTAATAGTTATTTTGTTTTACGATTTGAATATTTTCTGAGCATTAATGTGCTTACTAAATATTCTCTCTCGGGTCTATATGTATAGGATGGATCCAAATGCACCATCGCTGAAGTTGGGAAAGGTGGGAGTGTTGATAGTTTGCTATCTGTTCTGAGTATACTTACTGGTTATCCTTCAACTTTTGAGTTCATGGAAGCAGTAGCTTTAGAGCCCACTACTGTATTATGCCTACCGGCCCGATCATTTTTGGAAATATGCAAAACACAAACACCTCTTTTTCGCATTATTCAAATGATTGCAGTTAGACTTCAGCGTTTAAGCTTTAACGCGCTACACACTTATCTTGGTTTGAGTTCGGAACTAATTAATAAGGTTAGTATTATAGTTCCTTTTACTTTTTTTTACAATAGGCCATCTACTATTTAATAAAGCTTAACTATTTTGTATCTAACTGGTTCAATTAATTGATTTTCACTCTGATTGTTTTCTGTTGCTTTTTGCGTTCAAAATATCAATTATTAAGACATACATTAAGGCATATACTATGTCATAATTACTGGATACACATTTTTGTTGCTTTCTGGCTTCAGTGTTCAATTTCTCCCAACTCTGCTTGATTTTAATCGTCGGACGAAGAGTAATACTCCGAAGAAACAGTTAAAGATGTGTAAACAGGTTTATATCTTGTATAGATCATACCTGTTTTGAATAACTTGCGTTTAAAACAGATTCATGTTTTGGAAGAAAAGACACTGTTCATTTTTCTAAGCGTGATACAAAAGTGTTAGCAATAATTTTAAAATGTCGTATAAGAAGAAAATAAGTGTTGTCTAGAAACTGTCAGTCAGTCAGTCAGTCACAACGTAGAACTTCGTACGTACGTACATCAGTTCGAGTTGCCATACCACATTAACACAGAGATGCAGTTGTCGATTCAAATCCCATAGTGGTAGAAGTAGTAGGAGTATAATCAGAAATCCAAAAGATTAGGGTTTGAAGAAATTATTGAAGGAGTATAGTACAGTGAAATAAATTTGGAAAGAGAAAAATATAAAGACATGAGGAATTCAGAAGATTAGAATTTGGTAGAACGCAAAGAGTGGATGCATCTTCGCCATTGCAAACGATTTTGAGCCATGTCATTCAAGGTCTCTAACCATCGGTTGCTGTCATCTCGCGAATCCCAACCAGGTAGTCTACACCTACCAACATGGCCCAGTCCACTTGTCAGTGACTTCATTGATTTGTGCCACGTTTTGGTCTGGTCACCCCTAGCTTTCTTCCAACCTACTCCTACACCATGAAACATTGCACGTCGGGGCAGTCGGTGGTCGGGCATACGTAACACATGTCCCATCCATCTCAACTGATGAAGTTTCACTACTTCATCAATCGATTTGCCATCCCTACCTAGTACTCGTTTCCTAACAACTGCATTACTTACCCGGTGGTCCCAGGATATACGAGCAATGCTTCGAAGACACCTATGATCGAACACTAGTAGCCTACGAATATCCTCAACTCTTATTGGCCATGTTTCACTGCCATAAAGTAGGACGGAGCGAACTGCTGCACAGTAAACCCGTCCTTTGGTTGCTAGACGGATATCTCGCCTACGCCATAAATGACGCAAGTTGGCGAAAGCTAGACGAGCCTTCTGTATCCGTGCTGAGATTTCGTCACATACCAGACCACAAGGGCTGATGAGACTCCCAAGATAAGTGAAGTGGTCTACACGCTCAACTACTTCACTCCCTATCATTAGTTCAGGTGTCCATGCAACCCAATCCTGAAGTAACATTTTGCACTTCGAGGTAGAGAATCGCATCCCGAACATGCCTGCATAGTTGCTTATAGTGGTCAGAAGACTCTGCATGTTGTCAGCGTCTTCACCGAGTAAAACTATGTCGTCGGCGTATTCTAAGTCAACAAGTGAGCCTCCTGGTAAAAGTTCAACTCCTGGAGGTTTAGCTGATGAAAGTGCTATCTCTAAAAGTATGTCAATGACAAAGTTAGACAAGAATGGGGAGAGTGGACAGCCCTGACGAACGCCACTTGTGGTAATCAGTTCTGATGACAGTTCGCCATAGGCTCTAACTCGACCAGTTGTGCTCGAGTAGAGAGCCTTTATGAGGTTAATGTACTTCTTTGGTACTCCTTTCAGTGACAAACATTGCCATAGAACCTCACGATCAACGGAGTCAAATGCCACCTTAAGGTCAAGAAATACTACTATTGTGGGACGTCTGAATGTATGTCTATGTTCTAGAACCTGACGTAGGGTGAATATCTGGTCTATGCAACCACGTCCAGGTCGAAAACCAGCCTGGTTTTCTCTAGTCTGCTCTTCACGAGCTTTGGTTAGGCGACCTAGTATTATTGAAGTTAATATTTTAGACACTATATTAGTCAAACTGATCCCTCTGTGATTGTCACAGGAGGACTTTTGTCCTTTCTTATAGACTGGCACAATCAGTGATTGGGACCAGTCAGATGGAATTACGTCCAGTTCCCAGATTCTACCTAAGACCTCAGTCAATCTCACTGCTAGTACTGGACCACCATCCTTAAAAATCTCAGGGGTCAACCTGTCAGGGCCTGCTGCTCTCCCTCGCTTCAGATTTCCTACAGCTTTTTCAACCTCGCAGAGGGTTGGAGGACTTACATCAATTTGCCATTCAGGACGACTGGGGATCGTGGGCAATTGAAGTGTGGCTGAAGGCCAGTTGAACTGATCCCTAAAGTGTTCTGCCCATCGATCCAACCTCCTGGATTGAGAATGAATAATATGCCCATCTTTATCTGAGATGGTTTCACTGATATTCGGGTTCCTAATACCGGTTTCTTTAATGAGTCTGAATAGCTGCCTACTGTTACCTATTGCCGCTGCCTTTTCCATCTCTCTTGCTTTCGCTACCCACCACTGTTCACGATCATTACGTAGGCTTCTTATAAACCTGCGCTTAAGTTGACTCCGCTCTTCGTTATGCTCAGAGCCAGGTGGGATGAGTTTACGAGCATCTATCAGTGCGGTAGATGCTGCCGAGATCCATTGTTTCTCCCTAACGTTATGGTTTACCTTACTAGCGGATATCACTGCTGTTTCCACAGCTTTTCGGATGTCATTCCACGCTGCCTCGGGGTGGACACAACTTACATGGCTGCCTAACTGTTTTTCTAGTTGTTCCTGAAATATATTCTTAGCTTGCCTATCATTAAGTAAGACCCTTACAGGCTTCCCTGCAGTGTCTTTCCTACGTCCAGTAAGACGCAGACAGATACGTGCTCGCACTAGAGCATGATCTGAATCTATGCATGTGCCCCAGAATGAGCGACAGTCTTCTATCGAGCCCCTCCATCGGTGGCTGATAGCGATGTGATCTAGTTGGGTCCAACTTTGGGACGAATTCGGGGGTCGCCATGTCAAAAGATGTTTTTCCTTATGCTTAAAGTTAGTATTTGCAAGAAATAGGCGGTTATCTGAGCACAGCTGCAACAGACGGTCGCCATTATCTGTTCTTTTCGCCATGACACCATAAGATCCACCCAGGTGTCTTTCCCTTTCACTTAGTTTACCTACTTGAGCATTAAAGTCACCTGCTACTATCACTACATCAGAACGCCTAGCTTCTCGGAGAAGGTCAGAAAGTTTCCTGTAGAACTCATCTTTTATATCGTCTGAGCTGCAGTCAGTGGGAGAGTAGGCAGAGACGACGAAGAGGCAACGACGAGTTTCCCTATCTTTCCGGGTCCTTACTGATCCGTTTAGTCGGACAGCGCATAGACGACTGTCTACTGGGATCCAGTCTAAGAGAGCTAGTTCTGCCCTAGGACTTAATGCTATACCTACTCCAGCGAGGCCACGGGAAGCAGCATCAGGGCTTCCAGATACACGGAGCGTGTATCGAGATGAAACTTTATTTTGATTAGGTGAGGTCAAATGAATGACACTACTCGGATCTTGTATGCGCGTTTCGGAGAGGCAGCACACATCGATGGTGTAAGATTCTAGAGTCCTAGCTAAGGAAGCCTGTTGTCCTATTTGGCACAATGTTCGGACATTAAAAGTTCCTATATGTAGTTTAGAGCGTGGTTTCAGGAGACCAGGAATAACGTTCTGTGTACTCGAATTGTTTGCCCTAGCGGTGCGAGGTGATAAAAGGACGTGGGAAGGGTTAGTCGAGGAGATAACAGAGATATTAGGTGTAGGAAGGATTTGAAAGTGACCAACTTGGTCTTGTGTGCAGTTAAGGGTATGAGGGCTAGTATCACTTCCCGGCTGCCCACACCGTGGAAGGGTATTTCTTGACTGTGACTTTAGTGAAGCTATTAATGAGCAGATAACATTCCACATATTGTATTTTTCTGAAGTAATGGGAACCAAAACAAAAGGTGTCGACTATTTGAAGAAAATGTAACAATGGAACAAAATTTATGTAATGAAAACAAACTCAGGATTAAGAGGATAAGAAAAAAGAATAAAACTATATTCTTGTGGTTGGTTTCGAGACAGAACATCTGTCGCGTGAACCTCAACTACGATATACGTGTCTCCTGACTCAGCATCTGGCTTCAAACCACAAGTTCTGTATCACGATTATTTGTGTTACCCGGCTACACAAACTGCAATAGGTGAATCGCTTTTTGAACGTGTAAACTGGTGACTGAAGAGGGGAGTTATTTGATATATAAACTACCATTCTACTAAAACGACTGATATAGACTGATGTCATATTGTATCTTGAAAGCCCCTAGCTTTTTACAATCCACTCTTCTTGACTAACGCAATCCATTGATGTAGGTGGCAGCAGATTATGTGTACTAGATATCACAACTGCCCTAGTTGATTAAGGAACACGACCTTGATAACCGATTTACTGCTTTTACTTAATGCTCTACATCTAGCATTCACACTGCTAATTCGGTCGTTCTTTTGTTTGCTAATAGTATTCGAAGGTACTTATGGTCATATACTAGAAATCTGTTTGTGTATTTTGGTTTCAAAACCGTTGCAAATGCAACATAATATGAAATGAATGTCTGGTTTATTTACTATCTCTAATATTAGGAATGATAAGCCGACCACTATCATTTTTGGATAATCAATCCAGGTGCTTAGAGGACTCTTTGTTGCATTATCATCTCTCATGGTCTTCTGCACTCTTAAGATCTCAGAGTTTCTAAATTTGAATTAAATCATCAAAGAATCAAATTTGATAACTTTTTACATCATTCAAATTTTGAACTCTTACAGTCCATATTGTTATTGGTCACCATTGAAGAGGATAAATGTTATTTTGTTGCTTTTCTAAAGTAACCAGCTGCATTTTCATCTTGTACTAAAAAGGGCTTATCATGATAGACCTAAAGATTAAAGCAATAAGCGTGTGTTAAGGGACTATCAAGAATGGTTTCCTTTATGACCTACCCTAATAAAGCATTCAGTCTACTGAACGAATACCGTTGATGATTGTAAGTAATCTGCGACCAGTAGTTATAGATAAAATGGATATTAGAGATAGGCAATAACTAGGAGTTATTTAATTTAATCAGAACAGTTTCAAAATGGCGATACCAAGTGTAACTATCGTGAAAGAGGATGGAATATTTATTATTCCTGGGATTAGTAGGCTGAAACGTTTACTAAGATACCTCAAGAGATAGTTCAACTAGCATACAACTGCTCTCCACTTCCTTAAACTTGACTCACAACCATAGATAGTATTGAGGTTGGTAAGCGCAGAATTAGGCCGAAAAATTCAAAGCAGTAGGACCTGACCATCTGACCTCAGAAGCCTCTAAGTATGGTAGTCAGTAGGGACCAGTACAAGCGTTTTCTTGACAAAGTCCCTGTTTTTTCATTGGGTTTACAAGGGAGCCAAATTTCATAACAAATTTAAAAAAACAAACATCTCATGCTAATGACCATAATTTATTCTCACGCTAATGGCTTCTATTACAGCTACGTTTTTCATTCTCCACGTAACACTTCCGTAATTAATGTATGTACACTAATAAAGTAAAATATAATCTGAACCTTGAGAATATTGAATTCATTTGTTGGGTGTAGATTTCGCCCACATAGAAACTACTTTTCTTTTTGGTGATCTGCATCACCATCAATGTGGTAATCGGCCACAAATCCTCACTAAGGATACAAACAAGTCTTTATCATTACGTAGCAGTTGTTAGTAATAATCTATTAATTTATAAGGGAACTATTAAGAAAAGTGAGTAAACTTATGAATTGATGCTTTCCTCTATCGTTGTAATTTGTAATCTAGCATTAAAGTCTTTCTATTGCGTCATCTCGGTTATTCATGTTCATATTTCCTCACGGAATTAGCATTCTAACAAAAAACGTTTTTCATATATATACGATTGTACAGCTTAATAATAAATTCGTTGGAAATAGATCCCTTCGCTGAACTTCGTGTTTTTAATTTTTAATGTTTAAATGGGACTTATCTGTTAATATGTCACAGTTTCTAGGCTCTCAAATAAAGAACACATTTGCGACAGGCACTTGGTTCAAAAAGTTGTGTCGATATTTCAAAAAAGAATTCATTGGGTAAGGTGTCCAACATGTGTTAGGCTTGAGTGTTTATCATTGCTACTAATCACCAGTAATAGATTTCTCATATCTATGCAAATCTATTTTAATTCACTAGTAAGAAATATTTGGAAGGGGGATATGGATAGCAGTTGGTGGTGTTATAAACGTATAACAATCGTTATTGTATATGAAACGTGCAATGATACGGAAAATACGTACGAGCAGTCTTGATTGCTATTCGGTCCTTCCTAACTGCCTAGCCCAGCCAGTTGAGTCCAGAACACAAATAACAGCCTCGGAAATATGAATCATTATTCACAAGCATACTGGGTTTATATACTAACCAAACAGACCCAATTATACCAAAAAATAGAAAAATAACATTTGTACAGTAATTGGCCAATGTGGCTATGGATAGGGGGAAAGTAATCAATAATAATAGTTCAAAGGTCAAAATAAGGTTACGGTAAGAGGAACACGAATACAATTAGGTCAGTTATTTAACAACTAAACAATAGGAATTAGGCATATTACCTTTGTCCATAATAGACCTCAGATTTACCATTCATGATTCACCAGGGGATATAACACCTCCCCTTTTTGAGAAATCCGGAGTTGATATCCGGATTTTAATTTTTTTTTTTCGAGCTCCTCCTCCCCCACGAAATAGTGTTGGATCCTCATATACCCAAGTTTCTATTAATGCGATTCTAGTTATAACATGTTTCTGGTATTCAATAGGGAACCCGTTAAGATTGACTGGATGGTGAGGATCGACATTTGATGTGAGGTCAGAATTTGATTCTGCAGAAATGTAGTCATCAGACTTATTGCAAACATCAATGGCAGGTTGTGGATCAGTATGATAAACAGCGTCCACCAAAACTGCGCTAGGTTCCAGATTTGATGCATGTAACAAAATTTCTGGACAAGCTTGGGAATCTTTATCACTAGATTCTGTAGACATTTCTATTGCAGAATGAGATTCGCTCGTTGAACCGCTTGATATGATCTCTGGTACTCTGTGGGCGATTGGTGCGACCATTTTATGGGCTTTTAACATAGCATCGTATTGATGAGAGCTGAAAGCGTCATTGTTAGGACCTGCTAATTCAGGGATAGTGGTGTTTGAATCCACTACCGGGCACGTTTCTGAAATGGAGAGTGCTGGACAACCGGGCGTCTCTTGAGAGACTGCTGTTTCGTTTGAGTTGCGGCTGGTCGAGGAATCATGGGGGCTGCGATCATTTGCTAGCTCTGTGTGCAATTCAGAGATTAATACATCCACTTCTGACGCATATGTGAAGCATTGATGATCCAGAAACTGTGTACGTAGTTTGACCATGAACTCCAAATGTCGGTCAAAGAGCAACTGTAAGCGGTCAGAAGGGAGCGTCATTTTTCACTTTTGTCCCCGTCGCCAATTATTATAAACGTATAACAATCGTTATTGTATATGAAACGTGCAAAGATACGGAAAATACGTACGAGCAGTCTTGATTGCTATTCGGTCCTTCCTATCTGCCTAGCCCAGCCCGTTAAGTCCAGAACACAAATAACAGCCTCGGAAATATGAATCATTATTCACAAGCATACTGGGTTTATATACTAACCAAACAGACCCAATTATACCAAAAAATAGAAAAATAACATTTGTACAGTAATTGGCCAATGTGGCTATGGATAGGGGGAAAGTAATCAATAATAATAGTTCAAAGGTCAAAATAAGGTTACGGTAAGAGGAACACGAATACAATTAGGTCAGTTATTTAACAACTAAACAATAGGAATTAGGCATATTACCTTTGTCCATAATAGACCTCAGATTTACCATTCATGATTCACCAGGGGATATAACAGGTGGTTTCATTGTTACTTGAATATTTTTTTCGAACGTATTTCGTTTGGTTATAACCGGAATTATTCGATAACATGTTACCTATATATTCAAATTCATTGTTTACATAGGACTTTTCTCCTATTTCTGGTTCATCTGAAGCCTACGAATTCCTATGCAATATTTTTGAAAAGAAATCATCAATGAAAGACTTTAACGAATTCGGTAATATTAGTTTAAAATATCCAGGTAAGATTTCTTTTACATTAACCAGTGTACTTGTTATCATTTTAATAAGTCAATCAGTCAGTGGTCTTGAGTGCTGTTAGAGGTATGAGGATGGTTATTACTTCCCGGTTGCCCACACCATGGAAGGGTTCTTCTAGGGGTACCTGAAAAGGGAATGGGGTTAGAGTTGGTCTTAGCGACCTGAGAGCGTGGCTGCAGTGCTCAAGCGACAACTACTTAAGGCCGGTCACACACGACCTTTTTATGGGTAATTATTGTGTTAGCTCCGTATTTATTGAGACCTTGCCTCCGGAGACTGAAATTTGTGGGATAAGGTCAGGTGTGCATTTTTAGGGTAGACCTTTTTTAACCCCACCCTTTCTTATGGGAAGGCTGCATTGCTTTTATCCTAGTTGTCTGAAGGAAACACCTTACTGCCGTCAAACCTCTGTAAAGTCAGCAGTACGACTTCACCTTTGGACCTTGGTTTTGCTGCTTTTAGTCGTACTGCGCTTCAACCGACCTGCGTGGGATCGTAAGACCTTAAGGGGTGATCGTTCCAGCAAGTATAGCCCAGCTGGTTCATCATGATAGGCAAGCCCGACCACCACGTCAAGGTAGCAGCAACGGTCGATGTGGATACTATTTGGTACCAAATCACTTGGAAGATCATTCATGGAACTCTGATTTAGGCATTTCACTCCTAATCACCAGACGTTTGATTCTGTCATTTATTGCAATTTGAATACTTCGTTGTAGCCTTCACTTGGGATGTTTGATTCATAGTTCAACCAACAAATATGTACGTAGTTGGTGGTAGTCTTCATATTTCTTACTTATTTAATGAAAAAAGACTTGAATGACAATCTGTCCTCTCATATGGTTAGGGTTGGAATTAAATGTACATAAAGGACTGTTTTTAATCACCGTACCTAAGCAAGCATTCAACGCATTTTTACTATTATTATTATTATTATTATTATTATTATTATTATTATATCATAGCATAATCTAGTTACAGAATTTCAATTCTCTTTATCACACAAAGCTGAATACTCACTTTTTTATTACCTCCATTTCTCTTAATTTCAAATCTTAATTATCGATTTGTGGCTTATGACACTTATCAGTTATTTTTACTGGAACTTTAAGTAACTCAAGAGGTCAGCCAAGAGATATTTTCTCGGCAATCTCATTTTCAGAGCTGTACACATACGGTTGTCGTAACTTATATAATAGTTGGTTGGATTAATTTGAATTTCATTTCTTTTTCGAAATGAATATGATTCAGTGAACAAGTTTGAAATCACCTCCACATCCACATTTACTCATTGTCTATGTGTCGACCACTAATTTAATCATTTATTTATTTATTGATATGACTCATTTTTGATTGTATTTGCAGGATATGACAAGGGTAACTCACTTTAGTCTTTAGCTACATCCTGATATGTTTAGACGTTTTAGCCTGGTAATTCGTTGGTGGCTTTAGAAGGAATTTCTCTCAATTACGATTGCTTGTCCCTTAACAGTTACTTCGAAAAAGAGGTTGACAAGATCAGGCACCGAAGTTACAGAGTCTTTTGGCCAAAACAAGGAACACATAATTTTGAAGTTGGCGCATAAAAATAGTACTTTTCTGCAGTCTTGAATACTGGTCTTTTCGATGGAGGACACACCGATAGAGATAAGTTTTAAAAAGGTTTCCTAATTTATACCAGGCTACAACTTCTCAAGCCAGTAAGGTTAAATGGCACATGGCTTTGGAGTAGTAATTGCTCTTGAAAAGCTAGTATTTAATGAGTTTAAACAGGTCAGAACCTACTACAAAAATCAACTGCTGAACAAGATAGTAAAGAAAATATGTGAAACATAAGGAAAGTACATAGATATCAAGTGATATAAATCAAAGTTATTCACACTAACCCAACATTCTCTGTAGATTATACTATTTTATTATGTTTTCAACATTTATCACGATTACTTACGATAAAACAAAAGTGGATTTGTGGACACTGATGGTTAGTATTTTTTAAAGTCGTATAACGGTGCTATAAAAATATCTGGACAATATTGATGTTAATGGTTATGCTGCAAATAGATCTATTGTTGGTTTCTGAAATGTGACATTGTAAGTCATGCCTTGTAGTTCAGTTTATGAAAAATACAATATGGAACATAATTACATTCAATTATTATTTAGTTTTATAGATAACTGTGTTTTTCTAATTTTTTTCCATTTCTGTTGTGCCATATGAAAGCCGGAACGTTTTATTACATCTTGTTCATAATAATAAAATATTCTAACAGTTGAGAGTCGATCAGTCCTTTATATGTTCTGTAACTCAACATTACACCTATCATAAGTAAACGATAATGTTCAATGAGAAATTTTTGAAATCCAGTTGTCGTTTTGTAGATTTTATGAAACAGTCTTCGATCTCATGGGTTTGGTGAATATGTCTCAACTCTTAGCCCACTTTGAAACTATCCTCTTCTTTGAATACATTGTTGTAAACGTTTTTTGATTTTTTTCAGATTTGGATCTTACGTGTTCAAAAGTTAAATTTTCCATGTCATATGTCACAGATGACCAAAAGTCTAAGAATTCTGAATCAGAATTAGAACAGGTTTTCACCTATAATGATGATTTGAATTTAGATTCAATGTCTCAATCTGGTGCACTTGAATTAGGTGAAAGTCCTATATTCTACAGTCGGAAAAGGACATCATCTCCCATGTATTCACCTTCCCAACCACCTAGTCCAAATTGTAAACATCGTTCCACTAATTTACGTCGGGCACGTTCTCTTGCAGATACATCCTGTAAACTTCAATTAAACTGTGATGATGTAAATGATGTGATAAAAGACATTGGTAATGAAAATAACAAAGAGGAACCTTCTGATTTTGTTAAAGATGTTAGTTTTACCAAAAGTGAATTAAAAGAAATGATAAAATTTGCTGAAAAAGATTTATCTAATTTATTAAATTTAACCGATACCAGTATCCTGCATGGACACGTTTCACTTACTACTGTTTCGTCTGATTTTATACTTTCAAGAGAATGTGAAATGCAATTAGAAATGTACTATGTAATATTTGGAGAATTGAGAGCTTTCCAATCAACTAATGATGGACCTAATAATGATGTAATGATTGTTTTGAAATAATGTTTGCTTTTATAGATTTAGACTTATTTAATCTTTAATATTTTTTTTCTTATGTGTCATTTCGACAGTAAATTTCACTTACACTTATTATCTATACTTTATCGGTTTTTTGGTATATCCTTATTACCTATGTGAATAGGGTACTGATATTTCAATGGAATAACGGTCTGATAAACTAGATTAATATTTCTCGCCTTCAGACATATAGGTGTTGCTGGGAACCGAGTACGATCATATACTTATACTTGGTTACTGGTTTGCTCTTTGTGTGCTTTTGTTTTAAAAGTTTATTTATTTATTGGAGCGCATAAATATTGGTACAAAAGCACCAGATAAATATACGCCACACATATCTTTTTTGATTTGTGTGAGGGCTGTAATACTGCCCGGGTGCCCAAACCGAAGCAGGTGGTTTTCTTAAGGGGCCACACCCGAAGCCTTTGACTTATAGATCTGATCCACAGGGCAGTGAAGCATCGTAAGGAGATGCAGTCCCATGGTAGTCGGTGACCGACGATTGATTCATACGCCATTTGTTCCATTAGGATACTGGAACCCATGTACACCATTGGTTTGGAATCAGGGTTTTCCAACTCCCCTAGGTAAACTTACCGTGTCCACCAACCCGGTTAAAGCGCCAGGCATTCGCTTTTCGTTCTCTCAGTTTCATAAACAATATCCCCACCACGAGAATGCAGTGAGTAGGACTTCCCTGGCAGAGACTATATACGCGTGGGCATATGAGGGTGGACTCTCCCCACTCTTGGCCGTACCAGGGCATTTGGGGGCTATCTCTGTTTCATTAGTTCTCAATTAATGTTTGATGCTTATTTCACTTGGTGTTAACAAGTTGTTGTTAACCCCATGTAATGGATCAATAATAATCTGTAGGTTTATTATTTAACTGGTATTTTTACAATTATTTCTTATCATAAAATATTCAGTAGATTGGAAATCTCCAACATTTAATTTACTAACTTAATTACCTATTTTTGCATGTAATTAGCAGGCCACTAGAATTTCTTCCTTCTCAAACTTACAGTTGAAACCACAGGAGGCTAAATAAACGATCACAAGTACTTTCATTATTCAGATTCATAATTCACATGTTTGTCCAAGTGGTATACTAGATCGTACAACCCACTACAGTTTATAATTTACATTAGGTATATAATTAGGTTTTGTTACAAAGCAATGTATAAGTCACTTATTGTTGACTATTCTTCAGTTGGTAAACGATAGAACAACAATTAATGGATCAAAAGACCACTTTCAAATTCAACTATGTAAAAAATGTGTCGTATAATAACTCTACTAAATACTCATTAGAAGTAGACAAGCTAGTGGAATAAAGGATATAACTAACGAAGTTTCATATTTTACTTTTCACACTCTAACAATTGATCAATCATTGAGCATTGAGCAATGTTGCGTTTGTTTGGTCCTTTTAGTGCTCATCGAACTCTGTCGATCAAGTTACCATGTGGCGAGGGTTTCCGGCCAACTACCTTAATCTACCTGACATTTTCAAGGAGTGTATGCAGTGTCTAATTGCCTAGATTAGTGGCTATACTACATCTATCCCACAAATGCTCTGGTACGGCCGAGGGTGGGAAGTCCGTCCTCCGTCTCAAAATGCTCTCACCTGGCCACGCCTATAAAGCCACTGCCAGGGAAGTCCTACTCACTACCTTCTTGCGGTGGGGTGTTTTTAACGAAATTGACAAGTTGAAAAGCGAATTTCCGATGTTTGAGCTGGGTTAGTGGATATGGAGGATCCACCTAGGGTAGTTGGAAAACCCTTATTCCAAACCATTGGTGCGCATGGGCTCCAGAATCCTGAGGGAACAAATGGCATATGAACCTATTATTTGTCACCGACTACCATGGGACTGCATCTCATAACGTTTCATGCAATTAGTTTCCTTTATGAATTTAAATAAAGCCAGGACAAATATTGATGCAGAATAATATGAATTCATTATATTTCGTGACGAGAAACAACAAAATATAATGAATTCACATGAATTTAAATGTAATTTAACATATTTTTCCATCCAACTAGCATCATTAAATACAAACCCATTTAATGAATGATAAAACCATCAAAGTATATTAAGTGTGAAATAAATGATTCTTTATGGTATGGTAGTGAAATGTAGTTTTCAGTTTGGAATAAGTATGGTTGTTGTTTAGGAAAAAAATTTTATGCCAAAAATCCAAGCGTATTACTACTGCCTTGATTGGTGATAAAATAATATTTGAATCGCCAAGAAATCACGGAGCTGAAAATGTACTGTATTTTAGACTCCATAGCTATGTATAGATGTCTTTAGAAATAATCGGTTCAACTAATCAGAGTACGATACATATATTTCGCTCCAAACAATGTATCAGCATTCCTGTTGTTTTGTTCTTCATATAAATCACATGTTAAGATATCCTTTTATTGAGTCATCATTCCTCCTTACATGATTTTTCTTTCTTTCCGTCGATAGAACTTCTTATTCAAGTACAAGTTTCCAAACCCAGCTTTGAGTCGTACTTAAGGGAAATAACCCTACCCAGCTTCCCAAGTATAATGGTTAGAGGTTCAAGTCGTTATGTGTTTATATTATGGCGAATGGTCATTTTCTCCGACCAACATCGATCAACGCCTAATAATTAAATCTGTATCTGACAGATTTATTCTCTGTAACTAAATTATTGACAAGTTCTCATGATATGTAAACCTTGCAAGTACTTTCCTAAATAGGAATTATAATTCCAAACTTTAGGAGTCTTATTGTTCTACTAGGTATTATGATTTTATTATTTTCATCCGCTCTTTTACTTACCATTTTATGAACGGTTTATACAACATTGAACTCATTTTCGCTACTTGACGGTGGCTGTCTTTGTGTTTTTTTGTGGATTAATTTGTATAAATGCGTGAATGCGTTAATTTCTAAAAAAGTGAAAAGCACTTTCGATTATTTTTATTTCCAGTTATACAGTTTTGAATTAATTGTATTCAAATACTTGTAACCGTAGTCCAAACGTTATTTCACTTTTGTCTATTTGGCCAAGTAATATCATATTAATCACCAAATAAACAACACAACTTAAAGCCGATTACAGAAAAATATATACTTGAAGAAGTGGTCTTGTGAAATCCTTTTTTTAACTAGACAGAATCGTTTTTTAGTACTAAATTGAGATAATCTATTGATGTTTGCTTTAACGAGTGCTAACAATAGGAATGTAATATTTGATTAACCTACGTAAAGCTCCTAATATCTCATTGAGACGTGTTCAGTTCTCAAGTGCGAAGTTTTTTCATATGATTGAATCACAAATAACTTGGTTAATTTCATATCACCACATTCATATGGTTCAAGAAACTCAAGTATATACTTACATTTATTGTGGCAGACTAGGCTGAACCACTTTGATGCTGTACAACTAACGCATTCACTATATATAGTAACGAACAAATTAGGTATGTTTGAATTCATAATTCATCTACAATGCATTTGGAATAAACGAACTATTTAATTAACTAATGCTATCTCTGACAGTTACGCTTGTAATAAAACGTGTATTATTGCAGAGTAGGGGTGTATTTAGAGTAATATCAAGGATCGCCCACTATGAATCCAAACATCTAAGATATAAATCGGAGTTCCACGTCTAGTGAGAAAACTTTCTAGTTAAAATCCAACTGAAAACAATTCCATTTATAACGTCAGATATCTTTATTATTCCCTTAGTTCTTTAAGAGATATATACATTTTACTTTGTTTTAACTATGTACCATTTAAAAAAATATAAGTTGTTAATCTTCACGTGTTTTAAAGTTATCAATTGAGTTGTTACTTGGAATATTTACACTCAGGTCATTACAATGTTTAAATGTGGACCGGGAAAGGCGGTTGGACTTTTGGGACTGATAACCGGTGAACCAAATATTTATGGCATACAAGCTACTACAAAAACTATTGTAGCTGTTTTATCCCGTGAGACATTTTACTCTGTAGTTCGTCAATATCCTAAGGCTTTGTTCAGTGTTACTCATATTATTTCTTCTCATTTATCACCGTTATTTCATCAACTTGATTTTGCTATGGAATGGTTGTCTGTTAAATCAGGAAAGGCTTTATATAAGTAAGTAGCATTCAATCATTTTATAACTGAAATATGTTTTTGTGTTTAGTATCTCTATTTATCGTTGTTTTTTTGTTATTATTGTACATCTGATTGTATGATTGATAGCGAAAGTTCGCACATTTTTCACACCGATTTCGTAAACCGATACACTCACAGGTCTCAAGCGTTTAGAATTATTATTTTATCCGGTAAATGCATCCGAACTGTTACACAATTTATTCTATTGAATTATGTTTTATGATTCTTTTTTCATTTGATCGATTGAAAATACTGCGTATTGGAAGAGAATACAAACAAGCAAGTAATATGTAGTTATATTGTTATCGATCAAACAAACTGATGTATACGTTCTACGAAGTCATTATTATTCTGCTTTTATGTATCTTTTCTCAAATAGTGTTCCTTTATTTGTGACGAAGCTATGTAGATGTACTCATATCTCAAACAGTTGTGTTTTATTTTGCTGGGACATGTGTTACGTATGCCCGACCACCGACTGCCCCGATGTGCAATGTTTCATGGTGTAGGAGTAGGTTGGAAGAAAGCTAGGGGTGACCAGACCAAAACGTGGCACAAATCAATGAAGTCACTGACAAGTGGACTGGGCCATGTTGGTAGGTGTAGACTACCTGGTTGGGATTCGCGAGATGACAGCAACCGATGGTTAGAGACCTTGAATGACATGGCTTAAAATCGTTTGCAATGGCGAAGGTGCATCCACTCTTTGCGTTCTACCAAATTCTAATCTTCTGAATTCCTCATGTCTTTATCTTTTTCTCTTTCCAAATTTATTTCACTGTACTATACTCCTTCAATAATTTCTTCAAACCCTAATCTTTTGGATTTCTGATTATACTCCTACTACTTCTACCACTATGGGATTTGAATCGACAACTGCATCTCTGTGTTAATGTGGTATGGCAACTCGAACTGATGTACGTACGTACGAAGTTCTACGTTGTGACTGACTGACTGACTGTGTTTTATTTTGCTGTGGTCGTTGAGTCTCGGGAGGTTCCACTCGCTTTGAATCACAGTATGTGAATAATGGATTTAGGTAACGGTGGTGTGGATCTGTTGCCTGGAGAAAAACTTTCCGACCTTGAGTATGGGGATGATATTGTCTTACTGTGCGGTGATACCCAAGCCATGCAATGTGCACTTAATCAGTCGGCAATCAGTGCCCGTAGGTATGGTATATGTTTTGCACCTTCGAAGTGCAAAGTAATTTTACAAGACTGAAAGAACCCTGACTTTACACTCACCCTGGGTAGTGAGCAGATAGAAGTGGTCGAGAACTTCGTGTATCTGGGTAGCTGCGCAAGTACTGATGGTGACGTGAATGATGAGATCGATTCACGTATAGTAAAAGCCAGAGCGGCTTATGCTAATCTGGGCCATCTTTGGCGCCTTCGTGATGTTAGTCTGGCTGTGAAAGGTCGGTGAGAGCAGTTTCGCTCTAGTCTTGTGAAACCCGTCTTCTCCGAGTTGAGGATTTTAGAAGACTGTGTTTGATCATCGTTGTCTCCGAAGGATTGCTGACATCCAGTGGCAACACCGTGTTAGTAATGCAAAGGCTCAGCATCGTGTGTTCGGGTACAGCGACGATAATTCATTTAGTGTCACTATCTCGAAACATAGACTTTGGTGGTTTGGACATGTTCTTCGAATATCATCCCAGAGAATTCCACGTCGTGCATTATTTACCTTCGCTGCAACTGGATGGAAAAAGCGGAGAGGTGGTCATTGTATGACATGGTGTCGTGTTATGAAAGAAAGCTGTACAGGACTGGCTTCTGTTGATCGTTCACGACTCCCTGGTTGGGATCCTAGAGATGATGCAACACAGTGGCTTGAGATGTTATCAGATATGTCAGTCAGTCAGTCAGCTACAACGTAGGACCAGGCACATATATGCATCGGTCCAAGTTGCCATACCTCATTAGCACAGCAAGATAAACACCGAATTCAGACATGGTTCAGAACAAAAGCCAGTGGCGATCCTGCTGTAAATTTGTTTTATTTTCTTCACAAAAAAATGAACGTAACTTCTTTAACTGGAAGAATTTTTTAGCTATACCTTTGCTAACTGAACTGCTTCTTCCATTATTATCATTTCCCTCTCATACACTAACTTCTGTTCGTTGTTGTTCTCCTTTTTCTTATACTCACCTTAAATTCTTTAATTCTTCACGTTCTCATTGTTATTGTGTAGCGCATATGTATTTGGTACCTCTTTGTATGAATATTTATCTGTTCAAATAAATAAATAAATAAATATTTCATGTTATTATCAGAAGGGGTTTTGTAGAGATTTAGTATTTTCTGATAATAATAATCATATGCTCACTAGTGACTGACTCCGAGAGGTCAATCCTGGAGTTCTAGTGAGAAGCAGTAGCCAATGGAGTTCAAACGACGTCTGTTGTTAGATAGGAACTCACCGAAGACAATTGGTGAACGGTCGCTCAACTTCGTGAATTGGTTGAAGTTAGACATAAACACCATCGGATGCCGGCTTAGTGGTCTATTGGTTAAGTGCTCTGGCGCGAGACTGGTAGGTCCTGGATTCGAATCTCGCGAGGCGAGGTCGTGGATGCGCACTGTTGAGGAGTCCCATAATAGGATGAAACGGCCGTCCAGTGCTTCCAGGTTTTCCTTGGTGGTCTAGCTTCAATTGACTCACGCTTGCAGCTATGAAAATATTTGATGAACTCTAAAATCTGAAGCATTCATTGTGATGTCCTAGTTATGAATGCATTATGAAATTTGATCACATTTTGTAACGGCTATATGACACTAGTGATATAACCTCATATCGCATATCATAAACAAGTCTAAGCTATTATCTTTTTTTATAGTAGTTGAAATATATTTCGTTATCTATCATTCAGTTTACTGATACAATGATTGTAAAGTTACTGAGGTCACAAAATCAAACCGTTCATCTCTTCCATTAACTGGTCAGGAATGTAGTATGAATAGTCCAAATTATATTAATTCAAGACGAGAATGGTGTTTAAGGCTATTTACAGTTCATAAAATTATCCATTTTATTTATTTACATACCTTATTGTCAACGTTTACTGGAATTACATTTAGCTGCATCGCTAATATATTTGACCTCTTTTCTCAATCCAGAAAAATTGATAAGGTATTATCCTATTTAGCTTTCGATAATGTAATAAGAAAACAAAGATTATCAGAACTATGTATTACATTATCGAAATTTATCAAAGGGACTAATTGCTTTAAATTTCTATTTAGCTTTGTTGATCGACAGGATTAGGATTCATTTTATATTGAACACCAAAGTACTTCAATTGGTACATCTCTGACTTTTCCAGGTCAAGATTTCGATCGCATGTTTCCATTCATCCTTAATGGTTTTATTTAGGGAGTATTTATCAGATAATTCTTCTAAGACAATCTAATGTTTACAGTCATGTCAAGGTAACCTTATCCCGTTATGAGTCTTAGAGTGCGTGATTCGGGACAACATCAGACTAGTGCACAGAAAACGCGGAGAAAACCCGGCCGAATATAGAACTTATTTCTTATAATTCTTGACCCAACCCCCAATAACTGGAAAGACGAGAGGAAATAGATATTTCATTGCCACTCATTATGACAATGATGTGGGAAAAAACACGTCTGTATTTGTTGAATGTCCTTGAGAGTCAATCATTATTAGTGCGAGCTTCGTAGTGCCGAATCCAGCTGAACGCATATGGTTTATAAATTATAAGCCTTGATTCAAATGACCATTCCTTTAAGACTCATTCAGGTCGAATTATTTGGAAACAATGCGTCTCCTATACATGTTCATTTTTCTAAATCTTAGTGACTACTCTTCCCCCTCTTAAACTGGTAGACTTCTCAAACACACTAACTACTGAGTCATACTTTAGTGTTACTTGTTATTCGTGCATATTGTTTCCGAGACTTAGAGTTCTATATGGCGATGTGGTATTTAACTTAATATTGGTGTGTCTTTGTGGTCACTAAGATTTACCTCATTGCTGCTTAGGTACTGATTATTAGATCCTATGAAATTAGATATCTGATTAAATTAGAGAACCTTTTTATCTTGACTAGGCCTTATTCGGCATTTCCTTATGATTTGTATACTTGAGCTTTATGAAGTGAATTTTACCCCCAGAACATCTATATATTATGGTGTGACTTCATGGTTGGAGATATTCAACACAGTAAGGTTAAAGTCATTTATTTATTAGTATTTCTCCATAGAATTGCGAATTCAATTGTTGTTCAGTGTTTTCATTTCATGTGTACTGATAAAATCTGCCTAAAATTGTTTTGAAAAAGCGAATGCTTTATCTTTTAGTTCCTGAAAAATCTGTGTCTTGTGCATTTTCCTGTTTATTTCGGGTAAACGGTGACTTCATTTGTGATCTGTTGTGGACTAAGTCTCTTACAATTGTAAAAAACCTTCAATTTCATAGCCTTGCAGTAAAAATGTGTTCACTAATGAAGGTAGAAAATTTCGACGTATTTTAAGGCAGTGTATAATTTACCCTTAGTGAATTGTTTCACCCCTTGTTATCCTTATAATTTTATTCAGAGTGTATCCCATTGCATATAATGTTATTGTCACCTTTTTTAGGAAAGGAGACGTCTCAAATCACGTTTATGTAGTTTTAAGTGGTCGATTAAGACAAGTCGATAATATGCCTGATGGAGGTCATCGTATAGTCAGTGAATTGGGGCGTGGTGATCTCGTTGGTTTTCTTGAAGTCATTAGTCAGCAACCACGAATATCTACAGTTATGGCGATCAGGTATGAGAATTGCTTTGATCTGTTCACTTGAAGTAACTAACTTCTTAATGCCTTTTCTGCCGAGGGATAATGAACTACCTTTTCTTGACTAATGAAAACATTTATAATCATAATTCATAATCGATGTATAGTTTTATTTTTTGTTTCCTCTTAAAATAAATACTTATGAATGTTAGTCAGTTGCTTATTCAATACAGATTTCATTCTTGTTATATTGTGTTGAAAAAACAATATTCTGTTTCTGGATCCGCTTAACTAAGAATATCTGCGTTTTAATGATTCAGTTAAAACATATCTCATACACTTGCAACGTTTCTCAAAAGGTCTAGAAGATTACAGTTTGATAGCATCTTCAAGGAACAAAATTATGTCATTGATTGTTACTCTAAACCATATCTGTAGGTGTAGACCTGATGGTTAAAATCCTCACAATTGCCGTAAACTATATTTCGGTGTATTGGACTACATGGTCTTAAATCGGTAGAATTATTTCAGTTGCCCTCAGTATGTTTCTCGTAATTTTGAGTTTACTGTTATTCCATACTTTTCATTAATCTATCTCATTTGTTTCCTTTCACCTGTATTTTTCATGCTTAGATTGATATTTTTGCCTAATGTTGTTTCTCATTTTATGCTTCTCGTTTTGCTGATTTTCTCTACTTGTTTCTGTGCTGATTTAAGTTCCTTCAACTTGACGAATACATATTCATCCAAGATTGTTCATAGATAATCAATGATTAACCAATTAATATAACATGCAGTAGAAGTATAGGCAAAGATGGATGGTAGTTAGCAGGGAGGCCAGGATGCGCGTTTCATCCTATTTGGGACTCGTCAGCTGGACGTGACTGCATCCTAGAGTTGATGTCCACTCTGGGACTCGAACCCAGTACCATTCGCTTCAAACGTCATCACATTATCCACTTAGCTACTGAGTCCTGATAGCCACTAGCTTGTGCAATGGGATGAAGTTTAAATTCATTTAGTATTGTTTGTTTAAATCTTCTCATTGATGTTTATGACTTCAGTTGATCAGTCTCTTATTGCCATACATGCATTCTTTGCGGATTGCCTCGATATTGCACATATGTCAATAAGAGACTGATCAATTGCAGTCATAAACATCAATGGTAAGATTTTAACAAACAATACAAAATGAATATACAATAGAAATTCTGTATTAATCGTTTTTAAATAATCTTTAATAATGAACATCAGGTAAAGTTCTATAAAGTACTGATAATTTTGGTGTAATATGGAAGGATAACATTCAGATGATTATTTAACAATGATACACGTGTTATAACAAATGGTATTTATTCAATACATTGTAATTTCATTTTGTTATCACAAATTATTATGAATATTGACTAATGAAATTTATTTACTTTATTATTGAGAGACTGAACTAATTATTATTTATATTCTTCCTTACCTAGAATAATTAGAATTTATGCATATTAATCCTTGTAGGAGTAAACAAACAATTAGTCTAAATTCAATTAGTATTATTTGTTTGAATCTTCCCATTGATGTTTAGGACTGCAACTGGTCAGTCTCTAATTGGCATATGTGCATACTGTGCGTATTGCCTCGATATAGCTTTAATTCACAAGCATTGTAAGTAAAGATGGATAGTAACTCAGTAGCTGAGTGGATCACGCGATGGCGTTTGAAGCGAACGGTACTGGGTTCGGGTCCCAGAGTGAACACCAACTCTGAGGTGCAGGTACATCCAGCTGACGAGTCCTGAATAGGACGAAACGCGCTTCCTGGATTCCACTGCTAGCCACTATCCATCTTTGCTTACAAAACAATTAGTCTGTCAAATCAATCAATAAAATAAAAATGAAGTATATTTATTGTTTAAATTCACTTTTCCCATGATATACATCTAGATTGTGTTTCTTTATAGTTGTCAATAAGGAGTCTTAAGCAATTTTGTGAAAATACGATATGAAAAGAGTATTTCTAATTTTTTCGATATGGTGAAAAAGTTTTGTAGCTCTAGTGATGATAGTAAGACATTAAATAGGAAGAATTTAATGTCTCACATCAACTCGGCGCCCAAATACTGTGAAACTATTCGCTCTAATTTAGACGAAAGTTCTTATAGTGATGATAGTGTTCTGCATAAGAACAATGAAAGTTTCGTGATTAAATTATCCAAGTTAGAGAATGAAACTTCATCAAAATCTTAATTTCTTTGTTTAAAAAACATAGTTTATACATTACTGAACATCACATCGATTGGTAGTGGTAAAAACATTTTAGAAACAAAGTTTGATGTTTATTGATCTGTCTATGAATAATTTTCTTTTATTTTTAATTTCATAAAATAGAGATTCAGAATTGGCTCAAATCCCCTCACATTTACTCCATCATCTTAAGAATAAATTTCCACAAGTTTTAACTCGTATTATTCAATTATTATCGGATAAATTATTGGGTAATTTAACAACTAGTTCTAGTACGGCCAGCCAATTGGGTATGCCACTTCTACATATGACCAGTACAAATTCTTTAGTTACCGGTGGATTAGGTTATACAACTGGTGGGAATTCTAAATTGGATGTTTTATATAGTCCATTGAATAGTGGTGTTATGACTAATCTACGTACAATTGCTGTATTACCTACTACAACGGATATTAATGCTGAAGCGTTCACTTTGGAATTACAACATTCTATGAGTTCGATGGGATCATCTGTTCGTCTTACTTCAGGTATATAATTATTTTTCTACTTCATCGTAATTTCATTTATACTAGTAAACTTGAATGCTTTTTTTCTACATTTGTTGGTTTTCATGTGTGTGCAAATCTATGGGTTTATTCACGTTGCTGATAAATTTATTTCAACGAAATTTTGTGTTATCACTATTTATTGAATTTGAGTAGATACTTTTGTTGTTAATTTATTTCCTGCTTAATACGATTATCCCGTTTGTCATATTCATTTTTATGGATTCTGGTTTACATGTCGAAATGATAAATAAAACACTGGTCAATTTATAATCCTATATGATGCAATATGACCGAGTAATAAACTCTAACGAGAATAAATTGTCTGGTTTTTTATATTCTTCGAAAGTATCTAACTTCATAACGATAAAAAAAGAATGAAAAATTTGCTATGGATTATTAAGTATATTCCTTTTTCTATTCTTTCATCCAACAAGATTGATTGTTAGTTACTGGGCGTGTGATCAGTTCACATGATGTACTATCCAAAGGTTTTTGAATAAAGATTGAGTTTTGGAATCAGGTTTCTATACGTCTTATTGATTCGTAAACATAAAAGTAGTTCCGTTTGAGAAGTGTAAAGCATTAATTTTATATTATTTTATGGTGAATTTGCTTCCTCCTGATCGGTATATGCGTGCTGTAAGAGGAGGTTTGGCTCAAAGCTTTAAATCAATCACTTTCCATTACGAACTGACAATAGCTTCGGAAAATAGTTGAAAACCAATGTGTATCACTTAGTCATTTCATTCTTTAACTTTAATCTCGTCGAGGGTGCACAACTATTACCCTTCTATAAATCGAAACTAACTTCAAACTGAGTAATATCCACTACCCCTTACATTAATATTAAAATGTTAACTAATGACTAACCTTGAGAATCGTCTATGTTCCAGTAAAGAGCCTTGAGCCATGGATTTCATGTATATCAAGATTAAGACAGAAAACACTGATTAGGTTAAATGATACTGAAGTTACGTTTCAAGTCGACTGAATAGTTTAAAGGCCCTGTGCTCCCAGCAAGACCTGTAGTCCCTGCACTTTTTCCTTTCTGAGGTTAAGAGTAAGGATTGCTGCGGAGTTCCAAATTAGGACAGAAGAATTATTCTCTGCGCTATGATTTTCACTGGTTTGGTAACGTAGTTCAATTTATAATGATGACCAAATTCAAATTGAACCATCCCTAAGGAATCATCTTACGCGTTGAAAACTCAGAACCTCAGTTCATTTTGATGTATAAATCCGAATACTATTTTTTCGGGTCTTATTTAATTTACTGATCATACATAACCCAGTAACTATGTATGATTACGTAATAGGTTTATTTTAAAGTTTCAAATTCTTTATGTTAGTTACAGAAACAATTATTTCTATTAAAATGCATCCTTTTAACACGTAATAAGTAGTTGCAATTTTTCATCACCCCATAAAGTAAATATTTAGTACTTAGTGACATCACATTTAACATTCTTTTCAATAGTTACAAAGTTATTATTTTAACTGTATTTATTAATTAAAACTTAATATGCTAACACCAGTATCCATGATTTATGCATAATATTGTAATTAATTATTTTCAATAAATGATGTATTCAATAATCTGAAACTTTTTTTGTGTGTTATGGTATGATTTTTCATTCTACTTTCTATCAAATTATGTTCTGCGTTACTCAATATATGTAGGTAATATATGCATATTTATAGTAATGTAAAAATATTTACGACAAAACTGTATACCAGTATAACAATTTCTTGTTAGCTAGTGATCATATCACAAGTTATCAATATTCATGTGGGAAGTACATATATATACATAGTGATATTTAAATCAACTCGTCTTATACGCATATTGTTTTTGTCGTTTTTCACATCAGTTGAGCAACGATAATATGCAGGATACCATTGTTTGTTTCTTCAAAGGTCATATTTTATAGATAAATATTATGGTTTTTTTTAGTTTACACAAAATTGAAAGTGAGGATTTTGTAACGAGAACAGTACTTTTGGGAATTAAGAAGTTTAGACTATTACACATAGTACATTTATGCATTTCGCCTCTCCATCCATTGTAGCCCAATTTTTATAATCATATAATATATAACTGGTCCTAATGACTGATTGTGCCAGTCTATAAGAAAGTACAAAAGTCCTCTTGTGACAATCACAGAAGGATCAGTTTGACTAATATAGTGTCTAAAATATTAGCTTCAATATTACTTTGACGCCTAACCAAAACTTGTGAAGAGCAGACTAGAGAAAAGTAGGCTGGTTTTCGACCTGGATGTGATTGTTTAGACCAGATATTCACTCTACGTCAGGTCCTAGAACATAGACATACATTCAGACGTTTCACAATTGTAGTATTTCTCGACCTTAAGGCGGCATTCTACTCCGTTGATCGTGAGGTTCTCTAGCAGTGTTTATCACTGAAAGGAGTACCAAAGAAGTACATTAACCTTATAAAGACTCTCTACTCGAACACAACTGATCGAGTTATAGCTTATGGCGAACTGTCATCAGAATTGATTACCTCAAGTGGTGTTCGTCAGGGCTGTCTACTGTCTCCATTCTTGTTTAACTTTGTCGTTGACATGCTTTTAGAGATTACACTTTCATTATCTCAATCTCCAGGAGTTGGACTTTTTCCGGGAGACTCACTTGTTGACTTAGAATGCGCCGATGACACAGTTCTATTTTTTGAAGACGCTAACAAAATGCAGAGTCTTCTGACCACTACAAGCGACAATGCAGGCATGTTCGGGATGCGATTCTCTCCCTCGAAGTGCAAAATGTTACTTCAGGATTGGGTTGCATGGACACCTGAACTAATGATAGGGAGTGAAGTAGTTGAGCGTGTTGACCGCTTCACTTATCTTGGGAGTCTCATCAGCCCTTGTGGTCTGGTGTGTGACGAAATCTCAGCACGGATACAGAAGGCTCGTCTAGCTTTCGCCAACTTGCGTCATTTATGGCGTAGGCGAGATATCCGTCTAGCAACCAAAGGACGGGTTTACTGTGCGGCAGTTCGCTCCGTCCTACTTTATGGCAGTGAAACATGGCCGACAAGAGTAGATGATATTCGTAGGCTACTAGTTTTCGATCATAGGTGTCTTCGAAGCATTGCTCATATATCCTGGGACCACCGAGTATGTAATGCCATTGTTAGGTAACGGGAACTAGGTAAGGATGACTAATCGATTGATGTAGTAGTGAAACTTTAGCGATTGAGATGGCTGGGACATTTCTTACATATGCCCAACCACCAACTGCCCCGACATGCGATGTGTTATGGTGTAGGAGTAGGTTGGAAGAAAACTAGGGGTGGCCAGACCTAAACGTGACACGAATCCATGAAGTCACTGACAAGTGAAGTGAGCCATGTTGGTAGGTGTAGACTTCATGGTTGGGAACCGCGAGATGATACCAACTGATGGTTAAAGACTTTGGATGACAGGTTAAAATCATTTGCAACGGCGCAGGTACATCCGCTCTTTGTGTTCTCCCGAATTCTAATCTTCTAAATTCTTCATATCCCTTTCTTTTTTCTCTTTGCAAATTTATTTCACTGGATTATACTCCTTGAATAATATATTCAAACCCTAATCTTTTGGATTACTGTTCATACTCTTACTACTTCTACCAATATAGGATTTGAATCGACAACTGCATCTCTATGTTAATGTGGTATGGCAACTCGAACTGATGTACGTACGTACGAAGTTCTACGTTGTGACTGACTGATTGAGTGATGTGGTTGTCAGTCTTTAGCGTATTTCACGAAGTGTAAACTCAGTTTTCTTCGACTGAACACGTTCAAAGTTAAATCTAATTTAGAACTTGTACAAAGCTGTCGCCTAATTGTTGAAGCATTCAACCAATAGGCTGAAGCTCGAATCTTGTTTGTTTATAGTTGTTTATCATCTGTCGTAGTATAGCCTACTCTAGTACTTTTCCTAAGCAGGGACATTGGTGGTAATTCACTTAATTTCTGGTTGTCATCAAATACCAATATTACGCTAACCAAATATCTAAAATCATTAATTTGTCCTTGGGAAATGTTATAATTCGATTCAAAAATCGAATGTATCCTCTGTAAACTTTCGAGGTTTGTTTTCGCAGTTGTCACCTATTTAAGAACGTGCATTTTTCTTGGGTAATTAGAAAAAGATTACACTAGCTTAATTTAAATCGAATGTCTTTTTATCTCTTTGGTATTTCAATCGTTTGTCCTTCACTAAAAATAAATTCAATTGGATCACTTAATATTCTACTGATTATTTTCATATTCTACACATCGATTTTTAATTAAAGCTTATAGCCAATGAAATAAGACGGATTTATCCATAGTTTGCGGCTTTTGATTATATTTTGCTCTCTCTCCCTCTCTCACAAGCTGTAAAAGATTAAGCGACCACATTAAAATTCATTAACTATACTGATTCATTTCTTTTATGATTACGATTGCGTGTATTTATTTGTTTAATTTTTCAGTTCCTAGTTAAACAAAATTATACCCATGATAAACTAGAATAAAACACTTTAACATTGGTTATCATCCATATTGTCGTTATTATTATGAGTATGGTTATTCATAGCATCTTAATTTGCGTTAGGCAGTTGAAAGCACTCAACAAAATTCTCAGGATTTAGATTTAATGCTAATTGTAACTCATCGATATGGTGTATCTGAAATGTTAAAAAGATTGTTGTTCCCTGTTAGATTTGAACCTATTTTATGGAGTGCCAAAATCAGTGATAAGACCACTGGTATAATCTGGCTGTAATTGAATTGTCGTAGTAGGCCCTTTTAGTTAGTCTCCTAGTAGTGAGGAGTCATGTCCCACGAAAATCATCAGTTTGTACAAGATTGCAGATACTCCTTGCTGGCAAATATCAACTAACTTGAAACTAAGGTATATCTCTTCTTACTGATTTCCCGTCTAACGCTAAATGAAGTGCAATTCAATGTGAGACATATTGGTTAATGTTCACATTTCTACTTGGTCAGTGGCCGCTCTATAAACTGTTAAGAATATATAACATTGTATTGGTTACTATTTAGTGATCAATTAGTGTATCGTCCTTTACTAATAATATTCTTTGCGATATAGGTACCCAATAAAAATGACATATAAACTGTTATAAAACCAACAAAAGAGTGTTATATTACTTAATTCTACTAATAATTTTGTATAAACTAATATCGTTACCTTTTATTGTTTTGTACATAGATATCGTACTGAAACGTTTAGGTTCATGCGCATTCGATAGCGTTAACCAGTATAGACTTAGTACTTGGTTAAGTCATCAAGAAGACTCACATCGTATTGTTTTCTTCGTTTGTGACTGTCAGCGAGTTTCAGCCTGGAATCGTATATGCATTCGTCAAGCTGACTGCATTTTGGTTTTAGCTTTGCATTCGTCTGATCCAGCGCGTCCGTCACCAATAGAGATGGTATTAAAAAATGATCCGACGAAGGTGAGCTCGTTTTTTTATGTAGTATAACGTTGGTTACTTGTACGTTTTTCATATGAATAAAAAACATTGTATTTGTTGTTTTTCCTTTAAATAGGTTGCCAAAGTACTTATTCTCATGTATCCTTTAGATACAGATTATCCAGAATCCGGTAAAACTGCAGTATGGTTAAATGCTCGACCATGGATTAGTCAACATTATCATATACGTTGTGAACCTCGTGTATTTATACCTCGTTCAAAGTCGAATCTTATCAATTTTTATACTAAAGTATTTGCTCGTGAAAAACCTAATCCACTTTCTGATTTCTCTCGTCTTGCTCGTTACTTAGTAGGTGAGGCTGTTGGTCTTGTTCTAGGTGGTGGAGGAGCAAGAGGTTGTTCACATGTCGGACTGATACGTGCTTTTCAAGTGAGCAGTTACTTTTTTTAATAACTCTTGATAACATGTATGTATGCTTTACACTTCAGTAATAATGTTAATGATGGTAAATTTGAATTGTAAAATCTAGTAACTACTGTGTTTATACTGGAATTCTTTTTTAAGAAATGCTACTACGTTCGCTACTAGTAACTGGAAAATGGATGTTTCAGTAAACAAGTACAAAAATAAGTTAACTGGTTAGTAAAAATAATATCTATGAAAATGTGTTACTTCTCATTGTGTCAGGCTAAGAAATAGTTTCGTTATCAGAAGGGGGTTTTGTGGAGATTTTAGTAATTTTATATAGTTGAAATCATGAATCAATTGAAGCTTCCAGGTTTTCCATGGTGGTCTAGTTTCAATTGACTCATGATTTCAACTATATAAAATCACTAAAATCTCCACAAAACCCCCTTCTGATAATGATCATACGCTCACTAGTGACTGGTTCCATGAGATATTTCCTAGAGTTATAGTGAAAAGCAGTAACCAATGGAGTTCAACCAGGTCTGTTGGGAGATATCAACTCACTGAAGACGTTGGTGAAATGGTTGCTCAACTTCGTAGATTGGTTGAAGTTAGACATTAACACCGTTGGATACCGGCCTGCTTAGTGGTCTAGTGGTTAAGCGCTCGCGCGTGAGACTGATAGGTAGGTCCTGGGTTCGAATCTCGTGAGGCGGGATCGTGGATGTGCACTGCTGATGAGTCCTACAATAGGACGAAATGGCCGTCCAGTGCTTCTAGGTTTTCCATGGTGGCCTAGCTTCAATTGACTCATGATTTCAACTATATCAAATAGTTTCATATTTCCACATACATTGTAAGTTCATAATCTTCCATCTTTTAATAATATATCAAAAATCAAAGCATTAAATTCTTAAAAAGAGGTACAAGTGTATATTCTGTTGAAAAACTAATGTTATGTTTTTCAGACATTTCTAAAGCTTATGATGTGTAATTAGCTATCTATTAACTCTCTTTTGTTACCAACTTTTCAATGGAAATAACAATAATAATAGATGAGGTTATATTTATATGTTTATGAATTGGTAGACGATTAAAACGAACTTATTCTCGCTATTTCCATCAGTCATTCAAGGATATTAACTTAAAGATTTCTCATAGAGCCCTGTAACTACTCTGGATTACAATTTGATCAGTATTACAAATTATTTGTACCAATACGAATGTACATATCTTGGATTTATGTTTTATAACGGATTAATTCGGTATCATGTAATTGGTCTTTGTATTTTTGTGGTCTGTTCTTACAAATGTTACCACAGTGAACAAACGTAGTTGTCACATATAAGATTTCGAAGGTTGTTTGCATCACCTCAGCCTGAAATGATTGAAAAACCAAGAATGTCAGACAGTTATTTCACCTTAGTTTTAGACTCTTAAGTAGTAGATATCCATGATTTCACACGGAATCAAATCATCCAAGATCCCACAAAGAGAATGGCACTGTCACGTCAGTGATTCGAAGCCCATTAGTTTATATTTACAACTTTACTCATTGAATGATAATCGTGTGTTCCTTGTCTCCGATATGGATTCCACGAAGATGTTGTTATATGTATATCTATATATGTATATATTTGCATACAATATAAAATAGGTAGCTTATTAAATGTTTTAAAAATGTTCCAATAGTTGTATTTTTACTTTTGCTTCAATTTGATATTTGACTGATGTTGCATTAAGATTTTTCTAAAACTACTTATATCATAGAATTTGTTTTCTAATCTTAAACATAACATTGATAATAAAGATGAGATACATTGTATAATAAAAATCTATCAACATCATCATTTTCAGTGACATCTACTGATTTAAAATACATCATAGATAAGCAGAGATGGATAGTGGCTAGCAATGGAATTCAGGACGCGCGTTTCGTTCTATTTTGGGACTCGTCAGCTGTATGTATCTGCATCTCTGCTTACCATGCTTGTGAATTAAGGCTATATCGAGGCAATACGCACAGTATGCACATATGCCAATTAGAAACTGACCAGTTGCAGTCCTAACAAATCGATGGGAAGATTCAAACAAACAATACTAAGTTGAATTTATACATCATAGATAAGTTATAAATATTATCGGCTAAATAAATCATGTTTAGTGGTGTACTTTTAATGATATTGTTTAATGTAGTAAATTATCAAACTATTATGCTATTTTGTAGGATGTAAAATATTCTTAATTATGCATTAATATCTGAACTGTACGGGGATTCATTAAACTTTTTACTTTTAAGATTGTACAGGTAATTGTGTGAATCTTTTTCTATTTAGAGATGATATTTATTTTTGAAGATATTCTATTTTTAGAGGGATATTTAAATATCCGTAAAAATTGAATTATTTGTTACCGTACTGGGGTTTGTGTTAATGCACATAGCTATGGTTATTTTTAGTTTTATACAGTTTGCTAATCGAGGGGTTGTGCATTAAAATTTCTGAATCTTAGAAGTCAGAGAATCCAGAAGAAAAGTAAATTGACATTCTTGAGTGAAATAGCATCTTTCAATTATATAAGATGATCTCGTTTCCGTGTAAAGCAAACTTCACTTCAAAATTGATGACCGTATGACCGTAGAAAACTTGTACTAAAATTATAGTATTACTTATGATATGAGCGATATAATTATTGTTTTCAAATACCCTTAAACATGCTTAACGTTTACAAGTGTCATGTTTTGTTATTATGATATCTTTTTTTAAAAAAACCTTCCGCTTTAATTAAACAGGAAGCTGGGATTCCAATTGATTTAGTTGGTGGTACAAGTATTGGCTCTTTTATGGGTGCTTTATGGGCTGATGAGACTCGTGTTGCACAGTTTACTCAAAGAGCCAGAGATTTCACTAACTGTTTCAATTCTATATGGAAGAAAATAAAAGACTTCACTTATCCTGCAGTGTCGATTTTTTCCGGTAAGAACCTGAAATTATATATATATATATATATATATATATATATATAAACGATTACAGAGCTCACCCCAATTTATTGCTGTGACCAGGTTAATACAAACGGTAAACAGCATTATTTAAAAAGCATGATTCATAAATTAATTGACTGAACGTTTGTCACAGAATTGTAATTGATGTTAAACATATGATCCAAATAAAGCGCATAATCATAGGTGATATCATTTTATAGTACAGCATTTTTACTACGTTTGTACCGATTAAGATATCACCTAAAACCGGTGAACGAAACGAAAGTCAGCAACACAACAACAGGACAAGTTAAACTATTCCACTGCTTCCCAGCCCTGCTAATTAGAGGGCGAAGACCAGATTGATCAGAGGGAAATGTATATTCCACAAGCAGTCAGAAGCATAAATGAGCAAACAATTTCAGTCCAGTTACAATGATGTTCTGTACCATGTCATAGTAATATATTATAAAATGAAATGTAGTATGATATAATTGTACACTAATGTATTATTACAGTAATATTTACATGGATACTTATAAATATTAGGTCACTCAAGATATTTTATGATATTTTTAGATTTTGATTGTGTACATCACAGACTGATTGCTATCGAAAACCAGGAATTACTGGACTGTTGTTTTGTTCTAGTATAGGAATCTTCAGTAGTGCTTATCCACGACCCAAATGGGTCGAACCCAGGGCCTTCGGTCACAGGCCATCCATCGCTTTCTATTTTTTCAATAGTAGTCTAACTTGAATCAGTTCGTGTTGTAAACTGTGCGAACATAACTATTGGAAAAGAGATACTGCAGAAATGGAAAAAAGAAGCAATGGGAAAACTAGTAAGATTCTTTATTATGGCCGTAAACCTAACAGTTTTCTCCCCAGAAACAACTGTATTCGCAAATACATGCAAATGTCGCAAAACCAAATAACTTTATTTGTGGAACCTTCACAGGTCAACCAGAAAATAACAAATAGATGTTAACTGTATTGAAAACCCTTTTCACTGCTCTAGCTTGTCTATTATGCATCACATCTCTAGCTGTCTCTGTTGAATTTTATCTTTATATTAGCAAAACGAGAGACAACTAATAAACATTTATGTCTATAATGATATAAATAAAATTTTTTTACTATATATAAAATTATTCTATTGTTTGCCTGACTAAATTTCCGATATTGGTGGTACATTTGTACTATTTCCTAAGATTATTATGCTCCTCTGGGGGCTACTACCGGTCCCAAGCCTGGATAAAGGAGAACGGTTGGGCATGGCGTTAGCAACCCCATCCCGTAGAAAACCAACTCGCTAAAAAACGCTTATTGTATGCACGTAGTATTTAAATAGCGGTTTCAATATTTTTCATATTTTTTTTTACCATTTACACAGATTCCGTAGATAAAATCAACTGTAGTTTACATATCCTTAATCCAAAACCTGTATATGTAGGGATTACTTCGTTTATTTTAGAAAATTATAATCTGGTCATATTAGTTAAATCATTGTTTTGTATTATTGATAATTTTAATGTCATGTGTAGCAGTGGATCGAATATACGATTTCTGTATGTTATTTTGAAAAAAATTAAATTTTATCCTATTGGTTAAGTAAGGAACTTCAATCATTTATCCAACCATTAAATTTTGTTTGCAAGATATTCATTCCATTTAAATCAATATTTATCAAGTATAAACTGTTAACACAATATACTAAAAGCGTAACATATTCCATACCCATCTATAACCATAGTATTAACTAACGTCTAATATAATTAAACGCAAAATGTTTCGATTTCTTTTCCTTGCTAGATAACAATGGCTATTAATAAATAGTACTTTGATTTAATTTCGTATTGAATCATTTTATACACTCAGTAAAACGGATTGGATTAGGATTAAATCAACATAATAGCTCTGTATGCTGCTGAAGAGAAAGCAGTAAAGTGAAATAAATTCATTCTGTTCTGCAAATATTGCTATTCTTGTTTTGTTTAAATTTGTGGAGGAAACCAATTACTTGGGTTTAGATATATGTTTTACACGTTCAGTTACCTCTCTATGTTAATGTACTACTCATAAACTGGAATATGAATAGTTTTTAACAATCATCCAGGGTCTATAGGTTAGTATTCTTCGATAAAGTCATTATTTGTTTATTCTAGCCATTGCCAACATTCTAAACAGATTCTACACTAACATCGTAATATACGGGTTAAGACGTTAGGTAGCACAAGATCCAAAAACCAGTTGTATTCACGGACTTAAATTCCTTATTTATCTTGGTTGAAATTTTGGGTTGATTGCTATTCCATAATTTTCATTCTTCAGTTTTACTCGTCGACTTCGACCTATACTGTTTGTGTTTAATTTTTTATTGTCTCCGCTTATTTACTTCTAATCTTTTTAATATTTTGTGTCTATGTGTGTGTGTGCTATGTCAATACGCTTTTTTACTTGATCTTATCTATGACCAACCGACTATTGAAAATCAGTTCCATCTGATGAAATTAATAAATCTATTATCCTTATATATTTTTTTCTATCTTGACTTTATTTGTGAATATTAGCTGGATTCATAGAAGAGGAGATCTCTTTTACTATTCATTATCTACTTTATGTTATAGCTTTTGACATCCTGAACTGCCAGCCTTTTTTCTAAAGTGACAAATGAATTTTCCTGGCTATACTTGTAATATGTCAGAGTTTTAATACGTCGTTATGGTTAATCGCTTTGTGATTTGTTTTTCAATGTAGTTAGTATTTTAATCAAATTAGTTTTGCTTATGTATATTGATTATAATGAATAATTTCAATTAGACTGTTTATTAGTTAGGAAATTAATGAAATATATTCATTGTTTCTTAGGCATCAATGTATATTTTCCAGGTATTTTATTATTGAAGTATGTTTTCTACTCGATATTTTTGTGATCTTCATAATGTATATTGAATTGTTTAATGTTGGAAATATAAATCATAGTATTTCCTTTTAATCATCTAGAGGTATCATGTTCTCCTAGAGACCCAAATTTCTTGTGTATTTATTATTTTCAAACAATAATACTCTTTAATTTTATTTTAAATGAATTTCTTGGGGGAATTTATACTTTCACTTGTATTCATTTAGTATTGTTTTGTTTAAATCTTCCTATTGATGTTGCAGTCCTAAAGCATCAATGGGAAGATTCAAACAAAACAATACTAAGTGAATTTAAACTTCACCCCACTGCACAAGCAAGTGGCTATCAGGACTCAGTGGCCGAGTGAATAACGCGATGGCGTTTGAAGCGAATGGTACTGGGTTCGAGTCCCAGAGTGAACATCAACTCTGAGATGCAGGTACATCCAGCTGACGAGTCCCAAATAGGACGAAACGCGTTTCCTGGATTCCACTGCTAGCCACTATCCATCTTTTACTTGTATATTTCATGAATGAAGCAAATTACAATCTCAACATTGTTCAGTAAATTCTACAAAGTTAAATTATCTCTTACCCTCAAAAACAATTTCAAGATGTCACTTGTATCGTTTACTTTTCTCTTTATAGTTTACGTCTGTTTTTATTTTTTTTTGATAGGTAAAGAACTTAATCGTCAACTTCAATCGATATTTCATGACCGTCAAATTGAAGATTTTTGGCTTCCTTTCTTTTGTGTAACAACAGATATAACTAATTGTAAAATGCGTATTCATACACAAGGTAAAACTAATTTATCACATGGTAGTGATTTGTTTTGGTTTATATTTACTAATTATGTAATAAGTTTTAAAAGCCATTGTGATGTAGCAGTATTTTTTTTACTGATTAGTGATTGATTTTAGATGGAAACATTTATGTGTATTTTCATATTGTCTGGTATTCATGAATCTTCTGAGCAAACGGCTGTTTAAAATAAGCTATTCAAACTAATCGTATATGATCGTTTAGTATTTTTAAGAAAAAGGAGCTTACTTTTTTACTAAATGATTAATTCAGAGGCGTATGCTATCATCCAATATAATTAGGGTTGCTATTTCTCATGACCAAGTTTATTTTGTGTTCCATACAATGGGTTCTATTTATGAATCTGAACAAAGCTAAAACAATGATTAAGACTGGGTAAAGTGGGTTCGTTATATCTTGTAATCTCTCTTCAGTATAGTGTAATTTAAAGTTATAGACAGTGTTCATATCTAAAGATATTTATACAATTAAACGCACACTTTATACGTTAATCTAATGAATTACTTGTACTGTTACAATATATACTTCTGAGTTAACTTGTTTAAAAAATCACAGAAAAATCATTCCACTTCACTCAAAAACTGCTTCATTCGCGTTGTTAATTCATCTGTGACTCTTTGTATGGACAACAGAATCTGTTAATTTTTGGTTTCTTTTTCTATAAACATGTATGTAGAAGCTAATTAATTTATTAGAAATATGCGTACCCAATATAGTAATTGTTGTGTTGTCGGTTAGTATCTCATCATGATATTTCATTTTACTGAGAGCGCTTATCACGTTCTGAACATATTGATTATCATCTAATCTACTGAATTTATAATTCGACTTCTTTTCTATTAAGATGATACATATAACGTGAATAACTTTATATAGTTATAGACATCCTATCCTATCAAATATATGTAAAACAACATCATACTTATTTCAGTTAATATGACATAAATCAATATATATATATATATATATATATATATATATATATGTTACAAATGAAGATATCTGATTTTCTTTAGTCGTTTTATGAAATTCCATGAGTACTTGTGTTCGTGTTTTTATGCTTAAGTAGTCACATTGGATTAATTAAATGTGGTTTTTATTATTAATTTCTACCTATAGTTGAATGAATTGCTAATTTCACAATCAGAATACTTGGATAAAGTAGATTCATTAAACGGATTATAATCTGAATAATAAAGCCTCCATTAAAATGACTTCTTTCAGCTTTACATTTACTTAGTAGGACATATCAATGGTCACGTTAAATATATTAGATTTCATAAATTTACTTCAGATGTTTCGATTTTTTCGTTCGATTAAAGACTTCCCAGCTGTTCTATGTACAAATTTTATGATTTTCCATTCCTAAATTAAATTTGAATGCTTTGTGGATGTTGACTTGTTTTCTACCACTAGGGTGATCATTTCTCTTTCTGTTCTATAAATAACTCTTCTTGTGAATCCACATTGGTAGTTTTTCAAAAATCGCTTCTGATACTTTTCTTGGTCGTTCCTTTCAGGACTAGTTTCTATATTCTTTATTCTACCATATTTCGTGTTTCATTCCTTGTGATTTGTTTTACCTGCTGCTCGTGGTCGATCGTAGACGTTATTAATTCACCTTTGATAAACTATACAGATCGGTAGTTTATTTTCAATAGAATAATAATGAATTTTTCATATCCTATTGACAACGACACTATTTAGGGTCTGTTTGGCGTTACATTCGCGGTGCTATAACATTTCCGCCATTGGACCCACCTATTTGTGATCCATATGATGGTGCTTTACTGGCTGACGGTAGTTTCTTGAACAATGTCCCAGGTAGTATTACTGTAAAACAATACCATCAAAATCGCAATTTATTTATCATAACATCAAAATTATTTCACTAATACATGGTGATTCACAAAGAACGAAATTATAATGTGTAATTCAGATGAAATTTCTAATTCAGTAACAATAGATAGCATGCTCGTAAAACGTAATTTGTTTATATTCACATATGCACAATAAATAGATGTCTAATAATTCAATCCGCTTACTAATCTTGCTATAAGAATATTGCTTTTTAACAGTGAATATCTATCTACTTATTTATGTTTATTGCGTAAAAATTAAATAGCCTTTCATTTCTTCCAATTGATTTCAATTAAACATTTGATATTTCGAATCATTTTCATGCTTATTCACATTTTTACTTATTCATTGATTTATTGATATCTATGTATGATGTCTCCGCATACACATCATTCGTACATACACGTACATATAGGATCGTCTTGGAGATATGTACGTGCAAGTATGTCATTATCTGGTTATTTACCACCATTATGTGATCCTTACGATGGAAGTTTATTGTTGGATGGTGGGTATACTAACAATCTACCAGGTCAGTAGTTTTTCATACAATTTCAGTAATATGTTCAGTTTTAGTCGTGATCTGTAAGTTTCAAATAGGAAAAAATTAATTTAACCGTGATAATTATTTGATTGATTTTAAAATCCAAGCGTGTAAAATCAGTTAATAATAACAATTATTATTTATTCGTTGGATTTACTTCAAATTCATTCGCTGAGATTTTACAAATATATTCTTTCTATTTAATGTCTTACATGAACTCGGCGCCCAAATACTGTGAAACTATTCTCTCTAATTTAGATGAAAGTTCTTATAAATTATTCATTCACTTTTCTTGAACAATTATTTTCGTATAATATGTGGTACCATCACGAATCATAGGGCGCGACCCGAAATATCTTAAATTAAATAACAACTCATACGGTATATTTATTTTCTGTAAGAATCAATTTCTAAAATGTTCTTTACTAGTGATTATTATTTTCAATAAAGTGGAAGTGCTTTGGAACGAATATTAAACTCTGTTGATAAGTTTAGTTAGACTGGATTTTATGGGAATTACCCGTAGGGATGTTCTTTCGGTAGCAAAACAACAAGCATACTCACACCATCAATCAGCTTGTTCAAATATTTTCTTTCGGATAGATTTGATAGTAGTAGTCTAGTAAGTTGTTTATATATAGTTGATAAATTTGTTTTTAAATTAGTAGCTGTTCTAGATTTATTATTCTGAGAAGTTTTCTTTACTTAGAAAATCGTGGTGGATCTATGTCCATTTTTAAGATGACAGTAATATAACTTCGTGTATAGCGTATGCTTGTAATAACTAATTACCTCCATCAGTTTTGTTTAATACTTATTCTGAAGTAATATTTATGATTCAATGGCCACTACACTAACAGACTTCAACATATTCAAGAAATGTATAATAATTCTATTTATAATCATGAGTATCCTAATTTAAAGTAAGCCTATTAGTATCATGGGGTAACGATATGTTACATATTTTCACTACTCATTAGTTCGTTATCTATTTTTTTTAGTAGACTACTAGTATCGTTCTGTTTATACCTAATTATTTGTCGGTGATTATTAACAGAAAAAGCCAACACACTAACTTTCTTAACTTATATTGCCTTGTTTTTTGGTGCATTTATTTTATGGTAGATATTTGTTAATACATAAATAAATTTCTAGTTAATCTGTTTGGGTAAACTTATTTAATTTTGGATCTAAAATTGGCAATTATGAATTATTCAGTGAATAAGAGTGTCATCCGTTTATAAATATAATTACAAAAAATGAAAATTCAGAGGAGATTTCGTTTTCTTAAGATCTGTATACACTCAACTAACTTGGATGGCCAGTATATGGATTTGCAAAACTAAGTCTCGTTAAACTTAATTCACTCTTTATCTTCGATGGCCGAGGTAATGTTCCAGTGACGTGATAGCTGATGAACTACTACTACATACACTCATCATAAATGGGTGCCTATCCAGATTCATGAAACTTTTAATGCCTAAAAAATGTTTGTTCGTTCACCTGTCTTTATTTTTCTTCAATGATACAATTGACTTGCTTCTTTAAATTTACAGGAAGTGCAAACAATATTCATCATTGGTTATTACTTTTGACACATGATCTTTAAAAGCTTTGTGTATAAGGTTTTAGTTGCATTTAGTCTAGTCAGCTTGTAGCACAAATAGTTTATAAAAATATATCTTTGAAGATATTCTGCACTTCCGAATTAGGTGCAATTACTTTGAACGATTCGGTGATCCCGTTCAGTAGTTAGTCACTAAATAAACCAACCAATGTGTTGGGTTAGCAAGAAATTTGGATTGATTGAAGTTAGATACTAACACCGTTGAATCTCGGCTCAGTGGTCTATAAGTCAAGCGTTCACACGTGACCAGTCCTAGGTTCGATTCCAGCGTGCGTAATCGTGGATGCGCACTACTTAGGGGTCGTATAATGGACAAAACGGCCGTCCAGAGCTTCCATGTTTTCAATAGTGACCTAACATTGAGCGGTTTATTATTTCGAACGAATTTATGAATGTTTATAACATTAATCATACCAAATACATTGTTTCACCTTTATTTACTCGCTTCATTCTCACTCAGTATTTGTTTCGCTTTGTAGCTTCTTTTATTTCACTTGGCATTCATATTTTATTTTGTCTAGTATCATTCGACTTCATCGTCATCTTGTGCTTTGATTTGTTAGGATATTAATCGATGTTTGATTCAATGAATTCATTTTAACTGTTTAATATTTATTTTATTGAATTATACAGAGCAGCGTATATATATATATATATATATATATATATATATATATATATATATATAATTGCATGTATCACTACCGGGCATGCCTGGGATGTTTATTACTATTGATTTGGTTATACATGATTCCGAGAATCCTTTTTAGAAAATACCACTGTTTATTGGTGTACTACGACTTCAAAGTTTCATTTGCTGAATTTTTTCTTGGGTAAAATCAATTCATTTATTAGGATCTCTTACACACAAATTATTTTTACGACTGTCATACTTTTCTGATAACAATATCGATTTGAAAAGAATACATTATGTTAAACATTCAAATAATACAGTGTTAAGGATAGTGTTTATATTTCGTGTGTGGTAACATTATTCTCAGTTTGTTAACATTAGATTTAATTTGATCGCTTGATTCGTTTTAAAAAAATTCCATGTTCATTACTTACTTAATACAGTTTTCCTTTAATGAATTGTTTTGTTTTATTAAGCTGATGTAATGGTATGTTTCGGTGCGAAAACGATCTTTGCTAATGATGTTGGGTCTGCTGTAGAGACAGAACTTACGAATTATGGTGATCATTTATCGGGTTGGTATTTGTTATACAATCGATATTTCAGAGTTGGCACTCCTGTACTACGTGTAAGTATCCAAATTAATCTTTTTTTGGAAGAAATAATTATTTTATCGAAAGATATTTTTTTAGAATTTGTCATTTGATGAATCAGAAGAAAAAGAAATCACGTTTTACAGTCATGAAAACCATTTATTATTTTACACGTTTACATATGTCTTAAATAGTACATACCCACTTAATAATTAACACTAGGTTACCAACCACCATTGAGCTGTTATGTCTTAGCACTGATAGGTTATGACTGCTACTTGCGAAAATTAACGATAACTTAAATTCAAAAATTACACAATGATGTATTGATATCATTGAATGTTTCAAACCTAATCCACTTATCTCTTGTATAGTCACTTTCGAAGTAATTAGAGGTAAAATTTGATAAAACCTAGCGATTTTGTTTCCAGTCAATGTTTCAGTTTACAGTTTGTATACTGTAGTGAACAGAACACTAGTTTCTTCACTGTTTCTTCTCTTATTCCATTGCTCATGCATTTTCCAAACGATTGCGCTTCATTTCAGTTCTTTCTTCATCGGTCTTCTGCCAAAATACATTCTATGTCTGACCCACACCATATACTACTTATATAGATATAAGTAGACAACACCACAATACAATCATAGTAGTACTGATTTGAATTTTGAATCATGCTTGATAATATTTCAAGTCACTTAATCATCTTATATTTTACAACCCATATACATAGTGATGTTGGATAAATAAATTTTGATTGAACTTAACAATCTTTCATTTTACAGCACTACATTGTACAGTGACTGTTTTTACAACCGTTGTCAACGTCAGTGTACAGTGTTAAAAATAAAAGTCTCAGAGATGTCATTTGTTAGATAAAAATCACTTGTATAGGTAACTAAATGTTGTTTGATTTCAGTATCGTAACTAAATAAGCGTGATACAACAGGCCTTTATCAGTGAGTACAAAAATTCTGGGATGGGTTCTCAGTCGTCTTGCGTGTTTTCTGGAACTAGTCTCACTGGCGCTGTACATATGAAATACTGGACAGCTGTTTTCAATTTATCCTTACTGATTAGAACTTCGAGAAGAAGTTCCCTAAGTTATAGTGAAAAGTCAGTCAATGGAGTTCAACCATGTCTGGCATAAGATGTTTATTACTAATGACAGTAGATAATATCTTAACATTGTCGCACATCAAGTGTGGATAGATGTCTAAACGATCGGATGCAAATCCATCGGTGTGGAGATTAAAGACTCCGCGCGAGACCTGAAATTCCTAGGTTCGATTTCTGATTGGGCTGTAAATGCTCATTGCTGAGAAATCCCAAGTTAAAGTGGAAAAAACAATCTAGTGTTTCCTGATTTTCATTATTTGTTCATCTGTGGATCAGTCCATGATGTAAACTGCTGATTTCTTTATATTTTTCTCAACTATATTGTTTTGTATTAGGCTAATTATCTAGACCTATGTCGTTTCATATACTTCTTTCTTTGCACTTAGGTTTTTAGATAGCCTAATTGAAAAACATGATCTATCATGACCATGTCCGGATAATCTGTCTTAAAAAATCTGACCATAATTTTTCTTTTTGAGGATCTTTTCTTTTCCGTCGTAAATTTTGACGTACTCCATGTTTAATGTTCTTTTGTCCGTAGATCTTGAACTATTGTTTAATCATATATATCTGTCGCCTTAATCTCGTTGGTTTGTACCAATATCATCTTATAGTTAAGACATTTAAAGTAATTCTACAAAATTCAAGCATCCTTCTCTCTTGAGTGCTTTACTATTTCATCTAAAGCATTGTCAAAATTATATATATCCCGTTAATTTTTAACCATTTTGTTACCTTTGAACCATAAATCTCTGATAGCTTTAGTTTACATCCGTATAATCGGCATCAGATTAAGACATACTATTGACTGATCAGTACAGTATACTAACTTCTGACTTTATCCATCGTTTCAACGCAAAGCTATTTTATTCATTTCTGAATTAATTAGGTGATGAGGTCATCTTTTTAATGTACTAAATATGTAGCAAACCTTATTGGCTCATGTTTTTAATGGGTATCCAAATCTTGGAGTTAGTAATATACATGTTAGATTGGTTTTTCTCAATATGTCACGTGATCCTAACAAACCTCGTCTTGTTATTATGTCATCCATATTTATTTAAAAGTTAAATTTTCTATGAGATTTATATATATACTTTTAACTGACATAACATAAAGATGTAGATTTTCATCCTAGCGCAATTTACATAAATATTCGTCAATATTTGAACGAATAGTTTCATAGGAATCGGATACCAAGTATATCAGTTTCAGTTTCAGTTTAGAAAGGACAGCAGGTTTGATGGCCTGTCTTAGTCCTGGCAATGATGTTCTCTCAGTTGACCCAACTTTCTTTCGAAAGAGTCGACGGATGGAGCCTCAACCACTTACTGAAGTAATGAATTCCACTCGTTGATGATTCGATGGGAAAGTCAATAGTCAGCTGACAAGTAATTCGTTCTGGTCTTGTAAAATGTTTTGGAGTGTCCTCGTAAATTCTCTGTTTTGGAAAGTGAGAAAAATGAGGGCATATCAGGTGCAAATATATCACTAAGTAGTTTGAAAACTGTAATCAAGTCACCTCTAGTTCTTTGACATGACAAAGGGAATAGGTTTAGCTTGGCCAGTCGAGCATCATAGTGGAGCTTCGCTATTTCGGGAATCAGCTTAGTTGCTGTTCTCTTAACCGCTTCCAAAAGCTCCCTGTCTTTTTTTTAAGCAGGGGCTAGCCACTTGTATGCAATACTCAAGCTTAGGATGCACGAACACTGTATACAAAGTCAAAAGTGTTTTAGCGTCGACATGACTAAATGCTCTACGTAGGGTTTTAAAACCTTTGGCGGCTATTGCATGGCAATGTGCAGTAGTCTTTAAGTCTTGACTAACGATGACTCCTAAGTCATTGTGTGTTTGGTTAACAGGTAGCTCAGTGTTATTCAGCATGTATGTATCTGTGCCTTGATGACCGATGTGCATCACAATACACTTGGAAGTATTTATCGGCAACTACCTGGTTTAAGACGATTCAGATAATTTCTCCAGGTCATTTTGGAGTCCTAAGCTATCACCCTTACTTCGTATCGCTCTCCATATCTTGATATCGTCAGCATACAGCAAGACCGATGATGATAGTGAACGAGTAAGGTCATTTACATACAAGAGGAATAACACTGGCCCCAAAACTGTACCCTGGGGGACTCCACTAAGCACAGTTTCCCAGTTAGATAACTTTGAGTTCACCCATACTTTTGGAAGAAATTATTTGTAAATATTATATTTATCTTATCTAGACAACTTCGGGGTAGTAATTGAAATTAGTAAAGAATGTTCAACTTTTAACAATTAAATTTAAACTAAACGTTTATCTTATCATATTCATATGTTAGTTGTACGAAGTAAGAGAATATGAGTTCAAAACATGTGAATAATGTGAAAAGTTCACTATTAGTGAAATAACGAATATGTGTGTACTTTTATGTCATTACTGGTTAATATTTAGTGAATAAGTCCGGTCTCTGTGTTTTACCAAAGACACGTCAGTCATTTTATTTATTAAAATAAAACTACTAGTACAAATTGAAATATGTTTTTAAAACTTGGATATGTATGTAAAGGGATAAACGTCAAATAAATAGTTATGATGCTAAAAGATTCAAATTATTTTGATATAAACAAGGTGGATTGTAATAAGTTCAAATTACTTGTTACTAAGCATTTGCCAAGGGTTGGCTTTTTAAATTTCATCTTCTCTATTCAGTCTGTTCTGATTAGCCTAAATATACGGAGCTCCTTCTGTAAGTATGCATCACACATGATTCTGCTATCTAATCGATATAACTGAAGTGCAGTCGAATGGTTGTGTCATATAATCACATATGTTTTCTGTGAGGACTATGTAAGCATCAACTCAAATACTTAAAGCAAACCCTAGTAAGGAATTATTATATTCATTATACCTCATAGAAATATATCCGATGGCGTATCAGTTGTATAAAGAAAGTCAATAATTTGAAGGGAATCTTTTTATATAAGATTAGTTTTAAACAGTAAATGCAGCTAGTGAAAACTCATTCAGTGTAGTTTAACTCAGTTGTACAGTCATTCATCTTTTGTTTTGCATTTTTATCAGTCCACTCTCATAACCTTCATTTCGTATGTATAACCTTCGAATCAGAAAATTTCTAAATATTTTTAAAATTTTATCTTGACACGTCATCATAATCTCATTTTTTCTGTATCTAATCTAACTGTTGTATATTCTTTGTTCCTACGATTTTTAGTACTGTTTTAGGGTGTTCTTTAGCGCGCTTACATAATACAACTTATTCAAAACACTGGACGTCAACATAACTGTTATTGCAAGATAAACTTCCTGTTAATCACTATGTTTATTGTATGACGTCCATTTCGATCGTGGGATCATGTTAAAACTTCCGACTCTTGATATATATATATATATATATATATATATATATATATATATATATCGACCGTAGCTTCTACCTTGACGTGGTGGTCGGGCTTGCCTATCTTAATGACCCAACCGAGCTATATTGGCTGGAACGTATGTTTCTGTAGGTTCTACCATGCCAGGCAGGTCGATTGGAGAACGGTCAGATTAAAAGCAGCAACTCAAGGTCTGAGGGTGAAGTCGTACTGCTGGCTGTAGAGGGCTGTGACAGCAGTAAGGTGTTTCCCTCGGACAACCAGCATCTGCAGCGATGCTACCTTCTCACAAGGGAGGAAGGGCTTAGAAAAGGTCGACCCTAAAAATGTCAAGCCTCACCTTACCTCACGGATTTCCGTCTCCGGCAATGAGGCCCTTTGAAGAACGGAGCTATATATATATATATATATATATATATATATATATTACGGACTAGAACGTGTTTGGTCTTTGTATCTACCTTTACAGACACTTTCTAACCATATGGAACTGAAGTTACATAAATTTAGATTTCCTAAGTGGGATGTGCCGATCTGTTTTCATTCCTATATGTGATTATGTTTGGACTACTACTATGCTTCATAATGGATTACTAGTAAATAAAATTAGCTTACGGCTAGTAAGTCATTCTTTCTAGCTCTGTTTCATCTTCTTTTGTTTAGACATTCCAATAATATCATCAGTGCTATGCACAAATCATAATACTCGAAGCTGAGTGTATTGAAGTGTATACTTGGTAAATGAACCATGTATTGTAGTGCTATGATTTTTCTTGTCCTTGTGTTTAGTTGCTTTTCTGTAACTCCAAGTTCATTTTTAATCTTGTCGTTACCAGTTATATTACTTTAGCATGATGATGGGAAACTCACAAGATAAATGGCAGAAGAAATTGAAATTATGTGTTATCAATGATTATGAGCAAAACGAAACATCAAAAATGTAATTATAAATTACAAAACGGGTAGGAATTTATGAAGGAATATTGGGACTAAAAATTTAACAAAAGATGAATAGTAAATGTATCTGTAGGATTCTAAATGATTCTGTACCATCTCAATCTACATCCTTGATTACTGGTCGTGAGGACTGAAATAATGTGGTCTGCATCGACCAAATATGATTAATGTCTCCATAAAATACGTTCCCGGCTATTAATAGTTCTACTAAATTCACAATAGAGTAGTTTATTTGTGCATAACTTATATTTCGATAGAATTTATTTTTTTATTGTCAGTTAACTTCATTCATATTTCAAAGGGAAATTACATTATTCATAGGTTTTAGTTTACTATGTGCATACATAAATAAATACTCAATATTAATTAATCGAACATATAAGTATCAATGCCAAGGTTGGACTTGATATTTTCAAATAAATTGAGCATTAAGTAGAGAAATGATAATAAATATATTTTTCTGTTATATCCCAATGAGTAGAAAAATTGTATTCCTGACGTTTCGTGACTTACTGTAGGCACCTTCTTCAGAGTAAATAAGTAACTGGTTATTTAACAAGTGTTTTTAATTGGAAAATGTCTTCATAGCTAAATTGAAGAGTATAGAAATATGTGTTATGCATGTTGATGAAATTTACTGTCTTCCAAAATTTCTATTTTTGTTTCCTTGTATGTTTGCACTTATTACTTTGGTGATATCTCTTTTTTTAGTTACGTCTTTTTGGGATTTTAGTTTGAATAACAAATTGATGTGATTTTCAGTTATATTCATCGAATTAATTTTTCCGCTGTTGTTATTGTCCAAACTGTAGATCCCAAGTCTAACAGAAATTCAAGCTCGTCTAGCTTATATTTCTTGTGTTCGACAGTTGGAATATATAAAAGCCAGTGGGATATGCTTTTATCTCCGACCACCGATCGATAAGTATTTAACTCTTCAATTCTCTGCGTTTGATGAAATAAATGTTAGTTATTTGCTTCTATATTATTATCACCATTATTATTATTATTATTATTATTATTATTATTATTATCAATATTAACATTGTCATGATTTAGTTGTGTGAATTTCGTACTAGTGCATTTAACTATCATTTATATGAGGATATGATCTCAGTTTGAAGTGCGAAGATGCAACTCATGCAAATCATAAATTACTTATTTACATTTATAATATTCCTTTCTGACAGTGAGATTATGTCCTCTCATATGTTATCTTATTATCTCTGTTTGTTGCTGAGATGTGACGTTGACCTTCCAGAAACTTCTGAAAACATCAAATTTGATCACAAAAATAGTTACTATCCAGTTAAATTGTGATACATAATCCTTACTTATTCCAGTTGTTACTAGGATGTTTCTCATTCTACGCCTCAGGAAATAAAATTTTACTTTGTTTAAGTGTTCATTCCAAAGTGCTTTCTTTTATATATCAGTGTCAAGATATTTCTGCTCTCAACTGATTCATCATAAGACAGTACATCTGTTTATGATTGTTTACTATCACTGCAAGATTTCAATATTTATAGTCAGGATCGATCAAGCAATAAAAGAATGTGTGGCGGCGGTGTAGCTACATTTGTAAACGTGAATTGGTATCGATCTACATTTGCGTGTTTTAAGTTTACAAACTTTTTCGACTGTGTAACTTTAAAATGATGTCCAAAGCACTTGATTAAATGCAATCATGTTCATGTTACCAACAACTACGTGAATTCGAACTGCACATCATATGCTTTCGCTAGTAGATTCGCTAAATTCACTGTTACTGTCTTTAGTGGTTCACTTCCAATTGTATGTAGTGATTTTGATTCATGTGACTGTAGCTTCCTTTCATCACTAGATCAACAAAATGTAGCAGATTTTCGTCCTCTTTCAGCTACTCACTTAGATTTAGTTTTTATTAATGATGTTAGAATATATGTGACTCGTAAATGTCCTCCATTGTCTAGTCCTGATCACTGTAAAATTTGTGTTATACCCAAAACATATGGCAAGTTTGGGAAGAGTGCACTATTGCATCAAACAAACAAAGTCAAATACAGGAAATTTTCAGCTAATCTCATACTGAAAATGTGGAGATAAATAGAGGTAATCCAAATACTTAAAAAGTTATCTGGCAATAAGAATGTAAAATTCAGACCCCTATAGCAATGACTTCACCCCTTCTCAAAATATTGTAGAAAGTATTGCTTCTCCCGCTTCAACCTGTACTAGATAAGCACATTGATTCTTATCAGTTTGCTTACAAATGCAAAAAAGTACCTTCGATTCTACTGTTGTTCTTCATCGTAACAGTGTTCAGTTTGAAAAAGGGTAAGTAGTATGTTCGATGCGCTTTTAAGGACTATATTTCTGCCTTTACTTCTATCTCAAGACAAATTTTATTTAACAAGTTAATCAGCGTCAACACCGACAGCTGGATAAACACTGTTTGTGTTCCTACATTCCTGGAAGAGAACAGTACACTGTGTTTTGGAGAAAGTGATAGACGTCATTACTGTTTCATGAAGGTGTGTCACAAGGAGCTTTTCTTTCTTTTCTTTTTCCCCTTTTGTTCAGCATGATCTCACTGTATGCATACAGAATTCCACCTCTTCACATCCGCGTGGAATGAATGAGCTTTTGTCTCTTATTAAGTGTTGGTCTGTTGTCAGTAGTCTCACACTCAATCCATCTAAATGTCAAACTGTTAACTTTAGCCTGGAACATGAACAGCACTTAAACACCCTGTTAGAATCCTATAACACTTATACTATTGCAGATTCCCTAATAAAAACAGTGTCAAAGGTCATTTATCATGGTGTAAGTCTTTCCTCTGATCTCTCTTGGTCTTCTCATGTTTTGTTGTTATCGAGGAAAGTTTCCCATCCAACTTATTACATAAATAGGCTGCATGCTTTTGTCATTATTCGATATTCACTCTTACGATCTGTTAATTCTTGCATATTATCAGTTATTGTTTTTTGTCCTCCATTATTATTTCCCAGGCTCTTAAGAAAACACTGCTGTATTGAGGAGAGTACTGGCGGTAACTAGCAGGGTGTGTAATAAATCTTTTAAGGTCATTAATAATATGGTTGTGAATAGACATCTAAAATCTTGCAAGCTTCTGACAGGTATTCACTTATCAAATACTATCTACTACTTTCACGTATTTCCCATTGTATATCTTTTGGGTAGAGTGAAACGTTAACACATTAGAATATATGTACGTAAGCAAATGTATTAAAGCTCTGCAATACCTTATCTAGTAAATATACTATGTTGTGAACAGGTTGTTAGAGGTGACCTAGTCAGTAACTTGTATTTTTAATTAATTGAAAAAGTTGTACAGATTTAAATCTTCTAAAAAAACAGTTCATTTACTTCTGGGTAGTTTGTTTATTGACTGTATGTATTTATAAGTGTACAGTTATCGGTTTTTTTCTTTTGTTTTGCATGAGAGATTTATCGAAATACCTTTTGCTGAGAAATCTATATTGTACAAAAAATATAATACTGAATAGTCATTATTACTCATTTTAATAACAAATCAGTGATTCAATGTAAAGCTTTGCGAAAATAAAAATAAACCACATGAAGTTGGAACAAGTAGAATTTGGCAGTAAAGTTTTTCTATTATTTGATGTAACGCATTTGAATACTACTACTACTACTATTACAAGAGGGAACCATATCTAAAGACATTATTTAACTATCTTATTTTTCTTATAGAATGTTGGCTATGATTACATTAAACATGTGCTTAATACCTGGCATGAAGAAGGTCGTTTACAAAATCTCATACCTGGTGTAAAACCACATATTTCCTCTTCAACTGAAATATCTACATGTGAGATAGATCCGACAAGTACTCAAATAAGTCCAGTTCATTCACCAACAACTCATAACTGGTTAACTCAGGTTAGTAAATTGTGATATATTATTCTATATTGGTTCAACGTTTTTACTCATAACTGACTTATACACTAAAATACTGGATCTTTAACATATACATGCATTATTTTATAGCAAAGTTGTCAAAATCATTGTTTTAAATTACATAAATCAAGGGATATAATGTAATTTATGTCGGAAAAAACCAACTTTCTTTTTAAACATTATTATATCGTTTTTTGTTGTTCAAAATGTATTTTATATGCCAAAACGTAAATTAAAGCCTTATCCTGTATGAATCGATCAAATTACTATTTGAAATCATTACACTTCACTTGTTATTCTCATATGCTATATTTTGCTTTCATGAATATTCTAATATGAAGCGCATTACATAATCATATCCATCATGACAATTGGACTAAACTTCTATCAAAAGAATTCATCGGAAATACTGGTAATACTACCATCTCATGTTCGTATTAATTTGATAGGTTACATTAGACATAGTTGTAACATAATTTAACATGTTTGTAATTATTTCTACCATTCATTTTGTAGTAAAATATTTGTAGTTGATTAGTATATTATCTTCCATGACTCATTTATAGAAGATTTATTTTTAGAAGGATTCTCGAAACAAAAAGGTTATATTAATTATCAGAAGGGGTTTTGTGGAGATTTAGTATTTTCATAGTTAAAAGTGTGAGTCAATTGAAGCTAGACTACCATGGACAACCTGGAAGCACTGAACGGCCGTTTCGTCCTATTATGGGACTGCTGAGGAGTCTCTTAATAATAGGACGAAAAGGTTGGAACTTTATTTTTCTGTAAATCCTCTATCCTTATAAAAATAATTTTCTTGATGAAATTATGACTAAAACATTATAAAATACTCTCAAAGAAATCTGTGATATTTACCGGTTTATCATTGTAAAAGAATGAGAATATTTTATCAATCCATACTGAACAGTCGAGTAGGTCATATTAAAAATCTATTGGCTATCTTTAGATTTATGATGATATTTTCAGTGGAGTTATACATTCTGTTTTACAAATAGGATTTTTGCTGTTGACTAGTTTCATAGATTGATTATCTTTCTTTATTATAAAGAATAAAATATTTCTAAAGCTGTGTATAGTCACTCTTACTAACTGATACAATATGTAGATATTTGTATCTACACAACTTTTAATTTCGGAAACATTATCTTGATCTGTATATGTAACGTTATCTCGAAAAGTTGAATTAACAATAACAGGAAATCTCTTCGTTTTCTAATAATGTCTTTTTCTGCCTTGTTCATTAATGATTAGTCCTAATAATAAATCGTCTCAGTTCATAAAAGGAAAATCGAAATTTTTGTTGTGATATACACTGGCAAATCAAATTGACTATGCATACTTCACAATCCTTAAATTTATAAGCAAGTGGGAGAAAAGACGAGTTACTTACAGGTTTGGTAAATGAATGCATCTTTCAAACCTCTTTTGTGTTAACCTTTATAAAGTTTGTTTCATAGCAGAATCTTCTGTATGTTACGTTTAAAAAAATATTTCACACTACTTACTACTCCATAATTCCCCAAATATTTCAATTGTATGATAGGTTTGTTAGTTTTTATCTGATGCAGAGAGAAATATTCATGGTCTTCATGGATGTCCGATCTCAAGATTTCTTAAATGTTTTCTTAACTAGATAGTAAATGCAGCCTGTTTAATTTGATTTTCGAAAAACTGATACTCTACTGGTGTATTCTTCATTTGATTTTAAGAAGACGAATAACATCTCCTTGGATTAAAACAAAGAAGTATTCTAACTACTTGGTCTGATATACACTTTGCTTACGACAAACGCAAACTTTTTGTTCTGACTATTGCTCATAATCTGTTTATTTTGTATATAGTTTAGCAAACGTATGTTCTCGCTCTTACAGTAATTTTAACATTTTCCTTTTTTGTTTAGCAGTTTAAGCGGTTACACTATTATTGCAAGTCTAATCACTCAGGTTGACTGTTAAACACAGTGATAATAGGGTTTTCTAAGTGAGAACAATGTGTTAATTATCTTAATTAGTCATACAATGGATTAATATAAGATTCTTTTGTGACCATTGATATATATATCTCTGTTCTTTTCTTCTTACAGAGTTTTAGTGATCAGCTCACATTCATTGATCTAGCTGAGTGTGTAGCTAAAACATCCGAAGGTGTGAATTCTCCAGGTAGGTGTTTTTTCTCTCTGTTAATTCGTGTTTCATAACGTTGACTATATATTGTTATATTCTGTACTGGGCATTTGATTTTCGAATCTAAATATTAATACAAGGATTCATCTAACATGATTATTATGAACCTAATCAGCTTTTATACAATGACACTTAAACGCAAAATTTAAGAAAAAAAGTTTTTAAATAGGAATGAATATATTTGTAAAATCTCAGGGAATGAATTTGAAGTAAATCCAACGTTTCATCTGGCAGTCTGTTCCAAGCTTTTTCAAGGAAATATAATCAAATATCAAAATTATCAACTCGGCGCCCAAATGCTGTGAAACTATTCGCTCTAATTTAGTTGAAAGTTCTTATATAAAAAAATATTTAGTTTCATCATAAAAACACGATCATTTATGTGACTTTTGAATGTATGTACATCAGTTTATTCGGCAATTGGGAATGATTGAAGACAAATTATCTTTATGGCTTTACAATTATAATGAAATTTTTTATTAAAAGTTAATAAATTGAATAATAGCAGCAACAAAAAAACCTAAAAACTTCGTGTAACAAATTTAAGACAATTCATAGATATATTCGTAAGCATGGGCTTAGTAATATATCACTTGAACAGAGCTTAATCTATCATCGGTTTAATAAGCTGAGTTTTATTATGTTTAGATAAATAGGAATAGAAAATAAGATGAACCAGTATTTCTTTTCAATTGTCTTTTCATAATGACCATATCATTAGGTTTTGAGAGAATTTCCTATGGAAAACCAGTAATAGATTGTTGGAAAGTCTTATTAATTTCACATTAATAAGGGTAATAATGGTTAATAGTTAGTGCAAGTTCCGAAAACGAATGATTAATGGATTATTCAGGATTTGAGGGTAAATTTGTTATATTGTGTATTATCAAATAATGATCAAGTAATAACAACAAAAGATCCTTTCAATTAGCTAGTTATTGTAGTTGAGTGTTTTAAAATGTTATGTGTATAAATCTTACTTGGTCGTCTGGATCATGAAGGCAACCGGTTTATACGACATAGCACAAAGTTATTTTTCATATATATTTGACGTGTTTGTGGATGAATTCATTGGCCCTGTTATGTATGTAATAAGCGAATTGTCGAATCCTTCAGAATGGGGGATAAAATAGATTGATTGACATGTAAATGTACATAAACTCTGTATCCAGTACCAACTTGATCATCAACGATGTAGTACGGTACTTGATACAATAGAAACGGTCCCAGTCTTATTGGTTATTTATGATGTTTATTAATATTGATGATCAAACATGTGTTTCTAATAATTCACAGTCAAACTATCTTGTTTTGATACTCTGCATGTAAATGACAACTTTGATTTCCCTAATATTGACTCAGTCAATGAACTGGTAGTTCTATCTTCATTTACGACTTTGGAGTTTGTTTTTGAGTGAATTATGCATTCGCCCTAAATATTCATATGTCACTTATATCATTATAACAATATTGACGTGTGACTCACGACATACTAGTTCATCTGTCTGTTGAGTAGTTACTCGGTAAGGTAGAAAACGTTTCGATAAAGGGATGACATCCTTCCTGAATATATTAGAGATTCGTGCTCACATTTTCATTGTATACCCAGTATAAGTTTCCGGTTTACACAAATATATGTTTATAATATTTGATTAATGTACACTGTGTAGTGGATATTGTCTTTGATAATATCTAAGATCGATTTGGTCAGCGAATACGCAACTTCAACATATCGATAATAGAAGAACGATAAGGATGGCTGTTTTGTATTTAGTTATGAGGCCAGTATGGTTTGTAAACTGATTATGTAGCTGCCGTTTTGAAGAGGATTTAAGCTGTCAGAGCTATCGTACTTAAAATTACCCATACTTTTTGTTGTATAACTATCAGACACTTTGAGTACCATATTTTTATATTAACCTATTTTCAAGCTCTTGTCTAAAGCATATATACGTCATATTATTCAGATTGATCATTAACTATTTCATTTTTCCTTTTTTTTATCACTTATGGCTGTGTCGTACATACGCAGTAAATGTTTATTTCCCTGTGCTGTTAGATATTTTAGCTATATTATAGTATGAGTTATTAAATCTGATTAAGTACAATAAAAAAAATATCCGCTTGCTAATTTGTCTGCTGATTGTAGACTGAGATAGAGGTTGCTTGAGGACCGATAGGTGTTAACATGTAGGTGTCTACATCATTATTCGTTGGTGAAATAGACCATCGATCCTACAGACAAATATAGGTGTACTAATTAATAAAAATAAAGAGTCTGATCACGCTGACCTCAGTGTAATTCAGGAATTTGTTGTTTTTGAAGATACAATTAACTCTCTAGGGTGTACAGTTTACTTTATTTTGTGTAACCCAACCTGTCAACCACAGTATTTACTAATATGTAGAATACTGTTTATCTGGACATTTGTTTTGAAATAAAATAAACGTAACCGTTTTCGCTTTTGTTAACAAGAGAACTTATGAACATTGTAGGATTTGACAGACGTGTGTAACAATTTGCTTTAATTTACATCACCACTTAGGGGAGAAAGGAAAAGGCAGTCATCATGCCAATCGGAGAAGAGAATAATGTCTTAAATAGTATTTATGTTGTCCACTAAACATTTTTTTGTAAATGAGACGGTGTTAATGCAAAATAACGGTACATTTTGTTTCAAAGTTTTAGCGGAAAATCGACGACCAGAATAACCACTATGTATAGGTATAATCCGGCCAACAAATAGCATGTTTGACCTTTTGAAAATTCATAAAATGCGAGTTTGTATATCTGGTACTTGAAGTAATCAAAAAATACTTTTACATTTACTAAACATAATGATGGGTTTTTTGGTTCTTGGAATAAAATCAGAGATATATCACCTCGAAGTAAAAGCTTTGCACTTGACTAACAACACGCTTGTTTTTTTAAACAGGTTCTGATAAGTACCATAGAACAGATAGTACCAATTTACAAAATTTCTCTCAGTTACCTGATATGGCTGGTAAAAATACTATAACTGATATTTCTACTTATAACAATGCTCCTGATTCCAGTGGTGGCAGTATAACTACTGTGGGGAAACTTCCGAAATCTACGCACACTGTTGTTTCAGATTCAACATCAAGATATTTTGATACTGATCACTGTTTACAGTCTGGATCCAGTTCGAAAATTTCATCCTCAAATGAACAATACCGCAAGGAAGAACAAAAGCATATTTCCGACTTTTTGGAAAATAATCTGTCTTCCAAGTGTAGACGACGTTTCCTAAGTGGTTGTTACGATGTCAGAAGCAGTTACTTATACCGAAATTCAAACATCTTATGTGATGTGAATTGTGCATCGATCCAAAACAATTTGATTAAAAGTGGTGTCCACGCTAATCATTTACGGAAATGTAAATCTGATTATGGTCTACAAGCGTATGACAACAGTCAGACAATGAATAGCGATGTCAACCCGGTGGTTAATGCAAGATCTGCACACGTTACTAAATACAGTCTGTCTTCCTTTAGATCTTTGGAAGATGATGGGTATTTAGAAGATGATGAAAGTTCCACGGACAGTGCACATTCTCCAGTTACGGCATCTGATCCCGAATTAAGGCATGATGTTTATCCCGAATCCAGTAATGCAGAAGAAAAGGGTTTGCGCCAAAGATCATCTTCTACCTATGGACTTCCACCTTATTTGTTACATACAGAGGCGACAAACAAGAGATGTGATTCACCGAATTCTGATAATAATGTGAAAAATCCATCCCTCATGAAAGGTCAACAAGGAAGCAATGATGTGTTTACCAACAACCCATTGCTTAAGTTAGATATGACGTCGGTACGTAATCGGACCAAGCCAAATCGCAAAAGACATCACCGTTCATCATTAGATCGAGTAAGACATTGGAAATTGTTCAATATTCATGTACTTTTAATTTCTCGGTATATTTTAGTATTTTAACGGCATATTAAGGATTATGTTTTCAGTGAAGCTTGGGTTTAACGTTGTCTGAAGAGATGAGCAGTAGCTTAGGGATTAAAGCACTTTGCTTTCAGCTATTTGGACGCAGATTCGAACCTACTTTTATCTGGTCAGTCAGGTTAGTAGCATTAGCTAATCTCCTTCCTCCAAAAAACTTACAGGTAAAATAAAACTATCAACAAATTAAGCATCTTGAATCACAGTTGATTCCATCCTGAACTGTCTTATTCCTTATGGATGACTAGACCACCATCACGTTAATTGTATTTTGCATTCGTTCTTGATAAAGATTTGTAGTCTATTAAGTATTTATATTACATCTACATTTACCACGGGACGTATATATTTATTTGGGACAGTGTATAACTACGATTTCAAGTGTGGCTTTGTTATAACCTACGAAACTGTTTAAATATATCAGGGTTCTAGCCTTTAAATCATAAATCTCGTAACTGCTGATCACTTCAAAACCATTTGTAGCAAATATCCCTGAAGCAATGTTTTTTTTCTTTTGACTTCATAGTTACGAACTGATCGTGATCGAGGAGCGGCAAACTCGCTTGTTAACCTGCCATAGTTGCAAGCCGAATGATTACATTGGATTGACAAATAATATGTGCTTGTGTGTGTGTACATATTCGTAAAATTGTGATATTTCATTTATCAGTTACGTCTTAGTTTATGAAGACATGTTTGCTTTTATACTTTATTTCCACTTATTTTCAAATGCTCACGCACTCATTCGTTTTGATCTTAAAGCAAGAAAGAGTTTCCTGAAGCTAATATACATTTAAATTTCATAAGTAAAGAGCAAAATCATTTAACATTTTTTCATGTGATAAACATTTGAAAACAGATGTCATGTTTAATCTTTATTACATACATTACCTACAACGATTTTATCTTGAATGTTCTTTTCTTCCACATTTAGCTAATGGGTGGTAGAACTGAGTTTACTTGAATGCTGCATGTGCTATATATATATATATATATATATATATATATATATATATATATATATATATATAACATCCTAATGATACACTGTCTGAAATGCTTTTACGAAAAATAAAGCGAATAGGAGTATATGAATTACACTAAACTGTCGGCAAAACCAAATCAATATTATTAGGGTAGGTTTACTGTCAGTACAGATTATTTTTGAACACACAAGAGGGTTTGAATTTCCGTATAGTTAAGATTGCAACAAATCTAATCATTGGTTCTGGATCATTTTCATGAAGTCACTTCAAGACTAGTCCTATGGCCTGCTTTAACCACATGTTTGGTGTGTATCCCTCAATCTTACTAGGTTATATTTCATATAAACCTAAATTTAATTAGCAATAAAAAGTTAAAGTGCTCCAAGTACATGTTGTTTCTTATTTAATGCTTACTGGTTACATTGACTTGAGATAGATAACGAACAATTATGCTTTTATTTGAATGTGATGTCACAAACAGTAGAACCTTCTACTGTTTGTAATGCTTTTTTAGAGACTATAAACTTTTTCACCATATTTTTGAAAATAAGGCTGGTTCAGCGTGGTATATGTTTAAGAGAATTTTCAAGTACATTGCTCAGTAATTTCTGTTTCTATGAATTTTTCCGAAGAGCACGTATCTATTTTCCTCTTTTTACGTAACTTTTCTATTTTCTCATCCACAGTAAGTTCCACATGTCTTTTAGATAGCTTCTTAATTACAGTTTTCTTATTAGACGGTTCTAAAGGGTTAATAAATTTAGCCTCTGGAGATATTTCGTCCAAATGATGATTGATTAGTGAGCTATTTGGGACGGTACCTGTAACAGGAAACATATTAGATATGGATGTATGTCAACAAAATTATTTTAATGAAAATTAAGTTACTAATAAATTTGTGTGAAAAGTGATACTATCTTCTTACTTAATTTTAGGTTACCAGAGAGAAGTTATGATAATTAATCCTGTAGTTGAAAAGAGAATGCTCAGATTTGGGAGCGTAGCATATACAAACAATGGCGAATACACTTGTACTCTAAGCTAACTGTCGACCCTTTGGTCGTTTACTTTTTCCTATTGAACATCTATAAAGCATTATGTTATGCGTGATTGACTGCACAACATAACTGTTTGAATTCATACAAAGCCCTCATAAAGAATCCTAGTGAGCTAATTAAATGTTGGGGATGTCAAATCCCCAGAACTTACTTGGTAAATGGCTTAGTTTTGTAATTTTATTTTGGAAATTTGAATTTAGCTGTTTTCGCGCCAAACGCGCTCTTTTTACCTTCACGTCATATTTCCCACTTGTAAACTATCTTAAACGCTATTGGTCCATCGTTTCTTTGTGTGTGCTATTTATTAATGATGCTCAAGGACAGTTTGTTGCTGTATAAATGCGCTTGACTTTTTCCCTTATTTGATTGCTTGTACTCGGCTGCTTACGGAATACATATATATTCCCCTACTTGCCTTGGACTTCTTCATCTAGTTAGCGGGGCCTGGGACAACAGATTAGAATAGTTTATCGTGTCATTGGCTTCCGTTCGTTACCGTGGAATCGATTTAGTTCAAGCATAACATTAAAAGAGCGGAAATTCACATAGTTATGGAACACATTAATAGACAAACATACTTTCAACATAGTTCAACATTCTTCTGACGATAGCTGATCTGGAAATAATTTGGATAGAAATCGTTTAAAGAAAAATACAATATTTCTACCGAATTCCGTATTCTGACCACAATTTCTGATAATGTTTGACCAAATCTAGTTGAGCAGCTAGAAATATTATTGTATAGTGAAGTAATTATCCACATACCTTCACTTGTTTCCCAATTTAAACAAGATTCTGGGTAAGTGCCAGCAATAAATAACAATGGGAAGTCTTTCAGAGAGTTGTAATACTGTTTAGAGACTTACCAGCTGCAAGCTGATATTGAGGTTTAGCGGGAGTTTTACTCAAATCCAACATGTCATCAACAACCTTTAATATGGAAATGAAATTAGTGTTTGTTTAATTCCTAATCTATAAGTAAAAAAAGAAGTAACTTTTTACTAAACATAACGAAGTGTTATTGCCAAGTAGTGTTTAATATGGTCTTCTCGGAAATACAGCTGTCTGGATGCTGTTTTATCCATGATGCTTCTTTTGAAGTGTGAAGACAACTGATCATACAAGAGATTTGGACTCAGTGTCTCCTACTACGTAAAGTAGATAATAGAAATGTAATCCGGTCCATAATATTGACATGTAGTAGACTACTTGTAATAACTTAACCAGAAAGCCCTTAGATAATAATAGTGGAGATTTATAGCACAGGTGGATGATTTTGATGGAGTTTTAATCTCTGAGCTGCATGGTTCGGTCGTAATGCTTCCATCATTCTTCTGAACGACATCAGCACAAACTTCAGGTAGTGTTCAGATTTCTCCACATATTGTTCACGGCTTGTCGTGTAGACTTCGATGTGGATTAGTTCTTGTTGACCTTGAACCGGTCATTGTTTACTTCTTTGTTTTGGTTGTATCTTACGTTGGTTTAATTTTCGGTCCTAAGTTTGTCCATAATTTTCCTGAATGGTTGATAAATTGGATCGATTTCAATGTGCTTGTTAATTGCTAGTTGACCTGAGTGCCAAGCTTCCAAAAATTCTCTAGTGCTTTTGGAATTACCTCTATTCAAAATTTCTATATTTTTCCAGTAAAATGTATGTTCGCAGTTGTTCATGTGTGTTGATATAAGTGAGGACATGTTATGGCGTTTGACTGCTAATTGATGCTCATGCAGGCGAAGATGAAGAGGGCGTCGGCTTTGTCCGATGCAGTGTTTTCCTCAGTTGGCACAATTTATTTCGTAGATGATGTTTGGTTTTTCTTCTTTTGTCATATCATCCTTTGGTTTGCATAGGATTGAATGGAGGGATTTCGTTGGTTTGTGCGCAACACCTATTCCGAAGGTTTTCAGCAGTCGTTGTAGTTTCTGATATGCTTTTTATGTATGGTAGGGTGATCTGTTTGTTGACCTCCGTACTTGACTTTGTTTCTGCTGATGGTATTTTGCGGCTGGTATTTTTCAATGAAGTTGATTGGATAGCCGCTATTTTGAAAGATGCTCTTCAGGTATTTTTCTTCATTTTTTAGTGCTACAAATGTGTTGCAATGTGTCCTTTCCCTCTTGAACAAGGTTTGTATGCAGTTGCGTACAATTCCAAAACGCCTGAGAACTTTTAGAAGCTTGGCACTCGAGTCAACTAGCAATCAACAAGCACATTGAAATCGATCCAATTTATCGACCAGTCAGGAAAATTATGGACAAACAGGACCGAAAATTAAACCAACAGAAGATCAAAAATAGCGTTAGTTGAATCCATGTTATTTATTTGCCTATAGCACTTAACCGGGACTATATACAATTCAAAACTAGTGACACAACATGAAACGAAATGGAGAAGACGCTGAACACAGTAATAACCAAAAATGGAAATCCTGTGGCACTAAAACAGAACGGCAGATGGTTTTGCCTCGCCATTGTACTGATTGTTGACACCGTTCGCTTTACTGACTTCAGGTTTTGAATCATTTAATACTTGGATCCACTATGACCTACAGATACTTATTACCAAACAAGAGTTCTTATGCGTCGAGAAGCAAATAGCGATTCCGTACAAACACTCCTTGCCCACTAGTTTTGATTTCTTCACTCACTACGAACTCTGGGAAATCGTGCTTCAAGTGGAAGACCTTACAGCTGGTATCTTACGTCCACAATTGATTACACTTTAAGTGACCAGTAGACACTATAGTCTGTCAACTGATTATGAATTATTTAGCCTAATCAAGTTGACTAAGTTACAACTTATAAATGATAACTGATAAATAAATAAAACCGCGTAGTTATGCATATATTTTCATGTATGATTATGAGCTACATCCGAGGTCTGGAGGCTGACACTCCAATTCGATCACCTAAACCAAAGCAAGTACGAACTTACAAGATTGAAAAAGAAAGTAAAAATAACCATGATTGATAATCTTTGAAATCCATTGATCATATAGACAGCAAATAATCAGTGTAAGAATTAACTTACTGATGGACTTTCATAACCCCTTCCTACCATAAACAAGATAGACATAACAAATCGTATTTGGTGATAAAGGAAACCCGAAGCCGATATGCTAATGCGACATAACTTGGAGTGACTAAAAAGTAGGATTAAAAATGCGTTAGTAGATTTGTATGTACACGTATCGATATTGGACAATACTTTTATACTTTTAATATTACTACTCCAGAATTTACTGAATTATACGATAACAATGGGTCGATAATTGACAAAATCTAGACGTATATACAAAATACTTCGTATTTTGCAAAATTAAATTACCCGTTACGTAAAGGTAGGATCTATCAGAAAACAAGAATATTTCGCGGGAGTCCGGTTTCTATTTGAATACGGATTAAACTTGAACTTGGGAAGTATAAATGAAATGTTGAGATGATTTTACCATAAGTGTCTTCAAGTCATTTTTGTGTTAAAATCACTGAGTGGACTGTGTTAGTTGTATTTACAGAGGGTAGTATATAACGTTAAATTAACTGCGAACCATGAGAGACTGAAATGCTTGAGGATATGTTATTCATGAAAGACTGAATAAACCAGAATAGTACTGGTTGTTTACAAATTGGAACAACCAAGCACCAAGAAAAAAAACGACATGAAAAAGCGGAAAAATTTGAATAGAGCATTTATTTTACTTAGTGAGCACGAAAACTAAAACTAGCTTGCTATTTATAGACTTCTTAACCGAATTCTATTTCAACACTACGCTTAAGGTAGGTAGCAGCTAGTCATACGCAGCACGTCTCAACTACTTTAGTATACGGCTATTTACAACCTCATCCATCAGTTCTGACTTCTACCATGTGCTATGTGGGAACATAAAAATAACGCAATTAAATCAATGGAAAGCGGATTATAGTCCAAAATAATTCCTAAGAGATTGGCGTATCAAGACTCTTTTGATACAAACTCATTTCTCAAGCGCAAGCGAGCACTTTTTAAAAACTTTCGACTTTGCCACAAACTAAAGCAATGAGAAGAAATAAATAACGTCCAGTGACTAGACAACATCAAAGCATCATGTTGTAACACTACTAAACTGAGTTACTAAAAAAGTCGGGAAAACAACGGAGAATGTGAAACTTACTGATCACATGAGTCTACATCGCTTACAACCACTTCGAAAATTTCACGTATAAAAGTCACAGTATCTTTTTCGATTCGGGAAGCACAGAAGTTTCTGAAATCATGTACTCCAACGAGCCGATTACCCGCGTCAATCATTGACTTTAGACAAATACATATTAGTATAGAACCGCTTACTTTGATGTCTAGACCGCTTTCAGGGAAGTAATATTCATAAGATCTTTTGCAACACATAAACCTACAAGTTTAGTTTGAGCGATGATCAGTTCACCTTGCACTAAAGTCTGGTGAGACGGGAGACCAAGCTAGGACTCGGATATCGCGTGGTAAATTTTTGTTCAATGCAGAAACATAGTCCATTTCTTCGTCAGGAACATCTATAGAAGATTATACGTCGTAAAACCATCTAACCCTGGCGCTCAGAGATACAAGGACCTGAATCTTCAATAACTCCAACCCCTCTAGCTATTAGTGAACGTGAAACAAGAGAAACAACCTGAGCGACAATAATATAAGTACTGAATATTGCTAAATTACTTGGCACATTCCACTAACTCCTCTGTCAGTTCGTCCACAAACTGAAAAATCGCACTCGTTTCTGTTGAAATGAAATAAAAATTAAACGTGCCTATTTTCAATGAGTTTGGATTTTTCCAGTGCGTCGAAAATGCGGTCCATGACCGTTAGTGCGAGACAACCTTGAGGAACCAGTCCACAATAATTCCAACCCAAATACGACAGTTTTAACGCAATATGACGCTTCTTATACCTACCAAATAATTGGTAGAAAAAAACTGACCTGTCAAAAATGAATGGTTTGGTGACTTTTGGAACATCATTTTCTTGTTTTCGAAGCTTTGATATAATATTTTCCAATTGCTGATTATATTTGAGTAAGCAAACAGCTTTTTCCTTTAAAGCCTTCAAAGCCCCTTTGGTGAAAACGTTGAATACTTACTTCAAAATCAAGTTCGTCGAGCGATTTTAGTCTGGACTCCAACTGTTTAATACCTGAGAACATTCCACTCATACTTCGCATCCCCAAATCTGCGCCTATTCAAACGACCCTGATCACAATGCAATTAAACAGCGATACAGAAGTTGAAAGTCGCTGAGCATAAGTAAGTAGTCAATAAATCCTTGTGATCGGTGTTTAGATTACTTATTAGATTACTTAGAAATCGCCAAATACAAGTGAAACAAAACTCAAACATGTGCGCGGAACGACACTAGCTGTCAAGATGATCTCATAGGTGATTGGGTGATGATTCAATTACGAAGATACAGTGGAAGTGCACTTCCACTGTATCTTCGTAATTACCTCTTGTTTAACGAGTTGAAGAATAGCAGGATTATAACTGGTGTACGGTGAGACTACACTGTATGGACGAAGAATTTTGACCTAAGATCGTGCTTTTCGAATTTATACGCATAAAGTGTGCATTTCAGTTTCAGTTTCAGTTTGGAAAGGACAGGAGGCTTGATGGCCTGGCAATGATGGTCTCTCAGCTGATTCAACTTTCTTTTGAAGGAGTCGACGGATGGAGCCTCAACCACGTGCTGAGGTAATGAATTTCACTCGTTGATTATTAGATGGGAAAGTCGGTAGTCAGCTGACAAGTAATTCGTTCTGGGCTTGTGAACATTTTCAGAGTGTCCTCGTAGATTTTCTAATTTGGAAGGTTAGAAAAATGAGGGCATATCAGGTGCAAATTTGTCATTAAGCTATTTGAAAACTGTAATCAAGTCGCCTCTGATTCTTCTATATGACAACGGGAATAGGTTTAGCTTGGTCAGTCTAGTACCATACGGGAGCTTCGCTATTCCGGGAATCAGCCTAGTTGCTGTTCTCTGAACCTCTTCCAAAAGCTCACTCTTTTTTTAGGCAGGGGCTAGCCACTTGTATGCAATACTCAAGCTTAAGATGCACGAACACTGTATACAAAGTCAAAAGTGTTTTAGCGTCGACATGACTAAATGCCCTACGTAGGGTTTTAAAACCTTTGGCGGCTATTGCATGGCAATGTGCAGTAGTCTTTAAGTCTTGACTAACGATGACTCCTACGTCATTGTGTGTTTGGTTAACAGGTAGCTCAGTGTTATTCAGCATGTATGTATCTGTGCCTTGATGACCGATGTGCATCACAATACACTTGGAAGTATTTATCGGCAACTACCTGGTTTAAGACGATTCAGATAATTTCTCCAGGTCATTTTGGAGTCCTAAGCTATCACCCTTGCTTTGTATCGCTCTCCATATCTTGACATAGACAGCATAGAGTAAGACCGATGACAATAGTAGACGAGGGAGGTCATTTACGTACAGGAGGAATAACACTGGCCCCAAAACTGTACCCTGGGGGACTTCACTAAGCACAGTTGTCCAGCTAGACAACTTGGAGTTCACCCGTACTCTTTGTTGACGCCCAACTAAGAAGTCTTTTATAAACATCAATAGATTGCCTTCAATCCCGACATTCCTTAGCTTATATAACAGCCGGTTATGCGGAACTTTGTCGAAAGCTTTGCTGAAATCGATGTAAGCTACGACTAAAGATAACTTTTGGTCCTTAAGAGCGCACCAGCTTTCACGAGCGACTAATAAGTTTGTGAGACAAGAGAATCTTGTTTTAAAACTACGCTGCTTTTCCTAGAGGATCCGGTTTTCATCGAGATACTTTAACAGCTCCATCCGAATAATCTTTTCAAGGATTTTAACAACCACACTAGTTAGGCTAATTGGTCGGTAATTCTCAGGCTTGTGTTTTGTACCTGTTTTGAAGACTGGACTTACTATGGCGTTCTTCCAGTCTTTTGGTAGACAACCCTGGGTTACGGATAGATTAAAACATACACTTAAAGGGTTCGCAACAAAGTTAGCTAATTCCTTTAGTAACCTAGGATGCAATTCATCGGGTCCAGTGGATTACCTACGTCAAGCTTAACTAGCAAACCAAGGACATCGAGTTCTTTAATGGTTACGCTGTCCAGTGTTTGCGTGGGGGGATTTTCATGGACTGGTGAGAAGGGTGTTTCTATGGTGTATACATTGCTAAAGTATTTAGAGAATACTTGAGCTTTGCCAAAGTCGTCCTCCACTAGTGGTGAGGCGGTACTATCTCCTCATAGTGAAAGAACATTTCTTCTTCCTTTCGCCTTTGGTTTATATACGAATACAAGCGTTTAGGGCATTCTATGGATTCCTTAACGATTTTCTCTTCGTACAGCTTTCTGGCCTTACGGAGGGTCGAGGCACAGGTATTTCGAGCCTTTTGATACTGAGATTTTGCCTCGTCAGTCCCCAGTAACCTAAATCTATCCCACATTTTCCTTCTTTTACGGAGAAGGATGCGAACCTCCCTACTGAACCACGGTGGGGAGTTTCTCGGCCCCCTGAGTGTAATCCAAGGGATGTAGGGGAGGTAGTAACTCTTAAGTATAGATTCCGGAATACGTGCCAAGCCGTTTCGATTGATGACTCTGGGTCTACTTTCAATCTACTGATGATGCTGATTTCATGATGTCTGGTATGTTTGCTTTCCAGACGTTAGGTCTGCATTGAGCTGAGGCGTGCTCGTGATCGACAGTCATATGGAAGTCAAAGGTTGAAACTGCATGATCACTTTTGCCTAGGGGTGGCATGTAATGCAGGTTTGCATCGTCATCCTCATAATGAGTCAATATAAGATCTAGTAAGAATGATGCAGAACCCGGTTCGTACCTAGTTGCTTCCTTCACGTGCATAGCTGATAAATTGTGAGGAGAAACGAAAATCTAACTCCTTACACTTCCACAACTCCTTCATACCTAACAAACGGTCGCAATTTACTCAAGGATCAGTAGAAAGTTAAGGTTTCCAATCACATTACTCCTCGCACTTCCCTAAAACCGATAACTCTTTCCAAAAGTTGACAAATAATCTACCGTCTGTAGTCCGAACAATGTTGATCATATGTGAGATGAGAAGTACCGAAATCTCCTATTACTTCACTCTTATTAAGACAAAGTAGCTCAAGAAAAAGAAGTTGGGAGTGATGTTACACCAACCTGAAGATGTGACCGACCTTCAGAGGTCTCACAATATCCAATGTATTTTTTACAAATGCTTCGAATGGTTGTGGACGGAATAAAAGCTTTTTGCTTAATGGGCTTTCATGTCTAGTGGCAGTGGATCACGAATACCTACAGGCAGGAACCTGAGTATATTAACGATAATAGGAAAAAAAGAAATTGGTAAATCATAATAAGATGTTATCCTGAATCCTTAAGAATAGGTCAAGGTTCCTCTTGAAGGACTCCTGGAAAGTCGCTTGGACTAGCTTAGTCGGCAGCGAATTCCAGCATTTGACGACTCTTGAGTACTAGGAGTTGTGTCTACAGTCCGTTCTGCTATGTTGGGTCTCCAGTTTCTGGATGTTACCCCTTAGATTAGTGTTGTGAGCGAGCCTGAGTAGATGTTTAAGGGGATGACCAGAAGTGTTAAGGATACTGTAAGCCATAAGAAGGTGACCTCTAAGACACCTGTACTCTAACGGGTAAAGGTTAAGTGATTGGAGGCGCTCTTCATAAGGTTTGAATTTGAGTCCCCGAACTGATTTCGTGGCTCAACATTGGATACGTTCCAGAGTGTCTTTATCCTTTTGGAGAGAGGGAGGAAATACTGTTTCCGTACTCTAAATAGGGACGAATAAAACTGTTGAATATTATGTGGAAAGTTCTACCGTCAAACTGGCCAAAAATGCGCTTCAATATTACTAGTGCATGGTTTGCTTGAAATGCGTTTTTTCGTCACAGTTAGCATACGACTTCAACTCGCATGGTACCAACACTGTTAAATCATTTTCGGCTTGGTATAATCCTTGAGCGGAGTTACATAAGTTGTAACTATAGTCTGCAACATGTCTCAGATGAATTACTTTACACTTTGAAGTGTTGAAGATAATTCCGTTGTCGTCTGCCCTATAGGAAGCCATTTCCTACAGGTGCAACTTTGAGCTATTCTCTAGGCCGTCGAGTACAGAGTCTTCGTTTCGCCAAAGTCAGAACAAGTAACCTATTTGGCTTAATAAACTTTATCTGTTTCTAAAAGGTAAATCGACAACATTGGTATGCGAATAAACAGTACAGTCTATTACATAGGAAAAAGGAGAGATATAAATAACATACCGAGAAGTAACTGGAGAATAAGAAAAATGAGTCAACAAGGTGAATATTGTTATAGATTGAACATAAAATTGTGATTGGTGGATAAAACAAAGACAGTCATTCAAGGTCAAAGAAGTCAGTGTGGTGGTGAGTGTTTCTCCTTACCATTAGTGTGTTCGTTTATCGATCTCACATTACATGTCCGACCTTGAAGTCGAGTCAGATCTTCCTGAAGTGCTAGCATATCCTTTTTGCTACGTATCTCTCTCCAAAGTTTCACATCATCAGCCAAAAGCAATGTCAGATGAAACTTGTTGTGGAATATCGTTAGTGAAAATCAAGAAGAGAAGAGATCCTAGTATTTTACCATGGGGGACCCCACTAGGACGTTCCATAGCCTGAGAGAAAGTGAAGTTAACCCTGACCTTAAAATGTCGGTTTTCTAGATATCAAGTGAGCCAGTCAATCAGAGGGGGTTTGATACCCAATCGTCTACGCTTATTGATGCGACATATATAGTTGACCTCATCGAAAGCTTTTGAGAAATCAAGATAATTAATGTCAACTTTGCCCTCACGATCAAGGTTGCTTGTCCATCTGTCCGCCACAGTCAGCGGGTTGGTTATACAAGAGTGACCCTTCCTGAAACTATTCTGTTAGGGTGAGAAGAACTTTACTGATATGAAGTATTCGTGTATACCGTTGTATATTAGGGACTCCATAATTTTAGAAGGAATGGAGAGAAGGACCACTGGTCGGTAGCGTGAGGGTTCACTGCGTCGATCTCCTTTGAAAATTGGTGTAATGTGAGCTAGCTTCCAAATTTCAGGCAGTTTGCCACGGTTTAACGAGTGTGAAAACATCACGCTAAGTGGCGTTGCCAGGATTGAAGCTGCTTCCCTCAGTATAGCAGAATGAACCATATCTGGACCGGGAGACGTGTCTCTTCTTAGGTGCTGCAGTTTACGGAACACCATGTCAGCACTCAGGTCCATTTTGGAAAGTCCTGTGCAGTTGCAGGTGAAGCTCTCATCAGTGCAGTTGATATGGGTCGGTTGAAATGTTCGAGAGTATTGTTCAACCAAAAGACTAGCGACATCCCCGTCGTTATTGGTCCATAAACTAGACGATATCCAAGTTTCCGATGTTTTCATCAGATGAGAATCATTAGCGTTGCTAAGTTCACGTAGCTCATCCATTTTGTTTGGCGAACTCGCGGCGTTCATGTATAAGCAGCTAATGCGTTCAACTTGGAACGCGTGAGCTTCTTCCTGTGTGTCCATATGAGCATTGCGTGAGTGGACAGGTAGCTATGAGCACGACCTAAGCCACATGAAGACCTTATCATGCAAGCTATTCCCATAAACCGTTCCAGGAGTTAGCATCTTCAAACCTTAGAGATTAGATGGATTTTGAACGTACTCAGAAAAGCTGCCTCTTGAAGGTTGTCTTTGCCAAATGTTGAAGAAAAGAACTTGATTCTAGGTAACTCACGTAAACTGATTGGCTTCGGAATATACGTCCGTGAGGATCTCAGCCTAGCTGATAGTATTAAGAGAGGATCGGTAGAAGTGGAAATAAATGAGTGCCGCCGAAATGGTGAAAAATCTCGTTTTCAAGGTTTTTCAGATTGCTAAAGTCCGAAGCAAAACGATCTGCAAACTACTCTACGTGGTGAGGGAAAGTTCTGCACAGAATAAATGGTGTGCTGCACAAATGTTCGCAGTCTACTAAATGAAATTGGTAATATAGAGAACTCGGATGTCATGGTTAAAATCTGAAATATTAGATACTGAAGTGATTTTAGAAATGTTGGAACAATGCCATCAGCCTTGGCACAGCAAGTATGATGGAACGTTGCAAGTTGGTAAGAAATATATGTATAATCATAATCCGAAAAGTTCAGAGAAAATATGGAATGAAGTAGGCACAATCTGCATTCAAGCAGACCAAGAGAATATTCTCGTATGTAAACTACAGAACAATGACACAGAATTGCATTTACAACCTAATTACGGAAGGAAAACGGATCTGAGATGACAAAGGATGATCAAGAAAACTCAGAGATCAAGACAAACTATTTCGGGGTACTTTTTACTCAGTAACCTCTCCTAGACAAAGAACTAGATTCGAATTCATAGTCAACAAGCCGTCTGCTCATTGTGGACATCGATTGAGACGATGTACTTAAGGTTCTTGGCACCTTGGACATGGAAAAGTCAACAGGAGCTGATGAACTACACCCCTAAATCCTGAGACAAAGTGCACAATATATCGTGTGCACACTGACTGTGATATTCAATGTTTCACTTGAGTAAGGTGTGTTTCCTATGGACTTGGAAGACGCAATCACCTCTATACATAAAAAGGGACAACCACGCCTTCCAGCGAACTACGGATCTGTAAGCCTCACCAGTCTTGTAGTCGAAATATTGGAAAGAATAGTCAAACAAACCATAATTACATTCATGGAAGCTAACAACTTATTAAACAACGAACAACATGTTCCCACAAAAGGTTAATCTTGCACAAAACACCTCCTTATTAGCAAGGGTGCAATTGATAAAATCTCTAGTCATCGGAACATCAGTGGATGTTTTCTATATAGACTTCAGTAAAGCATTTAATAAGGTGCTGACAAACAGATTACTCTTGAAGCTAGAAAGTCATAGTATTGTCGGACCTAACCTTAAATGGTTTAAAGATCTCTCAATAGGTTGTAGACTTATATTAAGAACGAATTCGATGTGCTCTACATGGAGACCAGTACTTTGTAGAGTACTGGTTCTGTCATAGGTCTTTTACCTTTTATACTGTATATGAATGAACTCCTAAGTATAATTGAGTCCCTAATGTTTTTATACGCTGATGATGTAAAAATCTAGCAACAAATATCAGACGCAGGTGCATATGAGTATATGTGCACTTCAGACAGCCTTGAATGTTGTGATTAGCTGGCCTATATAGTGACTGATACCTATCAACGCGGCAAAGTGTGTCTGCGCGCACTTTGGAGATACAAAAAGAAATAGGTACAACATGGGGGAAGTGTCTATACTCGTTGTCCGGTCTCAAAAAGATATCGGGGTGACACTATGTTATGACTTTAAGACGATGGCTCACTGCCAAGAAGTCACAGCTAAGAATTTCAGATCCCTCTGGGCTATAAAACGGACATTCACCAAGTTAGACACCTCCATGTTCACTACAATATACAAAACCTAAGTGAGAACTAAGCTTGAATAGTGAGTCCAAGCTGTCAGTTCCTTTTTAAAATATGACTCGGATATACTAGTAAAAGAAAAGAGGCCAGCTAGCCATGGAATTCTGAAACTCCATGATTTATCAAACAAAGAGCGACTTCAAAAGCTGAACCTCTTCACTCTGTCCTATCGCAGATTAAGGGTAGACCTATTTTGATGTACAAATTACTGAGAAATGATTTTGCTCCTAACTTAATCTCTTTTTTTCTTCCCACTAGATTTGGACATCTCAGAGGACACGGTAGGCAAGTAGAAAAGTCAAGAGCAAATAAAATACCTGTCACACATAGGTTTTCACACCGAGTCATTAATACTTGGAACCTGCTACCCAAAGCAATGGTGTCCTCACCCTCAATCGACTAGTTCAAGAGAAGAATGGACATTCACAGAGAATACTAGAAAAAGAATGAAATGAGCATAAGGCCTTCTATCCTTACTACACAAATCTGAATCTGAAATTTTTTCGAACCAGCTTTGTTTTCTCGGTTTCGGCTGCTGCTACTCAAGTCAATGGATTCCTTCAGACAATCCGTTTTATTTTGAGCATTATTTTGTAGATATTGAAAATCAAAGTTAGTCTTCCTTCTGCCTGGGACTTTAACTATCCGCATGTTCGTTCCTGTAGGTACAGTTACACTGTCATTTATGTTTCTTTTCGGAAGCAATGAAAGAAAACGATCTCTGATTTGTTATATCCTTCATTATTATGGGCAACTCAAATTATCAACGAGTCAAACTAATACTGAGTGCCCAGTATTAGTGAACATCATTAATGTTTTCGAAAAGATTATGAAAGACCGACACCTGACAATTCTGGACCAAGTCAGATATGCTGTAGCCCATTGTTATTCATTCTTCTGATATTGATTGAGTGATCTCAACATATTTAAAAAATTCCGTAGATGCCCATAAATAATAAAGATTTACTTATACAGGCTTGAAAGAAATATCCAGACAATGAAAAATCGCGTTTTAACATTTTTGTCAGATATTGACATTTACCGATATCACACTTAGTATAAGCCCAGAAATTTCCAGAACTAGGGGATGTGCAGAGCTTCCTAAAAACCCTCATTTTTATGCACAAGAACTGACCTCAGGGTTAAGCGTTTCTGACAATTTACTCATTGTTTCTTTTGACGTGCAAATTAATCGAAATTATGGGAACCGGCTAGTAATACAGTTTATACGTATCAACAACCAACAGACTTTGGAAATCGTCAGAACCGCCAGAAGCGAAGCTTATTCTATTAGAGAGAAGCCCCAAGCTACATCATATGATGTTACAAATCTCTGTACTAATATCACTCATTATCTTGATATTCATCATAACCGCAGAAGCTCCTAAACTCCTCAAAGATGCTCGTCACGGTAAGGATCTTGCTCTAGACGACGAGAAGCAGATTATTCTGATTGATGTTAATACTACAATGAGTGTGGTAAGTCTTCTAGAAATTTCAAAAACACTTTTCAGTTCCTCGATCTTCAAGCCTTCCGACACAAAATACTCTTAAGGAGCACGTTTTAGCAGGAAGCGTAGCCGGCGAACATAGCCTTCTGTTATACATTACTGATGTGATGACGGAAGTTCATTACCTCTTCGACACTGGTGCAAAACTCAGAATTCTTCCTGCAAATTCTAACGACCATTTGTATGGAAAGATCTTGAACTTACAGGTAGAAAATGGGAAACTGATTTCCAGATATGGTAAGCGATATACTCGCGTTAATGTGGGTACACACAAAACCATTCACTGGATTTTCGTTTACACAGACATTTTTGTGTCATACGTTGGTACAGACCTACTGAAACACCATAATACGCAAAAAGATTTTTTCTATTACAAGTAGACAGATAACTCACTGATCGTACGGATGATGATCAACTAAGACCGATCAAAAGAAGATAAAAATGTCCTGCATTCTTTAGAGTTGCTCGATGTCTTACTTTGCTTATTCTGAAAATTCTACAATCTTTTACTCTTTTGTATCCTTTGATTTGCTATTAGTCCTTACCGTCTCTTAACCTGTCGCTTATAGCTTATACCATTAGTTATCTTCATAGCAGTATGATATACTTAGTGGATATCTGACTCCTGATGCAAATGCTTGGGCCATCTTATTTGCTTGTAAATTGGAAGAAGTAGAGAGAGTGTATTCCAAAAAGTAGCCCAGATTAAAGCAATATTCACGCACATCACAAACGTCAAAGAGCCTAACATCACAAAAGTAGGGAGGGTGATGTTACTGACCAGCAAACATGATGGTGGAGAGATAACTTCAATCCATCCATGTCTGTAGGGTAGAACATGTTAAATTACGTCTAATTATGTCAAGTGGGATGTCACGAACCAACGGCATTAATGTTGATTTATATATGCAAAATATCCCTTTAAATCATGTTTGTGACGTTGAATTGGTTTTACTTCCTACCAGGCAGTCCTATTACAAGCAAACTAGACAATTCGCCAAAAACGAAGCCTGCTTAATACCCTGTAAAATCTAAAAACAACAAATGGACTGAAGTAGCTTCGACAAAGAAGGGAGACAGCCAGTTGTGTATCAGAATACTGTTCTCAGCACTGCACTTGATAACTACACAAAATCCCATACTTTCAGGTTCTTTCTGAACCACCTTCATTTTTATAGTTTCTTTATCCACTCATACCTTGTTCTCACTTATTTTCTTTAACGCATTAGAATGCTCTTGCTAAATAAATATCTTAATAACAAAAATATAGACTAGATAATTATATCTTAGCTACTCCTCAATGAACATTATGTGCTCTGCTTCTCGTCCTTCCTTTTTCTTACACTCTTTTTCAGTCCCCTTGAGATACGTCACCGAAAACATATATGGAACGGGTGACTTCATACTTAGATATTCTGGATGGATATAAAGTTGCGGTTTCTAGGAGCCCCCAAATTCACATGGATGTATTCTCGACCATCAGTTACATGTCGCAACGCGACCTTCATAAAGCACACCAACTGTGATATAGACAATACGTTTCTTACTCAAACCATCTGCATTCATATCTTATAAAATATCGACCCATCTGAGTAGTTTAATACAGTGAAAATTGTAAATTCTGTAACAATTCGATCTTGCCTGTGAACTGGCATGTCTCATGTAACAAACTGTTATTTGAGGATAAATTATTATTATTACTAAGTTGTCAACTTGTGGGGCCTCACTCTGTATTTGTGGGTCAACCCCCGGGTGACGATTAGATATTTAATTGATCCATACTTTAAACAAGTGTGGTAAAAGAGAATGCAAGTGGGGAAAATCTAATGTATTTCAATACAAAATTACAGAACATCTTAGTAAAATCTGAGAATCATGTAGCATATACTTAATTTGCAATATCAATCGTCTCAAAACTGGCTGTTCCTTTGCAGATGTCAGTCAATCGTCTCAGACTTCACTGTTCTTTTATTTAAATACCGATCGCTTTCAGTTACCGTTCCTTCCCTATCAGTCCTTACGACCTTCTGACAGACATTCTATCCATGACTGGCGTTATATATTACTTATGTCGATATAAGTAGCACACATCACATAGGCACTCCATAAACACGACGGAACTTCCGTGTTTAACCGGAAATATTACACATATCGTTCCAACTGAAATGACCATCTTCATTTCCTAAAGCGCACCGACTAGCATTCGAAAAGTTAAGGTCGGCCGAAATCAAAGTCAACCACATGGTAGACTTGGGAATTATTCTACTATCGAACATCCTATGTGGATCCCCTTTGCATATGGTCCTTAAAAAGGACAGCACCGATTGACGTCCAACCGGTGATTATTGGTGACTGTGTACGATAACCAATCCCGATCGTTGCATTTGCCATACACCCACGAACTCACAGCCATTTTAAAAGGCACAATTGAGTTAAGCATTTAAACAAGTTGTTATGTCCACAGACGGCATTCTTAAAACGGCTATTATCATTCCTTTCAAACTCTATGACTTTTCGCTCATGATATTTGACTTGAGAAATGCTGCAAAAACTTTCTAGATGTGTTTTAATAACGTACTTACTTACGCCTGTTAACTCTCGTGGATGAGCTTAGTCCACTCACCAGCTTTCTTTATCTAACTCTGTTCTGAACAGTTATTTCTTGTTGTTTTCAGTTTCTATTCATTATTTTCATGATTGCTTCCAATTCTCACTGCAGTGTGTTCTTTGGTCTTTCAATTTTCTATTCCCTCTCAGGATTTCAAGTTAGCGCTTGTTTCATGATTCAGTTTGATGATTCCCATAAAGTGTATTCTATCCATCTCCTAAATTCCTCTTCGGCTGGAAGCTGACGTATTCTCTCCCACAGTAGGTTATTGCTGATGGTATCTGGTCAACGAACAACGAGTATCGAGCATAAACAATTGTTTATCAGTACTTGCACTTTTCTGATGATAGTCGTAGTATTTCTCTCAGTCCCACCTCCGTATGTGAAAGATCCCACCAGCTCCAGAGCTTCTCCATAAGATGTGATTGGGTTAATAATCACCCTTTTCCGACGCCGGTCCTCAATTGGAATGCGATTGACAGATGTCCTCCATTCACAACATTGCAATGTAATCCGTCGTATGAATTCCACATGATGTTGAAAATTTACTCAGCTACTTACTCTGTAATGTCGAAGAAGGTTCCTTAAGGTCTTCTTATCTACTGTCAAATACTTTCTCATTGTCAAGGAAGTTGACGTATAGTGACGAATTCCATTTAACTGGTTGTTCAATGATGATCCGTAGTGTTGACGCATGACCGATCCATATGGAATCCGGTCTGTTGATCCCGAAGTTGGGCGTCTGCTGAATATTTCACCCGGTTCGGCAACACTCTGTTAAAAACGTTTGCTGGTACTGATAGTGGTGTGATGCCACTGTAGTTATCACATTTGCTCAGATCTCCTTTCTTTAGTATCTTAATAATATCCTTTTTCTCAGCCTGTCAGTAGCACTTGCTCTTCCTCAAAAATCTTGCTGAACAGAGTGGGAAGCATGTTTGTTGTTACTTCAATGTCTGACTCCCCACTGTTAATTTGTCTGATGGTCATCCTGATTTCTTCGGTCGTTGGTAGAGTGACAGCTATAAGGTTTGTGTGTGAAGCTTCGGTGTCTGGTGGATTCAATGGGGCTGGTCTATTCAAGAGTTCTTCATCTGTCCCTCTGCAATTGAATCGAAGTGGTTGTCACGCCTTCCTTATCCTTTACCGGTCCCTCTAGTTTACTTTATTCCCCCACCACTTTGTTCGTTGTGCCATATATGCGTTACATTTATTCTTTTTCTTGCAGCTTTTTCCGCTGTCATTGCTAGGTCTTCCACGTGTTTCTACCTATTAGCTCTAATACCCCTCTTCATTCTCTTGTTTGTTTTAAATATTCAGTTTGTGCCTTTACTTTTTTTCTCTCGTTCAGCTGTTGTTAAGTGCTGTCTTTTTGTTCCTCCTTTCTTGAAATTTGTCAAGGATTTTGATAGGTATTCGTTCCTTTAGATGATACTTGTTGCAGTCCAGAACTTCCTGACACGTCGAAGTGATTGCTTTTTTGATCCCTTCCTAGTTGTCCTTCATAGTGGTTTCCTCTTCTTTGAATAGGTCTAATAAGGCTTGGAACCTGTTGTTGAGAGCTAGCTTGAGTACATTTAGTTTGTAAGTATGTCGAAAAGAGGTTGTATAAGACTTTTGTAAAGTCGTTTCTACAATTGTCTAGTGCTTTTTTAGTTTTAACTTCATCTTGAAAACCAGTGGGTGAGGATCCGAAGCCATGTCAGCTCCTCCCTTGATCATCATGTGTGACTCAATGAGACCTATGTAGCTTTGTTTATCCGTCTGTGTGGGACTATTGTGCCGCATCAGAGCAACTCCTTGAATGTGTGCAGCATTTTCTTCCTCGTGACCGGTGTACAGCAGCATATCTGCCATATCTATCCTTTTCTGTCCAGCTTGAATCCAATGGGTTCCACTGGTTCGTAGAACCGCCAAGTTGCATCTCTTCATTTCCGTAACTATTTGATCGATCATCCCGATCTCCCACATTGATCAAACGTTCTACATACCTACGTTGACTGTTGTTCTGTTTGTTAGAAGGCGCGTCGACCTCTCAACTTCCGAAGAATCCCAGATTTTACCATGAGGAGACATAATTCTCCTGAATGAAGATCTTTAAACCCGGAGGACAGAGTTTAAATTGTTTATTCTGGTTAGCGTTTTTATCAAGGTTGTTTCCGACGGAATAGAGTTACTGACCCTATGCTCATCTCGCCTCCTTTGTGTGGGCTTGGGACCGGTAGTAGCTCTGGGAGAGCTACAGGCGGGGTTAAATACAAAAGCCATACATTAAATACATCACATACACATCTATTAGTTGTTCTTTGTATAATACATGATTCTTCCTATTCTGTTTTGTTCCAATTCCTCCTCTATTGACCATTGAAACAAGAAATAAAGTTTCAAAGACAATTTATATATATATATATATATATATATATATATATATAATGGCACACCTATCGAGGCATTTACAACACAGACTAGAACATTAGTCTATTTCAAAACGTATAGTTTTAACCCTAAGTAATATAACCCCAAAAAGCGGGTTACTAACTGGACAAACAGCTAACTGAATAAGTCAGATACAGGATGGCAACGTAATCGAGCATTCCTTGCTTCAATTTTCGTGTTCTCTCCTTCAATATATTCCTCGATAAATTCGTTAATATCTACAAAAAAGTTAAAAAAACAATAACTAGAATAGCGACAACGGAAATCATGACTATTTTAGGAGCACATTGTAAAATTGATGAACAAATACGAATAAATTGTAGCATCCGATGCTGCCCGCTAATAGCATCATTTTGACGATATGGTCTATTCAACAGTCAGAAAATGTATTAACAAGAAAACCAAGGTATATATAGTTTCGTAAATAAACGTTGATGAGTGCATATACAATAATATGCATGATTATGCTTAAACTACCATGAAAGTGAAAGCAACAGTCTAAGGCGTACAACGCCAAATATTCGACATATGGTAATGACAACTACGGTGTGCGACAACAGAAAACCATCAAGTATCCTTTGTGATCATGGCAAATTGGTGGCACAGTGTTGCATTATATTAGGAATATGTATTTAATAGACAGCATCTAATTCGTTCCGAAAGAAAACTCAATCTTAAAACAGTTCACAGTGACCTATAAATCCGCTATACATGGAAACTTGGTATGTATATGCAAAAACTTACGACATTTTTGATGAAAGCAGGAGATGGATTTATATGCAAACCGTGTAATGCTTCAAATAACAAAATATTATCTGCAACTTTAATGTAGCTCAGTTGTGTGTATAATACACTTGCCACGAATAAACAGATTTTTATCGTCAAAGCCTTCAGAATATATAACCATTCCGGGTGCTAATAACTCTCTCAGCAATGTCGTTTAGATGCAAAAGTTGTTTTAGAAGCAGTATCAACAATAAGTGCGGTTTATAGGCATATTCTAGAGAGAAATGGTAACATGAGTAAAGTCTAGGTCAATAACAACACTTGTTCGATTAATAAACGAATAAAAACCCTATTATTTCAAGCATAAGAAAAGTCGCCTGGCTCATTCGGACAGATAAATGAAAGGCTAAATTGTGCAGAGTCTTGGGGAAATACCAATCAATATCATATCTCCCAGGTAGCAACTAACAAACACTTCACTATCCTAACATAAAGTTACGTTCGTTCCTGTCACTATAACCCACAGACAACGCGGCCCATACAGTTTTTGAAAGACAACTGAGATATGACAGTAAGCTGTTTATATTTTCCATACTTACAAACTGAAGAAATCTGAAAAAAGGTCTAAGGAAAAGAAAAAGAATAGCAAAATTAGGTTGGGAAAAGTCAAGAAAGTTGACGCTTTTCTTCTGTGAAAAACTGACAGACATTTTACAGAAAGTCAGAGCTTCGGATATTTTTGGGAGCTGAAAATGAAGATACATTGGAAGATTTAGGCTAATTCTATAAAATCTTTAAACTCGTCACCTATTAATTGAGTGTTTAAGGAAGTGTATGTTATTAATAAAAGTGTTCCTTAACACTGTCGTCTATATTTATTAATGATAATCTTCCTTCTCTGTTAGTTTTCATTATGATCTTTTAAGAGTAGAAGAAAGTGACAATAGTAATGAGTTTAGCCACTAGTAGTAGCCATCAATCTCTGAACTGTTTCATCCTCAAGAAACTAATTGCAATAATAGCGCAAACTATGCATACATATAGGTACACAACTATAGAAGCGTTAAGATAAGACTTATAACATCAAAGATATTAAGGACTGACATTAACTGGAGAACCATTAACTAATATTTCAATAATAATTGTGCTAGTTAGTGATGATGTTCAAGATGAATTTGTGGGGTTCTAATGAGAAGACGTTGTGTGTGGGCACAGTGCAGCAAGTAAAACTAACGATAACTAAGTGACTGTAGCGATGTAACACGTGCTGAATAAAGGTAAACATGCTCTCCAGGACTCCAATTCGGTGGTATGTGGAGAGTGCTCTGACAAGAGGAAATAACAATTCATTTTTCGATCACTGTTGTGATTATCAATATACACGGGTAAGAAGCTTCAAAATGAAAAGTCACGACTGTCCACCACTAATATGTCTTGAACGGTTCTTCATATTGACGAAAACTAGTTGTAAATCGATCAATCACCATGCAACTTTATCTTACTTTTCTTTCCACTCATGGATGTTTAAAGGTAATGTTCGGTCAGAAAATCATCTTGATCATCTTTTGTCCGATAAGACGTTCAATAGACTAGTCGCTGCACATCGTAAGTACACCGAAAACTATTATTCATTTTGTACTTGATTTGAATCTTTTCATTGATGTTTAGGACTACAATTTACCAGTCACTTATTGACATATGTGCATCCTGTACGGATCGCCTCGATATTGCCTCAAGTCGCAAGCATTATGAGCAAAGATAGATGGTGGCTAGCGGTGGAACTCTGGGACGCAGGTACATCCAGCTGACGAGTCCTGAATTTCACTGCTAACCACCATCCGTCAAACCTATTATCTTATCTTTTTCGGCAGCAACTAATTCTTATGTTTATTGATACCTCTGTAAGCATAACAAAATTAATGATATCAAAATTTCGCGAAACAAGAATACTTTTCAGTTAAATTACCGTAAAGTCGCCTAGGAACGACATTTTCATCATCAAACAAATCTCAATAATCTGATTTACTTACTTGGATGTTGAAATAATTTTTCTCCATTCATGTTAACATAATATGTTCCAGTATAATACCAACCTTGTGGAAGAGGATATAAATGATACCTTTCCTTAAAGATAAATGTAAAGTGAATATCTTTAAAAGATAATGAAACACTGGTGTGAACATATGAAAACAATGAGTTTTGTAAAATTTTATTGTGTATTCAGAAATAACAACGCAGAAGTGTAGCAATTTTTATCACAGTCTTATAAAAAATTACTCTTGGTGTTGGACAAATATTATTGAACCCGATAGCCTGTGATAAATGTGTCAGTTTTAACTTTAAAGTTCTATTTTTTTATAACTTTGATCTTATATACGTGTACTTTTACTACTCGTGTCCATGTTAGTTGTGTTTATGTATGTTGTTATATTTACTTTGTACGTGTCTGTATTGTCCACTGTATCCACTATGTATACCAATTATACATAAGTTTACTAAAAGACTTACATTTTGAGTTGGCCGTTACTGCATCTCCAATCTATGCTTATTCAACTCACATTCACAGTTTTCCTGCAGATAAGCATCTCGAAATACATTATTCCTGCTAACATCTAGTAATTTGATTATTGGTTTGCCGTTGTATTGACGTATAAAGTAGCAAGGATGTATAGGAAGATTAATATGGGATATATGTGTATTTCATAACGAGCATGATTCATAATCAATAGTAGTCACTTAGGGATTACAGTAGCATACGTTAACGAATCCCACTGTTTACTGAATACTCTAAAGCTTAGATATGCTCAACCACTTAAACTTTATTGACGACAATAAACGTCTATTATAAAACAATAAGAAGATTAAAAGGAATGTCTGAGGTTATCTATTCCTTATCTTCTAAATGAAGAAACTGGCCGGAAACATAAACTGTAGTTTGAATATCTTTGTTAATGTAAACTAACCGTCATAATTTGAAATAATTAAGAGACCGTTTTAGATTTAAGATAGGGAAAATGATTTTATAAAGCGCTAAAAATGTTTTCTTATTTTTAACAGGAACTGAATATAATCACAAGGGGTTTTGTGGAGATTTAGTATTTTTCATAGTTGAAAGCGTGAGTCAATTGAAGCTAGACCACCATGTAAAACCTGGAAGCACTAGACGGCCGTTGCGTCCTATTGCGGGACTCCTCAGCAGTGCGCATCCACGATCTTGCACTCGCGAGATTCGAACCCAGGACCTACCAGTCTCGCGCCAGAGCACTTAACCGATAAACCACTGAGCCGGCATCCAACGATGTTTAAATTCAACTGAATAAAGAAATAATGAAAGACCTTGTGACTTATTAAACCATTCAATATGTTTAAAGTGTTTATTTTTATTTTACCAACCCCCTTTATATGAGTTTTTCAGTACACACTAATGCTCATTAGGAAACAGACGTATTCACCTGAGGAGTTCCAAATAAAATGAAAATAAGTCCTGTAATCAGCTCTCCGAGAAATTAATTTATGTAACAGTTGAATCCTAGATAAATGAATATTCTGTATTTGGGTTGTCTTTGGATTGATTATTATAGAATATTCTAGACTATTCCTTTACGCCTCATAAATTACACGGTTATTTCAATTTATTTCACTTCTAGAGTGTGAATTAAATAAACTATCCAACTAATCGTCGTATCTGAACCTCCAATTTAACATTCAGTAAATTAACAGCGTTTTTAGTTCAGTAGGAAGTACAGATCACATAGCTTATGTTTGCAGTCAAGTTTAATTGAAGCCGATCTATAAACTGAATCTCTCTAATGATTTCATTGGTCTGTGAATGTTAAATATTCTACCTTCGTTCATTTCTATGAAAGAAGTTGAAAGTTTTAGTGTTCACAACAAACGACTTCTTAAATATACCTAGTGCTATGGTAGAACTATTTACATTTAATAATAATTCAATTAGGTGTTACGACTGAATTTACTAATTGTAATGGATAAAACAAACTGATCAGTAACATCTACTCCTTGTTGTTTTTCCTTATTTGTAACATCTTCATAATGAGTTCCTAATGTATCTCTATTTTGCGAGTACATATCCAATCTTCCGTTTTTTCTTGAAATGGTTTTCCTACGATTCTATCGCTCTGAAAACAATTTACATTATCATACAAGTCACAATATTAAATGTACAAAACACAAAAAATCATAATTTATATAATTACTAACGTGGATTTTATTGAAGTCTTCTTCAGTTAAATCTGATCTTTTTATAAGTTCTCTAGGTTTCTCATGTTTAGTTATGGTTTCTCTAATCCAATTAGCAAATAAATTATTTAATTCATTTGAATTTTCCATATTATTTGATGCATCTGCTATTGTACAAGTTAACCAGTAAAGTTTGTCATTTCTGTTTGACTTTTTATTTACTTGATATAAACAATTAATACCCGACAAGGTTACATAGTCCAATTCATAGAGTTTCGATGAACCTAAAATATTAAATTAGCCAAATAGATTACATGAGTGTCGTAAATTATATCTTGTATGGCTTATTATTTTTCTATTCCAGTTTTCTCCTCATCAAATTAAATAACGAATCTCTTGCATATAAAGAAAGTCATAAGGATTTAAGTCAACAACTTTGATTATTCATTTTGCATTGTTTGTTTGAATCTTCTCATTGATGTTTAAGACTGTAATTGATCAGTCACTTATTGGCATTTGCGGATTCTGTACGGATTGCCTCGATATTGCTTTATGTCACAAGCATTATAAGCTAGCCACCATCTATCTTTGCTTATAACTCTGATTATTATTTTGAAAAGCTGTTTAAAATAAACTTATCCCATCCCTGGGCAGGAAATAATTAAAAAACAACTTTTTCAAAAGTTCTCTTTTGTTTTTTATTTGTTTATTATCTACACCTTTTATATTCCTTGAACATTAAACCTGATTAGGGGGTTGTTTGTGGAGATTTTTAGTAGTTTTTATAAATAGTTGAAATCATGAGTCAATTGAAGCTAGACCACCATGGAAAACCTGGAAGCATTGGACCTGATTATTAACACACTTTCACTATGTAATTCAGAAATATAATTATGTGAACAACGAAGATTATTTTCAAAAAATACTCTCGTCAGGTACTTCGTTTTTATTGGTTATTTTAATAGGTTTATTTTACTTACGTTTAGACCCATATCCAGAGTCAAAATATTTGCTCATTTTACAGTTACGATTAAAACAATCGTCTTCCTATTAATTTTAACTTAATTTTTCTTTATCTACATCACTGTCACTTTTGACGAACAAATTGTCTTGATTAGTCAAATGTTTCTTTATTCATGTATACAACTATTATTGTATATTAGAATAAGGCATGTGAAAGTTTAATTGAAAATAATATTGTTTGCTTTTTCAACTTTAATCATGTTGATTGTTGTTAACCTTGTTTCTAATGATGTTGCAATAACATTCCAGATGAATGGCGTCTTTTGATCTTAAGATCTCACATGCTACTCAATCGTTCAGCTAGAATTCTTGAAAGTATTCTCTGCATATAGTGTTAATTGACAAACATCACAAGTTTACTAATAAAAATAGCTAAGTTATGAGATTAAAATGAACTTACCGTCTACAAAAGCGATTTGACCACATAATGTATAGATATTTCCATGAAAAGGCCATGGTTTCAAGTCTCCAAATATGCCTATAGTGAGATAGAAGGGAAGGATTATCAGACTATTCACTTTACTTATTAGTGCGTTTAAAGGATAGAGACTGATAATAAAATTTACTCTTAAAAGTTTAAAATCTCCAACAAACTAAAACACAGATACATGGATGATGAATATTCTCAACAGATGTTACAGCTATCTACCCAGTGAGAAAAGTCAACTATGACGAAAAAACATTCCTCAAAATTATAGCACATGAGCTTAGTATTGTTGGTGAAATAGTATAAAATTATAAATGGTAATCGACAATGTTAGCTTGGATAGGTTTATAGGTTAATTGGAATTATGAGATTAATCAGAATATGTATGGATAATATAGGCTGAGAGGAATAACACAATTACATATCAGATAAAATATTTGACTCAGGATTATATGATGCATAATCTTATGAATTAAGGAGGAAATAATAAATTGAGGTGAGTCATGGCTAAATTCGTTATGTGTTCATAAGATTTCTAATAATAATGGTATTGATAACAATGATATAAAGATACATGAACAGTAATGACAATAATATTCTGCTTCTGGTTTCTAATGTTCTTTCAAACTAAACTTTATTGATTACGGTGATGAAACTTTATAAAATATCATTTCCAGCATGCGACTGACCATCAGTGAGCAGTCACGACCCCTCCGCCTGGGAATAGAGCTTAGAAACTCCGATATCGTACGTCGTGAGAAGTGACCGACGCGCACAGGTGAAGAGTTCAAAACGAGGATGAAACAGCGATCCTGTGCGTTGATGGTCTAACTAAGATCAGTTCGTGATATGAAGTCTATGAAAATTCTACAATCTTCACAAAATTTCGCACTGATGTTGCTGGTGCAAATGTAGGCCGTTTGTGACCAATAAGAAGCCTTGAAATTTATTGGATTCATATTATTATGAATGTCTTGTACAGCCCGCTTTATTCAAATTTATCAAGTCATCAAAGTGTCTGAAATAATATTTTGAATAAGACGAATTTAATTTATGAAAATGCAAAAGAGGAAGCCTGTCTGAACATTTATTAAATTAGGTTACTTTATAATTACGATAATTATTGACTTTAAGTTGACCAAGATAAAAGTTATGATACATCACATGTCCTTTTACGACAAATAGTGGTTACTTTAAACATTTAGGGAACTTCGATCCAGACAGATTTAGGCACGTAGCTATTCACCCGATAGATTGCTTTCAATGATTTACTTATGCTGGCTGTATTGGCCGTTTGAACTAAACAAAGCACTAGTTACCGTTTATATATATCTTTATAGTATAGAAACCTTAATTTTCCTTGTTGATAAATTTAGGTGACGAAATGTTCACATTAGCTAAAAAACTAATAAATCACGACCTTAAATACTTAATTTCATTTATTGTCATATATGAGTAGCAATTTAAGTGTAAATAATCTTAACGTTAAAATAATAGTGTTGGAGCTTAGATTTAGTGATACATGAACGGTATCGGTTGTTAGTGTGAAAGCCAGACGTGTTTGGTGGAATAACTCAATTTTCGCCCTTTCAAACATTTGCAACTATTAGGACGTTATTAATCAAGTGTAATGCTTACCATTCAAAGCATTCGTAAATAGCTTTCGATCAAGTTGTCGATTAAAATGAAGTGTTATATTGCGTAATCTGGGAGAAGGTGGAGTGAGAGTACATAAACTGAAATTTGAAAAAAAAGAGCGGGTGCAGTTATTGTTTTTATTTCGGTCGTAATTTTTAAAAAATACTTGCTTTTGCAGTTTTAGTTCTCTTTAACTTTAAATTTTCGTCAGCTTTATCTTTAATGCTAGTCAGTTAAAAAAAAGTTCACTACAGTCTGTAATCTAATAAACATTTGTTCCCCCAAAAAACTATAGACAACAATTTTACTTAGATTTCTTGTAAGATTTTACTGAAGAAGAAATTTAGAATGACAAAAGCATTATATGCGAAAATCGAATTTGAAAAAGTAACGGAATTCTACAGCTAATAAAAACAAGACAAAGTAACTGATTTTAAATAGATAACAGGGTCTCAGATAGTTGTTTGTAGTTCATGAATTCATTCGTAACACGAATTTCAATCTTATCATAAAAGTTGAAACCTTGAGTCGAAAAATTCCTAAAAAGTGTAATTTGAGAGTCATTTTTATCTGTTTTGACTATTAGTTGTTATAATTTGACAATCAGTCAGTCAGTGAGTCAGCTACAACGTAGGACCAGGCATGTCACCTAGAGTCTCCAACCATTGGTTACGATAGTCACGCAGATACTAACCAAGTAGTCTGCATCTACCAACATGGCTCAGACTAGAAGTTAGTAACTTCATGCTCTAATGACACGTTTTGGTTTGGCCGCTCCTAACTCTCTTCCAACCATCCCCTACACTAGTCAGCATAGCGCGTCGTGGTAATCGGTGTTCAAACATACGTAACACGTGGCCCAACCATCTCAGTCGATGAATATTCATGACCTCATCAACTGATTTACCATCATTTCCTAATACCATGCGTCTAACAATCAGTATTGAATGTTATCATATAATACTATTAACCTATAGGTAACAATAAGTAGAAAGCTATGAAAAAAGAAATTTGTCTATTTTAATATACCTCTGCTAACGGTTTAATGATAACATTAATAAGTTTGTATTCTATGGTGAAATTTCAACAGTTAAAAGAATATATTCATGGGACAGGTTTAAACTAAAGATAATGCATTTAAAACCTATATGAAACTAACTATATTACTTTCGTCGTTATTTCCCACGTTTTGACATAGCAACGTGTTTAGTTGGGTGGAAAGCTAATTGTTTACAAATGATTATTATCTTTATCTAGCGAACATTGAATTTAAGAACCGTTTACAAATGCCCCAAATGCCCTGGTAAGGCCGAGAGTGGGGAGAGTTCGCTCTCCCTCTCGAAATGCTCTCATATGGCCACGCGTATATAGCCTCTGCCAGGGAAGTCCTACTCACTGCCTTCTCGCACCAGGGGTGTTGTTTACGAAATTGAGAAGACGAAAAGCCAATGTCCGGCACTTTAACCGGGTTGGTGGACACGGTAAGTTCACCTAGAGAGTTGGAAAACCCTGATTCCAAACCAATGGTGCACATGGGCTCCAGTATCCTGAAGGAACAAATGGTGCATGAATCAATCGTCGGTCACCGACTACCATGGAACTGCTTCTCCTTACAATGCTTCACTACCTTGTGGACTAGACCTTCAGGTCAAAGGCTCGGGGTGTGGCCCCCTAAGAAAATCACCTGCTTCAGTTCGGGCACCTGGGCAGTATTACAGCCCTCACACAAATCAAATGAGATTTGTGAGGCGCATATTTATCTGGTGCTTCCTTGTATCAATATTTATGTGTTTAAATAAATAAATAAATAGTATCATAATTTTATGTGTTTGTTAGAATACATGGTAACCAAATATATGGTATATTCACTCAGCTATAAGCTTGTTGAATTTTACTTATTCCTTTAAATAAAAGTTCAAAATTTCAAAATGTTATATTTTTTCTGGAAGTGTGGTTTAATTGTTCACTAGAAACGTTTATTATTAATGTTGTATTAGGTGACAGACTTATTACCTTGGGTAAGATAACAAACGTGCACGCTGCAATATTGGATTTGAAAATTCGTTTTCATCCATTAGTGCTTCAAGTGTATGACTATTTTCAGTTTTCCCATCTGGAATAAGTAGATGGCTTAAACGTGGATTGACTGAGTGTAAGAGTTCTTCAATTTCAGTAAATGGTACACCCATTTTGGTAACATTCACCTTATAGAAAAGATAGATAAGATGGTATGATAGTACATGGATTAAAAACAAACATCATTGGAAAAGTGATGAGTTCTTTTAATATGGATACTTTAATTACATGTATACCTTTGAGAAAGACCATAAAACATCCTATGCCACTATCTCTTTTTAAGAGACTTATCACTATTTACTCGTTAAACAATTCTCAAAAATAATCCACTTTACAATTGAATGTATTTTTAGTAGGTTAGTGTTGTTATAGTTCTTTATTTAGGGATTTATACTAAGTGATTTTTTCATGCTATAAGTTGAAAATCTCGGTAGTAAACTCAATCAAAAATATGTTCTCACAAACGACGTGCGATTGACACTACGGTCACAAGTAACAAAATAGGAGGTTCGAATTGTTTATTAAAGAAATTGAACACTTCAAAATCTTTTTGGTCTTTCAAGTAATGAGGAGAGGAAATACGAGTCTATTCTTCTAGATAAAATGCCTGTTACTAGAAAAAAAACGCTTTAATCAAACGATCTACCTACAGAAAACCTACACAAACAGAACTGTGTCTTAGTTTTCATAGTTACTATTTACTTCAATACAAATGAGGTTTGATCAAAAATTTATTGACTGTATCTGGACAGATGATGCTATTGAAACTGAGGCGAAGCCTGTTATGCCTGAAACTAAATCGATTCCGCGGTAACGAACGAAAGCCAATGACACGATAAGCTATTCTAATCGGTTGTCCCAGGCCCCGCTAACTAGATGAAGAAGTCCAAGGCAAGTAGGGGAATATACATGTATTCCGTAAGCAGCCGAGTACAAGCAATCGAATAATGGAAAAAATCAAGCGCATTTATACAACAACAATTTGTCCTTGAGCATCATTGGTAAATAGCACACACAAAGAAACAATGGACCAATAGCGGTTAAGATAGTTTACAGGTGGGAAATATGACGTGAAGGTAAAAAGAGCGCTTTTGGCGCGAAAACAGCTAAATTCAAATTCTCAAAATAAAACTACAAGATTAAGCCATTTACCAAGTAAGTCCTGGGGATTTGACATCCCCAACACCTCCCCTTTTTAAGAAATCCGAGCTCCTCCTCCCCCACGAAATAGTGTTGGATCCTCATATACCCAATTTTCTACTAATGCGATTCTATTTATAACATGTTTCTGGCATTAAATAGGGAACCTGCTAAGATTGACTGGATGGTGAGGATCGACATTTGATGTGAGGTCAGAATTTGATTCTGCAGAAATGTAGTCATTAGACTTATTGCAAACATCACTGGCAGGTTGTGGATCACTATGATAAACAGTGTCCAGCAAAACTGCGCTAGGTTCCGGATTTGATGCATGTAACAAATTTCCTGGACAAGCTTGGGAATCTTTGGCATTAGATTCGGTAAAAATTTCTATTGCAGAATGCGATTCGCTCGGTGTGCTGCTCGATATGATGTCTGGCACTTCGTGGGTGATTGGTGCGACCACTTCATGAGCTTTTAACATAGCATCGTGTTGATGAGAGCTGAAAGCGTCATTGATAGGACCTGCTAATTCCAGGATAGTGGAGTTTGAATCCACTACCGAGCATGTTGCTGAAACGGATAGTGATGGACAACCGGGCATGTCTTGTGATACTGCAGTTTCGTTTAGGTTGCGGCTTGTTGAGGAATCATGGGGGCTGCGATCATTTGCTAGCTCTGTGTGCAATTCAGAGATTAATACATCCACTTCTGACGCATATGTGAAGCATTGATGATCCAGAAACTGTGTACGTAGTTTGACCATGAACTCCAAATGTCGGTCAAAGAGCAACTGTAAGCGGTCAGAAGGGAGCGTCATTTCTCACTTTTGTCCCCGTCGCCAATTGTTATACCTGAAACTAAATCGATTCCGCGGTAACGAACGAAAGCCAATGACACGATAAGCTATTCTAATCTGTTGTCCCAGGCCCCGCTAACTAGATGAAGAAGTCCAAGGCAAGTAGGGGAATATACATGTATTCCGTAAGCAGCCGAGTACAAGCAATCGAATAATGGAAAAAATCAAGCGCATTTATACAACAACAATTTGTCCTTGAGCATCATTGGTAAATAGCACACACAAAGAAACAATGGACCAATAGCGGTTAAGATAGTTTACAGGTGGGAAATATGACGTGAAGGTAAAAAGAGCGCTTTTGGCGCGAAAACAGCTAAATTCAAATTCTCAAAATAAAACTACAAGATTAAGCCATTTACCAAGTAAGTCCTGGGGATTTGACATCCCCAACAAAGCCACTGAAAGAAATACTTATGGAAAATGAATATCCATTAAAGTTCATAAACTGATAGAAAGAATGAAGTATGTTGGGATTTATTATACTTCTAGAGTCTCAAAATTCTAACTGCCTCTCTCTACTACTGTCTGATGAGTCAGGTGGTCGTATTTTACCGGTAAAAATATACTATGCAATATATATATATATATATATATATATATATATATATATATATATAATTATCATTGATAACCTTTTGTTATTCTAATCCTTTACATTCACTTATGTCAATTGTTCCACACTATTTATTACCCTAATGCTAAAACTGTAATACATATTTGGTTGTAAGCAGCTGATGAGAAACTACAAAATATAATGAATTCATATTATTCTGCATCAATATTTGTTCTGTCTTTATTTAAATTCATAAGGGGAACTAACTGCATGAAACACATGAATAAGCAGGAGAACACGTAAAAAAGTGTGATTAAGTGAACCTTTCATCTAGAGATATCAATTTTTCATTAGTTATGACTCAGTAACAAGACAAAAATTAAAAGGTGTGAAAGAGCTCGTTTAATAATTAAAATTTCAAGTGTAATAGCTATATACCTGGTTAGATTTTGGAGGTCCTGTTAACAGTAAATAGTTTGTCCATCCTTCAGCAATCAATTCTAAGACACCTGGAAACGTCATTCTGTAAAATATAAGTATGGATTTGGAAAAACTGTTTTACAAAATCATTTATATGATCGCCTTGATAATTCATTAAACAATAAAACAATTGGTTTACAGATCATAAACAATGGACATTTTATTGACCTTGTTTAGTCGACTAAAACTTTCCAATTTTTAATCTTGTTTTAATATTAGTAACTCATTTCATTAACACAGGGACGTCGAGAGTATAGTTTACTCTGCTATTTACTTAAAGTAAGAAATTATACTATTATCAAATGAGTAAAACATCAAGGATAGGGATTGCTGATAAGCGAAAGGCTTAAGTTAAGCAGAAACTTTTTATTTAATGATAAGTTGAAATCATGAGTCAATTGAAGCTAGACCACCATCGAAAACCTGGAAGCACCGGACGGTCGTTTCGTCCTATTATGGGACTCCTCAGCAGTGCGCATCCACGAACCCACTCTCGCGGGATTCGAACCCAGGACCTACCAGTTTCGAGCCGAAGCCCTTAACCGATAGACCACTGAGCTGGCATCCAACGGTGTTAATGTCTAACTTCAACTGATCTCATGATTTCAACTTTGAGAAAGAAAAACTGAAATCTCCACAAATCCCCTTCTAAATTTAATGATAAGTAAGTAAAATGCTAAGCAACTACATAGGTACTATTATAAAATTGAAAACTAAATATTCTACTAAATAAACAAATACTATAGAACAGTTCAGACATATCGACATATCAAACAGACAGATAATCGTTTTTTATTTTATAATATTGAAAGTTTATAGTAATAACAATCTGATTATTACATTTTTATGTAATTTTATATAGTTGAAATCATGAGTTAATTGAACCTGGAGTACTATGGTAAACCTGGAAGCACGGGACGGCCGTTTCGTCCTGTTGTGGGACTCCTCAGCAGTGTGGATCCACGATCCCGCCTCGCGAGATTCCAACCCAGAATCTATCAGTCTCGCGAGCGAGCGTTTAATCACCAGACCACTAAGCCGGCATCCAACGGTGTTAAATGTTTAACTTCAATCAATCCACAAAGTTGACTCGTGATTTTGACTATATAAAATTATTAAAATCTCCACAAAACCCCCTTCTGATGACATATTCATGTTTCTATGGTCTAATTTACACATACTGAAATCATTATGAGTTATCTAGTAAAAATTGCAACCAACTTTAAATAGTTTGAAATATTCTTCATTCATTTTTGACAAATGAGTATACTCAATATTAGTGTTGTTTAAATAACTATTTGAATGAAAGAAGCTAGAATGTTCATTTTTTCTTCAAAAATTGAAGAAAAGCCATCGATGAGTGAAGAATTCATTTCATTTATCTTAATTCTCAACTCTTACTCAGTTCAAAGTAGAAGTGGATTAAACGAAAGATTTCACATCAAACTAATAGTAATTCATTATATTCAGAAGAATCGGACTTAAAACCCCGATAAATTTACATGATCGATTGTTTGTTTCAGGAGTAATAAGAAAATAGAGAAGTTAATATTATTTTACTTTTATTTGTTTATATGTACTGTAAACTAAAAGTCTTCAAGTAAGGATAATTCTTCAGATATATTGAATTTATTTATGAGACCACTAAAATGATAAATAAAAATATGCATGGGGATTAGTGGAGATTGTGGTATTTTCACGGTTGGATTCACGAGTCCATCAGTGACCAATGAAGTCTAATCCGTGTCGGATGGTTGTGCAAGAACACGGATCAATCGAAATTAGACATTGACACTGTTGTATAACAACTAGTGGTCTAGAAGCTAAGCGTTCGCGAGAGACCGAAGGTCCTGGGTTTGAGTTCCACGTGCGATATCGTGGATGCGCACTGCTAATGAGTGGAATTTGAAACTTTTACTGAATGAGCTGATGAAATTAGAAAAATACTTATTGTATATCAGCCTTTTTAGAAAATAAGTCATTTAAAAAGTGTAGAATATTTATATTAAATAAGCACAGCTCTATGGTGAAATACTATGTAGTTAATTGTTAAAATGTTATAAACATAATATTACAACATCCCACTTGGGTAGAATTTATTATTAATAAGCACAAATTAAGGTTAATTTCAGCGATCTGTTAGGAGCTGGTATAGCTGACTGACATGTAAGCAAATTGTTGAAATAGATTCAGGTCACTAAGTACGACAGTAAACTAGTCAAGGATTCATAAAACAAAATTGAGCAAAACATTAAGATAAACAAATATGTCAAGTAATTTATCACAGGTTAATCTTTCATGATGTATATAAATGAATATATCACTGATAAATTAACAAAAACATGAGTTTAAAAGTTATTTCGACCAATATTACATTTTTGCTTATTAAATATATTTATAGATTTATCAAAGAGCTGATTAGACAGATCCCAAACAAAGTGAACATGTTAATTTTAAGTTGATGATAAATACCTTCCATCATCCATAATGGCCATTCGTAAATCAATACATGTTGCGACACAACCTATCAAGAAATAAGAAGTGAAGGTATTTGATATAACAAACATCAACTCAATCCAAATAGTTCAGTCTAGTTAGACAATTTTTTTTTCTGTCATATTAAAATAGTGGTGTGCCAGTTTAAATTACCAAAACTGATTAACGGTAGATGTTGCATCTTGTGAACTTTCAACGTCCGTGACTTGCAGTTAAAATATTTAACAGAGAGTTAATTATGTAAAATATCCTTGAAAATGTTAATCTGGATGATCATAATTATTTACATTTGTGTGACGATTGTCTTAAATTAAAAATGAACTATCAGTGAGTGTCTTACAAAGAGGTCAGCATCTTTGAATAGATCTTTTTTGTGAGAAAAACTAAACAAACCATGTATATTGTCAGCTTGTGATATATTACATCAATGCATTGATAATTCTCGTCTGGTCAATGAGAGATGCTTGATGAAACTGAGCTATTCATAAGTCTCGGCCACTACGTCATGAGTTATTTGTTACTGAGTTGTCAATGTTTATTTGCATAATGAAAACATAAACTACAAAAATCCCTACTACATTCTGTTATAAACGTATAGATGCTGTTTATAACGCTAGCGGTTTCTTGTTATAACAGTCCTTTCACTTTCTATACGTATGTGGAACGTTAATTTAATTTAATATCTACACTAGATTCCCACCCAGTGTCTATTCTACAGGACATCAACACAACTCAGATCAAGAACACGAGATTAGCCTGACAACAACGTCAATATATTTCCACACCAAAATCCGACACAAGAAACAGTCAATCAATAACAGTCCATCAATAAGTGTCAATACATAATAAGGATAGGGGAATATATATAACACATATAACACCTGTCATCCTATCTAATGTCTGAGTCATCAAGACAACCAATCATTGACATTCTCGCCCACACATCACATTCCTATATTCATAAAGTCATTGGGTCGTTATAAAAACTTAGTCAAGTATAATACAGTATTTTTAAACATCTCATATTCACATTTGGAGTAAGTTAGTTATTTACCAGGATAAAAGATTGACTATACTTCCCGTATGATTGAGCTAGTTACGATAAACGATTACGTATGTTATTTACTATATGAGAAAAATATGTCAAAATCTCTGAATTGGATCCCTAAAAATGATGGGATCAACACAAGGTGAAAGCGTATATTTTACACCGGAAAATCTTACTAACGCAATCTATCAGACCAAGTTAATTTACAGCAACCCAGAAGTGTCAGAACACAGAAACCAAGTTACATTTACAGAGTCAAACCTTATTGTATCAAGTATTTTTGGGAAAAGATAAGTTATTACTACGCAAGCGCAAGAAAATCCATATCGGACTGGAAAAAGTACCTCATGTAGAGTGCGGGCGGAGTTATAAATTATCTTATCCACGTCCACCAAATAGACACTCCATGAATGAAAATCAAATTGTTTAGAACGTATGCGTGATATATAAACAGTAGGTCTACATTTGAAATCAGAGAACGATTAAAACTAAGTCAAACAAAAACAAACCTCTGGCGCGTAAAGTGTGAACTAACTGTCGTCTAGAAAACAGTACTGTGTGCTATGTAAAATAAACAGATAAACACAGAATTATACTTGACTACAGTGCTGAAAGTACCAAGTTGTAGAAAATGAGCAATTAACAAGGTGCTCTACAACGGTGAATATTGTTATGAAACAAAAATATTTGTGGAATTTTTCATTTTGTTGAGTTCATGCAACCAATATTAGTTTTTGCTGACCAAGGTTTAAAAACCGTTTAGTTGTTAGGTTTTGATAGATGTTTTCTATGTAATAATAAGAGAGCTGTATGCTTTCAAACAGCAAGTAACGATTAACTAAATAATTTGCTTTAACAGAAAGATAACCGATACTGAATATATCACACCCGAAAACTAATAGACTAATATATAGTTCAAATAGTATATGTTATGTTCAGCATTCATTTCAAAGGGATTTACATCTAATAGAACATAAAAGTCATGGTATAATGTGAACTAACCAATTTTAATTAACATAGTATTTTCATTTAGTTCAAGTTTTTGATGCAGTTCAGCAATTGATGCTAAAATTTCTCTTGATCCAATTATATCCGGGCATAATAAAATACCATGACACCTTGTTTTAGTTTCATTGTCGTTATTTATTTTACATTGTATTTCATAGTATTTCAGCAAAGCATTATGTAATGATGTTGTTATTTCATCGGAATTATCTGGTTTTATTACAATCCACTCAATAGATTCTTTTACAAAGTTTAAAATATTTGCTACAACTAATTCCTTTTAATTGAAAGGAAAACAAAGCAAAAAACAAACAGTCTTAACTCCAAAACATGTTAGTTACTGGTGTAATATTTAAAAGACTAAATCTCATAGTTAACATTGACAATCAAAACTCATGATTTCTATCTAAGCAGTGTTGTTTGGGTTTTCAGTATATGTCGCATATAAAAAAAGGTGCTCTATATTCATGCCAAAAAAACAAACAACAAACGAGTGACTTTTAGTAAGGTATTATCATTCCGGTTTTGTAATATCAGACTTATAATTCAGAGATAAATGTTTCTAACTATAGTTAAACTGTATATTTTTGATAAGATCTATTTACAGTCTAGGTTAACACTTACGTTGCGGTGTACGCTACTTATATCAACATAATTGGTATATAACACCAATCAGAAGTGGAAGGCCTGGTAACAGGTTGGGAAGATTGAATGGAAGAGAATGGGAACAGAGAGTAATTGTTATAGCAATGAAGGAATAATGAAGTTTGAGATAATTGATGAAGTATTTGCAAATCAAGTGTTGAACGTATTGTTTTCATATTTGATGAATAAGATGCAGGTACATCCAGCTGACGACTCCCAAATAGGACAAAACGCGCGTACTGGATTCTACTGCTAGCCACTATCCATCTTCGCTTATAAGGCTTATTCATGTTTGTCGATCAGTAAGTGTAAATTTGTGCCGTTTCAAACACCTAAATGTATTCACTAAAGCTAAATCATTCTCTGGAATATGAATATTTCTTGCTGTATGTTCATAATATTCGCTTACAGTATATATCAGAAAGCTGAAAAAAAAAGATTTTATTCTATCAACATGGTTAAATTACAAACTGATGATGTTACTTCCATCAATTAAATTGAACGTTTTTAACTAAATAAGTTCAAGCATTTACGTAGGTATCTTGTTTCATTTAATTGGACATTTACAACGCCGAAACAATAAGTGTAACAACTGATTATTACCTGAATTATTTTAAAGAAGCGTAAGTGTGGAAATTGTTTTGCTTGAAAATGATATTTTTGTGAAAAATTAATAAAAGAGTGACTTACTTTTCGACTACCTGGAGGTCCACATATCACTGTGATGATTAGGGGATTTTTTAACATGCTTAGTGATGAATTCAATTCCAAACAATCAAATTTTCTTTTGTCACTAAAATTGGTTCCCTTAAACTGTAGTTCGCAGATTTCAGGATGATCATTTGGTACACTATTCTTAATGTTAAATAATGTTTCTTTGTACTTATTGTAAACTTGGATATTTGTCCCAATGGCTGCTTCGTTTATTATGGAATTCCATTCAATTTTTTGCCCATGTTCCATAATTATATAGGACTGTGGATTTATACCACATTTAAAGCATAAATCGGCGCACGTATTAGCAGTCGGGATCGGTACATTGAAGCATACACTAGCTTCAACATGTGATAATTCATCACGAAATATCCGGATCCAGTTTTTAATAGACGGCTGATGAGTTAGTAATTGAGCCATAAATAAATTACAATCTTCATCTTTGAGCTCTGATTTTTCATCAAGGTTCTTTACAGATATTGTATTATTATGTGAGGTTGTTTTAAAAAATTCCTGTTCTAAATGATAAGAAATAAATGACGCCTTAGTAGCACAATGATTAGGCTTCCTTGAAGGCACCTCCAACAGGCCTATACTACGCCATACTGGAAAAACCTATACAAATGGAAGTGTTAATTAGTTAATTAAAGAATTCAGTCATATTTAAATGTTATTGCAACCATAATTTACTAAAGTGATCATAAGTATATTAGTAGTCAGTGTACATAACATGAAGTTAGTTTTTAGCGCAGTATGATATTGTTGAAAAAAAAATTTTGTACTACAAATCTTTCAGATAATTCCATTGATAAAATCACTTCGATTTACGCTGAACTATTTTCAAAATAAGTAGTATGGAAATCATTAACTTAAAGAATAATTTTAAACAACTTTTTCAAAATAATTTTAAGCTTTAAAAATGTTATAGCAATCATCTTACAATCAATTTTGATTATGGTTAGTTTTGGTTAAGTCTTTTTATTAACTTACCTAACAGACATCATTATTTAGATAATAACAATTTGCATATTATTTTTTACTTTTATGACCACTAGAGCACATGACACTATAGCCAAAATGTTGATTGCTTAAGTATCATTCGATGACTGATACTCCTCCTCATATATGTACGCAAGCAAATTCTATTATCAGTTTTGTTTGGTTTGCTGTGCCTTATTAAATTTGACTATAAATTGCCTGTGTAATTGCTTGCTGCTAGCTCGCTCGCTGATATTCGCTAAGGTGCTGGTAACTTTCTGGCCTGAGTTATTTGAAAATAAACTGTAGCTGCTGCTTCTCTTTGCCTTCTAATTTTATGCAGCGTCAAGATTGGAATTATAAGGGTTATCATGGTGAACGATTAACGAAGCACGGAACTACAATGTATTATTTGTTACAGTCGGAAAAATCATTATGAATTAAGAAAAGTAACCATAAAACATTAACATTTTCCCAATAAACAGAAATCACAAGTTGATCGCTTTTAACTTGTGAAATTTCTAAAACTATGAAACTCTAGTTATTCAAATAACTTTTAAATTCATCTTCCCTTAAATAATTTTGGTGAAATTCAGTGACAACAATCTTGACTACTGATTTATCATCAATAGTATAAAACGGAAGGGTATGTTTATATCCACATACGTGAACTAGATAAGCCTACTTATTAACAAACGTAAATTAAGAATGTAATTTAAGAAAAAAATTAAAAAGGGCGCATCTGTTAGTGGCTACTTGGACTCGGTAGCAAAGTGGATAACGCAATGAAGTTTGATACAAACGGTACTGAACGTGAGTAACGGAATGGGCATCAACTCTAGGATGTAGGCAAATCCAGCTAACAAGTTTCGAAAAGGACGAAACGCGCGTCCTGGATGCAACTGCTAGACACATTCCGTCTATTCTCAATCAACCTGTGTTATAATAGTTATATTGAGGCAATCCGCACAAGATGCTCACATACCGACCCAAAATGATTAAATTGAAGCCAAAAATATCAACAATGGAATTATCCAAGCCATTTAAAATTGGATTAAAATTTCACTGAATGCTTTTTATGATCAATACTGAATGTAATTTGTAAAAATAAACATATATTTCTCATTCTGACTTACATTTTCAATTAGTAATCGTCTCATTTTCGAGTGTTGTTTAACAATAAGCCATATTGATGTATGCAGACCTGTTTCATCTATTTCTTCCAATAAGGTGGAATATAGGTATGGTGAAACAAACTCATTTGCATTTTTAAAAATATTGGGATGAAATTGAAGTTCAATAAGATCAGGTTGGGATGTATCTGGCTGCCATAGTTATAAAATCATAAAGAATAATTGATTATTTCTTAACGAAATCTTTAGAAGATGGCATTCTTAAAAAACATTATTGGTGGGACGATGATTTTTGGATGATATTTGAGGAACGCTAAAGTGACCTAGAGAATGTCTATGTTATAACTGGTCGTCTCCAACTGTTATGTCGGGTTCGCCTGTTACTTGTAAAACGAGGTACCACTGCAATTCCCACGAGGCGTATTAAGGACACCAAACTGGTACAAGCTAAGATTTACGAACCACAAAATACAACGACCCTAGTCGAAAATGCACTCATTTATACATTGATTGTACACCCATTTTTAAATTAATAATTAAGATGAAATCACGTATATGAAAGATACCCAGAGTTATAATAAATCATATGCTGAATGTCATTCTGAACATGGTTCATGTTAATTTAATATAAGAATATCGTATCTTCAATAAAACATTTCTCCCATATAAATTATTGTTATACCGAATAGAATATCACACTGGAAGACAAACATAAATACTACACTGAGTAATTATCATATTAAATTAAAAATGGAAGTAATGTTGAACGAAAGGTTTTGCCTTTTCATCCTGCCATATCAGTCCACCTACTCACTAGGGCTATATGAGTGTTATAAACCAGGGTGAGAAATTAGAATTATGATTTATAATTGATGGTTAGAATTAGAAATTAGATTTAGGGTTTTCATCACGAACTGACATCAGCTAAAATTCGATAACGCTATTATTTAGCCAAATGGATGAATAAATTTTGCTCCAAAATCCAAGACTTCCTAAATTTGATTGGTTCGTCCATAAATTATAGTCTCGTTGTCTATAATACACTAGAAAGAATTAGTATGACTTACGTTTAAAAAACAAAATAATAATCGCTTTATTCAGTACTATGTGGATACTGTAAATATCGTCACAATATCGAGTAAAAGCAGAAAACGAAGATGATATATAATTTTGATTTATATACTAATGTCTATGTGGTAATATATGAAAGAAAATGAATACTGAAATACTCTTTTTGGGAAGGCATATAGTGTTAGTCCAGTCATTCACCTCTTCCCTAATCGAAACAAATATATGTTAAATTTTTATATCCTCTTGTTGTGACCAACTATCTTTTCAATACAAAATTTGTATTGTTCTATTTTCTGGAGGAAACCCAATAATAGATGATAACTGCTGATCAAAGTGTTCACAGTAAAGATGTATACATAGCTGTATGCAACAATCATGTTTTACCAAAACAAAAAAAAACTACTCACCGATCGAAAATGGTTGATTTTCCTTGGTTCCAAGACAGACACTCCATATCGTTTACCGTAAAGTATGATACGATTGTGATAACAAATACAGTTTACTGAAAATGATTAATTATAATATAATTAAACGTGTGGAAAATAAAACCATGCAGGTAGTGATGGAATTTATGTGACACTTTCAAAATATTCAACTAAATCATTTCTTGATTGGGATCATGAATCGATTAATGTCAGACCACCTTTGAAAACCTGGAAGCACTGGATGACCGTTTCGTCTTAGTATGGGACTCCTCATAAGTGTGCATCCACGATCCCGCACTCGAGTATCTAACCCAGGACCTTTGGTCTCGTGAGATCGCGTATCCTCTAGACCACTGAGCCGGCATCCAACGGTGTTAAAGACTGTCTTTAACCAACCATTTTTACTGAATTAGTATCCGGAAATAAAAGAATATCTAACTTTTGCTTCAGTATGTAATGCTGATGAAAATATCATCTTCATAATATTGCTTATTTACTTTTGCTTTCCCGTCTGGGTGCCATGTGTCTCTCTATCGTTTATTCATCTTCACACTGTAAAACTGCAGTCTTGAATTGGGAATTTTAATATGTCCAGTACATTTCTATCACTTTTAGAATTATAATTTTTGGTTTATTTTTACTGAATAGATCAATACCAACAGCAGTAAGTAAATAAAAGATCATTTCGATACACCTGATGATAGAAGTCACCATCTACTGTAGTTTAAAGGTTCGGAAGTTCTAGGCTTCTAGAAAAATGTTTCTGATCTTAATATTTTTGACCTAGGAACTACTTTTTCTATCATACTGATTATAAAGTAATCTGATGAGATATATGAAACTCTTCACTGATTTTAGAAGTTCCTTAATTAATAGGTCATCGTTTATTTCTGTTGAAGTGTAGAAAACTGTTTATATTTTCTTCAATTTGTTAGACTATAATGCGCCATCCACAAAGATACGTTTTCTAAGCTACGTCCAAAAAATGTGTTTTTCTGTATTTGATAATTAGGCTGCTTAACAATCCAATAGTTTATTGGCTTGATGTTGAATTGTCGGAATTATAATTGATTATCAGGCCTCATAAAAGTGTTTGTTGAAACATAAATCTTTGGATCAAAATGATACAACTAAAGGAACACTCCAATAGTGTGCCTATAGATTTTGGGTAAGGATGACCCACCTTGGGAAGTTGTAAAATCCTAATTCCAAACCAATGGTGCATATGGGCTGCAGGATCCTGAAAGAATAAATGGCGTATGAACCCATTCTTGGTTATCAGCTATCATGGGACCCCATCTATTAACGTCGCTTCGATGCCTTGTAAATTAGACCTCTGGGTCATGGGCTCCGAGGGTGGCTCTCTAAGAAAACCATTTGTTCCAGTTTGGGCAACCGGGCGGTATCCCAGTACACATACAAATTGAATTACTTTGTGTAGAGCACATATATTTTGCTTCCTTTTTGTACCAATGTTTATGTGTTTAAATAAACAAATAAACACTTCCTGAATATATTAATAAACATCAGAGTATGGGGAAATCTTTTCTTTACTGTTTATTTAAAATTTTATTTAGGTTAATTTATTTGGTACTTACTCAATGACAAACACATATTCCCAACTGGACAAGTAACAATCTCCAACTCCCCATTTAATAAACACTTTTCTTTACCGGCCATTTCTTTTTCAGTGAGTTTGAGAGATTCTTCAATAGGCTATTCAATGTATTACATAAAAAATAAGTATTGAAATCAATAATCAAAAGCCTCTTTAATTTACGTATATTGCAACCATCTTAGTGAAAATATTATTTAACATGAGGATAATGATAATAAACTTAGAAACGAATGATTCAAACAGTTTTATTTTAATCACTATAGCAACAGTTTTCTTTTATATTTTGTTTGAATTAGAAACTATTTTCTCAATTAAGTGATTAAATATCTTTGGTGATATATTCAAACTTATTGGTTTCATATATAACAAAGCAACTGTGCGATCAATCTCTTTACTTGTTATGATTAATATGAAATAAACATTTCGAATTCATTCAGGAGATTCTAAAGTCTTCTCCAAGCATCGACTACCGCTGATTGGACAAGAAATGGCCAATCAGCATGCACCAACACAATCGTGCACGGAAAGTGCTTTAATCCAATCTGTGTCCTGCTAACAATATGTAACTATGTAAACCTATGCACTATTATGGTATCAGAGGGTTATCTGTCTGTCTTTCTCCGTAGAGCCAAATTGTATACATCACTGTGACAGTTGACTATTTAGTGTGAAGAGAGCTTTCACTGCATACTGAGAACAGCCAAAGAATCGTTAAAAGCCAATAGCATTGGAAAGCTGTTTCGCTATAATTGAGGAATACCTGACAGTCGCACAATATTCCTGAACTATTAAGTTGGAATCTCGTGGTTCGTAAACCCAACTTTGATCGATTTACTTTGTGGTGAAACCATTGAACTGGAACTTAGTAGACTAATTTTACCTTATTCATAGATTCAAGATTCGATCTCGCTTAGAGTAGTAGATGTGCACTATTATTTGGTCATAAAAAAGAAGAAACAGTCATCTAATGCCTTTTAATTTCAGTTCATGATAAAAACTAATTTCAAACAGAACAACCCTATACACTAACAATTCTGACAGTGCAAAGTTTTGCATCCAACGAAGTAATATCCTATTACACTCTAGTAATCATGGGTATTCAAGGTTCCTGTTGATAACTCGTAACTTAACAGTGATTTTCAATGCAAGTAAGAACGATTTTCACATTTATTTGTCAGTTCATAGCTCAGTTGCCGTTACTGTTAGGTGTCCGTTACCTTTAGACATTCCAAACTAAGAAGTCTTATAGAATCTATGGAAACATGAATGCAACGTCATAAGAATTGAAATATATTCTAAATGTTTTATATTAAAGCATATGTTAAAGACCAACAAAAGTATAAGAACATCAAGAGCATTATGAGTTGTATATTCGCTTTATAATCTGCAGTATATCCTATAAAGAACAAACAAACTAACAAACTACAGCACAAAAAATCCTTTTGAATAAGATTTTTTCAACTTACTGTCCAGTAACATATATAGGGTATATTTTCAGTGAGATTGATCACATTTCGACTAATAAGAACTGTAAAATGACAGAATAAACATTCATTATTTGTATGGAGTTTCATTTGCCTGATTTGTATAATTATTTGCATGCTTTAAAATATTGCTTCAACCGGAACCAAAATGATAGCTTATGCACATGAATCCTTAATTGATTGAACAAATAAGTTGTTAGCTTAATGGGATCACTTAATAAATAGTTCTATAAACTCTGAACTGGTCAAATTAACTAGAGAATTTAAATAAAGAATCGCCTTTGGATTGAGAAATAGTGCTCTTTAGAAAAAGAATATTGGTTCTATATAGATATCCACTTCGAACACACAAAACAAATTCAGACTGCGTGTCAGTTTTAGGGGGACGTGAAACGAATGCATCTGATCGTTTGTGGTTGATTTCGAACCAAATCATATGACATCTACAGCCGTAAATTGAGATAATAAAAGTAGATGCCAATAAGAAAGTCCGTATTTGAAGTGATTACGTGTTTTGATTAGCAACCCTCAGCCAATTTCTAACCTTTCAAAATGACAGCTAACATTGCATATAGAGTGATAGTTAATTTAACTTAATAACACGTCAGTACTCACTAGTATTTAATTTGAGTGATGAAATAAGTAGTGTGTCTTTAAATCCCATGCTACCGACTGTCTGACCCTCTTCATTTTGAATGTCATATATTCTCAGCAAAAGTGTTATCAAGTGCACAGCTTGGCTGCGTTCCCCATGGACGTATTCGAATCTATATTGTAAGCAGAAATAGCAATGAAATATTACAGTAACTGGTAAATGAAAACTCTGACTGTAGCTCTTCTAGGGCTACTGCTAGTCCCAAGCACATACAAAAGAGGTGAGTTGAGCATATGGTCAGTAACTCTATTCCGTAGGAAGCAACCTTGATAAAAAAAAACGCTAACCAGAAGAAAAACTTTAAACTTCGTCCTCCCAGCTGAAGGATCTTCATTCAGGAGAATTATGGCTATCGCCTCGAAACCTGAAAATCTCGGGTTCGGTCCCTCAGTGAGTTCGTGAATATGAACTGTTAGAGAGTCCCATACTCGGAGGAAATAGCTATCCTGTGCTTCCACGTTTCCAATGATTGTACATAATAGGTCGATTTGCGATCTCAATAACATTTTGCTTTAGTTGAATGCATAAACAATGAGTTTATGAATAGACAAGTGCTTAGAACATAGAATAAATATCGTTTATTAGTTGTCTTTTCTGTTTATCTTTATTTCAATGGGGTTTTTAGAATAAATGAAGCATACTGATTTTATAACTATGATGATCATAAAATAACATTTTAAGCTGAAATCAGCGATTTAAATAATAGATAGGCTACTGTTCCCTTTGGATAAGTAATTACAAACGAAATACAACCCAGTTATCCAGTTTGTCTTAGATTTAAGTGTTACTGAATTTGGTGGTAGTTGAACATTTTCAACCGATTCTACTCACTTTCAGAAATATACTTGCAAAAATTGAAACTCACTCAATGTCTATATCATCATACTTCACGAAATTTATTTTCTTTTTAATCTCTTCTTTTATTTTTGTTCCAATCTGTTTTATTTTAAGTTTCAAGACAGGTAACATAAATATAAAATTACCTCATCTAAATCTGTTAAGGTTGTTTTAATTCGATTAATCAACATGGCAATTGCATTAATTAAGTGTAAGTAAATTTGAATAAGTGTTCTAGAATAAAGAAAAAACCATACCATTCATAATATATAGAAATGCTAACAAGACATTACATAACAATGATGAGTTGAATTCCCCAAGCAATCTGTGTAAAAAATATAAATAAAAGCACGTTCAAATGGTTTTTTTTATTATTTGAGTGTGTTCTATAATTCTTTCTAGCTAGCCGTGCAGCTGAACAGCTTCAATGAAACTATGCACAATGTTAAAATGATTAATAAGAAGAAATGTTTTCAAAATAGTTCTCGATTCTTTCTTATATGCGTTGTTAATTTAATGTTCTTATTTGAAAGGAAATGTTTAAGCTAGAATATTTGGTGATTTCTATCCACACACCCAGATTTTAATTTACCGTTACATTGTCTGAATAATCTCGTCATTGGGCAGAGTTATTATTTCCACTTATTGATGTCACTTTTTTAAAGTAGTAAATGTACCTTGAAACAAATTGAACTGGAATGAACCCCATAAATTTCACTTTATGAACAGCGAAAATTTAGCCACATTCATATATGTTTATCAAATATTTTAGCTATCGAATATCTTGGTTGGGATATTGATAGTTTTAAAAAGAAAACTACCTCGTTCGGCTAAGACGGTATACCACTTTATAGTATGTCACTAATAAGGGGATAACGTGTTGGCGTTTGAAGCGAACGGTACTGGGTTCGAGTTCCAGAGTCAAAATCAACTCTGAGATGCACGTACATCCAGCTGACGAGTCCCAAATAGAAAAAAACGCGCGTCCTGGATTCCACTGCTAGCCACTATCCATCTTTGCTTATACGTCACTTATTGTTTCATAACATACAAAAATAAGGTAAAACCTTGAGACCGATATACAGTTGAGAAAGTGTGAAAAAGTAAGAATAGGACATGATCGGTATACCTCTAAAATCTTTTGTCAAAATGATATTGATAGTACTGAAGAAAACTGATTTATATATATATATATTAATATTCCAATGTAAAATTACTCTAAGCAGGAAAATATACATCAGTTGACTTACTTTAATAGTCTGTTCTGTTTATTATCTGCAATAATTAATTATCCGGTTAATAAACATCTTTATAGAAATCATTACTTACCCGATATTATTGATTTTTTCAAGAAATATGTCCGTTCACAAGATATTCCAACCGTTTGTTCACTACCATGAATAATCTGTTTTGAAAGAGAAGTTCCTTTTTTTAAATTTTGATGAACTAATTAAGTATGTGAAGCGATCAATAAGACTTCAGTATAAAGTACTCATAAAGTTTGTTTTTACTTGGTTTGACTGCATAAGTCATGTTTACAGTAGTGGTTAAATCATATTTCCGAAAGAATATTTGAAGAAAATACTTGGTATACATTATTAAACTTGTAAGAATGTTTGTAAAATAACTGGTGAATAACCACTGTTAAATTTTCTACCTTTAAAATCTCATCTCATTTATACATCTTCAATGATTGATTATAAAACATTTGATTTAATTCTCAGTATTATTATGTCGTCAGTATACTTTCTGAATTGATTACTTTTGTAATACAATGTGCTTCCTAAATAACTCTTCTGTCATTATTAGGCTTCTAATTTTCTGCCAGATCAAAACTATCTCTGTGGTGTGGTCTACTTATATCCATATAAGTAGTATATGGTGTGGGTCAGACATAGAATGTATTTTGGCAGAAGACCGATGAGGAAAGAACTGAAATGAAGCACAATCGTTTGGAAAATGCATGAGCAATGGAATAAGAGAAGAAACAGTGAAGATTGAAACAATTGGTTGTTAATTTGCAAATTGACTGTTCATTGTTTGGTTATCAGAATTTACTGAGATAGACTGTAATCTTTGCTTAAATACATTCGATTGTCCCCAACCAGTGTTTTGTTCACTACATCTCAACTGGTATGTTTACAAAATAGTCTATCTCACTTAATAAAATTAATGTTGGAGGTAAACTTGGAAGCTTTGAATCTGGAATTAGATGTTTGGAGTTGAATCTTTCCGGTAAGTATCGCTTCTGAAGATTCATGTAATCAACTAATGTAGAAATTTCATTTTTCCTCTGATGTCAACTAAGTTAGATATCTATGTTTATTGTAAATCTTTTCACTGCAATTCTTTTTGTCAGTTTTCGTTTTGACCTCCATTAACCAGTCTGTTTGATAGCAAACAACTCATAGAGGTTTAACTATACGAATAGAGGTAAACATGTGGGACATTTCTTTGTAGAACGAAGATACAAACTAACTTCCTTTCTGTGTATTATGCAACTTTGTATGATCTTTAGATGAATCAAAGAAAAGCAACAAAAAGTAAAAATTGATATGGTTTCCATAATTTTAATTGGGAGAAGAACAAATCTTGTGTCTTTCAACACAGTGTTCCTTGATATGAATTTATAAACTGTCCGGAGAAACACTTATTATCCTAAATTGTGCATTATGAAATGAATAGCTGATCACGTTTTCGGTGTATTTTGACACATTTAAATATGCATTTGAATATTGAAACTACTTTAAGAACTTCCGCATATTCTGGGATAATTTATTTTAATTACATACTCATGATGATATGATAGTACTTTAAATGAAAATTCCTATTGAACTAATACTATTTAGCTTGAGAGGTTCACTTAGCTAAACTTCGCTGTGAATGCTGTTAGTATAGATTTATACGGGATTCTTTCTATTAAATGACGACAGATACTTATTTTCCTTCGCTTCCTACTGTAAAAGAACAAGAATTTTGTTCATCAATCAGTCAGTCAGATCCAGTGTAGAACCAGACACATATATGAGTCGGTCCAAGTTGCCATACCTCATTAGCACAACAAGATGAACACCAAATTCATAATAGTTGCTTCAGTGGTAGTAATATATAAAAGAAAGATTGCATATAACGACATGATACAGGGAGCAAGAATTGGTTAGTAGAACGAAGAATATTAAGTAATTTTAATCTGACAGTTTAAGGGAAAACAAAGAATGTATACACCTACACCATTGTGATCGATTCTGAGCCATATAATTCAGAGTCTCCAACCATTTTTTACCATAGTCCCGCGGACGTCAACCAAGTAGTCTGCATACACACCAACGCGGCTCGGACCAGAAAATAGTGACTTTATGAACTGATGCCATGTTTTGGTTTGGCCACTCCTAATTTTCTTCCATCCGTCTCCAACACTAGCCAACATTGCACGTCGTGGTAATCCGTGTTCAGGTATACGTAACACGTGGCCCAACCATCTCAGTCGATGAAGATTTACAACTTGATCAACTAATTTCATATCACTTCCTAATACCTTGCATCTAACCTTAATATTAATTACCCGGTGATCCCAGCAGATGCGAACAACATCTCTAAGACACCTGTGATCGAAACTATCAGCTTACGAATATTTTCTACTCCTAAAGTAGAACAGAGCGAACTACTGCGCAGTATACTCGTCCTTCTATCTCGTGTTCGCCATAGGTGACATAAGTTGGTAAAAGTCAAACGAGCTTTTTGGATCCGTACAGAGATTTCGTCAGACACCAACCCCAATAAAGCTGATCAGACTTCCAAGATAAGTGAAGTTGTCGACGCGTTCGACTATTTCACTCCCTATCCTTAGTTCAGGTGTTGACACATGCCAGTCCTGGAGCAACAAATTGCATTTATAGGAGGATAGACGCATTCCAAATATCCTGACATTATTACTCAGTTCTAACAGAAGACTCTGCATTTTGTCAGCGTCTTCACCAAACAGGACTATGTCATCTGCGTATTCTAAGTCAATAAGTGCACCTCCTAGTAGGAGATGAATGCCCGAAAATTCCGTCAACGAGGACGTTATTTCCTTGTCGGACAACACTTGAGGATGTAAAATTAATTGACAGTTCGCCATGAGCTCTGACTTTATGTACTTCTGAGGTACACCTTCCAAGGACAGACAGTGTCAAAAAACCTCTCAGTCTACAGAGTTAATGGTTAATGAACAAAAAAGTAAAGGTAATCAGAAGAAAAACATAGTAGTACTCAGATAAACTCTGTCCTAATGATATTTTGACTTTAAAAGCTTTTATTTACATTTTTAACAACGCGAACTTTATTTGAATCACTATAAATACACAAACATTCACTTTTTTTTATCGGAATTCAATTGAATTGGTTAAAATATTCAACAGTAAACACAGTTACAGATAAGATGTAAAATAACATTAGGTGAAAATTTAGCTTACCATATGTATATCGTCGTTTCTATGGGTCTCGAACTGAAGTGTATTAGGAAACTTTAAACAATTCTTGGTTGTATTCATACCATAAAGCAAGTAAGGTGGACAAATACTAAAACAGTGTATGTAATTTTTTAAAATAAATTACCGTTTTTTTACATGATCATTATCTCGTTTATTGGAATACTTATATATGCTTGTAAGTCCCTAATATAACGGTTAGAGTAATAAGAGCATTGCAGAATATAAAATAATTTTACCTCAATCTGTTTTTCAGTTAATTCTTTTGATTGATTGAATTGATAAGTTGAGTCTATTGTACGGAGTGCAAATTCAAATGAGGTTGCAAACGATATAAGTGTCTGGAAAGGTTGGGCGAAAAATTATTATTTGGAGCTAACAGGTTAAATAATTAAAAACAAAGAATGGTTATCATCTCAAGGGTTTTGGATAGTTAGAAATACAGCCGACATTTCAAATGTAGTTTCCATTAGAAAGTGAACTAACGTTAACTGAAGGTTATATAGATAACGCACAACAAGATAAGTGAAGATTCGTCATGTTCTGATCTTCTTTGTACTTAACAGGTTTCTAATCAATGAGAATGCAACAAGATTGTCGGTTATACAGTGTGTTTGATAATCTATAGAATATGCAAACTTTGAGGGATACACTGACTACAGTTTTATGTCCTTAGCTACACGACTATCGCAAAATACGACCGCCAATTTCGATACGCTGGCTTATACGACGCATACACCAGTACAAGCAGCCTAGAGTTCCGGGAGGTCCTTTTTCACCTAGCTCTGCCTGCTAAGTTCAGAACGTCGATCTCATCCTCTGCTATACGAATCGTATATTTCAAACATACGTGGCTTATATACAATCGAAATCAGGCCATAACACAATTTAATAGAAAATAACATTTGTAAAAGTTAAAGTTAAAAGTGGCTGTGATTGTGAAAAACTGTGACTAATAGACTGAGAATAACTTGAAAATAGTAAGTCATATAACAGTAACCTATAGGTCAAATACAAGGTTATAATGAAAGGAACATGAATATACATATTGCACAGCTGCATGATAGTCATACAATAAAAATATTCGTATAATATTGGTCCATAAATATTTACTAGCGGTTACGATTCATCTATTCTCATCCGGATATAACATACAGTATATGACAAATGACAATTAAACTCTTTATTTTCCATCAAATTTAAAATGCATTTCAAAAATCTATTCAAATACTATACATCATTTTCATTTTAACTTACTTTGCATACAAAATACTCAATAAACACCGGGTCAATTCTCTCGGTTAACTGGCGAAGATTCTCACCCACATCAATTACCTGTACGAAACGAATCAGATAAGTTTTTCTGAAATCTGAATTACTTCGCGAGATAGAGTGAAAAATTCTCTTGACAATCTGTGATAGTGTAAAACGTCAGGGAACTAATAATGAATGTTGCATATAAACTAGGAAAGAATTTTAAATCAAAATGCATCCACATAGTCACAGAATTCACAAAGTAAACTTGATATTTTTGTTAGTGAAAACGCTATAAACCCACATTTATATAACACTGAAAAATGAGAAAGCTAATTGCTATCGTTATTATTTACTTACATTACGATTTCAAATTACTAAGACAGTAATACAGGAACTGGAAAGAATCCAAGCCGCCTTATTAAATATAAAATGCTTTGGAAATATCATCTCATGGATTTCGCTATTCATTGCTTCATTATAGTTCTTTTGAAAACAATACGTTTTATCAAAATAACTAGAGACCGTGCAAACATGCACAAGTTTAAATGTCAATAAATCTTAAAGGCTCCATTTTTTGGTAATAATAAAAAACTCTTGGTTTCCAAAAGTTAATCTATCTCACTCTTAAAATTACTGATTTCAGTGCCAATTAAAATCATCCACATTGAAAATAGATTAATTTCTCACCGGTTTGTTTAGATGTACTCCATTTTCTCTGATTTATAGCCCTACTCAAAATGAACGATAACTAACTGACATTTTATTGATGAGATAAAAATTTGCCTCAGTATTTTCATTTGAGTTTGGTAGCATGTAATTCAGAAAATTAGCTGACTGTTTTTCTCACAGTAAACCATAAATCTTATATGCACAAAGGGAAGAATAAAATACATGGTAGCTTTTTGAAGTTACTTACACTTCAGTGGATAAGTACCGATATATTTTTTAAACGACTTGATGAGAATCCACAAAGTAAACTACTTTCAAAAGATATACAACTGCCGTAAACGTGCATTACAACACTTTTTATCAGAATATTTATTTCAATGAACTCAAATTATGCTGTTTAAACTACATGCACGAAGAGTTAAATCTCAATAAATTAAAAGGATCTTCAAGGTTGGAAAACGCGCGCTATTTAGCGAGACCAGTGGTATTGTTTCACATTAAATTCACTGTTTTGATCGTAAATTACGCATCAAAACAACTGTTTGCACTTTAATTGAATTTATTTCAACTAAAGTGATATTGTACTCGTATGTTTCGTCCTTGCTTTTGTGTATTTATTGCATCAAAGCATTCTTGATCGACTTTGACTTGATTTATTTGACTAGGGTTTGAGATTTTTCTAGCACATCTACTTTGTCTATCTCTTTAGTTAATTTTTAGGATGGTTAGCTCTGATTGCAAGTATGAGCAGACATATTGTTTATTCCCTGTAGAAGGAATGCAATGTGATGAGTGTAAGAAGTGCTTCCATAAGTTATGCGTCCGCTTTGGTCCCGCTGCCTATAAAAGATGTTCAACTTCTAACTCTCATTGGCTCTGTATGTTTTGTTGTTTGAGCAAAACATTACTCATCCAGGAAGCTATTAACCTTCTGGCGTTAGCTAACAAAAAAGTAGATGAGAGCTGTAACGGTTACGTAGGTACTGATAACGAAGAATGTGTCAGTTTCGTAAGTGATGTGATGGCACGTGCCAGACACCCAACTGTGCAACACAAAATAGAGCTTTCTATCCCAGAACAATTACTGAGCGACACACCATTGGATATTAGTAGTCAAGTCGCTACAGCAGTGACTGATGATTCAGACAAAATCATTAACGTCCCAAGCAGTTCTAATGTGGATGCTGTAACTGATGGGAAATGAATGACGCAGAAACGTAGAAGAGAAGAAAAGATAGCTAAAGAAAGCGCCCGTTTAGTTGGAAAGTTCTTGTTGGACTCACATTTTCCTTGTCAGAACACTCTGCCAAAGTCCGAAAGTCAGACAGTACTTAACCCTACCGTAGATGGGAAATGTTTGGCCTCATCAAACATTGTCGTGAGTCATTCGCTAGACTTCCACGGCACTGTTACGAGGAAAGCTAACGGTAAGATGCCAGCAGTTAACAAGCAGGATCTGACATCACGGTCGAAAGCCGTGAACACGACTTTTAAAGAAGTTAAACACGTTCCTAGTTTATTCATTTAGGATCTAGAAGAGTCGAAAGACAATTACCCTGCTAAAAATCACGCATAAGATCTGAAATAACTAGAATCTGTCATCAGAAAATAAGTCATGACTTGAAAAAGACTACGCACCGCATCACAGCTGCTTCCAAAGTTTATCGTGCGTTATGGTCACTTCGCTGGGCATTCTAATGCTTTGACGAGATGTTTCGAATTTTATATCCCATCTACGTAAGACCACACTTAGAGTACTGTATTCAAACAGCTAGACCATGTCTGATAAATGATACTTACTCACTTGAGCATGTACAGCGTGTGGGAACAAAATTAGTGAAGGATCTTTCTAAACTCCCTTACGACGAGCGTTTAAAATGCCTAAACTTTTCCCATTGTCGTATCGTGGAAAGCGAGGTGACCTTATACTGTCATTTCTTATCTTTAATTATGGTTTGATTGGTAATACGTGTTATCGTTTTGCTCCCTCAAGCACTGATAATCCCTGAGGTCATATTAAGAAGATTCACAAACTGAGATATAATAAACTTAAAGTGGGGTCCCGTTTTTTCTCATTGAGTGGTCGATGACTTGGATGCCTTGCCAAAACAAGTGTCAGCGGCACCAGTGAAAATTTCAGAGGAGAAGCTGGACCTTCACTGGAAGGCAATCCGTCAGGAATAACACAGGTTCACTAATCTACTATCCTTATTACTGAAGACTGAAGGTTCAACAGAAATTTTGTCCCGAAAGCAAGAAATTACTGTAAATACGTTAGATTAGTGAAAATAAATATTTTTCACCTTTTAAAATAAAAAGAGTAGCAATTAAGACGTCTAATTACATGTAATATAGAAAGCTTAAGACGGTAAGTTGTAAATGAAATTTCTACAGAGATGTTAGTGAAGGAAAAACTACATTAAAAGATCATAGCTAGATACACGTAACGTATATCTCAAAAAACTCACTGACGCTTAATGTCGTAAGCATAGCTTTGAATGAGTGGCCAGTCTTCGATCATCAGCTTGTTGAACATTTTATATCTGTTACCTAGATATATCCTGCAATATATAAAGTTTAAACTATCTACTTTGAGAATCTGTATAAGGTATAACAATCCTTTTAAAACTAGACAAGGTGCTTTCGAACACACTGACCTTCATATCTTCTTGTTTCTCAGAGTCACTCATCTAAAATGTCACGTAATTTCGCAAATTGACTAACAATTTCATCTTACGTAATTTTCATTTACGTAATGTATGCGTAGGTTAGGCCAGTGACAAACATAAGGTGAAATCAAGGCAAAGCTTGCGTAATTGCAGTAAAGTATAACTTCATTCAGGCGGATACAAAGAAAAATATCTATAAGAGGATTTTAACATTATTACCAACATACCTTCTAAAATGTCCAGCTCTTCTTTGCATTCGGCAACGTCACCATAATTCATTTTGTATGCATCAAACAACAAATACGATGCAGCCTTCATGGAGCCTCTATTAAACATCGAATCAACCCCTTGACGTAAAATCAAGAGTACTGGAATAGACAAACCAAGAATAATGACAAAAATGTCACCATTATAATCCTTCATTATCCTCTTTACCCCCTCCAGCCTTGATAAACTAAATTATTGTATCAGTCACCACTTTTAAAATCCATACCTAGCCTGTGTTGAAAACAGGGACTGTTTAGAAGAACTCTTGTAAAGTTTGACATTTTTGTGTGACAGCTTCATATTTGAAAATGTGCAGTTACGATATAGCAATGACAAATCCAATCTATCAGTTATAACAAATCAAATTAGTCTACTCTAAAATTCAGATTTAGAGCTTCAGCCTCGAGAGAAAGATAACCAAAAGCTAAAAGCGTATTGAGAGAATGCTATTATCATCAAATATACATTCAGGAAGACTTGCATTTCATTGTTTAATACATTGTAGGGTCACTGAATATCGAACAGATCACTGATCCCTGTCAAGGTCAAGGATAGTCAACACTGGTGAGCAAGACTTCAAATAACGCAACCTATCATTATGATCTGTTTTATTGCATTCTGTACTTATTAATTTTCATTTTTAACTTCGGCTATCTTTATCAGTTTCTGTGAACATTCGTTGCTTCATATCAATGTTGATTAGTATTTCAACTGAAATAATTAGTTCAATCGATAGAAATAACCAATCAACTAAAACTATAATCGACTATCGTGGTTCTTTAACAAGCATTAGCAGCATGTAAATGCTCCTGTGTAATATGTCTGTTAAAATATCAACCACTCGTAAGTATGGCCTCAAAGCAACACTAACGCATATCTGTTTGCAACTTATCCACTTGTATAACCAATACAGAATAAACTGCCGATTATTAAATTCATCTTTCTGCTTACTCACTGTCAACTAACTACTATAAAAAACTATCTACTAGAATATTTTACTTTCTTGACCACTGCATGCCTAATTTCCAATTGCTGAGTTCCATGGCGAATCAGAGGATACAGATGCTAGAAATTTACGGTGAGTTTGAACTATAAATTTCCCGCAATGTTAGATCTTGTTTAGACTTCGTCAGGAAATTCTACGTTTTCGACCTAAATTGGACTTATTCCAATTCAGTCTACAACGCTTCGTTAATCTACGAAGTTAATCAACAAATTTCAATTACTTTGGAGCAAGAGTAACCCAGGCGAATTTCATAACTATTAAATAATTTCGTATAATGTTTATGATGTCTAATAACATTACGCGGCTACTTTCACTTAGACATACATTCTGTCCCTGCCATCAAATTTTAGTCGAAACTACTTACATTTATGACTCGTAAGTCAACATACTCCGAAAAAACGTATTTCATGTACACGAGCAATCTTAGTCCATGTCTTAATGAGACACTTCGTCGTACTTGATGTCACTTAGAGCTAGATAATATGCTTTTTTTACGAAACGATCACGTTATCTAAACCTAAACTTTAATTACATTGGTGGTTACCATTTAAATTATTGTTTACTATGCGCTTTGTATTTGCTGTTATCTCACACAGTAAATCATGGCTCGATTTCCTTATTGTACGAAAGTCACTTCAATTCCGTCTTCGGCTTATTCACATGCAATACGGGTTTGGAAAATATCTAAACGTCTTCTGAAATTCTCCACAAACCCCACGATAGTCTTCGTATATGTTTGCTACTGCACATCCTATTGCTACATAAACAATGCCCAAACGAACGTTCAGTACAATTGTCAGTATACGAAATGATGTTACTTCGATGTGACATTACAACACATCCGAACTATTGTAGTTATTCAACTTCGACGTAGTGTTTTTATCTTATGAAGTATTGTTTCCGCGTGGCTGTTATCTAACAGATGATTTCTGTACATCAATCGGCTGTTCAACTACTCGACGATCTAAAGCCTGTCCAGTTCAATTGGTGGTTTGACGACACACATTCACGCGAATCATCGGTTTACGCAGTCGAACGCATCTCCTGCAAACTGACAACGATATTGTCGTCTCCACCCAAACACTGACAGCATTTTTCACCGATGTCATTGACATGAGTTCAGAGTGACACTCTTGGTTTCTTATGTTTTTTCGACATTTTTCGGTTCACTCATCAAACACGTGTGCAGCACTCACCAATTATTATCTTTTAGAGATTTCATCGTGCCACCTTTGGTTCTCGCTCTCTATTCTTCGACCCATATTGATTTTCACAGCAGTTATCAGTTTTTCCAAACTGATTGCAAGTTGATCAGAAGCTTTGCACAAGGAAACTACGACTTATCTTCACGGTTATACTTCTGTACTTACAGTTAGTCCGTTAAATATAGATATAACTAGAAATCGACGCTCACGAACAGTTGTCAGCGACACTTACTGATTTTCTACTTTGTACCAAGGGCAGTACAAACATCGGCATCGATTGATAATACACTTATCGTACTATCACTGTGACATCACTACTCTTGCGACAAACTTACCTTTTCTCACCTGAGGAACTCAACCACTTGTCAGAGCTATCTTTTTCAACGCGACATGATAAAACTCCGAAATGTTTCTTTCTATGGTTGATCGCTTAACATTAAACCAACGTCCTTGTTACGTGTTATTACTCGTTGTTTCCCGATCAGTTTCTGCAGCCTCCTTTCCATTTCTTTTACAGCTCGGCAATACCCCGAGGATTCATATTAATCGTCTAGCAACCTCCGTCGCGCGACTACTTCCAACATGTTTGGTATCGATTCAGATGGCCGTTGAATCTGGTGGGGGAGTATTGTAGGGTCACTGAATATCGAACAGATCACTGATCCCTGTCAAGGTCAAGGATAGTCAACGCGCACAAACCAATCGTACGCCATGGACTGGCCCACGCGGCAGTGGTTATTCTTTCACTTCTGTACATTCGTAGTTGTACCTTAACTAATATATTCTTGTAATAACGTCCTTTGTGTTGTACAGTCTCCATAGCATCTATTATCCTTTGATGCGTCGATGGTTCAATCCACGTAAGGGCTGGTCGCGAGGTGTGACTTCAGCGTTAGTTGATTCGTCCCCATTCTCGTCTAACTATAGTAGGCCCCCAATCATTTCGACATAGATCATCAACGTAGATGATCTTACAACATCCACTCGTCATTAGACATCGAGTTAAAGGTAACGAACATAACAGCGCCATTATTAGGTTATGTGAAAAATGTATTCGATTCAGGTGCGATCATCGTTGTATGAAATAAGGGACGATGATCGTGATTCGGAGTATGCTTTTGGGTTTGGTTGAGAAATAACATTTAAATTTAATTAGCACTATAGACTGTTGCTGATGGTTCTGACATCGCTGGTTTTAACGGGCATCAATAAATAGAAATATTTGGTCAAAAAAGTTTCATAAAGACGCTACAGACGTTAAGGTTTCACAACGCTTCGGTCTGTGACACCTATATAATCAAAGGATATGAACGCAGTCAAAACAGAAGTCAAAAATTAATGAGTTCAAAGATATATTTGGAAGATTGTCGATGTGTTGAGAAACGTTTGATCTGAGCTGGCCAGTAGTTGCAATAGAAGCGTAGAATGACATGCTCACTCGTGATCTGATGCGGATGTCATAGAATTTGTTATATTGTGATGTATTTTTTAAAAGAACTAGATTATGCTGTGAATTTTGCTCTAGTTTTAATTTTTGATTTGCGTTACGCCGGACGTGCAATGAATGCGGAAATGATATCCCAAGTAATTAGAGATGCCTGCTTCAAATGAGCACGCTTATTCAAATCAGTATGTTTGCAAGCAGGAAAGAAAGTGCCTTATACAAAATAGTTTTCATTTAGAAAAAAAGTGATAAGTATGTTTGGTGTCTATTTGTAGACTGTATGTCTAGCTCTGACCATATTTCAAGATCACTGCCATTAAACAATTTCCCCAGCGTTAACATCGACAGCTGAATAGCTAAGTGTCGGTGTTTTTAATTTCGTGCAAAACAGCAGTATAACGTCCTGAATGAGGAGTGTTCTGCGTCTTAATTAAATGGAGCTGGCTGTGGAAAAACATTAAAAATCTTTTTGACAACTGGGAGTTTCAATACACAATACTCGCTCTACTTGTATATCTTCTTGTACCAAGCACATACTATGCTTTGCACAGGTTGTAGTGGCTGACTTTATCTTAAACTAATATTCATGAACTCAGGGTAAATTACAGTCGTTTAAATTCTTTGCTTAAAACCATGTAATTTGTTCATTTACTTGTCCCATATTTTTGAATAAAAACACTACTTTTTTTCATTTAGAATGTAACAGGAATGAGCCAACACAGATCTTACGGACTGTTTCGTCTTTAAAACTATGGCCAAATGAAACTGTTTACGGAAGACTCAACTAACAGGAGCTTCTCCAAAACTTATTAGAAGCATGCTGGACGTCCGTTTTAACCTCACAATTACTTTCAGTATTTATAAGTTACTTCATTTACCCTTTAGTTTAATAAAATAACAAGGGCTACAGCTTAACATTACCAATGCTAGTTTTATATGGAAACATGGTGTAAATGTTTGTTTGATATTCCATTGGTAATGAAATTTCTTTAGTGAATTTGCACGTCTGATGCTATTCTGTTTTACCAAGTTAACCGTCGTAAGAAATTTGTGAAAAACAAGCACCTCATCATCTACTTTATATATAATAAATTTAAGTGATGTGATACACATCTTCGTAATTTTCTTGGAAAACCTAAAGACTAGGGTCTTCTTACTACCTATCTCAGTCACCAGGACGTGCCACGGTAGTTGGTGGATGGACAAGCGTTACGTATATCCTAAGCGTTGCTGCTTCTAGTCTCATATTTGCTTGCTCGAGTGGCCTGGGATATGCAGGCAATGCCTTTACCTACACTAATGGAACACTAGTAAAATAAGGGTACCCTGTATGGTACTGTACATCGATCTACGCACTCATTTAGCTTTTTCTTGAAAATACTACAACGTTCCTGCTAAACATGTCATGATCCCGCTTATCGCTATCAGGGCAAATAAGTTTGTATTTGCTGAATACAGCAGTTTTGTTCTTCAAAAGTAGGACATGACAAAAACTGGAATAAAGTGGCAATGTACAGCAGATGTACATAGCGCGACTTGTCTTCATCGATTACCTGAAATATATAATACGAACATTAGCTTAACGGGTGTACTTAGAAAGACTTTACCGTTTATTTTGAAAGAACAAGTGGACTTACTACGTGAGAAAACTATACTGGTGCTGTGAATATTATCGAAATCGAGTTTCCCGGGGCGTGCGAAGCACCCAAACTGGAAGACATGTGTCCAGAAATAAATCGAGTGGGAAATCGAAAATGTGCAGGTACTTTTTATCTCAAGGATGGTTGTGAGACATCATAGATGAAGATATTACGCACCGATGACATCATATCCCAAAATTAATATGACGTTGCAACTGGTAAGCTTTGATGTATAAAAAAGTGAGCATAATAACTGTTACTTACACCTTACTCCCTGAACATGGCCCTCCGGCTTCCTTTTATGACCAAAACAGAAAGCATTCACTACACACTGGTCCTCTAAGATGTCCAGATCTAGTGGGAAGAAAAAGAGAGATTAAGTTAAGTGCAAAATCATTTCTCAATATCTTGTACATCAAAATAGGTCTCCCCTTAGTCTGCAATAGGACAGAGTAAAGAGGTCTAGCTTTTCAAGTCGCTCTTTGTATGATAAATCATGGAGTTACAGAATTGAACGGCTAGTTGGTCTCTTTACTTTTTCTAGTATATCCGAGTCATATATTAAAAAGAAACTGACAGCTTGGACTCACTATTCAAGATTAGTTTTCACTTGGGTTTTGTATATTGTAGTGAACATGGAGGTGTCTAACTTGATGAATGTCCGTTTTAAAGCCCAGAGGGATCTGAAATCCTTAGCTGCGACCTCCCGTCAATGAGCCATCGTCTTAAGATCATGCCTTCTTGTCACCCCTGGATCCTTTTGAGACCGGACCACAAGTACAGACACTTCCCCTACGCTACAGCTATTTACATTTGCATCCATAATGTGGCGTAGACATACTTTAATGCCCTAATAGGTATCAGCCACGATTAAAACCAGCTAATCACAATATTTAAGTCTGTCTGAAGTGCGCATATACACACATGCACCTGCATCTGATATTTGTTGCTAGATTTTTACATCATCAGCGTATAAAAACATTAGGGACTCAATTATACTTAGGAGTTCATTCACATGCAGTATAAAAGGTAAAAGACCTATGACAGAAACAGTACTCTACAAAGTGCTGGTCTCCATGTAGAGCACATCGAATTCGTTCTTAATATATGTCTACAACCTATTTAGAGATCCTTAAACCATTTAAGGTTAGGTCCGGCAATACTATGACTTTCTAGCTTCAAGAGTAATCTGTTTGTCAGCACCTTATTAAATGCTTTACTGAAGTCTATATAGAAAACATCCACTGATGTTCCGATGACTGGAGATTTTATCAATTGCACCCTTGCTAATAAGGAGGTGTTTTGTGCAAGATTAACCTTTTGTGGGAACATGTTGTTCGTTGTTTAACAAGTTGTTAGCTTCCATGAATGTAATTATGGTTTGTTTGACTATTCCTTCCAATATTTCGACTACAAGACTGGTGAGGCTTACAGATCCGTAGTTCGCTGGAAGGCGTGGTTGTCCCTTTTTATGTATAGAGGTGATTGCGTCTTCCAAGTCCATAGGAAACACACCTTACTCAAGTGAAACATTGAATATCACGGTCAATGTGGACACGACATATTGTGCGATTTGTCTCAGGATTTCGAGGTGTAATTCGTCAGCTCCTATAGACTTTTCCATGTCCAAAGTGCTAAGAACCTAAGTACATTGTCGCAATCGAAGTCCACAATGAGCAGACGGCTTGTTGACCATGAATTTGAGTCTAGTTCCTTGTCTAGGAGAGGTTACTGAGTAAAAAGTACCCCGAAATAGTTTGTCCTGATCTCTGAGTTTTCTTAATCATCCTTTGTCATCTCAGAACCGTTTTCCTTCCGTAATTAGGTTGTAAATACAATTCTGTGTCATTGTTCTGTAGTTTACATACGAGAATATTCTCTTGGTCTGCTTGAGTGCAGATTGTGTCTACTTCATTCCATATTTTCTCTGAACTTTTCGGATTATGATTATACATATATTTCTTACCAACCTGTAATGTTCCATCATACTTGCTGTTCCAAGGCAGATGGAATCGTTCCAACATTTCTGCTTTTGTCTTCGTAATCATTGAGTGTGCCGGACTGTCCAAGGATGAACGTACTTCTTCTTCTTTGGGATTTTCTAGAATGTGTATGGTTGAGTTATACGATTGTATAACTACCAGAATTTAGTTCATGCTTATTATACTGATTCTCCTGTGTCAATCATTCAATTTTCACCCGATGGTGCTGAGTTGATTGCCTCCATATCTACATTCCATGTATTAGGACTGGCCGTCACAACCGTTTGGCAGACCATCTCAGCCGTGAATTTGAATAAGATGACTGCGAGTACACTTTTAATTCTGTGCAGAACTTTCCCTTACGACACGGAGTGTTTTGCAGATAGTTTTGCTGCTAAATTTCGTAATTTGAAAGCCCTTAAGATCGAGAATTTTCACCATTTCGGCGGTACTCATTTATTTCCAGTTCTGCCGATCACCTCTTGATACGATCATCTAGGCTGAGGTCATCACGGACGCATATTCCAGATCCAATCAGTTTACGCGAGTTATCTAGAATCAGGTTCCTTTCTTCAACCTTGGCAAAGATAACCTTCCAGAGGCAGCTTTTTTGAATACATTCAGAATCCACCTAATCTTTGAGGCTTGCAGATGCTAACTCCTAGAACTGTTTCTAGGAGTAGCTTGCTTGTTAAGGACTTCATGTTGCTGAGTTCGTGCTCATGTCCAGTCATTGGTTCCTTTTCGCAAGATTCTCTGTATTTATGAGAGATGACTGATCTATCGGCGAGGTCCGTCTTAACATGTTATGGGATTTCCGTCCCTGAAACCGTCTCTGTTTTTTTCTTTTTCTTTTTCTTTTTGTGACTGTGAGCCACTCAATTACTTTTTTTTGGTGCTTAATCACCTACTCCATACTGCTCAGACTGGGCTCCCCTATAGTTTGTGTTACATTCAGTCACATCCTTAACTGAACACGTCGATTCATATACCTCGGTACTGTCTATACTTTGTTCCATCTCCGCACACCCTTTCTTTTTCCGTGTGACCATGCCCACATCCGTATGCTTGTTATCTGCTTCCCTGATGGGGTTGATACACAAATAAAAACAGAGGTTTGTATATAAAAGTGTACCAAATAACAATAAAAATACAAAAAATCTGACTTCGGTAGGTTAAAGAAAATTCTAACATCTATGATACAAAAATATTCAGAGATATAGTCAACAAGGAAAAATAAATACCAGTGCCCTTTGTATTTTTGAATCTGTTCTCGAAAAGTACAAATGATAAGCCTCTCTAGATACGTGCGGTGTTCTTGAGGATTACTTTAAGTAAAATTAATTGAATGAAAGCAATAACAGTAGTCTTGATGGACAATTAAACGATCAATACCCAAAATTTACTAAGAAAAATATCACTACTCTCTTTTTTAAATAGCGCGCCTTATTTGAAAAGATTGCAGAATTTTATCACACTGAAACATCAAATTATGCAACTACAAAAAAGAACAGCGGAAAAAACAGAACGAATAAAGCTGACCCTCATCGCTTACAAAGATGGCGGATATATTAATTATTCCTTCATTCTGATTGGTCGCTAGGTAACTGCCGCGACTACGAAATCGAGTTGAGTTTTACTGTAGGCGAGATCTGTTAGTTGTTGGGTTTTTTGTTTGTTTTGCATTGGCATGTATGTCAAAACCTCAAATTATAAAAAAGACAAATGTGGTTGCTTGCGGCGATCTGCTTTGTGTTTTAACATGAGGATTAATTTATTTTGTCCATTGCTCGGTATAATTTGCCAAAATATTGATTTAATCTTTCCATTTTAATACAGAAAATGACTTTCAAGTATTTAATGCTGGCACTTTAAATTTTAATGGTAGTAATGTTCGAACGAGTTCGTGTCCGGTCTCGGTTAATTTTAGGGAAAGCGCTATAGAGAACTAAAACTCCAAAATTTCCTCAGCTCTGGGAAAATTCACACAATTTTGGATTTGTCTCAACATTTCCATAGAGTCTCATAACACTTTGGAGATTTTCCTCAAAGGTTTTGGAAAACTATCATATTTCTCACGACTTTGGCGAAAATCTCAAATTGTACCCAAATTACCTTGTAATTCTCACAAGATAGTGAGATTCGTTAATTTCTTGATTTCTTTTAGAACTCACTGAAGCTTCTCTTGACCCATGAAACATTGTTTTTGAAGTATGTTAAGACTAAATATGGCAATCACCAGTCTTCGATACTAGTTAAGTTATATAAGTAGAAACTGTCTGTTCTTAATTAGTTATCAAACGTGTAATGTGAGTGTAGATTGCAAATCTGTATCTCTTAGGTTTACTAATTCCGCATGAAACACTGCAAGAAATGGGCGATTCTGTCAATCAGTTAGTTTCAAGTCGATTTGTATAAAAATAGGGTTACGAGTTATATCTTGGATATACCGAGGACATATATGCCAGCGTTGAACTAAAATGATAGTGACAATTCTTTGATGCCAAATTAATAATCCTTTGTACTTTTCCATTCATCATGCTACTTATATTTGTTCTTACATGTGATGCTAATTTGTCTTAACCCCCTTTTAATTTTATCTGCTGTTCAAAGGGTTCTGGACGGGATAGAAACTTTCGTTTAACGAGCTTCTGTATCTGGTGGCATTTGCAAATGTTTTAATAAAATCATTTACTTTTGGGTGATTGGGAAGAATGATTCATAAAAACCAATCTCTCAGCGTATATTTGAGCAATTAATTAGTACTAGAGTGTTCTTCATAATTACAACTTAAGTTCTCTTGTTAGACTACTATAGATTTTGGACCACTTGAAACCTATTTATTATATATACGTCTGTATGTATACGTTAATGTAACACTTTCGATCTTCTAGAGTTAAAACGACGCTCACTTTCATACCTATCCCAAAACAACTGATCAATTTTAATTCATTTTGATGTGGATCCGTGTACTTTTATCACTTCTTAGGAGAAATGATAAATTATTTACTAATACTTTAATGCCTTTCATCACAGAAAAGATAACACAGACACTTGAACAAATCGTGAGATATAAAACAACATTAAGATATGTAACAATATAATGTCCACAAAAGCTTATATTTGGAAATGTAGCTTGCTGTTGTTTACCTAGTGTCTTCATTATGACAAATATTCCGAGGTTTCTTCAAAATCTTTCTTACATTTGAGATGCAGACACCGAATGGCTCGCAGGCTTTGCTGAACTATATACTGGCATGTTCGGGAGATTAAGTCTTATGAACATTCGAGTCATATGGAGCAGTACAGTATTATTGGTCGTATTGGTGAAGGTGCTCATGGAGTTGTTTTAAAGGCTAAGCATATTGAGGTGATTTGATTTTGCATCTGACAGTTTTATCTAGAGTGGAGAACTTGTTGCCCTGAAAAAGGTTCCTTTGAGAAAACTTGCTGATGGAATTCCTAACACAGCACTTCGGTAATTCAATTGAAGTATATTTATTACTATAGAGAAATAAAGGCTCTACAGTTTATTGAGTCCAGCCCGTACGTTGTCCATCTACGAGAAGTTTTTCCTCATGGTACTGGTTTTGTTCTTGTCTTTGAGTACATGGTTACGGATCTTAGTGAGGTTATTCGGAATTCGGAACCTCCTCTTACTGAAGAACAGTCTAAATGTTATATGTTAATGATACTAAGAGGAGTTGAAGTCATGCATGCTAATGGGATTATGCACAGGGTGTGTGTTTGTTTTTATGAAATTTCCTAATCACTTCTTTATTTAGGACCTCAAGCCTGCCAATCTGTTGATTAGTGCGGAGGGGGTCCTGAAAATAGCTGACTTTGGTCTTGCAAGAGTTTTCGAGAATAATAATGAGCGACTATACAGCCATCAAGTGGCTACAAGGTAATTTTGGTTGATGAAATTTATCTATTAATTCAGATGGTATCGAGCACCTGAATTGCTATACGGAGCTAAAAAGTACACAAATAGTGTTGATTTATGGTATATCAATTATAATTTATTCGGTTTTAGGGCTATCGGTTGTATATTTGGCGAATTACTTAACAGTTCTCCATTGTTCCCGGTATTTAATAATTTACTAGTACTAAAACTTGTTTAGGGAGAAAATGATATTGAACAACTTTGGTTTGTTGTACGTGTTCTTGGGACTCCGAACGAAGACATATGGCCTGTAAGTTCTGTGAAACCATTATGTCAAAATCTTTGAACTGTTATTTATTCAGTACTGATTGTTGATTCTATCATGAAATATGATTATCATTAAATTGACTCATTTTACCTTTCTTAAAAAGTCACTCTTATGATTTTAAACAGATTAAATTCAAAGAAATTTTATTTAAGTTGATAAAATGACTGTGTAATATAAAGATGGAGCTTTCATTGAAGCTCTGAGGGTATAAATTCTCTCTTAGAATCGGTAAGAAGTTTAAGTTCCTGTGACTGTTTAAACTGTAGTGAAACACTAGGCTAGTGCACTGTAACTTTCATGGTCTCAATTTCTTGTGAAAGTCGTCTTAAAACATACTTAATTGTATTTATAGGATGGTCACATTTCGATGCTCACACGAATTGACTTAGCTCCTTCCAAGATTGTGTTTCTAAAATGGGAGTTGGATCTATATGGAATTCAAGAAGAAGATACCAGTAGAAACTTTGACGAAAAGGATACACATATCAACAGGAACTCATGTGCTGTGTAGAAAATGTTAACCTTTGTTACGTATCACTTTGATAACAAACACTAATACTTGATCACTTGTGGCATAACCGAGATTCTGTAGGACTAAACTGTCAACACTTATTGACCACTGGCTGTAGCGCTTCTAGTTAAATAACCAGGAGTAAAACTAGATTATACTACATCAGTCCTATATTTTAGTTGGTATTTTATTATCTTGATATTATTCCAGCTATCTGTTACCAAAATATTAAGACGAATGTTGGTGAATACAAACTTGACTAGCGTAACCAGATGGATAAATGTCAAAAATCAAGATCATTAACCAGGTCGCTGAATTTTACGTCAACCTGATAATGTTATCAATTATGCAAGAAAGGAATATCGATTAACATGGAAGCCATTAAACAATAAACAAAACTGCCCTTTCAGTTGTTGTATAATACATTCTAATGTTATCAATGTTGGTCAGAAATTCATTTCAAATACTCTCTGCAGTCTACCATGATAATAAAAAATTCGTTTACTGAATACTATATTCCAATGAGGGAGAAATACAGGTTGATAAGAAGAGTAATATCAAAAGCGTTTTTTTGTCACTCAAGTCTTTATTATTTATATGAGTAGCAACTACCCATATGCGCTCCATTTAATACGCGCTTACTTTTTATTTACTAAGTTTTTGTAGTAGACTTCCCGATCGTTGCTGCTACCTTGACGTGGTGGTCGGGCTTGCCTATCGTGATGAAGCAATCGAGCTATGCTGGCTGGAACAGTCGTTCCTCGAGGTCCTACCATGCCAGACAGGTCGGTTGAAGAGCGGTGAGACTAAAAGCAGCAAACCCAAGGTCCGAAGGCGAAGTCGTACTGCTGACTGTACAGAGGTGTGACGGCAGTAAGGTGTTTCCTTCAGACAACCAGCATGACAGCGATGCTGCCTTCCCACAAGGAGGGGTGGGGTTAGAAAAGGTCGACCCTAAAAATGCACACCTCGCCTTATCCCACGGATTTCCGTCTCCGGCGGTAAGGTTTTTTTTGAAGAACGGAGCTAACACAAAAACTACCCACAAAAAGGTCGTGTGTGACCGACCTCAAGCAGTTGTCCCTTGGGCACTGCGGTCACGCTCTCAGGTCATTAAGACCACTCCTAACCCAATTTCCTTTTCAGGTACCTCTAGAAGAATCCTTCCACGGTGTGGGCAACCGGGAAGTGATAACTGCCCTCATACCTCTAACAGCACTCAAGACCACTGTAGTAGACTTTCACTTAAATGTACGTGTTTTGGTTATTCAATAAAATTCATCTTTACGTGACAACAATGTTTAGCTAATTTACTGTTAGTTTTCCAATACATAAGGCTTTTTTCTTTTGTTTTGGTGGTGCTTTGTGTCTTTTTTGTTTTTCTAGGAGGTTAAAGAACTACCTGATTATAACAAGATAAGTTTTAACCTGTGCGAAACCATCCCATTTGAAGAAGTCCTTCCAGACGCATCAGTTGAAGCCGTTGCTCTTGTTAGTAAATTCTTGGTGTACCCACCCCATCAAAGAATTACGGTATCCGAAGTAAGTATTATTTCAGTTTTAGTTTACCCGATTTGATAAATCAGTAACTCTGGTTTAAACAAACTGTGGTGCCGTTTCTGAATAATTTGAGGGTTTTACTTTGAACTATTGAGTTACACATTTGAAGGTGCTTCATAGACTGACATTATTATAATTAGGATGTGTCCGTAGTCTTAAGGAATGAACTTAACTCACAGTTTAGTGCATCAAAACACCCATATTTTATGATATGCTATTGTTTACTTCCCTTTCAATATGCCAGTTGATACCCAGGTATATCCATCATTTTACGTCTTATTCCTATGTAGTTTACCAAATCAGTAATATTTCATACCATTAAGATCAAATACTTTTAAATCTCTCAAAACGTCAAGGGTGACAACTGCTTCTGCATAATGTGTATAATTATTTTTCGTGAACCAATATACATTACTTTCTTGGCATGTACCAAGGTAAATAACCGTACGAGTATCGTTAATCCACATATTTTGACTGCGGGTGTGGGACACAACTCAACTGTTTAAATCAATATATATGGGGGTGGATTAGAACCCACAACTTTCATTTAAAACTCGAATGGGTTGGAGTTAGTCATTCGCACTTTCAGATTTTAGCTCACTGGTTTAAAGGTTGAGCATTTGCTAATGAGACTGAATGTTCTGGGTTTTTTTTCGGTTTCGGGGTTGGGGGTGAGTACTGTTGAGGAGTATCATACTAAGACGGACCAGCTACCTTGTGCTCCCAATTTTTCATCGTTAGTCTAACTAAGATCAGTTCGGGATATAAAATCTATGAGAATTCTAGAATCTTCGAAAAATCCTATACTGATAATAATCGGGTGCTCACTGTTTACTGGCTTCTAGACGCGATTCCTGGAGTTCTAATGAGAAGCTGTGACATGTGGAGTACAAAAATGACCGGTGTGAGGTGAATATTTACCTCACGCAATAGAGGATGGTCGCGTAATCTCACTAGTGGATTGATGTTAGACACATAATTACATTTGTTTGGAAGCTGGAGTGCGAATGTTAGAATCAGTGTAAATGTTGAATAAAGAAACAGTTGTCTGAGTCATTTTTTAGCGCTTAAAAAATCATCCTCGTTGTAGTGATCTTGACAAAATATTAATTTACATGTTTTTTTGTTACTTATGTGTTTCATTCTGTTGTCTGTGTGTGATTCAGGAACTTAAGATGAAGTTACAACTTGCTTTTTAAAGCGAATTCTAAAATAATAACTTTTTGTTTTGCATATTATTTTTAATGATATCAGTGTTTTGTGGATTAGTCGATGAAATCTTCTTATAAGCTGAAAGTCCTGCTTGTTTGTTCGGAAGAATTTTATTCTTGCATATTTCAGGCATTGAAAGATCCATATTTCACTACGGATCCACTACCAGCTCAGCTTTCGGAACTCCCCGTGGTTACTCCGCATCCTAATACGCTGCCACATCCTCAAGAAACTTATGAAGTTTGTCTTACAACTCCTTTGGAGTCGATTCTTCGTAATCATGAATTACTGAAGGAAGGTGTGAAGTTACTGGATGATGAATTAAGGAATTCTTTGGACGACTCAACAGGTGTTACTCGCATGTGATCAAATTAGATAGTCGTTGCTTTTTTGATTAATAATAATCAAGTGAACAATTGTACCTCGTCTTTCTAGTATATGTGACTGCGTTATTGATAATGATTTTTCGTGTGAATAATCTAATAATTACCGATTATTTTCAAAATTTCTTTAGACTTTTTTCGTAAATATAAACTATTATAGATTTTTAGTATTGGAAAACCTTGTATATACCGGGTTCTTAGAATATGAAAGGTATAATGATGAAGAGTACATTTCACCTTGTGTACCCAGACATTATTTTACACTACAGATTGTTATAGCATTCATTAGTTATTTGTTGTCGGATAGTTGAGAGTAATCAGTAGAAATATTTGGACCTAGGTTTTGTATTGATCTATACGCAGGTGCAAGATATTTTTATAATCTTCAGGGAACGGTTTGTCTCTCAAGAACATGAAGCAGTGCCATCATATGATGTAATTGCTTACTTACTTATTTTTTCTGGTTAGCGTTTGTTTAGCGAGTTAGCTTTTCTACGGGATGGGGTCGCTAACCCCATGCCCAACCCTCCTCCTTTACCCGGGCTTGGGACCGGCAGTAACTCTAAAAGAGCTACAGGCGGAGTTATATGCTGTAATGAGAGACTGTAAATGTCCTCGTAAGAGTACTTTATCGGTTACTTAAGACAGTTACTATTGTCATGTCACGATTGTTTATGAATGTAGAACCAATCATTAGCATTTGATCAATAACCAGGACTAGGTTACTTAAACTGTTCGTTATTGCTTTTTTATCATTAAAAAATGATGTGGAGAAAAGATTGAAATAATTTTTCCTTTGTTTTTCGATAAAAGGTAATGATAAGACCCTATGATTGTTTTGGTTAAACTGCCTATGAATTAAATGCGCTAGATTGGATCCGTGACATAAATACTTTTCGTAGATTAAATACATTTCTAATAGTTGTAACAATTATAAACATCTATTAGAAAAGCCTTAACTTTTTTAAATTACGCTTCATAATGGGATTTTTTCTACTGTTTAACTATTAAGTCTTATTTTATTTGTTGCTAATGATTTAAAGGTGCCTATAAATGACTAAGAGCAGGTAATCTTACTGAGATTTACATAAAGTCATTTGAGCAGTCTTAACGTGCTATTATATTCCTCATTAAATATAAATATGGCACCAAAACCTATATTGGGATATACAGGTGAATATGAATAGCGTTTATTCCATATGAGCCCAGGCACAATATAGTAAGAGATGTAGAATGATTTAGGATGACTTATAGAATTCCATCTGTTATAGCGGAACAACAAAAATGCCAGTCATGTTTCTAAGCATGGCCATATGATCCGCTAAAAGTTGATCCACGTTGATTTCATCGAAGGATTTGTCTTCAAGTCTTTTATTTATATCGATTTCATCATAATTTGGCATTCGCAAGATACTGAAGTCATTAAGATAAGCATACTCTGAAATCTTATCGTAGAACGTTCTGTGTAGGCCATCTAAATGTTACAAGAAGTATGCCATCACACATTATACAAACCTAAACTAAATAAATATTACTGGTTAATTTATAACAATATTCATCAATATTTGAATGAACAGTTTGGTAGAAATCGGGCGCCGAGTATAGAGAGGACATCACCTGTGAGAGTCATATTTGAAATAATCTCAGCAATTAACGGTTAAATAATCCTGACGTTTCGTATACCATTAAACGAAATGGTTTGGAAGAATGTTAGCAATTCGTCAGATAGCACTAAGCTAAGGAAGGAGATAGAGTCCACTAAACACAAACTAGCGTTTCTCACTTTAAATGCACATCGGTGTGTTAAAAACATTTCTACTTGGCACTCTTATTTTTACTTCTAATAAACAAATTAACACACAAACATGCGCACACAATTACTCATTCATTTATTTTCATATTGTGAACTTTTCACATCTATTTGACTCATATTATACAACTTACTAAAGTCAATATCTGAACGTGATTTGATACTCAGTATAAATTTGAATCGATTGTCTAACATTACATATTCTTTGGTAATTTTGATTATCACCCTAAAGAAGTTCAGACAAGTTTTCCCGGTGACACGTTGGAATTATTTAAATTTCAATCACTAAGATTACTTGAGACATAATTTTTACAAATAATATTATTGGTTAAACCCACTGTTTAAGTTGCGTAATATCAAGGCACTAAAAAAAGAGATGGTAAGTTCTAAATATGATTATATGTAGTAAGAGGTCTATTATTGAGATCGTTTCTGTAGATATTTAAAAAATATTAGGATTTTGTTTGTGATGATCAGAAAACCAAACATTCAATAATATGGTTAAAGAATAGGCAATGAAATCAAGAGATAATAGGTATAAAATAATCTTATTGCTTATGGTTAAGAGGTAGCTATGTTCCTAAATGATCAAACCACTGACCAATCACCATCGTACCGACTTCAACCATTTAGTTTATAGCTCAGATCAGAAGTTTGACTTCTTTACCTAATACCACACATTGGTTTGGGGGACCTTCAACTATATTTTGAATTACTTGAAAATTCTTTACATTGCAAATATTTTCATGGACAAATTGTGCATTTTTTGCATTGCTTTTTCTTCTGTGGGTTCCCCATTTTTAATTGATTCTTAAAAGTAGTAGTACTCAAATAAATTTGTTATTATTCAGATTCGTTTAAGACAAAAAATAAGTTTAATTAATAGTTCTTTAGAGAATATTAGTGTGAAAAGAGTTTTCTCGAACAAAACCAATCAAATGTAGAACAGTCAAAAATCAGATAACCTGGTCATTTCTTCATTTAAAAACCTGACATGAATCGTATTGAAGCTGCTAGTATTTTTCGAGTCCAATCATTTAATGCCATTTTCTGTCTAAGAAATATTCTTCAATTTGATGAAACGTTTTATAGGTTACTAATTCTGAAGGTCAGCTTATGACAGTTAATTAAACGTTTGCTTGATTCCTCAACTACTTCTTTATTTTATTCTGTTTTAAGAAACCCATTTTATTGGGAGAGTTTTTCAACATTTCAGAGTTACTTTAAAGAGAAAGGAATGAGAAAAAAACACAAGAGAACTCAATTTATTTTGTAGATGTAAGTATATATATGTATATTCAAGGTGAACATTGGGATTCCAAGAATGTAATTAAATTCCTACTTGGGATCAATTCAGCAAACTAATTAAATTTTCGTTACATTTTTCTCTTCACACAGAGACAAGCATTATCATTTATGTAGATGAACAGTTAATTGTAAGTATGCATCTGTATAGAATAGTTTTCCGTTCTTTTTTCTTTTATTCATTCTTCCCAGACTTACCTTTATTCAATCAAATAATCGAATTTTTGTTGAAAAAGTTCTCACATAAAGAGGGAACTTTTCTTATATAAAAAACAAACAAACAAGCGACTAATCGAATGTGAATTGACGACAAAGTGAACTATGATAATGAGTTACTTTATTGGGTGAATTATTTTTAAGATAAATCCGTTTATTTTTCACCTTAGCATTATATAACATTAATACAGATAATAATGACAGTAAAAATAATAAGCAATTTAATCACGGTAGAATAATGAAGAGAATGGGGTAATATTTTATGTATGTAATTGTATATGTGCATTAATGTTTATCTATTTTGTATATTCCAAACTCATATATATCTATCTGTATAGATAGGTAAGTATTCAATCTATACTCTTTTCTCTAGTTAGCAGTAGTTTTCCTCTAATTAAGTTTTGTTACATTCAATCAACTTACTTTGTATCAAATTATAGTTCTCGATTATCTCTTGGGTATAAATCATTCTTTATCAATGTATGTATATGTATCTATATACTCTTACTTATAAGGTTAATAAGAGAATCATTATAGTGTAAGGATGTATGCATCACTTAATCTAAGTGTGTTATTATGAAAGTTAATCTATCATTGAAAGTGGTGATGCTAAATTTTTTCTTTTTCAATATTATTCTTGTTATTGTTGTTAAGATGTATGAAGTGTTTGAAGATTTAATAAATTCCTTCTAACCATTATTATTATTATTGTTACCACTACTTATTTTTATGTAGAAAATCAAATAAACATTGCTGTTTCAAAAATAAACTTCATATTGATAAAGAAATAAATATTTGAAAATTCATTTATTAGTTGATAATATAATTTGATAGTCACGACTGCTAGGCAGCCAAGAAATAGAGATAGACATGAGAAGAATGAACAAAAGTTGGATAGAACTAGAAAGGAAGGCCTAGGACATAGTGGGTTGGAGAATGCTGGTCGGTGGCCTATGCTTCATAGGGAGTAATAGGCCTAAGTTAGTAAGTAAGTAACTGCAACAGAATAGAAATTAAATATGGATTTAATTGTGTACGAATATTCTTCAATATTTGAATGAATAGTTTGACAAATTGGGTACCCAGATATAGAAAAGACACTATCTTTGAACATTATATTTAATATAATCTCAATGATTGATATTTAAAGAATTCCAATGTTTCATTCCAGTAAACTTGTTCAAACTTCTTTAGGATAATAATCAAATAATTCTGATAATTACTCTGAAGAAGTCCAAACAAGTTTGCTTGACTAAAAGTTGAAATTATTCAAAATTCAATCACTGATGTTATTACAAATATAATTTTCACAAATAATATAGATCTGATCGTTTATTAACAGTACATTCTGGCTATTATGTACTCAAATGAACTAGATTTGTGAATGTATTGTAGTAATCAACATAAAGTATGATTCTTTGCTTTCTTTTTTATCTTGTAACTTGCCCTATTTGTTTCGTACAGTATAAATTTCCATTCGACAAATTACTATCTTTGATTTATTATCAATAATTCACATAGAAAAAAGTCAATCAGCTACAACGTAGGACCAGGCGCACATATGTATCAGTCCAAGTTGTCATACCTCTTTAACACAACAAGATGAACACCGAATTCATAGTAGTTAATATAATGGTGGTAGTATATAAAACAAAGATTGTATGTAAGGATATAGTACAGGAAAGAAGAAAGATGTGAAGCAATCATAGTCTTATAGTTTAAGGAGAAACGGAGAGCGTATACACCTACACCATTGTGATCGATTCCGAGCTATGTCACCTAGACTCTCCAACCATTGGTTACGATAGTCACGTGGACCCCAACCAAGTAGTCTGCATCTGCCAACATGGCTCAGACTAGAAGTTAGTGACTTCAAGCACTGATGCCACGTTTTGGTTTGGCCGCTCCTAACTTTCTTCCAACCATACCCTACACTAGTCAGCATAGCGCGTCGTGGTAATCGGCGTTCAGGCATACGTAACACGTGGCCCAACCATCTCAGTCGATGAAGATTCATGACCTCATCAACTGATTTACCATCATTCCCTAATACCTTGTGTCTAACCTCACTATTACTCACACTGTGATCCCAGCAGATGCGAGCAATATTTCTAAGGCATCTGTGGTAAAATACTAGTAACTTATGAGTATCTTCTACTCTTAATGGCCATGTTTCACAGCTGTAAAGTAGAACAGAGAGAATTGCTGCGCCATAGGTGACATAAGTTATTTATTTCCTTATTTAAACACATAAACTTTAGTACAAGGAAGCACCAGATATATGTTCACGGCATAAATCTCATTTGATTTGTATGAGGACTGTGATACTGCCTAGGTGCCCAAACTGAAGTAGGTAGTTTTCTTAGGGGGCCATATCCGAAGCCTTTGACCTAAAGGTCTAACCCACAAGGCAAAGGAGCATCGTGAGGAGATGAAGTCCCATGGTAGCCGGTGACCAACGAGTGATTCATACGCCATTTGTTCCCTCAGGATCCTGGAGCCCATGTGTACCATTGGTTTGGAATCAGGGTTTTCCAACTACTCTGGGTGAACTCGCTATGTACACCAACCCGGTTAAAGTGCTGGACATTCGCTTCCGTCCTCTCAATTTCGTAAAGAACACCGCAATCACTAGAAGGCAGTAAGTAGGACTTCCCTGGCAGAGGCTATATATGCGTGGCCATGTGAAAGCATTTTGAGAGAGAGAGAGAGCGGACTCTCCCCACTCTCGGCCGTACTAGGGCATTTGGGGGCGACGTAAGTTAGCAGAAGCTTTTGAATCCTTGCAGAGATTTCGTCAGACATCAACCCCAATAAAGCTGATCAGACTTCCAAGATAAGTGAAGTTGTGGACGCGTTCGACTACTTCATTCCCTATTCTTAGTTCAGGTGTTGACGCAGGCCAGTCATGGAGCAACAATTTAGATTTAGAGGGGAAGAAACGCATTTTAAATATCCTGGCATTGTTACCCAGTACTAACGGAAGACTCTGCATTTTGTCAGCGTCTTCACCAAATAGGACTATATCATCTGCGTATTCTAAGTCAATAAGTGCACCTCCTAGTAGGAAATGAATGCCCTAAAATTTAGTCGACGAGAACGTTATTTCCAACAGTAGGTCTATGATGAAGTCAAACAAAAATAGGGGTAGTGGACAGCCTTGTCGGACACCACTTGAGGTTGTAAAATCAGATGACAGTTCCCTATAAGCTCTCACTCGACTGATAGTGTTTAACTATAGAGCCTTCACAAGGTTCATGAAGATAATATAATTTAAATTTATTTTATTGCGGACTAATCTTAGCCTAAAGTATCTTGAAATTCAATAAACACTCGGTTGTTGTTTCAATTCAGGAGCCCTTTATTTATATGATGATACCTTAATGCCCTAAATTTAACATAACACAATTTTACTGTATACTGCAAATATTGAAAGGGATTTCTATCTAAATAGTTGCTGTCGAAAAGTATCATAACCCGTGTTGTTATGATACAATTGAACGACGAGTCATAAAAACGTCAGTGTAGCAATCAGCAACATAAATATGCCATCCGAAAAGTAGCTGAGGTAAGTACTTTCAATGAGTGATATAATTATATTTAATTGTTTTATATTATTCTATTATATATGTATATTATTTGTATTTATATTTGATTAAGTGGAATTCATTACACAAATTCCTGGAAATACCAAATTGTATTACTAAATAGCCTATTTCCTGCTTCAATGGAAAGATAATTGAACGAGAGAACTTTTTGTGCTGATAGAAAGCTCATCAATGCATTTCTTTTTGTACCTTGTACATTGATTAATCAATAACCCTTACCCTAAAAAACGTTAAATATGTGGGAAATCTGTTTTACTTTTTGTGTTCAAATACTTAGAAAACCGAAAGTGGTACTTTTTAGTGTATTTAAGTTTTTTCAAACAAACGAATTGCTGACTATATAATTATGGAAAAACCGACTACTGTAACGTTTAAGTGCTTGGAGCAAAGACAAATGTTTTGTTTGATATTTATGAATTTTTTAATGTGGAGGAATTCAAGTAAAAAGTGTAATATTCAAACAATATATTTGTTATACCTAGAACTTTGCTTCTTACTATGCCGCGTACTACTAGACTACTTGAACAATAGAACCCGCAACGTCGCAAGAGAGAGAACAGACGACTAGTAAGTAGGAACTTTTATTCCCCAAAACAGTGTCAAAGTATAGTACAGAAATCTAACGTATTCATAGTTATTGGCTGAATCATCATTTTGGTCAACCAATAGGCTCATAGGGGTCATTCTTATCCATCCAATAGGGAAGCTACACGTCGACATTCTAGAATATTCCCCTAGCAGTGATTGAATGGAATGTCTGCGGCTCTTTCTGGGCTTCTTAAGGCATCCTAGAGTCTACCGACGAGCCGTCCTTACAATATTGAAGACTGTTTACTCCAATGTCACATCTGAAGTGTTTCGAATTCACTTAGTCAGCGAACGGAACAAAGACTTGTCACCAGAGACCGATAAGCTAGCTATTTTGACGCGTCCGAGATCCATCTAACTATAGTAAGAAGTCCAAGTTGGAAGCGGGGAAAATTTAAGCAGCCAGAAGCACAGCAGTCGTAAGGGGAAGAAATCAAACGTATATATATACAGCATAAAATTGTCTTTCAGCAGCATTACAAAATGGCACACTAAATGATAAAACGGGCCAATAGCGTTTAGGATATTTTACAAGTGGGAAATACGACTCGAAGGTGAAATGAGCGGTTTTGTCGAGAAAACAAAGAAATTCAGAATTTCAAAATAAAATTACAAAAATAGGTCATTTACCAAGTGGGGATTTAACATCCCCAACATCCAATGAAGTCAAAACGTTGTTTCTATAAAAAATACATGGTAAAATAACTTATAAATGCCATTTATACGACGGCAAATGAATTTGGGATTTATATTGCTTAGCAGATATGAGCATGAACTTAAGAATTATCTGTGGGTACCATGATATATTTTATCATTCTTTAAAATGACGGGAAAAGTTTCATATAATCTCTAACCAACTGTCAGGAAAATACACTTTATGATTTACTAGTGATGCAGTGATGATTTATAATTTTATTATTTTCTCAGCTTATTGTCTTGATAAATTCAAAATGGGTTCATTTTGTCTATATAGTTTTGTTTATTAACAATTCTCATTTTCTGTTATTCTTACTCGCCTCATTGTTTTTTTCATAAATTAGTGAACTTCAGAATTGAAATATTAACCTCTTATCAGATTTTCATATTATTTTGCTTTAAAATTACTTTAATTATTATTTTCATGAATATCTCATTTGTCGTTGTCATTGATCGAAAAATCACTTTTTCATCTCAGACAGTTCAAACAACTTAACAAGAGTCTTTCAGAATAATTACATAACAGATCTTCAATATTCTAAAAGAGTATTATTTTATTAATTTACTAAAATTCTTTTTTCTTTATCTACTTTGATTTTCTGTATTCAAGAATTTATCTGAAAATGTCAATGGTTCATTTACACTAAACATGAAAGTTGATTAGACGAAGATTTATTTTTATTTTGTCTTTAATTATTTTATGGAAGTGTAAAATATTAAACTGTTCTGAATATTCTACTATGAACAAAAAACCTTTTGTGTTTTAATATGATGGGAATTTTTCAGCGATTAAAAAACCTTTTCTCATCTCTTTTTATTTTGAAGAAAATAGTTATTTACATATTTATATATTTGAATTTTTTAAATTTTTCTGTGAAAATAAAGGGTATATTTTTCAATTCCCATTTTTAGTTCCCATTTAAACATTAAAAGGAAGAAGTTCAGCGAAGGGAACACTTTTCAACGAATTTATTATCAAGCTGTACAATCGTATATATAAGAAAATGTTTTATTAAAGTACTAATTCCGTGAGGAAATGTAAACACAAATGGGTTCGAATTTCGCCAGGCAAGGTCGTGGATGCGCACTGCCGAGGAGTCTCATAATAGAAAGAAACGGCCGTCCAGTGTTTCCAGGTTTTCCTTGGTGGTATAGCTTCAATTGACTCATGCTTTCAACTATGGAAATGCTGAAATCTCCACAAAACCCTTTCTGATACAAATAACAAAGATGATGTAATAGAATGATTGTATTACTAGATTACGTAATACGAGTAATAACAGTAGATTTAGTGAATATAATAAGATGATTAAAATCAATAAAATGTTCTTGTTACAATAATTAAAGGTCATAGAGATGTAAAAATAAATAAGGTGATATAATAAGTATTCATGTATAAAATAATGACAATATAAGACATAAGTAAAGGGGAATGCAGTAATAATAATAATAATAATAATAATAATAATAGAATAATGATAGTATTAATTAAAGCCACGGTAACGATAAGACGTACTTCTTTTGTACACATAGTTCTGGTTTAAGCTCATGGATGGCAAGAGCTTCGGCTATTTTTAAGCGTTGGATACGAAGAAATCTAGGTAGATTTGGACGAATCATATAAACAACCTTCAAATCAAACTGTGGATCCGTAGAACGTTTGCAGTCGATTATGTGTTCAAGTATAGAACTCCTAACTGCTTCCCTTTCACCTTTAATAACCTTTAATTATTGTAACAAAAACATCTCATTAATTTTGATCATCTTATTATATTAACTAAATCTATTGGCATTAGTCGTATTACGTAATCTGATATTATAATCCTTTTATTACGTCATTTTGGTTGTTCGTGTTCACATTTCTTCACGGAATTAGTACTTTAACAAAATACATTTTTCATATATATACGATTGTATAGCTTGATAATAAATTCCTTGAAAAGAAATCCCTTCGCTGAACTTCGTGTTTTAAGTTTATTTTTTCAACTACTATCCAAAACCAACTTTTTTCATCCGATAATTATTGAGATAATATTTTCTTAAATTACTTGACTTATATTTCTGACTTCCAAATTATTTCGAAATAAAAAAAATATATAATTTGTTGTTATTGTTGAGTCTTTATATATTGTAAAAATTTGTTCGTAATTGTGAAACAGTACAATGTTTCAGTCAGTCAGTCACAACGTAGAACTTCGTATGTACGTACATCAGTTTGAGTTGCCATACCACAATGTTTACAACATGCTTCATCCAATTTTAAACTAAGGGAATTTTATGTTTGACCAATATTTCTCCTGTACTTTCTTATGAAAATTAAAATCATTCGTAATAGATAGGATAAATAATTCAGTGATGACATTTGTAAGAACATTAATGATTCCCCCAGACTAGTTCTTAGACGAATATTTAACAATCTTATCTAACACAATATTATAGTCTTCATTAACATGTTTTTGTGGTCAGTCTAAGCATTTTGACTTAAGAAGAATATGGAAGGCGAATAATCTATCTCATGATTATTGCTTCTACTATGATTGCACCTACTTACTTAAATTAGATGCAACTTTAAAGAAGCTGGAGCTGTGGTGTGGGTTACTGATATCCACATAAGTAGTATATAGTGATGGTCGGGCATTGAATATATTTCAGTAGAAGTTCGATAAGGAGAGAACGGAAACGACACGTAATTGGTACGAAAATGCATGAACAATTATAATCGGAGACTATGGACGGATATTTGCAGAAGAAACAGTCAAATTAATTTAATTGATTGTTATTTTACAAATTAACTGTTCACTATATGGTTCTCATATTTTAATTAGATATTCTGTAATATTGTGCTAAAATACATTCTTCATAGTTGAAAGCGTGAGTCAATTGAAGCTAGACCACCAGGGAAAACCTAAAAGCACTAGAGGGCCGTTTCGTCCTTCTGATAAAATACATTCGGTTATCCTCAGTCCTGTTCTTGTTTACAACAAAGCAGCCTCATTAAAAAATATCTTACGTCTTCTATAATTATTTGTTTCATATGATATTATGTGTAACACACATAAATCAAAACTCAAGATTTACGAATAGTAATCAACAATTGTTTTCACTTTCTTATATAATCCATTTATCTGATAATACTCATTGTTTAAGAAATATATTAGAAACCGAAAAGGTTTCTATATTTTCAAATTATGCTACAATTTCTTACTTCATTTATAATAGATTACTTTCATAAACTGGAAATGATTGCAGAAGAAAAAAGGATCGCCTCAAGCAGTTTAATGGAAAAAAAGAGAGTATTCAATGATGTAGTATATCTTGAAGAAGTTAAATCATTTTGTAAAGTTTGTTTATTTTAAAAGAGCCTGAAAATATGTGAAACATGTAGAAGTTATTATTATTATAGCCATTTGGCATTACATTAAATATTCTCGTAATTGAGCTCTAACATGGAAATGAAAGTAACATTTTCCTTTCTGAATACGAATTTGAATCTATTGAGTTCACTTGGTACGACTGTTCATAAAGAATGCATATATTGAAGACAAAGACAGTAGTATGTATTGTTTTAGACAGATGTTACATCAAGATTAGAATTTCTTAAAACAGTATCTAATTCATAATTAGAATAGTTATTTCCTATGCTTCTTTTGTCCTTTTTAATACATTTATTTTTTATATATTCATCAAATCGTATATCCAATGATAATAGTTCTTCATCATCGTCTTCATCTTCAGTAGTACTTTGGTAAATATCTATTTTATTATCATACTTCTGTTGACTAGAATCATAAGAATTTTTGGAAATAGTTGATGGGTACTTTTTGCATTTTTTATTATGATTTCGAGCATGACAAGTAGCATTTTCTGAAATATGTTTATTACATAATACAACTGCTTCATTATTATAGGGTAACTTATTGTTTTCATTAGTATCATTTAAGATATGATTAGATTTTCCATAATTATTTGGCATTTTCTGAACTGTTAATGATGGTATAGTATAAGTTGAAAATGTATTTAGTAAAAAATTTAAATTTGTACCTTCATTATTGAATGGAATTAATTTTAATGAATGATATAAAGTTTCATTTCTTGGTTTAGGACCAAATATTTTATGAATTTTACAATGTAATTTAGCTTTGTTTGCATAAATGAAAATTCTCAATGGGTATGAACATAATAAAAGTGTAGCTATTAAATAAGTTATACCTTTTAAATACATCGGTGGTTTAGATGATTTATGAATTATAAGAAATTGTTTTGGAAATTTCATAAAATCTGTAAAAGTACAAACTGAAAAACAAAACAAAACAAAATGTTAAAAGAAAGAAATTATCAAAATTAAATAAATATACATTATGATTTTAAATTAATTTGAAGTTGGTGGCTCAGTAGTTAAGTGGATAACGTGATAGCGTTTGAAGCGACAAGTACTGGGTTCGAGTCCCAAAATGAACATCAACTCTGAGATACTGGTACATCCAGCTGAAGAGTCCCTAATAAGGCGAAACGCGAGTCCTAGATTCCACTGCTAACCACTATCCATCTTTACTTATTTTGAAGTTGAATGAGTAAAACTGAATTATATATTTACTTAGAGTTATCAGGTTAACAAGCTTAAAAATTTAACTATAATAGCACTTGGGAAATTTATTATGACACTTTACACCGCAAGTGAATAATCAAATAGCTTTTATGTATTTGTAATTATATAAACTGTGATTTTCGTACTGAAATTTTGTTAACATTTAAATAGTTGGCTTCACAGAAATTAGATGTTTAATATTACAGAAGAAATGAATTTAATATATATCAAGGCTTCTCATCAGTTGCAAATGGCCCTAAGTTTATAATAAAAATAATTTTCAAATGAATTTACATTAGATTATTAAATAACATATTAAGTGCTCTAATAAGTATATTCTAACTTTGAAATCTAAGCTATTTTTAACAAGCTCCTTGATGATCTTACTACGGTTTGTCAAACAAAGTTCACTAATTTTTTTAAAGAGCTACAAAGAAACACGTCCAAATCGGTTGAAAGTACATTCTTCATATCGTTAGTGAAAGATTAAACACATGAAGACTTTCTTGAAGTGGCTGAGAAGTATAATTATAATTTGTAAAACACAGAGCTGAACAAAACTGAGATTGATGCATTTTCTCTTGTATTTAAATTCTATGTTTCAAATAACAAGGTTAACAAAATAGAAATGCAAACGCAATGTGAAGATCTATACCATCAAGTTGCTGATTCGCAACCCAAAGATGAGGATTAAAAGAGTAAGTTTAAAGCCAAGCTAGTTGATATTTCAAATCAGCATCTAATTTCCCTATTTCCATATTCAAGAGCTTTGACTAAAGAGTTTAAGTCAGAATCTCTAATGCGAATGTCAAGACGGTTCTACTGTACGAAGCTGAAACTTAGAGAACTTCTACAACCTCCACCAAAAAAGTATGCACAATTGTCTACGCAACATACTCTAGAACCGTTGGTTGGATGCCATCGGCAACAACCTACTGTGACAAGAAAGAAACGAGCTTCAAGATGGAAAGGAAATTAGGGAAACACACTGGAGGTGGATAGGACATTCATTGCAGAAATCACCAAACTATAAAACAATGATAAGATTGTTCTACTAAAAACAGAAAAATGTTCAGTCTTCGGCATGATGAATCTAAATGACTACGTACAGAAGGTACTTTAAGTTCTAAATTAATCATCGGGATTTCAAGAAATATTCCACTGGGGTGACTGGATTATTAATTACCAAACACCTTGAAGAACTTCTAAAAAAAGGATTTGACTAATTGTCCAACTTAAAATGGATTTAAGGCTAAAGGAACACGTTTGTCTTTTATATATGGCCACCATAAAGTCCACAAATCGAATATCCTTTTACGACCACTTAAATTCACCGTCTTATAATCTGGTTTGATGACAAGTGAAATTATTGGAACCACTTCGCAGGAAAATGGGAGCTTATGCGTCTCTGAAGAAAGTGATCATGTGGATATATAGGATAAATTTATGATATCATTTGATGTTTGTTCATTATATAAAATGTACTAATAGAATGAACTATAAATTTAATATACCAGCATTCCAAAATACTTCCTTTGCACAAAGATGAATTGAGTAAACTACTACTACTGTGTACGAAAGTGGTTCATTTCGAAGTCAGCGATCAGTTATGCAGACAAATCGACGGGCTAGCCTTGGGATTGCCACTAGGGCTTATTTTGCCCGATATATTTACGGGTAATCTTGAACAAACGAAACTTAAACAAGAAATTGACGATGTAAAATTCTACAAAATATATGTTGATGATGCACTTATTATTTGCAATAATGCGGATCATGCCTAACAGTTGCTCTACTAGTTTGATGAAACACAATGTTAATATCAAATTTAACGGTGGAATATGAACATGATAATCAGTTAAACTATTTGAACCTAAAAAGAAAACGAAAGAACTATGGAGCAAAATAAATGACAGTATATAGAAAAAAAAGATATACAGAGCAATACTTCAATTATAATAGTTTCTGTCCTGTTAGTTGTTTTGAGGAAACTCCATTTAATATGGCTAGAAGGTTGTGCTTATGCGACAAAATACCAGAAGGAATGGCATACATAGAAGAGTTACTCATAAAAATGGATATCTAAAAACGTTTATCATGAAGTACGGAAAAGTGATTACGGAAAGTCCTAAACAAATATGTGTTAACAGAAAACCTGTCTTTATTCGGCCTGAATTCAAGGGAAAGAAGATTCCAGGGATGATCATTAAAAAGACTAAAGTAGATTAAAAGATAAGCTTCCCTGTACTCAACAGTTTTTGGTTTATAACACTAGATGTTCTTCAAATCAATTAAAAGTGTATCACTGTCCTCTGAGGTCACACCCAAATGTATCTACGAATGTAAAAGTACTTATGGAAACGAGTACACAGGAATGATTGAAAAAGGGCACCTGTAATGCTTTCAGAACATATTCTTTTTAAATTGTGTTTTAAAGAAAGTAAAGTTTTCACAAATGCGATTTATAAACATTTATTAGATAGTATACACAATGTGGATGCCTTAAAAGCATTCAGAATACTTAATGAGCGAAGTATACCACTTTTACTGCGTTTTGCAGAGGCCATAGTCATCAAGCGCTTTTGAACTGATCTCTGCACACAGAAAGAAAGTGTGGTATACTCATGATTGCTATGGTCAGATTGACTATTTCAAAACATGTCAGTTACATTGTCTTTTTTGCTATGAATAACAAATTAAAGTATAAAAATTCTAATGATATTCACTCAAAACATTAATTTTATGTAAAATTGGTTCCTTGGTTACCACTGATTTGTTAATAATCTATTTTTCCTCATAGTCTCTGTATTATCACTTACTACTTTACCGCCTATTCACCTTTCCATTTCACCTTTAACATATAAATACAAATCAGTCTTGACTATCATGTTTAATAGGTTACTTCTTATTGTTTCTTAAGTTGTTTTGAACTAAACTTCATTGGTTATGGTATGTCACATTTTTAATAATATCTCCATTGTATGTTTAGGCCGTTTGCAGCAGATGCGAAGCCTTGAAATATAATGAATTCATTTTATCCTGTAGATATATTTTTCTATTCTCTTTGTATACATTTATCAAGGGATCAGGATGTATGAAAGATTACAGAAAACAAATGGTCAATAGGATTCCATCTGCACTAAGAAGGACCTGATACACATGACATTGATCACCACCCAGTGATCAATCAATTGGTAATGACTTTTGATTTTGATTATTTCTGAACAGGAGTACAAAACAGTTTTCAGGTAAAATACTGAAACTACCTGCATTCCTTTGATGAGATCTTCAAAAATATAATTCAGATCAAATATGATAACTGTTATGAGCAAAGATGGATAGTGGTTAGTGTGGAATCCAGGACGCGCGTTTCGTTCTATTTGGGACTCGTCAACTGGATGTACCTGCATTTCAGAGTTGACGTTCACTCTGGAGGAAACGCGCGTCCTGGATTCCACTGCTAGCCACTATCCATCCTTGATTATAATGCTTGTGAATCAAGGCTATATCGAGGCAATACGCACAGTATGCACATATGCCAATAAGAGACTGATCAATTGCAGTCCTAACACATCAATGGGAAGATTCAACCAAACAATACCAAGTGATAATTGTTAGTTTTAAAAGGTATTTTATCTTAACTCTCTTATTTTTGTTTGTATTATTAAAGAACTTGAAGTCTCGTTAACAAAATCCAAGAAATAACTCATTTATATTTTCTGTAAACCATTAAACTTTTACAGTATAAAGTTGACATCATCTAATATATACTATTAAATTACAATTTGTTTTCGTACAAAATAACTAAAGCATATTTAAATCTTTCAGTATGCTTGTTTACAATTAATATTATCATTTCTGCCTAAATCTTTCAGCGTTATATTGAAAAATAAACGCTTGACCTCTAGAACAGTGAGCCAGTATTCATCGGTTTACATGTCTGACTACAATCGATTGAGGATTTTGTGTAACCACCTTTCATTGCTTTCAATGTATAACGGACTCACATTGGACATGGTTTAACTCCACTAATCACGGCTTCTTACTAGAACTAAAGAAAAAATTAGTCACGATTTATTACATGAATACTAACAGTGTAGTTTTCAATGGTTGTCTAATGTTAGTCCATGATATTAACTCTTAAATTCAACAAGCTTTGTAAATCCTTCATACTGATAATTAATGATTAATGATGAGTTTAATAAGTTTGTGGTAAGACAAATATTAACAAAGATACTTTTATGTTAAAATTATACTGAATTATAGATTGTGAGACAGTAAGTTGAAGGCTGTCCTGTATTTACTTCAAGTAAACTTTTGTTTATTTGTCTTTCTAGCTAAATTCATTATTGCTATACTGCTTCATTACTTAGATTTTATGATAAAGTTGACATTCAATTAAAAACGAATTTTCCTTTGGTATCTGATTAACTTTTAATCTACAAACAGTCATTATTAAATAGCAACGAAAGATTAAGAGAAATCTTTTTTATTTTTTTGGACTAACTTTGTTCTGTCTCCATGTAAACATCGAATTTTTCATAAGTTGTGAAAAATTCCTGTTTTTGTCTTTGAAATTCTGAATATGTTTTTTTATCAGAAAAGCTAAATAATGTACTTAAATTTAATTCTATCAGTTGAAAATTTTCTAATTCACTGATATTATCTGACATATCCCATATTGCATCAATTTTAGATAAATCAAATGAACAAATTTTGTTCATAGTTATAATACGATGACATTTAATTTGATTAATATTTGTGTTACCAGAAGAATGAGAAAACATTTCAGGGACTTTATTAAAACTCATTGAATATTGATTATTTTGCGTATTCACTTCGGTAGTTGAAATATCAAAATCACCTTGAATAAATGGATACTTCGTTGGTTTGTTTAAATCGTTTTCGTTCAAGGTCGTGCACTGTTGCTTTGGATTCTCTGAATAATGATTACATTTTGGTGTATTATGAGCATAATGGTAACATTTAATTTGCCAAAGAATGGAAGGAATAAGTTTATGTGTATTATGTATTAAATTATATGCCATTTTTGTATCAATTAACCATGTTGTTTGAATCCAGTTTCTTGATTGCCATGATTCAATTAAATAGACTAAATAGACTAGAAATAATAAACCATTAACAATTAAAAGAGAACTTGTTTGACACAATAATCGAAAACTTTGTTCGTTTTTATGATAAGAAATAGGATAGTGTGTGTCTGACTGAGATGAATTCATGTAAATGGTCAGCTGTTTAACACCGCATGATGATACTAGAATTATACCTGCCACCAAAACAGTTGTAAGACATGCACACCTCCATTCACCTAAAGCGTAAACGATACATTCATTGTAAGTTCGTTGAACTGGGACCTTGTTTCAGTAGTGGAAAATGAAACAAAAGAAGATAATATAAAAAAATGTAAATTCGAAGATAACGAATTGTGATGTAAATTTATTACTGAATTTTCTGTTGTTATTTATTGATGATAGAATTTTCAAATAAAAATGTAAAGAAAATCAATCGTAATCAAATTACCAAATCAGATACTTCATATTGTTGTAAGCCACTAATATTTAGAAATTCAAAACAGTGGTTCCCTTTGATAAATTTGAACAGAGAAATGAGAAGACAAATTTTGTGAGATAGTACCATTTCGTGCTTTCTCGTCAGTCACATACAAGCAACATGTTATTCGTGTAAATACAGTTTTGAAGATAATGTCAAAATTTCTTATTTAGCATGACATTCACTTACTAGAACCATGGTAAACAAAGGTCAACGTACAGTTCTTTTTGAACACATAAAGTTGGACTTTTCCGACCAATCAAGATAGCTTCGAGTAGTTTGAGTGTGTGTGGGTTTTGATGACATGTCACAACTCTAAAGGCTGATTTTGGGTCAATTTGATGACCACTCATCATTAGTTGTTTTGCAATGGACGAGGCTGGGTTTCTTGATCGATCTTGAGATGACGGGCTAGGTGGATGAATCATGGATTTGATTAACCATCTTGGAATATGTTCCCCTATCCTGTCCTCCAATCGGCGATCTGTCCTACCTAAGTAACTTTCTCCGCAGTTACATGTGAATTGGTAAATACAGTGGGATTTGGACTGAATCGGTCTTGGAGACTTGATAGGGTTAACTGAGATCGACTGAGTTGTTGTGATAAGCCTCAGATTAACTGCATTGAAGGTCTTTTTTATTGCAGCTGCAGTCTGTTTGGTTGTAATTTTCATGCAGTGATCACCCTTAAAAGGTAACTGTAGGTATACTGGTTTCTTGGGCACATCCGTTGCTATCAGTTTCGTCGTATTTGTGTTCTGATGACCAATAAACGTTTCAGGATATCCGTTTAATTTAAGTGCCTCAGTAATAAACTTAAATTCGTCATCCAATGTATCTACAGTGCAGATTCTACTTGCCCGAACGAATAAAGTTTTGACAATAGAACGTTTATATTGTATGGGGCAGAAACTAGTGAAGTGGAGGTACTGTCCCGACCAGGTGGGTTTGCGATGTACTCTGCGTCTGATCGATCCGTCTGGACGGCGATGGAGCAGGATGTCGAGGAAAGCTAGTTCATTATTGTTTTCTTCCTCATAAGTGACTTTCAGATTCGGGTGAATTGCATTCAATAAATCATTGACTTGATTAATATCTGTAGACTGTGGTAATATGACAAGAATATCATCGACATATCGTTTGTAAAGTGTAATACCATCAATGAATTGACTCACTTGCCTTTCTATCATTCCCATGAATATGTTTGCTAAAAAAGGTCAGAGAGGGCTTCCCATAGCCACTCCATCGATTTGCATATATGCTTTACCTTGGAAATAGAATTTTATATTCTTTGTGCACAGCAAAATTAGATCTCGAAGATAGGTAGTAGGAATGGGTATTCTTATGTTGTGTGAAGTTATGAAATCACAAATAAATTCCACAGTTTCTTCGAGAGGTACATTTGTGAACAAAGAGTTTACATCGAAAGAACACATCTGACTATTAGAAATATTCAAGTGTTCCAAGGTTGGGAGAAGTTCAAAAGAATCAATGACAGTATGTGTCGACAGTTGTTTACAAACAGGATCCAAAATTCCTTTCAACCATTTTGCTAGCTTATGGTATGGTGAATTTATCATGGACAAAATTGGTCTCATAGGTGTTCCAGGCTTATGCAGTTTCGGTAAGCCATACATTTCTGGTGTGCATGTACCAATGGGCTTGAGCATTTTATAATGGGCCTCGGTGATAAAACCGTGAAGCATGAGTAGATGTAGTTCTCGGCATATTTGTTTTTCGACCAACTTCACGTTATCGATCTGTGAATCTGATTTAAATTTAGCAAAGTCTGAGAGGATCACTTTCATTTTGGTTATGTAGTCCTCCTTATTCATGACTACAACACCGGAACCTTTGTCTGGTTTGGAGATTGTTATTGTGGAATTGTTCTTAAGTTCCTTCAATGCTTCCCTGTGCTCATTCGTTAGACAAGATTTTTGGTTGATTGGAGTGTTTGCAAATTGCTGGGATATATCAACTAATTTGGCTTTGAACCATGCCTCATTCTCAGCTGATGTTGGAGTCAAATTTGAGAACTGGCTGTAGAGGTTTTCGAAATTGGCGTCCACCAAATTCTTGTCGAAAAGGTCAGGTTGGAATTTCTTAATAAATGCATTAATGACAACCACTTTCCATGGATTTATAACAAAATGCTTCGACGAAATAAAGTGCGAATGACAATTTCGAATCTGAGGAAGTTAACACAAATTCAGATTGATTCGTGTATTGACAAAATAAACCAATACAAAGAAACTTGCACACATTTCATACTACTTATTGAACAACTATCCATCATTTGCCATATCAAACTAATAAACTTCTGCAAAGGTATATTAGAGAGAACGGCGAACCAAACATGGACGAAACTCAACCGGTCGCTATCAAAGACCCGAACGATTTCAGAATTTCCAGAAAATCTCACAGAACGTGTTCATAACTTATCTAACTTCAATCTTGACAAGGTTCACCTAGAAGCTCTTTCAATGGGACTAAACTACAAAGTACCACCGAAAAGAATCGACAAGAATTTGGTGGACGCCAATTTCGAAAACCTCTACAGCCAGTTCTCAAATTTGACTCCAACATCAGCTGAGAATGAGGCATGGTTCAAAGCCAAATTAGTTGATATATCCCAGCAATTTGCAAACACTCCAATCAACCAAAAATCTTGTCTAACGAATGAGCACAGGGAAGCATTGAAGGAACTTAAGAACAATTCCACAATAACAATCTCCAAACCAGACAAAGGTTCCGGTGTTGTAGTCATGAATAAGGAGGACTACATAACCAAAATGAAAGTGATCCTCTCAGACTTTGCTAAATTTAAATCAGATTCACAGATCGATAACGTGAAGTTGGTCGAAAAACAAATATGCCGAGAACTACATCTACTCATGCTTCACGGTTTTATCACCGAGGCCCATTATAAAATGCTCAAGCCCATTGGTACATGCACACCAGAAATGTATGGCTTACCGAAACTGCATAAGCCTGGAACACCTATGAGACCAATTTTGTCCATGATAAATTCACCATACCATAAGCTAGCAAAATGGTTGAAAGGAATTTTGGATCCTGTTTGTAAACAACTGTCGACACATACTGTCATTGATTCTTTTGAACTTCTCCCAACCTTGGAACACTTGAATATTTCTAATAGTCAGATGTGTTCTTTCGATGTAAACTCTTTGTTCACAAATGTACCTCTCGAAGAAACTGTGGAATTTATTTGTGATTTCATAACTTCACACAACATAAGAATACCCATTCCTACTACCTATCTTCGAGATCTAATTTTGCTGTGCACAAAGAATATAAAATTCTATTTCCAAGGTAAAGCATATATGCAAATCGATGGAGTGGCTATGGGAAGCCCTCTCTGACCTTTTTTAGCAAACATATTCATGGGAATGATAGAAAGGCAAGTGAGTCAATTCATTGATGGTATTACACTTTACAAACGATATGTCGATGATATTCTTGTCATATTACCACAGTCTACAGATATTAATCAAGTCAATGATTTATTGAATGCAATTCACCCGAATCTGAAAGTCACTTATGAGGAAGAAAACAATAATGAACTAGCTTTCCTCGACATCCTGCTCCATCGCCGTCCAGACGGATCGATCAGACGCAGAGTACATCGCAAACCCACCTGGTCGGGACAGTACCTCCACTTCACTAGTTTCTGCCCCATACAATATAAACGTTCTATTGTCAAAACTTTATTCGTTCGGGCAAGTAGAATCTGCACTGTAGATACATTGGATGACGAATTTAAGTTTATTACTGAGGCACTTAAATTAAACGGATATCCTGAAACGTTTATTGGTCATCAGAACACAAATACGACGAAACTGATAGCAACGGATGTGCCCAAGAAACCAGTATACCTACAGTTACCTTTTAAGGGTGATCACTGCATGAAAATTACAACCAAACAGACTGCAGCTGCAATAAAAAAGACCTTCAATGCAGTTAATCTGAGGCTTATCACAACAACTCAGTCGATCTCAGTTAACCCTATCAAGTCTCCAAGACCGATTCAGTCCAAATCCCACTGTATTTACCAATTCACATGTAACTGCGGAGAAAGTTACTTAGGTAGGACAGATCGCCGATTGGAGGACAGGATAGGGGAACATATTCCAAGATGGTTAATCAAATCCATGATTCATCCACCTAGCCCGTCATCTCAAGATCGATCAAGAAACCCAGCCTCGTCCATTGCAAAACAACTAATGATGAGTGGTCATCAAATTGACCCAAAATCAGCCTTTAGAGTTGTGACATGTCATCAAAACCCACACACACTCAAACTACTCGAAGCTATCTTGATTGGTCGGAAAAGTCCAACTTTATGTGTTCAAAAAGAACTGTACGTTGACCTTTGTTTACCATGGTTCTAGTAAGTGAATGTCATGCTAAATAAGAAATTTTGACATTATCTTCAAAACTGTATTTACACGAATAACATGTTGCTTGTATGTGACTGACGAGAAAGCACGAAATGGTACTAATATTTAGAACATATTTTTGTTTTTATCTTCGATACGGAGTGTTACTGACCAAAACGTATATTAAGATCAAAAACTGAGATTCCATAAACCTTTATTCACTGGGATTTAAAATATGGTAACCAGTGAACACACTGAAAACATAAACGAATCAATGAAGTAATAGTGGCATAAAAAAGGGTAGAAATAAGAAGTGTAGTGGAAGGAAAACCACCTAAAATGCCCTAAATAAAAGTTTATTTAAAAACAAATGGTCTGGCTAGTTGTTTCTTAAAGAAGTAAGCATCCACACAGCCGTTCATTCTTCAACTACTCCTGATAACATAGTTGTTGATACTGTAAAAGTTTTCAGTTCCTCGCTAAACTCTGATGAAGTTTTGTAACAATGAGATAGGAGAGTTTTGTCAAAAATCTTCAAGTAGTTAGCACGTTGTGGTTTTTATCCTTATCAAGTCATACTGCTGACTGTACAGAGGTGTGACTGTAGGAAGGTATTCCCTTCAATCAGCCAGCATAAAAGCGACGCTACCTTCCCACGAGGAAGCGTGGGATTAGAAAAGGCTGACTTTACAAATGCACACCTCACCTTATCTCATGGATTTTCGTCTCAGACGGTAAGATTCCGAAAAGTACGGAGCTAACAAGAAAATATCAGTAAGAAAGTAGTCCATTTATTGAATAGTTTGAGATGCATCAAATCTTAAATACATCCTATATGGTACGCAAATACTGTTTTATGTTGATGGAAAGTACTAATGTATCCCATTAAAGACAGAATATACGGAGTCGTTTAGGTTATTATACTGCGAAACTTTACATTTACTGGATATCAGTTTTCCCTACATAAAGCTTTCGACTCATATTTATTAACGAGTTATAACTGAATTTATCCATGCGTATATACACCTACCGATTTACCTGCAGTTTTAGAGCAACATAAACTGGCCTTAATGAGCATTCCCCTTATAAGTGAATCTCCGAAGATATACTAGGTTCATTCTATCTGTAGGCAACAAAACATCAAGTAATGAACACATGACATTTCTATTCATTTTTCTAATCCAAAGCACAACTTAAGGTATATTACTTTGTGACCAACTTCTTTTAGCCGTTGGTATTCATTTTTTAAACTTTGAATTTCGTATTTAAACGGTATTGGCTTTATCGCTTAACTGACACTTCACGTATTTAAGATGAAAGTGAACTTCGCAACAAATTTATATTCGTCTTATAATGTATGTATTCTGTTTAAGTCATATCCTCACTTTTGTTCATTTATTACTCACTTTTGTTACGTTGGCAAATTTAAGGTTGCGGATTTCTGACGATTGTTTAATCTCAAGATAGTCTACATTTCCGATTGCTTTGGCAAACCAAACATTGAAATATATGGAGTACCGAGTAGCTGATTTATCTAGTGTATAACTTATCAGTACTATTCACCATTGGAAATCTGGAAGATCTTGGTGGCCATTTAAACCCTTTATGGGATTCTTCATCAGTGCACATCCACGATCCTGCATGTGGGATTCACACTCAGGACCTTCAGTCTGGCGCGCGAACACTTAACCTCTAGATCACTGAGGCGTAATCCAATCGTGTTGATGTCTAACTTCAATCGATCCATGGTCTGAGGTGATTAACTATATCACATCGGATACGGATTGTACTCCACTAGTCACGGTTTCTCACTAGAACCCCAGCAAATTTCTTATGAAGCTAGTCATTACTGAGCACATGATTATTATCAGTATGGGGATTTGTGGAAATTGTAACATTTTCAAAGTTGTAATCATAAGTCGATCTAAGTTAGACCACTGTTGAAAACAATCTCCACGAATCCCCATACTGACAATATTCTTGATTTAAATGTGAATTCTATGTGATCGTAATATCAGTTTATAAGTTATTGATATCAGAAAGCGTAAATTTATGAGACGATCGGTTTATGATTCAGCATGATATCTTGTATAAATAAGTTTAAAGTTAGATTACGGTATGACAAAGTACTAACTGGAAGACTTTTAATGGCAATGTTTTACAGGTAACTCGTTCTACTTTAAAAAACAGTAATTCAACAATACTATTCTAAAAATAATTTTCAAAAATACATACTAATATATATATATATATATATATTAAATTTTTGACTAAAGTATATTTCAAATACAGAACTTCACATTGTCAGTTCTCGGGAAAATTAGAAATGGAATTAAAATATGAAAGTGAATATAACCTGTTAAAGGTTATTGCAGATTGGACTTTTTTTCAGGATGTATACAATTTTATAAAAAAATGTTATACTCATCAAGTTATTAGAATACACTGTTAAAAAATCTCGGGAGGCGGTATCGTGGGTGCGCACTGCTGAGGAGTCCCACAACAGGGCGAAACGGCCGTCCAGTGCTTCCAGGTTTTCCATGATGGTCTAGCTTCAATTGACTCATGATTTCAACTATATATATATAATACACCAATTTTTATTTTGTTTGTTAGTATATGATAGCAAAATAATAAACCTAAGCTTTCAATGCTAATGTTAATCTCTTTATCTTAACTTAAAATTGATTATAGTATAGTGAATGAGAACACCAGTGTGGACAACTGAATTTATTTGAATACAAAGTTACAGAATATCTTAGTATCATCTGAGAACCATACAGTACATACTTCATATGCAAAATAGCAACCAATCGTCTCAGACTTCGTTGTTTTTTTGTTTCCACATCAATCATTCTCTGTTCTCGTTCTCTTTTTTTCGATCTTCTTAACATTCTGCTACCAGATATTTCACTTTCGATTGATGATATATACTACTTATATCTGTCAATATCAGTAGCAAACACTACAGTAGTATTTAGTTTTTGATCGTAAATAATAAGCTTAACTTTGATTATTTACAATAGTACAAAAATAAAAGTAATAAAATGAACTAGAAATCATTTAATAACTGTCTACACAAACATTTTAGATAACTAAAATTGAAAATAAACCTTGAAAGATTCGTGACCGTATCGTATGAAAATAACGAAACGATAAAATCTATGCATTAGAATATATTATGCTATAAAAGACTGTGTTGTGAAAAAACGAAGTTTAGCGAAGGGATCTCTTTTCAACGAATTTATTATCAAGCTGTGCAATCGTATATATATGAAAATGTTTTGCTAAATTACCGTGTTGTGAAGGTAAATTAAACTTTCTGGTTTATTCGAAATAAGTTGGTCTTCTCTCCTCCCCCCCCCTTGAGTTCTCGATCAATACACAACTACCTAAATTTTAAACGTAATAAAATCAATCTTTTAGGTTTTAAAAACAATGTTAAACAGTGATGAATACACCAGGACATTAATAATACAACTATTCTGTTATCGTGAATTACTCTGAATTCTTTAATTATAGCAGTTTTTAACAAGAACCACAACATAATGAAAAATTATAGAAAAACTTACTAATGTTTTTGTCCTTAATTCATCCTCTTTAGGCATATGTTCACATGTACTTTGATGAACTTCTGAAGATGTAGATTTACAAGGTAGTGGATTTATAAATTCATTGGTATATTCAACAGTTTGATTTATTTTGGTTGTCATTGTTTATGTATCCTTGAAAATAATCCTAGTTATGTTCTAAATGATAAAAAAACCACTATTGTCATAGCAACTAAAATTATGTAATTAAATATTGTTGATGAAATTTAGGCAGATAAGTTTATGTATAAAATAGAACTTATAAATGTTGATTTGTAAATTATTTTTAAAAAGGTACTAGTCGATAGTTTAACATTTGATATGATAATTTCACTAAAATACGTAAGAATAAATTTTCTTTTTAAATAATGGTTGACCTATTCAGTGTACAATGAAACGAAGAACCATGTACCTATTTATATTCGATAGTTTTTGATATTTGATTGTAATTCCTTGAAAAAACTTGAACCAGATTGTGAGGCGAAACGTTGGATTTATTTCAAATTCATTCGATTATGTTTTACAAATATATTATTCCTATGAAATAATATCTTGATATTTATTGGTTAGATATGAAAGATAGATGATAGGTTCGTAGTATAGTTGAGTTGTACTAAATAACCAGTAGAGATTCAGCAAATAAATTGTATGATAATATCTTGAGTAATATGTAGACTAACATCATTTATTCATTCTTTCAAATGTTGATTATTAATTTATTTTTCACGGTCATTTTAATGCTTTCAAAATCTTAAATTCACTTGGTATTGTTTGAGTGAATCTTCCCATTGATGTTTAAGACTGCATCAACATCAAGAACATTCAATCTGGAATGCAGATACATTCATCTGACAAGTCCCAAATTGGACGAAACGCAAGTCCTGAATTCCACTGATAGTCATCAGCCATCTTCGCTTTCGAAATCTTCTTGAAATTTTAGGAAATTAGTATACTTTTAATAAATTTGACGAATTAACAAATCTTCTTGGTTTACCACTACAAATCTTTATCAAATTATTTTGGGGTATTCCTCATTAATACTCTACAGTTAAAGGCTATTAAAAATGATTTCCTACTTATGAATATTATGTGTGCCTAATATCAGAAGGGATTTTTTGTGGATATTACAGTAATTTTAATAGTTGAGATCATGAGTCATTTGAGGTTAGTCAACCATGGTCTAGCTTCAAGTGACTCATGATTTCAACTATTAGAATATTATATTGTTTAAATGCATCCTGAATATAGTAGAATTTCGAATGGATATTACATGAAATCCTAAAAATGTTAGCGTATCATGAAAAATTGTAGCCATCTAGCATATATATATACGATAGTACAGTTTGATAATAAATTGGTTGAAAAGAGATTCCTTCGCCGAACCTCGTGTTTTTAATATTTACATGATTATTCATTTAACTACATTAAATTACTAACAGCATTACATATTACTGTAGTACCCGAAATTTCAATTAAACATAATCAAAATTACATTACTTTATACTTACAGTGTATGAAACTGATTTCTCATTAATTTTTTTTCATATGCAACATTACCAATACTTTAAATGGTAATATCTATCCTAATTTTGCAGCCTGCTTACCTGCTGTTAAGTTGTTTTTTAAAAAGTCTCGTTATTCTTCTAATTATCTTTTTTTGTTCTAATTGAGACTTATAAATCATCAGTGTATTCACTTGATTTTTAGTAAACACTATTGTTTAATTAATATTCGGTTATATATTGACATATTCGTCTGGTTTATCGCATATTAACGACGATTATTTAAGTGAGGCGTAATGTGTAGATCACAAACATAGGATTACCAACCTGATGTATACATAAGCTGATTACAAATACATCAACTACTTGATTGAAACTCACAATAAATCTTTTGTGGGGTACGTTATCCCGTGTTCGTTCTCCAACATAATATCACTGTTCAAGGCCCCTCATTAGAACTTCGGAAATTTCCTATAGAAGCGATTCATTAGTAAGCATATGATAATTATCAGTAAGGGATTGTGAAATATCTAATGATATCTAGCATTTAATTGGAATTGCTGTGGAAAATTGGAGCTGATTATGTTGTTCAGAATGACAACGAGAACTCTGTAATTAAACCACATAGCTGAAAGAACACATTACCACTAAAAGTACTTCATGGTGTTATTATCGATTCGCAGGAATTCGAGCCGGCTCGTTGTTGTTGTGAGGATCTGGATTTTGAACAATCCCTTTCAGAACATGTCCAACCTGAATAGATTACCAAAATGAGGGTATCGTCCCACTCGAGACAAGCCAGTTCATTGTGCATGAGCCCATATGTTGGTGATGTAGTGAACGAGGACAAATGGGGACATTTGAACATAATATTACAAAACATCTTAGTAAAATCTGAGAACCATATAGTAAATACTTCCTTTGCAAAATGTCAATCAGTTGTCTGAAACATGACTGTTCGTTTTGCAAATGTCGGTCAATCGTCTCAGACTTTATTATTCCTGCTTTCGATACCAATTTCTTTCCGTTCCCGTACTTTCCTCCTCGGTCACCTGGATCTTCTACTGCCAGACATTCTATTCCTGACTATCGTTATATACATAAGTAACATGCACCACTGTATTCACGATAGAGCTTCAGCTAGCAATTCTCAATCGAGACGGAACTCTAGATATTATCCAACTTTAATTATTCAATGACACCACTTTATAGTCCACGTTCATAGTGCAAACAAAATGTAATTAGAACAGTATTTCATTAAATATTCTAGTTAAAGTATGCATTACCTAAAATATTCGACAAAAAATCTTTTAATTATTGTTACTATGCACTAAGTGTTGAGAATTTTATTTTGAATAAATAATTACTAAAAAATAAGTTTTAATCTAAGAGACTTTCGATTATAACAAATACATACTATCTGGCGAACTGTTATGTCTATTAGTGTTGTAAATCCCTTACAGTAATACAAAATAAAAAATAAGAGCTATACAGATGATTTTGAAATATAGTTAACATTATGAACGAAGATGGATAGTGGCTAGCAGTGGAATCCAAGAGGCGCATTTCGTCCTATTCCGGACTCTTCAGCTGGATGTACCTGCATCTCAGAGTTGAAATTCATTCTGGGACTCAAACTCAGTACCGTTCGCTTCAAACGTCATCGCATTATCCACTTAGCTACCGAGTCCTGATAGCCATTTGCTTGTGCGATGGGGTGAAGTCTAAATTCACTTGGTATTGTTAGTCTGAATTTTCCCATTGATTCCACTGCTAGCCACTGTCCATCTTTGTTTATAATGCTTGTGAATAAGGGCTATATCGAGACAATATGCACAGTATGCACATATGCTAATAAGAGACTGATCAATTGCAGTCCTACACATTAATGGGAAGATTCAAACAAACAATACCAAGTGAATATGGTTAACATTGCTTTTGTAAATCCTTTCTTTAACTAGATTTTCGCTATAACCATAATAAGCATGTGTTTATTTATTCAGATTTCTTTGGTAAATAAAACATTCACATTTTTAAATACCTAAGTTGTGATGGCTTTTCTATTACTGCAATTAAAGAATATAAAATTATCAGAGTACTTTGAATATATATTATATTATATCCGACGGTTATTTATAAGTATGCTTCAATAATGACAGGTTGGATTATAATTGACTTTTGAAAACACCTAGCATCATTCAATAATTTGAAGTGATTTAATGAAAGTAAGTTGTAATATGAGTACTTTAATACAATTGTGCATAATAATAATAATAATGAAATCGGTATTAACAGTAATAATTATAATGATAATAATAATTATTATTATCGATCGTAAAGTGTCATCTAGTGTACGGTAACAGAAAATGATAATAAACTGTACAGAAAAAAAAACTAATTTCTATTTCATGCCTAAATATTGATAAAATCGATGTATTAAAAATAATTTTAACGTCCAGTAATCACGGAGATTGCTGGTTGGCGGCCTATGCTCCATTGGGGGTAACAGGCGAAAGAAAGTTAGTAATCACGGAGATAAATTTCTTTTAATTATTCTTTCAATGAACCATTAATTTTAGTTTTAAAGTTATAATATGTTCAGTTTTTTTGTGTGATCATTATCCCTGTTATAATCTGGGTGGTCATAAACTCAAGTAAAAACAGGTTACTATTCAAAGTAAACAACTGTCGATTAAATACTTTTGAACTTTTTCTATGGAAATCCAAGAAAATCTCTTCCTTTATTTTTATTTTTCTAAGTAAGTACCAAAATCAAATTCAGCTAATATCCATTTGTAGATTTTTTGTATTATTAGTCATGCATGATAAATCAGTTAATTAAAATAGAGAATATAAAAGTTCAGAAGACCATAGGAAACATTTCTAGGACTTTATATTTAGAAATACTTAAATATCGAGAATATTCCACTATGTTTTTTGCTAAATTCAGTTTATTATTATTATTATCATCATCATGAATAAGACGTGTTATTCAGTTGTAATAACCATATGAAAATTAATAAAAAAATAACTATTTTCTGAAGGGGGTTTTGTGGAGATTTTAGTAATTTCATATAGTTGAGATCATGAGTCAATTGAAGTTAGGCCACCATGGAAAACCTGGAAGCACTGGACGGCTGTTTCGTCCTATTGTAAGCCATCTAGTGCTTACAGATTTTCCACGGTGGTCTAGCTGACTCATGATCTCAATTATATGAAATAAATATTTCTATACCATAGGATGTACAAAATGACAAAATGACTTCTATCTGAAGTTTGTGCTGAGGTTGTCGTTCAGATAAACAATGAAAGGTCTACGACCAAATGATCTACATCAGAGAACAAAACTGCATTAAAAGGAGAAATAAATTCACGCATTACATTCTATTATTATAACAGTATATATTTGTAAAACAAAACTGCAAAAACAATGAACATTATTTTTATAAAATGTAAAATTAGATTTTTAATTAAATATAAATTTATATATGGGATTCATTTGTTAATTGAACAATAGGATAAAAGGGATACAAAATGAAACTTGACTTTTATTGGTTTTACAAAATTTATTTAATATTTTAAAATGTTCACCAATAAAAAGTTTAATCTTATTTTGATGAAATTTAAAAAAAAAATTAATCATTTCTTGATTCTCCTTATTTAGAAGAGTTGTATAGAGTTTTCGAAACTAACTTAACTCACTATTCTAGTAAGAATTTAAACTAATTAATGTTTAGGATTCGAGTGAGGTTACCAAATAAAGACTCTTAAAAGTTCTGTTAAGTCTATAAATAAAGAAATAACTAAAATCTTCAATAGTAACGATATAAATACCTTAATATTTTTAAAAGTAATTGGGTTTCTAGATGTAGGTGTCCAGTGGATAGAAATTCTGGTGTTTGAAGCGAAGAGAGTTTTGGTGTCAGTATCGGTATATGGATGGGTATAAATCTAGCCGACGAATATCAAGCAGGAAGAAATGTGCATCTTGTATCTCGCTACTGGACACAATCCATCTGATATAAGTGAATTTACTAAGGTCAAGCATAAACTGTTGTGTTTAAAAACTGACGACTTTTAGTGATAATCGATATTAAGATTTATTTCAAAAAAATCAATTAAGATGCACAGCCGAAATCTCAGTGTTAAGCACTTTCATTTGAAGCCATTTTCGTAGTCGAAAGATACGTTTCAAATGTTGTGACATTTAAATAACTCTGAACTTAATAATTTTAATGACATCATAGCATTCCTGACTACTGATAAGTAGTTCAATAAAAATGTCATTTTTTTTCTCTATGATCGTTGTGCTAATTTACTGATTAATTTTTTTATAAGAAAGGTGTTTTGTGGAGACTTAGTAATTTTATAATTGAATTCAAGAGTCAATTTTGTACATTGGTTGAAGTTAAACATCAACACAGTTATAGAGGTTAAGCGCTCGCCCGTGAGACCGATAGGTCCTGGGTTCGAAACTCACGAGGCAGGATCGTGGATGTGCGCAGCCGAGGAGTCCCACAATAGGATGAAACGTCCGTCCAGTGCTTCCAGGTTTTCCATGGTGGTCTAACTTCAATTGACTCATTTATTCAACTATATGATTAATTTTAAACAAATTGTTTATAACATTATGGTATTTTATTCTCAGAATTGGAAAAAGGATAAAACTCCACAAATCAATAGCATTCATGAGTTGTAAAATGATGTGGAGTGTGTTCATATTTTAAGCTATTTATCAACTTAAGTAAAAGATTACTTAACTGAAGTTATTTATCATCTAACTTTCATTTATTGTGAATGGAAGTTATATACGTCACAGTATTTTGACATGGTTTTAATCTGTTATTGGTATTTAATACAACCAAATTTTATGACCCTAATTCTTTTTCTTCTTGAGCTATGTTATTTTGTTCTGTAAACGCCGTCATCAATATATTTATAATAGTTCTGATAACTTGTACCGATGGCTAATTGAAGTTAAATGAACAAAACTATTTACTTTGTTTTTAACACAGTTTCTCAAACTAAAATTCAATTTTCACACAGAGTTATGCTAATCATACTATTCATGTAATAAAACTCAATTAAGATAAACTTCTACTCAACTTATATTGTTAGACATAATGATACCTTTAAATAGATACCAAAGAAGTTATTTAAGATTTTACTTTATTTAACATACAACAGGATGTTATGCACGAATTCAATAAATAAACGTTTATATATTATCTATCGCAGAACTTCATCTCTATTGGTAAAGTATCACTTGTTCACTTCTAATAAGACAATGAATTCGTCAATTTTGAGAGCTAGTTAAATAATTCTAAGATCAAAAACGATCGATCATCGTATATTGTCAAAAGAAATATAGAATTTCATAGTTTAAGCCTATTATGTAATTATGATTTTATATATTACCTGTTGATTAGAACCAACGGAATAAAATAAATTCATGCTATTCTTCTAGAATCTTTATTCTTGCTCTTTTCAAAATGATAAAGGGAACTATGTGTATGAAAAATTAAACAATTTGCTTTTTTATTTAATGTATTTCAGAAGGGGTTTTTGTGGAGATTTAGTGTTTGCATAGTTGAAAGTATGAGTCAATTGAAGCTAGACCACCAAGGAAAACCTGGAAGCATTATACGGCGGTTTCGTCCTATTGCGGAACTCCTCAGCAGTGCGTATCCACGACATCGCCTAGCAAGACTCGAACCCAGGACCTACCAGTCTCGCGCCAGTACTCACTTGAAGTATTTCAATGCAAAAAAGTAGAGTTACTAAATCAGTTTAATAAGTTTGACTATAACGTGCAAAATAAATCAATGTTGGTTATAGTCTTTAATATCGTCGTTGCTATCACTGGTGGATGCCTAACATTGAACATTATTCATTGTGATACCCCTCCTTCTTTGTTTTGAATGATGGATGCTTTGATAATTCTGGATTCGTGAGATTTCCTCCGTTAATAGATCTTTTAAGAATATAAAAGAATTGTCAAAATTTTAAACAGTAATATGATTATTTTTAATAAAATTTAAAAATACAATATTTTACATCAGAAGTTTACTCTTATTTTATTATTTAAATGTAATTACTAGCTGTCAAAAATATTAAATATTAAAACTGACAATTTTTAAAATTCATATCCTTTTTGTAAATCAATGCACCGCCAAAAAATTGTTTTTCTATTCAAATAGAAAGATAATAGTGTTTTAAATAAATGATATTTTAATAGTGAACTTTACTTAGTAACAAACTGTCATGAAGCTCGTCATAATTCGAAATATGTAGAGATGTATTAATTGTGAAAGTTTTAATCATCAGAAATGAAAAATAGACATAATATGTAATACAATATATATGTAGTGCCGTGCTTCGTTAATAGTTCACCTCGATAACCGTTATAATACAAATCTTAACTGTCCATAGTATCAGAAGTCAAAGAGAAGCGGCAGTTACAGTTATCTTGACAAATGACGCAGGCCAGAAAGTCATAAGCACATGAGTAAATATCAACGAGCGAAACAAAAATCACACGCATTGGAGATGGCTGGGAAGCCAACTCATTTTAAGCAAGCGTTAATCAATATTTATAGTCAGACAAGAATAAATGACAGACATGTGATTAATAGGATAAGAAGGGTACACACGCTACGCTCATACAAAAATGGTCAGGATTAATAAGTGCATGATTAGCAAGGTGAAAACATGACTCATGATGGATAGGTCAATTGACTTGTCCAGAAGTAAGAATAGGGCATATGGGCTTAACATAGCAACCGATACTATATATATATATATATATATATATATATATATTCTGAAAATAACAATTACAGAATGCAAGCCAGTTTACAGGCATGATCAGTTTGATATGAAAAGTAACATTAGATGTAGAGAACATACATTGGATTTAAGATTGTTCGAAGTTTGCTAGTTCAGTAATTGTTTATTTAGTACATTTATGACATGTATTACAGCAATGAAATGTATCAACAGGGTACTTTTAATTTTTACCTAAGTGGATAGCCTGTTGATTTATGAACGGTGCTATTTAAGGTTGTTTCCTGTGCTAGAACGAATTAATAATAAGTATCTACAACTAGAGAAAGTAAAATGAAAACTGAGTGCACAGAACAACAAAGCAATGATTCACAAAATATGTCAGTCAGGTCTACTACTATTCATGTTGGATATTATTCAAATAAGTTGAGGTTGCTAGGGTTGGTGTTAACGTTAATTGACAGCAAGTAAGTGGTTTTACTTAGGGTATTTACTACTAAGAATAGCTAAACATTTAAAGTTCCTATACTCTCACTTGTGGAGTAAGACATACTTACAGGTGCTAGAACATTTAATGCATTTTCAGAGGAGCAGTATGCATCAGTGGAGCGGACAAAGAATGGGAGTAATTTTATCGTACGGATAGATTGTCGTAAACTATCCCAGAGTCTAGAAAATTTACAAGTTAAGTAATTCATATAGAAAGATGATTTAGAATGGGTTTGAATATGGTAAAAGTTGAAATAATTTACAGTTAATCTCATCTTTTGCTGCATGCTCCATATAAATAGCTCAATAAGTATATCATAAATATTTTGATAGACGTTTAACTTATTCAATGCAGTAAATAATGTCTAGTTCAGGTGAAAATGTACCAGCTAATCAATAAAGAATATTAAATTAAAGAAAGGGATATATATCCGGAGTTGATTTTACCACACAATTAAGTCATGCTGGTGTAACTTGGTTACAAAATAGCTATGAAGTTTTTGTTATTTGCGATCACCAATAGTATTATCAACATCTGCATAGGTAATAACCTATCTGATTTTCCTCGAAATTTATATAAACTTTATTTCTTAGAACAGCCTGAATAGAAAAAGTTTCAATCAACTACGTGATGATTTGTGAATATGCCGATTATTGAGTGTTGAGTGTTTACAACTGGGTATTTTGATCGATTTAGTTAGTAAAGACGTTTCATACAATGTTTCTTATTTAAAAATTTAACTAAAGGAAGAACCATTAACGTAACAGAATAACATGAGTTCATTATATTTCATGGTTTCTCGTCAGCTACTTACAAATTAACAGTATAATTCATTAAAAATCAGTGTACATACATCTAGGGAAATCTCTCACCAGTGAAAATTAATGAAAAAAAGCGTAAGTATGGAAAAACCATAAGGCGTGTTTATATTGCAAATAATGTGAACGTTTATTGGTTGAATATAAGAGTTTACTAGAATAAACAACTAAGAACATAGAAACAAAATTATTTAGAAATAAGATATTAATGTTTTTGGTTGTGTAGCTCTTAGAACAAAACTAACTAACTGAATAGAGATCAAACCAAAAGTGAGAATTAACGATGAAAAGAAGAATGGCATAACAAACACTAATGAATGAGTTCACCACGACAAGACATAATTGATAACTAAAGGTTTTTGTTTGTATAAATTTGGTTTAAGTTTTTTCATGGCGACTGCTTTGGCAAATCGTATTAAGTTCGCTGTTGTTTGCATATTAGTTATCTTGGAAAATTTAGAGACAACACTATAGTCACTATTAAGTAGATAACGTGCAATCGCAATACTGAAAACGTATTATTCTCTTAGTTTAAGCTTTTGTGGAATGTGCTCACAGATGCGGAGACTAAACCACATTTCTGTTCTCTTAATATATGTGTTTTGGCACTTACATGTATACTGGCAGATACAATTCAAAGTAACATAAAGTGGGAATTTGTTCACACAGTTGTCCTCAAAGTTTTGGAAGAGGCGGAAGCTTTTGCTCACTTGGGTAGTATCAGAGACTAGCAAAAAGAACCTGTTATAAATGTCGAGGTAAGAATCAGGAAATTAATGGCAGGATTCCCGTTATTCATGATTATCTGTATACCAAAAGATCCATCAAACATGACAATTCTCGAAAATAACGTTAAAATAGTCCTACTGTATATAGCGGAAACTTGTCGATCTTCCACCCATATTACTAAAACGTGTAGGCATTTATAAACAGTTGTTTACGCAAGATACTTTAGATCGATTGGCCAGAAACCATTAGTAACTGCTTAACACGATATAAGGTGAAAGATTTGTCAGTTGAAGAAAAAGTCAGGAAAGAACGATGGAGGTGCATGGGACACTCTTTAAGAAAAGAATTAAACAGTACCACAAGTTGCAACCTAACATGGAATCCTTAAGACACAAAAAAGCCAAAACAAAGAACTCAGGGCTCTTGGAATCAAAGCCGGGCATCAAGATTATGAACACCACTTAGAGAGAACTGGAAAAGAGAGCCAAGGAAAAATCTCTGATTTAGTGTCCTATGTTTCAATAATGGTTAAACGGCCAAATAAGCAAGTAATTTCACTTGTTATCACTTACTACCGATTCTAGAAATTATTATGATTTGACTCATATTGCTTCTAGTTAAATACATTCAGAGCATGAATCTCCAAAGTTTTCCTTCTTAGTTTATTGTGAAACTGGGCAGTTTTAAGTAAATTTATTTTTTATTTCAAATGTTATTTGTAGGGATGTTAACAATGTATTATCTTTGTAACTTAAGTATTTACTAAAAATGGGAATAATATAAAATTGTCAGTAACACATAAATTGTACTCAGACAGAAATAATGTTGATTTCAGTAGTCGAGATCATGATTCAATTAAAGCTAGATCACCATGGAAAACCTGAAAGTATTGAACAACTGTTTCGTCCTATTGTGGGATTCCTCAGCATTTCGTTTATATTCAATCTCAGTGTATTTAGTTTACTTAAAATTAATTCATTGAATAATCCAAACGATAGATTTTAACTAATTAATTACATTGTTATTTCATTATAAATTTAATAATTAAGTGGAAATATTAAAGTGTATAATTTAATGAAATTTCAAACTATCCCTGAAGCTATAATTTATGTTTATTCTTTTTTAAAAGGGACTTTTCATTGGAAATGAAAAAAGAATAAAAGTAAAAGCCACTTAGATAAACAATATGATAGCAAACAAACAATAATATTCAGTGTAACTGCATATATATATATATATACATATATATATATATATATAGCAACTGAAAGGGACTGCTCAGGACAGGGTTTGATGGAGAGCGCTGGTTGACGACCTATACTCCTCAACGAGGTGTAACGAGAGGAAGTATATATATATATATATATATATATATATATATATATACTTATTTATAATCCTAAATAAAAACTCAGAATCCAAACTAAATTTCAACCCTAACTACAAATCTTGACTCTTAGTATTAAATAATCATACTTACCTACTTACTTAATTTCGCCTGTTACTCCCAATGGAGCTTAGGCCGCCGACCAGCATTCTCCAACCCACTCTGTCCTGGGCCTTCTTTTCTAATTCTATCCAGTCCTTGTTCATTCTTCTCATGTCTGTCTCTATTTCTCGGCGTAATGTGTTCTTTGGTCTTCCTCTTCTCCTTTGACATTCTGGATTCCATGTGAGGGCTTGTCTTGTGATGCAATTAGCTGATTTCCTCAAAGTGTGCCCAATCCACTTCCAGCGCTTCTTCCTGATTTCTTCCTCTGCTGGAATCTGGTTTGTTCTCTCCCACAGTAACTTGTTGCTGATAGTGTCTGGCCATCGGATCAGAAGTATCTTGCGTAGACAGCTGTTGATAAACGCTTGTATCTTCTGGATAATGGCTTTCGTAGTTCTCCACGTCTCCGCCCCATACAGTAGAACTGTCTTCACATTTGTATTGAAAATTCTAACCTTGGTGTTGGTTGACAATTGTTTTGAGCTCCAGATGCTTTTCAGTTGTAGGTATGCTGCTCTTGCTTTGCCGATCCTCACCCTCACATCTGCATCTGATCCACCGTGTTCATCAATGATGCTTCCCAGATATGTGAAGATTTCCACATCCTCCAAAGCTTCTCCGTCAAGTGTAATTTGATTGGTGCATATTGTATTGTATCGGAGAGTCTTGCTTTTTTCTTTGTTTATATTGAGACCTACTGCTGCTGAGGCTGCTGCTACACTGGTCGTTTTCTCCTGCATTTGTTGTTGCGTTTGTGATAGAAGAGCCAGATCATCCGCGAAGTCTAAATCGTCAAGCTGCATCCTGCCTGTCCACTGTATTCCGTGATTTCCACCAGATGTTGACATCTTCATGATCCAGTCGATGACCAGGAGAAAGAGAAAGGGTGAGAGTAAGCAACCTTGCCTAACACCGGTCTTTACTTGAAACAAGTCGGTGAGTTGTCCTCCATGCACGATTTGGCAGTTTAGTCCATCATAGGAGTTCCGTATGATATTTACTATTTTCTCAGGCACGCCATAGTGTCGAAGAAGCCTCCATAGTGTCGTCCTGTCCACACTATCAAATGACTTCTCGTAGTCGATGAAGTTGATGTAGAGTGATGAATTCCATTCGATTGATTGTTCCACAATGATCCGCAGAGTTGCGATTTGATCTGTGCACGATCTATCCTTACGAAATCCAGCTTGTTGATCTCGAAGTTGGGCGTCCACGAAATCCTTCATCCTGTTTAACAATACCCTGTTGAAGACTTTTCCTGGTATTGAGAGAAGAGTGATGCCCCTGTAGTTGTCGCACTTGCTAAGATCACCTTTCTTTGGTATTTTGATCAGAAGTCCTTTTTTCCAGTCTGTTGGAACTTGTTCTTTGTCCCAAATCTTACTGAAGAGGATGTGGAGTATCTTGGCAGTTGCTGCTACATTTGCTTTCAGTGCGTCTGCCGGGATGTTGTCTGGTCCCGCTGCTTTGCCACTCTTGACTTGTCTAATGGCCATGCTGATCTCTTCAATTGTTGGTGGGCCAATATCGATTGGGAGGTCTGTGGGTGCTGCTTCGATGTTGGGTGGGTTCAGTGGAGCTGGTCGATTTAAGAGTTCCTTGAAGTGTTCTACCCACCTGTTTCGTTGTTCTTCAATGTCGGTGATTACTTTGCCTTCCTTGCTTTTCACTGGTCTTTCTGGTTTACGGTAATTTCCGGCAAGTTTCTTTGTTGTATCATACAGTTGTCTCATGTTTCCCTCTCTTGCAGCCTTTTCCGCTGTCATCGCTAAATCTTCCACATATTTACGTTTGTCGGTTCTGATGCTCCTCTTCACTTGCTTGTTTGCCTCTGTGTATTCGGCTTGTGACTTGGCTTTTTCCGCTCTTGTTCGGCTGATATTGATTGCTGCCTTCTTGTTCCTCCTTGCTTCAATTTTATCCAGTGTACCAACAGTGATCCATTCCTTGTGATGGTGCTTCTTTTGGCCCAGAACCTCCTGACATGTTGAAACGATTGCCTCCTTGATACCTTTCCAGTTGCTCTCCATGATAGTTCCCTCTCCATTTAGTATATCATGGAAGGCCTGGAACCTGTTGCTGAGGGCTATGTTGAATTTGTTGAGTTTGTCAGCATCTCGAAGAAAGGCCGTGTTGAACTTTTGTGATGTTGTCAGCACCGTTGTCCACTGCTTCTTGAGTTTTAGTTTCATCTTGGCGACCAGCAAATGATGATCGGATGCTATATCATCTCCTCTTCTGGTTCTCACATCCTCCATCGTCCTCCTGAACTTTTTGTTGATGCAGATATGGTCGATTTGATTCTGTGTAGTGTGATCCGGTGAAATCCAAGTGGCTTTGTGTATGTTTTTATGTGGAAATATGGTGCCACCTATGACCAGTTTATTGGAGGCATATAGGTTTGTGAATCTCTCACCATTTTCGTTCCTTTCTCCCAGTCCATGTTGTCTTATGACGTCTTCGTATCCAGTGTTGTCCTTTCCAACCTTAGCATTGAGATCTCCCACCAGAATTGTCAGCTCCTTGTTTGGGCAATTCTCGACGATCGACTGCAGCCTATCGTAGAATTGGTCTTTAGCGTCTTCATCGTAGTCGTTGGTAGGCGCATAGCATTGGATGACGTTCATTGTAATGCCCTCTCTCTTTGTTCTGAAGGAGGCTTTGATGATCCTTGGTCCATGAGATTCCCATCCTATAAGTGCATTTTGTGCTTTTCTGGACAGCACCAATGCAACTCCTTGTGCATGTGGGGCATTTTCTTCTTCATGGCCGGAGTATAACAGAAGTTCTCCTGAAGACAGTCGTTGTTGCCCAACCTGCGTCCAATGCGTTTCACCTATTCCAAGCACCTCCAGGTTGTATTTTCTCATTTCTGCAGCAATTTGGAAGACTCTCCCGGTTTCCCACATTGTCCGGACATTCCATGTACCTATAAAAATTGTCGCTCTGGTTGTAAGAAGGTTCATCGGCCTCATGACTTCCGAATGAACTCGGCTTTCATCATGAGACGTCATAATTATTCCTTCTACTTCCAGGGCAGAGTTTGAATGGTTTGAATGATTTTTTCTGGTTAGCGTTTTTTTAGCGCGTTGATTTTCTACGGGATGGGGTCGCTAACCCCATGCCCAACCCTCCTCCTTTACCCGGGCTTGGGACCGGCAGTAACCCCCAGAGGAGCTACAGGCGGAGTTAAATAATCATACTATCAAAATAATATTTTTAATTTTAACCTAAGATATATAATTATGTTCTAATTATCAAAACTAATCACCTTGTTTGAATAGATAGTAAACGGTTTTTAAAATGTCAATCGTGAGCACAAGACATTTATGACTGGCAGATTCAATTCTCAAGGTTTTTTCTGGTTAATATTCATGGAAACAACTAACAAAAGTAACATTAATCTGATCCGTATATCGATGCGTAGTTTTCTTTGATAAAACTACTCTTTATGTGTCCAAAAATGCAATTATACAACTGAAAGCATATACCAATCTCTAGATCTTCAAATAAATCACATGATCTGTTGAAAAAAAACTCATTCCATGTTACAGTCTACATCACCTTGTGCCTCAAACTCAACACCTACAACAACGATACACGTCGAAAGTGTCTCCAAACTATCTATCACTTTAAAGTATTAATAACAATCAAACAGATCAGGATGTTTCTAATACTCAAACACTGTCAGGTCTTCAGAACTACGTTTTTGATTAGTAGGAAAAGAGAACTGACGGAAGCCATGTAAACATAAGATGAATACAGAGTTTTTCACACCTCCAAATATTTTTAGTGTTGTTTTGTTCATGACACTTGTGTAAATTACTGTTATCTGTTTATATTGAATTAGACGTTTGACGTATTTCAGTCAGTTTATTCACTCGTATTCACTTCTAAATGAAGGTGCATTGTGAGTAGTCGCCCAATGTTGTCATCAATGTTAATTATCATCGAGTATGAGGATTTGTGGAGATTGTAGCATTCTTAACGGTTGAGTTCACTAGTCAATTTATGATAGACTTCCGTTGGAAACCTAGAAATACTGGACAATCGAATCATCTTATTATGGGACTCCTCAGTAGTGCGCATCCACCATCCCACACGTGTGATTCAAACACAGAAACTTCAGTTTGGCGCGAGAGCGCTTAACCTCTAGACCAGTGAGTTGGAATCCAATTGCGTTAATGTCTAACATCATGTTCTTACTAGTGACTAGATTCAAGATGTGAATCCTGAAGTTCTAGTGACAAGCCACGACCAGTGGAATGAGATCCGTTATCCACCTCAGACAATAGATTAAGAGTTGTGAAAGATCATCTTCAAACTACATTTATAAAACATACGGAATGATATAAGCTATTTTCAAAGTCATTCAAAGGATAATCACATAGGTAACTAACCACTACATATAGCTAATTTAAAAATCGTAGGACGAGTCTATTTCGTTTTGTCGAATTCTCATCATATACTTACAGCTTGTGATATTTCATTAACCAAACTCACAAATGGAGATTACTATGCTCATAAAGTAATAGGAGTTGGTGAGCATCTAATATATACCATGTAGTAAGTATTCAAATACAGCCGTAAAACGTAAATCAAATGTTGCACAAAAATATGACATACAACAGGAAATATTTTAATATCAAAGGAAGGTGACAGCAAAGACCAAAGGCTGAAGTTTGTTGATTACCTTATGAGATAACTGAACATTGATTAATATTTATTGATGGTATTTTGAATTGGTCTATGTTTCTTAGGCAACAGACAATCATGATTTTCAATATAAACGAAGAATGATGTAGCTATATTGGAGAAGGAGTTTAGAAAAACGGTGATACGATAGTTTTATATTATGCATCAAAAACTATCCACAGATTTGCTTACTTCAGTAACTGAAAGTCTGCTTACCAGCTTAGTTGGTTTATGTAAATTGTTTGACGAGTTAGTAATCTGTTTGAAATGTGTGCATTGTTTGTAAATCAATTTAACTTCTAAATTCTTACCAAATTTCAACATTAATTTCAGTACACTTATGTATTACATTTACTCAGTCAATAGTTTTAACAATTTCTCAATTAAAATTGAAGCTCTAACTGCTTACGTTTTATTGAGATTACCCAAAAATGTTGTAACGCTTTGACTTATTACTTGTCCATATTAAATAATGCCAGTAGATGACCTTTGCAGTTGTTCCATATTTAACATGATCATACACTGGATTGAATCTCACAAACGTTTCACTAATCATCTATGAAAACTTTGATGATTTCACTTCATGATAAAAATAATTTTCATAGTTGAAATCATGAGTCAATTGAAGCTAAACCACCATGGAAAACCTGGAAGCACTGGACGGCTGTTTCGTTCTATTATGGGACTCCTCAGAAGTGCGCATCCACGATACCGCACCCGCGAGATTCGAACTCAGGACCTACCAGCTTCGCGCCGGAGCACTTAACCGATGGTGGGATAGCTTCATTTGACTCATGATTTCAACTATGAAAATATTGAAATATCTACAAAAATCCCCTTCTGATAAAAATAGTTGTCCATCCGCACAGGTATCTCAGTACCTAAAAGGTTTTCTTCATTTCTCAATGTTCGGTAAAAATGTTTATTACCTCATTGGATAAATCCTCCAAAGATGTTTACATATCTATTGATAAAATTAACATCACCTTATGTGCAAACCATAATGAGTACATTTTGTAGAATATACAAAATTTCATTGAAACACTTTTAGAGCTATCGTAATAATGAAAATGAGTTCAATGATTCTTGAGTCAAGTGTTAGTTTATTTTAGTAATTAAGTAACAGTGGATGGTGTAGTGCAAACATTTTGAACTCAAGAAATGACCTTTATTTCTTATATATATATAGACGGTTTAACTGTTTTTATTATTATATCTTTACACACTACAAGCGGTTTTTAGAAAAACCATGGCATCTTTCTATTTTTGCATATACATATCGTGTTAACATAACTGTAAGAGTTTTTGTATCATTTATTCATAACATTGATTAAATGTTTTATTAAAGATCGAAATCCGAACATTTTATTGATTACTATTTGTGTAATGAATGAGCGTCTAAATGAAGTGTTGTTAGTAACATCTGACGTATACAAACCTGTGGAACAGCTTAGGTTGTTACGTACATATACAAGCTATTATCTTTTGATTTAGAGTTTTAGCAATAATTTATGTGATGAACCGAATGTGGTTTTCATCAACAGAGGATGGTTTCTCTGCTGAAGCTAATTTGTCCAAATTGTTAGGAATAATTTTCATACGAAATATACATATTCCTCATGCATACAGAGTTCTTACTTCATCTCATGGATAAAAGCGAATTCTGCTGTTTTGTTATCCTGAAAATGAAAAATTATTATTGAAAATAAATTAATATATTTGTATTATCCCAATGAGTAGAAAAATTAGATTTTCTGACGTTTGGTGACTCAGTGTAAGCCACTTCTTCAGAGAATAAATAACCAAATTAACATTAAACCAAGTTTAGATAGTACAACTGAACAACATGAATATTAGGTGCGATCAATCAAAAAACAGGTCTGTCTTTTGTGATATTACAAATATATTAATTTATTTGTAACAATCTACCCAATGCTCAATTTATTCAAAATTATCAAATCAAAACTTGGTAATGATACCTACAAAATATTACTTGGTTAGGACGAATAGTATAAAAGGTAATAAAATGAGTCTATCTGTTAAGGGGAAATTCAACCATGCGATTTCCCTGGTTGGGTATGATCATTTCGTGAAAATATCTATTCTTTGAGATATTTGTTTTCATCAGCAGCAGCAAACCATCGTGATATTTAAAAACTGTCTTGAAACGAAAATGATATTGTCATTCTAAATGCTTGTGTTTAAAATCATCAAGCTTGCTTTAATTGAATGAGAGGAATGTATATCGGGTTTACTTAGTGGAATACTTTCTTTAAAAGGTCCAAAACTGCACTTAGAACTAACTAAATTAATCTTAACATGAAACTGCTTAAAAGTAATGGGTAAACTAGTAATTTGGAGATTGTCTATGATAGTACTGTAGTTTGTGCTACTTATGTGGACAGATACAAGTAGTATTTCACAGGAATGTGAGGTGGAATGTTTACCAGCAGTACATTTGAATGAAGAGGACAGGAATGAAAACGGAGAGTTAGTGAAATAACAACACAATCAAAGGAATTATGGAGTATATAAAGGACAACTAAGGAAAAATGTGAAAATGAATTATATGATGTGTGATTTCCGCATTTTACAAGGCTACTGTGTAAATTTCCTTGAAACATTAAAATAAATTACGGGATCAAAGTATACTTTCACCCGATGTAGTGTCACTGCCTACAACAAGATGGGGAGAAAGCAGTTCCTCAGACGCTGTTGAAGGAGTGAGAGGAGATCCGTTATTTACAGAGGTTCGATCCAGGTGAATGACGTTGAGTGCAGTGGTCTGACTTGGCGCGTGGAATATAGTGGTCTCTGTCGACCGGGAGAAGACATCCAACGTCCGGAGTGCTGGGTGGATATGTCATCTAAATATTGTTTCTTTAAAGTGTATTATTCACATCTGCAAAATCATTTGTGTCTACTGTGGAAAACATTACATCGGACAAAGCGGACGTCCTCTTCATCTTTTTCCGAATGAACATCAATTAGCGGTCAAATGCCATAAAATGTCCTCACTAATATCAATGCACCTGGACAACTGCGGATACACATTCGTCTGGAAAGATGTGGAAATCTTGGATAAGGGAAATTCTAAAAACATCAGAGAATTTTTAGAAGCTTGACATTCAGGTCAATCAGCTATCAACAAGTACATTGAAATCGATCCAATTTATCAACCAATCAAGAAAATTATAGACAAACATAGGACCAAGAATCTAACCAACGGAATATACAACCAAAACAAACTGACAAACAATTACAGGTTTAGGGTTCACAAGAACTAATCAATATCGAAGTCTACATGACAAGCTGTGAACCATATGTGGAGAAATCTGAACACTTCACTTCTACTTGAAGTTTGTATTGATGATATCATTCGGAAGAACGATGAAAGCTCCACGACCAAAGCATCCAGCTAAGAGATTAAAACTGTGTCGAAAGCACCCACCTGAGTTACAACTCTTCACCACCATCTCGTACTCAATATCAGTTGGTCGGATACTATCAGCAACAGTGTACACATTTGCATTTATTGTTTCAGTCTCTATACTATTTTTATTGCCGCTGATCTTTATGATAAGAAAACGATTCAATGAATGATTGGTTTAAATAAGTGATCAATAACATACGAGCTACATAAATTTGAAAACACATATCTTATGAATGATTGATAAAGTGTGTTAATAGATGGTAAGACCTTTGTCAAAGAATATTAATAAGAGATTGAGCATGAAAACGTGATAAAGTTGTCATAAATAATTATCATGTTTACTTTAATCAAATCAATTATGTTTCTAATTAGTATAAACAAATAATAAGTGTCCTTGATTTCATGTGTGCACAATTGGTAACTATAATCGATTTTGATTTTTAGGCGTTTTAATTTATTACACTATTGTATCGATAAGACATCTTATTAGATTTTGTAAGGAATGTTTACTTAAAAAATTCATCGATTTTCATAAAACTTCATTGCTGATTGATTTTTAACCAACATGTTGAATGGATAATGTGTCATTTAAATAATTTTATGTTTTCTAAAATATCATGTGGCTAACTTAACTTTAATACAGTCAACACAAATGAATACAATGAAGAAGCGAACAGATTATTTAGTTGGAGTTCGATAATGTACTGTTACAGATCCCTAATATGGAAGTGTAATTTCACGGGATGAAAATATATGTAAACATATTTATTAACTTGTGACTTCGAAGATTTCAGCTAAGGTTACAAAGTCGGAAAACCTTTGAATTTGATAGTCACAAACTTTGAATCACATATAAGTCTAACTAACTGCTTATCTCATTTGAAAGTGAAGAGTTGTAGTGAAGTCCACATCAGTGCACTACTTACTAGTTACTTTCGCCTGTTACATGTGATAATCTCTAATCAAACGGGTGAATTTTGTATCACTAAAAGACCTAAGAGGCACATTTCATAAGAGGATATAACAAATTATTAATACTTCAACCTAGAAGTCTTGATGAACAATACTATAAGAAAACTATTATCATAGCTTTAGAGAAGAGATTATTGCAATTTCGACAGGATGCATTTATTGTCAAATAACTTAACTACTTCCTTACTCCTATTAATCCTCGTCGTGGAGGAGTATAAGCGAACTATCAACAATCTCCAACGAACTCTGTCCTACGGAATCCTTCCCAAATGCTATTCATCTTTCCTTTGTTTCCAATAAAAGGCACACTGTATACCTTTGGTCTTCTATTTTCCGTTTCCTTTCAGGATTCAAAATTACCACTTGTCTCGTGGTGCAGTCTCATGATTTCCGTATTTTATGTTCTAACCACATGTAATATCCTTTTCTAATTTCCTCCTCAAATGGAAGTTCGTTTGTCCTCTCACATAGTACACTGTTGCTGATGGTATCCAACCAACGGTTATTGAGTATCTCGCGTAGATAACTGTTTATAAATACTTGTACTGTTTTACTGATTGTTGTGGTAGTTCTCGAAATTTCAGATCACTACAGTAGAATTGTCTCCACGCTCGTATTGTGACTTCGATATTGGCTTACAGACAGTTGTTTTGAGTTCCACATATTCTTCAATTGTATGAATGTGGCCCTTGCTTTGCCAATCCTGGCATTTTCATCTGCATAAGATGCTCCACGATCAGATAGGTACGTGAAACATTCCACATCTTCCAGAATTTCTCCATCAAGTGTGATTAGGTTGGTGTTCTCCATGTTGTATTTGAGTATTTTATATTTTCCTTTGTGTACGTTGAGGCTGACTGATGCATAAACTGTTGATACACTAGTAGTTTCCTTACCTGCATTTGTTGATGTGACTGAGATAGAAGAGCTAGGTCATCTAAGAATTCCGAATCGTTTAATTGACTCCGAACTGTTGATTGTATTCCGTGCTTTCCCTCAGATGCAGAGGTCTCCATAATTATGTCGACCGCCACACTAGTGGAGCAGCGGAATTTCGGTGTTCATTAAAACTAACAAAAACGCAGTATGCATATAGATGTTATTGTAAGATTGAAACAAGAACAATACATCTAAATTTTAGAAGTTTTTAAAAATAGTATGAATACCGAGGTTATAACTTATAGTAATCACGATGTCATTAATCCAAATTGACGGAATGATTAATTAAGAAGATACTTTTCATTGACCAGAATTAGTTTCATGAAATTTGTAAGTAAAAAGTAGCTATGGCACACAGTTTGCATGAATAATAATATTATATACTTCATGCAAATGTATGACAATGGAATAATTAGGCTCATGTGGTTTATCTTACTACTAACAGGAAAGATAATACAAATAATCTTCTCTCTCTAGACACATAAATAAAAGTAGGTATCTCGCCACGAGAACATGAATCCTAATGCTATGACAGTTTTCTCAGAATTCGGACATTTAAAACCCAAGAATAAATTTGGTTGTCTCCACTTTGACTTTCCCGAAATAAAAATGGAACCAAATTGTTTACTGTAATGCAGATTCATTTGAGAACAACATTGTCAATCGAGGTTAAAGGTACCCTTCAAATTCAGATTTGATAAACATAAAAAATTGATTTTATAACTTCTTAATTTTGTAATTGAACAACAATTCGAATATTACTTACTACTGAGTGTGGTAGTTGTAGTTAGAAACTGATTCTGACTATTATGAGTTACTCGTCTATAGTTAACGGAATTTTCATCATTACTCTCTAAATATTAATTGTAAACCGATGAACATATGTACTTTAACAATAAGAGTATTTAAAATTTGTGCTATTCAAACAAGAGAATTGTATTTGTTAATTAATTCAGTATTATCTGGTGTTTATGAATTAATTCGACTACAATTGGTAAAAGGCAACTGACGAACACTTTTTTCAATGTCGAAATATGAATTTATACAGATCGGAACTATACTCATTTAGTTCCTGGATTCGAATCTCGCGATGCGGGATCGTGGATGCGTACTGCTGAGGAGTCCCACAATAGAACGAAACGGCCGTCCAGTGCTTCCAGGTTTTCCATGGTGGTCTAGCTTCAATTGACTCAAGCTTTCAACTATGAATATACTAAATAAACCAGTGATCCATAACATATTGAATAGTTAGCAATAGTTGATAATATTACTTACTTACTTACTTACGCCTGTTACTCCCAATGGAGCATAGGACGCCGACCAGCATTCTCCAACCCACTCTATCCTGGGCTTCCTTTTCTAGTTCTATCTAGTGCTTGTTCATTCTTCTCATGTCTGTCTCTATTTCTCGGCGTAATGTGTTCTTTGGTCTTCCTCTTCTCCTTTGACATTCAGGATTCCATGTGAGTACTTGTCTTGTGATGCAATTAGCTGATTTCCTCAAAGTGTGCCCAATCCACTTCCAGCGCTTCTTCCTGATTTCTTCCTCTGCTGGAATCTGGTTTGTTCTCTCCCACAGTAACTTGTTGCTGATAGTGTCTGGCCATCGGATCAGAAGTATCTTGCGTAGACAGCTGTTGATAAACGCTTGTATCTTCTGGATAATGGCTTTCGTAGTTCTCCACGTCTCCGCCCCATACAGTAGAACTGTCTTCACATTTGTATTGAAAATTCTAACCTTGGTGTTGGTTGACAATTGTTTTGAGCTCCAGATGCTTTTCAGTTGTAGGTATGCTGCTCTTGCTTTGCCGATCCTCACCCTCACATCTGCATCTGATCCACCGTGTTCATCAATGATGCTTCCCAGATATGTGAAGATTTCCACATCCTCCAAAGCTTCTCCGTCAAGTGTAATTTGATTGGTGCATATTGTATTGTATCGGAGAGTCTTGCTTTTTTCTTTGTTTATATTGAGACCTACTGCTGCTGAGGCTGCTGCTACACTGGTCGTTTTCTCCTGCATTTGTTGTTGCGTTTGTGATAGAAGAGCCAGATCATCCGCGAAGTCTAAATCGTCAAGCTGCATCCTGCCTGTCCACTGTATTCCGTGATTTCCACCAGATGTTGACATCTTCATGATCCAGTCGATGACCAGGAGAAAGAGAAAGGGTGAGAGTAAGCAACCTTGCCTAACACCGGTCTTTACTTGAAACAAGTCGGTGAGTTGTCCTCCATGCACGATTTGGCAGTTTAGTCCATCATAGGAGTTCCGTATGATATTTACTATTTTCTCAGGCACGCCATAGTGTCGAAGAAGCCTCCATAGTGTCGTCCTGTCCACACTATCAAATGACTTCTCGTAGTCGATGAAGTTGATGTAGAGTGATGAATTCCATTCGATTGATTGTTCCACAATGATCCGCAGAGTTGCGATTTGATCTGTGCACGATCTATCCTTACGAAATCCAGCTTGTTGATCTCGAAGTTGGGCGTCCACGAAATCCTTCATCCTGTTTAACAATACCCTGTTGAAGACTTTTCCTGGTATTGAGAGAAGAGTGATGCCCCTGTAGTTGTCGCACTTGCTAAGATCACCTTTCTTTGGTATTTTGATCAGAAGTCCTTTTTTCCAGTCTGTTGGAACTTGTTCTTTGTCCCAAATCTTACTGAAGAGGATGTGGAGTATCTTGGCAGTTGCTGCTACATTTGCTTTCAGTGCGTCTGCCGGGATGTTGTCCGGTCCCGCTGCTTTGCCACTCTTGACTTGTCTAATGGCCATGCTGATCTCTTCAATTGTTGGTGGGCCAATATCGATTGGGAGGTCTGTGGGTGCTGCTTCGATGTTGGGTGGGTTCAGTGGAGCTGGTCGATTTAAGAGTTCCTTGAAGTGTTCTACCCACCTGTTTCGTTGTTCTTCAATGTCGGTGATTACTTTGCCTTCCTTGCTTTTCACTGGTCTTTCTGGTTTACGGTAATTTCCGGCAAGTTTCTTTGTTGTATCATACAGTTGTCTCATGTTTCCCTCTCTTGCAGCCTTTTCCGCTGTCATCGCTAAATCTTCCACATATTTACGTTTGTCGGTTCTGATGCTCCTCTTCACTTGCTTGTTTGCCTCTGTGTATTCGGCTTGTGACTTGGCTTTTTCCGCTCTTGTTCGGCTGATATTGATTGCTGCCTTCTTGTTCCTCCTTGCTTCAATTTTATCCAGTGTACCAACAGTGATCCATTCCTTGTGATGGTGCTTCTTTTGGCCCAGAACCTCCTGACATGTTGAAACGATTGCCTCCTTGATACTTTTCCAGTTGCTCTCCATGATAGTTCCCTCTCCATTTAGTATATCATGGAAGGCCTGGAACCTGTTGCTGAGGGCTATGTTGAATTTGTTGAGTTTGTCAGCATCTCGAAGAAAGGCCGTGTTGAACTTTTGTGATGTTGTCAGCACCGTTGTCCACTGCTTCTTGAGTTTTAGTTTCATCTTGGCGACCAGCAAATGATGATCGGATGCTATATCATCTCCTCTTCTGGTTCTCACATCCTCCATCGTCCTCCTGAACTTTTTGTTGATGCAGATATGGTCGATTTGATTCTGTGTAGTGTGATCCGGTGAAATCCAAGTGGCTTTGTGTATGTTTTTATGTGGAAATATGGTGCCACCTATGACCAGTTTATTGGAGGCATATAGGTTTGTGAATCTCTCACCATTTTCGTTCCTTTCTCCCAGTCCATGTTGTCTTATGACGTCTTCGTATCCAGTGTTGTCCTTTCCAACCTTAGCATTGAGATCTCCCACCAGAATTGTCAGCTCCTTGTTTGGGCAATTCTCGACGATCGACTGCAGCCTATCGTAGAATTGGTCTTTAGCGTCTTCATCGTAGTCGTTGGTAGGCGCATAGCATTGGATGACGTTCATTGTAATGCCCTCTCTCTTTGTTCTGAAGGAGGCTTTGATGATCCTTGGTCCATGAGATTCCCATCCTATAAGTGCATTTTGTGCTTTTCTGGACAGCACCAATGCAACTCCTTGTGCATGTGGGGCATTTTCTTCTTCATGGCCGGAGTATAACAGAAGTTCTCCTGAAGACAGTCGTTGTTGCCCAACCTGCGTCCAATGCGTTTCACCTATTCCAAGCACCTCCAGGTTGTATTTTCTCATTTCTGCAGCAATTTGGAAGACTCTCCCGGTTTCCCACATTGTCCGGACATTCCATGTACCTATAAAAATTGTCGCTCTGGTTGTAAGAAGGTTCATCGGCCTCATGACTTCCGAATGAACTCGGCTTTCATCATGAGACGTCATAATTATTCCTTCTACTTCCAGGGCAGAGTTTGAATGGTTTGAATGATTTTTTCTGGTTAGCGTTTTTTTAGCGCGTTGATTTTCTACGGGATGGGGTCGCTAACCCCATGCCCAACCCTCCTCCTTTACCCGGGCTTGGGACCGGCAGTAACCCCCAGAGGAGCTACAGGCGGAGTTAGTTGATAATATGGCGGGATGAAAAGGCAAAACTATATTCCTTTACTCAGTGTGACTTTTTGTTCAACATTGCTTCTATTTTTAATTCAATATGATAATTACTCTGTATAGTATTTGTGTTTGTTTTCCAGTGTAATATTTTCTTCGGTATAACAATAATTTATATGGGTGTGATGTTTTATTGAAGATACGATACACTTTAATTAAATGAATATGATCTATACCCAACATGACACTCAGCATATGATTTATTTATTAACTCTGATTATCTTTCATATACGTGATTTCATCATAAATAATAATTAAAATGGGTGTACAATCAATATATAAATGAGTGTATTTTCGACTAGAGTCGTTGTATTTTGTGGTTGATGAATTTTAAATTGTACCAGTCTTGGTGTTCTTATATCGTGGGAATTGCAATGGTACCTTATTTTACAAGTATAAGTAATAGGAGAAACTGACATAATAATTAAAGACGACCAGACATAAAAATTGATGACTGATTCATAATAATTGACCATCAGTCATAATAGAAGATATTTATCAAATTATCATGAAATGTCAAAATGTGCAAACGTATCAATTTTAAATGCATGAAATCCAATTACATGAATTATCAGATGTACTCAATCATACGTGACTTCTTTTGTAGGGCTTCAAGTAATTTTTTTTTCACTAAACAAGTCTAATAATTGTTAACGACTGGTTGATTTAACTAGTTGATTAAACATTATTTTAATCAATACATGAAAACATATATATCCATATGCAAATGCAATCCTGTCGATATGTGTGCATTTTTATCACTATTATTATTATCATAAGTAATACACAAAACTGACGACAATTTTAATCACTTACACCCAATACCATGTGTTATGGAAACTGGTAGAATATTTCAATTCAATCAAAGTTTGTGTAGACAAACGCAACAACTGTAACTTTCAGATCAAATCACGGTAAGTAATGTTTATTAGAACGAAGTAAATGATTTCTTTTGACTACTATGGAACCACATTTGTTTGAATACTAAATCAATTTAAACACAGTGTATACGTTATTCTTTTAAAACTACACTTGATTTAATCAAAATGCAATTGCACGACTGAATGCATATACCAATCTCTAGATCTTCAAATAAATCACATGATCTGTTGAAAAAAAACTCATTCCATGTTACAGTCTACATCACCTTGTGCCTCAAACTCAACACCTACAACAACGATACACGTCGAAAGTGTCTCCAAACTATCTATCACTTTAAAGTATTAATAACAATCAAACAGATCAGGATGTTTCTAATGCTCAAACACTGTCAGGTCTTCAGAACTACGTTTTTGATTAGTAGGAAAAGAGAACTGACGGAAGTAATGTAAAGATAAGATGAATACAGTGTTTTCCACACCTCCAAATATTTTTAATTTTGTTTTGTTCACGTTATTCGTGTAAATTGCTGTTATCTGTTTATATTGAATTAGAGGTTTGACGTATTTCAGTCAGTTTATACACTCGTATTCATATCTCAATGGTAATGTATTATTTTAATCAGCTAACTCTTTTCCTAATCAATGTTGTGATACCAAATGTTGCTGTGATCTCTGTATTGGGAATTCAAACTAATGATTTAGTTTTCCGTGCTTCAACACATGGTCTAATGGAATACATTTATGGTTAAAGATATTCATGTTGTAAAACAGTCAATTGCTGGACAAAATAGTTTATTGTTTTGTTAACGTACATCAGTATGTGATACCATATGATACTTTGAAATGTATTATGTTTCTAGAGTAGGCCTGTTTTCTACTAGTTTGAAATTCGAACACACTATATCCTGACAGATATGTTTTTCTAATGGAATTTTTATTGGTTATTATCAATTTTGTTATAATTAGTTCAGAGACAGCAATCTAGTGGACAAATAGAAGTAGTAAACTAGCTTGAATAGGAAAAAAAGGACAATCTATAAATTTTAAGTTTAATACAATGATGTACATAATCCAATCCACAGAATCTCTTTGAATGATAACGGTTTCAATCTGAGTACATTTATATGAAAAGTAATATTTCACAACTTTCTGAATTATAAGTTTATGACTTAAAGGTATTTCGAAAATATTATGAACCATTTTACTATTGATAAGAATAGGAACTGAGAAAATAAAGTAACCTAAAAGACGACTGAAAATTTTATACCTGTTTCTTTTAAGAAAGCAACCGACAACAAAACATAATTAAATGCACAAGTACAATGTTCCACCTGTTTCACTGGAGTAACTTTGATTCCTTATTTAATACAGTTTTACTTAAGTTTCTTCTGAGTATATGAGTCACTAATATACTATGGTTGTATATCCATGTGAATGCTTTTTTGAATACTGATTGATTGATAAAACGACAAGTTACATGTTTAAATATTATGAATTTCAACTAACCGGTTGTTGATAATTGTGAGAGAGTTTTGATCAGTTTTATTTGACAATCAACTCCGCCTGTAGATCTCCTAGGGTTACTACCGATTCCAAGAACACAAAATGGAGAAGTATTGGACATGGATTCAGCAACTCCATCACGTAGAAAACAACATTTTTAAAAATGCGTGAACCGGAATAAACAGTGTAAACCATTCAAATTCTGTCCTCCGAGTGGAAGAATCTACATTCAGAAGAATTATTACAACTCATAGTGATACTCGAGATTGTTCTGAAGTCATATTTGATGATATCCATCCTAACAACCACATCGACAATTAATATAGGTACATAGAATGCTCGAACAATGTAGGGGACATGGAGGACTTATCAAATAGTTAAGAATATGAGGAGGACCTGACCATCCTGATGGAATACTTAAACGTCAAAATTAAAATGGACAACACCAGATAGGAAGATGTCATGGGACGACATGGACTGACTGGGAGAAACAAACGAGAATGGTGAGAAATTTCCAAATTTGTATCAACAAAAAATTTCGAAGATCAATGGAAGATGTGAGAACCAGGAGAGGAGCTGACATAGCTTTAGATCACCACCTGGTTGTGGCCAAGATGAGACTGAAACTAAAGAAACACTGAAAAACTGGACAAACAGCACTACAAAGGTTCGATACAGCCTTCCTTTGAGATACTGACAAACTCAACGAATTCAAGATAACCCTCAACAACAAATTCCAAGCTCTACAGAATCTACTGAAAAGAGAAATTGAGATGGAGGGCAACTGGAAAGAGATCGAAGAAACATTTCCTTGGGCGTGTCAGGAGGTCCTGGGTCGCAAGAAGCATCATAATAACGAATGGATCTCTATAGGAACCCTGGATAAGATTGAAGAAAGGAAGAACAAGAAAATAGCAATTAACGACAGTCGAACACGATCAGAGAAAGTCAAAGCGCAAGCAGAGTACGCAGAAGCAAACAAGGAAGTGAAGAAGAACATTAAAGCCGACAAGCAGAAATACATGAGCAAAGTAGCAACGACAGCTGAAAAAGATGCAAGAGAGGGGAATATGAAACAACCATATGATACTACAAAGAAACTGGCAGGGAGATTTAGTAAACCGGAGAGACCAGTCAAGGACAAAGAAGGGAAGACAATCACTAAGATTCAAGAACAGAGGAAAAGATGGCAGAATACTTTGAGGAACTGCTGAATAGACCAGCTCCATTGAATCCACTGGACATCGAAGCAGCACACACAGACCTTCCTATATCTGTCACTCCACCAACAGCCGAGGAAATTAAGAAGGCCATCAGACAAATCAAGAATTGGAAAGCAGCAGGACCTGATAACATACCAGCTGAGGCAAATAGGCTCCACGTTTTATTCAGGAAGGTTTGGGGAGAAGGGACGCGTACCAGAAGATTGGAAAGAAAGATGCCTCATCAATATACCAGAGAAAGTTCTGGGCCAATGTGAGGATTACAGAGGCATCACACCGTTGTCCGTCCCAGGAAAAGTTTTCGACAGTGTTGTTCAACCGGAAGAAAGACGCGGTAGACGCCCAACTTCGAGATCAACAGTCTTGATTCCGTATGGATCAGTCGTGCACAGACCAGATTGCGACACTACGGATCATCGTTGAACAATGAATTGAGTGGGATTCGTCAATATATATCAACTTCATTGACTATGAGAAGGCGTTTGACAGTGTGGAAAGGGGAACATTATGGAAAATTCTTTGACACTATAGCGTAATTAGCTGGGAAGATCGTCAACATCATCCGGAATTTACAAAACAGACTACACTTCAACGTAGTGCATCGAGGACAGCTGCAAGACCCATTCCAAGTGAGAACCGGAGTCAGATAAGGCTGTTTACTGTTCTCCTTCCTCTTTCTTCTGATGATTGACTGAATTATGAAGACCTCCACATTTGAGGGCAAGAAGGGAATACAATGGACATTTCAAAATCAATTAGGCGATTTGGACTTCGCAGATGGCCTAGCCCTCCTATCCCATACACTAGGACAAATACAGACGAAGACAACAAATGTAGCAGTAGCCTCTGCAACAATAGGCCTCTACATGCACAAAGGAAAAGCAAGATTCTCAAATGCAACACGGAGAACACCAACCCAATCACACTTGATGGCGAAACTCTGGAAGAGGTGGAAACATTCAACATTTCTACAATTGAAGAACATATGGAACTCAAAACAACTCTCAACCAATTTCAAGGTCAGAATATTTAATACGAACGTCAAGACAGTCCTACTGTACGGAGCTGAAACGTGGAGAACTACTACGACCATCATCAGGAAGGTACAAGTATTTATAAACAATTGTCTACGCAAAATACTCAACACTAACTGGCCGGATATCATAAGTAACAGAGTTTTATTGAAGAGGACGAACCAGCTTCCAGCTAAAGACGAAATGAGGAAAAGACGTCTGAAGTGGATCGGACATACATTGAGGAAATCACCAAACTGCATCACGAGGCAATCCCTAACTTGGAATCCAGAAGGGAAGCGGAAAAGAGGAAGACCAAAGAATACATTACGCCGGGAAATAGAAGCCACTGGAAAGGATTGCCCAAGACAGGGTTGGATGGAGAATACATACATACACAGAAGTAACTGCAAACCGGTTGCATTCAGGAGGATTTGAGAGGGGGGACGCGTACCAATGGACTGGAAAGAAGCATACCTCATCAAGATACCAAAGGAAGATCTGAGCAGATGTGAGAATTACGCCGGGAAATAGAAGCAGATATAAAAAGGATGAATAACAACTGGAAAGGTTTGCTCTGGACAGAGTTGGATGGAGAATGCTGGTGGGTGGTCCACGTTCCTCCACGAGGGGTGACAGGCGTAAGTAAGTAAGTATGTAACACGATGAAGAAACTGGTAGGAAAATATAGTAAAGCAGAGAGACCGGTCAAGGACAACCAGTGAGATTCAAGATTAGACTGACGGACGGGCAGAAAATATTGAAGAACTATTGAGTAGACCAGTCCTACTCAACTCATCCGAAATTAAAGCAGCATACACAGACCTTCCTGTAAATGTCACTCCAACAAAGATGGACAAAATTTGGATAACGATCAGATAAATGAAGAGTGAGAAAGCAGCAGGACCTGAGAATACAACAGTCGAAACGCTAAAGTAAAACGTAGAAAAATCTGCAAAAATGCTTCACATTCTATTCAGGAATATTTAGATGGAAGAACAAGCGACGACAGACAGACTAGAAAGAGGTACATCTCGTCAAAATATCAAAGAATGGAGATCTGAGGAAATGTGAGAACTGCAAAGACATCACATTACTATCGATACCAGGAAACGTTTCCAACAGAGTACTGATGAGCCGACTGAAAGACATAGTAGACGCCGAACTTTGAGATCAACGGGCTGAATTCCGCATGGATTGGTAGTGCAAAGACGAAATCGTGGCAATACGGACCATGGTCGAACAATCAGACGAATGGAACTTGTCACTATACGTCAACTTCCTTGATTATGAGAAAGCATTTGACAGTGTGAATAAAGGAACCTGGAAGGACCTTCTCTGACATTATGGAGCATGTGGCTGAAAAAATCGTCAATATTTACACAATGGACTAAACTGCAAAGTCGTTCATGGAAGACAGCTGACAGATGCATTCCAAGTGAAGATCGGAAGCGAACAAAGCTGCTTAATCTCCCTATCCTGTTTCTTCTGTCGTTTGATTGGATTATGGAAACATCTACATCTGAGGGAAAGCACGGAATACAATCAACAGTTCGGAGTCAATTAAACGATTCGAAATTCTTAGATGACCTAGCTCTTCTATCTCAGTCACATCAACAAATGCAGGTAAGGAGACTACTAGTGTATCAACAGTTTATGCATCAGTCAGCCTCAACGTACACAAAGGAAAATATAAAATACTCAAATACAACATGGAGAACACTAACCTAATCACACTTGATGGAGAAATTCTGGAAGATGTGGAATGTTTCACGTACCTATCTGATCGTGGAGCATCTTATGCAGATGAAAATGCCAGGATTGGCAAAGCAAGGGCCACATTCATACAATTGAAGAATATGTGGAACTCAAAACAACTGTCTGTAAGCCAATATCGAAGTCACAATACGAGCGTGGAGACAATTCTACTGTAGTGATCTGAAATTTCGAGAACTACCACAACAATCAGTAAAACAGTACAAGTATTTATAAACAGTTATCTACGCGAGATACTCAATAACCGTTGGTTGGATACCATCAGCAACAGTGTACTATGTGAGAGGACAAACGAACTTCCATTTGAGGAGGAAATTAGAAAAGGATATTACATGTGGTTAGAACATAAAATACGGAAATCATGAGACTGCACCACGAGACAAGTGGTAATTTTGAATCCTGAAAGGAAACGGAAAATAGAAGACCAAAGGTATACAGTGTGCCTTTTATTGGAAACAAAGGAAAGATGAATAGCATTTGGGAAGGATTCCGTAGGACAGAGTTCGTTGGAGATTGTTGATAGTTCGCTTATGATCCTCCACGACGAGGGTTAATAGGCGTAAGGAAGTAGTTAAGTTATTTGACAATAAATGCATCCTGTCGAGATTGCAATAATCTCTTCTCTAAAGCTATGATAATAGTTTTCTTATAGTATTGTTCATCAAGACTTCTAGGTTGAAGTATTAATAATTTGTTATATCCTCTTATGAAATGTGCCTCTTAGGTCTTTTAGTGATACAAAATTCACCCGTTTGAATAAAGATTATCACATGTAAAATTAACAATAGTTTTTTTCCGTTTCATAGAAGTGAACCTCATTCAGTGAACATAGTGAATCCATAATGAAGTTCATTTTTAGTATCTGTTTTCTTAAAATAATAGAGAAGTAGAACAAGATAAATTATTTCCTTACTTTAGTGACTGGAAAATAATTTCATGTAATTAGTTCCCTTTATGAATTTAAATAAAGCCAGAACATATATTGATGCAGAATAATATGAATTCATTATACAATATATATATTATATAATTGGCTATATTGAGTCAACACACACAGTATGCACATATGGCAATTAAAGAATGACCAGTTGCAGTCCTAAACATCAATGGGAAGAGTCAAACAAACGATACCGAATGAATTTAAACTTCACCCCATCGCACAAGCAAGTGGCTATTAGGACTCAGTAGCTCAGTGGATAACGCATTGGCGTTTGAAACGGAATGTACTGGGTTCTAGTTCCAGAGTGAACATCAACTCTTAGATGCAAGCACATCCAGCTGACGAGTCCCAAATTGGACGAAATGCGCGTCCTAGATTCAACTGCTAGCCACTATCCATCTCTGCTTACCGTGCTTGAGAATTTAGGCTTTATCGAGGCAACACACACAGTATGCACATATGGCATTTAGAGACTGACCAGTTGCAGTCCTAAACATCAATGGGAAGATTCAAACAAACAATACATATAGTTATTATTATATATAATTGCTCCACCTACAACTTCAAGTCTTCCAGCCTAACATCATAACATTTATATTCTGCTATTAATTCTTGCAGAAAATATTCCTCTCAATGGCTCTGTGTTATTTCTCTTGGTACAAACTGCCACTTTTCGCCTTTATACACGCATTATTTTGGCTCCCCACCGTGTAAGTATTTTTTTTATGTTGTTTCCTCAACACCTACAGTTGGTTAACTGTAAAACTAAATATAAATATCTAAGACTCACAACTCAGTGATAAAATGTCGAACATCAACATTTTGATAAATGTAAAAACACATGCACATCATGCACATATTTTCTGCGATTTATCAACAGGTCTTCATATCACAATTGAAAACGTTTATTTGGAATCAGAGTGGATGTAAATGTATCAGAAGTAGATACGGTGATAATGATCATTATAAAATAATGCAAATGTTCACAGATTTACTGTAAAGTTTCATGAATTATGCAGGTGCATACTTTGTAGAGGTGAATCAGTATTGAGTAAATACCTGAAACGAAAACTTATCGGGAAACCAAATAAAAAAATAACTCTAACCGAATTTGATACTTATGATACGTATGAAACAAAGGAAGAAAGTATTGGTATACTAATATTTCTACTTAACCTATGCAATGAAAACCGATATGATATTGTTGTGGCCAATATGTGTGTGAGGTCCGAGAGAAAGAATGAAAGCGAATGAATAATAACAGAAAACGTATGCTTAGTGGGAACATGGTTATGAATGTTGGATCTGCTGCGCTAAGTTAAACGAGGTAGACATAGTATGGACACCTTACTGGTACTGTGAATCTAACAATCATTCCTAAGCCTTTGTAAGTTATGCAACTTGTGTACATCAAAATTGAAAAATCAGTACAGTTTGTTGAAGGTGGTGACATGGAATCATGGTGTGAGTATTGTTTGATGAAATCCAAATAAAAATTGAAACTCGTCTATTCGTTCCTTAATTATTTAGTTCCTATAATTTAAGTATTGTTTACAAAGTATTGAGTTTATTGAACTTTAATTTTGTGTTAAATATAATCCTACAATAGACGAATTATTTAGGAATATTTCTCATAATATTTACAAATGATCTTCAATTAACTTCAATGTTATGATTAGTTGTGTTTCAAAAATACCGTTTTCTGTACTCAGTATGGTCTATCAACTTGTAATTTATGCGATTTTAAATTTCACTTTTATGACCATATGAACTGTGTAGTAAAATCGTTTTTCTTTAGTCTTATTTCGTTGATTGAAAGTTTAGGAAAAGGAAGGTTTAGTAGTGTATTCAGAGTGAGAGTACAGAAAAATATGCCGTAGATTCATTATTAGAGGCTTGTGATACGGAACATACATCATCAGTTTATAGTCGGGATCAAAATGACAATCAATGGGAAGTCAGTTAGAAAATCATGGAAAAAACACTCAGTAGAACATACAGAAAGTATTAGATTGATATCACGTTGGAATCATGTTTTACTTCTGAATACACTCAGATAGATTTGGTTATCCCTACAGATTGAAGTAAAGAGAGATCAATGATTCAATAAATTCCATATGAACGCGATAATAATTATGCACCAGAATGAGAGTTAACCAATTAGTGAAAAACATGTCAAGACTACGTTTTTTATATACCTGATTCGAGAATATTGAATGTATGAAGCGGATTATCATCCATGAGTTCCACACGAAAATAAACATGCTATCCGATATTCCTCGGTTTTTAATATAAATAGTATTACTTAATTATAACGGCTTATTATAAATTTTTTTTTATTTGCACACTCATTTATAAAAATGATCTTGATTTAATTTCCATCTAAGATATCTGATCGCGATTTCCCGTGACCATATTTCACCAGTCGTACCATATGTAAGGTAGGTTAGTTTTTCACTTCTATAGTCACATTTTCATTGTCACTAAAAAATTGTACCTATATTACTAAAAATAAAAACAAGTGAATATAGGATTTAATCACTCATTTCCAATTTTATAAAATGACTTAAAAATGGTTTATCAGCAAACCGGTATAGTTCCTTGTAAGTTTCAAAAACGAGTATTGTGGTCATACTGCAGAGTAGTAAAAATATACAGGGCGGCACTTTCACATGAATCAAAATGCTTTGTTTGAACAGTACTTATTCAATAACCACATAAATCAATATTATATTTGATTTTGGTTTTAAACGATTTCTGTAACACTGTTTCTACTACTTTATTATTGAAGTACTCCTCAACAGAGTTAACTGATATGCATCCTCATCGTGTTTGTCTAAAAATGTAGTGGTACAATCTAAGATAACAATGATTGTAGTTTTCACTTGACCTGTTAAATAACAAAGATTATTTGGAGTTGATTATCAAGATTTATTTAACACAATTACGGAATGACGAATATGAAGCCGCTTTCATTCTTGATTCGATAAGGTTATTATTTCCACATCCTCCATAAAGTAGAGACAAATTTATCATTTCTAACAAAGTCACTAAGGTCAAAATTAGCTGATTCTTTGAAAACTATTTAGAAATTGTTTGGTGATAGAACAAAACATCGCACAGTAATCGAAGTTAAACAGAAGACACTTACCAGGAACCTTATTATTTCTCAATGCAACATTGTTGTATAATTTTCAACTGAACATACGAGGTGAAGTAGGTAAGTAGGTACATTGATTAAACAATGAAAGCAAGGAAAACAAACAGACAATAGAATAATTTTTTTAGATTAAATCATTTTATATAATCAAACAAATAAAGTATTGAGTAGATTTTATAAGTAACTTAAAAGCAGAATATTGATTTGAGTAACTAATAATATATTTGTGTGATAAATTTCGAACAGCGTAAATTTACAGATTTTTATCAAACGATCTTTAAATACATGGAACTCTGTGAAAGGATGATGTGAATAATAACAATAATTCACAAGCATTGTAAGCAAAGATGGATAGTGGCTAGCAGTGGAATATAGGACGCGCGTTTCATCCTATTTGGGACTCGTCAGCTGTATGTGCTTGCATCTCAGAGTTGATGTTCACTTTGGGACTCGAACTCAGTACCTTCAGGAATCAGTGGCCGAGTGGATAACGTGATGGCGTTTGAAGCTAAAGGTACTGGATTCGAGTCCCAGAGTGAACATCAACTCTGAGATGCAGGCACATCCAGCTGACAAGTTCCAAATAGGACGAAACGCACGTCCTGGATTCTACTGCTAGCCACTATCTATCTTTGCTTACAATGCTTGTGAATTAAGGCTATATTGAAGCAATACGCACAGTAAACACATATGCTAATTAGAGACTGACCAGTTGCAGTCCTAAGCATCAATGGGAAGATTCAAACAAACAATACTAAATGAATTTAAATAACAATGATTATTGTGTATCTTCATCAAGATGTATTCAGAAATAATCATATCAATTTAATGAGATTTCAGTATAAATGAAGTAAAGTATTTAAAATGCTTCACTGAACAATGATTGTTAGAACAATCATTTAAAATAGGTCCCTTCTCTGAATTTCATGCTTTTTAATGTTTCTATGCATTGTAAGATGAAAAAACAAATCATATCAAATATAATATCACATAAGTATAGGTGATTTGTGTAAATATTTGAGGAAAACAATACAGTTGAGAAAAGGTAATAGGTATCTTATCACTCTGAACATTATCATGCATTAATGATCACAGGGAACGACTCAAAGTGAGTATAAATTCTTTCTATAAACATAATGAAAGTATGAGTTTTCTCATATCTTGAACGTTTCATTGTTAAGTTTTCAAAACTGTTTTTAAAGAAATTCTTTGGTCTTTTCACGTGAAATCTACCACTGTCCAGGAACGTGGTTCTATTCTCTTTCTATCCGTCTGAGAATACGACTGCATTTAATTCTGAAACTAACAAGGGATGTGTTTCACCACCCACGATAACATGGTTCCGCTACTCTTCCTTATGTTTGTCCTTACCCGTGATTTGATAGGTTAACGTGATGGGATGTGACGTAATCAACTATGAAATGTCGAGACCTTTATGATAAATACAGGTTTATTCTTATTAATGAGGTTCATTTTGGAAGTATAGTTTATCTCGTTCACGGCTGTGACTTGCGTACTGATGATCCAATGTGACGTCATTTTGTATTTACAAAGCTTATTCAAGAACCAATTCATCACAAAATTCGTATCTCAAATAACTGATATATCGTACGTTTATATCCTAAATACGTTCAAATTTCTGATGAGCACACTCGTTTATGACTAAAAATCATCAGCGAAAAGTACTTTCAAGGGGCTGCCCGTAGCAACACCGTCGGCCTGTTACAAATGTCAATATTGAAATGGGAAGTCAACTTTTACAGTACATAATAAAACTATCAATTTCAGTAGAGTTGGGCTAGTGTGGAAAAGCAAAGATATGCATGATATACAGCAACATAAAATATCATACATAGTCTTTACTTTAACCTCAGTTTTTTCAAGATCACTAATTTCAAATATTTTTTGGAGAAAACTCACATTCATCAAAGACTGAACTTCGAAGTTTCATTATTCATTTCACTAGCTGTTGTATACTTGCAAGACATATAATTGATACCAACCCTAGCGAAATTGTACATTTGTAATTACTAAGTAATCTGTACCAGTTTAGGACTTCAATATAAGGGTATGGAAATCCTCAGATTAACGACTAGAAATGTTGCTATGAAACGGATAGAAATCTCGAATTCAAAAGATCAATGTTATTTGGGTAACCCTAAATCTATTTCAATGATTTAGGGTGTGACAAATTAATACCTCTCGTAGTTTTGATTCGTCTGAGCTTTCATTCATTTGATCTTATCTAGTTTACATGTAGAATTGTGTTAACTAGGATATCAGTGATTAATCCATTTCTGCAGTTTAACTTTATCTCATCAACACACTTTCAACATTCATACTGCATAAAGTTTCACGCATATTAGTATGTGAAAATTGATTGTTTATTGGAATATTTATTTATATGATGTTTTCGAAGTAAATTTGTTATAGATTACATCTACTGAAAGTTTGTTCGTTGAAAATCAATTTGGTGCATGGAAAACCATTGATAACTGTTCTCTTCGCTAACAGTGTTTCAACCAATTACTGAATAGAAAAACTTTTTCAACAGTAAATACAAGTTTTCTATTCACTTACATTTCCAATTATTTAAAAATCAATATGAACTTAATTTCCATTTATGCAAAATTATTTGTAGCGCACTTGGTATCTATCCACCGGAGAAGTATATGTTTATGGCTCTAATGTCAATTTATGGAATAATGGGTAAGTTGAACTGTTTTCTGTCATCAATATTTTATATTCTCAATTAAATTTTTGAAACAGAATACTCATCAATATATAATGAATTTGAGTTTCCCGTGTTCTAAATTGCAATATAATGATAATTTAAATGTTACTTATGGTATGTGAGAACTCGACCTGATCTGAGATCTACTCTTAAATTACTTTGAATGTGATGATGCATACAATAGTGATGATTCTCATAGGTGTATTTAAGTGCCAATTATTAAAACACTTTATGAGGTCTGTGCATACGATTTTGAATAAAAGCATAATCGACGGTAATTACACTGGATCACTACTGTGTTTAAGAAATGTTTCACGACATATTTATGAGTACATTGCTTCGTTTTTCTGCAATATCCATACAGTCTGTATTCGATTTTGTCAGTCCTACCTATATTCCTGACTCCCTGCATACGTACGTATAAACATGCATACTACATACATACGCATGTATATCCGTACATACACACATACAACAAAGATAATTTTTAAATGTAATAGTACTTGCATTGGTTCTTATTATATTTATATTTAAGTGCACATTTGTGGTGTACACATGAAACCTTAATCAAACGATTGTTAGAAGATACTTCCAAGTGAGTATTTTATCTACTAGATCAACGCTGTGTTAGACAACTATTTCGCTCCTTAACGAGATATCTGTGGCAAGAATTCTCGTTTTTCTGAGCACTCCATGAAGATAGTATTGACTAATATTATTACCACATACATGCGTATTAGGTTCGTGCAATTATGAATTTCGAATTTTCATCAAGTTAGTGGCTATCTAGATTTAGCAGCTTAGTAGATGACGTTTTAGGTGTTCGAAAAGAAAGGTGTTTGATTGCAGTCCTAATGGCAACAGTAAATACAAGTAAATACAATGTAGGTGCACCCAGCCATCAAATTCTGAAAAGGAGGAAACCTACACCCCGGCTTACTCTGCTAGGCACAATATATCTTTTATGCAAATTGAAGTAAAAATATCATAAATTTCTTATATCGACATATTAATAGATGGTTCACTTTTAGATAAGAAATATTCCGTTTATATTCACAACTAATAAACTTCTTAAATCTATGCTACATTGACGGTAAATTTAGGGGAGTGGTGGGAACATGAGTGCTTTTTATTTACGATGACCATACCCTCATCAATAAAAATACAGTATTCCTTCTAGGGTTATCAAAATCAAGTGTCATTCTATATTATTATGAGCCAGGATATCTTATTTGTTCATACAGCTCGTGTACAACGTGCTTGTACAAAAAACTCTTCGGTTTCCCTCATTGCTTTATCTAATATTGTCACCTACATACGCTCTTCCGTTCCTTTCTTTTCGTATTGTACATTTAGCAATGTATGATCGATTTAAAAGAATATCGTTCCTGCGCATTTGAAATCGTACTACAAGACAAATTTTCTAGCTTTCGATTTATGAAACACATCAAGTCATATAAAAATCTCCCATAAACTACCGTGAAATTTTCATGGTCTTACAAATGTTGGCATACCATTAATCTTAGTTGGATCGAATTGATTATTGTCTATAGCCATACGTTTGCCTTCTGATAGGATAAGGCTGGATGAACGCTGAAGTGTAAGGATATACCCTATTATTTGTTAGTCATGTTGACACATCTTTTCAGTAACATAATTTTTTAAGACTCTAGAGCCTTTGTTAGAAGACCAGCGAATTATATGGAGTGGTTGTAGTGGGTAGTTTTAACATCCAAGTAATTAGTCTAAACAAATGAAAGGTTTGGCGGTCTGTATCAACCAGTCTGTTTCAACTACGTCAAACAAGCGTTTATTCATAGTAAACAGTAACTTGAACTTAAATAGATAGAATAACTATTGTACAGATTATAAGTTTTGCTGATTGAACCCAAATCCACATTCTCATAGCTCGAACAACATTTTGAACTTGACATCTATTTGTCTTGTGCAGATACCAGACAAGATTCTGATTTTATTGTGTTATCAGGACAAGTTATCTAAATTAGACTTCGAATGATGGTTGATAGCTTTATTCATTCGATACAAACAATAAACGTCTATTTCCGTTGTGTTTCAGCTACTGTGAGTCAATGGATTTGGTGTTGGAAAGCTGGCCTTCAAATAACAAAAATAAGAAGATCAATAATTCTTCATTTTATACTTGTAATTGTTTTCATTTTTATGACGATAGCTGGGATGAGCATAATTGGACTTTCTTTTGTTAACGTATGTTTATTAGCCTTTTTATTTATAAGTATTGCAATCAATCTGATTTACTAATGGTATATTTTAAAAACAATCTGATATCGGAGAACAGAGTTTAAATACTCATTTCAAAGTGAATGTATAAGAGTTAATAAATTGTCAAAACTAAGTGAATCTAACCTTTTATGTATTTTAAATTACTCTTTTCCCAGTCTCATTTTCATACTTTTTAGTAGAACAGATACAGAGAGTAGTTTAGGGATAGTACTGAACTGAATAAAAATAACAGAAAAAGTACCTTATCACTTAATAATAAATAAAGCTTATTTCAACTGACATGATTCAGTATTAATGGGCTAGTGTTCGTATCATTTAGTTGAAGAAACTGTATAGCTTACTTTCGTGTTCTCACTTGAAAACTGTGTTATTTCGGTTAGACCAAATGCCAATCTGAATGATGTTTTCAGTAAATGATGTTTGATAGACTGATTGAATATGAAGGCTAGTTATGTGGAAAAAGAGAACTTTGGTGTCATTCATCACTATTTCAATTTGATTTATTCAGACTGTTATTTTATTAGCTTAATTAATTAATTTTTTATAATTTAAATAGACAAAAGAGAACAACGCTGAACATTATCGTTTGACTTTAGTGAATTTCATTTGTCATGTTATTGCAATTCCTTGTGGAGCAGTTGTAATCGCCTGCCTTTCAAACAAATGGATGTTATTTTGTTTCGGAAGACTATTTGTTGTTATTCAAATGGTACTGGGATCTGCTTCATGTGAGTTTTCTCAAAACACAAAGAATTTTTACTAAAGATTACACAACTTTTTTTAAAATTTAAGTCTATTCCATATATAGTTTAACATGATAAATATTGAGAATCAAACTTAGAAAATCGTGGACATATTTTGAATATTCTATTTGTCATTATAAAATTAATAAATCTGCATGCAATACTTCTCAGTATCATCTGGAACTCAAAACAATTGTCAACCAACACCAAGATCAGAATTTTTAATACAAATGTCAAGACAGTTCTACTATACGGGGCGGAGACGTGGAGAACTACGAAAGCCATTATCCAGAAGTGTTATAACGTATGGGTTTGTGTTATATATGAATGTGCAATTAGTAGAGGAGTGGATTTTACTGATCAGACGCAAATGATGATTGAAATCGTACGAACTGTCTTGGGTGCTGTTCGGTCCTTCCTATATGCCTAGCCCAGCCAGTTGAGTCCAGAACACAAATAACAGCCTCGGCAATATGATTCATTATTTACAAACATACTGGGTTTTTATACAAACCAAAGTAATCAGTAAACTGATTATAACTCAAGAATCGTATGATAATAAATCAAAGATCAAAATAAAGCTCATGATAAGAGAAATACGAATATGAATAGTTTAGTTACGTAACAATTGTACAATAGGAAATAGGCATAATACATTGATCCATAAATAGACCTAAAGTTACCATTCGTAATTCACCGGGGGATATAACACCTCCCCTTTTTGAGAAAACCGGAGTTGATATCCGGATTATAAATTTCTCGAATTCATCCTCCCCAACGAAAGACTGTTGGATTCTCATGTACCCAAGTTACCATTATTGTGACATTATTTAAAACATATTCGTCGTATTTAACAGAGAATCCACCAGAACTGATTAGATCGTGAGAATCGACGACATTCGATTTGAGGTCACCAGCGTCTGATTCTTCTGAAACAGTTTCCTTGAATTTACTCGGAACCTCATTAGTAGATAATGAATCATTAGAATAATCAGTATCTATGAAAGTTGTATTGGATTCTTGATTATCATCTAATGCATCTGACGTTTTTCTCTCATTTTTATATGAGAGTTCAACAGAAACATATGAGTCATCAAAATAATCTAAATCTGGCAGAACAATTACAGAATTTTGATCATTAGACTCATTAGAAACATTTTTCGTATCATGATTAGTTTCATTTGGCGCCACTGTATTCATTATACTGCTCGATTTGTTTCCTGTTTCTTCGTGGGCGGGTACTGTAGCAATTTCATGAACATTTAGCAAGACATTGTCATTCTGTAAACAGGTTGATCCACTGTTTGCACGTCCGTTTTCGGGGTTAATAGGATTTGGACCGTGTATAGGGCATGTCTCTGAAACAGACAGTACCGGACTACTGGGCTGATCATGTAGGACTGCTACTGCTGCATTTAAATTACTGTTTTTCGCGGATTCATTGAGGCTTTCCTTTGCATATTCATTTGTTCTGCAATCGACTTCCAGTTCTGTACGCAATTTAGAAATCAATGCGTCAACTTCCGTTGCACCCCCAAAGCATGGGTGATTCAACAGCTTCGCGTGTAACTTGTCAATGAAATCCAACTGACTCTTTTTAAAACGCTGCTCTTGTCTCTGGATTAGCAACTGAAATTGATCGGAAGTTAAAGTCATTTTTTTACCCCGTCGCCAGTTGTTATAACGTATGGGTTTGTGTTATATATGAATGTGCAATTAGTAGAGGAGTGGATTTTACTGATCAGACGCAAATGATGATTGAAATCGTACGAACTGTCTTGGGTGCTGTTCGGTCCTTCCTATATGCCTAGCCCAGCCAGTTGAGTCCAGAACACAAATAACAGCCTCGGCAATATGATTCATTATTTACAAACATACTGGGTTTTTATACAAACCAAAGTAATCAGTAAACTGATTATAACTCAAGAATCGTGTGATCATAAATCAAAGATCAAAATAAAGCTCATGATAAGAGAAATACGAATATGAATAATTTAGTTACGTAACAATTGTACAATAGGAAATAGGCATAATACATTGATCCATAAATAGACCTAAAGTTACCATTCGTAATTCACCGGGGGATATAACAAGAAGATACAAGTGTTTATTAATAGTTGTCTGCTCAAGATACTTCGGATCCGATGGCCGGACACTATCAGCAACAAGCTACTATGGAAGACAACAAACCAGGTTCCAGAGGAGGAAGAAATCAGGAAGAAGCGCTGGAAGTGGATTGGGCAAACTTTGAGGAAATCAGCTAATTGCGTCACAAGACAAGTACTCACATGGAATCCTGAATGTCAAAGGAGAAGAGGAAGACCAAAGAACACATTACGCCGAGAAATAGAGACAGACATGAGAAGAATGAACGAAAACTGGATAGAACTAGAAAAGTAATGCCTAGGAAAGAGTGGGTTGAAGAATACTGGTCGTCGATCTATGCTCCATTGGGAGTAACAGGAGTAAGTTAGTAAGTAGTAAGTACTTCCCAGTACATTATAACCAAGAAATATAAACAAAGACTTTGCTTTTAAATAAACCTTTAATAACTTAATTATCGAAAAAACCAACCAAATATACATTCAAAGATTTCCCAATACATGAAATATGAATTGGTTCATAGTTGACAAAAACAGATAAAATACACAATACTAGTCATAAGTTTTTGATGGAGTTTTGTTTTCTAACTTGGATGGTATAGTCGTGGAGCTTTCATCGTTCTTTTGAACGACATCATAAGCACAAACTTCAAGTAGAAATTATAAGATAAGTATATGTGTAAATATCTTAAAAATGATTCTAATATTTAAGAAAGGATAGATTATTATACAAAGTGCTGTTTCAACAATGAGATTGACCCTTAAACTTTATTATTTTAGGACAACATGATCATTTTTATTACTTGTTGTTTAAATTTTGATTTACTATAATACAGCAATCAGAATTAATAATTTCAACATATTTGAGTAGAGTTAATTTACTTAGATGAGTATAAATATTCAATGTGAATCTGTTTGCACTATTGATAGTTTGATTAAGTGTTTTTATTTACCGAACAGACTATGATTTTTTTAAGAGATAATATTACTAAAGTGATATTTCCAAACAGCTTTTATGAATCCATAGTTAAGAAAAACATAATATAGATAATATACTACTAACTCAAAAAAAAACAGTGTTCAAAATAGCTGTATAATATAGTAAGTGCTTAAAATAGACAAAGGATCAATGATCAAAAAACTTGACAAACTGTGGATGTTCATTCAATGTGTTTATTTGGACCTTTGGTCCCAGTATTTCATTAATTCATCTTATTTAGATATTTTCATAGTTCAGAGAATGAGTCAATTGAAGCCAGACCACCAAGGAAAACCTGGAAGCACTGAACATCCGTTTCGTCCTATTATGGGACTCCTCAGCAGTACGCATCCACGATCCCTCCTCGCAAGATTCGGACCCAGGACCTACCAGTCTGCTGCCAGAGCACTTAACCGATAGACCATTGAGCCGGCATCCAACGGTGTTAGTGTCTAACCTCAACCAATCCACGAATTTTGAGCAACCATTCACCAATTTTCTTCAGTGAGTTGTTATCTCACAACAGACGTGGTTGAACTCTATTGGTCACTACTTTTCGCTAGAACTTCAGGAAGCACCTCTTGAAGTCAGTCACTAGTGAACTTTAATTGACCCATGCTTTCAACTACGAAAATACTGAAATCTCCACAAAACCCCTTCTTATTTAAATATGTTTATAACTAAGAATGTTTGCCGACCAGTTATCGTATATACTACACAGATCTTGTACGATAGGAACAACTAAATTCTAGTTTGAAAATCTCATCGTTTATATGGTTTTCTGTTCACGAGAGCTATCTTGGGCAATGTAACAACACATGGTTAAAGTTTCTATGTGCTTTTTATGAGGAATCACAATGAAAATAGCTTTAAATCATTCGATTATTTGAATCTTGCATAGGTTACAAAAGGCAACAATTTAGTTTCATGTATTAGTGTTAACGGTCATAAAGTGTAAATCCATGTTACCACTAATATACTAAGTTCATCTTCACGATTCCCGGACGAAACTGTAAATATTAAACCATTTTGCGTGAGTGATTTTATATTCCACAAGCATCGATAATATTTATATTGACAAGTAAGGTTATACGCATGTATGAAGAAACGTTTTTCTTTATTAAGTTATTCAGCTGATGAAATGCATCTGATTATAAATGTGTCATTATTTTTATTTAAAATATGTTAATTTATATTTTTTTTCATTTTTCAGTTGTACATTTTAACATGATTGGACTTAAAGTTTTAAAAGCGAAAGATTTCTTCTACATCAAACCTTATGAATCGGTAAGGGATATTCGAGCAGAAACTTTGTTTGTTATAATTGATAAATTAGTCAGACAAAGTCTGTAGGATAGTAATATTACTGAAGGCTCCGTCCCACAATTAGTTTTTACTTATGAACATAAAAAATTAAAGTGCCTTAAGTATTTTTTAAATATCAAAATTGTCATCTCAAGCTTCCCCAGTTAACTGTAACCATCATGTTTTTCTGATATAAAGGGAATGTACTTCAGAGAGCAGACTATTGGAAAAAGAAATTAACAATCGAAAATTCAATCAAATCAGACCGACAAAACTTGCTATACAGTTCGTGAGAAATTACTGAACTCCAAAATGCTAGTGAGATTTGTGTCTTAAATGAATGATATTGGCGCTATTGAGTTATATAGAATGGAAGATGTAACTGATTAGCTACCATTGTCGTTCAAGACAAGTTCCTTAGCTTGTACTTAATGTTGAAGTGAGATTCTTAGTTATTCTACAAGAGTTAATTTAGTTTATTCTGATAGTCTTCTTGGTGAATACTCATCTCGTTAGGTTACGTTGTCTTCTTTTGTCAATGTATTTACTTTGTCAGCCTAATTGAATGACCTTTAAGCAATTATTTGATCTAATATTTGTATCCCACACGCGGGATCGCAGATGAGCACTACCAAGGAGTCCTACACTACGAGGAAACAGCCGTTTAATTCCTCTAGGTTTTCAATGATAGTCTCGCTTAGATCGACTCGTGAATTCAACTGTGAAAATTTTTGTACAAGTTGATTGACCACGTCTATCTCAATGTATCTTGTAGATTGACGATTGACCTGAATGTCGTGTTTATAGAAACTCGCAGGTAATATTGAAAATCCATGGATTCAGTATTTCAACAGAATTCATTCATGCAGTTGTCTATGTAAAATGATATCAATGGTAATATATCATGAACTCGCAGCAATAGTATGTGTCCATATATCTGTAAGCGGGCGATTTCCATATAGTCTAATGTAGAGATTATCGAAGGTGGTAGAATTTAGTGTGTGAACTATGTGGCATTTATTTTCTTTCACTGTTTCTGTCGTCTAGAATGAAGGTGAAAACTCCACAATGATCTCACGTAAACAAGGGAATTCAATAACTTTGATATAACACTATTCCAACAATAAAAAAGTGACTGTGGTCTAAATATTTTACTTTGTCAAAGCCGGAAGTTATGGGCTAAATGATAAGCTGAAATTTGAAATTTGGAAGTATATAACAATCATAGTTGTACTTAGACCAATCATGAAATAATATTTTTGTATTTATACAGGGTTATATTGAATTCGTATGGAGTGCAGTAAGCGAGTGGTGCGTTGTTATGGGTTGTGCAGAATTAACATTTATCATAGCTTTGGAACTCTATGATTTTGAAAAATCGGTTGTCAATTTAGAAGGAAGTCGATATCTAAATGTGTAATCGGTTAAAAAAACCAAAGTTATGAAGAATTTATTTTGAGAGATCTGTTGATGAAAGTTTTATCAAGATCCAGAATTTCTGGTTAAAGATATTGCACATAACTGACCATTTAAAACCTCTTAGCTGAAATATGTAAAGCTCATAAAAGTTAGAAATTGTGTTAGGGAATTCAAACATTCATTTTGGTTTTATCAACACTATTTATCAAATGTTTTCTATGGAAATATTAATTGTATATTGTGTCAACTATGAACTTGTAGTTATCAAAATGTTTTGATGACAATAACTTGTACAGTATTGGGGGATTATTTAAGTATCAAATAAAATAAATATTTCCAATAAATGATGTTTGAATCTCAATACTTCATGCAATATTCCATAGTGTTGGATCGCTTGATGATATTGATCATGTATCGTTATTATCTTGTGGCCGAGTGGATGCCTAGTTAATGTATGACTTGATAAGATCGCCAATCAGAGAGCAACGAATTATCGATTGGAACAGTGACACGAATACCGTACGAGCAGACTAGAGTGCTAACGGGTCCTGCGATCTGCCTAGCCCAGCCAGTTAAGTCCAGAACACCAATAACAGCCTCTGTGGTATGAATCATTAGTCACAAACATTCTGGGTTTATATACCAACCAAACAGACCACATCGACCCATAAAATAGAAAATAACATTTGTACAATATTTAGCCGAATGTGGCTGTGAATAGTAATTAATAAACTGATGATAACTCAAGAATCGTATAATAATAGTTCAAAGGTCAAAATAAAGCTAATGATAAGAGGGAAAGAATATGATTAGGTTAATTACAATAGGAAATATACATATTACATTGGCCAATAAATAGTCCTCAAAAGTTACCATTCACAATTTTCTTCGGGATACAACAGTTTTATCAGTGTGGTGCTTTTGTGAATATAATGGAAAGCAATCAAAAATATACTTCGTGAATGGCTATATTAATATTACTTTATTTATTTAATGAATTTGATAGTAGCTAGGTGGTTACATGAAAATCAATATTATTCTCATCATTCTAGATTTATATAAATCAGACATAAATTTACTAGTTTTATAAATGACAAAGGGATTTTTACATTTTGCCATAAGATCAAACTGATCAAGTGATATTTCATATGTGCTTAAAAATTATGTATAGAAAATACAAATTATAAAGATCGTTTTTATTTTCAGTGGAATAATGTTTTAAAATTCTAAGACAATTGGTCACTTTTATGAAGTTAATTAGAATAGGAACAATAAATCGGACGGATTTATATGAATTCATAATGTTTGTGGTCTCTCTCTCTATAGTTAGTAGTATAGTATGTACTACTGATATCGACAGAAATAAGTAGTATGTATCATTAATCGAAAGTAAAGCTTAAGGAGATCAAAGATAAAGGAAAGAGAACAGATAATGATTGATGTGGAGACGAAAGAACAATGAAGTCTGAGACGATTGATTGCTATTTTGTAAATGAAGTATTTACTGTATGGTTCTCAGATTTTACTAAGACATTCTGTAAGTTTGTATTCAAATATATTCGATTGTTCCTACTCGTGTTCTTGTTCACTACAGTACCAGTTAATAAATTTCGAAGTTGATTTCAACTCCGTAAGTAGATAACTTTGTGAAAATCATGAAAACGTGTTTGTAAATGTAGATACTTATAATGACTAATTTTATTCCTATACAGTTATTACTGAGTTCTTTGATATGTTTTGAAGCATTATCAACTTAAAAGTTCGGTAGGGAAAGGTATTTTGAAGAAGATAAATATCAAGAGGCCTAAATGAATATCAATAATAATTGTAAGGCTGTTACGTGACTAACAGATTAACAAAGCAAAATAAATCTGTTATTTACTAAACAAAATCGTCCATCTCTTTGGAGAATAATAGTCGTCCACCTTGTTACATTAAAATTCTCATCTTGTATTTAAACAACTTTATCTACATTAATTGGTGATTCGAATCCATATACTGGTTCACATTATCATTTATCTTCAGTAATTATCGTCAATATGATCAAATGAATTATAATTTTCATTCATGTTTGACACTATTTTCAGTATGAAACGACAATAGTTAAGTATAGGATAGAAATTATGACATTAAAGAGTGCATTCCGTGGAACTTTTCAAACAGAAACTGGCTCTAAAGTTGATAAACTTGTCAATGAATAAACGAAATACTCAAAGTCGCTTTTGTTAGTTCCTCAAGTAATTATAAGGATAATATGTACGTATAATTTAAATAAATGATTTTTTTAATAAGTATGAATTGTTTTAACACTCTAGAGGATGTTCTACGTGGATTTCTATGTTATACACCAAGCTGAACCAAAGTCTAACATACATCTCATTTCTCGTATTAGTTTATCTTTGGAAAAAGATCTAACGAAAACAAAGTGAAGTTCAACCTTAGATGATTCAAACGTTCGCTGACACTGAAATTATGTAAACGTAGCTTTTAAATTAATACATTGAAAGTATTGAATTTACACAAATAAAACTAACATATATATTCATTATTGGACTGTATTGACGATCTTCATCTCGAAAACCGATAAATCCATCACCTTACGGTTCCAAGTGCTTGACTTATTTTGTAATAAGGTGGGACATAGAATACTGCAAAAATGACTGAGTTTCAACACATAAACTGAAATTACATACAACTAAAGCTTTATCACAGATTCGAAATGGTTGAGAAGCACTGAATCCATATCATTAATGGTAATTCATTGTTAATATTATTATATACCATTCTTACACGAAATAATATCTGTTACTTCCTTTAAAATGAATCATTTTACTTCAGTTTTGCACTTAATAAACATAGAGTAAATTATATTCGGACAGTCACATGAATCTTAGAAGAACTACTTTAATAATGGAGATTTCTTATTTTATGAATTCGTTAATAAGGAGGATATCATACAAATGAAATAAGTTTAATCGCTGAAAAATTCCCATCATATTAAAACACAATTATATGAACGAAGAATATTCTTTTCAATAATTTCTCATCAGGTTCTACAATTATAAATTAATAATCCACAAAAGAAAATTGGCCAAGTTTAAGGCAGAGTACATCATTTAAGAAACTGTAACATGTGAATCAAGGAGTGTTTTGTCATATAAAATAAAATCGAATCGTTAATGTTGGGATGGCTAATATTTAGTGTTAACTACAGCTATATTTTAGCTCATTTAGTTCAGACGTGACATAGAGCCAACATCGACCAATCTTTCACAATGATATATCGTGTTAACAGTAGTCTACCTAATTCCGTCAGACTGAGAATCCTGAAGACGGCTGAGGCAATTGCTATTCGGATCAAAAAGCCAGAGCTTTACATTCAAAAGAAATATGTACAGCCACTCCTTTTACCCTGGCCAACTTCCGGGTCAACTTGTTAATAATCAATTTTATAATATGGGGACATTAATTTGATTATTGTTCATTTTTATATCTTAAACTTATTTTATCTACACATCTTACCATTGCCATTATTGTTATTATTACATTTGCTAACCTTTTAGAGAAATTTATTCAGAATCCAGCCCTATCTAATATATCTGACTTAATTTATATTATTCTACATATTACGTAATGTCTGATTTGTAATCCCATTGTTCTATCTCACCCCCATGTCAATTATATATATTCTGATCATTTATCTTATGATTTTATTTCACTTATAAACTGATTCAAGTTAACACATCATATTAGTCATCCCAAAAACATTAACGATTCGATCTTATTTTATTTTATATGACAAACAATCCTTGATTCACATATTACAGTTTCTTAAATGATGTACTCCGCCTTAAACTTGGCCAATCTTCTTTTATGGATTATTAATTTATAATTGTAGAACCTGATGAGAAATTATTGAAAAGAATATTCTTCGTTCATATAATTGTGTTTTAAAATAAGTTTAGATCGAAGATTCATTAATGTAGCATACGATCATTAGAGAAGAGGGTCCTCGAATATTGGGGAAAACTGCCTAAAGAAGAATTTCATTGTTTTCAAGTATCTGACCGTCTGTTTAAAATAAGGAGAGATTTTAGTGCCAGATTACTAAAAATCTAATAGTAGATTTGGAGATAATAAGAGACCCAATTTACATTTTAAGATGAGCTATGTCGACAAAAAGAAGACATCCAATTACTTACCCACTTACACACTTGATTATTTTCTTAAGCCTGTTAACCACAGTCGTGGAGTAGAAAAAGCGCTGATCATGATTCCCTGACCAAATCCATCCTGGGCTCTCCTTTCCAGTTGTCTCCAAATTCATATCAAACTCCAATTCCCGAATCAGTGTATTATTTGATCTTCCACGTTGCCGTCTACCTTCATGATTCCAAGTTAGAGCTCGTCTCGTGATGTAGTCTGATGGTTTCTACAATATATATATATATATATATATATATATATATATATATATATATATATATATATATATATATATCCTATCCACTTCCAATGTCTTTCACTAATTTCCTCCTCAACTGGAAGTTGGTTTGTCGTCTTCCATAGTACACTGTTATTGATGGTATCTGACAAACAGATATTGAGTATGTTGTGTAGACAATTGTTTATAAATACTTATAAATGTTTGATGATGGTTGTGGTAGTTCTTGAAATTTCAGCGCAGTACAGTAGAACTGTTTTGACTTTCGTATTGCAGATTGTGAGTTGGATGTTGACTTTCAAACAGTTGTTTTGAGTTCAACGTTTCTACAATTGTAGTGATACGTCCTTTGGCATTTGGTGTCTCCATAATTTAGTCGATCACCAGGAGAAAGAATTTTTAGCCTTGTCTGACACTATCCTACACGTGGAATTCGTCTGTCAACCGAACTCCATGCACGACTTTGAAATGTAGTCCAGATGACGTCTCGGATTAATCAGTGTGGAAGAAGTTTCCATGAGATCCTCCTATCCTCACTGTCAAACACTTTTTCGCGGTCAGTGAAATTGATGTATTGTGGCGAACTACATTCAATTGATAGTACAACTATTATCCATAGTGCCTCGGTTTCGTCTGTGCACGACCGATCCACACGGAATGCGGCCTGTTGGTCTGGAAGCTGATCGTCTACTGAATCCTTGATCCGGTTGAAAACGATTCCTTGTACCGATAGTAGTAGCAGTTCTCACATTTTCTCAGATCTACATTCTTTGGTATCTTGATGAGACATCTTTCATTTCAGTCTGTCTGTTGGCACTTGTTCGTCCATCCAAATCTTACTGAATGGATTGAGGAGCATTTTTCAGTTACTTCTATGTCTGACTTCAGTACTTCGGCTGGTATTTTGTCTTGTTCAAGTGCTGCATTCTCCCTGTTGATTCGTCTGACGATCGGTCATCCTGATTTCTTCGATCATTGGCAGAGTGGTATTTATAGGAGGGTTTGTGTGTGCTGCTTTGATGTTGGGTGGGTTGAGTGGAACTGGTCTATTCAAGAGTTCCTCAATGTGTTTTGCCCATTCATTCCTCTGTTCTATAATCTCAGTGATTGGTTTGCCTTGTCTGTCCCTGACCGCTCTCTGCTTCACTATTTTTTCCCACCAGTTTCTTCGTCGTGTCATACAGTTGTTTGATATTTACTTTTGTTTCGCCTTTTTCCACCTCTTCCTGCTTATCGGTTTTAATACTCCTTCTCACTTGCTCGTTCGCTCAAGTGTATTCAGCTTGTATCCTAATTTTCTCTTTTCTCGATCGACTGTTGTTAACTGCCGTCTTCTTGTTCTCCCTTTCTTGGATCTTTTCCAGGGTTTCCATAGAGATTCGTTTCTTTTATCACCTTCTAACTGTCCTTTGTAATAATTTTTTCTTCCTTCAGTACATCATGTAAGGTCTGGAACGTGTTGTTGGGAGATATCTTGAGTTCGTTGAGTTTGCTAGTATCTCGAACGAAGGCTGTATCGAACCTTTGTTATGTTGCTTCTCTGGTTGTCTGATGATTATTTAGCTTTAGTTTCATCTTGGCAAGCACCCGTAGCTGGTGATCTGAAGCTATACCAGTTCCTCTCCTGATTCTCATGTCTCCCATCGACCCTCTGAATTTTTGAATGATGCAAATATGATCGATGTAGTTCTGTATAATGTGTTCCAGTGAGAACCATGTAAATTTGTGTGGAATGTAGTGCGGCCTACAAACATTTTGCTGGATACACACAAATTTGGAAATTTCTCACCATTATCGTTCGTTTCTCCCAGTCAGTCCATGTCGTCCCATGACATCTTCTTATCCGGTGTTGTCCATTTTAACTGTGACCTTTAAGTATTCCATCAGGATGATCAGGTCCTCTTCATAGTCGTAGCTATTCGATAAGTCCTCCATGTCTTCTACATTGTTCGAGCATTCTATGTATTTATATTAATTGTCGATGTGGTTGTTAGGATGGATATCATCAAATATGACTTCAGAACAATCTCGAGTATCACTATGAGTTGTAATAATTCTTCTTAATGAACATCCATCAACTCAAAAAGACAGAGTTTAAGTGGTTTGCATTGTTTATTCTGGTTAGAGGATTTTTTGTTTTTTTCTGCTAAATAGAATTGCTGGTGTATGCATAAACCTCCTCCGTCCTGTAAACGACAGTAACCTTAAAACGGCCGCAGTCAGAGTTCACTAAAAAAGTTACCTATTTATTTTTCAGGTCTTTTTATCAAAGTGATTTGTTTCTTCATATTCTATCATTCAAATGTCGTTTAGGCATACGTTATTTTTTAAATGCTGTCTAAAATTTTAAATTTCGGTCAATAATGAGTAGAAATTGTAGATAAATTCACTGGGAACAACATAACGAACTAACAAAATTTCCAAGGATAGTTTTTATTCTCCAATTGTGTACACGCATGCGACTGGTTAAATACTTGAATTTATTTCAATTTCAGATAATTACAAACAACGTATACTGCATTCTGACCATTCTCAAATAAAAGAGCAATCACTTGGGAAATCTTAGTAAGTATTTTGAATGGGTTATCGGCTATGATACGATCACAATATGAATGTTTTATACAACTTTATAATCATTCATCCAACATTCTGTCGACATTTAAACTGACAGAAACTCTGATGGATCATCTAGATTTTTGTAGTTTACGACTTCAAAACACTGCGTTACGTGGCAACGTGAGTGTGATATTATGGATTGAAGTAATTTCTCATTCTTTTCACTTAGTTTGTAAAGATTCGCTATGCAAGTAGTACTTGTAACCCTAGGTTATCACAACTTCATTGATGAAAGTCTTCTGAGGCAACCACATGACGAACATCTACATGTGGTTTTGTTGATATACACGTGAAGACATAGATCCTAGTAAAAGTACATACAGATAAGTATAATTTGGTTTGAAATATATTTAAAAAACCGAGACGTTATTCCTTATATTGTTATAACTTGTGGCCGAGTGGATGCCTTGTTAAAGTATAACGTGATAATACCGCCAATCAGAAAGCAGTGAATTATCGATCGGAACAGTGACACACGAAAACCGTATGAGCAGCTTAGAGTAATTGTCGGTCCTGCTTCCATCTAACCCAGCCAGTTAAGTCAGGAACACCAATAACAGCCTCTGAAATAGGAATCATTATTTTCAAAAATGCTGGGTTTGTATACCAATCAAACAGACCACATCGTACCATAAAATAAAAAATAACATTTGTACAAGATTTGTCCAAATGGGGCTGTGAATGGGGGGAACAGTAAATAATAGACTGGGTATAACTCAGGAATGGTAAATCGTACAGTACTGATTTATGGGTCAAAATAAAGCTCATAATAAAAGGAACATGGATATGAATAGCTACGTAACTTGACAATTATGCATAAGGAAATATACATATCAAATTAGTCCTTGAGTATTCCTCAAAGTTACCATTCATAATTCTCCACGAGATATAACATATATTCAGACGATTTTATTGATTTCTTCATACTGGTTTTCATAAGTTCGCAACTCTAAGCCAGTTATCAAAGTGATTTCTATTAATCCCAATATCACGAACCATTCGCTGATTGCACATTGATTAAATTCTTTGTAACCCTATAATTAAAAAAATCAGTGGTGTATGTTAAAAGCCTACAAGTACCTTAATACGGATCACTTTCAGCTAATCTCAGTAAAGTTTACATGGGTGTTATTTTAAATAAAAAGCGTTTCATGATAAAAAAGATCTCATAAGAATAATTGGGTTGATCGACTAAATCTTTACAATCACGCAACTGTTGTGTCACTTCGACAGCTCTCTCTGTAGATGTTACACGTTTAGAGTGAGTGGAGATTTTAACCCAAATATTTATCATTTTTGCAATACATAGTCACTTTCCCGAAAACTTTATTTCCTCACCAAATGCTCAGTTCACTTAAGAATGTTGCTGGATATATGAGTGAAGAAGCATGAAAAGCTTGGAGTTTCCCATAGTACCGAGCAATAATTAAAATCGGAATGAGGAGAAGAAATTAAAATGATAAGACTCAGCTTACATGAGCATGTATAAATCTACGAAAGCCTCAAAATTGACAACACCTTCACTTCATGCGACCCTGAAGGTAAACTGAATTGACTTGGTTTTCCAGTTTGTGTTTGGTATATTCAATATTCTTCCGTCTGAAATCGCTGACTTTTCATTATCGAAGAAGCGGTTGTCCACATTTAAAATATATTGTCATGTTACGAATTTGATCATCAAGCTAAGTGTTTACGGGAACTACGTAATTCGATTTATTCAGGTGAAGCATTCCTGTTACTTCACCAAGGCTGGCTTCTATTTACTGAATATTCGTGTTTACTACAGGATTTGGTTTCTTTGAACATTAATGTTTATTTCATGTAAAGTTACATGTGTGTTATTGAATAATTCGCTATAAATTCATGAATTTCATCTTGTCGAATGTTTGTACTACGATTTACAATATTGTGATTGTGTTCTTCAGTGTTTGATAAGAGTTTAACGGAAAACTTGAATAAACTGAATAAAATATCAACTCAGTTAATATACTGAATGTAAATAGTGATATTGGTGTTGTGTACTCACCGGTTCGTTTTCCTTGATGTAGAACAAATTTTTCGCCTGCAAAACTAGTAGACCAGCTCGATTAAAATAAACAACTACAGTACGGAAATACAAAGAGAGAAATTCAGACGCTAAATGATTTGACTTATTGTTATTAATAAAGTAATAATACTAAAGTCTCTCTGAAATAACATTTAATTTATACCGACCTATGGAATAATCTGTGTACTTCTAACATGAACAGGCATCTAGACCACATTCATATGTTGTTTGCTTAACGGTAAAGAAACTATAGAAGTAAAGAATACATAATACTGGTAAATGTTGTTAACAAAACTATTGCGTGAGGCAAATGAAGGGTAAAAGTCTTCATAAATTAAAACCACTTAAAATATATACTACTCTAGATTGGATTATTGATATTCATAAACATTGGTTGTTATTGTCATTTGAAATACACAAGTTTCGATAAATGTTGTGTAACTTACAAAAATAAGATCCGATGATCATTTGAAGAGAAACAACAATTCTAGCAAGTAGAAACCATTTCCATGAACGGAAATTACAAACGATAAGTAAGGAACTCAATGGAATAGCGACTGCATGGCAAATAAAATTACTCAACGTCAAATGGAAATGTAGTTGATTAGTATCTTTCATCTACAATACAATAATTATAATTTATTGGTTACTAGTAAGGCGAGATTATAAAATTAATACTGTTACATAAGAGGAAACAATTGCTGATTGCGAATCCTATTTTAGTTATAGTTTAATTCTCAACTGTCTATTCAATGAAAATACTTCGTGACTTTAACGTTCATCTGTGATCATGATATGTCTTGCTAATTGAACGCTATACTCCTATGATCCTAAATGTGACTTATCATTTTCGTGAAGATTCTGGCAAAATGTTTGGTGAACGCAGACTGGATAGAATTCTTCTTAATGTTTACTGAACCTTTCTTGTCCTTTGAGAGCAGTTCGCAGGATCACCCCAACAGTTCATGTTCTGTCTGAAGGTAGTAAATAATACTTAGACATAATACACATAAATTCTTGACAATATGAACTTAGGACAAGTTGGGAATTTTCTTCACTATGTAAAACATTAAAGCGTAAATCTCTTTTCACTAACTAATGACGAGACAAGATATCATCGCCATTCCATAAACTATGTCAGTAAATAACTATCATTATAATTTACAAACATGTCCAATTACATTATATAAGCATGTTACAGTCATTAAATTGATGTTCTGCAAAATATGGTAATCTCATAAATCAAGATGTACAAAATGAACCAAACAATGAAATGTTTTGAATGATTTCTGACCATCAATTTCAGTGGTTATAGTGTTGTTTTCCACAACTGGTCTGAAGTAGTTAAAGTTTTCTCCTACCTGGTGATTTGTTGCAGTGAAAAATCGAACTTGACAACTGAGACAAAAATGAGCACTGATGTGTAGTCAGTATACATGATTATAGTTCAAGGGAGAACGGTATGGTCAAACTCCACTAAACTTTTGACTACTAAGATTTATGTAACTGGTTTATTGGCTATTAATTTGCAAGTAACAAGGTCGATAACTGTTATGGCAAGTGATTCAACTAAGTCAATCGGTTCTTCAATAAATGTAAATAAACAACGTACAAGGTACGGATTGCTACCTCCGTTGTTGTACTTTCATTTATTCATACTCTTACGAACGAGTTTATGAGCTGAACGTACATTGAAGAAAGATAGTAGAACAATGCAAATTCCTGATATTGTATAAACCAATCCAATAAAGATGCAGATGTATTGAGGAATTTTAGACTGTGATTTCTGTTTGAGTTTTTTTCTCATCATGAAGCACCAAAACCACTGACTTATAATTGCTGAAATTTCACATGAAACGTTAGTGAGAAACAATCGAGAGGATAAAAAGTGAGTGCACTGAAACATAATGATCCAATAATGTGTCATCATCTTCATCGTAATTCATCCCACAATTTATTGATGGCTAGGGTTTCGGACCATTTTCAAAATAGTTAATAAACAAAACCTTGGGTCATCACCTATTTCTCATGCTAGTCTCGTATTACAATGGCTCATTTTCCAGAATTTATTGAATGTGAGGTATTTTCAGATTTGCCATCAGTGCAGTATTGGTGAGATAAATCGTTGATTACTGCTGCCATTATTTAGTGGCTATTTCTGTCTATTAAACACAAATCCCCTGGATTGATTCACGTTATTAAACGAAAATTGTATTTCGATAGAACAATGAGAAGACGTAGTTGATCTGAAAAATGTGATGTATTTGCGCTATACATTTCGAACAATCTGGTCACACATATACTTGTCAAGGCATTTTTATATGAAAATTAATAAAGGTCAAAGAAACAAATAAAAGTACAACTAAAATAACTAAGGGGGAGAAAGAATAAGAAATTGTCGCGTTATTCTAGGCCATAGAATGACTTAAGGATTACCAAGGTAAATTCAAGGTTACGACAAATTGTTTTTGTACACATAAGGGGGGTTTAAATTTACGAATAGCTAAGGCTTCAATAAACTTAAGAATTCGACCTTGACAATTTCTATACAACATTCTAAATGCTGTATTAATGTTAATTTTGTGCCCCGTCTCAATAATGTGTTTTGCTATCGATGAACATGGTTTTCTACCGCCTACATTGATCGGATCATTTGACACACACTGATTTTGAAGCCATCTGGGTACATGTTCATTGACCCTTGATTGCATTGTTCGATTACTCCTACCTATGTATGTGTGTCCACACAAACATGTAAATTGGTAAATACAATGGGATGTGACGTAATCATTAGTGCATTGTTTGGGTCTATTATGAATCATGGCCTTAGACTTTTCAATCACTACCAACTGAGCAGCATAATACGTATTCTCAATGGCTGCTTTCAATCTCTGCCTTAAAACTATACTGTTTGATTCGCCTCTATATGGTAGATTGATGTAAACCTTTTTCTTTGGCACTGAATAAATTAGAGGTCTTGGCATTAATTGACTTTTGCACCTATTAATAAACTTGAGTGGATAACCATTTGCTATTAACGTGTCAGTCAGTAACTTCTCCTCTTTTTCCACCATATCAGAGGTACATATTCTTCGAGTCCTCTTAGTTGTACTTTTATTTGTTTCTTTGACCTTTATTAATTTTCATATAAAAATGCCTTGACAAGTATATGTGTGACCAGATTGTTCGAAATGTATAGCGCAAATACATCACATTTTTCAGATCAACTACGTCTTCTCATTGTTCTATCGAAATTTATAAAAGGGACTAATTGCTTTAAATTCTTGAAAAGAAGACTCCCTTCGTCTTGCACTAAACGGTTAGATGAACTTGCTAATCTGAAGTGCAAAATTGCATCGGAAAAGGTAAAACTGGAGTTTTATAAAACTTGCATTAATTCACACATATTTCCAAGACATCTCTATAAATTCTTACGATCTAATAAGTTACAACCAAATGTGTCTAATCTTTTGCGTCTGGCGAAATCTCATAAAGAAAAATGTAATGATATGTTGAATAAACTAATTGAACTTCATACTCAGGCATCATGCGTATTATCTAATCTCTCTCTTCTATGTCGTATTAAATTTATGAATTTTTGCAGTACTGTGGTTGCTAAAACAAATCATACTACTAAACAAAAGCTGAGTAAAACTCTTGTGTATGATAATGATGGAAATTTATTTCAATTTAACCCGGATAAATATGTATCAAATTTATCAACTGTTAGGCTTTCTGTATTCGAGAAAGAAGCTCTATCACTCGGATTTAATTTCTCCGTTGCACATACCAAGATTTCTGATCTGTCGATAGATGCTCAATTTGAAAGTCTTTATGATCAGTTGAACCCTCTTGTCCCAACCACCCTGGATAGGAAAAATTGGTTAAAGGTGAAATTGGTTGACGTTGCCCACCACTTTCACGGATCTCAAGTCAGACAAAGAAGTATTTTGACTCCTAAACATTTCGCTGCGTTAAAAAACCTCCAATGTAGGTCAGATATTGTGATCCTCAGACCTGACAAAGGTTCTGGGGTGGTCGTTATCAATAAATGTGAATATAAAGACAAAATGTTATCTATACTGGGTGATCAAAGTAAATTCTTACAGGACGTTTCTTCTAATATTAATGTTAGAAAATTGGAATCCAGAGTGAAGTCCAATCTATTAAAGCTTCTTAAAATGAACGTCATAAACAACGAGGAGTTTAATATACTAAAACCCTCGGGTTCAGTTCTCCCGAATTTATATGGATTACCTAAAATTCATAAACCTAATATTCCATTACGACCAATTTTGTCTATGAGTGGTTCTCCCACACACGAGCTAGCTAAATGGTTAGTAAAACTGTTAAACCCAATTCGTGCTAATCTATGTAAGTTCTCTTTAAAAGATACATTTGAACTAATCGATTTTCTTGGTGACATTAATATTAAGGATAAATCTTTGCATTCATTTGATGTAAACTCCCTCTTCACGAATGTACCGTTAACAAAGACGGTGGATTTCCTTTGTGACTATATTTCAAAAAACTTTCCCCTTTTTCCTATTCCGTCACCATTTTTGAAAGATTTACTTTTATTATGTACAGCTAATGTTCAATTTACATTTGATGGTGAATATTTCCGACAAGTTGATGGTGTAGCTATGGGTAGCCCTTTAGGGCCTCTCTTAGCTGAGGTATTCATGTCATATGTGGAAAATATGACGAGTGACCTCATTGGTGAGACAACTCTATATAGAAGATATATGGACGATATTCTAATTATATGTGATAAGCATTTTGATGTTTACCGATTACTGGATAAACTCAATGGTGTTCAAAATGATATTGTGATGACACATGAACCAGAAAGTAACGGCCAATTAGCCTTTCTAGACATACTTTTAAGTCGAAGGGATGATGGCACTATTAGACGGTCCGTGTATAGGAAACCAACTTGGACGGGACAATACCTAAATTTCCATAGTTTCTGTCCATTGCAATACAAGAGAGGTCTAGTTAAGTGCCTCTTTAAGAGGACTCGAAGAATATGTACCTCTGATATGGTGGAAAAAGAGGAGAAGTTACTGACTGACACGTTAATAGCAAATGGTTATCCACTCAAGTTTATTAATAGGTGCAAAAGTCAATTAATGCCAAGACCTCTAATTTATTCAGTGCCAAAGAAAAAGGTTTACATCAATCTACCATATAGAGGCGAATCAAACAGTATAGTTTTAAGGCAGAGATTGAAAGCAGCCATTGAGAATACGTATTATGCTGCTCAGTTGGTAGTGATTGAAAAGTCTAAGGCCATGATTCATAATAGACCCAAACAATGCACTAATGATTACGTCACATCCCATTGTATTTACCAATTTACATGTTTGTGTGGACACACATACATAGGTAGGAGTAATCGAACAATGCAATCAAGGGTCAATGAACATGTACCCAGATGGCTTCAAAATCAGTGTGTGTCAAATGATCCGATCAATGTAGGCGGTAGAAAACCATGTTCATCGATAGCAAAACACATTATTGAGACGGGGCACAAAATTAACATTAATACAGCATTTAGAATGTTGTATAGAAATTGTCAAGGTCGAATTCTTAAGTTTATTGAAGCCTTAGCTATTCGTAAATTTAAACCCCCCTTATGTGTACAAAAACAATTTGTCGTAACCTTGAATTTACCTTGGTAATCCTTAAGTCATTCTATGGCCTAGAATAACGCGACAATTTCTTATTCTTTCTCCCCCTTAGTTATTTTAGTTGTACTTTTATTTGTTTCTTTGACCTTTATTAATTTTCATATAAAAATGCCTTGACAAGTATATGTGTGACCAGATTGTTCGAAATGTATAGCGCAAATACATCACATTTTTCAGATCAACTACGTCTTCTCATTGTTCTATCGAAATTTATAAAAGGGACTAATTGCTTTAAAATTGTATTTGTCAGAACCCTCGTTATGTGCAGTTAGAAGCTTGAAATCAATTTCTACAATACTAAAAGCAATTGGAAAGATCGACTTAACTTTAGGAATCGGACATTTCACCAGGTCCTTGAACATATTGTCATAGACCACCTTAAATTACCACTTACAGAATTTGTTCATCACTCAACATGGAAAATTCAAGCGTATTATTACTATCACTATCATCATTATTCACTGTTATATTTCTGACATAATATAGAATTCTCAGATAAAGTTATTTCAACAGACACCTGTCAGGAGTCTGCAAGATTTTACAAGTCTATCCACAACATTATAAACAATGATCTTAAACGATTTACCTGCCAACTAGCATCAGCACTCTCCTCAATACAAAAAAAATGATTTCTCAAAAACCTAGGAAAGAATATTGGAGACCATTAAGGAATAATTGGTAATATACAAGAACTAACAGATCGTGTGAATGAATATCGAGTAATAGCAAAAGTATGCAGCCTCTTTATGTAGTGAGTCAGACGGAAAAACTTCTTTAATAACAACGAAATTGAGAAGATTAAGATTGATCAGAGGAAAAAATAAATCAAGATAAGCAACCTTTGACACTGTGTTTATTAAGGAATCTCCAATAATATAAGCCTAATGTTATCCCGACAAAGTGTTGGGGCATCATTCATGAAGTAGAGGATGCCTGGACATACGTAATACATATCTCATGTGACGCAGGTTGGAAAAGGTCAGTTGCATTTTCCTAAATTCATACTGGGATTTTGATAGACATCAACTCACTATGGCTAATGAGGCATCCAAAAAGTGGGATTAATCAACTACAGAGATGAGTGCAGAGATATCAAATCGACATTTCTATATATTCGTGGTTGTGTAAATATTTTGCTGATATACGTTTGAGTTATCGTCTCTCTTTACTGTTTTCTGAACCTCCAGATACCAGTCTTCAAGTTCTTATCAATTTGGTAGATGCTATCGATATTCATCGGCCTTCCCACATTTTTTGGTTGAGTTGTTTCGAGATATCATTGTTGGAACTGTAGCTATTCGCATATCATTCTAAGCTTCTTCATGATGAACTGCTTTCTATGATTCACTAGACACTTGTTGAATTCTTTCTAGAACATGGTGATGATCATTTTAAATCCGCATTTATATCTAGAGATTTGTCCCCATCCCAACTTATCCATATCCGGTAAAATGCATAGATATGTGGACTCTGACTGGAGCGTGGTCATCGCTTTAACATGTCCCACATAAGTCTTCTATCGACCTTCTCGAATGTCGGACGATAGCGATACAATCTATCCATCTGTCCATCGTTGTTTCCGTGTTCGTGGTCTCTAGGTTAGAAATTGTCTGTCTATGTTTAAATTCTGTACTCGTAAGGAATCGGAGGCTGTCTAGACGTAATTGGAGCAGATGGTGAATGTTATTTATTGGTTGAACTGGGAAGGCACTTGAACCATCTAAGCAAGAAGTGTTTTGGTAAGGTCACTGAAATTTACCGTTTAGTCTTCAAGTACACAAAGAGTACACTGCGTTTTCTATGCGTACCGGCTATGTGAGGTCAGTTGAATGACCACGCTGGGATGCTATTTACTTGTTTCCGAGACCCAGCATAAATTGACGTCACATTACCACATGGTCTTGGTAAGGGATGCATGTTGTTCGATTTGACATGCGGTCCGTACTCGTACTTTGGAGGTTTTATATTCAGAGAAGTAAATCCTTAGATCAAGGTGAAGTGTATTATTTCTTACGTAAACATTTTCAATCCCCTATTCTCATTGTGGAAAGGCAGCACCATTGCAGTTACTGATTTTCTGAAGGAAGCATCTCACTGCACTCAATAATCTGTGAAGTCAATCGTACGACTCAAACCTAGAGACACTAATTCGCTACTTGTAGTCCCACAGCTAACCCACTAATTTGCATATCACGGCATAGCCTAAAAAAAACATATGTTCTAGCAGACATAGTTCCGCTCCAGTAATACAATTAGAAGGCTCACATATTCAGTCAAAGTAATAGCTGCACACAAGTTTAAATTAACAATACGAATCAATTAGTAGAAAGACATTTACATCGTGGAATGTAACGACAGATATGTAGTGATCTTCTATTTTTATCTCTCAACGTAGTCTTTCAGTATAGTCTCAATCATATTACATATTCTGATAGAGACAAATGGCTCGTAACATCGTATGTTGATCGAAATCTTTTAAAGAATTGTAGTTAGCTTATTATCTTAATCAACGAGAGTCCACGGTGTTATCAAAAAACACAATTTAAAGTACAACGCAACGAATCTAAAAGTACAGAACATGTAATAAAACATGACGGTTTTCGTCACCTTTTATGTATTCGTTTTTCAATAATGGTACTTGATGCTAATTATTTCTGAAAGAAATGGTTTGTACAAACATGTAATTCTTTGGTTGTCATCTGTTCTAGATAGTGTACAACATTTAAGTGAAGCATATTACGATGATCACAGGATTAACAAATTCTTCCGGTGAATTGATTAGTAGTAGTAATCCATTTCTATCACGAAAGGTTTTACAAATAAAATTCTCCTATTTTTATTGTCTACAACATACAGCTTACCAAACTGTGGTAGAAGTGTTTATTTAGGTCTTATCACGGATTCATAGTAATTTTATTCAAGATTTATAGCAAAATATCTGCAACATGATGAATTACATTTCACTTACTCATTACTCCATATGAACCCAGAAAACATATTATCATATATTTTTCTGGTGAATAGATTCCGAATGAACTGGAAAAGCAGAAAAGTATCATTTGTCTTTTTTTTGGATCGCTGTATACTCATAATCATTAAATTACAGAAAATAACCAAATTTATGATCTCTTTCTAAGCCTGCTTAGTAGGATACTATGTGAAATTTGAACTGCATTCCTGAATATCATAAAACTCTACGTTTCTAATTATCATCAGATCTTCTTCGTGCTTTCAAACGATTATTATTAAGGTCTTTTGATTACAATAGTTCTCAGCATTCAAAACTCAGATGATGTTTGACATTGATTTGTGAAGTTGTTTTATTTCTATTCAAGATTATTTGTTGTGTTTCGAAATCTCATTCACTAGACATTTTGTAGGGATGAAAATAGCTCTGCACATTCACACATTTCTCAAAAACATCTTAGTGTATTTCTCATATGAAGTCCAAAATTTATGCTGTAATATTCAATGAAAATGACACGGAATTTTCGCGAACTGAGCACCTCGAACTTTCTAGCAGACAACCTAATGGATTTCTTAAGTCGTTTATTCATTTTTATTTAAATAGTTCAAAAGTAATGAGGCTGTCACTAAAATGACTATGTACGTTATTCAGTCTATGTATCACACAATGTAGAATACCTAAAATGCATTAATAATATTCCAGGCGATGCCAGTTATACAATTTTACATAAATGTCCATTAAACGTTTGTACACACATAGATAAATTTTAAAATTTCCTGCTCACCTCACAAATGGAATAAATGGCTGTACATGATCATAGGAAATCGCAACAAGATATCTAACAAGAAAAGAAGTTTTATGAAAAAATCCAAATGTCCGTTAAGAAGTTATGTCTATTTCATCAGATAAACTAATTTCCTCAGTTTACATCAAGATAACTGGCTGTTTGACACCACTACTCAAAACATGATCTATAACCGAAACACGGCTTGATTAGCCATTTCACTTTTAGATGATCAGTATAAGTCGTTCATAGAATATTAACTAGTAATTATGTATTTTACAGAGCTAAGTATTCTAGTTGACATTGTTTCCGTTCCTACAGTTACTGTTGTTCACTAATACATTGAATGTGTGCATATATTCGTTTTTATTGACTATAAAATTGATAATATTTGGCTTGTGATGGAATGCAAACGAAATAACAGAACCACATTCTGTGTACGGTTGATAAGACTTCCACTATTAAGACAATTGCAAAGCAGTTTGTTATTACCAAACAACTGAGTAAGGGAACTAATTCACGTCATTATAATGTCGTTTTTATGATGAAGTTAATCAGGTTTATAGAAGAGTAGAACTTCACAGTTATTTCTCTCTAACTGAACGATTTTCTAATTGAGTTACTTCCTAGCGCTTAAGATAATCTGTTCTTCATATTTAAGTTGTTGTGTAACTGAATTATGTGGATACACATTTTTCAGCCTAATGGCTTTGTCATTTATTATCGTCTTTGAATAAACACAGCATCACGTTCCTCTAGAAATGTGTTAAACCAAATTCAATGTCGAGTCTACATGTGCTTTATAGCACATGTACACACAATTTTTGTGATAATGAAACGTAATACTAACCAGTAAACAATCAGTGTATGTATTAAACAAACAGTTGGTTATACTGAACTTATATGAATTAGCATGACAATTTATGAATTCTTCTAAACTTACATCATGGGTAACCAAAATACTGCATGGAAAACGGCGAATAACGGAACTCGAGAAGGATAAAATTTACACAACAACATTTTTGTATTGAACCTCAAAGGAAAAGAGATATCACAAACTTATTTATTCACGACCTGACATTTTGTAAATTTAATATGGGGTAAATAATGCCAATGTTTAACAATGGCCTAATAGAGTAAATCTCAGTTGTTTGAATCATCTAGCAAGTCAACCTGGTATTTCAATTTCTCAATGTTAAATGTCACTGACTACACATAAATTTACTGTCTATCAAAATGAGTTTCTCATTTCCAGGTAATCTCTTCAAATAATAATAATAATAATAATAATAATAATAATGTAACATGTTCAAGTGAACTGTTTGCATTATTCGACTCGTGAGGAATAGTTTCAGAAAACGTAGTAATTATACCATATAAGGTTTATTTGTTATTTGTAAATAACAGATTGTTCTACTTTCAAAAATGTATGGAAAATACATTATTTAAAACCAATTGAAATACACACGAATTCAAGAGATCTCATGATGGGTGGGAGATGGAAGAATTATGATAAATAAGGGAAACTTCGTATTTTCGAATACGAGACCATACACATTATTCATGTAATCTCAGTTTTACTATTTTTGTCACAATTTGTGGTGAAACAACTGACATCTGGAATGCTTAATTTCAGTGTTCTTTAATCAGTTATACGAAAGTGGTGTAAAGAAATACTTTGTTCCTTAAATAAATGATACAGATTTTCATGTTAAGAAATTCATCTTACAGTCTGATATTCCATCACACTGTGAAATGCACAAAAAGTCCTAATAATCTATTTGTCTTCAGGAGAAAATACATTCCCGATTAATATGTTTCATTCTGTTATACTCGTTTTTAATAAAGTATAAAATGAGAAGAAACGAAAGGGCACTGTACTATATGAAACAAAATATCTCTCGAAGTTACAGTCTTTAACTCTTCCGTCTCCTTCATCTCAAAATCTTAAACTCCACACTAAAACTAATATAGTTACCGTCAAATGTTTGGAATAGAAAGTTGGAAAACGTGATTGGAAACTATCATTGTGATGAAATTGGTTAACATCTAGTTTGATATATTTTTATAAAGTGATTAGACTGCAAATGACCAATTACTCTGTTTGGTACTGTCAAGTAAACATAAATACAATAACATGAAACTTGAAGGAAACCTACTCCAAACAGCCAGTTACAGTGAAGATGTGTAATGGTTTATTTTAGTACGAATAGAAATCTGGAAAACACAACTTACGAGATAATTACACTAGGTCCTCTTATTTAAAATGAACAACTATCAATGTAATACCATAAGAATAATATTTAAGGTGAGAGTTATTGATGTATTGATTTTAAACACTTCATTCGAGTACTTTAAATACAAAATGTCATTATAATTAGTTCCTACAATTCACATATAATAGATTATAAAGATCAATTAGAACTTGCCCAAACAATCATTGGACATTATTCAATTGGCAATTGGCAACAAACGATTTTTCAACGGAAAAGTTCAACACAAGAATTTCGTTTTCGTTACATTGAGCTTATGTTATTTGATTACAGTTTTTAAGACTAAGTTGAATCAATTTATATTTCCACTCATATCGAAATGAATATTGCTTATGTTGATTCGTACATTCAATTAGTTAATATTTTGAATATGCTACAAAATCTCGAACAGGTGATCAGGTGTAATAGGAAGTTAGGATTTTCTCTAATTGTAAGAATGTACATTATTTTTTACAACCGTTCAAATTATTCTGTTACTGTTTGGTTGTCTGGTTGCCGACGTGAAAAATTTTATTGCTGGGATTACTGGTTTATACTATGATTCAAATAATCCTATATATTACATTGGCGTCGCGATGGAGACTGCGATAGAGCAATTGGACATTCATTCAACTTTTGAAGCTTTTGAGGATTAATTTGAAAGGTTTGAGATATGGAGCATGACCAAGAAATTCATGAAGGGTGATAAATTCGTGGCACATTTTCTTATATTCATCGGTAGAGAAGCCTACAGTTTACTGACAACTTTGGCATATCCTGGAAAGCCTAACTTACTCCCTTATACAACTCTTAAGCAACTATTATTAAATCACGTAAAGGGCACCGGTTTTTAATGTCATGAGACAGCAAACTTTCAGAAAATGATTCGTCAGAATAACCAAAAGGTAAGGGAATTCATCCTCGAATTGCAAATACAAGCTGCCAAACCAACTTTGGTGATCAAAGTGATGTTCAGCTGAGGGATTGATTAATTTCATAAATTAACATACCGAGTCCGGAAAGAGAACTGTTAAGAATGCCTAACTGTTCTTTTCAATATGCTAGAACTGCATGTATTAACTACAAAGTAGTGAATGAACTTGGTATCCATTTAGTCGATGAAAATTTCTAATGCTTTGCTCAGTCGTGACGATGAAATACAACCGATCAAACTTGCGTGTGTTTAATAGTGATTACTATTCTCGTGGGGATATGAAAGTTGATTCAACTATGAATTACAAAATAAAGAACAAAGGTGAGAGCAAGTTTTGTAAATGTTTATCCTGTATCAAATTTCTTGCTCGTAATTCAGGTACATTTCGTAATGCTAAATGTTTTAAATGTGGCAAGGTAGATAGATTCAGTCAGTCAACAAAACTACTGTTCAGTTGGCTTCAAGTATTACTAAGTCTTGTAATTTAGGTCCCAAAAATTCGTCTGTTCCTAATGATCATTTATCTTTAACCACGGTTTCAAAGCGTAATGTTCATATTCAAAAACGACTATATACACCCCTTGGTTCATTTCATGGCTTACTGTGGACACAGGCAGTATAGAGTCCATTATTTCATTCAAGAACTTGAAATCTTTAGATCCTAACGCTGTGGTAAGGCCCACTGAAGTCTCAATATTGTGGATCACTGGACACAGAATATTATGATGAATCCAAATAAGTGTTCATTTTGTGTATCTAGTTTCGAAGACATTACGTTTCAAAGCTGATGAAGAAAGCCACCACGATCTCACTTTGTGCTATGTATCACGCAGTTCGAAACAACTTAAAATCCTATATAAGAACTTTTGTCGAAATTAGAGCGAACAGTTTCACAGTATTTGGGCGCCGAGTTGATGTAAGACATTAAATAGGAATAATATATTTGTAAAATCTCAGCGAATGAATTTGAAGGAAATCCATCGTTTAGCCTGGCGAGGAAATATATATTTCCTTGAAAAAGCTTGGACCAGATTGTTAAGCGAAACGTTGGATTTACTTCAAATTCATTCGCTAAGATTTTACAAATATATTATTCCTATTAACTTAAAATCTTTTCACTATTAAGAGACTTGAAAATGGTTAATCCTATATTCATTATCAGTAGTGACCCATTTACACTTGAATCCTATCTCAAATTTATATGACAGACCGAGACAGACTGTTATGTAATTTTGTCTGTTCTATATGTGTTTATTTGTGGCATAATTTGTTGAATTGTATGCATTCATACATAATTTATCCTGAAATTGTATTTATGTGGATTTTTTTATATCAAAATGCTATCTTATCTCTGTTCACTTATTTCACTCCGTCTATTTCCATAGATAAACTGAAATCTAAACTTATTTCATGAAGTTTGATAAAGGCCGATCCCAACACACTTCATTCATTCATTTTCACTATCTACCAGCTTCTATATGAATACCTCAGATAAATTCTCGTTGAACACTTCGTATAATGTTTACCCAGTACTTTCAAACTGTAACCACCGAAACAGATTTAAGTCCAAAGTAATTTCAAAAGATAATCTATTTTCATCAATACTTGGCACAGAATTAAACGACGAAATACACACAAAACAATGTGTAAACATGAAAGTTAGATAAAATTTATTCTCGTTATGCCATATAAACTGGGTTTTTTTTTGTACTATTCTGTTCATGGTTCCGTAATTCCAAACCAGTTATCAAAGTGATTTCTATAATACTGAATATACAGAACCACTCACTGATTGCACATTTATTGAACTCATAGTATCCCTATTTCGAAACAAAAAATTGTTTGTTGTTTGTAGAAACAGAGAAATAAACGTTATGGACGTGGAATTAAAGTTAAGAATCAGTGTTTAACTTAATCTTAGCAATTCTAGATGAAAACGATAAAAAGTGAACATAAAGTTCAAATATTAGCTTTCTGTGGTTTCGAAAAATTCATAAATACTTTCGCGAACTGAATTATGTAACTTTTATTCTGGAAGAACACACTCATATGATGTTGGTTTATTTCGCCATCTCATCACCAATAGTATCATATCAGTTGATAACAGTTTGCATCTGTCGATTTCGCATATATTAATCGAAATTTATTTCTAGCTCATGCACACTCAAACATAAGGATTAATAAAACAAGAACAGAATTGCTACAATCCAACAACAAATATAATTCAAAACAACTCTAATCAAGCCAACATCAAACTCACAATCTTCAATACTAAAGTCAAGACAGTTCTACTGTACTGTGCTGAAACTTCCAGAACTACCACAAACATCACCAAACATTTACAAGTATTTATAAACAATTGTCTACACAAGTTACTCAATATCTGTTTGTCAGATACCATCAGCAACAGTGTACTGTGGAAGAAGACTAGTCAACTTCCAGTTGAGGAGGAAATTAGGAAAAGACATTGGAAGTAGATGGGATAAATACTATGGAACTCATCAGAACGCATCACGAGTCAAACACTAACATCTAGTTGTGAAGGGAGATGGGAACGTGGAAGACCAAATAACACACTGATTGGGGAATTGGAAGCAGACATCAAAAGAGTGAAAATTGATTGTAAACACGTAGAAAGGATTGTGGAGGATAGAGTAGGATGGAGAGTTGTGGTGGTCAGTATATGCTCCTCCACGACGTTGGGTTACGGGAGTAACAGACATATGTAGGTAATTTTTCTTCTATTCAATTATTGTTTTCAACTCAAAGCATCAATCAATTATTTCAAACTGCATTCATTTCGTCACTTCGTTTGATACAATAAACTTGCACTTCTGTAACTGCCACAGACATTAGGTGACATTCTGGTTTACTGAATCACTTTCAGAGAGTCTGTGATTGTTCAGTGTTGTCGCTTTAATAAAAAAGGACAAGTGCATTTCATTGGCTAAGAAATAGATTAGTTTCCTAAAGGGTAGTGTGGTATATATACATATGAACGAGTATTTGTTCATTTTATTCAGTAGCCGAACATATTTTCTCTTGATCTCTTGTATTCTCGCCCATGTAGTCAGTTGGTCGGTTAGCCCGTAGCACATCGTGTAACAGTATCAGTTTTTGACACCGCCAGTCACAACACTTATACAGTCATATTCTCAGGATAAGTACTATTTCATCTCAATAGTTTTTATTGATGCACCCTCAACATTATCACTTTATAAGTTGCAATATTTATTTGGCATCCCAATCCAACTATGGTAACCAATCCACGATTCCTTGAATTGGATGTAAAGTTTTCAGCAAAATTTATAACTATTTGATAATAAATTTTTTGAGACCAATGAGATTTTAGTGCATAAATGAATCAACATGAATCACCTGTTCACTTATTCAAAATCTGTAAAACATGTATTTACTGCTGATAATCTACACTTACCCGTTCATGCTCCTTTATGTAGTAGATGTTCTGCCCATCAAACACTAAGAGTCCAGCGCGATTGAAATAAACAACTGGAGTACACAAATGAACACAGAAAATATTGAACATTCACTAAACTAGTTTAAGGAAGTTACACAACAATGCATTATTGTGTCGATGAGGTCTGGTATGCCATGTTTTTCACAATGGAATCAAATAGAGATAGAAATACTTATATATTATTTAATGTGATTTTGATGTGTCACCACTTCCAAACGCATTCATATCTAACTAGAAATCGTTCCCATAAAATTATCAGCTCAGTCCAAATGATATAGATGTGTTAGATGAAGTTGAGGATGCTTTCCACTTAGAAAGTAACATCAATCAGCAAACATAACGAACCTTACACGATGCCTGAAATATGTAACTGTAAACTGTAAACACAATTATCACGATACATGTGATTCAATATGTTTGATGTTTTAACACATGATATATGACTTACAGAAATATGATCCGAGAAGTAACTGAAGTATGACAAGAATTCTAGCAATCAGAAACCATTTCATTGGACGAGGAACCGAAAAGACTAGTACTGAACTCAATATCATCGCAGTTACATGACAAAAAAAATTTACCATAGTTAAACGATAGTGTATTCGATTATTATCTTTCATCTGGAACACAAAAAATAAAATGTTTCAGTTACTATATAAAACTGCTGTAAAAATCAGATAAGTAATGTTCTATGAGCATCGTTTTGTGAATTAGTTATTCCGAAATGATAGAATACTGTGGCTAACTGACTACGAGATAAAATATTCTGAATAAATTTGTTACTTCAATAATGGAAGATATTATTCATCATTCAGATGACGATTACGTTATCTTCCTTACCATTACTATTATCACTATTATTATCATTTTAACCATCGTCATTATTATTGTTATTATGATTATGATTATGAATCACGTGAACATAAACGTACATTAAAGATAGACAGCAGAACAATACAAATTCCTGATATGATATAGACCAGTGCATTAAAATTGCAGACATATTGACTGATTCTTGAATGTGTTGTTTGTTTAAATTTCCTTCTCATCATAGATGACCAAAATAATTGACTGAAAATTACTTCAATTAAAAATGAAAAGTAATTGAAAAACAGTCAGAAAATAAATACGGTACAATGCATTGCATTTGAAACCTTACTCTACCAACTTATAGTTTCGACTATCAAATAGTTGGTTCATACCGAATAATTCACCGTTAGATGTAGGAACAATCTGTGGGCTTACCGAGTAGTCGGTTCATATTTTCTCTTCCAGATTCTCCCATACATGTTACTCCTCACACTACCTCAACACACAACGTAACTTCAGGTTGGAGACAAACCTACTCAACGCTAAATGTTACAAAAGATTCCAGTTCACCAATGCAGTACGTTATTTAAAATCTAGTAAATTATTACTTGTTATATTCGGTGTTTCTATCATGGTGTGAAATATAAATTGGTTTGATAATGTATTTATGTTGTCATTAGAAGACTTCAAAGCAATGGTAAATAAAGAGTCCTTCGGATCTTGATGCTTTTCAAAATATCTAATTCATCACTTGTCTTCCACACTTGATAGGAGAGACATTTTTTCTATGTCGGTTTTTTGGATTTGTAGCAAACACAATATATTTCGTGAAACGACACTAAGCCGTCAAGTCCATTTTCTCTTCCACATCACGTGTATTTAATCAGAGTTGGATGTGCTATAAGTCACTACCACTCAAGTATTCGATAGGATGTTTATGTAGAGAAGTAATCACATTAAGAAGTCATATAAACCGCAACTATGCAAAAACACTAGCTTTACTGGTGTTGTATCCCGACGAGAATTATGGATGGTGACTTTTGTGAACTATATATGGACCAATACGATACATATATTTTTACTGTGTTGTTCTTACATAGCTAAAATATACATATTCGTGTTTCTCTTATCATAAGCTTTATCTCGATCTATGAACAATTGTTATACGGTTTAACATTCTTGAGTCAAACCCAGTTTATCAATTACTATCTCCCACATTCACAGACACTTTTGGCTAAATCTTTTACAAATGTTGTTTTCTATTTTATGGTACGATGTGGTCTGTTTGGATTGTATATAAACCCCGTATGCTTAAAACAAATGTATGATATCTCAGAGGCTGTCAATTATGCAAAGAATGAAAGAGTGTAGTTTGCTTACCCATTACTCCGTATAAACCAATAGTACCCGTAAACAAGTATTTTTCTGGTGGGTATATACCAAGGGAACTGTAGAAATGCAAAATTATTGTTTGCTATACATTTTGTGGCATTATATTACATACATATAATTTGAGTATTTCAAAACAATGAAGTAAATACACTGTATTTTCCTCGAAATCGGAATTGAGTAATGTAAAGTTATATTGTATTGGGAACTATGAAACGGATTTCATTTTATGGAATTACAGTCAACGTTGGTCTAACGACTGGCTTCACATTTCATTGAAGTGCAGGTTACCTTTTGATAGGTCGTTTTTCTCAGCATAGCTGAATGAAGAAATATTATGAGATTTAGTGGATTATCAATTCAGGTAGTCGGCTAATTTCATTCAAGAGAACTAGAATAAATGATTGTAATTTACTTGTTAATTTCCCATACATATTTCCCTGTTCTCGATCCTGATCTCATGAAATCTTCATCCCATCAACGATATTTAGAATTTTTGGGCGCTGCTTTAATTTCCTTGTAACTAGCACTTGTGTGATTGTGTTAACCAGAAATTTTCAAATGGGAAATTGACTGAATATTTACAAGAATTTCAGAATAATTTGAAAGAATGCCAAATCTCTACAGTTCTGGTACAACTGAAGATAGAATGTCAAACGTCTAGTCCTAAATACACAGATATCATTTCACGTGGTTTGAGAAGATTCAAACAGTACTGGAAATAAGAATGGTTGAAAATGTTTCGAAACATCAATTTTAAGATATATGTCTCAAAAGATAAATTTTTGTTTAATTGTACGAATCAAATCCTTGCTTAGGCGATTCTTACTTTCACGTGTGCACCGGTTTCTCCTAGTTCATCTATGATGTTGTATTACTCAGGTATGTGAAAGCCTGCACCTCTAACAGAGTTTCTTCATCAAAAGTGATTGGGTTGCTGTTCCCCGTATTATATTTCAGAATCATATTCATCATGCAAAACACAACACACAAAATAAACTGCTTCGTATCACACAAATATTTACATGAATTTATTATTTTACAGTGAGGATGAATAAATCATATTGGTTACCTCAAAAAGGGAACAAATGGCTGTACATGATCATATGATGTCGCCACAAGATACCTGATAAGAGAAAGAGTATATTTATGAGAGAGATAATGGGTGCATATCATAATTTCAACTATCCCTATACAAGTTATATCTGAATCTCCAGGAAAACATTTCTCAACTTAGATCAAATTGTGAATGCTTCGATATTGTATTTCGAAATATGATAGTTATTATTTCAATCGATATAGTTAATTATTTTATGAGACTACAATTACTACATATTTTCATAGCTTAACATGGAGTACTGATTACAGTTGACCCATGGAGGATGTACAACAAACTGTATATTGGAATATTTTTACACTAAGATGATAGAATTACGGAAATAGCAACACAGATTGTGTGTAAATGATTATTATTAGTGTTGAAATAAAATGAAGAGACTGTTCAAATTTGAAGTATTAACTGATGGGAATCAATAAGACGTTAAGCAATAGTATGAGTGGATTTCCAATTATTTTTCAATGACTGTTACTATATGCTTCTAATACTTTAGTGGCACGATATCTGACTCCATTAATATTGTATGATTGATTGGTAAGGTAACAGTCAACGACTAACAACATCTCAAGCGACATGAAAGTTTGTTTCGAAGTAAATTCATTATCCATAGGTCCAGACAGTCTGTTTGTAGTGGTTGTGAATCCTATATATTTGCTTGCTCGACCAATGGGGTGCTTTTTTGCAGTATCCAGATGGTCAGTTCATAATTATAACTAGTTGCTGCCTATTGACAAACCAACTTGTTATGTAGTAGCGAAGACATAAGTACGGGTAACTTGCAGGACCTACTATTGGACTATCATTCTTATTGTATAACTATTCGGTAACTAGATTATCTCTATCTATATTCATCATATTGTAAGCTTCATTTTGACCTATTGATTATTACTTAATGATTTACTGTCCCTATGTTATACTCAGTTTTATTGATTATTGTCTCCCACGCTTACAGCCTCATTTGGCCTGGTTTTGTACAAATATTATTTTCTGTTTTATGGTATGATGTGACCTGTCTGTCTGATATATAAACAAAGTATGCTTGAAATAAACGATTTGTATTGCCGAGGCTGCTATTGGTGTTCTGGACTCAAGTGGACGGGCTAGGCGGATAAGGGCCAATAAGGACGCTAGATTACGCATACTAATCGAACGTCATTGTCACAGTGTGAAGGTCGTAGAAGTCGTATTCTATTGGTGAACAATTTACGCGAATTACGTCCTTGTTAAATTCGTAAGGTCATAACGAATCAGCGACGACCTTGATCAAGTCATAACAATTGGCTACCGCCTAAGTCAAAAACATAACAAATTGGTGACGGCTAGGTCAAGTCATAACACAACTGTTCATGAATCTACAAATCCCAATTATTAAATGCACAAACCTAGTAGGATTTCTTTAAAACTGTTAACTTTCAAACATTTCACCAAAAACACAAATACTATCATCGAGTTTAATTTTGCGATGAGAATGGATTATTATTTCTCATCTATAATCATAATGAAATTTACTGACACACTGCGTGATTTATTACGATTAGAATGAATCATTTTATCAGGAAACAATTTTACAGTATCACAAATTTACAGGTTTATTATGGTTAATGAGTGCAGCAATGAATTTTAATTCAAAAATCTAGAGTAATCATGGGCTTTAATGAGTTAAATGTCTAAGATTTGACTCTATACATCTCTTTAAATCTATTTTGCCCAGAAATTTCGAATCATATTTAATTAGATTTCCAGTCCTTTTTAATTTTCACTGAATTTCACGTTTTGACGATTTCCTGTTAAAGATCACTTTGTTCAACATGTGTGTCCGAAATAGGATCATAGTTGATCCACTTACGATGTCATTGTACATGAATTTATGCATAATTCCATTATCTTTATAGGTATTATCATCAATCATTCATTCAGTATAAGTTTGTGTATTAGTTGACATAAAATCAACTATTGAATGTCTTCAGTTAAACATCTTATCACACCATGTTCTATAAAGCTTCCTATGTAATTTCATAGGGATTCTGTGTTAAACTCTGTTGTGTAATATATACTATTCTAAACTGAAACTGTTTAGTAGATTATAAGGAATGATGATATTACTCAATTCAAACAGCAAATAAAATGATTACATATAGAAAATCTTTTACTTACAATACGGGTAACAAGATCAGTGCACAACACACTGCAAATAGGGGTAATTTAGACGGATAGAATTTGAGCCAGACCATTTTCGAACTTGGTTATACGGAAACAATGTGACACTGAATATTTGGCTGAAAACTAAGTCATATGCATGCGTTACATAGCATACAATACAAAACAAGCTGACCAATCAATTAAAAGTCAAATAATAAGATTCTCTGCCACAGAAAACCTACTATTTATCTCAAACACTGTGACACAGGCATTTATAGACTCGTCAAATAATCTTTTACAGTACTGCAGAAATGATCTACCAGTGATATGAGCTACAAAATACAGGGTGTTTTTTGAACAACATGGAAACATCCATAACTCAAACTCGTGACATATTTTTGAGCTGTTGTGTTCTCTTTTCCAGATGGTGTAACAGTGAAGGTTTTCATTATTCTCTTCAACAGAATTAAACACACATACTTGTAAAAGCAGTAAACCAATAAGTTTTCCCCATTTCCCTAACTAATGCAGCACGTAAAGTCATGTGTTTCTAGTTTATCGAATTGCTGGAATTGGATTCCATTCTGGAAATGGGGTGTGAAGTTGGGAGATTTACGAAAACTGAAACTAACAATATGACAATATGACTTTCGCCCGTTGAACACGATATACCTGGTGAGACCGTTCTTCGTGCAAATTGAAAAAGACAAAGGATACATAATACATGAACAATTACCTTTCTTGCTCATTAACTGAGAAATCAAATATATATGTCTGTTTTGGGAATGCGCCTACTATCAATTGGGTGAGACGAATTAAACTTAATAGAGGTAACATTCGGAGTATTTAAACTGAGTATCATAGTTGGAAACTGATGCTCATAAAATTCACGGGTTCTTTATTTAAACGGTTTGTTCAGTTTCAGGATTAACATTCTTGACAGAAATGACTAAATACCGATCTTTTGTAAAACACATAGAATTTCCATTTGATAGGCTAACTAAAGAAAATAAACTTTCATTTTTTCAAGTCAAAACTCATTGACACATTTCAGTATTAAATGATGTAGATAATTGAGTGTATTCAGTAGTATGTGTTTATATTATCTGTGGTATTCAATAAAGCACATCGTCGATCGATGTTCCACATACATTTACACAACAATAACAATCATGCAACAGTTCACCTATCTGTCTCTACATCCAATGTACTTCCACCTTACATAATAAGACTAGTCATGCTGTTTCTGAAAACCTTAAAACGTATTCTAAACAACTCGTAACTCACAGATATGTCAGTGGAATTTCATCAGACGATCATATTCCATAATCATTGAAGGTATACTAGATGTATAAAACTGATTCTACTCATAAATTCAACAAATGTAACAATTTGATTTTCATACGCCTAAACTCAAAATTCCTGTGAACAAATTGTAGGTTTCGAATGAATTTTCATGGGAATGTATAACACCAAGACGAAATCATTCATAATGTGTGGTTGTTTGATTTTAACTAAGTGATGTATTTAGTCTCAACCTAAAAATTGTGTCCTGAGGTTTATTAAACAACCTACCAGATTGTGTAAATTAACATTTTTAGGACATTATTCTTAGGTTTATGGAAATTTCACATTGTCACATGTTCTGTTTTTTCCGACTTTTCACGTACGTCAAACAGAATTCTTACAGTTAGCATCAATGTTTCACCATCAAATCAACAATAAATCAATATTATTGAAAATACCTCAACATATCACAATGCAAACCATGATTTGTAACAAGATTATAATTAAGAAAATTTTTTTTTCAACTCACCTTGATATAATCCAATTGATTTACTGATACATAATTTATCTTAAGAATTTTAAAACATTGAATACATTAACTTAAAATGTGTCATTGAACCAACTAGTCATTCATTTGTTCTTGAAGAAACAATAAGCCAGTTACATTTTGTAATGCTACATATTTATTGAGTGTAAAACACCAATTAATGAAAGTAAAAAGAACTACTGTCATATTTACCAATAAGAATATAAACATCAATGGACTTCGACCAGAGTGTACATCAATTTTCTAATATTGTATGATAATGTTAGGTGGACTGAAAGCAAATTCCAAGACCAGTCTCATACTACAAAACACATGCTACAAAAGTAAACCAAAATCTCCTATAATACAGATAATCAAGCAAGGGAAAACGGGACATGATATATACATACTACTATTCTAGCTTTCATTTTAATGACTGTACAAGTTGACTGACAAGTTGATGTAAAAAAACTGAACATTTCACAAATGAATGATCTTCAACAAATGGAGAATAAATGTTCGACAGGTTTTTTTAAAGCTTCCTTTGATTTATATTTTATTACAACGAATTGAAACACAAATAAAGTGAAAATAGTCGTTCGGATACATTCTGTTATTTCACCAGTTATGCCTTATAAAGTATGCGTTATCACAATATTAGTTCTGTCCTTCTTTGGTATACATGAACTGCCTAAATCATCTTGATAATTAGAAGTAAGCATTTGAGTAGATTTCAAAGAAATACTTACTTTGTAATAATCGGTTTATATGGTTTTATTCTAACACAAGTAGTAATTCTGATGTTTACAGAGATCTGATCAATAGACCGTTCTTGACCATCTGTAATAAGTATAATATTTTCGGATATTACTGTATATCAGAGTAAAGCCTAGTGGGAATCTAACTGAAAGTAGTGTTGTTCGCTTATATGTGTTTTACTAATTGAGCATGTGGGAGTATTCAAAACATTATTGTGACAAAACTAACCACTGTGTTAATGAAAAGAATGAAGATGATTTAGAGAAGAAACTTTTATTATCGACAACACTATTCAATCATGTTTTATAGTCGTATTTATAATAATCCAATAAATATATTAGTCTACTGGAAAAAAGAGAAATGATGATGCAATGAAGTGTTTTGAGGTTTCCAGCGTCCACAGAATGATCCTTAACGAATCAGCAGTCGGAGGAAAATAATAAGATGAAAATCACCGTTAAAATTTGTATATTTTTCGTTAGTCTTTCGATAGTTGCACAGCCCTCTGTAGACATTTGAAATCTTCAAATACTTTATTATGTTATCCTTTCTCCTTTCTTCTGTAGACTAATATATATTTTGAATTGTTATAAGAACGATTATAAAATTTGGTTGAACAATGTTGTCGAAAGTAGAATTTTCTTCCTTGAATCATCCTTAATAATTAAGGATTTTGGTGTTGTTGAGTTCTCTGAGCCAGATGGTTTCGTTTCAGAGATTTCATATTCTTTCTGAATAAATGGAATGCTGTACAATTGATGATATGCAATAATATAATATGGCTAAATGACAACTGGTTACAAGATCGATCTATTGACGTAAGCTACTGAATGAACAGAGATATAACGGTAAGACATCTAGAAAAATAAATTTTCCTATAATAAAGTAACGTACTCGCATACAAAATTCTGGCTACAAAGATAAACACGATTAGTAGTTACCTAAAACAGGAGAAATCGAAAGATGAGGATTTCGTAAATCATTAGGTGTCAGCCAAAATTAAGCACTTTATTACTTGATATATTACTCTTTTATTCATACAAGACACTTAAACCTGACATTCCACTGAAAACTTATTAAATCTACTCATTCTGACAGTGAGTTACTGATAGGAATAAGTGAATCGGTTCGGAAATAATACAACGGTGAGTTTTGATTTCGAATATATTTTGAAAAAAATAAAATGAACACAAACTTCCCTTACATTTATTTTGATGACCTGACTAATATTTTAGATCAGGAATTCAAATAGATTGAATCTTATGGTTACGCCTAAGGATCTTGTTCAGTAGATTATATTGTGTAATTCGTTTTTGATGGAGTTTTGTTCTCTGAAATGGATGGTTTGGTATTTCGTTTATTAATGATGTGTTGTATCCGGTTATCGAATTCATTTCCAAGGTCAAATTATATTCTCATTAAACTTATTTAAAATATTATTGAGTAAAAGTATATTTGTGAAATCTCAGTGATTGGATTTCAAGTTAATCCATTGTTTCACTCGGTCATCATGACAACTGAATGTGAGAATAAAGGAATACAAACATTGCTTGAAGCACATTCCAAAATTCTCAAACGATATGAACAAACTTGAAAACAAGTCAGTGATAGCATTGTACTTAGTAGAATCGAGCCATATAATTTATTTCAATGGCACAAGAATCCTGCAAAATGATTTTAGTTCTTACAAAGAGAGACTAACAGCATAAGTCCTACATATATGAGCAAATCTAAACAGTGGGAATATAATTATCTGTCCCATGATAACTAATAATTGATAAGTAAACATGAGCTCTTTATTCCATTCGCTCTATCACATCTTAATTGAACAAAAACAATTGCATTCAACTGTTTTACTCAGTTACTTTATCTGAATATTTGATGAACAATCAACAACAAGACTATAACACAAGCATTTATTTGTTAAATAATTGAATTCATGAGTCAATTGAAGCTAGACCATCATGGAAAACCTGGAAGCTCTAAACAGCCGTTTCGTTGTAGTATGAGACTCCTCAGCAGTGTGCATCCACGAACCCTCGCGAAGGATCCCGACCCAGGATCTGTTTTCCTCACAATTTCACCAATCATAGACGATATTTATTCAATGAAATTTTTTCTCACACCTCACATTCACTTACAAATAGATAAAAATCCATTGTCCGAATACACGTTTCTTTACGCACCAGATGTCTCATACACTCTACAACAATCCAGAAGAAACATAACTAAGAAGACTATTTGGACTGGCCAATATACAAGCTTTCTTAGTTTTGTTCCTCCACAATACAGAAGGAGACTGATTAAGACACCACACCATAGAATTAAGACCATATACTCCCTAGATGCGGTCGAGGATGTAACAAAGGCATTGTACATGACCCTGAAAGATAACGGATATCCGGAGAAATTTATAAATAAAAATATAACCTAACTGTGAACAAAAGTCTCCGTAAATACGTTTACAATTCAGAGGCGATGCACCCGATGAAATGTTAAGACTGAAGTTACACAGATCAATCCAAAGACCATTTAATGCAAGTAAACTACAATTTGTGTTTCCCACACTTCCAATGATCACACCGAAGTTGAAAGATGATTTGCCTAGACTGTCTACTTCAATTTATATCTATCAATTCAACTGCTCCTGTTGAGCAAGTTATATTGGCAGATATTCTAGTAATTTGTATACTCGGGCTCGTGAGCACCTCCTAGTATGGTTAAGCAATGGTTTAGGGAAAACTATTAACAGCTCCATTTTCGCCCATTCAATTCGGATAGGACATACAGCCAACATGGAGTAATCTTTAGCAATAATATATAATGTTAATAGCAGTCTACCTAATTTCGTCAGACTGAGAATCCTGCAGATGGCTGAGGCAATTGCTATTTGGATAAAAAAGCACAAGCTGTGCGTCCAAAAGAAATATGTTCGGCCGCACCTTTTACCCTGGACAACTTGTTAATAATCAATTTTATTATATGGTGACGTAATTTGATTGATGTTCATTTTTATATCCTAAACTTTTCTTATCAACACATCTTATCATTAGAAGGGGTTTTGTGGAGATTTTAGTAATTTATAGAGTTGAGATCATGAGTCAATTGAAGCTAGACCACCATCGAAAACCTGGAAGCATTGGACGGCCGTTTCGTCCTATTATGGGACTCCTCAGCAGTGCGCACCCACGAACCCACTCTCGCGGGATTCGAACCCAGGACCTACCAGTTTCGAGCCGAAGCCCTTAACCGATAGACCACTGAGCTGGCATCCAACGGTGTTAATGTCTAACTTCAACTGATTCACGAAATTGAGCAACCATTCACCAATGTCATCAGTGAGTTCCTATCTCACAACAGACCTGGTTGAACTCCACCGGTTACTGCTTCTCAACTCTATAAATTAATAAAATCTCCACAAAAGAAAGAACTTCATTTCACAAATGATAGAAAATATAGGCGTACAAAAGAATAGATATTTAATAACCAGATATACTTCTATTTAGAACTTCATTGGTTTCATAGCTTATTGATTTTCTTTTTATTTCATTGATAATATTCTTTTAGGTCATAGAGTGATACACCAAATAAGCTTACACTCAGAATTATATGATGAAGGGTTGAACTGTATCTTAACTTTAATGAAATTTATAATAATTTTAAATTTCACATAAGTAATGCAACTTGAAGTACACCCATATTCTAAACTGTTAGGTTTAATCAGAGTACTGATGTATCAATATTTTCATTGATCAAATAAGAGTTAAGATTGAAGTATGGTACAACAATGTTGTTGTAAATTTTTCTGAGAGAAAGTAGTGTTTTGTTTAAAAATTGTTGGTGAATAATAAAAGAAGAAAATATTAATCCGCAGTAGTTTGTTAAAGTAGCAAATTACATTACACTTTAACAGTATAAACTTCTTGGAACAGTATAAATCATTTTTCTTAAACTAAATTATGCACGTGTAAATCATGTTAGTCCAAATACATGATATGCAATTAGTATTCAGTGTTGGTTGCTATGTTAGGCCTACACAGCTTATTCCAGCTTCCATAATACCCGATTTATCCATCCATCATGAGTCATATTTTGACCTAGTTAATTATTCGTTTATCAACCTTGACTGTTTTTATATGAGTGTATTGCGTGTGCCCTTCTTATCTTACTCATACTACTCATCTGTAGCTTAGTTTTATCTGATTATAAATATCGATTCACATTTGGTTAAATCTAGTTGGTTTATTTACCTACTACACTGCACGTCATTTCGTTTCGTTTTGTCCGTTATCGTTCCCTCTTCTTCTCCACATTCCTTATGCCTCTCTGATTGTCTGTTCCGATCAACGATTGCACAAAATATTCGTATTCGAAATCCATTCTTGCATTTGGCTTATTTAATGAGATTCAAATCGAAAATTATATACTAGGATAGCCAACATGAATAGTCCGATAGCAATCAATCATACAATATTAATGGAGTCAGATATCGTGCCACTAAAGTATTAGAAGCATATAGTAACAGTCATTGAAAAATAATTGGAAATCCACTCATACTATTGCTTAACGTCTTATTGATTCCCATCAGTTAATACTTCAAATTTGAACAGTCTCTTCATTTTATTTCAACACTAATAATAATCATTTACACACAATCTGTGTTGCTATTTCCGTAATTCTATCATCTTAGTGTAAAAATATTCCAATATACAGTTTGTTGTACATTCCTCCATGGGTCAACTGTAATCAGTACTCCATGTTAAGCTATGAAAATATGCAGTAATTGTAGTCTCATTAAATAATTAACTATATCGATTGAAGTCATAGCTGTTGTAATCACTGTTTCATAGTACATCCTAATAGCATAATGCAGTTATTGTGCATCACATTGATAATTTGGATTTCACATTCCATACAATGTAAATGTTATCTAATGTAAATTAGCATCAATAAACAGTGTTCACTAAATCGGACACAAATCATTTAACCAAAAGTACACTTATCAAAACACTGGTTTATGCACTTTCCAATGAACCAAATATTTCTAACTAATTTGTGATAGGCAAGTGGTGATTTTTTATTTTTAAGCAAAGTTTAATAACCATTAACGGTCATATCCATGATCTGTGTTTCATCTTATCTAGGACTGATCAGTTGGATGTACGTACACCTCGATGTTGATGTCCACTCTGAGACTCAATCATATTGGCTTTCGCATCGAACACCCAAAGTGTTACCTACTAAGATATTGATTTCAGAGTGTTGTTTGATCTGTGTATCGATCTGTTCACTGTTGATCGACTCCAGACTTCAATATTGACAACGTGAAGATTTGAAACACATTTGAAATAAACTTGTATTTATAGCCTACTACTTCGTATGTAATCACATATCTAGCTTTCACATCCATATGCCTATATAAATTGGCATGGATGATTGTGTGCATTACCTGCCAACTCACTTATTCATATATTCGCTCAAGCATTAATTACCTTAACGCTTTACCACTTTTTCATGTGTTCATGCACATTTGATTGTTAAGTTTCATTGAATGATTCACGTCACTAGTTGTGATTCGGTTGGCCATATAACTTGAGATGCTCGATGAAATAAACTATTCTCATAAACTCCATCAGTATTCTGAAAATCATACACCTTTGGAAGTCATACTAATAAGTATTGTCGTATCAATTCCTAGATGAAACATAAGAATAATCTCAAGGATATCCATGAAAGACCATATCAGACGAATTCTAACAAATTCTAAGAATAGTAAAAGTTCACATTCAACCCAGTTAAGTAATATTATTCGAAATCAAAAATTATTCTGTAGTGGAATTTCGTTATTCAGTCGACAAATACTTTGAAAATATTATTGTCATATTTCGAAATCCAATATCGAAGCGTTCACAATTTAGTGTAAGTTGAGAGTTGTTTTCCTGGAGATTCGGATATAACTTGTAAACGGACAGTTGAAAAATCATATACACACTCTCTCTCATAACTTTACTCTTATTCTTATCAGGTACCTTGTGGTGACCTCATATGATCATGTACAACCATTTGTTCCCTTTTTGAGGTAACCAATATGATTTATTAATTCTCGCTGAAAAATGAACTCATGTAAATATTTATGTGATACGAAGCGATTCAGCTTATTTTAATTGTGTTTTGCATGGTGAATGTGATTCTGAAATATAATACGGTCCTGAGTTCGAATCTCGCAAGAGCGGGTTCGTGGATGCGCACTGCTGAGGAGTCCTATAATAGGACGGAACGGCCGTCCAGTGTTTCCAGGTTTTCCATGGTGGTCTAGCTCACTCTTTCAACTATAATAAATACTAAATCTCCACAAAACCCCTTCTATAATTAATTTACAGAATTCACACCAGATTACAGGCATGATCAGATTGATACAAAAAGCAACATTTAATGTAGAGAACAAACATGAAATATAAGAAAGTTTTATGTTTGCTTGTTTACTAATTGATAAGTAGTTTATATATGACATATATCACGGCAAGCCAATGCAACACCAGGGAACTTGTCATTTTTTTTAAGTAGATAGCCTGATGTTCTGTAAGGTTATTTCTAGTGCCAAAGCGAGTTATTGATAATTATCTACAACTAGAGAAAGTAAGATTAAAGCAAAGAGCACAGAACAACAAAACAATGATAGCAAGTAAGAGGTTAAACACTTAAAGTTCTGATAATCTCACTTGTGGAGTAAAATACACTTGCAGACGCTAGAGAATTTAATGCATTTTCAGAGGAGCAAAAGGCATTAATTGAGCGAACAAACAATGGGAGAGAGTTCAACATACAGATAGTTTGAGGTAAATTATTCCAGAGCCTAGAAAACTTACAGGTAAAGTAATTCATATAGAGAGATCTAGAATATATTTGTTTCGTTAAAGACAAGCAGTTACGAATGTCGTAATGTGAGGCTTTAGCGTATTGAATCGCCTGGCTGGATGTGAAGGAGAGTTTGTTAAGTATTTTGAAAAAAGAAGATAAGGTTAAGTTTGAGTCTCCTCTTCTATAAAGGGTCAAGCCCTAGTTTACTACACCGAGAATTATATGTCAAGACACAATCAGTTCCAAGAGTACGAAGTGTGAATCCTCTCTGTACTGATTCCAGTCTTAATCTATCCTTTATGCGCGTGCTACTAAGGAGAAACGCGCAGTATTCGAGGAGTGGTCGAACACAGACTTTGTACATTAATATACCAGATTCGCTGTTATGAGGCGTTATAAGGCGTTGAGACTTGGATGTTTGTTTCATTATTTGTTCAGTAAACGACAAGTCGTCGGAGTACCTAAGTCCTAGATCTACTACTGTGTGTAACCTAGATAACACTTCACCATTTATTGTAAGATCGAGTTTCAGTGATGTATCACCGAAGCATAACCATCCACATTTAGCTGTATTAAGCTCCAGTTGCCATTTTGAGCACCACTGTGCTACCTTGTTAAGCTCCCTGCTGATACAATTTTGAATATTGTTCAGCTCATGTGGAGAAAATGAGTACACTACCTTAAGATCGTCTGCATAGAAAAGGGACTTACCCTCACTTGGATAAAATTACTATGAATCCGTGATAAGACCTAAATAAACACTTCTACCACAGTTTGGTAAGCTGTATGTTGTAGACAATAAAAATAGGAGAATTTTATTTGTAAAACCTTCCGTAATAGAAATGAATTACAACTACTAATCAATTCACCGGAAGAATTTGTTAATCCTGTGATCATCGTAACATGCTTCACTTAAATGTTGTACACTATCTAGAACAGATGACAACCAAAGAATTACATGTTTGTACAAACCATTTCTTTCAGAAATAATTAGCATCAAGTACCATTATTGAAAAACGAATACATAAAAGGTGACGAAAACCGTCATGTTTTATTACATGTTCTGTACTTATAGATTCGTTGCGTTGTACTTTAAATTGTGTTTTTTGATAACACCGTGGACTCTCGTTGATTAAGATAATAAGCTAACTACAATTCTTTAAAAGATTTCGATCAACATACGATGTTACGAGCCATTTGTCTCTATCAGAATATGTAATATGATTGAGACTATACTGAAAGACTACGTTGAGAGATAAAAATAGAAGATCACTACATATCTGTCGTTACATTCCACGATGTAAATGTCTTTCTACTAATTGATTCGTATTGTTAATTTAAACTTGTGTGCAGCTATTACTTTGACTGAATATGTGAGCCTTCTAATTGTATTACTGGAGCGGAACTATGTCTGCTAGAACATATGTTTTTTTAGGCTTTGCTGTGATAGGCAAATTAGTCGGTGAGTTGTTGGAATACAAGTAGCGAATTAGTGTCTGAAGGGTAAATTTCAGTGACCTTACCAAAACATTTCTTGCTTAAATCGTTCATGTATCTTCCCAATTCAACCAATAAATAACATTCACCATCTGCTCCAATTACGTCTAGACAGCCTCCGATTCCTTACGAGTACAGAATTTAAACATAGACAGACAATTTCTAACCTAGAGACCACGAACACGGAAACAACGATGGACAGATGGATAGATTGTATCGCTATCGTCCGACATCCGAGAAGGTCGATAGAATACTTATGTGGGACATGTTAAGACGATGCATTTTACCGGACATGGATAAGTTGTAAAGAGAAAATATCTCTGGATATAAATGTGGATTAAAAAAGATCATCACCATGTTCTAGAAACAATTCAACAAGTGTCTAATTAATCAAAGAAAAAGGTTCTTCATGAAGAAGCTTAGAATGATATCCGAATAACTACAATCCCAGCGATAAAACATCTCGAAATAACTCAACAAAAAAATGTAGAAAGACCGATGAATATCGATAGCATCTACCAAATTGACCTTTTCCAACTTGCGTCACTTGAGATATGTGTTACGTATGTCCAGGCATATCAAACTTCATGAATGACACCTAAACACTTTGTCGGGATATCATAAAGCTTCTGGAATTAGCCATTGTAATACGAGACTAGCATGAGAAATAGGTGATGACCCAAGGTTTTGTTTATTAACTATTTTGAAAATGGTCCGAAACCCTAGCCATCAATAAATTGTGGGATGAATTACGATGAAGATGATGACACATTATTGGATCATTATGTTTCAGTGCACTCACTTTTTATCCTCTCGATTGTTTCTCACTAACGTTTCATGTGAAATTTCAGCAATTATAAGTCAGTGGTTTTGGTGCTTCATGATGAGAAAAAAACTCAAACAGAAATCACAGTCTAAAATTCCTCAATACATCTGCATCTTCATTGGATTGGTTTATACAATATCAGGAATTTGCATTGTTCTAATATCTTTCTTCAATGTACGTTCAGCTCATAAACTCGTTCGTAAGAGTATGAATAAATGAAAGTACAACAACGGAGGTAGCAATCCGTACCTCGTACGTTGTTTATTTACATTTATTGAAGAACCGATTGACTTAGTTGAATCACTTGCCATAACAGTTATCGACCTTGTTACTTGCAAATTAATAGCCAATAAACCAGTTACATAAATCTTAGTAGTCAAAAGTTTAGTGGAGTTTGACCATACCGTTCTCCCTTGAACTATAATCATGTATACTGACTACACATCAGTGCTCATTTTTGTCTCAGTTGTCAAGTTCGATTTTTCACTGCAACAAATCACCAGGTAGGAGAAAACTTTAACTACTTCAGACCAGTTGTGGAAAACAACACTATAACCACTGAAATCGATGGTCAGAAATCATTCAAAACATTTCATTGTTTGGTTCATTTTGTACATCTTGATTTATGAGATTACCGTATTTTGCAGAACATCAATTTAATGACTGTAACATGCTTATATAATGTAATTGGACATGTTTATAAATTATAATGATAGTTATTTACTGACATAGTTTATGGAATGGCGATGATGTCTTGTCTCGTCATTAGTTAGTGAAAAGAGATTTACGCTTTAATGTTTTACATAGTGAAGTAAATTCCCAACTTGTCTTAAATTCATATTGTCAAGAATTTATGTGTATTATTTCTAAGTATTATTTACTACCTTCAGACAGAACATGAACTGTTGGGGTGATCCTGCGAACTGCTCTCAAAGGACAAGAAAGGTTCAGTAAACATTAAGAAGAATTCTATCCAGTCTGCGTTCACCAAACATTTTGCCAGAATCTTCACGAAAATGATAAGTCACATTTAGGATCATAGGAGTATAGCGTTCAATTAGCAAGACATATCATGATCACAGATGAACGTTAAAGTCACGAAGTATTTTCATTGAATAGACAGTTGAGAATTAAACTATAACTAAAATAGGATTCGCAATCAGCAATTGTTTCCTCTTATGTAACAGTATTAATTTTATAATCTCGCCTTACTAGTAACCAATAAATTATAATTATTGTATTGTAGATGAAAGATACTAATCAACTACATTTCCATTTGACGTTGAGTAATTTTATTTGCCATGCAGTCGCTATTCCATTGAGTTCCTTACTTATCGTTTGTAATTTCCGTTCATGGAAATGGTTTCTACTTGCTAGAATTGTTGTTTCTCTTCAAATGATCATCGGATCTTATTTTTGTAAGTTACACAACATTTATCGAATCTTGTGTATTTCAAATGACAATAACAACCAATGTTTATGAATATCAATAATCCAATCTAGAGTAGTATATATTTTAAGTGGTTTTAATTTATGAAGACTTTTACCCTTCATTTGCCTCACGCAATAGTTTTGTTAACAACATTTACCAGTATTATGTATTCTTTACTTCTATAGTTTGTTTACCGTTAAGCAAACAACATATGAATGTGGTCTAGATGCCTGTTCATGTTAGAAGTACACAGATTATTCCATAGGTCGGTATAAACTAAATGTTATTTCAGAGAGACTTTAGTATTATTACTTTATTAATAACAATAAGTCAAATCATTTAGCGTCTGAATTTCTCTCTTTGTATTTCCGTACTGTAGTTGTTTATTTTAATCGAGCTGGTCTACTAGTTTTGCAGGCGAAAAATTTGTTCTACATCAAGGAAAACGAACCGGTGAGTACACAACACCAATATCACTATTTACATTCAGTATATTAACTGAGTTGATATTTTATTCAGTTTATTCAAGTTTTCCGTTAAACTCTTATCAAACACTGAAGAACACAATCACAATATTGTAAATCGTAGTACAAACATTCGACAAGATGAAATTCATGAATTTATAGCGAATTATTCAATAACACACATGTAACTTTACATGAAATAAACATTAATGTTCAAAGAAACCAAATCCTGTAGTAAACACGAATATTCAGTAAATAGAAGCCAGCCTCGGTGAAGTAACAGGAATGCTTCACCTGAATAAATCGAATTACGTAGTTCCCGTAAACACCTAGCTTGATGATCAAATTCGTAACATGACAATATATTTTAAATGTGGACAACCGCTTCTTCGATAATGAAAAGTCAGCGATTTCAGACGGAAGAATATTGAATATACCAAACACAAACTGGAAAATCAAGTCAATTTAGTTTACCTTCAGGGTCGTATGAAGTGAAGGTGTTGTCAATTTTGAGGCTTTCGTAGATTTATACATGCTCATGTAAGCTGAGTCTTATCATTTTAATTTCTTCTCCTCATTCCGATTTTAATTATTGCTCGGTAATATGGGAAACTCCAAGCTTTTCATGCTTCTTCACTCATATATCCAGCAACATTCTTAAGTGAACTGAGCATTTGGTGAGGAAATAAAGTTTTCGGGAAAGTGACTATGTATTGCAAAAATGATAAATATTTGAATTAAAATCTCCACTCACTCTAAACGTGTGACATCTACAGAGAGAGCTGTCGAAGTGACACAACAATTTCGTGATTGTAAAGATTTAGTCGATCAACCCGATTATTCTAACTTTTCAAGTTATCCGTCCTTCATAAAAGTATCACTCAAAGCTTCTAATTATTCTTCAGATGTGTCAGTAAAGCACATAGCTGTTACTTCACACACTTTTTTATCTCTCTAATTTTGTTCTAGAATAAAGTATACTTGATAAAAAAATTTGGTTACAGAATAACATAAATATGCTTTATCGATGGTATTAAATATATTTTTTCGAAATCTTGAACCGATCTAATTTACACGACCGCGTGCTCACTGGTAACTAGCTAAGATAGAAAATTTCTGGAGATCTACTGAGACGCCATGACTAGTTGGGCTCAACCGTGTTGGGTGTGAGGAAGGTACCCACCGAAGGCAATGGAAAATAGCCGCACAATATCGTGTATTAAATGAGTTTAGATGTTACCACCATTGGGGGCCGGCTCAGTCGTCTAGAGGTTAAGAGTACAAGCACCTGACCGAAAGTCCTGGGTTCGATTACCAATTGCTGAGTTGTGGATGTTAATGACCAAGGATTCTCACACCGTGATGAAACATGTCTAGCGCTTTCAGGTTTTCAATAGTTGTTTAACTTAAATTGGTTCGTTATTTCACTCATGTTTCCAACAACATTCTCAATTGAACTGAGCATTTGGTGAGGAAACAAAGTTTTCGGGAAAGTGACTATGTATTCCAAAACTGATAAATATTTGAATTAAAATCTCCACTCACTCTAAACGTGTAACATCTACAGAGAGAGCTGTCGAAGTGACACAACAATTTCGTGATTGTAAAGATTTAGTCGATCAAACCAATTATTCTTATGAGATCTTTTTTTATCATGAAACGCTTTTTATTTAAAATAACACCCATGTAAACTTTACTGAGATTAGCTGAAAGTGATCCGTATTAAGGTACTTGTAGGCTTTTAAAATACACCAGTGATTTTTTTTAATTACAGGGTTACAAAGAATTTAATCAATGTGCAATCAGCGAATGGTTCGTGATATTGGGATTAATAGAAATCACTTTGATAACTGGCTTAGAGTTGCGAACTTATGAAATCCAGTATGAGGAAATCAATAAAACCGTCTGAATATACGAGGAATAATGTTTCTACATTTTAAATATTTCTCAAACCGAATTGTACCTGTTTGTATATGCTTGTACTAGGATCTGTGTTTTCACATGTAAATCAACTAACTCACATGTGGATGTTCTACGTATGGTTGCTTCAGAAAACTTTCATCAATGAAGTTGTGAGAACTTGAAGTTACAAGTACTGCTTGCATAGTGAATCTTTATAAACTAAGTTAAAAGAATGTGTGGTCATTAGAATGTCGCACATTAATAAAGGGAGCATCAAAAATCTAAGTATATGGATTTTGATCTGTCTAACGTCTATTCATTTTCATCTACGGTCAATCAAATGCTCGGCACTTTAAACGTTCAGTGATAAGCGCACTTTCAAAAAATATTGTAATTTTTTTAACTGAGTTATAATCCTTCATTCTTATCAACCCAATCACGCTATATCATACATCTAATTCAAATAGATGAGAATAAAGTTGGCCTGAATAATAAATATTTTGGCATTCAAAACTAGTTAGATTTAGACCAAATGTCTTTAGTTAATATGGAATTTCATTTTGATCGGGTATTATCTGCCTACTTAATTTGAACGATCGACTCATATTTAAGGTTTCCGAATTCTTAGACATAATCAATACACCTCCATGTTCTATCACACTAGGTTGATAGTAGTTAGGTTGCAAATACAATCAGCAATTTTCAATGATTTAAATAATCCATTTCAATTTTCTAAATGCAATTTCTTTTTGTCTTGCACACACACCAGACATTTAAACAAACATCTTTACTCTTTTTATACTTATGAAGTTTGTGATACCTCTGGACGTCTCTCAGTGAGAGGAAGCTTACACGACGATCTCACCTTATTTTCCAATTCAAATTCTTTTCCACTGATCCTTTTCATATCTCTTCTTCCTCTTCAACATATTCAAAATGATTATTCACACACTTCTGAATGCGTTAATTTTACTGACTACCATTCTAAAAAGTTTATTTTTCCGAGTTCGATCTGCATCATACGTCCGAATATTACTCATATTATCAAGCTATTTATTGTCTATATTATTGCTAATAATGCACTAATCGGCTTGTAAAATGTTTGTAATTTTATACTACTCTTATCATTTATGCAATCCGTTTCACTGTTATAACTGATGCATGAGAACCCACTCGTGCACTTGTTACAGTATTTTCAATCCATTCAGTTAAATCAATGTAGATACATTACAGTGTATTGACAATCTTATCAAAATCTCACTTCAAAGTTATCTGTTGTTCCCTATACAACATAAATTTACCACAGACTATTATTTTCCTACTCAGATTTCTGAGATCACAGAGAGCATTGGAAAGTTTCGAGTAAGTTTCGAATTCTTCGAAGATTGTTTTCTAAATGTGGAAACACATGTAACCAACCACGGTGTTTCCACGTGACAATCAAAACTTCATTTGTTGTAAGTGAAAATCAACTTTCATTCAATTAAACTGATTTTCCAACTGAGTTTTGAAACAAATCAGAACCACGTTCTCGACTTTCTCACTAGTCAGTTCATAAAGAAATAATCAACTCGCTATTCATGAATATATTTATCAATTTTGTTTAAAGATTAGTAAGTACAAAATGTCGTTCGAAATAATTGACAAATATTTTAGACTTGTTTCATAAGTTGGATTGTGGTAATATTTCTGGTTTTACTCCGTACTAAAATGTCTTCATATGTTTGTGTTTCCAGAGCAATAATTAAAGTGAATAAAATACACGCCAGAACCAGAACCCACTCGGCAATGGCACAATAAAGAAATTCCCAGTAGCCCTGAACATGTTAATAGAATAAATAAAATATTAGTTTAAGCACAAAATACTTTGTCACATGAATTTCAACATTCTCTTTGTACAAGTTATTGAATCGATTTAGCGCTTCCATATCTATCAATAAATGATCTACCTCACTCTCTCCCTCTCTTAACATACTTCATGTTCATTTAATCAAACTCAGTAGAGTTTCTGAGACTGCGAAAATTGTCTTTCTAGACACAACTAATCCAGAATGAATTGATCGACTGAATGTAAACCACAGTAACCCACAGTGTGAATTCATTCAAAATTCAAAACATGTTCATTCATAATATTTACAAAGTGGAAACTTACACCGTCAGTTGGTTTCATTCGATAAATATTCAATGTGCTCAATAAAGGTAGCCCAATTTCGTTGAAATAAAAAACTGTAAATATACAAACAAATATTTGTGACAACTAAACTTGATTTACCGTTAAAACGTTAGTTTTAATTTTTATTTATTTCACTCATAAACTTTTTAATAAACATTTACCATCTCTAGAACTTAACTTATCAACCCTTATTTCCGAAGTAAATTCGATCAATTCTTTCAGTCAGTCATCATTACAATAGAGCTCGACAAATATTGGAATTGTTTCAGTCTTACGTATAACGCTGGTGTGATAAGATTAAAATGGAAAAAAGGAATTGTTATAACACCGGAAATATAGAATGGGATCGCATATACGAAGACATACTGTGATATATGATCGAGAAGAAAATAAAAGTTGAATGTAGCTTCTTTTTTGTGTGCGATGCTAGGCAATATTACACAAATTTTCTAACCACTGAGCGCGGTGATCGCTTGAACCTTAATTAGATGGTCTCTATCAACCAGTACCTCTCACACCCACAGTAACTTCATGTAGTGGTAAACAGTAGTTGTTCAGCCACTTTTATATCCCTAGAAACGTAACGCACATTAAATTAGGTGCTGGTTGGTAGTAAATTCCCCATGTCCAAAAAACCCCCATCTATTCATTGTTTATCGATAAAGGTTATCAGGTTTCATTGAAACCATAGAGTGAAGACGAGATAAAATCTTGATTGTTTGGGAATGACTTGCAAATTCAATTCAATTAAGTAATTCATATACTTGGTTTATGTGCATTAAAGTGGCAATCTAACAAAAACAAATAATCTAAAAGTTAGAATTAAGGCACCATATCACCAGATTTGACAAAAAGTATAAGTGCCGACAGAATGAGAAGAATACCTCATCAAGATACCGAAAAATCGAGATTGGAGCAATTGTGATAACCGCATAGATATCAAACTACTACCAGAACTGGAAAAACCTTTCAACAGAGTGTTGTTGAACCAGATTAGAGATTCATTAGACGCCCAACTTCGAATAAGAAGACTAGATTCCGTAAGGAATGATCGTTTACTGACCAAATCGTGATACTACGAATAATTGTTGGACAACTAACTGAATGGAATATCGACTTCCTTGACAGTGGGAAATGGTTCGACAGAGTAAATAGTAGAACATTATGCAGTCTTTCCCGACATTTTGCTTTAGACGAGATGCTTGTCGTAATAACATGGAACTTCTACAATGGAGTAAACTGCGAACTCGAGCATGGACGGCAGCTGATAGATACATTTCAAACGAAGACCGACGTCCGACAATGTTGCTTACTCTGGCACTCTCTCTTCCGATCGTTGACTGGATTTTCAAGATATCCACGGGCCAAGGAAAGCACTTCTACAGTTGAACAACATATTGAATTAAAAAAATTACGTGCAAGCAAACAATAAACTCACAATCTTCAATACGAATGTCAAGAATCGCCTAAGCAAGGATTTGATTCGTACAATTCAACAAAATATGAAACAGAAAACAAGTGCGTGCAAGCCGACATCAAACTCACAATCTTCGATAGGAGACAAGTCAAGACAGTTCTACTGTACTGTGCTGAAACTTCCAGAACTACCACAAACATCACCAAACATTTACAAGTATTTATAAACAATTGTCTACACAACATACTCAATATCTGTTTGTCAAATACCATCAGCGACAGTGTACTGTGGAAGAAGACGAGTCAACTTCCAGTTGAGGAGGAAATTAGTGAAAGATATTGGAAGTGGATAGGACATATATATGATGAAAATCATCAGACTGCATCATGAGACAAGCTCTAATGTGAAATCATGAAGGGAGACGGAAACGTGGAAGACCAAATAACACACTGATTCGAGAATCGGAGGTTGATATGAAATTGGAGACAACTGGGAAGTAGAGACCAGGATGAAGTTGGTCAGGGAATTATGATCAGCGGCCTTTTGTACACCACGATGTGGGGTAACAGGCGTAAGAATGTAAGTAAATAATCAAGTGTGTAAGTGGGTAAGTAAGTGGATGTCTTCTTTTTTTCGACTCGACTTGAAATGTAAATTAAGTCCCTTATTTTCTCCAAATCTACTATTAACAATTTTGTTATCTGACACTAAAATCTCTCCTTATTTTATACAGAAGGTCAGATACTTGAAAACAATGAAATTATTCTTTAGGCAGTTTTCTTCAAGATTCGAGGACCCTCCTCTTTAATGTATGTATGCTACATTAATGAATCTCTGATGTAAACTTATTTTATTTGTGTGATATCCTCCTTAATAACCAATTAATAAAATAAGAAATCTCCATTATTAGAGTAGTTCTACTAAGATTCTTGTGACTGTCCTAATATAGTTTACTCTAAGTTTAATAAGTACAAAAATATTTAGTCATTATGTAGTAAACTGAAGTAAAATGATTAATTTTAGAGGAATGAACAGATATTATTTCGTGTAAGAATGGTATTTGTTAGTATACACGATGAATTACCATTAATTATATCAATTCAGTGCTTCTCAACCATTTCAAATCTGTGACAAAACCTTAGTTGCAAGTAATTTTATTTTATGTATTGGAACTCAGTCAGTTTTGCAACATTCTATATCCCACCTTATGAAATATTCAGTGAATCAGTATACAGTTTATTTATGCACTTTCAAAAGGAACAAAGACCACTACTCATCATATTGATGTTGACATGATCTGTGTTTGATTAATCAATTCCAACCTGAATTCAATTCAATCTCAGAAAAATGTTGATGGAAATGCCTTGAATGCATAGTCTACCATTATAATTTATAGTAGGACAGATCAATGTGTTGGTATACGTTTTAATTATTTTCTCAGATACACACACTATATTCAATATAGTATTTTGCGTAAACCTGAAGAGCTTAGAGCTGAAATTTGAACTACTACAATGAACACCGCCAACTTTTATTTTGAACAGAATCTTACTGCTCATATGATAATGAATACTTCTGACAGAAAACGTTATAATAAACTTTATCTCAAGTTATTCTTCTTCGATGAAAATTATCAACCATAAATATATTTATCTATGTATATACAATGACTTACATGAAATTGCACCGATGAGCATTTTCACGATTAGTGTAATTCGGAAATAGCAAAACCAGAAAGGTTTCTCAAAATATTTAGCCATTATGTAGCATCCTAACAACATTGAAATACCATGACACATAAAGCTCCCAACTGCCATCAGAAAATGTATCCTTCCATAGTTTTCCATCTATAGGTTGTTAGAAATATGGATGTAAAAATATGGAAATGTAAATGATATTCCTAAATACAGTTTCATAGGCCTCCATTTTAATTTCAAAATTATAATAGATTTTGATAGAGATTTTGACTTAACTTTTTAAGTGGTGAGTTGGTTACAAATCAAAATCAAAAATGTACACAAATTGCCTTACATTAAATAGTTTATAAATGTTCCCCATGTGAATTTAAAATGAGTAGTTAATCGTCAACTGTGGATCATTTGTTTCCAGATATCTTCATTTTGCAGGTAATTAGTGATAATCAATACAGACTGGTACACGTATTTCGTAACCGATTGCAAAAGTAGTACAAAGTGAGATTTACAATATGTTATAAAAAAAAGAATGCATACAATACACCAGATGAACATTTGAACAGTTTAATAAATGGCTTTTTACTAAATAAAAATGTCAGGTTGTGACTACTTACAGTTTTAGTAACTAAACTAGAAAGGATATCTTTCTAATTCCTTTTTGATAACTATTCTATTAATGAAAATGAACTGACATTAATCATTCCCACAAATCTAATCCGCTACACCGGTCATTTAAAATACTAGTGGTGCCACGCATCTGCCAACTTCATCAAAGCACAAAGGCTACTTGAAGTACAACCTATAGGTTATAATTAACTTATTAAGGTAATGAAAATTTTCTTTCTATCATAGTCTCTCACTCATCAAAGCAATCCCCTTCATACTAAGTATTATAATGTAAAATCTGGATTATCATTATAATCACATGAATATGATTGATATATAATTTATAAAAATTTCATTCTGAAAACTAAACGGCAATCTTAAACTTTATATGTCCAAACAGTTTTTCTGCGTCTGCACTTAATAGTCCGGTTTCGAATACCAGAAGGGACTATCGACTCCCTAAAGAATCGTATATACGTCAAAAAATATTAAAAATTTCTAACTGTCTAGTGTTTACATATGTGTAGCTGTCCCGATTATTGACTTGAAATTTATATTCATCTACCGATAAAAGTGATTTGATTATAATTACCATCATTTCAACATTATTTTCGTTCAACAAACGAGTTTCTATGCAAATCTCAAGACTATCAATATTGGTATTGCACAGTATAAATAAAGGCAGCTGAAGTGTTTGTCATCCTGAACTCAGTAGCTAAGTGGATATCTCGATCGTGTGGTACTGAGTTTATGTCCCGGGATGAAAATCAACTCTGAGATGCAAGTACATCAAGCTGACGAGTCTGAAATAGGACGAAACGAAAGTCTCGTAGTCCACTTCTAGCCACCACTCATCTTTCCTTATAATCTTTGTTACTCAAGATAATCCTTATAGGATGCACTCATGCCAAAAAAGATTGATCAATCTCAGTCCTAAACATCAATGGGAGGTTTCAAACAACCTATACAAACAGATCGATTGGAAGAATTTAGTATTTACAAATTTGAATCATTTGAAAAGTGACCAGAAGAAGATAAGAACTATGAGTGTAGCATATATTTTGTAAAGAACAGTGAAATCTCAATAATATAGCAAATATTCAAATGCTTTATATATGAATGCACAATGGCGAATTCGAAAATTAAATATATCATTGATTATTTCTCTATTCTCAGCAAACAGAAAATTCGTTTTTAAACAATTACAAATATACAATATAAAGATCCCTTTTCAATTATTGATTCATTACGTCTCTATAGGATTATGAACCATATAAATCATTGTGTTAATAAATTTCACACTTTCATGGATTGAGATATCTACAATATTCAATTCTGGTACACATAGGAGTAGGCCAGAAAAAGTTATTTACATTCAGATCATGACAAGCCATGATTCCATGAAGTCAGAACAAACAACAGTTTCTCAAAAAATATTAGTGCTAATAATGTTCTCTGTTGGTGAGTAATATGATCGGCCAATCAGAAGCAGACAAATGTACTCAGGTGATAAAAACAGAAATGACCTGAAGTATGAGTCCATTTCATTGAATGAGAAATGGATTGATTTATCAAGGAGTAGAGTAGTATATATGAGTCTTTGTGTATTTTATTCGGTAACAAAACACGATTTCTCGGACACACTTGTGTTTTTGCTGAAATAGTCAGTTGAAAGTTAGTGCGTAGCACATCGTGTACCAGAGACAGATTTCGGACACCACCCATCACAACAATGAGTAAACTCGAGCTAACAAATTTGTACTCATGCACTATACATCACCAACCGATCTCGACTAGAACACTATGAGAAACCTAGAATTTTTGAACTGCCATTTAGTCCGAGTATAAGACTGCTCAACATTGCCCATAAAGGATTCTCTGTACACTTCTCCAAACAAACGCCTCCGGTCTCAAGTATAAACGTATAATGTGAAAACCACTCAACCAGCAACCAAAGATGCTAATGCCTGAATTCAGTTATTTCACAATATTGTACAACACTTAAGAACAGCAGCGATGAAAAACTGCCTCACAGGAGACACGAATTAAATTCCACTGATTACGACTTCCCACTAGAACTCAGAAAGTTTGTAGTAAGTTAGTCAGTTTAGAAAACAAAAATTAAATCCTCTTCTGAAAAACTGTAAAAATTTACTTTGGCACAACATTTTATCAAAACAATACTTACAGTTAACACTTTAATGTACTGGCAATATTATAAACTACTCTCTAGTAAAAACAAATTAAACTCACATCGAAAATGGATAGACCGATCAAACACAATCCAGAAATGATCATTAGTAGTCTGATAGATGAATTAATTATATGAGGAATAATAGATTGGGTCATATTTACAATTTTGCTCCTAGCTATCATGAACCAAAAGCAGTTTCCTGCCATATCTAAATACAGGTGGAGAAAATAAACCATTAACAAGGTCAAAATGTAATTTGAGAAGAATGGATAAATTTGTTTCTTCACACGCTAGAATAAGCTATGTTGGCTTGACGTGGCAACCGAAAAATATTTTCTTCAAAATCGTTTCAACCATCCATGGAAAATCATTAGGAATCAGTGTACATAATTGTCCTTTATAAAAAAGAAATAACTACTGTCTATTCAGAAAGCTTGTAATATTTAAAGACCGCACAAATAATGTAAACATGTAATCACTAAGTCAATGAAATTAATTTATCCACTTAATCATTGCTTAAAATTCCCACCAGTAGACTAGACCTATAGTCTCAAATTTATGAAAAGATTTCCCTCATGTATTATAAGGGAACTGGTTAACATGGCACGATGAAAATATGTATCGCTCAGTAGCATTAGAGTTCTAATATTAAATCTTTTGTTCACGAATTCAATTCGTGATTTCCAGCTGAATTTCTCCATGTCTGGTCTTCTTAGTTATATCTGATACTATTGTGATAATGACTCCTTTCCTATTCGCCTCAGTAATTTCATCTGTCTTTGCTGATACACTGAAACAACTTTCGTAGATATCCGTTTTTGGCAGATCCTATGTTGAGTAGGTATCATCGGTGAGACCGAATTAATGAAATTGAAGCATACTGTGTTAAATATTGAATGTTGTCAAGCTGATTCAGAAACAATGTACTAATATGCAATTGCTTAACAACTTTCAACGGGTACTCGAAAATGCCTAATTCCTTTTGATGAAAAACAACTTTTCTGGAGAAATTAACCACATATATTTTTAGATCTGTAATTGGATTTACATAACTTTAAGAAGTGTTGTAAATCACATTACTTACTGAATAGAGCATAGCTAATCATCAGCACTCGAAACCAATGTTTTTCTGGTGAGAATACTCCAAATGAACTACAAAGGATTTGGAGAAAACTGTTCAAATGAAACTGATTTGTGATTGTGAAAACTGTTTTATTAAAATGTGTTTTGAAGAGATAGAATCTAATTAATTTTTCGAATGGCATTACAAAACTGAGAAAACCCATTGTTTCTGAATATACGAAAACATTAATTAGAGTTTGTAATTTACAGTACTTTTGGTTGCTCTAATCAAGTGAAAGGTATATAGAGACATTCCATAAGTACAAGGTGATAAAAACCCTATACATCCCCATTACGATTCGTCATCAAAATCAAAATTCAAGTGAGCTATCTTTGCATATGCTCATTCAGAAAGTTATTTTCATTATTTATCAGTTCAACTTACTCAATATGAGATTGGCTTCCATAACGAATGATTTATTTATCCGTTTTAATTATGATGACAATAATGCATTGTGCAGATATCGATTTCTACTTTATCCAGACTACTGATTGATTGTTAAACTTGTTAAAAGTCAAAACAACTGTCATATGGTCAGTGATTTTGATTTCAGAACTCCAACCTCCTTACTATTTTAAATTTCTATAGTATTTTGTAATCTCATGTGATTCAGACATGTGACGTCTAAACGTAGACGTAAAACGTTCCAGAAGTCCATTATTTCTGGAATAATTATATCAGTGTTATCATGATTTTACCATTGATTTTATTACTAATTTCAAAAATAAATTAGCCTTAGAACTTACCTAAATAATGGGAATAAAGCATTTACGTGCCCGTAACACACAGATGCTATGTATCTTTAAAAGAAAACAAAGACTTAATTTCTTTACCATCCGTAAGTACTTTTTATTCAGTTAATGAAATATGAAAAACAACGTTTAATATAATATAGGTTTGAGTTCTGTCAAGACGTGTATCCAAATGCGAATTGTGGAGGCTCACTGATGAAGAGTTGATGTATTAAGTGAACCGTAATTGGTTAGTAAGCAAAAATAGATATCCAGCTTCCGTAAATATGTAAGATAATGTATTACGTTACAAACTTATTATCACCATTAACTTCACTGGTGATGCATAAAACGGTTCTATTGACATTAAAATTTTTATTGACTACATTTGTTTTGAATGAACAAATTGTTGTATCATCACAATATAACACTCAATTTGTGATTGAATATTGTAGAATTGTGAAATACGAGATCTAGTCTAATCATTTGTCCAGTAAATTAATCAAGCGCCTAATATATTATTATAGTACTTTGGAACATCAGTACAAAGAATTTCATTTTTCCACCACAAAAAATTATTCGTTTGAAGAGAAAAACACTTTCTAAGAGTTTCGTATATAATATTAATCACAGTTGAAATCATGAGTCAATGGAAGCTAGACCACCATCGAAAACCTGGAAGCATTGGACGGCCGTTTCGTCCTATTATGGGACTCCTCAGCAGTGCGCATCCACGAACCCACTCTCACGAGCGAGATTCGAACCCAGGACCTACCAATCTCGAGCCGAAGCCCTTAACCGATAGACCACTGAGCTGGCATCCAACGGTGTTAATGTCTAACTTCAACCAATCCACGATATATTGATCGACCGTTCACCAATCGGCTTCAGTGAGATGATATCTCTACAACAGACCTGGAAGAACTCCACTGGCCACTGCTTCCCACTAGAACTCAAGGAAATATCTCTTGAAGTCAGTCACTAGTGAGCATATGATTATCGATCAGAGGGGGTTTTGTGGAGAATTTAGTATTTTCACAGTTGAAATCATGAGTCAATCCTAATATTAATCTTCAAAAAATTTCCTTAAAATAGATCTAAGTAAAAATTGCGAAAAAGACTAATTCTATTTATTTGTCAATTATGCAACGATATTTAATTACATGAAAAGTCAGGGAATCTGAAAATTATTAAAGCATTAAAATCAGAAAGGGTTTTGTGGAGATTTCAGTATTTTCATAGTTGAAATCATCAGTCAATTGAAGCTAGACCACCACGGAAAAACTTGAAGCACCGGGCGCCCGTTTCGTCGTATCGTGCGACTCCTCAGCAGTGCGCATCCACTAGACCAATGAGCCGACATCCGATGGTGGTTAAGCGCTCTGGTGCGAAACTGGTGGGTCCTGAGTTCGATTCTCGCTAGGCAAGGTCGTGGATGCACACTACTGAGGAGTCCCACAATAGGACGAAACGGCCGTTCATCAGTTAATTTTTATGAAAAATATCTCATATTTTTAAACTTGCTTTCAATATAGATATTCAAAGTTAAAATTATGATAATTGGCTTACACTGGTGGAAATCCTAAAATAGCAATAATTAACGCAGTTTTCGAAAACCAAACTGGTTTAACTTTTCTCCAACAAGTTAACATTCAACTTCAATAATACTTTCCATAAGTTGATCTAAAATATAAAATATAAAAAGTCATAATTCTCAGCATACTATGAAGCTACAAATACAAGTTTGGAGTGGATTGTGTAAAACATAATTTGAATACTCTCAATAAATGCATAACCTTCGAATGTTTTCTGAGTACAACTGGGGTTCACAAGACTATTCATAGTTCACTTACTTAAATAAGAAACGTTATCACTAATTCAAAACATTTTATCTTCGAATATATGAACTGAAATAATGAAGATTCATAATGTCATAAGTTCTCATAAAAAAAACTTAATTACTTCTCATTAAATCGGGTAGATAACTAAGAACTCGCAAATAAGCAATTATAAAAAACTAATGGAACTATTTAATATGCGGTACTCATTACAGAGAACACTTCCTAATTACATTTCAATCATATTTTCTGTTTGTCTTCTGAAATTAAAATTACATAGTTTCTAGCTCATAAAAAACTATAAAAAAATTCTTTGAAATTGAAAATGACAATCAGTTTACCTTTGAATCTATTTAATTTATGTTTCAATCGTTGTATCTTTTAAAGAATCGTTTATCATGTACAGGACCAATTTTTGAATAAGCACAGTGAAGTAGATCCTTGACTTTCAGAAAATTTTAACACTTTATATGCTGAACTTCTTACAGTTTCGAAAGTAATATTGCATCATGACAAACCTCTATTTCATATCTTTCGTCTCCAAAATAAACGCGTTATGACTAGGTTGTGCTTCTTACTCATCTATTATCACCACGTTACCTTCCTTTCTGTAGTATAAATTAATCGCTTCAAAAAGTCATGATGTCATCATTGTTTTGCCACAAAGAACAATATAGTGAACATTTGTGGTTTCCTAAAAACTTTTTTTCGCTTAAAATATCTAAAACTGATTGATCACTGAGTTGTGAGCACCAAGGTCTAGCTAATTCTAGTTGAAATCTATCGATCAGGTTGCATTATGGACACTAACCTCAAAGATTTAACATCGAGAACACTATGTTGGTCAATACTCGGTGATCAGCCAGCAGTAAAGCATCTGAGTCCTACAGGAGGTTAGTTACTATGCTAATAGCTCAGTATTGATAACTGAGGCTTTGAACCTAGGTAACATAAGATAAAAGAAAACCAGTTCCCTTAAAGTTTCAGGTACACTTTGTTGAGAGTGTTAAATAACACTAAACACTGGGTTCAAGTTTTCCTGTTAACTACTTCGAACCATCACGTAAACAAATCCTCCCATAAAACGAGAGACTGAATGTATGTATTTACTATATTACTACAGGCTAATATTTACTTAAGGAACTAGGTAAAATTTTTATCTTTTAACCTCCAGGTAGCCGGCCAGTAACCCAACACATTACTTTCAGTTCTTGCTGTACTCTGTATTATTTAAATAAAACTGAAGCATAATATCGTATAAATCAGATAAAATTTAATTATCTTCATAACTCAGCATCACATTTATTAAATCCAGTGTTATGAATGAGACACACATGAAAGTTTAGTCGAATCTGAACACTGTTTTCTAAAACAATTATTGTTGTCATGAATATTTTTGAAAACTCAACCTTTAATATTGTATCACTGCTACTGAAATGATAAATAACATGACAACGGTGCTACTCAGTACAATTTAACTTTTGAAAATGTACAAATTAGAGTGTAAACAAGTTTAAACGTGTTTATTTAGCTATAATAGTAAACATTGGTGTTTATAATTTCCATATTATGAAACCTTTAAAATAATTTTCATTGTACAACCTGATTTACTACGGTTATCTAAATATGACCAATATATGAAGAAACCTCACAAATTCATGAATTTATACAAACCCTTACATAGAAAATTGTCACATGTGACTCGGGGTTAAGTACAATTAATAATTCGCGGATTTCTAGGAAGAAGCTGTGATCATTGAAGTTGTTCTATGAGAGGCGTGAAGAGAATTTCAAAAATTATTAACGAATGATGATCATTTTCAAATTGATTATCGTTAGAAATAAAATACTAAGAGATCCCAAATCTCTGGTCTAGACGTTGGCAGATCTCTGTGAGACCCGGGGGGTCAACAGTTTGATTCTTGGTTGAGTCATGGATGTTCACTGCTGATAAGTGTTATGATAGAACCAAATGAACGTTTCTTTTTGCTTGTTTTCAACGATTGTTTAATCACAGACAATTTGTAACGTAAAACTGTAGTCATAACATCTGCAATCCACAGCCTACTATGCTAACAACTATGAAATCACTAGCTGTAAACTGTGATAGCATTGCACATAATTACACTCAACTTTTTCTTTCTCTTTAGAGTTATTTGCAAAATATAGTTTGTATATTACGAATATTATCATATACATATTTTTTAATGAAGTTGACTAGCAGATTAATATAATGTTGCCACTGACTCAATGTTAAATGCTCATGATCGCAATATCCCTATTTCATTCTACTACTAATTTAAATTAAGTGGTTCAAGGGTTTATACATGAGCGAATGAGAAATGGTGTATAGTTGCCTTCATTTCATCGATAAATGGAGATTGTAGATGCTAGTGATTGTAAAAGCAAATGTTGATTATTTTTAAAAAGATAATTCATTTAATTTTCTTTACTGAAAACATTTCCAAACCTTGTGCGAACGGACTGATTGATATCCATATGACATAACAGTTGATTTCATCGTATATTCAACAGACCAACATATCAAACAGATGTGCTGAAGCCCACTTTTGAACAAATAAAAATGAAAAGGATTCTTTCCTCTCATAAACCTGACTCAAACTGATAAGATTTCTGAAAAGCACTCTTTAAATGTGAAATCAAAGTAAAGATGAAGTGTAAATTTTGGCCACCATCAAATTCATTCTCTGTAATTACAGATTATGAGTCAATATAATTTGATTGATATCACCTAATCTTGGTCAAAACCTAAACGGTAGCCCTTTGACAATCACTCCTGGCAACAAGCTCAGATAAAGGAGAAGGATTAGGCATGTCCCAATCAACCCCATCTCATAGAAAACAAGATTACCGAAAACACCTCCTTCAATTGTATGTCATTTGAGCATGTACAACTGACTCAAGATTACTTATCATTATTGCTTAGGGAAAAACTGTTCACTGGAAGTCATACAAGTGTAGAGTTTTAAAGTACTTTACAAATATCCATCCTGATGTCCATGATATTCCATTTTCACTGAGTAGGAAAGTACACAGACGACAACAACAACTTGACATTTAGGAGAGTAAGGCTAGTTTATGATAATGCCACAGTCCAAGTACTGATACAACCTCCACCATTTTCGAACATAGCTTTTAGTTATTTTTTTTAAAATAAACTACTAATTTAGATAAAAGCAGTATTAGGTCAAGCCATTCCAAACAACACGATTGGAATATCACGATCCGTAATCATTATGCAACTGTCCTTTCCCCATATAATCTATATCCTCCTATTGATAATTCATCTTAATTAACACACTATATAACATTTCACTCTCCTCACTCTGTTTTAATCCCTTACATTTTAAACTACCATTTACTTGTAGATTTAAGAATTGAATTATCTGATCTAAGCGAATTATAATAGTATCCGACTAGTAGGCATTGTCTCTATGCATACAGTCGTAATTAATTATTATCAAAGGAGAAGAGGAAGACCAAAGAACACATTAAGCCGAGAAATAGAGAAAAATGAACAAAAACTGGATAAAACTAGAAAGCAAGTCTCAGGACAGAGTGGGTTGGAGAATGCTGGTCGGAGGCCTATGCTCCATTGGGAGTAACAGGCGTCAGTAAATAAGTAAGTAAGTAAGAATGTGTGATACAGCAAACCCTATAATATCAATTATCTATCTATTCTGGTGAAATTAGAACATTTTAAAATGAGTAAACAAATGGAATAATTTAATTAGTAGCATTAAACTTACTTTCAAACAATCAATCTTTCATCAAATGCTAACCTGAATTGCTTCATTTAAAATCGAGACTGTCACAGTATAACCGCATGCGTGTAAACTACTTTATATCACAATACACATGACTGTTTCCTTGAGTAAAACATAATAATTAGTAGAATGATTTTAACCAATCAATCAAGAGTCTATTAAGTAATGTCATTAGGAATATTGATTTGTGGTTAGAATACATGTAAGCTATCGATACTTGTTGATGTAAGAGACATGATTGAATGAATTATTCTGATAATGTAGAATAACTTGTAGCAACCCTCCTACAATCAGTTTTGATTATGGTTAAATTTTGTTAAACCCTTTTATTGACTCACTTAACAGACAGCGTTATTCTAACAGTAACAATTCGTCCACTTCTCTGTACTATTATGATCATTGTCATATCTTCAGGAACGCGTTCGCTTGATCATATGACAGCCTACGCACATATCTCTCTCTACATAAAATTCTGGTAGCTTAAATATCTCTCGATATGTCATTCTCTTCACCATGTATATATGTAATCAAATCCTATTATTAGCCTTCGCCTTACCTAGATGTGCTTTATTCGATTTGACCAAAAATTTGTCTCTCTATTTGTTTGCACACATACATTCTTCTCTCTGCTTCAAGTTCGCTCGACGTGCTTATAACTTTATGGTCTGTGCTAACCTCTAATAAACTGTAGTTGCCACTTCTTATTGCCTTCTGAATTCAAACGGTATTGGGATTTATATGATAAAGATTATCAATGTGACTGATTAACGAAGCTAAGCCACTACACTGATCAGGAGAGTGAGTTTTATTTTCACTTCCGTATTTGATAAAGAACAAAAGAAGTATACTTTTTGAACTACTAATATTACACTTTTTATATTACTGAATTTACGCGGCCAAAATATTTTAGATTATAAAATGTTCACCTTAAAAAATTATCGTTTGATTAATATCGTGGAGATAAATATTTTTCAACAAGACAAAAATTGGGAAGCAACCACCCTTTGATATTTAGTAAACCTTACTACTTTAAAGAATGGCTAAGTGATTGGAAGTGCACTTGAGTTTTATAAATAACAATAACAGGATATATCTGAATTTTGGAAAGACATGTATGAGAATAGCCGTGATAACCTTACTTAGGTACTAAAAAAGTGAATACAAGCCTTTACAAAAGAAATTTATTTCCTAATAGTCACGGCTTGAATTAGTTGATAAGGTATGTTTGAAATTTCGAAATGATTTAAAGATTGAATGAGTTCATCTTTAAGGTAGCATGTATACTACAATTCAAACACAAATCATTTAAACAAGTAATCCAATAAAATAAAAGATTTTGAACTCTTTTCGTCTCATGTTATCTGTTTTGTGAAACTATTTGAAATCAATTCCAAGCCACTAGATCTTTTTTTTTAATTTGGTAACACGATCCAACAAAATCTTCAGTCTTGTTTGTGTATTCACCTTAACTAACTAAACGTGTAAATTAAGATTCAAAGTAGCCGAAGAATACGTACTAAATTTACAACTTGAAGTTAACTAATCGAATGAATTCATGAACACTGATTAAGAAGAGAAATTATCTTTTAGAATAATGCGTAGAATGAGTTAAATTCAATTGAAAGAAAAATGATCCTGTGTGATGAATTAGAATTGGTGGGTAATGTCTTTGAACTATTCCATGCGTATTCAGTGTACTTTGTTATCTTTAGCAGTAGAATACATAACGCTAGCTTTACCCTATTTAAAACTCATAAGCTGACTATTTCAGCATCCATGTTAATGTTCATAGTGAGGCTCGAACATAGTGTTTATCGCTTCAAAAGGCTACAATTAATCCGTTAAGCTTCTGTGATCGAATGCTCGCCAATTTGTTAAATAGGTATACAAATATCTATAATTATTTGTGTTTTTACGGTTAATACTAACGAGTCCAGTTGGTCAGTATTTATTAACGTGTGAGCATTCCTCACAGATTGGCTCATTTGTTATTTCAAACCCTCTTTTCGGCTGTTTTTATGTGTCTTTTCTTACTACTTGATTACAATCAGTAACTTGGGTTATAATTAAACAATTCTCAGACTAATCGATAATATTTATTTAATATACATATTTAAACCATTTACTCTCGTATTTTGACGTTTATACTCATCCTCCTAATTGCAGCAATACTCTTCTATTTTCTCTCTGCATGTTATCTAGTGTTTTCCCCACATTCTGAAACCCCGTATAACTTGAAGGATTAGCTCATTTCGACATATTAAACTTAATCTGAATACGATTTCAGATAAACATGACAATTTGATGAAGTTAATCTCTCTGAGCTACGTGGTTTCATTATGAAGCATTCATTTTCTTTCTAAACAACCTCATTAACGTGAATTTCAAGTAAGTATAAGCCACTCAAATTTTATAAAAACAACTGCTTGTTCTATAAACCATTATTTAGTTAATTTGTGGTTGACTGTTATCCTGCTATTACCTGTGTACTTATTTCAATCGTCTTCTTCTTAACAGTGCTGTTATATATGATTTCAAGGTCCAACAGAAATCAACCAATAAATCGGAAACTATCAAAAGTCATTAACCGGTTAATTATAGATGTTGACACATACAGTATTCGGAAAATTCATTGTACGGAAATTCTCATAAGTCAAAATTTTTTCCTCTATTCAATACCTTCTATGAATCACCCGCTTTATCTCTTGTTGCAAGTGATAATAGCAGACATTACGGAGATGTAGTTGAGTAACTAAATGAAAAATTACATATATTGGGTAGGAAAGTAGATAAAGATATTTCGGTAACTGTAATTACTTTTATCTGTAACCGGCTCGGCTACATAACATTCTGGAGAAGTAAAGTTATCGGGTTAATCATAATTATATATGAGATCACTCATTGGGATCCCTATCTATCTTTAGCTATAAAAAAATCAGGTAGTCCAGTTTGACTATTTCAGGGGAAAATGGACTTCCTCAGATGTGTAGCTTACATGGTGATTCAAATAACTGAATGAGCGCACCTATACTGTCAAGGTAGTTAAATAAATCATTTAAGTCTTTGGAATATTCTGATTTAAAATTGGAAATATTCTTGCAGTTAGTTTTGTTAATCGATAGGCAAGTGGTGTTATCTTATTTTAGAGCAAAGTTGAATAACGATTCGCAGTCATATCCATGATCTGTGTTTCATCTTATCTAGGACTGATCAGTAGGATGTACGTACACCTCGATGTTGATGTCCACTCTGAGACTCAATCATATTGGCTTTCGCATCGAACACCCAAAGCGTTACCTACTAAGATATTGATTTTAGAGTGTTGTTTGATCTGTGTATCGATCTGTTCACTGTTGATCGACTCCAGACTTCAATATTGACAACGTGAAGATTTGAAACACATTTGAAATAAACGTGTATTTATAGCCTGCTAATTCGTATGTAATCACATATCTAGCTTTCACATCCATATGCCTATACAAGTTGTCATGGATGATTGTGTGCATTACCTGCCAACTCACTTATTCATATATTCGCTCAAGCATTAATTGCCTTAACGCTTTACCACTTATTCATGTGTTCATGCACATTTGATTGTTAAGTTTCATTGAATGATTCACGTCACTAGTTGTGATTCGGTTGGCCATATAACTTGAGATGCTCGATGAAATAAACTATTCTCATAAACTCCATCAGTATTCTGAAAATCATACACCTTTGGAAGTCATACTAATAAGTATTGTCGTATCAATTCCTAGATGAAACATAAGAATAATCTCAAGGATATCCATGAAAGACCATATCAGACGAATTCTAACAAATTCTAAGAATAGTAAAAGTTAGCATTCAACCCAGTTAAGTAATATTATTCGTAGAATTTCGGTATTCGATCGATAAATGCTTTGAAAATATTATTGTGATATTTCGAAATCCAATATCGAAGCGTTCACAATTTAATGTAAGTTCAGAGTTGTTTTCCTGGGGATTCGGATATAACTTGTAAACGGACAGTTGAAAAATCATATACACACTCTCTAACATAACTTTACTCTTATTCTTATCAGGTACCTTGTGGCGACATCATATGATCATGTACAGCCATTTGTTCCATTTTGAGGTAACCAATATGATTTATTAATTCTCGCTGAAAAATGAACTCATGTAAATATTTATGTGATACGAAGCGATTCAGTATTTTGCATGGTGAATAGGATTCTGAAATATAATACGGGGAACAGCAACCCAATCAAATTTAATAGAGAAACTGTGTTAGAGGTGGATGTTTTCACTTACCTGAGTAGGACAACACTATAGACGAACTAGGAGGATCCGGTGCACACGGGAAAGCAAGTATATTCTAAGCAAGGATATGATTTGCACAATTTAACAAAATATGGAAGTGAAAACAACTGTATGTAAGCCAACATCAAACTTCGTGACCGCCTGTTTGTTTAAAAACTTTTCAAGTTATCCGTCCTTCATAAAAGTATCACTCAAAGCTTCTAATTATTCTTCAGATGTGTCAGTAAAGCACATAGCTGTTACTTCACACACTTTTTTATCTCTCTAATTTTGTTCTAGAATAAAGTATACTTGATAAAAAAATTTGGTTACAGAATAACATAAATATGCTTTATCGATGGTATTAAATATATTTTTTCGAAATCTTGAACCGATCTAATTTACACGACCGCGTGCTCACTGGTAACTAGCTAAGATAGAAAATTTCTGGAGATCTACTGAGACGCCATGACTAGTTGGGCTCAACCGTGTTGGGTGTGAGGAAGGTACCCACCGAAGGCAATGGAAAATAGCCGCACAATATCGTGTATTAAATGAGTTTAGATGTTACCACCATTGGGGGCCGGCTCAGTCGTCTAGAGGTTAAGAGTACAAGCACCTGACCGAAAGTCCTGGGTTCGATTACCAATTGCTGAGTTGTGGATGTTAATGACCAAGGATTCTCACACCGTGATGAAACATGTCTAGCGCTTTCAGGTTTTCAATAGTTGTTTAACTTAAATTGGTTCGTTATTTCACTCATGTTTCCAACAACATTCTCAATTGAACTGAGCATTTGGTGAGGAAACAAAGTTTTCGGGAAAGTGACTATGTATTCCAAAACTGATAAATATTTGAATTAAAATCTCCACTCACTCTAAACGTGTAACATCTACAGAGAGAGCTGTCGAAGTGACACAACAATTTCGTGATTGTAAAGATTTAGTCGATCAAACCAATTATTCTTATGAGATCTTTTTTTATCATGAAACGCTTTTTATTTAAAATAACACCCATGTAAACTTTACTGAGATTAGCTGAAAGTGATCCGTATTAAGGTACTTGTAGGCTTTTAAAATACACCAGTGATTTTTTTTAATTACAGGGTTACAAAGAATTTAATCAATGTGCAATCAGCGAATGGTTCGTGATATTGGGATTAATAGAAATCACTTTGATAACTGGCTTAGAGTTGCGAACTTATGAAATCCAGTATGAGGAAATCAATAAAACCGTCTGAATATACGAGGAATAATGTTTCTACATTTTAAATATTTCTCAAACCGAATTGTACCTGTTTGTATATGCTTGTACTAGGATCTGTGTTTTCACATGTAAATCAACTAACTCACATGTGGATGTTCTACGTATGGTTGCTTCAGAAAACTTTCATCAATGAAGTTGTGAGAACTTGAAGTTACAAGTACTGCTTGCATAGTGAATCTTTATAAACTAAGTTAAAAGAATGTGTGGTCATTAGAATGTCGCACATTAATAAAGGGAGCATCAAAAATCTAAGTATATGGATTTTGATCTGTCTAACGTCTATTCATTTTCATCTACGGTCAATCAAATGCTCGGCACTTTAAACGTTCAGTGATAAGCGCACTTTCAAAAAATATTGTAATTTTTTTAACTGAGTTATAATCCTTCATTCTTATCAACCCAATCACGCTATATCATACATCTAATTCAAATAGATGAGAATAAAGTTGGCCTGAATAATAAATATTTTGGCATTCAAAACTAGTTAGATTTAGACCAAATGTCTTTAGTTAATATGGAATTTCATTTTGATCGGGTATTATCTGCCTACTTAATTTGAACGATCGACTCATATTTAAGGTTTCCGAATTCTTAGACATAATCAATACACCTCCATGTTCTATCACACTAGGTTGATAGTAGTTAGGTTGCAAATACAATCAGCAATTTTCAATGATTTAAATAATCCATTTCAATTTTCTAAATGCAATTTCTTTTTGTCTTGCACACACACCAGACATTTAAACAAACATCTTTACTCTTTTTATACTTATGAAGTTTGTGATACCTCTGGACGTCTCTCAGTGAGAGGAAGCTTACACGACGATCTCACCTTATTTTCCAATTCAAATTCTTTTCCACTGATCCTTTTCATATCTCTTCTTCCTCTTCAACATATTCAAAATGATTATTCACACACTTCTGAATGCGTTAATTTTACTGACTACCATTCTAAAAAGTTTATTTTTCCGAGTTCGATCTGCATCATACGTCCGAATATTACTCATATTATCAAGCTATTTATTGTCTATATTATTGCTAATAATGCACTAATCGGCTTGTAAAATGTTTGTAATTTTATACTACTCTTATCATTTATGCAATCCGTTTCACTGTTATAACTGATGCATGAGAACCCACTCGTGCACTTGTTACAGTATTTTCAATCCATTCAGTTAAATCAATGTAGATACATTACAGTGTATTGACAATCTTATCAAAATCTCACTTCAAAGTTATCTGTTGTTCCCTATACAACATAAATTTACCACAGACTATTATTTTCCTACTCAGATTTCTGAGATCACAGAGAGCATTGGAAAGTTTCGAGTAAGTTTCGAATTCTTCGAAGATTGTTTTCTAAATGTGGAAACACATGTAACCAACCACGGTGTTTCCACGTGACAATCAAAACTTCATTTGTTGTAAGTGAAAATCAACTTTCATTCAATTAAACTGATTTTCCAACTGAGTTTTGAAACAAATCAGAACCACGTTCTCGACTTTCTCACTAGTCAGTTCATAAAGAAATAATCAACTCGCTATTCATGAATATATTTATCAATTTTGTTTAAAGATTAGTAAGTACAAAATGTCGTTCGAAATAATTGACAAATATTTTAGACTTGTTTCATAAGTTGGATTGTGGTAATATTTCTGGTTTTACTCCGTACTAAAATGTCTTCATATGTTTGTGTTTCCAGAGCAATAATTAAAGTGAATAAAATACACGCCAGAACCAGAACCCACTCGGCAATGGCACAATAAAGAAATTCCCAGTAGCCCTGAACATGTTAATAGAATAAATAAAATATTAGTTTAAGCACAAAATACTTTGTCACATGAATTTCAACACTAATATTTTAGTTACCTGATCTCATCAAGTTCACCAACTATGATATCAAAATTAATAATCCGAAAAAATTAGCCAGGTTTAAGTCAACTACATCATTTACAATTTTAGCATATAATTTTAGGATTATTTGTAATATAACATTAAGTTGTCATATTTAAAGTGACTAAGATGAAATGTTAACGTGATTTGGTTTGTATTTGAAATGAAATTGTAAAATTAGTTAACACAATTTAGGTAACACAGGAATAATAATATTTTGGTGGCTAGCTGATCTGAATCCAATTTAAAAGAACGAACAAATATGTCATGAATATAAATTTGTCACTAAACACCGTGTATTACACATAGGTTAACTTCGTTTGTATAACCGTGGCAACAAGAAGCCAAATATGGGTTACGTTGGATGAATTCGTTTCAAGCACCTATTTATCTGAACAGACATTCAGAATGAAAAACAGAAAAGCAAAGTGGAAAAGTCGACTGAGCCTACTCGATTTGATCAAGCATGACTCAACCTTTATAACCAGACCAAAATAAACTAAAGATATGTGATGAATCGGATGGGTAATACTCACCAGCTCATATAAAAACAGTTATGGTTAATATGAGAATAATTGACAAGGTAAAAGTGTGGTTTGAGAAGAATGGATAAACTGGTCTGTTTGGAAGCTACAATAACTCATGTGGGTTTGACATTGTAGCACAATATTAATGCAAGATAAAATATGTAATTGGTCAAGAATCATGTAATATGTAAAATAATCTTCTAAAATGCCTAAAACCGATTGGCCAAAAAAACATTTATCATAGGATTGTGACTGCACTGACCAGATCTTTGAAAAGATTATAGATTAACAATATATCTCATTAAAGGTGTACCAAACAGTTAAGCCGATAGATACTCATTTACTTAGGTCATACGGACTACAGAAGGTTAACAAAACGGATATCCTATTAAGAACAATTTCGAAGATGCACAATTTTCCTTATTATATTTTAGAAAAGCGGTTATTAATCATTTTAAAACCACTCCACGAATACTTAGGGAAGCATAGTATTGAGGATGTATCTCAGTTCGTCGACAAGATCAAAACGGTCAAGTGCCCTCTGGTTTTTGGCTTACGGAGGGACCCAACTCGATATCTGCCACGTAATCTTCCTGTAGTGCGGATCATAGTCAATCGTGACTCGACGCCAATTAGGAGAGCGTAAAGAAGACCTAACTGTAACCAATACGCCTCTGTATATGCTTTTACATTCTAGATTCAATTCACCCAGCGAAATACCAATCCTATTGTTGCACAGAGCAATTAAAAGAATTTGTATTGAGGGTAAACTGCAATTGTTGTATCTACACGTTCGATGATAACTCCAACATTGAAAGATAAATTGCCTAGACTTAGGCCTATTACTCCTAGTGGAGCATAGGCCGTAAGTAAGTAAGTACAAGAGAATTTAAGTTGGTAGATACAGAAAGAGGTGAATAGTCTAGGCAATTTATCTCTCAATGTTGGAGTTATCATCGAACGTGTAGATACAACAATTGTAGTTTACCCTCAATATAAATTCTTTTAATTGCTCTGTGCAACAATAGCATTGGTATTTCGCTGGGTGAATTGAATCTAATATGTAAAAGCATATACAGAGACTGCTATAATGGAACAAGTTATATTATTAAATTGGATATCTAATTTTAGGACATGAGGAGAATTTATTGAAAACAAAATTCTTAGTTTATACATCTGTGCTTCTATATATATCAATAAATGATCCCACTCTCTCTCTCTTAACACACCTTATGTTCATTTAATCAAACTCAGTAGAGTTTCTGAGACTGCGAAAATTGTCTTTCTAGACACAACTAATCCAGAATGAATTGATCGACTGAATGTAAACCACAGTAACCCACAGTGTGAATTCATTCAAAATTCAAAACATGTTCATTCATAATATTTACAAAGTGGAAACTTACACCGTCAGTTGGTTTCATTCGATAAATATTCAATGTGCTCAATAAAGGTAGCCCAATCACATTGAAATAAACAACTAAAAATATACAAACAAATATTTGTGACGATTAAACTTGATTTACCGTCAAAATGTTAGTTTTAATCTTTATTTATTGCAGCCATAAACTTTCGTCAAAAATTTGCCATTAATAAGTATTAATTCGTCATTTCTAATTTCTAAACATAATTCGATCTTTACTTATCTATAATGTTCAGCAGCTAGGTTCTAATGCTACCTCTTACATTAAGTTATAAGGTCATTTATAAACATAACTAATTGTGATCAATTCAAAGTTCATTGAGAAAAAAAATCAGAGAATAAGGAGAGTGTATTCTAAACACTTCGTTGTGATGGTGGATCTAAAGTACTTGCATTTCAAGATTTCAGCAACCAGATACATGTGATGATACCAACTTTATATTTCTCAACCATCTCAAATCTGTTACAGATTTTTATTTGTAATTGGTTTCATTGTACATTCTAAAGCTTAATTAAGTTCTCAGTACTTCACGTTTCATTTAATGAAATCTCCTTCGAATTAGTTTACAGTTTATTTATGTGCTTTCAAAGGGAACAAATACCACTACTCATCATATGAATGTCCAAGTAGTATTTTTTTAATCGATTCCAACTTAGATTTATTTCAATCCTTGATACATATTGATGAAAGCGCCTTTGAATATAGAAATTATAAACATAAATTTTGGCTTTTGAATAACAAAATAAATCAATTTATTGATCTGTCATCTAATACACATACAATGAGCAGCATTTTATATTGTAACAATCGGTAGCTTTACAGGGACAGAATATTTGAACTATTAATAATGTACTGATAAATACTTCCTGTGGAAAATCATAACAATAAACTTCATTACAACCTCTTCGTTTTTGAAGAAACCTATTCTTTAAATTTTCAGTATATATATATATATATATATATATATATATATCTTTAAACTCGCATGACATTGCTCCGATGATCATTTTTACAATAAGCATGAGGCGGAAGCAACTAAACCAGAAAGGTTTCTCAAAATATTTTGCCACTAGGCAACATCCAAACAAAATTGAGAGAACGTGGCACGTAAAGTTCCCAATTGTCATCAGATAGTGTGTTTCATTGTAATTCTCCATCTGTAGATTGGAAATAAAATAAATGCATGGAGAATTAAGGTGAAACAAATCCTATTCAAATTTCTAACAACTCATTTCAACCTATTTCATGGTATTGCTCCTAACGTGCATATTCCTTCATTTATTTTTTAATTTTTGAAACTTAAATTTGCCAACTTAAAGTTATTTGTGCTCTTATAAACTAGCAGTGACTCCAGTTTTACAATCTCTTACTTAAGTCATATCATTTCATTGATTATAAAAACTCTGATTAAACATCTAATTTAGTTATTAGCAATGACTTGCTACTGGGTAGCAACAAATATCACGTTTTTTCAGCACTCAGTCTTGACTAAATTCTACTTATCAACTGCAACATGATCACCGGACAAATTAATTCAATGTAGCTTGCACTGTGTTTTAATGATGGTAGAAGTCAACAGTGAGCTCAGTGATGACGTCTCTAACTGTGACACCAGGCGACAAAAGTTCAAGTACAAAGGGTGACCAACAGATTCATTCGTGTACAAGCATGACCATAGTTATATCATAAGAAAAGACAATAATATGGTTATTGAACATAGATCTGATTACTGATGGGCTTTAACTTAACCATTATGGTACTAAGCAGAGATCTACGGGGTTTCAATTTCACTTGAAAAATTATAAAACTTTTCGTGAACTCGGCGGCTTTTTTAAAAGAAGTCTTAATAAATAAGAAAATGAAACAACAAAATAATTTGTAGTATTATGTATCATAAGTTGAAAGAATTTAAGCTTGCGACAGTCCTATGTATTAGAAATCAATGCATCCCTGTCAATTTACTAGTCTGAAATCAACCAATCCACCAATAACTAGGCTCTCCGTTACTTTCAGCATAGTAAGCAGTACACTGAAACATTTAATGAGTGGAAACAGATGTCTTGTTATTCTATGCGGAACTATTCAAGAACTGATAATAATAGTAACAATTCATTTCCGAAATTTCTTGTAGTAAATAAGAAAAAGAGCTGTGATTTGTGTGCTCAAGAACAAGAAGTTTGCACCGACATCAATCTGGACCTTTGAAATTACACAGGTATAAAAAAAAGTATTGGACTGTCTCATTGTTGATACTTCGAATGAACATCAACTGTGAGATGCAGATATGTCAAAATGAAGAGTCCTGAATAGGAAAAAATGCGCGTCTTGGATTCCACTGATAATCAAATTGCATCGATTCGAGATAAACTTATAATTTGATATGAATCGAAGAAAAACAAGATGGTTAAATATCTAATCTAACATAATAAACGTCTGAAATGTTAATATTTCGTACTGTAGGTAAATAGCTATGGTAGATACTAGTTGAAGTAGGAATATTTTCACCAATTTTTAGTGATAAATATAGTAAAAACATCATTTGCAATCTATTCGTTAAATTATGACTACCCCCATATAGGTCAATTGAAAGTACAAATGGGTTATTAAAAGTGAAATGTTCACACTAACTAAAAGAACTTTTAATTAAACCACAGGCTTAAAAAAATCACTGTCGCTTTATTTCTTTTCAATTGAGTAATTAATTAATATAACCTATTGTTGTTGACATTCTGTGTTAGTGAGTAAAGTGATGTTTGTAAGTCTGTATAAAAATAGTCAGTTTGGGAAACAAAATAAATAAATAAGCCATTTAGTCCAAGTATAAGACTGCTCAACATTGCCCATAAAGGATTCTCTGTACACTTCTCCAAACAAACGCCTCCGGTCTCAAGTATAAACGTATAATGTGAAAACCACTCAACCAGCAACCAAAGATGCTAATGCCTGAATTCAGTTATTTCACAATATTGTACAACACTTAAGAACAGCAGCGATGAAAAACTGCCTCACAGGAGACACGAATTAAATTCCACTGATTACGACTTCCCACTAGAACTCAGAAAGTTTGTAGTAAGTTAGTCAGTTTAGAAAACAAAAATTAAATCCTCTTCTGAAAAACTGTAAAAATTTACTTTGGCACAACATTTTATCAAAACAATACTTACAGTTAACACTTTAATGTACTGGCAATATTATAAACTACTCTCTAGTAAAAACAAATTAAACTCACATCGAAAATGGATAGACCGATCAAACACAATCCAGAAATGATCATTAGTAGTCTGATAGATGAATTAATTATATGAGGAATAATAGATTGGGTCATATTTACAATTTTGCTCCTAGCTATCATGAACCAAAAGCAGTTTCCTGCCATATCTAAATACAGGTGGACAAAATAAAACATTATGTAATGTGTCACATGTATATAAAAATATAAGTTGAACAATATGTCCTAACCCACTGTTCTTAATAGAAGTGAAGATAGATTCCTTAACTAAAACTTTTTCACACTAAAATTATTCTGCCTTAAAGACCGGCAATTGTCACATTCACTAAAGAAGCCTGTCAGAAATGAGCTAGATAAATGATGTTGATGAACTGATTTCCATAATTCTCATGCTATTCAGTCGTTACTATTTGTAAGTAGCTTCTAAATGTCATATTTCGAAATCTTTCAGTTTATCACATGTATCCCAGCATTACCACAATAAAGAATTACAGTTACACCGAATAACTGTATTCTAGTGCAAATGCTTGTTTAGTGTGGATCTTCATTTTGACGTCAATTAGATCGGATGATGATGTTATCAACAGGCTCATCACTTTCAGTGACACGATATCTAACTCCATTTACATTGTATTATGATTCTTATTGAAATATACATTCCGCCGACCTTCGTATAAAACTCATCAACTTAACTCGCGTTAGTGAATAACTCAATCGAATAAGCCTAATACGAGAACGAGTTTTAAATACTTATGATTTGTACCATTAATGATCAGAACAGACAATCAGAGAGTCGGAACGAAGGAACTGAAGAGGATAGAGCGGAGCGAAACAAATTCGAGATGGTATGTGAATCAACTAATATTAGTTAAGTGTTACTCAATATTTGTAGCCAAATCGAATCTATGCGAATCGATTAATCAACAAAGTCAAAATGTAACTTGAGAATAATGGATAATAAGGTTTGTTCACATGCTAGAATAAGCTATGTCGGCTTGACGTAGCAACCGACAAATATTTTCTTCAAATTCGTTTCAACCATTCACGGAAAATCATTGAGAGTCAGGGTACATAATTGTCCTTTATAAAAAATGAGATAACTAATGTCTGGTCATAAAACGTGTAATATTTAAAGGCCGAACAAATAATTTGAACATGTATTCACTGAGTCAATGAAATTAATTTATCCACTTAATCATTGTTTACAATGATAGTCTCAAATTTATGAAAAGATTTTCCTCATGTATTATAAGGGAACTGGTTAACACGGTTAAAATCCCGTTACCATTATGAAAATGTGTATTTCCCATTAGCATTTGAGTTCCAATATTAATTCACATATTTGGTTCATGAATTCAGTTCCCGATTTCCAGGTGAAATTTTCTATCTCTAGTTTTCTTAATTATATCTGATACTATTGTGATGACAACTCCTTTCCTATTCACTTCAGTAATCCAATCTTTCTTTGCTGATACAGTGTAACAACTTTTGTAGATATCACTTTTTGACACATCCTAAGTTGAGTAGGAATCATTGTTAATATTGAATTTTGTCAAGCTGATTCAGAAAAATCTAATAATATGAAAATGTTCAACAGCTTTCAACGGGTACTCAAAAAAACCTTATTCCTTTGATGAAAAACAACTTTTCTGGAGAAATTAGCCACATATATTTTAGATCTTTAATTGAATTTACATATTTTTCATAGTTGAAATCATGAGTCAATTGAAGCTAGACCACTATGGAAAACCTGGAAGCACTGGACGGCCGTTTCGTCTTATTATGGGACGCCTCAGCAGTGCGCATCCCCGATCCACACTCACGAGATTCGAACTCAGGTCCTACCTGTCTCAGGTTCGAATCTCGCGAGTGCGGCATCGTAGACGCGCACTGCTGAAGAGTCTCATAATAGGGGGAAACAGCCGTCTAGTGGTTCTAAGTTTTCCATGGTGGTCTAGCTTCAATTGTCTCATGATTTCAACTATGAAAAATACTGAAATCTCCACAAAACCCCTTCTGAATTTACATAGTTTTAAGGGGTGTTGTAAATCACATCACTTACTGAATAAAGCATAGCTAATCATCAGCACTCGAAACCAATGTTTTTCTGGTGAGAATACTCCAAATGAACTACAAAGGATTTGGAGAAAACTGTTCAAATGAAACTGTTTTGTAATTGTGAAAACCGTTTTATTCAAATGAATTTTGAAGATATAGTTTGAATAGCATTACGAAACTGAGAAAACCCATTGTTTCTGAATATACGAAAACATTAATTAGAATTTGTAATTTACAGTACTTTTGGTTGCTCTAAACATGTGAAAGGTATTTATAGACATTCCATAAGTATAATGTGATAATAAACCTATACATCCCCATGATGGTTGGTCATCAAAATTAAAAGTATCAAATTCAGGTGAGCTATCTTTGCATATGTTTTTCAGAAAGTCCTTTCCACTATTTATCAGTTCAACTTACTCAATATGAGATTAACTTCTATAATAAATGCTTGATTTGTCTGTTTTAGCTGTGATGACATAATGCAGTGTACAGGTATGGGTTTTTACTTTATCCAGATTACTGATTGGTTGTTAGACTTGTTAAAATTCAAAGCAAATGTCATGTGGTCAGTGATTTTGATTTCAGAACTCCAACCTCCTTACTATTTTAAATTTCTATGGTATTTTGTAATCTCATGTGATTTAGACACATGACGCCTAAATATATTCTTTAAACTTTTGTCAATCATCACCCAACTATCATTATTTCTTATGTTGGTTATCATAGTGTCGGGCATGGTCCTGTGTCAAGCCCACATGGGTTATTCTAGCCTCTGGAGAGACCAATCTTCGCAATCCACATTTTGCCTTGTCACTTATTCGCTTATTGGGCCTGATCGTTTCTATATGATTGTATGTGCGTTAATTACTTACCCTACTCATCATGTGTGTAACATATTTTTGCTTGACGATGGATATCGAGTGACGCTTGATCAAATGGAGTTGGCTCACTCTCCTTCTCCTCTGAGCGCCACTTCATTTCACTCCGCTTAGCTGCCTTCACTCCACCTCTGATTTTCTGATCATGACAACAATTATATGAAATATGCGTATTCAAAATCCATTCTCGTATTCGCTTTATTTAATTCTTTTGATACGGAAGACGTTAAATAAATGACAAAACAGTTTCTTTGAACACACTAATTTAATATGATTATCGCTGTTCTATTTCACTTTTCTATTTTGAGCTAGTGACTTTGCCAACAATGCAACTAAATTTCCATAAATCTTATGATAAATATTTTCATTTGAATGCATAGAGATTCCTAAACCTCGTGGTTTTTGAATAAAAGCTTTTCTCTTTTCGAACATCTTTCGGTAGACATCTAACTGTAAAGTATTTAGAAGTCATTTGTTGGTTAGAATGCTATGTACAAATTTTGTTATTGGTATTTTTGTGAAATCTGCCAACACATATTGGTTTATACTTTAAATTAAAATACAGAGCAGTAAACACGATGGCATTACGAAAAACTGATGTTATTTCGTTAAAATAGCATTCAAAACTAAGCAATATGGAATTCTTATTACTTACGCCTACTACCCCTCGTCGAGAAGCAGAGACCGCCCACCAACATCCCCCATCTAACTCTCTCCCATGCAATCCTCTTCAGTTGCTACTAATCATTTTGATGTTTGCTTCTAATTCCCAAATCAGTGTGTTATTTGGTCTTCCACTTTCCCGTCTCCCTTCAGGATTCCAAGTTAGTGCTTGCCTCGTGATGCAGTTTGGTGATTTCCATAAAATATGTCCTATCCACCTCCAGCGTGTTTTCCTAATTTCCTCCTCAGCTGGAAGCTGGTTTATTCTCCCCCACAATAGACTGTGGCTGATGATACTCGACCAACAAATATTGAGTATGTTGTGTAGACAATTGTTTATAAATACTTGTAAATATCTGATGATGGTTGTAGTAGTTCTGTTGGTGTGAATAGGATAGAAGGTCCAGGTCACCTGCAAAGTACAAATAGTCTAGATGCATGCAATCTGTCTATTGTATTCCGTGCTTCCTGTCAGATGTAGAGGTTCTCGTATTCCAGTCAACCATCAGAAGATAAAGGGTGAGAGTAATCAACTTTGTCTAACTCCAGTCCTCACTTAGAATGTGTCTGTGAGCTGTCTTTCGTGCAAGACTTTGCAGTGTAGTCCGTCGTATGAATTCCACATGGTGTTGACGATTTTCTCAGGTACACCATAGTGTAGAAGAAGTTTCCATAATGTTCTCCTATCCACACTGTCAAATACTTTCCCATACTACCATATGTAAAAAGGAATATCACAAATTACAACAAGATTTCGGAAGCCTTTTGGAATAGGTGTATCACACAAACCAACAAAATCACTTCGATCAATTCTATGCAAACCAAAGGACGAAATGACGAAAGAAGAAAAACCAAACTTCATCCAAAAAATAAATTGTTCCAGTTTCGAAAAACACTACATCGAACAAAGCGGACACTTTCTTCATCTTCGCCTGCACGAACATCGATTAGCGGTTAAAAGCCATGACATATGACCAAGAGTCTAATGAAAGAGAGGTACAATCAAAATAAAGAGGTAAACAGTGACATGTCATAGGTCAACAATAGTCAGTCAATATCGAACTCTGCAGGACAAGCTGTAAGCCATTCGAGGGAAATTCGAACACTTCGCTCCCGCCTGAAGTTTGTGCTGATGATTTCGTTCACAATATCTACGATAGCCCACGACCAAACTATCGAGCTCAGAGAACAAAACTCCACCAAAAAAGTTAACACTTCATATTAGTCATCCCAACATTAACGGTTTTATTTTATATGACAAATGATCCTTGATTCACATGTTATAATTTTAAATGATGTTTTTTGCATTAAACCTAGCCAATTTTTTGGATTTTAAAGATCCGATACTCATACCTTATGTTTATACTAGTTAAGGTTAATTCAAAAATGTTCCGGATTTCAATGCCAAGATCATTGTAGTAGTGTAGGTCTAGGAAACATGATGGATTTTTATGTTGCATTGATCCTTGCTTATTTTATAAAAGGCTTGATATTCTGCGCATCATATTTCGTTTCGTATTTCCAATGTTTCAGCAGTAACTAGTAGACATCAGCTAGTATATTAACATGATAATGATTTTAAAACTGTTTTTTTAATTAGTTAGAACGAGATTATTATAAGAACTTACCTAACAAACGGGAATAAACCATTTACATGCTCATAGTGCACAGATGTTATGTACCTTCAGAAGAAAAAAGGTAATTAATTTTGTTGAGATATATACATATGAATGTGAAAATTTTTATATTTCGTAAATGAACATAAGTAAATAATTTGCCCTACTGGAATTTTCCCTATGCTATTCACTGCTTTCTATCATAGTTTGTTGTTCATCTTCATTTTTCATCATACACAGACATTCATTACCAGATGTATTTCGGAGGATTTGTAAGTAGAAAAAGTTGTTGTACAGACATTGACATATCCAACTGAGGAAGTAAACTACGAACATATGGTCTTATTCATGAGAAAAAACGTTAAATCAGCTATATGTATATATATATGCTTTTTGTTTAAATAAAGTAAATCAATCCCTGCAATATAGCTTTTGTCTATGTAACAGATCACTCTGATATTTTATACGCACTTTTATGAATGTTTGTCAGTTTACCTTTATGACAAAGACCTTAATTTTATCAAACCATTCTCCTTAAGAAAGTCTTTCCTTCTGAATAGTCAATAATAATTTAAAAATAGTATACACAGTGGTTGTGAAAAGTAATCTACGAGCCTGTAGAAATTTTTGCATCACATTTATTCAGTATGTGTCTCAATTCATCAGTGATAAACAAACAAAATTGAGTAATTTAAATTTTTTTAAAAACAAAGCTTGTTTAAGCCACGTAAATCATAAACACATTATGGAAATGATCATTGCAGGGAACATGATTTCCACTTTTCAGGTTTACACATTGTCAATGCTTTTGCACAATGAAGGTCCTATAAAAGTGAGAATGAGTTACGACTTTTAGAGGCCCATTGTAATAATGTAAATTTAAAGGAACGAATGAATATGTTATGAACATAAATCTGTCACTAAACACCGTGTGTTACACATAGGTTAACTTCGTTTGTTTGACGGTGGCAACAAGAAGCCAAATATGGGTTACGTTGGATGAATTCGTTTCAAGCACCTATTTATCTGAACAGACATTCAGAATGAAAAACAGAAAAGCAAAGTGGAAAAGTCGAGTAAGTCAACTCGATTTGATCAAGCATGACTCAACCTTTATAACCAGACCAAAATAAATTAAAGATTTGTGATGAATCGGATGGGTGATACTCACCGGCTCATATAAAAACAGTTATGGTTAATATGAGAATAAGTGACAAGGTAAAAGTGTGGTTTGAGAAGAATGAATTAATTGGTTTGTTTGAAAGCTAGAATAACCCATGTGAGCTTGACATAGTAATAGACACACTACAGAATACTCTAGATGTTATCAATGCACTATTTAATGACGGGCTTCAAACTTCATTGGTTTAATAACTAGATAGTAAATATTAACCACAAGATAATTCGACATTTTTATTGAGTTTTCGTTGCATGAAGTCCTTCATTTATGTTATAAAGTCACTGTCAACTCTATGTTAATTCTTATTTCGAACCATGTTTGTACTTGTGTCACTTTCTTTGAATAATTTTGTAAAATATATATTTAAAGCAAGAATTCACATGATTAGCTTACACTGGAGGTAATCCTAAAACAGCGATTACAAAAGCAGTTTTAGAAAACCATACTGGTTTAATTTTTCTCCGACAAATTAACATTCAACTTCAATAATACTTTCCACAAGTTGATTTATAATCTAAAATATAAAAAAGTCATAATTCTCAGCATATTATGAAGCTGTAAATATAATTGTCGAGTGGATTGTAGAAAACATAATTTGAATACTCTCAATAAATGCATAACTTTCGAATGTTCTCTAAGTGCAACTGGAGTTCAGAAGACTGATCATTATCAATGGAACATAGCCATTTTAGTCACTTGTCTAATTTCTCTGATCGACATTGATTATATCAGTGTAACATGAAAATGTTAGCCTCCAAACTGATACAAATAAAGAGATGAGAATGGATCCATCTTACATTTAGCTAACTTAAAACACGACCAATTATTCAATAATACTATTAAGCATATAGATTACAGATAATGAAAAATGCTATTCTATAAAAGGTAAACCTAAACTACAAGTTACATTCATAGGTATTATGCCTCCATTTTATAACTCCATGTAAAATACTTACATTCTGACCTGATAAATCAAATGTAATAAATAAATAGTAAATGAACAATCATAAATAAATTCGATAAATCATATAAATATAACATACTCATTATAAAAGACACTTCTTTAATGCATTTCAATCATATTTTCTGTTTGCTGAAATTTAAATTACACAGTTTCTAATTCATAATGAACCATTTAAAGTCTTTAGTATTAAAAATAATTATGAGTTTACCATACCTTTGTGTCTATTAGGTTGTATTTTGATTTGTTAATTCCTAAAAAGAATCTCGTAGTATCTGTCCAGTAATAACTTTCGAGTAAGCTGCCAAGAATGAATTTCCGACTGTTAAAGCCTGTAAATACTTTGTATGCTGGAAGATTCACAATTTAATACCTGATTTGATATCATAAAAAACCTACTATCCTCTTAATTCAGATCATTCTTATTCAAAATAATTACACCATCTTAACAAGTATATGATGCTGAAAAGATAATGGTTAGTGATGAATTACAAGTTAATACTAAATTTAAATAAAATCCTGATTAGTTCAGTATAAGGTTGTTTTAAAAATAAAATATAATTAATATTGATTAACTTTCAATAAACTAATAAATGTTTCATTGTTAGTTTGTTTCTGTCCAATCAGTGATTTAATTGTATCTTACACTTACTTACTTACACCTGTTACCCTTCGTGGAGGAGCATAAGCTGCTCACCAGCATTCTCAATCCAAATCTGTCCTGGGCAATCCTTTCCAGTTCTTTCCAGTAAACATTCATTTCTAGTTCCCGGCGTAGTCTGTTCTTTGGCCTTCCTCTATCGCGCTTCCGTTCTGGATTCCAAGTTAGGGATCGCCTTGTAATGCATATTAGTGATTTCCTTAATGTATGTCCGATCCACTTCCAACGTCTCTTCCTAATTTTCGCTTCAGCTGGAAGCTGGTTTGTCCTCCCCCATAAAACGCCGTTGCTGATAGTATCCAGTCAATGGATGTTGAATATTTTGCGTAAACAACTGTTTATAAATACTTGTACCTTCTTGATGATGGATGCAGTAATTCTCCACGTTTCATCTCTGTACAGTAGGACTGTCTTGACGTTCGTATTGAGGATTCTCACTTTGAAGTTAGTTGACAGTTGTTTTGAGTTTCATATGTTCTTCAATTGTAGAAATGCTGCCCTTGCTTTGCCAATCCTGGCCTTTACATCTGCGTCCGATCCTTATTGTTTATCAATAATGCTTCCCAGGTACTTGATTGTTTCCACCTCTTCCAGAGTTTCTCCATCAAGTGTGATTGGGTTGGTGTTCTCTGTGTTCTATTTGAGAATCTTGCTATTTCTTTTGTGTATGTTGAGGCCTATTGATGCAGAGGCTGCTGCTATATTTGCTGTCTTCGTCTGTATGTGTTCGTGTGTATGGGATAGGAGGGCTAAGTCATCTGAGAAGTCCAGATCGTCTAATTGATTATGAGATGTTCATATATATATATATATATATATATATATATATATATATATATATATATATATATATATATCATAAAATACAATAATTTGGATGACCGAGAACCACTTTCATTGAATCATGTGTTATAAGTAATAAATTGAGGTGTACAGGACAAGCTATGAACCACATGTGCAGAAATTCAAAAACTTCACTTCTACCCGAAGTTTGTGCTGATGATCTCATTCAGAAGGACGATGAAAGCTCCACGACTAAACCATCCAACTCAGAGAATAAAACTCTATCAAAATGATAAACTTTTAACCATTATTAAATCATCAAATTTTCAACAATCCTAATTTCAATTGTTGATTGTTTAAGTATAAAGATAATACAAATCTTGAATAATTCTAAATCAATTAACTATTATTGTTTTGACATAATTTTGAATATTTTTATTTTCAAAACTTATTTGATGCTACCAACAATAATCATTTTTTGTTGTTGTTGATGTCGTTGTTTCAATGTATCAATTTGAATATGATCAAGTTTAAACATGTTTGTTTAATTATGTTTATTCATCATAATTAAATTGATTATGATAACTTTAAAAGATTTTGTATGATTAATTAATTGTTTGACACAATGATAAACTAGTTACTGAATAAAAAAGGAAGGTGAATTATATATAGTAATTAGATATTGTTATCATTAAACACTCAATGAATTAGACATCAAATTTGAACTTGTTCATTCAATTACTCAGCTAACAAAATACGATTATTTTTAAATAGGAAGATTAATATTTATAAAATCTCAGCGAAGTGAATTTGAAGTAAATTCAACGTATCGTCTGGTAATCTGGTCCAAGCTTTTTCAAAGATTTACTTCAAAATTCATTCGCTGAGACTTTACAAAGATATATTATTCCTATTTAATGTCTTACATCAACTCAACACCAAAATACTGTGAAACTATTCGCTCTAATTTAGACGAAAGTTCTTAGATACGTTTATTTTCAATTTTTTTTAATTTGGAACTCGGTAGTAAAAAAAATGTGGTAAAAAGGAAATGTTGTAACTTTGAAAATAATAAAAAACCACTTTCAGTCAATATATATAGAAAACGATTGGTATAGGAAAAAAAACTATTAAATTTTATATCTTAATGTAGGTATTATTTTAATATGAATATCTAATTACTATGCGTTATATGTGCATTATTGATCAATTATATCATAAGTGGAATTTGTAAAAAAAAAAACTAACTTTTATGTAAACTTCAGTACTTCAGATTCTACAAAAGAGAAAGATACTCAAATATTAATTAGTAGGTAAACCAATCTTAAAGCTTTTCATCATAATTTGAAACTACCGAATAAACAAACACTTTTAATCAAAATCATTTAAAATGGTATTCGAAATCAAACTCATCCAGTTAATACGGATATTTGAAGGATTTAAATATTTTCATTTCCTGATAGCAGCTGGACAACCAACTTCACTAGAATCTGTTTTTAAGATTTTAATGGGTTCAGAGAACAGCTTTACTTGTTAATAATTTCTCTTATCCTCATCCTAATACTTAATCACTATCTCCTGAGAGAGTTAATATATTAATGAGTTAATTACACCTTGAACATTCCTCAAATATACGCTTTTTAATCAATTGAAGTCGTCGTTGTAGGAGAACGAGTACAATTTGTCCGAAAACGTTTTTTTCTTTTAGCGTCTACTTACATTTGTGAACATCTATTTACTTTTGTGTCCGAACCACCTGATATACTATGGTGTTTATATGAACCAATGATTCCTTTGAACTTGATGATTTCTTAATTTCAAATTCCAAATACAATACATTCATCAGTGTTCATCTAGTACTTCTTGATTAAATTGCGTTATTTCTGGGAATCCTATTTTATACTATAATTCAAATACTCCTAATTATCACATTGGCGTCGCGATGGAGCCTGTGATGGAACATGGACATGCATTCGGATTTTGATGCTTTTGAGGATTACATGGAAAGGTTCAAAATTTGGGATATGACCAAAGAAGATGTTGAGGATTTGAATATTGTGACCCATTTCCTTGCATTCATCGGAAAAGAAGTGTACAGCTTATTAAGGACTTTGGCATTTCCGGACAAGTCGATCTCACTCCATTATGCAACTCTCAAGCAACTACGACTGAACCATGTAAAGTATACAAAGTTTGAATGCGGTGAAGGGGAAAAATTCAATGAAATGATTCGTCAGGACATCAGGAATTCCACTACTTTACTACGTCGTCGCAGTGCAATACGTAATCAAGGATATTCAGATAACAATTCATTGAGTTGTGAAACCGTTCACAAAGATGATCCCAAGTTTGGTAAATGCGTGTTCTGTGGTATGTATAATTCGTAATTCTAAATGCTTTAAATGTGATAAAACTGGACATATTCAGTCAGTTTGTAATACCATGGTTCACTTCGCTGAAACTAATGCTAAAATTTATCATTGTGATTCTGTTAAGTCGGATGTTTCTAATGATCACTTATCTTTATCCAACACTTCGAGAAGCGGTTTAACGTCATATAGCAATCCAGAGTTGAATGAAACTCAGAATCATTGTGAGACAAAAGTTTCTGATCAACCAACTTCTTATTGTACCAGATATGATTTGTCATAATGATTCACATATTTCTGATGAAATTTCTTACAACTCTGAGAATAATATGTTGAATGAGTCAAATGATGGTCAAAAACTGGATTCAGTTTTGGTAAATGCTGATTTACCTGATGGTTCATTGTTCTCTAATGAAATTCCTAATAAATTTCAAGGAAATATTTCAGAAAACACACATTCTGATGCCATATCAAATGCTATTTGTCGTCACAATGAATTTATCTCTAGAGCTATCCCTGATAAACGTGACAAATATGTTTCGGATGAGTCGAATTCTAGTCACATTTCTGGTGTTATTGTCAGATGTTGAATATTTTCCAAACCAATGTCTGTCGAGTAGAATCCCTAGTCAGTGGTATGATGAATCACAGGCAATAGCAAGTTTTATTGAAGCAATCAGAGGGTCAGTTTGCACAGATATGAAGTTTGCACAGGCAGAAAATCCAAATCAAGTCCAAGATGATCCTAATGAGTATGAGGCAGATGCAAGTTTTCCATTCGATTCTTTCGCAGGTTAATCAAGTCTAGATGCATCACATGTGTTAATTACACATATCAATGCATATTTATCTGTGTATTATAAAATGAATAACAAAAAGAATATGTATCGAAATTTTGTGCAAGTCAAAGTCACATGACGGAATGCCTCAAATTACGTGTCAGTGTTTATACCCAAATACTCACATATAATAATCGAAGCGTGAGATATAAAAAGATAATGCAAATTGGAAGAGTCAAATTGCTCATAACACTGTGACGTAAAGACCCTACATTATCTCGTGGGGGAGGGTTACTTACGCCTGTTACCCCTCGTCGAGGAGCATAGGCCGCTCACCAGCATTCTCCATCCAACTCTGTCCTGAGCAATTCTTTCCAGTTCTTTCCAGTTGCTATTCATCCTTTTTCATATCTGCTTCTATTTCCCGGCGTAGTGTGTTCTATGGCCTTCCTCTTTTCCGCTTCCCTTCCGGATTCCAAGTTAGGGATTGAGTCGTGATGCACATTGGTGATTTCCTTAATGTATGTCCGATCCACTTCCAACGTCTTTTCCTAATTTCCTCTTCAGCTGGAAGCTGGTTTGTCCTCTCCCATAAAACGCTGTTGCTGATAGTATCCGGCCAATGGATGTTGAGTATTTTGCGTAGACAATGTTGTAGTGTTGGAAAATCTATGATTCAAATTCTAGATATCAGTAGTTTCACTACACAACTGACACGATGATTGTTTACATTCCAGGACCCAGGTAAGTCTGTTCCAATTTCCGTAGTTAATTCTAATACTAACGAGTTTATTCTAGATAATAAATAGTCTTTATCCAATACACTGTCGGACAGACACAAAATGAACTTAGGAAGAAGTCGTACAATCGATTACAGACACTTAGACTTCAATTCAAGCTGTGATGGATGTGGTGTTTGTATGAACCAATGATTCTTTTGAACTTGATGACTGCTTGATTTTGAATTCCAAATACAATACTCTCGTTCGTGTTCATCTAGTACTTCTTGATGAAATTGAGTTATTTCTGCTTTTCTTATTTCATACTATAATTCAGATACTCCTAATCATCGCATATATGTATGACAGAACACTTGATTTCATTGTAGATCCAACACTTCAACACGTCAAATAAACATGCTGAAGCACAATCTCGAACGAATAAAAAAGAGGAAAATTCTTTCTCCTCCATAACCTGATCTGTACTCGTGGGACTTTATGAAAGCACTCTTTAAATTAGAAATCAAAATAACGGTGAAACACCAAATTCGGCCACCATCAATTTCATTCTCTGTAAATATGGATGTTTAGCCGACACATTTTGACCGACATGACGTAATATTGTTTTTAAAAGGTATCTAATTGCATATGATTCACATATTAATCATTCAAGTGAGAAGATACGGTCTCACTTTTCCGAGTTGACACTGACATATTGAGTGAATTTTCAATAGATTAAGAGCACAGATCGATCTTTGACGTCTTTATTCCTATTCTTATCAATATTATTATTACTGTTATTATTATCATCATTATTGTGACTATTACGAAATCATGCATTATAGGCTTCGAAAAGAACTGAATGTAATCATAATCAAGTGCTAATGAATCTATTCAATTATTGAATTTATAATTCCAGTTTCAACAAATCTTTTATGACTAAATATCTTTTCAACCACCTAGTTTTCAAATTGTAAGTAAACTGAACAATATAACAAAATCAATTTGAGGGTTACAGTCTGTGGGGAAATCTAACGATAAGTAGTGAAACGCCGATGATTGTATAACGTATTTGATAAGCTTTACATAATTTACAGGAAGACTGTAAACAAAGTACTACTTTTCAAGCTATGCGTTGAAATGTGACTGCAATAAGTTAGTTGGAACAGGCGTAACATTTCTTCTATAATCAAAAATAACATCCAAAACAAATATAAAGTTGGTAAGTCAGCAGAAATGTGAAAAGCACTTTTACGAAACTAAAATATGAATTAAAATAATGATTAAAATAAAACCACATTTCTCTTATACACAGGAGTCGTGGTCAACCGTCCTTCCCCACATTCTGACCAATTCAACTCCACCTAACACTATCCTTATACCCCGAGATTTCATCAGTATAATTACTATCCACACAATTACTGATCAGTCACGTGACTTTATGAGAGTCACTCCTTAAAATCTCACATTCAGTTTAAATCATTCGGTAGCCATCTAGTAATGACTGCAGTATGACATTCACACAACTGTCATTATTACTCGTTTGTTCGAAATGATAAAATCAATCTATTCACACTGAATATAGTTCATGTAAGAAACTTTATTTACACATGCGTAGTAACCAAACGTTACTTACATCAAATTCAGGTGAATTATCATTCCCTATATGAAATTTGCTGAGCTAAAATCTTAGATTTCAGGAATTGTTTTTCACATAATTTTCAACAGAACTAGTACATTTTACCATAGTAGGATCACATGAAGACTTACTTCCTGGTTTTATTTCCCTAAAACAGAAAACATTACGAATTACGATGAAGTAAATAATATTTGTGAGGTAATGTACACTGTGTTGGTACAACTTATTGTCATATTTTTTATGAATTGAATTATCTAATCTAAGCGAATTATAATAGTATCCGACTAGTAGGCATGTCTCTATGTCTCTATAGTAATAATTAATTCTTACCAAGAATGTGTGATACAGCAAACCCTATAATATCAATTATTTATCTATTCTGGTGAAATTAGAACATTTTAAAATGAGTAAACAAATGGAATAATTTAATTAGTAGCATTAAACTTACTTTCAAACAATCAATCTTACATCAAATGCTAACCTGAATTGCTTCATTTAAAATCGAGAATGTCATAGTAAAACCGTATGCGTGTAAACTACTTTATATCACAATACACATGATTGTTTTCTTTGAGTAAAATATAATAATTAGTAGAATCATTTTAACCAATCAATTAAGAGTCTATTAAGTAATGTTATTAGGAATATTGATTTGTGGTTAGAATACATGTAAGCTATCGATACTTGTTGATGTAAGAGACATGATTGAATGAATTATTCTGATAATGTAGAATAACTTGTAGTAAATAAATTTACTTGATACATTCTAATCAGAAGTGAGTTTTTATTTTTATTTCTGTTTGTAATGAGAAATACAAGATGTAAATATAATTTTCTAGCTTGCTCATGGTACATGATATTATGTTGATGACTTAGCGTATTCAAAATAACGTTGAAATGAAATCGGGAAATAATAAATATTTTCCAGGAAAACAATCTGTAAAGCAACTGCATTTTGATATCTGAGAAGCATTACTAATTCTAAGGACTTTCGGTTGTATAGAAACATGCATACAATATATGACTTCCCATATATATATGAACGGGAATACTTTGAAAATTGTTGCAATAAAATGCACTTAGTTGCTGAATAACTGACTATAATCCTCTTGATAATTCTCACTAATTCAAACATATTTTATGATATATCCCAAACTCCAAAACGATTTGAAGACTCTCATGATCTAAAAAGTATCCAATATATTTACAATTTGAAGATAATTGTAGTACAAACCACTAAAACAAATCATCGAATATAATGCAACACTTAAAATTCTTTTTGTTTTTTTGTTATCTGTCTTTGTGAAGTTGCTTAAATCACTTTCATTCATTAAATCTCATGTTAAGATCAGTAACACAATCCAAGTAAAATCTTTTTTCTTGTTTGTTTGTATTCATTAACCAAGAACACTTGAAATTAAGATTCGAATGTGGATTAAGAATATATACTAAAGTTACAAATGGAAATTAGCTTATTAACTAAATATATAAGCGTCGTATGCGAAAAGGAATAACTCCTCAGAATATTATGTAAACCAAAAATTCTGCGTGATAAATTAGAATGAGTTACTACTGACTTTGAATTACTCTACATGTTTTTGGCAAATTTCAAATGTGTTTAACAATAAAATCCACAACGGATGTTTGGTCTTTTATGGACTTGTGAGCTGAACACTATTGAAGCTGTTCTGATGTTCACTCTATCCAAAATATTCATCGTTAGCTGAGCCAAAACAGTTGCTAAACTTGTTTCTGTATTTTGAACGCTTAACCTATTTATACGTAATGGTATTCAAATGAGTAACAGTGTAGATTTAGATGTTTGAAAAATCGACATTTTTGTAAAAGGACAAAACGTCGGTTAAATAAATTAATTAGCCAAACTACTTATAGTTTCACAAATAAATAATTGGTATAAAGCCTTATCGTCAATTCTTTTTCTTGAGGATAGGATTCATATGGTTATCAAACGCGCAGTTTCTAATTCACCGCTTGCACATATCTAGATGAAATGATGTTACATCCTTGATCTCTCTACCTAATAATGTACAGAAAAGAACTTGTGTTGGTCTAGGTTAAGTAATTGACACAATAGCCTTACTGATGTAACCTTGTTGCTAGAAATGCGCAAGTCCGAATTGAGGTTAATAGCCTTAGGATGTTTGTTGACAAGTCAGAGAGCAAGAGAGAAGACGAGTCAATTAGAACAGTATCCAATAATTCCCGATTCTCGATTCTCAATTCAGATCAATGTAAAAAGACATGTTAATAAATAGATGATTAACATGATCACAATGCAAAAACAATTAGAAAAATACAGTTATGTCAAAATTGGGCATTAGAGTAAAAAATAAAGTACAAAAGGTTCCATTTAAATTACAATAATTTTGGAACGGAAAATGGTATGATAGTGAAACATACGTCAAACGAAAGCTTATGGTTTATAGAAGAAACCAGGGACAAAAGTAAATGTTCGCGGTTTACGAACTTGGAATCAAGTGAAATAACGTCCCTAAAACTAGCTTCCATTGTTTGTCATAGCTTCTTTGTTTCTCTGTTCACATTGAATGATAGTAATCAAATAGTTTTCCGTGGAAACATTGATTTGCAACTAAACCAAATATTTAATTTTGCACGTGAAATACTTACTGAGACAATTTTTCCTAGGTTTCCTTTGAAGCTACAAACATTTACCATCAAGAAGTATGTAGTGACCTGCTTTTCTCTACGAGAACGCGATTGGTATAATGGAAACAATTATTATTATAACCAGTTGTACCAGTGATTGTTTTACTGTACTCGTTGTTGTTTAACTGTAACAAAATCGAAATCATGAGTCAATTGAAGCTAGACCACCATCGAAAACCTGGAAGCACTGGACGGCCGTTTCGTCCTACTATGGGACTCCTCAGCAGTGCGCATCCACGAACCCGCTCTCGCGAGCGAGATTCGAACCCAGGACCTATCGGTTAAGGGCTCTGGCTCGTAACTGGTAGGTCCTGGGTTCGAATCTCGCTCGCGAGAGTGGGTTCGTGGATGCGCACTGCTGAGGAGTCCCATAATAGGACGAAACGGCCGTCCAGTGCTTCCAGGTTTTCGATGGTGGTCTAGCTTCAATTGACTCATGATTTCAACTGTGAAATATACTGAAATCTCCACAAATCCCCTTCTGATTGTAACAAAATCATTTTTCGTTCCGTGGCCATCTTGTCCGCTTGAACTTTCTCACGTTCTGCCCTTATTACCTGTACTCGTTGGCACGTCTCGGTATTCTTTCGATACCACGAGATAGCCAATAAATATACTTTATCTGGACTAATTACAGCCTTCTGGTTTACGAGCTATCAAAGGAACCAAGTCGATTTTGGGTGCGTAATCTTACTGTAGTGGTGATCATAGTCAATCGAGACTCAACGCCATCTACAAGTATGTCATTGAAATTTGTAGTCGTTTACAAAGTATTTCATAAGAATAGTCATCATTTTTCAGAAACAGTTTCCAATTTTATCTCAAACCGCTGAAATAAATTATTTTACTCGGCCAAACTGTATAAACATTTTCCAGATTTTTATGTTCAAAACTATTCACAAAAGAAATTGAATTACTAATGAATTTTAGCAGGATTCTCCTTTATACTCATTTAGAAATCAAGGTAATTATATGGGTAAATGTAATAAACGTATAAGAAGGACCTGGAAAAATCTATAAGTTTCATGTATGCAGCTTTGGGAGGGAATGTAGCTGAACCTTTAAGTATCTGTTAACAAGTAAGTAAAATAATCTTATTTATATTAGTTCATATTATGAACCACACCTGAGCTGGGAATCTTGATGAATGATCTTGGGGAATTTCATTACTTCATACTGTTTTGATAGCCATATGATAAACTTTCCTGTTGAATATGTATAAATCAAACCTGATAATTAAGACACCAAGCGGATATTTCTGAGAATTTACTCTTCTATAATATAATCCATGCTATAAAATCTTCTGGACTATGCAGGGTACACAAAACGTACCATAAAATCGTCGCTGCTTTGAATAAACTCTAAAATGACTTATCAAGAAAAGGAAACATTTCAATGTGAAGGCTTACTGACAGAGTAAACTAAACTAAACTTCGGCAAAGAAAGACATATAATGGCTCAGTAAACTACTCTGAGTACGGAATGTCCTATAACTCAATACTATGCTCCATTATTTAATGTTTTCATCCATTAGTCATCCTCTTGCGTTTCTTATTCCTGATCATAATTGTTATTGGTTCGGATAATTGAACATAATCTCTATTTGATAGAAAGATAGATGTAAGACAAGCAACCTACATATCTTTGGTTTGAAGATAACAAACGATATTTCAGTGTCCGTCACTACTTTCCATGTAATCAACTCATGCCTGATAGAAGCTGAAGCATTAAGCTGTTAATGTACTTCATTATCAGCAACGTAATTTTCATCATCATCTGACAAGCGGAACGCAGTTAACAAAATCTTTGCGATAAGCGCATAGATTTTTTTAAATATTACTGTGTGTTGCTACTTTGCAGGCTTACCTTGAACTCTGCATAGGAACAAGAGGATAGTGCTATCATTATCTACATATCTTAGTATAATATTGTGGCATATATTCAATAACTTAGAAACGATGAAAAGAAATGCCACAATGTTTCCTTTATTGGTGACGCTTTGTGCGGATGTACATTTATATTTAATACCTATTGCTTATCTGTACTTAATTGATTGACTGATTGATATTCATTGTTGTAAGTCGAATAAGCTCTATCTCGGTCAAATCAAAACGTGTACCGTATCTGTGATGTCACAAAGTTATTTAGTATACCTGTCATTTGAAAATGGAAAAGTTAAAGATATATTGTCAATTTTCTACGTAAAAGCATACACAGCAGGTTCAGGAAATCTGAATAGCTTAGGGATAAAAGTGTGCATGATATAAACCGGACGTGTGATGCATCGTTCGTAGGTTTTTGTCAAGTTGTGATTGTCCTGAAGCTCGTAGGAGCTAAGTGCGGTTCGTGCTATAGCAACCATCCTACATCCGATGCCTATTATCGTTAATTTTGGTTAAGCCCTTTTGCTAACTTACTTAACAGACAAAGTTATTTGAATACGAACAATTCGCATATTTCTTTGTACTGTTATGATCACTAGAGCACATGACAGACTCCAGCTAAAATGTTGATTGCTTAATTATCATTCGATGATTCATCCTCCTCCCCATCTATGTATGCACTCAAATCCTATTATCAGCTTTTGCTTTGTCTTACTGCGCCCTTATACGATTCGAATATAAATTTGCCTATGTAACTCTTCGCATATACGTATTTGCCTCTCCTCTAAAAATTCGCTTGATGTGCTTACAGCTTTGTGGCCTGTGTTTTCCGATAATAAACTGTAATTCCCGCATCTCTTTGCCATCTGATTTAAAATGCCGTTGAGACTTATATTATAACCGTTATCGTGATGAACTATTAGCGAAGCAAAGCCACTACAGTACTGAGAATACTGAGAATAAAAGCAGGCTTGATTTCAGGTCTAGTGGGGAAATTTTCTCAGCAGATCTCACTCCAAGATATAGTTCTCCAGAATCCCCATGTATGAATAAGTGAACTAAACACTCTTGATCCACTTATCGCTAAACATTGTGGAACTAAAACTTCAAATAAAGATATCTCTGGAACAATTTATTTCAGGCATGCCAGTGAATTAAGCTAAATAAATACTCAAAATGAAAAGACTTATAAACACTTGGAAATGGTGCTAATCATACTAGTTTTACTGGACGTAAGCCAACAGTAGGCGCCAATTTGATCGTCCTAATAAGATCATTAGACCTGCTGTGAACCCCTACTCATGATTCAACTAGCTAGTACAGAAGTTTTACTTGGTGCTATCTATGAATATGACTAAGTATACCATTGTAGCTGTAAATAATTCCCCAAAATCAATACCTCATTAAGTGTTCGACATTAAATGCTGCCCACGTTGTTTAAGTGGACTTCTTTAACTGAAGGCTTTCGGTCATGCATCCGCACCAGATCACGTTTCGACTCAACGTGGGACACAGCTCCTACGTTAACTAGCCAGCTTAGAATTAACACTTCTCCATATATTGAAAAAGAGCGCGCTTTTCGAACGGGAAGTTTAGTCCTAACGTGATTTACATTTCTCAAACTTTTGCTGTGTTCTTACGCAACAAAAGTACCATTTCCGATCTAAAGAATCTATTCTGAGCTATACGTTCGGTAGATTACTTCTTTTTTTGTATTTCACTCGAATTAATAGTTAACTGTGGTTTTGCCTCAGCTCACTATGGTTTTTTTTATAGTTTTCACGTAAAGGCTAGCTTTAGCTTATCGTTAACTGTTTTTATACATTTTTGCCAGTTTTTGTTTACTGTGTGTTTTTATAACGGTCCTAAATTTACTGCTTGTATTTTTAAGACAGTCTAAATCACTAGCCATGAAAAATTCTTGCAAAAGATCTGGTTGCCGTTTTGCCGTTACATCTGGCATGCAATGTGACAACTGCGAAGGTTGGTTCCACGAGGCATGTACATATCTAACAGCAGCAGCCTATAGCAGACTCAGCAAATCTGATCGTAGGTGGGTATGTGTTAACTGCAACACTGATACGGTAGTTATGTTAAGTACCATCATTACTTTGCTGACAGGTCTGAGAGATAAGTTGTCTAAGAATTTGGTAAATGATAGCATCATGACGGGTAAAAAAGCTGGAACGCATAGGGCAAACAAGAAAAAGGATACTGACAGGTCAGTTATCGACGGTGCTGTTAACAGCATGAGTGATGATGTGCTGAAACTCAGCACTATCTTAACATCGACTGTCATCGACTCCCTCAGTAAACTTGGGTCCCCCAGGGAACAGTCCTTGAATGAGACATTGATTCCCGAAAATCCTGTAGGTGGTTGGACTCACGTTAACAGGAGTAATAAAGCCCAAGCGTCCCCGCCGAAACTGAACGTCCCAATTATCGTGAAGAAATCAATTGATGCTTTGGCTGCACAGTCTACCCCAAGACTGTCCTCCCGGTCATCACTGAGCCCAGGAATCGAAAACGCGCCTCGACATTCAAACAACAAGATACCAAACCTAGACGCCCTGGAAAACCTGGGAAATCAATTACGGTTCGTGACAACTCTGTCATAATCATGAACCTTATTGACAACCCCGACCTTCCTCTCAGTTTGCAGGACAAAAATGATAGGATGCTCTGAGGAGAATTAGAAAAGAGGCTTGAACGCCCTAGGATAGAGCCTTTGACCGTCACACGGCTCACTCGGGAGAGGACTCTAATCACCCAAACCACCCCAGGCTGCTTCGTGTTACACTTAAGCCAGTCACTTACTGAAGTCCGATGGGAACGTAAGACTACTGCCAGACATACCGTATTCTGAACAAAATCTCATCCGGAACATCCTTAAGGAATCTCACGAGGCGTTTTTCCGTGGACGAAATATCATTGTGCAAGGTGTGCCGGAAAATATGGACCCAACTCAAGCAAACTCTGATATTCGGGAACGGAAATTCATTAAGCATTCCTTAAAACTCAAGAACATATTGACCCAACAGGTAATGCGACTAGCCAAGAGAGAAGGAGACTCTAGGCCCCGGCTGCTGAAGATAACCTTCCCCTCCTCCCACATGGCGGCTGCAACTCTGGAAGCATTTCGTGCCAATAGACGTCGGTTGCCAACTGGCATCCATATGCATCCGGATAGGCCCCACGACAGCAGGATCAAGCACAAGGGAAAGCTGGAGTTGACAATTCCACTCGTGGACTGTCTTGATCATAAAAAAAACGTGTAAAGGACAGAGACCACCAACTCGGTAAACATCGTATAAGTAGGCTACCTGTTCACTCACGCACGGCTCATATAGACAAACAGGAAGTAGCTCACGCATTCTAAATTGAAAGCATAAACTGCTTATACACGAATGCCGCGAGCTTGCCAAACAAAATGGATGAGCTACGTGAACTTAGCAACGCTAATGATGCCCATCTGATAGGAATATCCGAAACTTGGATAACGTCTCAGTTTACGAACCAGGAGTTAGCAATAACTGGGATGTCTTTATTTCGCAACGACAGAAAAACAAGAATGGGGATGGGGTAGCACTATACATACGGTCATGCCTGGATGCGCACCAACTTCACAACCAAGAGTTTCTCAATCTTGATGAGTAAGTATGGTGCTCAGTAAGATTGTCTACCACCTCGAGGTGTCTAGTTGGGGTCATTTACAGGAAGCCCACTGCCGACATCGAGTATGACAAACGTCTGCTGGAAGGATTAACTCGCTCTACGCGTCTCGGATTCTCTCATATCCTGATTCTGTTCTTCAACCTTATCGGCGACCTGGGATTATTCGAAAATGTGAAGTCGGCAACCCGTTGGAGAAACAGTCAGACGCCGTCGCGCCTAGACTGGGTATTCACAAATGAAGAATTCCTAGTTGACGACCTCTCAATCCTGGATCCCCTGGGAAAAGTGATCACGCCGCCAAAAAGCTACAAGCAACCTCCAATCATCAAGAACCGCACTCGTCGTTTGCTAAGCCGCAAAAGGCACTGTTGGGCTGAATATAAACGAACTGATAACAACGGCGCGTACAGGCAATACAAACATATAAGGAACATATGCACAAAGGCGATAAGAGAAGACAGGCTTCAGATCCAGACCAAGCTTATCGATAAATTTGTCTCCAATCTGAAGAGCTTATTCCGTTACGCAGCTTCTCTTCGACAAGGCAAAACTGGAGTTTCCCAACTGCTTGGTCCTAATGGCCCAACCAATAACGACAGTGATACCGCTAACCTTTTGGCTGAACAATACTCCCGGACATTCCAGCTGACCCACATCAAACATACTGACGAAAGCTTCACCTGCACCTGTACAGGACTTTTCGAAGTGGACCTGAGTGCTGACCTGGTGCTCCGTAAACTGCAGCACCTAAGAAAAGACACTTCTTCTGGTCCGGATATGGTTCATTCCGCTGTATTGAGGGAAGCAGCTTCAATCCTGGCGACACCACTTAGCGATGAACATCTTCGTCTGCGTCATATTCAATAATAGTTTGATCTACCAAGGAATTTGTGCATAATACAGTTGGTATAGTGAATTACGATGGCGTTAACAAAATCTATGCTAGTACGTCTGATCACCAATGTGATAAGTATGGTGTAGACAAAAAGATAAACTCATTAACTAGCTTGGACATGTCGCTCTTTATAATTTCTAATCATATTCTCATGTGGTTTACTGCAGTAGATTTTCCTAGCTGAGTCAGAAAATTAGAGATGACACTACCTATTGTTTACTGAGCTGCTTGATTTCGTTTCTACTGATGAGTTGAGTCGGCAATTTCCGATGGAGTTACTTGGGTAGCCGTTCCTTTGTCACTAGATAATTATCTTCATTATTCTGAACCTCTAGCACACTTCAACTTATTTTCGCACATCTGAACACAGTTCGTATGCAGTTGATTTTGTGAGTTCTTGTATTCACGATGCTACTGTAATTGAGGATCTGATCTGTGTAGGTCGACTTTTGATGAATTTCAGACTGCAGTTTTTCTGTGCCAATTTTGGTGAATAATATATCCAAAGAACGATGGTTTGTCGTTCGACTACACTTAAATTATGAATTTTGTGTCATCAAAGATGTTTGAGTTTGGATACTAGGTCATTTCAAACTCTTTGTGTTCATTAAAAAACTAATCAGCCTCCCTAATAATCGAGAAATCGAGAGGGATGGCGCCACTTCAGACGGATGAAAAGTTGTTTGGACCACAAAACCTCTTTCTGTCATAAAAATCCTAGAACGCCCTAATTAGGTTATAGCACTCTTAAATGTCTATTCCTTTCCTCTACACTAGCTACGATGGCCACGAGTACCCTGAGGAGGCCCAGTAGAATGTTCGTCTATTCTGAGGTAAGTTCTGCGATAAGTAATGTTGTGGAGGATACCATGATCGGCTTTGTACCTCAGAATCTGCTTCAGTATTTGGTTTGCCAAGCGCATTCTCAACATCTATACGTTATCGCTCTCGTAAACAACTATGTTGAGTTAACCTATGATTAAAACTCTCCGAAAGGTTTCTGGCTACTCAGTAGTCCCCAATGCTCTTGTTTGTAACTCTCACCTTGAAAAACTGAACCACAAAACGCTTATTTGAGAAACAATTTCGCTTTTGTAATATCTCTATAACCCTCGCGTCCTCAGTCAATACCAGCTTGTCATTCATGTTATGACTTGACATAGCCGTCGCCCAATCGTTATGTCTTGGTCAAGGCCGTCGCTGATTTGTTATGTCCTTACGAATTAAACAAGGACGTAATTTGCGTGAATTTCCCGCCAATCAAAATACGACTTCTACGACCTTCACACTGTGACAATGACGTTCGATTAGTATGAGTAATATAGCGTCCTTATTGGCCCTTAATCCGCCTAGCCCGTCCTCTTGAGTCCAGAACACCAATAGCAGCCTCGGCAAGACGAATCGTTTATTTCGAGCATACTTTGTTCATATATCAGACAGGCAGACCACACCACACCATAAAATAGAAAATAATATTTGCACAAAACCAGGCCAAATGAGGCTGTAAGCGTGGGAGACAATAATCAATAAACTGAGCATAACATAGGGACAGTAAATCATATAATAATAATCAATAGGTCAAAATGAAGCTTACAATAAGATGAATATAGATATAGATAATCTGGTTACTGAATAGTTATACAATAGGAATATGCATAAAACAATAGTCCAATAATAGGTCCCGTAAGTTATCTGTACTTACTTCTTCCCTAGTATATAACAGTTCAAATATGCTCTGACTAATTCAAGATCATACATCCCCTTAAATCGATCACCAGCTGTGTGAATTTGAACTGCACAGTTCGCTTTGCGAGCATAACGTTTAATAGATTCTGTCGGGTTCAAAGATACCCATCAAAACAACATCTTTACATCGTGTGCTTTTTCCCCACGAATTAACAGCCGACCTAGCTTCAAATACGCTCACGAATATTCGCAACCTACTAGAAGTGAAACTTAGTTATTTAAGATAGACAATAGCTTATCCTCCAGATGTGACCATTCTGGGTTTTCTGTCACTGATCCGTCTAAGGTTCGCACAGGTAATTACTCAACTACGCAGAATTTCAGTTCATGAGTGAATCCCAAAAGTCTCGTCTGTCAAGTTCACTCCGTTTTAATACTAGCGGACCACATTGTTGCACAGGTTCAGGAACTTCTTAGTCCAAGCACCTACGAGCGCTCCGACTTTTTCAGAGTTGTATCGAGCTTATTGCACAGGTAATCATAACGAAGGACATCACTGTCTCTTGATTTCACCTAAACAGAGACTACGCACTAAAGAAAGCAGTCACAGAAAATCTTATTGCAACGGAATTAAGATAACTAACGCTAGCAAGGAAGTCCAGTCATGGCTTAATGTGTGTGACAACAGTAAATGCAAAGCGTAAGAATTAGTAAAAATGGTAACAACCAATGTAACTAAAGTGAAAGAGGTGAAGATAATATGTTCATTTCGTAAAAGGCTGATCCACAAAGCTTAGTGTCTAGCGCCAAGTAACATATTACGTACGGCGATATGACGAAGTATCTAGTTAAGATTTAGCCTGAGATTGTTTATGTAAATGAAATGCATTTTCATGCACAATGTCGACTTATGTAGCATAAATGTACACGATTTCGACAAAAACTTGAGGGAGACGATAGAATATATGACTATTATATATACTGTAGTAACTATAAAGAGTTACTGTGCACCATAAATATGGTACAAGATTAACTAATAGAATTATGAAACTCACCTGGGTAACTCCTGAATCTATGTAATGAAGATTTGGAATAGACAGAAGTTTGATACGATATAAATCCAAGGGAATTCGAATCATATGCGAGGTATTGTTGGTTTTTTCTATGTTTAACACAGCGTTTTAGAATGAATTTGTATAGATTCAAAAATAGTTTAGGCCACATATGTATCATCAACAGAACGAACAACCTAGGCTACTAAGTCAGAACCGTAGGTCCGTATTCAAGGGATTTTTTGCATGTCAATTCCCCTTGTTGAATCTAAAATATCTAAATCTAGTCATTGAAAAGCACTGGTAGCAGTGTGTGTCACATTTTATGTATTCTATTTTCACAGAAAACTGAGGAGTATTACTTAGTTGGCTAGTTTTTCATATGGACGATGTACTTGCAGTTTCTAATTAAAGTGACTAAAGAACTATCAACGCATATGAAAGAACTCAGATTATTCTGCTAAAAATGTCCTATATTGAACTCAAGAGAATATGGCCTCAAAATGATTGGCCAGCTGAAACTGTTCGATCATACCAACTTACCGGCGCGAAGTATAAATACTTGGAGTTGATGTCATGTTCGTTATTTGAATGTATTTTTGGTATGGTCCGGGTTACTGATATTTATATCTATAGAATTTTTATCTTTCTGCATTTTGTTGCATTGTATCAATTCAAACATCAACCTATTGACAGCGACACCGTCTGATGTCTTGGTTTAGAAGTCTCTGTATAAACGCAAGTCGATATCACAAAGTGTGTCTCCCTTTATTATGCACATGGAATCGTAGAAATGAATCGGTAAAATGTCTTTTTGCATGCACAAAGTGGATGAATTGGGGTCGTAAGAGTCTTTATTTATGTTGGCTTAAATTCTCGTTATTTCCAACTAGAGGCCCAAAGATTTGCATTTCTTCTGATGCTGAAAATAACCTCGTAAAGCTTTTAACTGTCAGATAGCACAGCTGATTCTTTCTTCTGGCTTCTACTCAATTGCCAAGACCATGGTCGCTAGCCAGATGTCATTAACATCCTACCACCGAAAACATCCACAATCATGTACTACCTTATTATTATTATCATCATTATTGTGAGGCTGTTCTTATGTTGTTCTCATAGGAAATTGAGGACCACTTCCAACGTCCAAGTAGATTACCTACACAAGGTTACTTATAAAAACAATTTAGAATTCTAAGCTTGGGTCGTTAGCTGACAGTTGCTTTTTTGCGTATAGTTAATTGTCATCACATGCACTCAATGCCCCATACTTATTGTGTTCAAGCAGTTTGTTTGCATGTTTTACACATGTATACATTAACCTCACAATTGGGGCACCCGATGTCTGACTTTCAAAAGTGACATTTTTGTCACCGGAACATATATACAGTAGGACAAGAGTTTAAAATGTCCTGGTTGATAATCTAGCACAAGTTTTAGTGTAGTGGACGTATCACTAGACATTGTCAGCACCAATTCTCACCAAGTTACCTTTACACATTTTATTGTTTTTCAATTTTTTTTTACCATACTCAGTTTACACCAATATTAATGCTTAATTTTTATTATTATTTATTTAAACACAAATATTGGTACAAAAAAGCACCAGATAAATATGCGCCTCACAAATCTCATTCGATTTGTGTGAGGGCTGTGATACTGCCCAGACTGAAGCAGGTGGTTTTCTTAGGGGGCCACACCCGGAGCCTAAGACCTAAAGGTCTAGTCCACAAGGCAGTGGAGCATCGTAAGGAGATGCAGTCCCATGGTAGCTGGTGACCAACAGTTGGTTCGTACGCCATTCGTTCCTTCAGGATACTGGAGCCCGTGTGCACCATTGGTTTGGAATCAGGGTTTTCCAACTCCCCTAGATGGATCCTCCACATCCACCGACCCGGTTAAAGATTATTTGTAACAAGTTTTTAAGATGTCAGCTCAAACATGCTAGTAGTTCTCGTCACACGATGTTTGTAATGAAGTTGGTCCTTTATGACTTACTTTTACAGCACAAAATACTTCACACATCTAGACAAAACTATGTTGTTTTAATTGCATGTCAAACTGTATAAGCACCCAATGGTTTTTTGTTCAGTTAAGTTTTCAGATTCATTTATTTTTTCTCTGCTAACATTTGAGTTTTTTTAATTGTTCCAGACATACACCATGCCTCCAGCTGATGGTACATCCCAATGGCTGCGAAAAACAATAGATTCAGCGGCTGTAATATTGTTTAGCAAAACGACTTGTCCTTATTGCAAAAATGTTGGTGGTTGATTTTCGTTCATGTATTTTGTAGGTGAAAAATGTTTTGGCTGAAGCAAAAATTAAGCATGCTACAATTGAACTAGATCAATTATGTATGTCAAAATCTTCTTTTATTCCCCTTTTAGCCAATGGTTTGGCCATTCAGAAGTGTTTAGCCAGCTTCTCTAAGATTGAAACAGTTCCTCAAATGTTTGTTAGGGGAAAATTCATCGGTAAGTAGTATGAAACTCCCTGATGTGTTGTTCAAGGAGATTCTCAAACGGTATTAAAATACTACAGTAATAATGAACTGGCGGGTATTGTCAATGAAAGCAAGTATGACTATGACTTGATAGTTATCGGTGGAGGATCTGGTGGACTTGCTGCTGGAAAGGTACTTTCTCTTTGTTACGATGGATTTCAAATCTTTTTTCTTTGTATGTATTCTCGTTACATTGAACACATTCCAAAAATACTTGTTCATTCAATGGCTACAACATCTTCAGATGACTAAATTTACCAAGTAAGCATGGTTCTAGGTTTAATCAGACCTCGAATGCTAACTAATAAATGGAGGTTCAAACGAGCAAAATAAGCATCTGACGTTTGAGTCTCTTCCATCTGGGAAGCAGGCGCAGAGTTGACTTAAATAGATTTCATCAACTCTATTGTATACGTCTTCCTCATTCAAACCGACCGAGTATAATTTACAAATAGCTTATCAAAAGCTCTTATGATGTTCGCGTGACTTTCAGACTTCTAAATCTGTTAAAGGTCATATGACGGCAAGTGTATGGTTTTGTACTAGGTTTAGAAACAGTTGTGTCAACCCTCCTTTACAACCACCGTCACCAAGTATGAAGTAGCACACATCTATATGAACAACACTGAATTAAAAAGACAGTAACGAATGAGTCCCAAATATATCTGGATTCACACGATTCTCGTAAAATACTTATGTTTTATGTGCAAGCAGTTTCGTCATCTACATATCCCGTAGGATTGAAAGCAAGTGAACCAATAACACTAGAGGGATGTTTATGACAAAATGCAAGATATATGAGGAATTAAAGTCTTGATCAACAATAGCAGGTATATCCTATTCGAACTGTAGCTCACTGTGAGCTGACCCTTTTGTTAATGTTCATATCAAAAGCCTTTTGTAACATGATTTGTTTGTCTGGCAAACCTCAATAAAAAACGATGTCTCAAGAAATCTTCATTTAATAAGTCGAAACAACCGTCAATTCAAGAAATACGGATAAAGAATCAACTGTTATACTTTCCTGCACACTCATTGGTTTAGATTTTAGTTAACTTGTGTAACATGCATCGTTTTCGGTCTTAGTAGTACAGATACTTTCATTGGTTGACTTTCTTTAGACCTCTGATTTTCTTAATTCATTGTCTGGTTTTTTGTTTTTGATTTGTGTTTGCCCAGCTTACGTAGCTTTCACATTTTTTTTGTTTTGCGCCTTATGCTTTTGCAAAGAGTGCAAATTTAACCTGCTAACTCTTTTGTTCTGATTAATCTGTATCTTCTACAGACCAAAATAGTTTTTGTAAAACTAAGGTTCCGTTCCAGCATATATTTGCACGTATCCTATTCGAAAAGCTTTCGGCGTTAATGCGTTGTCCAGTCTTACTTAAGCGTGTAATAAAACTGTCCCAACCACAGAACATTGGGTTTTGCTGCGGGTATTACTTTTCATTGTGTAATATATGTACTACCCAAAATATTTTTCTAGAACCATTCTTATTTAGTGTAAATATTGAGTAGGATGATCATTTCCTGTTTACTTCTGCAATATGTCGACTAAGGACAAGAAATACCTGTAAATTTGAGAATAACTCAGTAAACATTAAATAGTGCAATTAATTGTAGGCTTTTAGAAGGTTCTTCAAAAGGGTCGTAATTATCGTCTGGAGATAATCGGCCAAACAATAGAAAATTGTTCTCAGTAGTTTATTTCAATTTACAGCTTGTGTACATTTTCAAATTAGTGTTTCCTCTGGTTTGTGAATCGTACCATTTTATTTTTATTTTGGAGAAGCATTATAAACTAACCGACATTATGTCAGAGCCAACCATATATCTATCCCAGACTCATTTACTCATCATCTAAAGAAAGATTAAAATCATAACCCTTCTGGCTCGTGTTTATTCACACCATTCCTGGTTTAAACTCCTTTTTGTCGTGAATATACGAATATTACAATCAGTTTCATTGGGAGTCCTATCTCTGATTATCAGTCACCCAGTCATCAAAACCGTAAAACCTGGCAGATAGGTACATCTGTTCAAGTTGCCACATCAAATCAACATAAGGTTATGGGATTATTAGGGTAAATAACGAAGTAGTAGAATTAGTGATCATAAGAAGGAATCAGCACAAAAATCATGATTTGAGAAGAAATAATTAATTTCTGGGATCAGTGTTATAAAATAATTCCAAGACTTGAAATTGAAAGAAAGACAAAGAGTGAATCCATCTGTTCCATTGTGACCGATGCGAAACTGTTTCCAACCACTGGTCACCACTGTTATATGAAGGGTTTGAATCGTTCATTGGCTTACGCTGTCACATACTCTACTCTCAGGACGGGTACTTCAGGGTCAGGGCAAGGCAATGTAAATTTTAGTTTGGTTTATTGTGAAACGTCAGTACATGGTATTCTTGTTTTCTATCCTGTAGGAGGCTGCTAAATACGGTGCGAAAACAGCCGTTTTGGACTACGTAGAACCTACTCCAATAGGTACCACCTGGGGATTAGGTGGGACGTGTGTAAACGTTGGATGTATCCCGAAAAAATTAATGCACCAAGCTGGACTCTTAAGTACGTTTTGCAATATATTATTTCGATATTTGACCATTATTCTTTAGTCAATAGGATAACTAGAACCTAAACTCTCAGTGTGATTTAAATCGTCACGGTTCTCTGAGTTTTAATTTTCATGAGATTAGCATCTATCTGAAATTTATATTTTTCAGCATAGCCTTATCACATATATTTATGTGCTCTAATAACACAATGTTTTTATGATTGCTAGGTCATGCTTTGGAAGACGCAGAGCATTTCGGATGGAGTTTGGATCGTTCGAAAAGTAATGTTTGTTTTTCTTTTTTTGTTCAACCACCTTTAAATACGAAAATTATCACCACTGTTTTCAATAATTAATTTTTCTGAACATTCATTCGTTGTGGTCCAGTGAAAATCTAGTCTACTAGATATAAAACATCAGTGTTGTATCTTCACACATACCGTGATAGTCTGCAGATGAAATTAAACTAATAATATGATGGCTCATTTGTTTCTAACTAAAATGATTACACAGTTTTTGTTAGACTCGTTAAAGTCGATATTTAGCATCATCTCTCTTCGTAATTTATGTTTATAAGATCTTCACTAAGATAAATAGCTTATGTTCTCAGATTACTTTTGGTTTGGTGATGTATTGATACGAAAACTCACTATGTTTATTAAAATCTTAAAAAAACAAGTTGGAAAATTAGTAAATCCTTATCAGGCGGCTAATGGTTTCATTGTTTAGTGTATCTCATTAACAGACTGACTCAACAGTATTTTCTATCATTCACCAAGTTCCTGTCTGGTATTTATTAGTCGAATAAGGGAATCTCTAACCATTGTAACTGACTCTAGTTCTTGCCGGGTTATTTTACAATCTTTAGTTCTTCAACTATATTATTTAAAATGAAGAATATTAGTGACTGCATTAAGACGTGTAATTTGTGATCCGCCTTAACTTATGAAAATATTAACTGTCTAATACTTGCCGACTAATATGTACTTCAGTAAATGATTTAGACTTTCGAAATAACTGAGATTAGGAATAGGTTAACTGAAACCTTATCCCTTTGTGTCTTATAACATCGGGTACTTATTCGTTTTCAAACGTATTTATATTCTTTTGGACATCTTTAACCAATTCCAAGTGATATTAGTGTGGTGAATGAGAACACAAGTGGGGACAACCAAATGTATTTGAATATAAAATTACAGAATGTCTTAGTAAAATATGAGGACCATACAGTAAATACTTCATTTGCAAAATATCAGTCAATCGTCCCAGACTTTATTGTTCCTTCATTTCCACATCAATCATTCTCTTTTCTTTGATCTTCTTAACCTTCTGCCACCAGACATTTTACTTTCTACTGATGATACATACTACTCATATCTGTCGACATCAGTATCACACACCATATTAATACTTAAGCTTCGGTGCACTACTTTTGGAAGTTGTTGTTTAATTAGAAACCACATGTGACACATTAGCCATCTGTAACTTCCCAGAGGAATTATTATTCTGCCTAGCCCTAACAATCACGATTAATAGTTCAAAAGTTTTAATAAAAGGAGTTCATAAAAGAGATGCTTCAAGGCTTTTAGTGGTTAATGTTCATTTCTGTAGTCATAGTAGCCCTACAAACTGTAGCACAATGATGACTGATTTATTGATTTATTTGTAATCATTAAATTTTGAACTCATTTGGTATTTATCTGTTTTTGATATGTACCTCATCACCTGATACTGCTGTATAGATGAGCATGATATATTTTATTATCGACATGTATTAAATACTTACATGGATGTGATAAGCTAGTGTCTTATGTCCCTTTTCCCTAAGGATTTTCTGCAAATTATGGTTTGAAATCACACATCTTGTTACGTCCTTGAATCTGTCTACCCACTTAGTGCCGAGTATAATGTAGATTAAGACCTTGACACGATAGACTGACTGGCTTAACCTTGAGGCCAATATGCGTGAGTTCGAAATAGGGGTAGAGAGACGAAAACTATTCTGTCCCTGATTGGCTGGCAAGCACGAGAGAGGGAGAGAAGACAAAGACAGATGGAACACTAATCACTTTATTCCAACCCGATCTAGCACTCGAATTCCCAATTCAGATTAGGGTGAAAAGTTACATGAATAAATAGATGACTAAGCGGACCACAACGTACAATAATTAGAAAAATACAATCATGTCCAAAACTGGGGAATTATAGTAGAAAATAGGGTACAAAAGATTACGTCTAAATGACAATAGCTTTAGGGAAGAAAATGCTATGGCAATGAATTATACATCAAACGAAAGCTTATGATCTGTAGAATAGGCTAGGGGCAAAAGAAATGTTACAGTTTTACAAGCTTTGAATTAAATGAATTAACGTCTCCGAAAATAGCTTCCGTAATTTGTTCAGGCTTCTAGTTTTGCGGATCACATCACATCTTATAAGGTGTCATATGAAAAACTTAAGCTTTGTTGTGTTTCCACTATGTTTTCTAATTTCAGTTTCGCATAATTGGTCAACTATGGTTGAAGGGGTTCAAAGTCATATTGGTTCTTTGAACTGGGGTTATAAAGTTGCACTAAGAGATAATGAAGTCACGTATCTAAATGCTAAAGGGAGGCTAATAAGCCCTCATGAGGTGCAGGTATGTTTTGTTTGGGTGAACTTCTTAAAATAATTATTTAAGGTCAATTGTATGCCTTATTTCCGAAATTTTTTGGATTGTTTTTCATTGTTTATCCCACCCAGTTTCCAAATCTTGCGGTAGTTCTGCAGAAAATTGTCTTCATTTATTTCATGTCTAAAGTTTAAGCAAATGTGGAGTTTGATAAACAGTTGTTGATTGCTTATGTTTCTGAAATATAATTCGCTGTTCGTCACTACCCATACATAATCTAACAACAAATATGTATCGTCGGTTTATTGTGTAAATCATCAACTTTTTTAAATGAAGAGCGAAAACATGAGTTTTTAAACCTAGTTCTTGTTATTGGAGGCATACCTACAATGTTAATGAAAACTTGTGCTATACTCTAAGTATGGATAAATATATCTGATCACCATATGCCAGGTTCAGATATTACTATCAGTTGATGTTTTTGTTATTCCTCCCTAGTGTACATCTTTTGGATGGGATTAGTTTCTATATGATTTAGTTATTGAGATATATCATACTTTGAGTTTATTTTTAAATCCTATTTAATGATCTCATTTTTTAAAATACAACCTTCCTGAAGCTGAGTTTTTTAATGCTTAGGATAGTATTTGAATGCACAATACAATGTATAATTGACTTGGAGAGTCTTGATGTTGTTTTCCTATAGATCAACATCAAGTAGAATTTCAACATTTAATGACTACTCTCTGTTTTTTCCCAAAATGTTTATTAAATTTAATTTTATTTCGGGTACTAACTGTCTGTTATCGTGGCATGAAAACCAAACATTGTGATGTCAGATTTTCTTTAAAAATCTTCACCCCATCCAGATAACAGATAAGAATCAAAAAGTATCTACAATAACTGGAAACAAAATTATCTTAGCTACTGGTGAACGTCCAAAATACCCAGAAATACCTGGAGCAGTTGAATATGGGATCACAAGGTTTGTTGTATTTTCTTAAATCATTGTACTGGTTATGTTTATGTGTTTATCAATACATCCACACGCAACAGGCAAATAATATATGAATAAGTTATTATGCATTTAGCTTTATTGAATATAACCATGTGTTCACTTGGTCTTTTACATATCTAGGTCAAATATTTGTTGAATTTGATCACATTGTTCATATAGTCTTTTAACAGTCGCCTGTGTGTTGTCCGGCTAAATGGCTCCGTAAGAACTCGGAAGGATAGGGACACATGTCGTTGCCTTTTCGTCGTTTCTGCCTACGCTCCCACTGACTGCAGCCATAATGAAGTGAAAGATGACTTTTACAGAAAGCTCTCTGCACTTCTTCAAAAAGCTAAACGCTCAGACATAGTAGTCGTAGCGGGCGACTTTAATGCCCAGGTAGGCAGCTTAAATCAAACAGAAAGACATTTAGGTGGGTGTTTTAGTATTCCGGCTCAACGAACCGATAATGGTGATCGTCTGTTGCAACTATGCTCAGACAATCGTTTATTTTTAGCAAGCACTAATTTTAAGCATAAGGAGAGACATCGTCTAACATGGCGACCACCTGCACCAAACCAACGATGGACTCAAGTAGACCATATTGTCATCAGTCATCGTTGGAGAGGCTCAATATAAGATTGTCGCTCGTATTGGAATACTTGTTTAGACTCTGATCACGCTTTAATACGAGCACGCATTTGTCTGCGCCTCAATGGACGCAGGAAACGTACACTAAGAAGACCTATTAGGATTGAACTGGAGAACGAAAAAGCGAAAAGTAAATTCTAGGAACAACTGAGTTCACATCTAGGCAGTTCTGTAAAGGAGACTGACCCAGATGCTGCTTGGAAAGACGTACGAAGAGCTGTGGAAACAGCAGTAACATCTATTAGTTATTTAAACCATAGGGTTCCAAAAAATCAGTGGATTTCTTCTAAGTCTATTTCACTGATAGATTCTCGTAAACTCATGCCATCAGGCTCTGAACACGACGAAGAGCGTAAACAAATTAGATCTAGGTTGACTAAAAGCCTAAGAGACGGTCGTGAGCAGTGGTGGGCAATGAAAGCAAAAGAGATGGAAAGGCAGTGGCTGTAGGCAACACCAGGCAACTACTCAGACTAATAAAAGAAGCCGGCATTAAGAAGTCAAGTGTAAGTGAGACAATCTCCGAAAAAGACGGAACCCTTATCTGCTCTCAACCCAAACGTTTAGAACGATGGGCGGAACACTTTAAGGAGCAGTTTAGCTGGCCTTCAGCTACTGCACAACTACCCACTATTCCCAGAAAACTTGAATGGAACACTAAAATAGGCCTCCCGACCCTACTTGAAGTTTAAAAGGCTATAACTAATCTGAAACGAGGAAGAGCAGCTGGTCCTGATGGATTGGCTCCAGAGGTCTTTAAATATGGTGGTCCAATTTTAGCGATTAGGTTGACTAATATGCTGGCTGAAATCTGGGAAACGGACGTAATCCCATCTGACTGGTCACAATCTCTGATTGTCCCAATATATAAGAAGGGGCCAAAATCATCCTGTGATAACCATAGAGGAATTAGTCTGACTAACATAGCATCTAAAATACCAAACCCATTAATTATCGGGCGCCTAACTAAGACTCGTGAACTCCAAACACGAGAAAATCAGGCTCTCTTCAGACCTGGTTGTGGCTGTATCGACCACATACTCACCATTCGTCAAGTTTTAGAGCACAGACATGCTTATCGGCGTCCGACAATAATAGTGTTTTTTTTACTTGAAAGCAGCATTTGACTCTGTCGACCGATAGGTTCTGTGGCAGTGTCTGTCATTAGAAGGTGTACCTGAGAAGTACATAAACCTTGTGAAGGCTCTTTACTCGAACACTGCCAGTCGAGTGAGAGCTTATGGCGAACTGTCATTTGATTGTACAACCTCAAGTGGTGTCCGACAAGGCTGTCCACTATCCCCACTTTTGTTTAACTTCATTATAGACCTGTTGCTGGAAATAACACTATCGTCGACTGAATTTTCAGGAATTGATCTCCTACCAGGAGGTTCACTTATCGACTTATAATACGCAGATGACATAGTCTTGTTTGGTGAAGACACTGGCGAAATGCAGAGTCTTCTGTTAGAACTGAGTAATAATGCAAGGATGTTTGGGATGCGTTTCTCCCCATCCAAATGTAAATTAGAACAACATATGTAAGCGAACAATTGTTTTCAATTAGATCGTCATCAGGCTTTACTCTAATATACATGAATATTTATATAAAAATGTTAGACCAATCAAGGCTATTTGAGTCAATAATAATCACAATGAAATAGAAATACGTTACCAAGCATAATAATAGTTAAAAATACAAGTTGATAGTGGGAAGACAGGTGTACTGATAGTAGTAAGAATAGTAAATTACGATAACAAAAGTCTTATCAATAATTAAACATTGAGAATTAAGAGGTCAAACGTGGGTAAATAGTCTGGAATAGTAATCACAAAACATTAAAATCATTACGTAATAAGAAGTATGTAAGTAAATAGATAGTGAAGAACACAAACGGAAAGAGGTAGAAAATTACAAACAAACAAAAAATGATAACCAAAATAAAAAAATAAAAAAAAATTTTTTTTACAAATAATAATAATGTAAATTATTAAGTTATGTCCGGCCATGGAAGGGATAGGGGGGTTACGAATTTCTTCTGTACACATAAATTGGGATGGAATGTACGAATCCCTATGGCTTCTGCTATATGAAGTAGACGGGAGCGAACTCCGTTGGGAAACGATGGAGGTATACGATAGATCACTTGAAATGATTTCAATTTATCAACAGTATGACCACTATCAATTAGATGTGCCAAGATAGAACTGCGTATTGTTTTTATTTGGCCCTTTCCAAACCATGCTGGTAGATGTTCACATATGTTTACATATGTTGTTCCAAATGTAAATTGTTACTCCTGGACTGGCCTGCGTCAACACCTGAACTAAGGATAGGGAGTGAAGTAGTCGAACGCGTCGACAACTTCACTTATCTTGGAAGTCTGATCAACACTAAAGGGTTGGTATCTGGCGAAATCTCAACACGGATTCAAAAAGCTCGTTCGGCATTTGCCAACTTACGTCACCTATGGCGAAGACGAGATATCTGTCTATCAATTAAGGGACGAGTAGACTGCGCAGCAGTTCGCTCTGTTCTACTTTACGGCTGTGAAACATGGCAATAAAGAGTAGAAGATGCCACAGATGTCTTAGAAATATTGCTCGCATCTGCTGGGATCACCGGGTAAGTAATAGTGAGGTTAGACACAGGGTATTAGGGAATGATGGTAAATCAGTTGATGAGGTCATGAATCTTCATCGACTGAGATGGTTGGGCCACGTGTTACGTATGCCTGAACACCGATTACCACGACGCGCAATGCTGAGTAGTGTAAGGGATGGTGGGAAGAGAGTTAGGGGCGGCCAAACCAAAACATGGCATCAGTGCTTGAAGTCACTAACTTCTAGTCTGAGCCATGTTGGCAGATGCAGACTACTTGGTTGGGGTCCGCGTGACTATCGTAACCAATGGTTGGAGACTCTGTGTGACATGGCTCAGAATCGATCACAATGGTGTCGGTGTATACACTCTCTATCTTCCCTTAAACCTTGAGATTAAAATTGCTTCATAACTTTTTTCCTGCCTATACTATATCCTTATATACAACCTTTCTTTATGTTATATCCCCTGGTGAATCATGAATGGTAAATCTGAGGTCTATTATGGACAAAGGTAATATGCCTAATTCCTATTGTATAGTTGTTAAATAACTAACCTAATTGTATTCGTGTTCCTCTTACCGTAACCTTATTTTGACCTTTGAACTATTATTATTGATTACTTTCCCCCTATCCACAGCCACATTGGCCAATTATTGTACAAATATTATTTTTCTATTTTTTGGTATATGGGGTCTGTTTGGTTAGTATATAAACCCAGTATGCTTGTGAATATTGATTCATATTACCGAGGCTGTTATTTGTGTTCTGGACTCAACTGGCTGGGTTAGGCAGATCGCAGGATCGGTTAGCACTCTAGTCTGCTCGTTCGGGTTTCGAGTCACTGCTCCAGTAGATAATTCGCTGCTCTCTAATTGACGGTCTCATCACCTCACCCATCAACTAATAATCTACTCGGCCACAGATATAACACTTTATATACTACCACCACTAAATTAATTACTTCTATGAATCCGGTGTTCATCTTGTTGTGCTAACGAGGTATGGTAACTTGGACCGATGCATATATGTGCCTGGTCCTACGTTGTAACTGACTGATATAGTTTCTTGATGTAGACTGAATGAATCACCTATTTATTTTACGCACTACTAATGAACTGGTTAATGATTGATAATGATAATAATTGTATGATCGGTGACTTTGTGGTTTCCAATAACCTTGATTTTCACCCAACGTAAATCTTGTTTCCAACTGTAATTTAGTTATATTTGTTAACCTTTAACGGTAACACCCAGCTACATGTTACCGTAAACTTGATGCTAAGTGAGTAGCTAGATAATTGTACTTTTCACTTCTCATATTTGTTGGATAATAAGTAAGGTTTGTGAGTTAATCTTGATTTCATTTGGTGTGAGATGAGGCGTAGTCGAGAATTTAGTCATCTTATTTAGAGACTAAGTGCTGAGGAGTTTTACTAATCCTGACTTTTTCAAACACCCCATATGTCGTTGTTCTGACCCGGACATTATCTAATCGTTTGAATACCCTATACAACAATGTGTTTATGACTGATTTAGAAAGCTCACTTGTTCTTTTTGCGAACTCACGTTAGTTGTGACCTTTGGGGAGGTGTCTGTGTACCTATCAAAGGATGAATTTACTGTATGACAAACCCCTTGGTATTCCTCTACGTCTGGGAAACACAGTCTGTTGAAATCGATAACGTCTATAGGCTACAGGCTCTAGATTGTAGGTATCTCCAAAGCGTAGTCCGCGTATGGTGAGACCTAGTGAGCAATGCTAAATTGAATAAAGTTGGGAAATCATTTAATGAGGTTGTAAATCTTCATTAACTGACGTAACTGGAATTTGTGTTGTTTATGCCTAACAACCAGCTAGCGGGATGTGCAATGTTGGCTACAGTATGAATGGTTTAGAAAACTAGAAGGTAAGCCAAGACATAAGTTCATGAAGTCATTGGCTGTTGGTCTTGACCTTGCTATGCTGTTGTAAATTGTACGGTTCAGATAGATACGAATATCTGTCAGATTCTCACTTTTATTTGCCTACCGATTTATACAGAGTAAATGAGCATTTCTTCTATGCTAGATTCAGTTTGGTGCAATATTTATGCCAGTCAGAAAAATTATCTATTTTATCTAAGCATCACACAAAATTATGTTTCTTACTAAGTTCAATTGCGAAACATACTATATGCATTCGTAAATCGTTTAACCTTTTCAGTGATGACTTATTTTCTTTGCCATACTTCCCGGGCAAAACACTAGTCATTGGAGCAAGTTACGTTGCACTGGAATGTGCTGGTTTCCTTGCTAGTTTAGGTGGTGATGTTACCGTTATGGTTCGTTCCATTTTACTTCGTGGTTTTGATCAACAAATGGCTGAAAAGGTTGGTGACTATATGGAGAATCATGGAGTCAAGTTTGCAAAGTTATGTATACCAGATGAGGTTAGTGATTTATTTCTTATATAATTTCAAAACAAAATAATGAAATGTTTATGGTTTAATAGAAAAACAATTAAAACATAGACTTTTCCTGCTCAACAATATATTAGTGTTTATAATAATAATTCTCTTCATAAAATTAGGCATTTTCCCGTATTGATCAAAGGAAGCAGACATGTTATTTGAATACATTTTATCTCAATCTTACAATTAGTTCAAATCCTTACATTTTTGTGACTCAACTAGAGAAGCCAAAATCTTTAAATTAAAGAATGATTTTGTATTGGCAATCTCCTAAAATTTAGAATATAGTAGTCTTGGGCTATTTTCAATAATCTTAACGTCAAGCTCGTCTAAGGATCACTAGTATTATATTACTATAATTAAGTTAATCAAATAAATTTCTGCCAGAATTGTTGATCCTATTTATTTACTCTCTAAGTTACCACCTATTTCTTACAAATTAAAGTTGTGTCCATCGTATCATTTTAGCTAATCAAGATAACTTATCGGTTTTTTCTATTGACGATATTTTTTTTGCTTAGATATATTTGCATATCATTTGCTTATAGCTAACTAAAAGATAGAAAGTTTTTGTTTAATCGATGTAGCTCTACTTATTTTTTATAAACTAAAATAAAATTGAGACTATTATCAACCATTTTTTAAAAGTTATCTTCATTTAGTTTTCAAGAAGCAATTTTGGTTGTCGTTAATGTTTAAAAAATTTGAAATTTAAAGTACCACTAAAATTCTAATGTATTTCTATAATTTAATTATTTGCCTAGTAAAATTTCAGAGCAGTACTCTTATTTATAAAGTATAATTGGCTTTTTTCTTCTATTATTAGATCAAACAGCTGAAAGCAGTAGATACTGAAAATAATAAGCCTGGACTTTTGCTTGTTAAGGGTCATTATACCGACGGTAAAAATTTTGAAGAAGAATTTGAAACGGTATGTCTATACATCAAATCCATAACCTTTCCCAAACGTTTTGCATTGATATTACGATAATGCTATCATTTTCTTAAAGGGAAGGCCATTCTTAATAGTTGACAAGATGTTTGACACACTCATATATGTTCTTGTGTGTTACATTTTCCTTACGTTTCCTAATTTTATTATTTACTCCATTTGATTAGTTATAACCGCGAATCGATTAATTAAAATGTAGCTAGCTGACGGAGATAAATTCGCTCACTTGTTACATTCATTGGTATTTCCATAAACTAAACATTTGATCACGTAATTACAGTTTTCACTTTTCATATTCAAGAATTTAAAGTGGAGCAGATATTATTCATTGGAATCACTGGACGCATGTACAACTCCTTTTTCTATTATGATATCTTATTTGAACTATTAAAATTAACTCTTATTCATTCAATTTTGAGATTCCATTGAATCAAATTGCTGACAGTTCAGTAGTTTCATTTTACTTTTTTCTTAAAATCCATCACTCAGTCAAATAATTAATACTCGACCAGTTGTTAACAATCTCCATCATTTTCCGTTTTGGGTTACTTTTTTAATTGTATTTTATATACTATGCTAACTCATTTACCAGGTACTTGAGTATAAGCCACACCGTAAGTGTAAGGAGTTATAATGCTGTCTCGTCTCCTAAAGTAAATTAGGTAGAGTGGAGTTCGAAATCGGAATTTAGTGGTTGGAAGTATAATGCATTAACCACTTTCCACCTACAATACTATGTTATACCAATATTTTATGTTCGACTCGTTACCTATACAACAAAGTAATCATTAATGTAAATACAATCAAAGTTTCAGGTGTTTTTGATCATAAATCAAATATAACGGTTGTAATAAGATCAAATTTATTGTTGTTTCTCTTACTCAGTATTTGCAAACTTGAAACCCGTAGACATCTTTCTCAACAAATTCTGCTAGTGACTACATAGATTATTAGCGTCATTTGATCACATTGCAGTACAACCAATGGTTAGTTTATTTCAGAAGTCTCATTTCATTCTACATTATTTGGTGTTTCGTAGTCATATAGTTCAGTACTATTCTGTTCGGTTCACTAATAAATTGACTTCTCAATAATGTTATAACTAGCAGAAGCAAACAAATATTTCGTTTCCGTAGTAAAATTTCCTTAATAACCCTTATTATCTTTGTTTAGTTAAATATCATTTTCTCTTATTATACTGTTATGAATTATGACAACTCAAACTGCTATACTTTTGTTCCGGATTTTGCCCTTATGTCTCTATTTGATGATCAATTTACTAACTGTTGTTCTGCCTGATTTCCTCAGCCCGTTTAAATGTATACCCATACTAGACCTTGATAAGTCCAAAACTGAAAACCAAGCGTCTTAAGCTGTTTCCTCAACAGTTCCTCAGTTAGAAAGACTGTGCTCAGCATACTAAAAATCAAATTTCTGACGAGTATATTGGGTTGTCGAGTTTTTAAGTGTTGTAATTCAAATCATTTTACTTGTTCTCGAATTAGTTAGGAAGATCGACACAACATGAGAATTAGTATGAACACCAGTCGGTCCAAGTTATTAAATGAGTGATAAGAATGGTAATTTTGTGCAGTCAACCAGTTAATGAGGTTTTTTTAAACAAGATAATTGTAACACACCGCTCGTTTAATTTACTTTTTAACTAATCATTTTATTAAATCTTAGTGTAACATTAATCCAATGAACTGTGAGAAATCCGTTTTAAGTAGATTACTTTTGACATTGTCATATTCAGTAACCTGGATTAAACAACTGACTTTCCATAAAACCACGCAAAATGATGATAATAATCTAATTATTTATCCTCATTTTGTAGGTGATTTTTGCTGTTGGTCGTGAACCACAATTATCGAAGGTTCTTTGTGAAACCGTGGGTGTTAAACTAGACAAGTAGGTTGCAATCACTGTTTTAAGTTTTAAAAAATAAGGTTTTCGGACATATTAACACAGACTGATATAAACTGCTGAAGTAATAAAAACTGATGATCACTACATTGTTATTTCATTCTGAATCAGAAATGCTTGCAAGTGCACACTCATAACCCCTCATTTATGACCAATTCCAAAATATTAGGCGTCATTGTAAGTACGATTCTGTTTAACTACTAAGCCAAAGTCCAACATTTCAAACGCCATAACTTTATTCGATTCACAATATGTAATTATCATAATTTAGTATCATGATGTAAATACACCTCATCCTCGACTTCATTTACTACAGGTCATCTCAGAACAAGTCATACATGATGATCTGATCATTCAGTTTGATCTTTGATTTATCTGTTGATGAGCGAAAAAAACTTACCATTTGACTAATACTGTTAATAAATAACTACTATATTCTCATCCATTTTTCCTTACTGAATTCTAATTGATTAAACATTACATACAACCATTCACTAGAGAAATGGGTGGTAGATGGTGAATTAACGCTAAAGCTAGAGTAGCCCATGTTTTTAACACATAGTGAATAAATATTATACTACTCACATTGGTAATAACTAGATTTTGAACAATATAACTTTTTTTGCTTCAAAACAGGTTAGTCCGTAATTAACTAATATGGTGATAATACAAAAAACGCCATAACAGATCTATTGATGAATTATCATGTGAATCCATTTTCCAAATGCCTTGTTACTTAACTTTTTATAATCATGAAAAAATAACTGATTCACAAGTTTGAGTCCTAGGGGTAGTAGTAGTGTTTTTACATGACTCACGTGATTATATGAGCAAAATAAATGAATAAATCTTTTTTGCATACGAAGCTGAATAATATTTGTAGTAAGTTGACCGTAATTCACAGTAGAAAGGGATTGGAAAAATAAAGTCAAAAAGAGCCTATTATTTGAACTAAATGCATCAAGGAGAAGCTATACAAATTTCACATTTCTCTTTCCTTGCTCCGGTTGAATGTCTTACGCAAAATATCTTAAAATTGGTTATTTTTGTAGATGCTTGTTTTTTAACTTATGAATGTATTATCACTTCATTTGTTCGACTTTTATCATTATTTATTTTCATTGCTATCTCCCTCTCTGCTGTTTGTTATACTAACAAACAGAGACTATTGATGTTATTATGCCAATTTGAATATGATGACAGTTAGGCTTTCTCATTAGTGTTTATTTGAGAGTTGATTGAAATAATTCAATTGTTTGTCTAGTTTCGCTTGTTACTGGGGTACATGTTCAGTATATAGTTAATTTTGTGCTAGTTTCAAGAACGGTTTATTGTAATATCTCCATTTTGTTTGATTTCTCATTAATAAAATGTATAATAATTCAGGAATGGTCGAGTTGTATGCACAGATGATGAACAAACTACAGTCAGTAATGTTTATGCCATTGGAGATATCAATGCTGGAAAACCGCAGTTAACTCCCGTGGCAATTCAAGCTGGGCGCTATTTGGCTAGACGTCTGTTTGCTGGTGCAACTGAACTGGTAGGTTTAAAATAATAGAACTCACGATTCTTCAAACTTCGTTTTATCCATTCATTCCAATTCAAGTTTCTATTTATTGCTCATCGTACATTCATTCTACATTCCTTTTCTGTTAAAGCGATATGTAACCCAGCAAAGTTCAATCATCCAGAAGGCATTAGACTTCGGTACTTCGCAGTAAATAAATGATCTTAAGTGAATAACTGATTAAATATCACTAACTCTATCTACGTTCATAATCTTGACTTTCAATCACATGTTTCTATGTAAATAATAAATAAATATCCCATTCTCATGATGAAACAAAATAAAACATAAGGCCTTTAACTATTTGACTGTTTATCAAGTATACCGAGTGGTATCGCACAGTTACGTCATCATTCTAAAGGTGCAGATAACTTAGGTTTGGCCGATTTGTATTGAATAACTGTTACATTTATTCTTAGCCGTATATCTTTTCTCACTTCAAACTTACATCATTCTTCATTCTACTAACTATATTCGATGTACTTTTTTCATATATACTGTTTTAATATGAATATTTATATAAACTTTGGTATCTTTGTTCTTCTGATCACTACACATTGGTGACTAATTTCAAGTTGTATCAACCGAACTAAAATGTTGCTTCATTAAGTAACAGCACCGATTATAAACATAAGTGTTAGCTTATTCTACCGTTAATTTCCTTTTGATAAGTTTTTCTTATCATGATTTCACATTATAAATATATGGTTTACAACAATAATATAATAATAACGGATTAGTGGTGTAACATGATATTTATATAGTTTCATAGTGACTATCAAAGTAATATCGAATAATTGGCTAAGTAATTGGGAGAAAGAGGATTATAGTAAAGTAATTATTTGTAAAAATTTGAAAAGATGTAATTATACATATGCTAAATATTAGAATATTTAGTAAGATAATTAACAAAATGTTTTGATTAAAAAAAAATCATATTTATGGAAGTTATGTAAAAATCAAGAGACAGATACTACAATATGTAAATGCTCAGATGGTGAGAACTTAGAAAATCGAATATTTTTTTAAACGAATATGGTTAATCCAAATTCAGCTAAAACTCACTCTTATATCGTTGGCCAATATAAGAGGAGGGCTTGTGCAAACGTTTTTTGTCCATAAAGATTAGTTTAATGATCATGGATTTCAATTATAAATATATAATATACTTGTAATATCCCAATGAGTAGAAAATTTAGATTTTCTGACGTTTCGTGATTCAGTGTAGGCCACTTCTTCAGAGGATAAATGACCAAATTAAAATTAATCCAAGTTTAAATAGTACAACGGACAATCGGTACTCAGTTCCTCGTATTCACCCTCTTGATTTGATCACGTGTATTCAGTCTAGTTAATTTGTTCAAATAATCTATAATCAGATCCACAATTTTCATGACTGTATTATAAAACCTAGAAATATATGCAATAATTAGTTCATCCATTATCTCTCTCTTTTACTCCTTGATTACATAATGACTTTTTCAATTCTCTTCACAACAAAATAGCTCAGATATTTTCGACTTTCTTCAAAAACTCAACCTTTCCCAAAGTTACTTAAATCAATCGTTGTTACAATTGTGTTTATTTCAATATTTGTTCCTATCTTTCATGATTAAGGGTATATATAGTGTTTAATTACTATCAAAACTTGTTTTTCATTTGTCAGCACTAGACTATGTAGTTTTTCACATGTATATATTTTTTATAATTATTTCTGTTTGTACATGTTCTCATTTAGACTGACTATTCCAATGTTGCTACAACGGTTTTCACTCCACTTGAATATGGGGCTTGTGGATTAAGTGAAGAAGATGCAATTGAAAAGTATGGTGATAAAGATATTGAAGTATGTCTGGAAATATTTTATTTTCTCTTTTTCTTAATGAAAATTTCATTACTGACCACAATATATAAATTTTATCAAAACCTATAAATTGGTTAGCAAAAATGTATAGTGGCTAGCAGTGGAATCTAGGACGCTTGTTTCGTCCTATTTGGGACTCGTCAGCTGGATATACCAGCATCTCAGAGTCGATGTTCACTCTGGGACTCGAACCCAGTACCTTTCCCTTCAAACGCCATCACGTTATCCACTCAGCTACTGAGTCCTAATAGCCACGTGCTTGTGCAATGGGGTGAAGTTTAAATTCACTTAGTATTGTTTGTTCTAATCTTCCCATTGATGTTTAGGACTGCAACTGGTTAGTCTCTAATTGGCATATGTGCATACTATGCGTATTGCTTCGATATGGCCTTAATTCACAAGCATTGTAAGCAAAGATGGATAGTGGCTAGCAGTGGAATCCAGGACGCGCGTTTCGTCCTATTTGGGACTCGTCAGCTGGATGTACCTGCTAGCCACTATCCATCTTTGCTTACAATGCTTGTAAATTAAGGTCATATCGAGGCGATACGCACAGTATGCACATATGCCAATTAGAGACTAACCAGTTGCAGTCCTAAACATCAATGGGAAGATTCAAACAACCAATACTAAGTGAACCTATAAAATGGTTGTTTTCAATATGCTGACATTGAAATAAACCTTGTTTATTGTTAGTTTCATTGAATTCAGTCAAACATAGCAACAACTCACAGCATTGAACCACATAAACAAATCACATTCGTTCACTATCTTCCCTGTTAGTCACCGTAATTTTCGTTTTAATAATTGATTATACGTACCATGTTAAAAGATCTCAACACATTGTGACATTTAGACAAACGAAAATCATACGAATAAATCTTCTGAAAAAAAGATCACTATGATGAATATTTATGCACTAGAAGAAACCAATTTCCGTATAAATTAAATCATGGCTGTACTAGATGATTAAGTCATTAAACCAATTGTTTACCGGTGGCATAATTGGTGTCATTCACGATTTCTATTTTGATATTCCCATTGATCAATACAAATGTAACGTGTATGTTGAAATTGATAACTGCACACTTCAAGTTCAGTTAGCAATGTTAAATCAGTATTTTTATCAAGCTATAATAATAAATCATTTCAATACAAAGCTGTCATTGTTGAGGGATATCTAGCCATACTGCAACAAATTCGTCTATAACTTCCATAGAGTGTCCACCATATAATGCCACAATCCTGACGAAAAAGTTAATTTGTACAGCGTTTAAACAAAATTTTTATTCTTACTCGTTTTTTGGCAGTCATGTAGTTCAACAGTGTTTTTTCACATTACTGTAATCACTAATTAGTTGTCGCTAGATTTACCACTTCTAAGTGTTTGTGAATGAAACTTTCCAATATATTTTTTTTCTTAGTGTAAACTTCCAGCTTTTTCCATTTCCACCGAACAGTAGTAATAATCAGTTGCAAATATTTACCTGGACACATTATACTCGTAGCTAAAACTTAGGTTTCAACATACGAAAATATTTCTTACTTAAGTTATATTTATAGTATCTAAATAATTATTTATCAAAACATTTTTGTAGAATGCTCTACATTTGACAGCAAGTTTCATTATTATATGTAACTAATGTCATTCTGTTTCACTGTTGGTCGTTTCTACCTTTCTAGGTGTATCATTCAAACTTTAAACCTTTAGAATGGACCGTCGCTCATCGTGAAGATAACGTTTGTTACATGAAACTCGTTTGTCGTAAATCTGATGTAAGTTCATGTACAAGATTACTTTTGACCACATTAAATTCGTTTGAGTTTACCATGCTTCAGACAGAAGCTACATAATTGTTAGTTTTCTATGTTTTAACTGGGATTTTAATTCGTCTTTGCACTTATTGTTTGTGAGGGTCTGTTTCAAATAAATTTGTTGAAAACATCATTCTTGTAAGTTTAAGAACAATAAACTAGCGTATTACTTCTTTGTACAAACGATACTTGTACTTAGTTACCTACGCCTGTTACCCCTCCATCTAACTTTCTCCCGGGCAATCCTTCCCAGTTGTTACTCATCCTTTTGATGCGTGCTCCCGATTCCCGAAGTGGTTGGTTCCTTAGTCTGCCTCTTTTTTCCGTTCCCCTTCAGGATTCCAAGTAGGTGCTTGCTTCGTGATGCAGCTTGATGATTTCCATAAAGTCCGTCCTATCGACTTCCAGCGTGTTTTCCTAATTTCCTCCTAAGCTGGAAGCTGGTTTATTCTCCCCCACAATAGACTGTGGCTGATGATACTCGACCAACAAATATTGAGTATGTTGTGTAGACAATTGTTTATAAATACTTGTGCTGTTTTGATGATGGTTGTAGTAGTTCTCCGAGTTCCAGCTCAGTACAGTAGAACTATCTTGATATTCGTATTAAAGATTGTGACTTTTTATGTTAATCGACAGTTGTTTTGATTTTCATATGTTGTTCAACTGTAGGAATGCTATCCTTACTTTACCAATCCTTGCCTTTACGTCTACATTGTATCCTCCTTGTTCGTCGATGATGTTGTCCAAATAGGTACTTGGACGTTTCCATCTCTTTCAGAGTTTCTCCATCAAGTGTGATTAGGTTAATGTTCTCCATATTGTATTTGATGATCTTGGTTATTCCCTTGTGAATGTTGAGGCCCACTGATGCAGAGAATTCTGTTACCCTGGTTGTCATGACCTGCGTTTGTTGGGGTGTATGGGATAGGAGGGTTACGTCATCAGCGAAGTACAAATCATTTAGTTGCATGCACGCTGTCTATTGTATTCCGTGCTTCCCGTCAGACGTAGAGGTTCTCGTATTCCAGTCAACCACCAGAAGATAAAGGGTGAGAGTAAGCAGCCTTGTCTGACTATGGTCCTCACTTAGAATGTGTCTGTGAGCTGTCCTCCATGCACGACTTTGCAGTGTAGTCCATCGCATGAATTCAGCATGGTGTTGACGATTTTCTCAGGTACACCGTAGTGTCAAAGAAGTTTCCATAATGTTCTCCTATCCACACTGTCAAATGCTTTCTCATATTCAAGGAAGTTAATGTATAGTGACGAGTTCAATTCAATTGATTGTTCAACGATGATCCGTAGTGTCGCAATGTGGTCTGTGCACGACTGAGTCTAACCTGTCGATCACGATGTTAGACATTTACTGTGTCAATCTCGTAACTTCCGAAGTGTCTCGGCAATCACTATGCGGTATCATAATTCTTCTGCATGAATATCCTTCAACTCAAAAATCAGAGTTTAAATTGTTTATTCTGGTTAGTGTCTTTTTTAGCCAGATTGTTTTCTACGGGATGGGGTCGCTAACTCGATGCCCAGCCATACATGTTTGTATGAGCTTGGGACTGGTAGTAATCCTAGAAAAGCTACAGGCGAAGTTGATACTTGTAACCAACTGTATAACTAAATGATATATTACACTTTAAAAACGCTTTCGTAAATTTTACATTGTATAACATGTTGCTCTCTGGGTTGACGACGTTTAGAACGTCAGTGTATACCTGTTGAAATCGGTATGTTCATTTCAGCGGTGATCGTACCTCGTTACTTTAAATTTGAAATCTAATGAATCAATCTGTACGTACTTACTATATTCCAGTAGTCTTTGTTGTTAAAACATCCATTAATATTATAAACATCATAGTGTGGAATATTTCATACCAGTATTTACCTTTTCTAAACATCTGTTACACTTATTTCATGAGTGGAGACCATATTATGATTTTGTAGATCAACAAATCCAGATTTTATTACCTCTATAGAGGTAGTTCTGTGGTTAAAGGATTCGACTTCTCGCTACTAAATCTTAGACTCCCTCCTAGTTCAGTTTGGGTAACCGAATAGTATCACCACCTTCCCCACTACTTTTAGAGTTCAGCTTAAACCAAAGTACACAAACCTGTATCTGGTAAATGAGTTAGTAATATATAAATATGAATTAACTAACTCATATTACTAATTTATCAGTAAACTACTGGATAATGTATAAGGTTGTTAAGCACAACCTCCTTTATACACTGTACTTGAAGGAATAAGAGACTATTATTTTACTTTTTAGCTGGTATAATTATTTTGTTATTTTTATTAAAAATTTTCTTCAATTATGGAGCATCATTTGATGATGAAATGCATGGGAAAAGCAAACATTTTTAGTATTTCACTTTTTTCATTTCTTCCGTTTTATAGAACATGCGTGTACTGGGTCTGCATGTTTTGGGTCCTAATGCTGGGGAAATAACACAGGGATATGCAGTTGCAATTAAAATGGGTGCGACTAAAGCAGATTTTGATCGTACAATAGGAATTCACCCAACTTGCTCTGAGGTTTGTGAATATTATTTTTTATGATTTGCATTGAATTGTTTTCAAGATAAGGTTTAAGATCAAATTTTCATAATATAAATCAGGCGTACAAAAAAGTTTAGTGTCTTTGAAAATATGTTTCCTTTTTACTGTTTATATCTTAACACAAATATTTGTGCGTTTTCTTCCAGACATTTACAACGTTGCATGTAACTAAAAAGTCTGGCGTGTCGCCCATAGTGAGCGGTTGCTGAGGTTAATTCCCCACTGAAGCCTTGATCTGTTCCTTCTAATCAACGGGAAGGAAACTGTATTGGGCATTGGTGGGGGTATACAAATATCTGTTACATCTCTTCATTTTCTTCTGAAGGTACCTTCGTATGATCCGAATTCTCAGAAATCTTATTCCAAAACGGAATACTGAGTCTTTGGTGATGTTTTGGTACTAAAAAGAAAAAAAGATCTAGTTTTTTTACACTGCCAAATTTCATATAAATAACTGATAGTTAATTTGTTTTTGAACCATCAACTATCTTAGAAATTACACTTCATAAATATTTTTCCTCATTGAATATCAAATGTAAAATCTTCATTAGTGATTAACAGTTATTTGTAAATTTGACTTAGTTTTGGTCAAATGAAGTTACTTCACAAAATAAATGTTATGTGAGAAAATGATTCTTTTCTGATGTTGTGCTTTATTGAAACTTGTAAAGCATATCCCTACAGACCTTTTTACAGTACGATCATTTCGTCAACCATAATCTTTAATTTTAGTGACACTGATCATTAAGTGAAGTTTAATCTGTTGAGTTAGACATTGTTTTGAAATTCAACACGTCAGCCCTGATATACTTAAGAGTGGGGAAAATCCTCTCGAAATACTTCCAAATAGCTACGCGTATACAGCCACTGCCATTGAAGTCCTATTCATGCCTTCTCGCGGCAGGGGTGTTGTTTACGAAGTCGACGGGACGAAAAGTGAATGTTCAGAGCTTTAACCCTTTTGGGGGGGGGCACGGGGGTTTACTTAGGGGAGTTGGAAAGCCCTGATTCTAAGCCAATGGTGCGCATGAGCTCCATGATCCTAATGAAACAAGTGACGTATGAATTTTTTGTCAGTCACTGGCTATCATGGGACTGCATCTCCTAATATTGCTCTTGTTATAATTGTATTTTTTGCTATATAAACGACCAAGCTATTCCTATTGCTTAGTATTCTTATACGATGACACTCGACAAGACCCCAAAATCAGAACACGTTGAACAGGAATCAAATTGTATTGAAAATAATAATGATAAGTGAACAGCAATCAATAGTTTAAATTTATAGTATATACATAAGAAGCTTATAGATTTTTCAGCAATAATATGCCCGGGTTGATCGGTTTAAAATTAGCCAATCAGCGCGCAGCAACACCATCATGCATAAAACATGCTTTAATTCAATCTATGTCCCACTAACAGCTCTACTGTCTTGCAGATTAGACCTTTAGGTCAAAAGCTCGGAGTTTGACTCCCTAGGAAGATCACCTTCTTCGGTTTGGGCACCCGGACAGTATTCCAGCCCTCACAAAAGTCGAATGACGAAATGTGGCGCATATATATTTGTTGCCTCATTGAACCAATGTGTATGTGTGTAAATGGACATAAATTATTGAATAGTTTAACTCTATTGACATTAAACCCTAAGGTTTGTCGTCAAGTGGGAAATATATATATATTCATTTTAAGAAAAAACGTTTTAGTGTTTAAAATTTGAAGTTTTAACAAGATTCATAGTGGCTACACTAACTAGTATATCTCAATGAATTTTTGTTCATTCATCAAAAATTATTTCAATTAATTTAACTTCATTTAATGCTGATTTACTTAGAATATATATTGCGTCCTTGTAAGTGCAATAGAGCTTTACTTCAAAATAAGTCTAAAAGTCGATAATACAATGTACCATAAATTACAAATTTTTTTCAAGTATATCTAAATCATTTTTAAAACAATTTTGTTGTAGTTTACTAATGCAACTAAGTTTTATTTCTAAGTACATAATTTAATAGTTGTATGTTTGTGATTGTAAATCTCTGTTTACGATATCACAATTCAATTAAATCAGAGGATCATATAAATCAAATGAGCATGTAAATAAAATGAAATTAAAATAATTTTTGATGCGTTATACTTTTATAGATTTTTTTTAATGCCTAGTAAATATGATGAAGATGTTTGTCAGAAAAATTGGTCAAACGTAGTAAATATCGTTTGCAACTGGAATATGAATATCAGAATTAATTAATTCTTGTCATTTAAACCTTATGTGTTTGATTCTTAAGAGTCTGATCACTAAAATACCATGTACAACCAGAATGTATCAGGTATCTGTTATAAACGTAAGTATGCCGTCGCTGGTTATAACAGTAGGGGTTCTTGTTATAACAGTCCTTTTACTTCTTACACGTATGTGGGACGTTAATTTATCTTAGACGAATATCTACACTAGATTCCCACCCAGTGTCTATTCTACAGGACTTCAACAGAACTCAGATCAAGAACACAAGATTAGCCTGACTATAACGTCAATATATTTCCACACGAAAATCCGACACAAGGAACAGTAAATCAATAAGTGTCCATCAACAAGAAACAGTCAATACATAATAAGGATAGGGGAATATATATAACACCTGTCATCCTGTCTAATGTCCGACTCATCGAGACAACCAATCATTATCATTCTCGCCCACACATCAGTATCTGTTTCAGCTTATTTCAGCACTCTTTGGCTATTTGCATCCTCTAGTTATATTGTTTGACTTGGTTTTATGAAATCTGAAATTCGTCATCGGTTTACGGGAATAATTCTTATACTGTATTTGCTTACTGTAGTAGCATTTTCGTAAGCAACCGGATATTTATATTTCTCTCGTGCCTTTTTAAGCTCAATAGCCTTCACAACAATTGATAAAACGTAACTGAAAAGCTCTAGATAAGATATAAAATCACTGTAAATGGTCAAAGTGCATTCACACAAATGTACAATCAGCTTTTGTAACTTCAGGTAAACCCATAACAGTTTATTTAGTGTAATGGGACACAAAGTCAGCTATCGATTTATCTGTCGTCATAGATGGTAAAATTATTTGAGTAATATAAAGTAATGTAACTTTTATTTGAAATATTTCGAAATTGAACTCGAAATGTTCATAATTCTCACAAATATAGCCAGCAGATCTACAGTATATAGTCTACCGTAACAGGATTTCTTCAGAAGTTAGATAATCAAGATTGTAGTTTATAATTTACGTGGAAACTGTCATCAAGTAACAAGATAATTTGCTAAATGACATGAGTAGTAATTGATTACCGCTTTTACCAATTTACGGGTTTCAATAAGAAGATTGAAATTGTTTAGACACTACAACATTATGGTCATTGTCATCCGAAATTTTTTTGTGTACTCAGTCAACTGTTTTAACAGTCCATAGCATTTTTGCATTAGGACACCTGGTCATCTATCCTTACTGTAGTTTTTAATGAAGCCATTATAAGAATCAGTTTTTGAAGCTCTTTCAATCTAAAACATAATAACAAAAGAGTAACTCGTAAGTATACATTTGGACTTGAAACTTCATCGACGACTCTGAACAGTTCGACCAATCTCGATTTGTCAAAAATGAACTAAAGGACTATACTACTTTAGATCAGTCAAATATAGATGATTTAAACTGAAGAAACATTTTTCGTATTCATGAGTAAATTTTGGTGTATTGATAGTTTTATGACAATTAGAAGTTAAATAAAGCCAGAACGAACATGGATGCAGAATAATATGAATTCATTATATTTCGTGGTTTCTCATAAGCTGCTTACAGCCAAATATGCATTAAAATTTTACATTGAGGTAAGATATAGTGTGAAACAAGTGAATGTAAAGAGTTGGAATGGCAAAGGTTATCAATAGTAACTATATATCTGTGTGCAGGAGCAGGTCGGAGGTCATTTAGTTTTAGAATCAAAAACCATGAAGGGTGGGCAATGTAATAATTGAGTGAAGTTCAGAAACATATAGGATAAATTGTGTTATAATTTTAGAGGTAATGAAGGGTTTGCGCAAGATTCCTGAAATTTAAAAAAGAACTGGTAAGATGGGTTGCGTAATAATTGAACAAGATTTGAAGAGTTCACATAATTTAAGAGAATTGAGTGAAGGGGGTGCTTTAAATGTACATAAAATAAGGATTCGGTAATGGAAGAGAAATATAACAAGCCAAACATTAACAAAATAGAACTAATGACTAAAAATTGAATTACCAGGGTAGTAATAGGTTTATTACTGTCTCTTTTTGAATACATAGACCAGGTTTGGGATTTTTATCGCAATCGCTTCAGCAAACCGAAGAAAAGCAGTATTTCTTTGTATGCTAATAATTTTAAAAGCTTGAGGAATGTCAATGATATGCCAGATGTCCAGTAAATGCCGAGCTATTGCACTGTTAAGAGCCCTTTCCCCTCGCAGTCTCTTTTTTTCGGAAATGCGAATATGTACTCTTCTCTCGGTTCTTCCAATGTATGCGCTTTGGCACCTACGTAGATTTAAAACTTTGAAATTCCTAATCGGGAACTGGAATAAGACCATTTGTCTGCTTGATTAAATTTTCAAACTGAACATGTGCGTGAATCTTATTAATTTTTTAATTGATGTCTCAGAATTTTGTACCTAAAGATAAGGCTTCCAGATATACATTTGTTTAAGTTACTGAAGAATGATTAAACACATCTCTTAGGATTGATCGGAAATTTCATGTTGTGTTTCCATGGTTTTAAACTTTTAGTGAGATCCGATATTAGTTTCTTCGTACGTTTGTCAATAATTGTGGTAACATGTTCGGTGAAAAGATAGTGTACAATAGGTGATAACTCATATAAGACATATCTTTATGAAAAGTTGAATTCTAATAGCGAGATTCGTGAAAGAATAGAACCGATAATTTTTTGTGCATGGTGTTTAAGAGATTTAGAGTTTGGATAAATATGGTTTCTTCGAAGAATTCTCAACTAGCATTTGAGATATATGTGTTTATTAATATTATCATTAAGAAAGTTCACCTTCTCATTCGCTTAAGCGGTATTGACAGAATAACGCGGAAATTCATTAAGTTCCTAAACCATCAAATAAACTACTTAGCATTAACCGAATATTGTTATTGTGAGTAAGGGTAAAAGAAAATATGTATGTTCACTAACATGTTTGTTTTACGAATAGAAACCCTAACACATCTCATCAAGCAACTTTGAGTTTTGAGTGGTGATTCAATCATATAATAATTGAGAAATGATTATTATTATTAATATAAATTAAACCACAATCTTATTATTGGATCAAGAGACTGAGGAAAACACTTTTTCACTGTAACTTTACGTAGACAGTAGACAACACTCTAGTTTATGTTGTTGATTTTATTATTTAGTAAAGTGTTTATTTCACGTACTAATTGTTGGTTTTAATAATCATGGTGACACACCTTCAATCACATTGGTTATATCTTATCAACTTTTATATATTAGAAAACACATTTATCGACTTCATAACTACTCTTGAATTTTGGAGGATGCCATTTATAAATTTTAGACTCTAGTTTCATGTTTATTGATATTCAATAGTAGGATCGACTTAAGAATAAAGTTTAATCAAACAGTATGTTAATTTGTTATTTTAACAACCTTCTATTTTAGTTAACCTATAATTATTTCATTCTTATGTCACGTTGTCAATGTGTGATAAAATGAGATTCAATGAAATTGCTTTCTTTTGATCAAAAATAATTTGAATCACGTGCAACATTCACATGATGCTAAACTAATATTAAACGTTTGATTTATTTTTAGATAACCCTATGCAAAGATGAATTTTAATAAAGGTACTATTTAAGTGATTATTGTATTATAAAGCAATATATTTCTTGGTTAATCTAAGCTACATACATGGATTCGATTTACGTGTGAATAATGTTGTTGATGAGTAATATATCTATCAATTAGTTTACACAAACACCTAACATGATATGTTAGGTAACACGTAAGTTAGAGGTTTCACAAAACTACAAAAAACGACACCTCTTTAACCCTAAAACACGTAACAATGTGATTTCATGTGAATAAGTTATAATAGCCAGACTATAATAACAAAGTCTCTCAATCAGCTGGATTTCCAATTGTTTGAAGTTATCAGCAATTTTAGGACAGCAGGTGTATTTCCAGACTTGCTATTGAAGTAGAAAATTTTGCATTTTTGAGAAATTCGTATTTTCTTTCAAATGAGTTTAAAGTTTTTCCTCAGATTCCGTAGTTTTCAGATGAATCCAGTTGAATCTTCAAAATTGTTAATATCATACTGACTCATTGCAATGATTGATTGTATGTTTAGATTGATTCGTAAGATGAACAAACCACCTAGTGATGACATGTTATCTGTATCAGAACTAGACTTTTTATCAACACTTCATTTTCACATCTGCATATGGTTCGAAATCCGTCAATTTTGTCGAACAATAGATTGAGTTCACAGTTTATCACATATTAGCATAGATTTCTTTTACTTAGTTCAGTTTCATGTAATCACAATGAGATTTTGTAATAAACCAGTTAACTTTTAGAATTACTTCGGTAACCTAGATACACTGATTTGTCCTCACTTCTTGACCTTGTGTTTATTAGGAAACATATTCAGAGTTTAACGATTAGATATCCAAAAAAATTTCATCAACATTCATAGTTTAAATCATAAAATGATCTTAGTTAAACCATCAATGAATCCAATGCTTACTGATTTTCATTGGTTATCTAGTTAAGGTAACTCCATAATTTAAACTATAAATGTCCTACAATTCCCATTAACCTCCTTTACTAATCATTTAATTAATAGTTTTTGTCGAAATAACTTAAGGATACTGAATGGTATTAATAAACTACTCCATGTTTAAAACTGGTACAAATATAGTAATAAGTTAGATTACTATTAGAGAAAGAATTTGGAAAATGCTTTGTGATTTATAAATATAGGAGTTGGAATCTTAAGATAATAGACTGTTGTTTTGGTGTTAACTATGTGTCCTTACAACCCAGGCGTTGTTCCTCTATCTCTCTCCCAACAAATATGTATGTTTGTGTGTTGGTGAACTCAAAATCTATTTATACGAAATGTTTACTTAAATAACCAATTGATGATGAATGAACCTAACTTACAATTAGTTGGCTTATGAACTAAATGTATATTGACAGGTGTTTATTTACAGCAGAGAAACGTCAAAGACTGTGACAATAACAATATGGTACTCTAGGAATCTTGAAAGCATTTACTAAATTTTAGTGACAAAATATTGGGAGAACATATGAAATCGTACATTTTTTTTGAAAGATTTCTTAACTGTATACAATTAATTCCTTTTTGTAATTCCGTGCTTTGAAATCACAGCCTCTAATGATAACAGTCATCTTCTTTTGTATAAAATCTCGGTGCTATGGGGGAATTTTATTTTTCCCCCCAGATTTTGATCACATTACCTCTTCATCTTAATATTTGCGAATAATACCTAGTAAATGGTTTCCTTTAACTTTACAGCGAATTGAATTTAATACACCAATTCATATATTTGTAGACGGTAAGGTGGTAGTTTAACCCTGAACCTAGATTTCGTACTATTTTGCGATTGTCAGCAAATTATCTCTGTAATCCTGGAGGAACTTATGCATCCTGACTGATTAAATCAATAGAATTCAATCTGGACTAAGAACTTACATGCGTGATATTATTCACCATCCAGTGATTAGTCAATTAGAAATCTGTAAATGGATTATAACTGATGATCATGAAGTCTGAATGCAAATGGATAAAACTAAAGTAATTCTATGAAGTACATACTGGTTGTCTCCAAAACATTTTTTAACAGTATTGTAGTTAATATTTATTAAATCTCTCCAATTGCTCAATACTAAATGCTCCATGTGTGAAAAATCTATTTCGACATTTTGATTGAGACTATTACAGTCACCACTTATTTTCCAACTAACTTGTCAATACGGCCTCTTAACTTGCTAAATGTTTATCGAATATCGATGTCGTGATCAGTCTCTATTGAACAATCAATGGCCCTTGCTTTCAGAAGAAATATGTTCAACAGATGCTTTTCCCTTGACCAACTTGTGGCCTAATTAGCTAACAATCGTTTGATGATGTGGTGATATTTGATTGGTGTTCATACAATCTTTCTTTTACCATTTTCATAGCTTAAACTGATCTTATTCACATGTATTACGATTATTATCATAATACTTGGAAACGTTTTGAGACATTCATTTACCACCCAACTCGTCTTACTAGTTCATATTAGGAATATAAAGTTTGAAAAATAAATGTTTGTTTACAAACTATTTCAAATAAGTTGTCGGTTCTACATCAGGGAATATATAGTATACAATAATTTATTCATGCTAGGCCACTTTACTAGCTAATCCATCCTAGATGTAGAAAAAATACTCAGCACTAAATATCAATGATCCACTACCAAGATATTGAAAAACAACTGGGAACTATTATAATATTAACGTGATGATGACTGAAATTACCAAGCGAGAAATGAACACAATTAACTATTTTTTTGACACAGACTAAACATATTTGACCCCCTTCCGAATGAGCTGAGGACGATTTCTAACAAATAAAATGAACTATATTTATTAAGACTGAAAACTTACAGTACATTATCAGTTCTGTGTCAGGTCCTTCCATACTTTCGAAAAGACAAAGTGTTTACTAACACCAACGATATGTCGTCTTATACCAATCCTACAGCGAAGTCACCCATATTATAAAGAGGATCAAAAATTCTAGAAGTATGTGCTCCGAAAATTTTTTGAGTAAGAAAAAAGACCGGAAACATTTATTTGGTAGATAAAAAAACAAATTTCATCATACAAGTAATCAAAAGTAAAAGATAAGTTACAATAATTTTGAAGAAATCCCGAAAGAATAGATAGTAATAGACAAACATCATATAATCATTCAACTGTTGATTCGCCTTTCATGCGTAGTTTAATTAAATGTTTTAATTGCCGAGAAGACGCCTCTAGTCTTGCACGTCGACTGGCAAGTTCCAAGGATATATTCACAGCACGTCGAAAACAAGATTGCGCATGACGTAAACTAGAAGGAACAAGTACTCCAGAAAACCATCGGATTGGGTCTGTTGAAGGGTTAGGATCAAACTTATTGTTAGCCAATTCGTCAATTAGCTGAAAACGAGTGGTTTTGAAATCCTTACCATAGGTAGGTTCGATAGGCTGGAAGGAAAGTGAAAAACGTAATATTATAGCTCTTGAAATAAATGTCATCTATGGACGTATAGATCGTTTTAGAAACGATTCCATTATGTTTCAGATATTTATTCTCATAATAAAATTTTCAAACCGACCCTGATTCAAAAAGCTTTAGGCACAAACATACAGTAATCATTATTAATAGGAAAAAAATTACTTCAGTTTATACTCTGTCAAGTTCGATTAAAACTCGTGGATAAAATCAAGCATGACTATTCTGAACAAATGAAGTGAAAATTCACTTAGTATTGTTTGTTTGAATCTTCCCATTGATGTTTAAGACTGGTCAGTCTCTAAATATCAATGGGAAGATTCAAACAGACAATACTAAGTGAATTTAAACTTCACCCTATTGCACAAGCAAGTGGCTATTAGAACTCAGTAGCTGAGTAGATAACGCGATGGCGTTTGAAGTGAAAGGTACTGGGTTCGAGTCCCAAAGTGAACATCGACTCTGAGATGCAGGTGCGTCCAGCTGACGAGTCCCAAATAGGACGAAACACGCGTCCTAGATCCCACTGCTAGCCACTATCCATTTTTTCTTACAAATAAATTGAAATTTGCTATACATAAACGGCTGGATTACATTTAAATGTGTTTATCAGTTTATGTGTGAACAAATACAAAATGTGGATTAACTGTGTCATATAAATAAAGGTTGATTAATATGTAACGGAAGGATTACAAAATAGTTTCACTAATCCGACAAGTTGCCGGTCCCAAGCCCGGGTAAAGGAGGAGGGTTGGGCATGGGGTTAGCGACCCCATCCCGTAGAAAAGCTAACTCGCTAAAAAAACGCTAACCAGAAAAAATAATTCAAACCATTTAAACTCTGCCCTGGGAGTTGAAGGAATAATGACGTCTCATGATGAAAGCCGAAATTCTTCGGAAGTCACGAGACCGATGCACCTTCTAACAACCAGAGCAACACTCTTTATAGGTACATGGAACGTCCGGACAATGTGGGAAACAGGAAAGACCAGCCAAATAGCAATGGAAATGAGGAGATACAACTTGGCAGTACTCGGAATCAGCGAAACCCATTGGACACAAACTGGACAACAAAGGCTAGGTACAGGAGAGATGCTGCTGTACTCCGGTCACGAAGGGGAAAATGCGCCACACACTCAGGGAGTTGCTCTAATGCTGTCCAGAGAAGCACGAAATGCACTTGTGGGATGGGAATCTTATGGACCCAGGATAATCAAAGCATCATTCAGAACAAAGAAGCAAGGGATCACAATGAATGTTATCCAATGTTATGCACCCACCAATGATAGCAACGACGATGATAAAGATCAGTTCTATGAAAGGCTGCAATCAATTATAGCAAAGTGCTCAAGAAAGGACCTCACCATCCTTATGGGAGATCTAAATGCTAAAGTTGGAGTGGACAACACAGGATATGAAGATGTAATTGGACGACATGGACTAGGAGAGAGAAATGAAAATGGGGAGAGACTTGCAAACCTATGTGCTTTCAACAAATTGGTTATAGGCGGCACAATATTCCCACACAAACGCATACACACAGCTACATGGATCTCACCGGACCACACCACAGAGAACCAGATTGATCACATCTGTATCAACAAAAAATTCCGAAGATCAATGGAAGATGTGAGAACCCGGAGAGGAGCTGACATAGCTTCAGATCACCACCTGGTTGTGGTCAAGATGAGACTGAAGCTAAAGAAAGACTGGACAACTGGACAAACAGCACTACAAAGGTTTAATACAGCCTTCCTTCGAGATACTGACAAACTCCATGAATTCAAGATAACTCTCAACAATAGGTTCCAAGCTCTACAGGATCTACTGGATGGACAAGAAACTACTTTGGAGGACAACTGGAAAGGGATAAAAGAAGCACTAACTTCAACGTGTCAGGAGGTTCTTGGTCCTAAGAAGCACCATCACAAGGAATGGATCTCTATGGGGACCCTGGACAAACTTCAAGAAAGGAAGAACAAGAGACTAGCAATTAACAACAGCCGAACACGAGCAGAGAAAGTCAAAGCACAAGCAGACTACGCAGAAGCAAACAGAGAAGTGAAGAAAAGCATTAAAGCCGACAAGCAGAAATACATGGGAGAACTAGCAACGGCGGCGGAAAAAGCTGCAAGAGAAGGGAATATGAAACAACTATATGATACAACGAAGAAATTGGCAGGGAGATATAGCAAACCGGAGAGACCAGTCAAAGACAAAGAAGGAAAGACAATCACTGAGATTCAGGAACAGAGGAAAAGATGGGCAGAATACTTTGAGGAACTGCTGAATAGACCAGCCCCATCGAATCCACCGAACATCGAAGCAGCTCACACTGACCTTCCAATAGATGCCACTCCACCAACGATCGAAGAAGTCAAGATGGCCATCAGACAAATCAAAAGTGGGAAGGCGGCAGGACCTGACAATATACCAGCAGAAGCACTGAAGTCAGACATTGAAATAACTGCAAACATGCTTCACCTTCTATTCAAAAAGATTTGGGAAGAGGAACAAGTGCCAACGGACTGGAAAGAAGGATATCTCATCAAGATACCAAAGAAAGGAGATCTGAGCCAATGTGAGAACTACAGAGGCATCAGTTTGTTATCAGTACCAGGAAAAGTTTTCAACAGAGTGCTGCTGAATCGGATGAAAGACGCAGTAGACGCCGAACTTAGGGATCATCAGGCTGGATTCCGGAAGGATCGGTCGTGCACAGACCAGATTGCGACACTACGGATCATCGTTGAACAATCAGTTGAGTGGAACTCATCACTATACGTCAACTTCATCGACTATGAGAAGGCGTTTGACAGCGTGGATAGGAGAACATTGTGGAAACTTCTTCGACACTATGGAGTTCCTCAGAAGATCGTCAACATTATCCAAAACTCATACGATGGATTACAGTGCAAAGTGGTGCATGGAGGACAGCTGACAGATGCATTTCCAGTAAGGACCGGAGTCAGACAAGGCTGTCTACTCTCCCCATTTCTCTTCCTTCTAGTGATTGACTGGATTATGACGAATTCGACATCCGAAGGGAAATACGGAATACAATGGACAGCTCAGAATCAATTAGATGATTTGGACTTCGCAGATGACCTAGCCCTCCTCTCTCATACACACGACCAAATGCAGATGAAGACAGCAAATGTAGCAGCAGCCTCCGCATCGATAGGCCTCCACATTCACAAAGGAAAAAGCAAGATTCTCAAATGCAACACGGAGAACACCAACCCAATCACACTTGATGGCGAAACTCTGGAAGAGGTGGAAACATTCAAGTACCTGGGGAGCATCGTTGATAAACAAGGAGGATCGGATGCAGATGTAAAGGCAAGGATTGGCAAAGCAAGGGCAGCATTTCTACAATTGCAGAACATATGGAACTCAAAACAACTCTCAACCAATTTCAAGGTCAGAATCTTTAATACGAACGTCAAGACAGTCCTACTGTATGGAGCTGAAACGTGGAGAACTACTACGGCCATCATCAGGAAGGTACAAGTATTTATAAACAGTTGTCTACGCAAAATACTCAACATCCATTGGCCGGATACTATCAGCAACAGCGTTTTATGGGAGAGGACAAACCAGCTTCCAGCTGAAGAGGAAATAAGGAAAAGACGTTGGAAGTGGATCGGACATACATTAAGGAAATCACCAATGTGCATCACCACTCAATCCCTAACTTGGAATCCGGAAGGGAAGCGGAAAAGAGGAAGGCCAAAGAACACACTACGCCGGGAAATAGAAGCCGACATGAAAAGGATGAATAGCAACTGGAAAGAACTGGAAAGGAAGGCTCAGGACAGAGTTGGATGGAGAATGCTGGTGAGCGGCCTATGCTCCTCGACGAGGGGTAACAGGCGTAAGTAAGTAAGTAAGTAATCCGACAAGTATTTAAGATGGGTCACAGGACTGATCACAACTAAGGTTTGATAGGGTTGCATAGAAGTAGTTTAAAATGATTATTCAAATTTGTTAAAAACTTATCCACACGAAAATGTAAACCTACCAAACTCGTTTTAGTGTAACATTGAAGGCAGTATGACCAGTGCTTTTCCTTATTATGCTTGTTGTCCTTATATTCCTCTTATAAAAAGTTAATGTTTAATAAAATTCTTAGAAATGTATTGCGCTAATGTACTACATAGATCCGATAAACTCTGTCGTTCCATTACACTATTATTAACAATTTTAGAGATATTACTTTAATACACTTAAAGTAGTTGCAGCAGATACATTGATTGTGTGTAATTAACGTTTGTATAGTATTGTAAAAACGATTTTAGTCATCGAAAACTTTTTTAAAGCCGAGCAATTAATCTCCTTGAGCTAATCACCAAAGTCCGCGTTTGGACTTTGTTTCATCTTCTAAGAATTGTATAACCATGTAGTATGATTATTCTACGGAATAAATGGTTCACAACCTAGAACATAAGCATGCAGGTAGTTGCTAAGTTATGAAATTTTACTTCATAGGTTAAATTTACGTCAAGAGTATTATTAAAACCTATATCATATTGACTTTATGATGACTGATGCATGGAATCTTATTACTAAGTATCACGAATGTACACCTTTACATAGTTAATTGTTTTGGAAAGCGACTCTGCGTAACGAACACTTCTCATGGCATTTAAGTACTGTTGAGTAAATTAAAATAATTCCGGAATGAAAGATTTTAGTAGTGACAAACTGCTGATTGAAAAAGTTTATAAAAAAAACATCCAATATCATACGAAAAATGAGACATCATATATGATGAACACATTAATAAAAATAAGACCAATGTTTAGATGCTTTAGGATTTATGGTAAAAAAAGGCGTGAATGACAATTGACAATTAATAGTACAAATTGTTGAAGTATTGTAATATCTAGATGCTTGAGCATATGCATTACAGTTCAAAAAACAGACAAGTGTAAAAGCTTAATTCCAAATAAACTACGTATCAATCGAGATACCAATGAATGAAAATATGATGAGCTAAATAAATTTTATTATCTGATCATAGAGAAGTGAATTCTATTTATACTCATGTACAGCCTTTGTTTCCTAGTGGAACTGTACTGAAGTGGACAGACAAACGGATCTCGAAAGCTCTGTCCATAGAAAGATGAGCTAGGATTATCACAAAACTAAAACAGTATCAACAGGCCATGACGCAAATCATTGCCATTGTGGTGACACTCTGCAGTCTACGGGTTGGCACATAAAATTAAGCTAAACCGACTGCCCCGACGTGAGATGTTTTATGGTGTAGGAGTAGGTTGTAAGAAAGCTAGGGGCGGCCAGACCAAAACGTGGCACAAATCCATGAAGTCACTAACAAGTAAACTGAGCCATGATGTTAAGTGTAGACAACCTGGTTGAGATCCGCGAGATGATAATAACCGATGGTTAGAGGCCTTGAATGACATAGCTCAAAATCGTTTGCAGTGACGAAGGTGCATCCACTCTTTGTGTTCTCCCAATTTCTAATCTTCTGGATTCTTCATGTCCCTTTCTTTTCTTTCCAAATTTATTTTACTGGATTATATTCCTTGAATAACATATTGAAACACTAATCTTTCCGATGACTCCTTATACTCTTACTACCTCTACCACCATGGGATTTGAATCAACAACTGCATCTCTGTGCTAATGTGGTATGGCAACTCGAGCTGATTTACGTACATATGAAGTTCTACGTTGTGACTGACTGACTGATTTACTGAAATTGAAATCTAAGAATAAAATATACACAGTATTATTCTAAACCTTATGAAGCAGAAAAGTAATGCAAAAAACGAAATCCTGTTAACTGTTTAATTAAAAAAAAAGAAAAACGTTTATGAATAAGCTACCAAATCATTTCAGCAATTTATAGACACAAAGGTAATATGAGCCGAAATACCAAAAAACGGATCAAATTAGATAGTTTAATTCAAAAACAAGTATAAAGACTAAAAAAGGAATAATAACTATTATGAAGATCGACACAATCAAAGAATAGTGACTACAAAATGTTTATAACTTAAACACTGGATTTAAAAGTTTTAGCACACTAAGCGCATTATTTGGCAAACATCAACCTCTTCGTTTGAATAATGAAAACCGGAAATACTCGTCGGTAGGGGACAGAAAACAAAATCTGAAACCACATGATTTACAAAAAACGATAAGTATGATTAGAAATAACTGAAACATGATTATGAACTCCTAATTCGTTATGGGTTAGCTTCCAGTGAAGATATCGTGATAAAGCGGTATGAAACGGTTTCATATTATTTGAATTTAAAAAATGTATAACTCACGTGAATAGCCACCCATTATTTAAAATAGATGTGGTTCTATATGTATTCTCTGATGGTCTAATAAAAACCAGTTTAAGTCCACTACTACTGAAAACAGGGTTATAGTGATCATGTTATGAGTTGACTATAGTCGTTATTAAACACTGACCACTGAACTTCTAAAACCGTGTGGCTAGATAGTAATGTGCTACGCTTGAGAAATCAATGTCCATCTCTTGACTGAGAACAAGAATGAAAATAGATACTCGTGTATCTTGGAATAAACATGGGGATGTTTATCACTACATGGGTACTTAGCCATCAGTCTGTTATACGAATTGTTTCGCATAAACAAAAGGCGATATAATAAACCCAGTTTAAGATGTATAAGCAAGATAATAGAAACCGAAATACTCCTGAATGTTACCTATCAAGTCAAGAGGAGAAAACGATCCGTAAGTGTGCTAAATTAATGCATATACATTCACATTAGCAGAATTCCGCTCCACTTAAAGAAAAAAATAGCGTTTAATCATTTAAATATAAATCTTTAAACGTTATACAATAAAGAATACCTCTTCAATAACTGCAACACGGAAAGACGCACCACGAGTAGACATCTCCTTTAAATTATAAGAGGTTGAAGAGATCGAACAACTGTTGCCCCGAAGATTATGTCGCGTTTTGGCCAGTAAAAGTCTTCCTTCGCCTTTCATCTAGATGTACAGTAATTCCATAACCTACTTAAAGAATCCTCTAAATGGTGATTCAAATCGATAATGGTAGACAAATTTTCCAGATGATTTAATACAAGTGTGTCTAACTCATCGTCAGTTGGTATCGTGATCATTGGTTTCAAATATACTGGAAAGAATGGAGATAGTTTGTCGATATGTATAATAGCTTCCTATACTTGCCTGATGAAAATTAACTCAAATTGGATTGTTAGCAGTAGCGCCACACGAAAAAGGTGGAGCTGGAGAATAAAAACTGGTAACCGTAGTAAGGGTAATGTTAGGAAGTGAGGATAGAGTCTACTAGAAAAGTGTGGGGGATCGATATTTTCCGGTTGCCAACACCATAGAAAGATGATATTTCTTCTTGGGGATCTGAAAAGGAAAATCGATTAGTAATGAAGGTCTCATCGAATTAAGAGCATCAATCCAGGACACGAAAGACAGTTTTCTGGAGCTGTTCACCACTAGTACATGAAGTTTGTGACGTAAGGTGAAATGTTCTATTTCATGGTTGACCCAAATCCTTTTCTCCATTGTCCAATACGTATAACAAGGTTGGGAATTCACATTAATTCAGTCAGTCAGTCAGCCATAAAGTAGGACCAGGCACATATATGCATCGGTTCAAGTTGCCATACCTCGTTAGCACAACAAGATGAATTAGTTAATTTAGTGGTAGTAATATATAACAGGAAGATTTTATATATAGTATATGTAATACAGGAAGAAAGATATGAAGCAGTTTTAATCCCATAATTTAAAGGAAGAGAGAGAATGTATACACCTACGTCATTGTGATCGATTCTGAGCCATGTTACACAGTCCCCAACCATTGGTTACGATAATTCACAGTAAAACCAACCTTCATTTTATTTTCACTGTTACATATCTGGTACCTATAAACAGATATTGATATCCAACGCTTCTTGGTCAGAGATAAATAAAGCAAGACGTAGCACAGACGTGCAATACACCTTTCATCAACATGATACATGAAATCAAGATTAGATTCTAATTTTCACTAAAATAATATTAAGAGAAGTTGCGTATTAAACCTAGTGAATATGCAATTTAAAATTAAAGAAACAAACTGTAGAATGAAAAATATTAAGTAGTGTGGTGTTGTCTACTTATATCTATATAAGTAGTATATGGTGTGGGTCAGACAGAATGTATTTTCGCAAGAAGACCGATGAGCAAAGAACTGAAATGAAGCGCAATCGTTTGGAAAATGCATGAGCAATGGAATAAGAGAAGAAACAGTGAAGATTGAAACTATTGGTTGTTAATTTGCAAATTGACTGTTCATTGTTTGGTAATCAGAATTTACTGAGATAGTCTGTAATCTTTGCTTAAATACATTCGGTTGTCCCCAACTAGTGTTCTGTTCACTACAGTAGCATTATGCTTAAGAGATAAAAGACAGAAAATAGATGCAAATGCACTAGCCAAACATATTTTTGATCACTTTACTCAAGGTTTTCAAGTGCATATTGTACACGGTCTCCCAACGGTAAGTCCTTACGGAGAAAAACTCCTGAACCCTTTAATTTGTGTTCATCTTCTAAGATTAAGTCGCGTTCGTTTGGGGATTTGAAAACGACTTTGAGCAGTCTAGACTGATTTGGTTTCAGATGCGCTAGATTTCCTAGTCTATACACCTTTAGCAAGGTGACTCTGGAGATGTTTTTGGGCATAACTTGGTTGAGTAATTGTTTTATCAACACAATGTCATGCTCAAAACGAGCTTTCGGTTCTGAGCAGTCACTCTCCTTGACTCTATGGAAAATGACCGATCTGTCGCTGTGATCAGACCTCGGCTTGTCGACCCTATTGGTGGGGATATGATTTCCTTTTACGTCATTTTGGCGTTTTTTTCTTATGACCCGTACCCAATTGTCGACGTTCTTTGCAGTAGTAACCACATTCGCGTCAGGCGTACTGTGAGGTTGGGTCTTCTTTCGCGCTAGAAACCGATCGAGCCTTGCAATTTCGGGTTTCAGAAGTTTCCTTCTGGGTACTATTTTTGATACGAGGGACAGAAAAGACTTTTTCGCGCGAGTTTTTGGTTGTGACAGACCTTTTGGAGGATGTCCTTCCTCCTTTGGACAGTGTGGGTCAGCATTTTTTGGACTCACTTGGGCCTGCCTTGTGTCAACCTGCGTGTCGACAGATCGAGTTCTGACCGATGTGTCCCGAACGCGCTTGCCGAGACACTTTTTCGCGGCATTTACCATTGAGATGGCCTCGGTTAACAGGCTACTTGCATCCAATACATTTACGTTCGTCTAAGTGAAATAAGATTATTCCGCGTCGTTTTTATGTAGATATTATTAGTATTTCTACACTGCTAGGTACTATCATAAAGCTTAAAAATTAGAAGAACGAATACCTTAATTTTTAACGTACGTAACGCAACAGTACAAATTACCACACAATATCCAATAAGCAATATCTCTCGGATGTGGTTGTATAGGCCATTCGGTTTCTTCACACTCGTTTCTTGATCTTCTCGTACGATTTCAAGTCTTTGATACTGTTCACTGTAAACAGTCTAGCAACTCATTTGCCCTCATTTCATTGAAACTCGTATACGACAACCATTATTCAGTTTCCGGTCTTCATTAGATCAGTCGAACTTAATTAATCTTCTATAGTAGTAAATAAATCGCCCAAATCAATAGCTCTAAAAGTGCTCGATATTGGATGCCGATCACATTACTTTCAGTTTACTCACTTAGCTGAAGTCGCACTGAGGATGCCACAGGTATTGCAGTTTGACAGCGCTTTACCAGCAACACCTATAATTGATCTATCCTAGCTCTCAGTTGCAATGACTGATTAGCATGGTATATCCACTCGTGATCTGGTGAGATGGCATGACCGAGCACCTACGAGTAGGATATGTCTGGTAAGACTAATGCGTTCAGCGTCAATGTCTAGGATATGCAGGACTTCATGTTTTGAGGATTTAGTTACCGTTACAAAAGGTTTAAAACAACATATGTAAGCGAACAATTGTATTCAATTAGATCGTTGTTCTCTTACATCTGTTGTTCTAATTTTCGCAGTGTTTACACTTTCCTTCCTCTTAGAACGCGAGATGACCTAGTACTGGCACTCTGTGTCTTTAATAACGATCTAGGTGTCAAACTGACACAATCACAGCGCCATTTAAAAAGGACAGTGGTATTTTTCCTTGTTGAGTAAATTCTATTGTTTTGATCGTTATTAACGTATCAAGACTACTGTTTTTATACTTTGATTGAATTTCTTTCAGTTAAAGTATTCTATTAGAGTATCATCTCTAGTATCCTAAATAGTTTTATCGTCGGTACTCCAGAGTACCTTTGTTTTTCTACTGTGTCTGCTAGTACTTTGGTCCTAACTATTTATAGTTTTTTCTACTTGTAGTCAACACTCACTTTCGCATCCTAAAATGACTGGAAGATGCAACAAAAGCATTTGCCACCGCCCAGGATGTCGATATCCTGTTGATAGCGGCATGCAGTGCGATGATTGCAAAGGTTGGTACCACGATGTTTGCACGAATCTAACATTTGCAGCTTTCAAGCGGTTCAGTAAAAATGGGTGTGTATAGCTATGTCAACAGTGCTGTTTCGATGCGAATAGCCTGTTAACCGAGGCCATCTCAATAGTAAATGCCGCAAAAAAGTGTCTCAGCAAGCGCGGTCGGGATACATCAGTCAGAACTCAATCTGTCGACACGCAGATTGACACAAGGCAGGCCCAAGTGAGTCCAAAAACTGCCGACACACACTCTACTAAGGAGGAAGAACATCATCCAAAGAGGACTGTTACAACCAGAAACTCGCGCGAAAAAGTCTCTTCTGTCCCTCGTATCACAAATGGTACCCAGAAGGGAACTTCCGGAAGCCGAAACCGCAAGGCTCGATCGGTTTCCAGCGCGAAAGATGACCCAATCTCCCAAGTCGTCCTGACTTTTCCGGAATCCCACAGTACGCCTGATGCGAATGTGGTTACCACTCCAAAGAACGTTGGTGATTGGGTACGGGCCGTAAGAAAAAAACGCCAAAATGACGTAAAAGGAAATCATATCCCCACCAATAGGGTCGACAAGCCGAGGTCTGATCACAGCGACAGATCGGTCATTTTCCATAGAGTCAAGGAGAGTGACTGCTCAGAACCGAAAGCTCGTTTTGAGCATGACATTGTGTTGATAAAACAATTACTCAACCAAGTTATGCCCAAAAACATCTCCAGAGTCACCTTGCTAAAGGTGTATAGACTAGGAAATCTAGCGCATCTGAAACCAAATCAGTCTAGACTGCTCAAAGTCGTTTTCAAATCCCCAAACGAACGCGACTTAATCTTAGAAGATGAACACAAATTAAAGGGTTCAGGAGTTTTTCTCCGTAAGGACTTACCGTTGGCAGACCGTGTAAAAAGACGGGAAGCCGAAAAAGAACTACAGCTCAGATTAGACGCTGATGAAAAAGACCTGAAAATTGTAAATTTTCGGATTGTGAGGCTTCGACAGAGGATGATGCCGAAGCCACTCTGGGTGAAGCACGAGGCCACGTAAATCCCCTTCGAATCTGTTATACCAATACCCGGAGCTTACTCAATAAGCTTCCGGAACTAGGTGTACAGATTGACTCAACTAGGCCAGACATAATCGCAGTCACAGAAACATGGCTGACGCCGTCTATAGATAGTAGGGAATTTGATTTCGAGGGTTTTACATTGGTAAGGGCCGATAGAATACAAACGCGTAAAGGAGGGGGAGTAGCTCTATTCATTAGAAATGCTACTCCATTCACCATTATCGACAGTGTATCCCATGAGAGGGACGTATGAATTAGTTTGCTGCCGCCTGAAATGCAGGGGACAAGAGTTGCTGCTTAGTTTGATCTATCGCAGTCCAAGCTGTGAGGTGAATGAGGTCCTGCTAAGCAGTCTCAACACTTTATCACGAAGTGATCGATGTCTAATCCTAGGGGACTTTAATGCACCCATGGTGGACTGGGGAAATCTGCGGACTGAATCGTCAGCAAACTCCTTCGAACAGGAACTAGTTGATGCGGTAATCACATGTGCCCTAGTGCAACACGTGAAGGAAGCAACTAGGTACGACCCGGGTTCTGCATCATCCCTACTAGATCTTATATTGACTCATAATGAGGATGATGTTGCAAACCTGGATTACATGCCACCCCTAGGCAAAAGTGATCATGCAGTTTCAACCTTTGACTTTCATATAACTGTCGATCATGAGCACGCCTCAGCTCAATCCAGACCTGACGTCTGGAAAGCCAACATACAAGACATCATGAAATCAGCATCATTAGTAGATTGGAAAATAAACCCAGAGTCATCAATCGAAACGGCTTGGCACGTATTCCGGAATTTATACTTAAGAGTTACCGCCCCCACATCCCTTGGACTACACCTAAGGGGCCGAGAAACTTCCCACCGTGGTTCAGTAGGGAGGTTCGCATCCTTCTCCGTAAAAGAAGGAAAATGTGGGATAGATTTAGGTTACTGGGGACTGACGAGGCAAAATCTCAGTATCAAAAGGCTCGAAATACCTGTGCCTCGACCCTCCGTAAGTCCAGAAAGCTGTACGAAGAGAAAATCGTTAAGGAATCTATAGAATGCCCTAAACGCTTGTATTCGTATATAAACCATAGGGCAAAAAGAAGAAATTTTTCTTCACTACGGGAAGACAGTACTGCCTCATCACTAGTGGAGGACGACTTTGGCAAAGCTCAAGTATTCTCTAAATACTTTAGCAATGTATACACCATAGAAACACCCTTCTCACCAGTCCATGAAAACCCCACACACAAGCACTGGACAGCGTGACCATTAAAGAACTCGATGTCCTTGGTTTGCTAGTTAAGCTTGACGTAGGTAATCCACTGGACCCGATGAACTGCATCCTAGGTTACTAAAGGAATTAGTTAACTTTGTTGCGAACCCTTTAAGTGTATGTTTTAGTCTATCCGTAACCCAGGGTCGTCTACCAAAAGACTGGAAGAACGCCATAGTAAGTCCAGTATTCAAAACAGGTACAAAACATAAGCCTGAGAATTACCGACCAATTAGCCTAACTAGTGTGGTTGTTAAAATCTTAGAAAAGATTATTCGGGAGGAGCTGTTAAAGTGTCTCGATGAAAACCGGATCCTCTCGGAGAAGCAGCATGGTTTTAGAACAGGTTACTCTTGTCTCACAAACTTATTAGTCGCTCGTGAAAGCTGGCGCGCTCTTAAGGACCAAAAATTACCTATAGACGTGGCTTACATCGATTTCAGCAAAGCTTTCGACAAAGTTCCGCATAACCGGCTGTTATATAAGCTAAGGAATGTCGGGATTGGAGGCAATCTATTGATGTGGATAAAAGACTTCCTAGTTGGGCGTCAACAAAGAGTAAGGGTGAACTCCAAGTTGTCTAGCTGGGAAACTGTGCTTAGTGGAATCCCCCAGGGTACAGTTTTGGGGCCAGTGTCATTCCTCCTGTACGTAAATGATCTCCCTCGTCTACTATCGTCATCGGTCTTACTCTATGCTGATGATGTCAAGAAATGGAGAGCGATACAAAGCAAGGGCGATAGCTTAGAACTTCAAAATGACCTGGAGAGATTATCTGAATGGTCCCCAACCTGGCAATTGCCGATAAACACTTCCAAGTGTATTGTGATGCATATTGGCCACCAGGGTACAGATACATACACGATGAATAACACTGAGTTACCTATTGTTCAGGCACACAACGACTTAGGCGTCATCGTCAGTCAAGACTTAAAGACTACTGCACACTGCCGTGCAATAGCCGCCAAAGGTTTTAGGACTTTGTGGTCCATAAGTAGGGCTTTCAGGAATCTTGAATCTAAAACGTTTTTGACTTTGTATACAGTGTTCGTACGCCCTAAACTTGAGTACTGTATACAAGCAGCTAACCCCTGCCTAAAAAAGACAGTGAACTCTTGGAAAGGGTTCAGAGAACAGCAACTAGGCTGATTCCCGGAATAGCGAAGCTCCCGTATGGTACTAGACTGACCAAGCTAAACCTATTCCCGCTGTCATATAGAAGAATCAGAGGCGACTTGATTACAGTTTTCAAATTGCTTAATGACAAATTTGCACCTGATATGCCCTCATTTTTCTTGTCTTCCAAAACAGAAAATCTACGAGGACACTCCAAAAAAGTTCACAAGCCCAGAACGAATTACTTGTCAGCTGACTACCGACTTTCCCATCGAATAATCAACGAGTGGAATTCATTACCTCAGCACGTGGTTGAGGCTCCATCCGTCGACTCCTTCAAAAGAAAGTTGGATCAGCTGAGAGACCATCATTGCTAGGACTAACACAGGCCATCAAGCCTCCTGTCCTTTCCAAACTGAAACTGAAACTGAAACTTTATTACCCCTCTAGCACTATTCCATTTCAAATCCACACCAATAAGATCTGAAAACCACGATCAAATAAAATCAGAGTGAGATTCCATTTTTCAGTGACAAGAGCACCCTATCATAGCGGATTGAACGGAATACACCAATGAATATTCTTAAGGAGTAGCTGGATTTCCACTGGAAAATATGTTTGAATATTTAGTATAGACTGATCAGCCTACTATCCATATTACTGAAAACTGAACTTTCCATCGGTTCATCACGGGGAAAATCGATATATTCTTAATAATTAGGGACGGTATTTTGTAATAATTTGTCAACACTTCCCTTCTGTTTGTATCGAACATATATGTGTGTTTTTGAAAGCATCATTGATCAATTTTTAGTAGACAGGGCAACCTGTTGGGCGAAGGATTTTCTACTCGTCGCAGAATCATTTGGATCATTTTTAATACAATACTGAAAGAAGAAAAACAGTGGTTATGTTGAACAAATCAAAATAAACTACAACCACGTTAAACATACCAGGTAAACATAATTTTTTATCATTCTGTCATTAAAACACAGTTTTTGAAAGTCAGTGAATTTTAGTCAGATGTACAACTTGAGGGAAGGCAATAATTTAAAGTCAAGGACATTTGGATGTGTCCAACCATCAATCCCGATTTGTCATTTCCGAGCGTCGTATGTTTATACCTGAAAATACTTTACTATTTCAGAAATCAAATTATGGGGTTGCGCTGTTGGACAGATTGACGAAGAGTGTACTTGGAATCCCCACTCCTGAAACTGAGTTAAAACCTCAAAAATTAAAAGAACATTTTGAGGGTGCGTTGTACGAACTGTTTTTACTCAAGTCAAGGCTGCAAGAAAAATGTTCTCAGATGGAGGTTAGTTTCCCACAGGAACGGTATCTAATTTTATATGTACCGAGCAGATGTTTTCTTACATACTTATGCCAATCGCCCCTCATAAAAGCGTAGGCCGACGACCACGGTTCCCTAACTAACTCTATCCTAGGCTCTCCTTTCTAGTTGTTCCTAGTTGCTGTTCATTTCTTTGATGTTTGCCACCGATTCCTGACGCAATGTGTTCTTTGGTCCTTCTTTTCCCTTCTGCCTTAAGAATTCCAAGTAAGGACCAACCTCCTGATGCAGTTTGATGATTTCTGCAATGCATGTCCTATCCATTTCCTAATTTCCTCTTCATCTGGAAGTTGGTTTGTTCTCTGTCACAATAGGTTGTTACTGATGGTATCCAACCAACGGATCTTGAGTATGTTGCGTAGGCAATTGTGCATAAATACCTGTACTTTTCTGATGATGATTTTAGTGGTACCCCCACATAGTAGTACATTAGCTGTAAGCTTTATCACTTCAAGGGTCCTAGTTTTAATTTCAAGCATCACCTTTTCTTTAGCACGGCTATTTTTAGTCATAACTAATAAAAGCCTTGTATGTGTTGGGAAACTTAACCGAAGTAGAGTTGTAGTAATCGCCCCAGCATTTTGACTCCATGACAATACATGTCAGTAAAATATTACCCGAGACTTGTTGAGTAACTTTTTGTTTGTGGTTATTCTCAATTTTACAGTGTTAATTTTGTAAGTTTAAAACCTGACAAACAACACAGGAAGTTTTGTGTTATTGCCAAAAATTCTCTCTTCCAAACCTTATGTGTAGAAGAATAGAGTGTCTGAAAATGCTAGATTTTTATTAGAGAGTGAGCTTAGTCTCTCCAATAACTGGGGCTGTCAATTTACCTATTTTCTTAGATAAATATGTGGACCTACTACTTAGATTGTATCAGTCAGTCAGTCCGCTACAACGTAGGACCAGGCACACATACGCACCGGTCCAAGTTGCCATACAGGTTGAAAAAATAGTCACCAGCTAAGAGGGTTAACTGCCTGATAGGTTGTATCAGGCAGTTAACCCTCTTAGCTGGTGACTATTTTTTCAACTTGTCGAAATGTTAGGCTTTTGAAGATATTCCTGAGAGCAACTGCTGTCAGACTTTAATGGTTAAAGTTAGTAGGCAGAAACCAGTATATATTTATATATATATATATTGACATATCTTGTACGTTTGTCACTTCCTCAAACAAAATCTGAAGTTATTAGTAGGTAACCTTCACCGGTATGGATATGAGGTTAGTTGATCTGTGTTTCTTCTCGTAATTTGTAGTACTGTAAAAATCCAGCCTCATTATAAGTGTATCAACAGAAGTTACTGATATAACCTGCTCTAGTATAGAATTCTAGCAATTGATAACAGTGCGCTGAACAAGACTCCGGACGCAAACAATTTGGTTTCGGCTTTTAAACATTCGGAAACTATTCTCTCTGGTGATCAGTTGTGGGTTAAAGTAGAAGATAATACTTTCAGTTTTATGTAATATGGTTCAATCTTGACTGCGATTGTGCAAATATTTCCATCTACTGTTATACTTCCAACCTCCATCGTACATTTACATTTTCCACTCATTCATTTGTTTGTCCATTGTATATTTCCTACATCTCGTACTTCTATGAATCCCGTGTTCATCTTGTTGTGCTAACGAGGTATGGCAACTTGTGTTTGGTCCTACGTTGTCGCTGACTGACTGACTGACATCTCGTTCCTAATGTATGCTCGTTTGTTTAAAACGTTTTGTGTCCCTATGCTAAATATTTTGGATATACCTTATTGTGTATTTTGAGACCATAAAAGGTTTGTGAATTAGATGATTATCATTTTAACGTGGTAACAGATTGTAACCTCCAGCAGTATCATTCGTTTTTGAATTAGGAAAAGTAAGGACTAGACTAAGTGGAAATAAGAATGAGTTTCACTGCATATAACTTCCAAATACTTGTGATGGAAAATATTAACATAATTATGTAGGTTTTTTCGAACTTTCACAACACAGGTAAAATGTCGAGAGGATGAGTGGTCGTTTCGTTCTGCTATCGAAAGGCTAAAAAAGGATTTAACTGATCTTAGTCAGCAATTCTGCAAGTTAGATACTGAAGTTCATATGGTATCTGGAAAGTTGGTCCATTTAGGCGACCAGTTAGAAAGGAAAAACTTGCCGAGAAAACGAATTGAAGAGGCACGTGATTTGATACTTGAATTTTATAAATTCTGGGGTTTTGGAGGAGGAAGTGTCACTAATGTAGTAAGCACTCAATCAGATGAAGCCCAGGTAAGTTACCTTTTGATATAACCTGAAGAATAAGCTTTGTTACATTATGGGTCTAGAAATATGTTTATTATATTTTCTAACAATCAGAATACACTGTTTTCTCCATATAAGATGCTTAAAATACACAATCAAAGTAGCTTACTTCAATGTACTTCGTTGTACAAATAATTATTTCTTTTAAAAGGAGTGGGAAAAGTCTGAGAAGCTTGACATGAATCTATTTTATTTCGTTTAGTTCTCGCCAGCTACTTACAACCTATTATATTTATTTTCTAGATTGGTGATCTTGGCTAACCTAGCTTTACTCATTTTATTTCTACTTATTAGAATCCTTTCACCATGTAACCACTTGTTTCTAACCCTGTAGACTTTTGTTATTACCGATTTTATAAAATGTTCTTTCAAGTAAGATATATATTTACAACATTGTATTTTGTCTTTTAAATTCACATACACCCTTTCTATGCTATACTGATGTGTGATCATATCAACTTCCTACTAATTTCCTTCACGTAAACACTAAATCATCAGGTAAATAAACATATCGGTTATTCATTGTTTCTAGCCGAATTATTAGCAAACATTGTATATAATGAACCTCATCTATTCTGAACCATATTTCCCTTTGTTATGAAGGCTCAAAACTTCGTATCACAAATAACATTTTAATATAATAAAATAAGATTATATGTTACCCTGCAAGGATGATTTCGACTTTTTCTTTTGTGCTGTGTGTTAACCATGGAGCACTTTCGAGCAACGGTGGTTTTCTTTTATTCACTTCTTATATTCGTGTATGAAGTTTTTAAAGTGAATGGGTGATTTATTCTGTCATTGCTTTTTCATAATACTTTAAAATGGACTTAGAAGTAGTATGGATAGTTATGGATCCAGATATTCAATTATGGCCGTGAATACTAGATTAAAGTTATCTTTTCACGATAGTGTGTATCGGTCGAAGCCGTTTTACTTTAGTATGTTATATAGTTTTAGGTCGTTATTGCCTATGTCCTACCGTCTAGCTCTCTAGAAATATTATTATATTTTTGACTGCTCTATGCATCTGCTCATTCTGATATCAACTCCTTAAGCTTCTTCAACTTAAGAAAAAAAAATCAAAGTAACTTGCTTTTTAATATCTCTAGAGTACTTGCAACTGGTCTTTCAAACATAAAAGAGAAAATTGCTTGCTGAAGTGCTTGAACGTGGGGATATAAAACTAACTTATTTTCTAGTTGCAATTTACTCTTGAAAACAATAGACGCTTCAGTAGAGAGAAATTCACGTTTGTTGATAGCAACGTTTTCTATTCAATTATGTAAGCTTTGAGTAACGTTTCATATTGTGAAAGTTACCTTATAAATCTGTCGTAAAAATTGTGCTTTGCACGTGACACGTGCTACACAGTGCACTTTAAAAATAGATTAAATATTAATGTTCACATGCTTATTGTAAGAAATACTTGTTGCAGCCATGGGCTCTCAAAAGGCTTTGTGTGGTATCACGTTGGTAATGAACTTAAAGAAGATTTCCTAGTTGATCATGAAACTACATTATTCAAGTTTCATGGCTTTGTATAAGGTTCTACCTTATTCATCGTATGTGTTAATCGTCTTAGGATCGACACTTCATTTATTTGCCACTTTTCGCTGACAGTACAAACTTGTATCTCAATCCGTTTTAATAGTCGTTGCAGACACTTAATTTCGGAATTAGTATTTTCGTATTTTTCAGTTTTTACTTAACTAGGATTGTTAGTCTGTGTATGTTCAACGACAGTTTACATAAATATAATAAATTTATATTCTTCTAACCATCCTTCGTTTAATTTTGGGAAGAGAACCAGGTGCTCACGAATAAGTATTAATTGGGTTTTGGGGTGATAATAGGGGAAACATTTACGTGACAAGCGCTTGCATAAAATTAAACTGTTGAAACAGTTCACCATTTCTAAACTGAGTAGAGGAGTGTATGTATCATCACCAAGTTTTGATTTGGTAATTTTGAATAAATTGAACATTGGGTAGATTGTTGTAAATAAATAATATATTTGTGATACCCCAATGAGTAGAAAAATTAGATTTCCTGACGTTTCGTAACTCAGTGTAAGCCACTTTTTCGGAGAATAAATGACCAAATTAACATTAATCCAGGTTTAAATAGTACAATGGAACAACATGAATATAAGGTGCGATCAATCAAAAAACAGGTCTGAATAGATCAATGTCATGTCATTTTGGTCAATGTGATTCACAATTTTTCTACTCATTGGGATATTACAAATATATTATTTATTTATGAGTAGAGGAGTGATTATAACTATCACTCTTGAATGGAAGTGAATTTTATTATTCTGTAAAAGATACGGTAACAAAATGAAATCTCTGGTATTCATTTTTTAAATACTCGTACTCATGTTTAAACTTCAAACCTTGTTTGGTGCTTAAATTTTATGCATTGTAAGTTTTAGAGTATGTGAATAGTTATTAAATGATTTTCTAACCCTAATTTCTTAGCTACTTGAAGCCGCCACTCGATTCAAAAATCTGAGTTCGTTGTGCTTGGAGCTACCAGATGATGAACGTTTCTTAAATGCAAAACAAAGAGTTACAGGTGTGTTCTTTTTACTGACTTTCTAACGTGACGAATTTCAGTCGCCTGTCAACACTTGGATACAGCTTTACTTGAAAGATTTAGAGCAAACTTTCTTGCGGGCAATGTTGAGACAATGAAGAGCATAGCAGATGTACTTCTTCTTTCCAAAAACTACTCTCAATGTGCTGAGATCTTGGTCGAAGAAACAGTAAAGGTAGATTTATTTTATATGCTCCTTTCGAAACGTCAGTTTCTCTGTTGGACTGCTTACGTTCGTAGCTTAAAAATTTGTAGTTTCGACAAAATTTTGACAAAAAAGCTTGAGGATCCGTACATTTACTATCGAATTTCTGGAATTAGGATTATCAACTGTACTGGGTTGAATCAGCAGTATGATGTTTCTCACAGGTAATCAGAATGTTGAAAAGTGCTACTTTCCCGTTTTTAAGATGAATTAAATGTCTTCAAAACACAACTGTGCTTACTTCATTGTGTTCCAGTTGGTCATCATCATGGTCTGGAATAAATGTGCATTACCCGAAGTTCCCACACCATATAAGTTGGACGAGATAAAATTCACAAGATGAATAGACAAAGAGACTGAAATAATGTAGTAGCAATGATAATGAAAAAAAGTTCATACTGGGATCAGACAACCTTGAAATTTCACCTCCTTTACGCTCTACTGAAAATAAGGCCAAATGGTTCTCTAAAATGATTTTTGAGTAAAACGTCAGTGTGAAACAGTCAATATATAATCTCTATAACTGGTTTATATTGAGTAGGAAAAGTTGAGTTGTTTTTATTCCTTCAATTGAAATGTCTATTTTCTATACGTTATGGTTCCATAGTCATTACCTAATGATCATTTATTTATTCTTACTATAATTTTCATACATTTTTTTATTGTTAATAGACGATAAATCCCAACAAGATTAGTTTTAAAGATATTACAAGGTGTTTGGTTTCGAGTGAAAAGCTAATAATGACCTTATTCTTAAGACCAGATTCAGTCCTGATGCAGCTAATGCATAGTCTTTTCACAACAAAATTAAAAGTAAGTCTAATAAATAACAATAATACATTACCTGCTTCAAGATCGTATCATAAAACCCTATTTTTGCAACTCCATTAGGTTGTTCGGCTTAACAGATTTAATAAACTATGGAATTAGACACTACATGGTTTGGTAACATGGGTATATTCGAGTAGCATTCTACAAACTAGATTGGGAAAGATTCTATGTATAACTTTCTGATGCATTTCTTGTATTACATTAAAAATTGACAGACACAGATCTAACAACGTATAGCCCTACATTGGTTGCTTCAATGGAAACTGCTTATGTTAATGTTGGGGATGTTAGATCCCCAGAACTCATTTGATGAATGCCTTATTTTTGTAATTTTATTTTGAAAAATTGAATTTCCTGTTTTCGCGCTGAAAGCGCTCATTTTCACCTTCATGTCGTATTTACCACTCGGGAGGATCTTAAACGCTATTGGTTTGTTGTATGTTTTAGTATGCTATTTTGTAACGCTTCTTAAGGACAATTTTATGCTGTATATATGCGTTTGATTTGTGCCTGTTGTGATTACTTGTGCTTTTGGCTGCTTGCGAAATGTATTTTCCCCACTTTGGATTTGGATTTCTCACCCTAGTTACGGGGGCTGTAACGCGTCAGAACAGCGAGCTTATTGGTCTTTGGTCACAGAGTTTTTGTCTCGTTCTTAGATTAGGGAACTCGTAATCGCTTCAACATAACAGTTAACAATCAAGTAAATAAATCTCCAGATAAAAATCCTTCTCAACACTGAGAATCCAAGGGTGTTTGGGAATCAGTTAGGCATAATTTAGTATCGTAAAGTTGTAGGGAAAAGCAAAAAAACTCATTTACACCTTTGTGACCAATTTTTTATCTTGTTACTTGAGGTCTGAAACCACTAATTTTTGGCACGTTGACGAACTTGACCAAGAGTTTTACTCTCCCAACGACCACTGAGGTTTATAACGTGTGACTTGATATAATAATCTCTTGATATTTCACTCAACTCACTACGAACTTATTCCCAATTCAACCAGAACAGCACAATCAAATGATCGTTTGGCATGCCCTAAGCACAACCAAGTTACACCAATCAGTTTGGGCGCACAAATTTATTGGTTGCCTTGCGCTTCTTAATTACGAAATAATGCGTAATTTTAACACTGCTCTACCTCACATGACCAACACGTCGAAGACATATAATGTATTGCTATCCACTAGTTTTGAAGAAAAACCTCTTGTGTATATAACAGTTGACAAGCAAAGTTGACCCGTGTGTTTTATGCATATCCTATGTAATTTTACTGAGTTTATATTTTACCTTTTATGACTGCTTTATATTAGCTAAATAAGTTTGCCAACACTTTACTGTATATGTCAAAAGGACCAACGTCCCACGCGAAATTTCAATCCGTTTTCTCAAATTATCAATCAGTGACATAAAGATCACGTTGTTCTGTATGATTAAAACCCTTAAATACAAAACCATAATGCGTAAATTATAAATTATGTACAAAACTGAGATATTTATTATACAAATAATAGGTTCATAACTGATTAACGATGATCTATGGATGGAAAAAGATAATAACAACTATCAACGAGACAAGTAAAGGCTTGTAATTGAGAGAAGATAAAACTACCATGAATCAATCGTTTAAAAAATGCACGGTAAAAAGATATTCTAAACACCTGGAAAATGGCTCCATGAGTTTCGTAATTAATACTTATTCTCCTCCTCACAGAACTTTCTAAGCATATAATTTGTTTTATTTTTCAATTTGTTCCAATGTAGGTATACTTGAGTAATCATATGAAGGAAGAGTTGAATGCACAGGCATTTTTAACTAATTTGTACAATGAATATCGAAAGTAAGCATATAATTGCAGTTTTACACATATTCTTGTTCAGTAATCTTAGTATCCATTTACAATATTATATAGAATAAAAGTGATTTAGTTCAATCCCAATAGTTTTAAAGTAATACTGTTTTTACTCATTGTTGGTAAATGAAATTGCACATTTCATTGGCCTCAGTGTTTGCTGCATATAAAATACAATCATAGCTAATCATCTCTTTTATTTGTGTAAGTTTTAAGCTTGTAAGTGTAGGATGTTTAACACTAAAAAACGTCGTAAATTCTAAGTAAATATTTTTATCATTTCATTTATGACGATACCATTATAAATGCTTTTAAATATAGGCTCAATATCTGTTGCTTACTATCTAATCAAATACACAGTTTTCATTGACTAGGTTAGTGTTTTAAACATTATTCTTTATACCTTTTTTTTACCGTCCTATACTTTCAAAAGAATGAATGTAATTAGTTGACTCATATATATATAATTCTGATAGTTTTATGTATTTATTTTACAAATTTCAGCGTGGAAAAGTTAGTTGTTGAGCTATCTAATGAGTTGACTTTAATTACGGATCCAATGCAACTGTCCAAATTATTTCGGGAATTATTTGCTCCATATTTAGTTGATTACATGAAACGAGAATCTGACTGGTTAACTGAACGCTTAACAGGTCACCTTGAACATTATTATCAAAGTCAAAGGCATCAAAAACGTGCACTAAATGTTTCTGGGTTAGTTTCAAAGTTTTTCATACACTTTACAATTTAACAGTGATTAGCGTTCAATAATAAAGTCTTACTGATATGGTACGGTGAATATTCATAGGTGTTCATCTGCATTATGATGAATAATGTACTTATTTCCAGTAACATCAATAAATATTAACTCTTCTGTTGTTTTTAGCTTGGCTGAACTTCGTCGAGATCTCCAAGCTAAGTTTCATATCACTGGTGGTGATCGATCACAAAATGACTACGATATATCTTTGTTATCCGAAGAAGTCGCTGTTAATATTATTGAAGATATTCGGCGTGCTGCCAAACGATGCTTGCTCGTAAGATACTGAACCTTAAACTCATTTTAAAAATAAACATGCTTAAGATGTAGACAGTAATAACTTTATCATAAATGCTTGTAGTATGTTAGAGAAATAGGTAAAAGTTTTTAAAATACTAACCTTCGTAGTATACTTTTGTCATATAGTGAGAAGCTTTCTTTCGTTTTATCATATTTCTGCAGTCTTTTTGTTGAAGATTTATTTACAACTGAAGACTATTTACTTCAAATAAAGTATATGGTATTCTGAATGGATTTACACTAATACACTAGTTTTGAAAACAATCATCTGTTCATCTCCATCTTTCATCGTTTACAATGGCTAAGATGCATTCATCCTTAGTTTAAAAATACCTACATTTTATTCCTCAAATTCGTTCTTTAGTTGTGTTCTCTTTGCTTTACCTTTTTCTAATATAATTGGTGCTGTTACTGCTGCTGTTATCCTACTCCTATATGTCTTGATAATCTCGTATGGCTGTGCTGACGTGTTGAAGTTGGGACCAGAAAACATGTGCTAGGTTTCATATTTGTTATAACTGAATGAATTATCTTCGGAAAGTATATTTTCTCCTTTTTTCATGTTCATTATTTATCGTTGATGTGGAATATTTAGTTTTTGTAATAAAGCCAATCCTAAAATTATTATTAAAGTCATTGCATGTATTTTGATTATTTATGTATGTATGTTGTGGTTGTAGACAAACGATCTAAACTATTCATTATTCTGGAAACGATGAGATTACCTATTGTTTTATTTTTTAACATTTTTCCCTAAACTTTTGTAAACGTGTCTGTATAACATTTTTGGAAAGTAAATACTAATTAATGATTGCTTCTATATATATGGTGAGAAACCGATTGATAAGAGCCCTTGAATATTGAGTTTCTGACGGTATTTTATTAAATGAAGATTGGGTGAGAGTAGAAATGGTTCTTAACATTTTATGTGAAATACTTAACTGAAAATATAAATATTAAAATCTATTCGATTTATCCGTAAATCGATAGTGATTTATTTATTTATTTATTTAAACACATAAATATTGGTACAAGGAAGCACCAGATAAATATGCGCCTCACAAATCTCATTCGATTTGTGTGAGGGCTGTGATACTGCCCAGGTGCCCAGACTGAAGCAGGTGGTTTTCTTAGGGGGCCACACCCGGAGCCTTTGACCTGAATGTCTGATCCACAAGGCAGTGGAGCATCGTGAGGAGATGCAGTCCCATGGTAGCCGTTGACCAATGACAGGTTCGTCCGCCATTCGTTCCATCAGGATACTGGAGCCCATGTGCACCATTGGTTTGGAATCAGGGTTTTCCAACTCCCCTAGGTGAACCCTCCGTGTCCACCAACCCGGTTAAAGCGCCGGACATTCGCTTTTCGTCCTCTCACTTTTGTAAACAACACCCCCGCCACGAGAAGGCAGTGAGTAGGACTTCCCTGGCAGAGGCTATATATTCGCTGGCCATATGAGAGCATTTCGAGAGAGAGAGGTGACTCCCCACTCTCGGCCGTACCAGGGCATTTGGGGCCACTCATCAACCAATCAGCATAAGCCCTCTTATGTTAATGAATATTGAGGTTGTACACTGGTTTGTATTCAACACTAGTATTTAAATAAATAAATTTTCAAGTTAATTAGTTACCATAGTACTCCATTTCATACAGTCCAGTGTGTAAAATAAAACTTTTATAGTCACTACTCTTTAATCTACTTAATTGTTCTACTATATATATATTGTTCAATTGCTCTGTAGTTATCCCAACCTACTGCTATTCCAGACAATGGCAAATTCATATTTAATTGTTTGTATCACTATCTAATTGTTGAACACGTGGATTATGGTGTTACTATAGGTTTGCACGGTAAGTTCATTGCATCAAAACTGAATCTGTTCTTTTTTATACGAAAATTAACATTTTTGTACTATTTAGTTTATATATTTATATAATACAAGAATTGGATTTACAGTTAGGCGTCGGAATACTAAGCCATGAATATTATCGATAATATAGTAATGTTATTAATTGAATATCCATGTTTAATAGTTATCAATTCATGTAAATCAATCAGTCATCTCATTAGAACAAAATTACAAAGCAGGAATTCACAGGTTTATCATATAATTTAGACGTTGAACAAATCTCTCTTAAATTCTGTATTCATATACTTCGGTAAAAGAATTAACCATCAAATACAACTTACCATTCATTAGTTTCAATGTATTTTTCAGGGAGTGAGGAACTGAAATTTATCATTCTTTAGCATAGTTCGAGGAACACGATAATTAATATATCTGAACCAAATTCTAAGCGCTACTTTTAAATCTAAATGTAAAACACGTTTTTTGTTTGAGATTATAATCTACTACTTTGATGCTTAAACTTTGGCTAATAGAATCAAGCTCAAATTCAAATGACACTAATGATTCAATACCAAGTACGTGGGCCCATCAAATGACTATTATTTGGAACCAATTTTCCTTAACATTAGATATTTACTCAGTAAAACGAAATACAGATTCTCATTGACGTATAGTTTACACAGTAGCATAGATAACTGAACGCAGCTTGTTACATAAAAATATTGCTTCCCATATTTGAAAAACAAGTACTGAATTTATTGAGTGACAAGTAAGCTTTATCAAGAAACAGATAAAAATACAGGCTATACATTTTTCTTTGAAAAAAGTAAAACTGGGATGTTTATGTTGGACGTACTTTATAAACTAACTTCACACAAACCGCAATTTGTGCATTATCGATCCTAAATAGTATTATAAAAAGACAAAGTTGGTCAGAGAAATGAGATGTAATTCCATTACATGTATCAAACAATCTGATTTCACTGATACTGATCAAAATATCTTACATGAAGAGATGGATAGTGGCTAGCAGTGGAATCCAGGAGGCGCGTTTCGTCCTATTGAGAGACTGACCAGTTGCAGTCCTGACACATCGATGGGAAGATTCAAACAAACAATACTAAATGAATTTATCTTACATGAAGTTGGAGAAACAATGGAAAAAAGAATTCGTAATTTGTCACTTTCTCTACAGTTACATACATTATTTATTTAAACATATAAACATTGGTTCAAGAAAGCACCAGATATATATGCGCCACACTTCGTCATTCATTAGTGAGGTCTGGAATACTGTTCCAATACCCAAACCGAAGCAGGTGATTTTTCTAGGGAGCCAAACTCCGAGCCTTTGACCCAAAGGTCTAATCCACAAGGCAGTGAAGCATCATTAGGAGATGCAGTCCCATGGCAGCCGGTGACCAACAATAGGTTTTCACGCCATTTTTTCTATCAGGATACTGGAGCCCATGTGCACCACTGGTTTGGAATCAGGGTTTTCCAACTCCCTTAGGTGGATCCTCTCTATCTAACAACCCAGTTAGAGCTCTGGACATTCGCTTTTCGTTTTCTCAATTTCGTAAACAACACTTCTACCGCGAGAAGGCAGTGAGTAGGAATCGTTGCTGAATGAACTACCTATCATTGAGGATCAAGTTGTTTGTATTGAGTTTAGAATTAATATTTTTATTGGGGTTTTAGTAAGTAAACGCTTATTTTTGAAGGGAATCAATAGTTAGCTTTAGTTACCTCTCTAACCTAAATGAACAATTATGAATAAGTTCGTTATTCGTTATTATTTTTTCGTTTTTCATTTAACTATTGGCTACAATTTAATGACTTTAACTCAATAATACTTCTTTATGATTTCCCTACACGATATATCTGCTACTCGAACTATTGCTGGTGACCTCCTATACGATTTTTTATCCTCAGACTACTCCACTTGAACTAAACATTGTCGAAAGGCACTATGTAAGGATAGGAGCGTTACTTCAATGTTAATTTATGTGCGAAAGGAAAGCTTATTTATGCGTTTATGAACAACAATTCACTCAAAACAACATTTTTCTAGATGTTTTTAGGAAGTTTATATTCGGTGCCGATCAGACAAAATGTTTTCAACCTTTCTGAGCTTCTAGAGGCTTTATTGATGTATTCTTAAGAGCTCCCAACACTATACTTCCAATAAATGTCTACTATGTTACGTAATAAGATCATATTCTCCAGTATTCTGGAACTACCAAATTAATTACCTATTAGAAAACCCCATCATAAATAATATAGTCTTCACTGATGAATAGTTCATTTATTAAGATTTCTATGTAGAATCACATTTTACATTAACTAAACTTATCAGTTTTTCTGTAGGATGGAGAGAAAGTGAAGAAATGCTGTGAATTTATTATATTTTAAAAGCACTTTTGTTGCTTTTTAGATTTGTAAAAATCTTCAAATCGATCATTAAAATTATATTAAATTAAACTATAATAGGGAGTATAAAATAGTAAAAATAACAATTACTACTATACATTTGAATCGAAAATAGAGTGTTTTCGATCACTTATTCAGTCACCCATCAACAGTGCATCACAAATGTATATCAACCCACGTTGCCACTCCTCGTCAGTATAGCTAAAAGAAATATATTAAGGGATTTTAAATAATTATATCACTGACAATAAGAAATTAAACGTAATAAGTATGGTTCATATAGAATGAATGAAAAAATTGGAATAAAACAAAATGTTCACTTTTGTTTTTAGCTGAATCTTTTACAAACGTCATAATAAAAAAAACTTCCTAAGGATTTTCATATCAGTGTTCAAAATCAGTTTTGATTACGGACTGTTATCAGATGAAAAAACTCAACTTCAATTAATTCACAGTATTACATGATGACTATCATTCAATGTTATGGATGATATCTACCCCACTTCAAGTATGATAGAATGAATTTTGAAATGTTAACAATCGAACTTCATTTAAGTGGTTCGTAGATATCATTCTAATTACGAAGTCTTAAATTTCGTGGATTAGGTTTTGTATAGAGCAGTGTACAGACTTTGTTGAGGGTAAAACAGCCTCTTAGTGCTAACTATTTTTGATGCTTTCACAGCTTGCTTAAATCTGTGATGATAACTTAGTTAAGAATGAATAGTTTCCAAAAATTCCCATTTCAGTAATTACGTGTGCACTGCCTTTTGGTCAGTCTATTGGTATTAGTATTTCGCTTGATGATCTAACACTGATCGAGTTCATCATCTCAATAAAAACTCAACAACCTCCACAGCCCTATACTGATCGTTAGGTAAGGTACTCAAGTTTATATAAATTGGTCATATTTTCATATACTTGTTTGCACATAATATTTGAATGGATTTTACGCTTTGTAATATCAGGTTTGAATATAGCCGATCCTCGAAGTAGCAATCCAAACCTAGTCTTCTTCTCAATAATTCATGAAGCCACATCCATTTTTCACTTTTTTGAGAAAACAATTGATGAATCCATTTTACCAATGATTATGTGAGTATTTTCTGAATAATTTTTTGTCCCACTACAGTTTCCAAAAACACCTAAAGTACATAAATTCAGTTTTCGAAAGTATGAGTCTTTTTAATTGACTATGGCCTGATAACCTATCTTTTTCTATGATTGTTTAAATGATTTGTAAATATTTATATTTTCTTGTTGCTGATATTTGAGATTACAATTGATCAATTGCTATTGGCTTGTGAACATCTCGAGAAAATGTATTGCTATGGGACAAAATGTGCATTCTGAATTCCATTACTTGCCACGACACAAATATACGAAAAACTTTGTATCATACTTAGAAATTCTGTTCACCAATATATTACATTTATGGATGAAAATATTTGAAGGATTTGATATTTTTATCTCCCGGTATTATTTTGACTTGATTAGATCAGCTCTCAATTTAACGCTCAGTTATGTATTGTTTAAGATGCGATTTACTACGAAGTCAATTTTGACGTAATATTCTCATTGTCAGGATATTGTGATCTCCAAAACTCGAATATTATTTCAGTTAATACAGACTAGTACTATAGTATAGATAAATGTCATTCAAAATTTGCATAGTCCACTATCTTAAATTGAGTGGCATCCTGATACTGTTTTACTAATTTGAATGATTTATTTTGAACAGACGACTGGAACAATAAAAGCCTTAAAAATCTTTAATGAACCAGAGACAAGGATTAATTGACTAAAAAGAAACTCGAAACTATTACATAATTACTTACTCCACTTGCCCCTCATAAGGGCGTAGGCCGACGACCACGGTTCCCTAACTAACTCTATCCTAGGCTCTCCTTTCTAGTTGTTCCTAGTTGCTGTTCATTTCTTTGATGTTTGCCACCAATTCCTGACGCAATGTGTTCTTTGGTCCTTCTTTTCCCTTCTGCCTTAAGAATTCCAAGTAAGGACCAACCTCGTGATGCAGTTTGATGATTTCTGCAATGCATGTCCTATCCATTTCCTAATTTCCTCTTCATCTGGAAGTTGGTTTGTTCTCTGTCACAATAGGTTGTTGCTGGTGGTATCCGATCAACGGATCTTGAGTATGTTGCTTAGACAATTGTGCATAAATACCTGTACTTTTCTGATGATGGTTATAGTGGTTCTCTACGTTTCAGCTCCGTACAGTAATATTTCTAACGTTTGTATTGGAATTTCTGACTTTGGTGTTTTGTGACAGTTGTTTTGAGTTTCATTTTGATGTGTGGGCGAGGAAAATGGTGATTGTTTGTTTGTCTAATCAAACTTGTAGGATGGTCTGACAGGTATTAGATGTGTTATATATTTTCCCACCCTTTTTATTATTATTGTCGGTTGTTGGCGTGTAAATATACCCTTGTTTTAGTCAGAGTAGTCACGTGTTCTTGACCCAAGTTGTGTTGAAATCTTGTAGAATAGACACTTGCAAGGTATCTAGTGTAGAAATTCGTCTAAGGGGAATTAGTGTTCGATTGGTGTAAGAGAGAAAGCTGATCGTCATTTCAAGATGTTTTACAATTGAAGGAATGCTTCCATTGCTCCGCCGATTCATGCTTTCACGCCTGCATCAGATTCCCCCTGTTTATCAGTAATTCTTCCCAAGTACGTTAGTTTCCACCTGTCCGAGATCTCCAACAAGTTCAGTTTGGTTGGTACTCTATGTTGAATTTTAGGATCATTTTTGTCCTCTTATATACATTGAGACCTACTGGTTCTACACTGGCCGTATTCACCCGCATTTTTGCTGTGTATGGGATCGGGGGCTAGGCCATCTGCGAAATCAAAGTTGTCTAGTTGCATGCAGGCTGTCCATTGTATTCACTACTGATCCTTACGGAATCCGGCTTGTTGATCTCAAAGCTGGTCGTCTACTGAATATTTCATCTAATTCAGCAACACTGTTGAAAACTTCCTGGTACCGATAGTAGTGTGATGTCGCTGTAGTTCTCACACTTACTCAGATCTCTCTTTGGTACATCTTCCCTCTCTGTTTTGAAGGATGCTTTGATGATTCTAGAATCATGAGATTCCCATCCTATTAGCACTTTTCACGCTTCTTTGCAGAGCATCAATGAAATTCCTTTCATATGCGAGGAATTTTCCTCTTCATAGCCAGAATACAACATCACCTATCCCGAGGCTATTATTTAATGCACACCTTGCGTGCACTGGGTTTCACTTAATCCACACATCGCCATGTTCTATCTTCTCATTTTCACAGCTGTTTGACTAGCCTTTCCGGTCTTCCACAGTGTGCGAACATTCCGTGTACTGATATTAATTGTTGCTTTATTTGTCACAAGGAGCATCGGTCTCGTGATTTCCGAAGGATTTCGGCTTTCATCATGAGGCATTGTATCTCTTCTAAATAAAGACCCTTTAACTCCCAGGACAGAGTATAAGTGGGTAAAATGAATTTTTCTGGTTAGTGTTGTTTGGCAAAGTCGTTTTCTACGTCATGCTGCTGCTAAGCCCAGTAGTAACCCTAGAATGGCTCCTAACGGAGTTGCTTCTAAGTGATATGATCAGTCATCTAAAAGACAAAATGATTGTTTGTAAGCGATTATATTAGTTGTCCAACCTGTTAATATTAATATACACCACTATCGAATTCATAGTAAAACAAGCAGTAATTTTATTATTTCGTTAGTGAAAACCGACTTCGTTTGTTCAAATAAAATTATCATTGAAGATATGAAAATGAAACCCAGCACAGTGATAAAGTACACAGGATATATTTTCTTTCGGTCCCAGGGACATAACACTGTCGAAGTTTCTCAAATAATAATGTTCTAATAGTTTTTTGAACTGTATAGATTCATTTTGTATTGTTTGTTCTAATCTTCTAATTAATGTTTAGCACTGCGATTGATCGGTCCTGGATCCTACTGTTAGCCATCATCCGTCTTTGCTTATAATGTTGGACTGTGTTGAAGTTCTTTGATAATATGATACATTTTCTTGATATTTTTAATTTTTTTGTTTAGAAAATAGTTTTTTTTAGAAATCAAAACGTTAATGAGCAAAACTAGCTACAGTTTTCATAAAAGCACTAAATTTTTCATATGATAAATAAATATATATATGACAATTAGTCTATAAGGGATTTTATTCTATACTTTAAGGAAGTAGATGTTTGTTGACTTAGGATACTAAAGCTAACTGGCAATCACAAGTTGTGCAAAGTGACCTAATCAAAAATTCATATTCATGAACATGTTGCTAGTCCAAAGTTTTCTAGATTCTTATTTTAATTCTAGTTAATTTATTTACTTATTTCATACGTATATGTATGTAGCCATCAATTGCATTTTCGTGATGTGCGAGGAGTAAGGGGAACTTGTTGAGTTATTTTATACTGAGAATTCCTCATTGTACTAAACATATAATACTGGATAAAGACATTATTACTATTATCAGCATAGGGTGGGGGAAATTGTTGAGTTTAGTTGAGATTATGAACCTATCAATGTTAGACCACCATTGAAAACCTGGAGGCACTGGACGGTCGTTCTGTCTTATTATGAGACTCCTCATCAGTGCGCATTCACGATTCCGCATGCAGAACTCGAACCTAGGACCTTCGACCTCACGCGCAAACGCCTAACCTTTAGACTACTGAGCCGACATCCAACAGTGTTAATGTCTAACTTTGACCATCTCCCATTGTCGTCGATGGGTAACTGTCTTGCACCTGACAGAGTCGAACATCACTTGTCATGGCTTTTCACTAGAACTCCGAGGGTGACCTTTCGAAACTAGTCACTAGTGAGTAAATGAAGTTAGACATCAACTCTTTTGGATTCAGGCCCATTGGTCCAGAGATTAAGCGTTCTCACGCAAGACCAAAGACCCTGAGTTCGAATCCTGTGTGCAGGATCGTGAGTGCATACCGCTGAGGATTCCTATACTAGGACGAAACGGCAATCCAATGCTTCCAGGTTTTCAGTGGTGGTCTAACACTGGTCTGTTCACGATCTCTATTATTATTATTATTGTTATTATTATTATTAGTAGTAGTAGTAGTGTCTTGTTAATATCCTTTACGTGTTATGTTGTACAATGACAATTTCCTTGGAACAGAGTATTTATGCTTAATTTTTACGTTAGACCACTTGAAAGATTAAATGCCATTAATATTATGTATATTTTAGTACGAACCCATCATATGCAAGTGAAATCTCTGTCAAACGTAACGAATTGAAACAATATTTGGAAGGTAAATTCTGTACTGGTTTAGAAAAGTGTCTAAATCTGGCTATCTCTCGTGTTCAATATTTATTATCCAGTGAACAGCGAAAAACTGATTTTCGCCCAGATATAAATGCTAACTCAGGAATAATTGCTGGTAATCCACCATCACTTGTAAGTTTTTTGCTGTTTTAACTTTTTCTGCTGAAAAATGAGTATTTGACTCACCAAATATGATCGAAATACGCTTTATTGAAAATTACTTTGTCATCAACATCAGTTTGGGAACATATCTGAAAGAAGTGTGCTGTAATGACCTGTATCTTTTCACAGAAATAGGACATTGTTATCTTGTGTTTATTTACAGACTAAAATTGCATCATTTAATCATTTGGGGGTCATCGTTACTTGTTTTGCTCCATCTACGGTTAAAAAAATTCTGAAGACTTATCCACTCCTGTATCCCCATTCATCCTCAGGGGCAAATCTAGAATAATCTACGAGTCTTCTTAGTTTGTTCGTTGTAGAATTGAGATGATAATAAATATTTCCAGCCATTACTGTAGATGTAGCTTCAGCTCTCTAAGTCGTTTGCTGGTGTTTAACTAAAGGTCCTTCTTTATATGGTAAAGGTTGGAGGATAATCTTTTAGTTTGAGTCATGCTCGTTAAAAAATATTTATTTACGGATCCTACTGTATTCATAACATCGCCTTCTACCGCATCCCAAAACACTTATTGAAGGTTCAGAATCATATTTGTTATTATCAGGGCCGCCTTCGATTTGTTGAACAAGACTGATCTGGAATTATCTTTTGTGGTAGTGTGTGCACGGTAACTTTATAGACATCCTGAAGGCGCTGTACACTAACACCTCTCCGCTGTATATGTATAGTGGAAATCACAGCACGTTATGTTACTCTGGACTATCTTTGGAGTTGCTGTGTTAGTTTAACTGTAGGATGTCGTATATAAAGGACATCGGTAAGAACGGCTCTGCTCTATGTTTATCAAACCTGGCTCCTCTTAGATGGGGATATCTGATGATCGTTGTCTTTAAAGTGTTCCTCACATTGGATATTGTTAGGATCGCTCGTCAGCAAACTCAAGGAAGCCTCGAGAAGCCCAGAAAGAGCCAAAGACATTCCATCCAGTCACCGCTAGTGGAACATTATAGAATGTCGACGTGTAGCTCTCCTATTGTTTGAATATGAAGGACCCCCTATGTGCCTATTGGCTATCCGAAATGATGATTTACTTTCAACCAAAAAATATAAACACATGACATTTTTGTACTATATTTGACACTGTTTTTTGGGAATGACATTCCTACTTACTAGTCTTCTGTCTTCTCATTTTGCTACTCGGGAGGGTTCTAGTGATTGAGTGCTCAAGTATTACGTGACATACTAAGAACCTAAGTTCGAGATATAACAGATATAAGACCATTTTTTAGTAATCCCGAGGTTGGGTAATGTATCTTCGGGTGCGGTGACGGTAATTCAGTTGATGCCATCATGTTAAGAAACTCACTTCGAAGGCTTGGATATATTTTACGAACATCATCCCTGCAACTCCCGCACCACATGTTTCTCGATGGCGCTAGAACTCTTTGAAAAAGGCGGCTAGTTTATGACATGGTGCCATAGTATTAAAGAAAGGTGTGTGGAACTGGTATCTGTTCGTCCCATCACTACTCTATTTTCGAGGTCCTAGAAATGGTGCGACTCAGTGGATTGAAACTTTGTCAGATATGACTAGGAAAAGAATTAGTGGAGAAGATATGGGCTTCAATGAAATCTTGAATCAATTCAGTAATTGTCATCACTCAAAGAAATTCACACTAAAACCAAAGGTTAACGCAGAACCTCATTTTTCTGTTGTCTTGTTGAAAAAAGGCCATATAGTTCCTTACGAAAATCTATATGTAGAAAACCGACCTCAAATGGTCAACATACTAGTTTCTATAGTTCGGTTCCATTAAGCAGAAAGAGAAATTTAATTCACTCCTTATCCTCGAGGGCTAGGCGAATATGCCGTCATAGTACAATAGATAACGAACTACTTCAACTTCGACAGATACTCATTAGAAATAGCTATCCACATAGATTCATTGCTAGAAACTTAATATTAAGACAACATCCTGAAAAGTCTTCGACGGTTCTAAAAAATTTTTTTATTAATATCGAATTTAGGGGATATGTAGTTTCCGAAATTTTGGATAAACGGTCTCCAAAATCCCTGAATTAAACCTATTCAGCCAAGCTTCGTATTGCTTTTTCAAGCCGCTCTACCATTCACGGATGTGTTAAGGATAAACTCCCGCTTTGGGCCATATCGATGTGCATCTATAATCTTACTGACTCTTGCAAGGCAAGTTACACTGGGCACCTAAAGCAAACACTTTCTAAACACATCTCAGAACATTACCCGTCGTAGCTTTTAAAAGGGGAATGGAAAGCTACCACTTGCTCAATATAGGAACACCTGGTCAACCCTGGTTATGTCTCTCTAGAGGAGGCGTCTTTTAAAACAATCCATGCAGTTGAAAGGAATTTGGTTGACAGGAGTTCAAATCAAAAACCTATGTAATGCTGAGGCGTTGGGAATCCACCAATTGTAGTCCAATTTCTGCTTGCAAAAACGATGCAACCAACCTCTCATCCTTTCTTGGCTCCAATTTCCTTTTCCAGTGTTTTGGTTTTATTTCCTAATTTTTTAAACCGTAATCGGTTACTACTATCCTCTAACAATTTTCCATGATTATTATTCAATTATTATTATCTGTTAAGTCGAAAATTGCCTCTTATGTTTCTGATCCATAAATTGTTTTCGTCCTGTTCTTCTTCAACCTATTGATCACTACGCAACCATCTTTTGATACTTGAAATCTCGGATTGCTTCATAATTCGATTTCTTTCATCCCTCTATAGACTATATAAGAACTCTCGTCTAAATTAGAACGAATAGTTTCACAGTATTTGAGCGCCGAGTTGAAGTAAGACATTAAATAGGAATAATATATTTGTAAAATCTCAGCGAATGAATTTTTTAAATTAAATCCAACGTTACAAATATATTATTCCTATTTAATGTCCTCTATAGACTCTTATATTTATCAAACAACTGTATATGTGAATGTACAGCTTACTGACTTCGTCAGTAGGTTACTTTAATTATCTGAGTATTTTTTATTAAATGCTACACTTGTTCATCTATCTACTGATTGTACGATTTTTCCCTATTTCACCATAATGTTATCACTTCGTTTGTGTAACGCAAATTTTTTACGGACCCTTTTTTATCACATAGCTTGTATCAGTATGAAATACTGAGTTGTTGCTAAATGTTATTTTTCTTAACTGCATGCTAGGCATGTCAACATGTGGTTGGTTTCATAACCCACATCAACCGTGAAACCCATCAACATCTAGATGGTCAAAATTTAAAAACATTTTTACATGAATTTGGAATGAAACTAAATCGCACATTAGTAGATCATTTTTACAACTTTACCTTCTCTGACACAGGTAAGTATTTATTCTTACTATAGAATTCTTTTCCTCTTCGAAATTAATTTGAAAAACTCAATGAGTTAGTTTCGTGCATCAGAGCTATTGATTTCATGTGGAGCGATCAAAAAGACACGTAAATCTTTATAGTAACGACTCACTGGTTGCAAAAAGAAGTCAACTCATCCCTGTCATAAATTTTCCCACCATCTGAGTAAAGGTCTCACGTAAATCAAAGTGTGATGTAACAAATCATTAACCTTTTAAAGAATAAGGAGTTCACTGTATATTTTACTCGGGTCTAATAACTTCGTCAGTGCATAAAGAAAGAATTTTTCAGAACAAATGAAGTTCAAAACTTAGTGAGATGGAGGTTGATTTTTTAAATTGGAGTACATAGTTCACGGTTTCAAAAAACCTTATGTATGAAAATGTTGACAGAATGTAATCGGATTGAAACCAAGTGTTAAAGCTTAGTCCCATATGTACGATTTCTTCCTCTTCAGAAAATGTCAAGCTATGAAGTTATGCTGTAGTTCCACATGTACTTCAACTGTGGGAATGCTGCCATCGCTTTGCCAATCCTCGCCTTTAGGTCTGCATCTGATCCTCCTTGTTCATCGATGGTGCTGCCCTCCTCAGGTACGTGAACGTTTCCACCTCTTCCGGAGATTCTCCATCAAGTGTGATTGGGTTGATGTTCTCCATGTTGTATTTAAAAATCGTGGTTATGTTGAGGCCTACTAATGCAGATGCTTCTGCTGCATTGGTGGTCATGACCTGCATTGGTTGGGGTGTATGGAATAGAATGGGTAGGTCATCAGCGAAGTACAAACCGTTTAGTTGCATGCAGGCTGTTTATTGTATTGCGTGCTTCCCGTCAGATGTAGAGGTCTTCATCATCCAGCCAACCACCAGAAAAATAAAGAGAGAGTAATCAGCCTTGTCTGACTCCGGTTCTCACTTGGAATGTATCTATCAGCTGTCTTCCGTGCATGGCTTTGCAGTGTAGTCCGTCGTATGAATTCCACATGATGTTGACGATTTTCTCAACTGCTCACTTTGAAGTATCGAAGAAGGTCCTATAAGTTTCTCATATCCACACTATCGAGTGCCTTGATTCCCTCTGCTCTTGTTCGGCTGTTGTTAATTGCTGTCTTCATCTTCATTTCTTGAATTTTGTGGGCACTTCACTATAATCGACTGAAGCCTTCCATGAGATTGATCTTTATCGTCGTCCTTGCTGTAATTGGTGAGTGCATGACATTGAATAACACTCGTTGTGATTTCCTCCTTTGTTTTGAGAGATGCTTTGATGATTCTGAATCAATAATGTTCCCATCCTATAAGTGTTTTACGTACCTCTTTGGATAGTATCAGTGCAACTCCCTGAGTGTGTGGAGCATTTTCCCCAGACTACAGAAGCATCTATTTTGAATCTATCCCTTTCTATCCAGCGTTGGTCCAGTGAGTTTTGCTGATTCGGAGAACCGTCAAGTTGTATTTCCTCATTTCCGTAACTATTTGACTGCCCCCCCCAGTCTCCCCCATTATCCGGACATTCCATGTACCTATAGCAATTGTTGTTCTGGTTGTCAAAAGGGACGTTGATATCGTAACTTCCGGAGAATCTCGACTTTCACCACGAGGCGTCATAATTCTGAGTGAAAATCGGTCAACTCCGAAAGCAGTGTTCAAGTGGTTTAACTTGTTTATTCTGGTTAGCGTTTCTTAGCAAGGTTGTTTTGCATGGGATAGGGTTGTTGACCCCATACCCAACCCTTCTCCCTTGTCTAAGCTTGGGACTGGCAGTAACTCCAGAAGAGCTACAGGCGAAGGTATATCCTGGAATATGATAACTCTGCTTTCAATTTCTCAGTTAAACAGATATTGAGTGCGGCTACGCGATGTGTATCAAATTACAAAAGGGAGGACGAATCATAGAGGATGGTTAATTAGAACAGTTACACGTTCCTTCTTTGGAATAAATTTTATCTACAGTGTATCCTTAATTTTGTTTCACATTATCAATGCTACGAAATATTCATCAATACATTTATTAGTTGACCAGACTTGAAGTAGCTGATACATTACGACTTTCAGAGTGTGTAGAGACATAAACTATGGCTCAGGTTATGTAATTCTTAAATGTTTAGAATCATATGCTGTAAGATTTTGTCTGTTGAGATCTCTGCTGTCAGTCATTCAGCTACAACGTAGGACCAGGCACATATATGCGTTGTTCCAAGTTGCCACACCTCATTAGCACAACAAGATGAACACCAGATTCACAGAAGTAGTTACTTCTGTGATAGTAATATGTCAAAAAAATGCATATAAGGATATGATACACAGAGAAAAAAAGGTATAAAGCAATTTTAATCTCGTCGTTTACGGGCAGATAAAGATTGCCTACATCTATAACATTGTGATCGATTCTGAGCCATGCCACGTAGAATCTCCAACCACTGGTTACAATAGTCGCGCGGACCCCAACCAAGTAGTCTGAATCTACCAACATCGCTAAGACCAGAAGTTAATGACTTTAATCTGCTGTCATATATATATCAAGGAATTTAATAAATCCACAAAACGTGATCGATCTAACTGATGACGAAGTTTGTTAAGTTTATTTTCCAGAAAAGGCGAGAACCGCACATATGTTTGTTATATACAAGCACTGTATGTTTAGTTTTACATGAGAATTTTCGAAGTTTCCGAGGTTAGTTCGTGCAGCAAATTAACTCAGGTCTGTACTTCTCGAAAATCCAGCAGTTTGCAGAACCTTAAATGTAATCGAACATCAGTACAACGCTTACCATGAATTACAGCTATTACCAGGTGTAACTGAGTAGCTTATTTAAAGGTACATTGTTCGGTACTTTATATTTAGCCTTTGAACATCTGACCGTGGTGCCAGGAAATATTAGACAACCTAAATTACACTAATTTGTCAAGTTTATGGAATATCCAAACATAACAGAGTGAATCACCTCTGCAAAAAGACATATTACTCCCATACTTAGTTACTGCTCTAAAATAGATGTTATTGTATACAAGTTGTGAACTAAATTGTCATTTATTTTTGTTTTTAGGTGGATTTGTTGCGATGCAAGATGTAACTGCCTACCGAGAAATTGCAAAGCATTTTGAGAGTCCAACTGTTAATGTTGTTTTTGATGTACTGTTTAAGCTGATGAATCTCATGCTAATTAAGCCAGAAAACGTACAACAAGTTGTTCAAGATTATTTGCAGTCAGGAATGCCAAGAGATTTGTTGATGAACTTCATTCAACTTAGAACCGATTATAAGTCAGCAAAACTACAAAATGTGATACAGTTCAAATCAACAAGATAATATTTTTTCAGTTATTTATTATTAACAATTCGTGTTCTTCAAGTACTCCATAATTTCTTCATTACTTGCACCATTTTTAAACATTTCAGTTATTTTTTGTGAATATCTGTTATTAAATAAAACTTCAGCTGTTAGTGGTCCTTCCTCAACCAGCTTTGATCGCCATGAAACGTAAGGTTTTAGTTCACATTTATCTAAGTCATTAGGTACAATAAAATCCAAGTGTGTTTCAGGAGAAATAATTTTTTGACCATATATTTCCATGCATGTTGTTGGTTCTCTGAAAACTAAAATTTAGCAGTTAAGATGCCGTACCTGGGAATCCAAGGGTATTTTGCACGAGCTTTGCTCTTTTTTAAGTCTAACATCCAGTGGTATCTTGTCTTATATGCAATTTTCTGGCGAAACATTAAAGGTCCCATTGCTACATTGATAGTTCGTATTGATTGTGATTTGTTGGAAGAAATTAAAGAACTTGGGACCAACCTGGTACACTGCATTACCTAGGGAATCATGTTATAAAATCTGTAAGACGATTGTAAGCTAAGATGCAATATAATTACCACTACATAATAATAAACTTTGGGATCGCACCCGTGAACACGGAACTATTCAATAATTAAGTTCTCATAATAGATCACGCTTGACTACTGTATATTTTGTGGCTTATCACCAAATATTCATGCCCAAATAAAATTGAGTCGTCTCGAAACTATAGTAAAGTTTAGTCAAATTCAGTCACAAATGTGTATCACTCCAAGTTGCCAAGATTAGGAGCATATGTGAGTGGCAACAGAAAACTAGAAGTAAGAAGTTCATCTCAAAAATAATAAAGAATAACTCACGAGAAAACTCATGGGATGGCATATCAAATTTGTAAAATATGGAGTAAATGCAATTGCATCACTGCAATCGGTTTTGAACCACAACCTCTAACTATAAATTGTGCTGATTGGGCAGACCCTGATCAAGAAGCTTACTCATTTGGACGCAAATTGGACCAACAGTTAATAAATTAATATGCCGATCTAATGTTTTGATCTGCATGTTTCTGCTTTTCTTAGTGTTAGTCAGCATTGTAAGTCCGGTTACGAAGTATTGAGGATAAGGTTAAGTTGCTGTGCAAAATGTATTGTAGGTTGGTGAGGCTACAAAATTCCAATCCACCCAGATGGTTGAGGTATGTGCGCCAATTTGGAGTGATAAGTATTCATGACAAATTCTACGTCGTGACATACCAGAGGATGACTTACACACTACCTAGAAAAGTAGGAGCACCATTCGGCAATCTAAAGGGACTTCTTACAAGCGAAGAATTAAATGGAATCGGTCTCTGTACTATATAAACTTACATGTTTGTATAAAAAGCATTTTGGGCTGAAAATCCGATACCAATCAGGAGAGCAAAGACTTCATAAAACGATAACAGTAACTGGAAACTAATAGACAATACGTTGCTACACTACATTTTTTTCTTGGGCTTTAGGGGCCGGATAGTGCTGGTCTCCATCTGGTCGACTTTATCAGTAGCCTTGCAAAATAAGTGAATATCATCGAAGGGATAAAATATAACATAAAGGAAATTCTGTCTAAATATCAAGGGAGTCGTGATCCAGAGTTTTAAGCACAACTAAAAGCTTTCTGGATTAGCGATTACCTAACAAAACAAGTTGGGTAGTACAGACGATTTGGGATGACCTAGCATGTACAATATCAAGTACGACATTGATAATAGCAAACTGCAACTAGTGGCTTTTTATATATAGGGGAAGTCACCTTATTAATGAATAACAATAGCCTTGTTCGAACTGCGAGAACGGTAGCACTTGACACCGGATTGAATAAATTGCTGCTCAGTCCTTTGAAAACGACAGGCTAGCAAATATTTTGTGATGTACTGTGACCCCAATTATGATGTCAACTAACTTTCTCTTACGAAAATGGGATTCTGACTAAATACAGGCAAGTATATTATTGTGTGTGACGTAGCTGGTCTTTGAAAACTTTACTTAAAATGTCATTCAGTCGGCCATACTGGTGAATAAAAAAGATAATGCACTCAACCCAACCAATGAATCAGATTTCAAACAGGATCCACCAGACCGTTTATACTCAAAAGTGACTGTGGAGATTTCGAAAAACCCATGATAAAAGGGTTGGGAACCGACAACTTTTAAACAGGGCTTTCAAATTGGTATAAAATGAGTAGAAAATCGCTTGTTACGAGAAAAAAAGAGACAAATTCCATGCACGATGAGAAGTGTTTATCTTCAATACCTTTACCAAAGCGTTTGGTATTGTCATAAAGTTACGTTACTTATACGACCTTAGAAATTTAACACAAAGGATTAGTCCAATTGTTGGTTAGTGACAAATGAGTAACTTCAAGTTGCCTAGGAATATGTACAAAGTCGAGTAAAATAGATCAGCAAGGGTGTGGTATACAGAACTGATTAGAATATAGAGGCTTATGGACTTAACACGAAATTAAAGAAACAACGGTGGACAGCTTGCAATATGTCATGGTTAAGGTTAATAATGAGCAGCATTTGCTAGATTTGTTTATGAAGACGCCGAAAATTTACAGGCATGACTAGACAAAAGAAGAGAAACAAATATCAGTGGTTATTAGAATGACGTGAAATCTCTTATTTTTTCGACGAAAAATACCAGAAAACAAATAAAAGATATGTCGGTCGGCAGGATTTTCAAAGTTGACTGGGTATCTTTGAGGTAATACAATACTCTATGGGCGAGACAATATTGTCTCGTGTATATTTCTACAAAACTCATCACTATGACTACAAGCCAAGGGTTTCTAGTAGAGGAGCTAGGAAAATCTAAACGCTGGATCATCAATAACTTTGTATCTTGATGGAAAAAACAACCATAATTCTAAACCTTAACGTCTGACATTAACCTGGATTTTTACCCCGACCATTTCTCTAAGACTATAAGAAACAACCCACTGTTCAGATTCCTGTTATAAGGATAGTAGGTCGTTTAAATTTTTAGTCCTCGCAACCCTTTAACAGGTGGAAATTCAGCTTATCTATGTCAAAATACTTTACCTATTGCGACCTTATCCTTGTATGTGACATCGGGCGCCACGGCTTTTTGCCAGGACTAACACAGGCCATCACGCCTCCTGTCCTTTCCAAACTGAAACTGAAATGAATTCGCAAATTTTGCATTTTGACTGGTCTCTCAAAATTATCAGCACACTGTAGTTTTACTGGACATTTTGGGAAAGTATTGGTCCCTGAAGGGAAAACATCGAAATGTATTCGACTTTCGTTTACAATCAATAGGACTAATACACGTGTGAAAAAATGTTTAGTTCCAATCCCATAGATTCGAAACTGCGGTATCCATGTTCTTCATGCCAATGTAACACTGTATTCACTGTAGACTACACAGGATTCATTTTAGTAAGGTGGCACTGGTGGGGGTTTTTTATTTATCAAATGAATACCAAACACGAAAAATTTGTTAAAAGCAATATATGGCTAGTCTTATATCTACCAAGCTAAAAAACTAAAAGTGGAAACCAGAGACTTTGAGACATTAAAGTTTAACCTTCAGCTTTTGGTGGGTCTTTGTATCTATACAAAAAGGCTATAGCTTTGAGGTATCTTGTGTTAGGGAAATGCGAGAGAATCTGGAAGAGAAAATAAAGATTAAAAAAGTGAATGGACGACTCGTTAAGCACTCATTGTGCACCTATATTCAGTGGTCCAAATAACTGAAGACAATTAAAAATAATACAAGAGTGGGATCAAGGCAATCTGACAGTCGAAACTAGAGGTTGATAAGGTACGGTTTTGAAGGACGATAATAAACTCCTTCAGTATTTGTGAAGGACAACTAGGGTCCAATATCGTACGATATTGGACATAGCTACGCAAAGTTATCTTCACGACATGAGAGACAAAGTACAGAAGCGTCACCGACGGAAGAAAGAACACGTATGTACGACTTTAAAGTGATTATTGTTCTTGCATTATCCATAGGTAGAGTCTTTCGTGTTCAAGGATATAACCGTAAGTTCAGCTGCAAGTAGCTTGTTGTGCAAAACAAGTTTCCTAGATATAGTAACGTTTTTCTTCATTAAATTTTAGAATTCACAAGAATTATTTGAGTCTCCATAGCCCAACAGGCTTGGTGGAGAGAATGAATACGTGGAATGCCTGGTCCGTGACAATGGCAATGACTGCTAGCCAGTCCGATGGAAACGTAAGAATACTGCCAGACATACCGTATTCTGAACAAAATCTCATCCGGAACATCTCTAAGGAATCTCGCGAGGCGTTTTTCCGTGGACGAAATATCATTGTGCAAGGTGTGCCGGAAAATATGGACCCAACTCAAGCAAACTCTGATATTCGGGAACGGAAATTCATTAAGCATTCCTTAAAACTCAAGAACATATTGACTCAACAGGTAATGCGACTAGCCAAGAGAGAAGGAGACTCTAGGCCCCGGCTTTTGAAGATAACCTTCCCCTCCTCCCACATGGCGGCTGCAACTCTGGAAGCATTTCGTGCCAATAGACGTCGGTTGCCAACTGGCATCCATATGCATCCGGATAGGCCCCACGACAGCAGGATCAAGCACAAACGAAAGCTGGAGCTGACAATTCCACTCGTGGACTGTCTCGATCAAAAAAAACGTGTAAAGGACAGAGACCACCAACTCGGTAAACATCGTATAAGTAGGCTACCTGTCCACTCACGCACGCCTCATATAGACAAACAGGAAGTAGCTCACACATTCTAAATTGAAAGCATAAACTGCTTATACACGAATGCCGCGAGCTTGCCAAACAAAATGGATGAGCTACGTGAACTTAGCAACGCTAATGATGCCCATCTGATAGGAATATCCGAAACTTGGATAACGTCTCAGTTTACGAACCAGGAGTTAGCAATAACTGGGATGTCTTTATTTCGCAACGACAGAAAAACAAGAATGGGGGTGGTGTAGCACTATACATACGGTCATGCCTGGATGCGCACCAACTTCACAACCAAGAGTTTCTCAATCTTGATGAGTAAGTATGGTGCTCAGTAAGATTGTCTACCACCTCGAGGTGTCTAGTTGGGGTCATTTACAGGAAGCCCACTGCCGACATCGAGTATGACAAACGTCTGCTGGAAGGATTAACTCGCTCTACGCGTCTCGGATTCTCTCATATCCTGATTCTGTTCTTCAACCTTATCGGCGACCTGGGATTATTCGAAAATGTGAAGTCGGCAACCCGTTGGAGAAACAGTCAGACGCCGTCGCGCCTAGACTGGGTATTCACAAATGAAGAATTCCTAGTTGACGACCTCTCAATCCTGGATCCCCTGGGAAAAGTGATCACGCCGTCTTATCATTCAGCTTTGTCAGCAAGATGGAGCTACGATATCCTACTAGCAACAAGCGCTGGAACTTCAAACGTTTGAATGTGTTAGCTTTACAGGACTATCTACAACAGGTGGATCGGGATGTTCACCCTCAACTTGAAGTGGATGCTCATTGGGATTTTTTACTGCACACGATCTTATGTGCTATTGAGCATTCAGTTCCTAAAATGGTCCCAAAAAGCTACAAGCAACCTCCAATCATCAAGAACCGCACTCGTCGTTTGCTAAGCCGCAAAAGGCACTGTTGGGCTGAATATAAACGAACTGATAACAACGGCGCGTACAGGCAATACAAACATATAAGGAACATATGCACAAAGGCGATAAGAGAAGACAGGCTTCAGATCCAGACCAAGCTTATCGATAAATTTGTCTCCAATCTGAAGAGCTTATTCCGTTACGCAGCTTCTCTTCGACAAGGCAAAACTGGAGTTTCCCAACTGCTTGGTCCTAATGGCCCAACCAATAACGACAGTGATAACGCTAACCTTTTGGCTGAACAATACTCCCGGACATTCCAGCTGACCCACATCAACCATACTGACGAAAGCTTCACCTGCACCTGTACAGGACTTTTCGAAGTTGACCTGAGTGCTGACCTGGTGCTCCGTAAACTGCAGCACCTAAGAAAAGACACTTCTCCTGGTCCGGATATGGTTTATTCCGCTGTATTGAGGGAAGCAGCTTCAATCCTGGCGACACCACTTAGCGTGATGTTTGCACACTCGCTAAGCAGAGGCAAACTACCGGAAATATGGAAGCTGGCCCACATCACACCAATTTTCAAAGGAGGTCGACGCAGTGAACCCTCAAGCTACCGACCAGTGGCCCTTCTCTCCATACCTTCCAAAATTATGGAATCCTTAGTACACGACGGTATGCTAGAATACTTATCATCCTCAAAGTTCTTCTCACCTCAACGGCATGCTTTCAGAAAAGGTAATTCTTGTATGACCAACCTGCTGACTGCGGTGGATAGATGGACAACCATCCTTGATCGCAAGGGGAAGGTTGACGTCATCTACCTGGACTTCCCAAAAGCTTTTGATAGGGTCAACCATGAATGTCTTATCAAGAAGCTTGGACGGTTGGGTATAAAACCCCCATTAATTGATTGGCTCTCTTCATATTTAGAAAACCGACACTTTAAGGTCAGGGTTAACTTCACTCTCTCTCAGGCTATGGAATGTTCTGGTGGGGTCCCCCAGGGCTCAATACTAGGACCTCTTCTCTTCTTGATTTATATTAACGATCTTCCTCAACAAGTTTCATCTGACTTATTGCTTTTTGCTGATGATGTGAAAATTTGGAGAGAGATACGTAATCATAATGATATACTAGTTCTTCAGGAGGATCTGACTCGACTTCAAAGTTGGGCAGACGACAACGGACTTACCTTCAACACTTCAAAGTGCAAGGTAGTCCATCTGAGACATGTTGCAGACTATAGTTATAACTTAGGTAACTCCCCTCTAGAAGTTTCCCAAGTTGAAAAAAGATTTAGGAATGTTGGTATACTACGACCTAAAATCGTATGCGAACTGTGACGAAAACGCCTCTCAAGCAAACCTTGCACTGGTAACATTGAAGCGCATTTTTGGCCAGTTTGACGGTAGAACCTTCCATATAATCTTCAACAGTTTTATTCGTCCCCATTTAGAGTACGGAAACATAGTATTTCCTCTCTCCCTCCAAAAGGATAAGGACACTCTGGAACGTATACAACGTCGAGCCACGAAATCAGTTCGGGGACTCAAATTCAAACCTTATGAAGAGCGCCTCAAATCACTTTGCCTTTACCCGTTAGAGTACAGGCGTCTTAGAGGTGATCTTCTTATGACTTATAGTATCCTTAATACTTCTGGTCATCCCCTTAAACAACTTCTTAAGCTTAGTCATAACACTAACCTCAGAGGTAACACCCAGAAATTGGAGACCCTACATAGCAGAACAGACTGCAGACACAACTTCTACTCCGTTAGAGTTGTCAAGTGCTGGAATTCGCTGCCGACTGAGCTAGTCCAAGCGACCTCCCAGGAGTCCTTTAAGAGGAAACTTGACTTATTCTTAAGGACTAAGGATAACATATTATTATGATTTACCAAATTCTTTTTTTCCCTCTATTATCGTTCATATACCTAGGTTCTTGCCTGGAGGTATTGGTGATCCACTGCTACCAGACACGGAAGCCCGTTAAGCGAAAGCTTCTTCTATTCCGTCCTCAACCATTTGAACCATTTGAACATAAGGAGCATTGATGCTCTACCATCTGCCAACTGCTCATAACGTTGTACATTGATAAACTTTTTGTTCTCAATAAAAATTTGGAAACTATACCATACTTTACGTACTTTACATTATTCGTGCGCTGTGTTGTGGGAATGAAGGCGAACACAGGAGGCGGTTGGGGTAAATACATCGGTGTGTATGTAGTAGAAAAGTAGACAATGTAGCGGATATTTAGGCTAAAAATCTGCAATTTAGCGACATTTGAAAAACAGAGCGACAGAAAGGGGAAATTTCGCTTTATTTCCCCCGGACAGGCTAAAACGCAGACATTTTGGCGCATTTCCCCTTTATTTACGACTTATTTTCTAATGCATTTTCTGATTTATTTCCCCTTTGTTCACCTTTACTTCCCCTTTATTGGTTATTTGGGGTTGTTCAGATCACATTTATGTATTGAATTCTGAAACTAACAGTCTGTGATACTCATTTCCTATTAGTCTTTGGTGAGTTGATAGTTTCTTCTTTAATGACTCATGTGAAGGTCCGGATATAAATCCTTCAGGTAGTACGTTCCAAGTGTTGATTACTTACACCTCAAACTGTGCTTAGTGGAATCAAAGGACTACTTGTGAGTACGAAATACTTAAAAAGTTTTTAGACATCTTATGACAAAACTTATATTTCTTTTCCTGAGGATTTGCTTCTAGGTAGCAGAAGAGCATTCTTGACGATGGAAAGAGACTATGGAGTAACACAGAGTAAGCATCCTCGTCAAGCCTGTTTCAAGGGTTTTTTCAGAGAGTGTTGCCACTACTACTTCCCATGAGGTCTTTACTAGCTTGCTGGTTCTGTTTACGAAAATGTACGCACGGACTTTCGGGCTAGCTCGTTACTGTTTCATCTTAAATGAATACCCTCCTCAGTGTGGTTTAGCATTAGATCATATGAGCAATCCTGAAGAAGTCCTGAAGAAGAGGATTATGGGTGATATAATACATCAGAATCATATCCGTCGTAACGCTTTTGCATAAGTTGCAAGGGATTTAGGCTAGCTAAATGGGGTTTTGGACATAGGTAAAGGTGCTTTACTTTGAACGCGTTCCAAGTGAGTGGTGTCATTCTCAAAATAAGGAAACGTGGTGCAGACGTTTTTCCAGGTCAGGTGAAAATGTCACAGGTATTTGTGGCTTGACAACGCTTTAACCAGTAACACCTTCTACTATGAATCGTAACCACCTGGTGTAATAGAAAATCGGGAGCTAAGAGGTTCGAAAATGTACATTTGATAGGCTATCAATATGTCGAGGATTTACTGATCCAGACTGACTAACTATTGCAGGGAATATTGAGCACGGCCTTCCCACTCGTGATCTGGTACGGATGCATGACCGCGCGCCTTCAGCTAGGTGAGTCCACCAAAACTAATATGGTCAGTATTCAGTGTTGAAGACTTACAGAACTACTGATTTTGGGGATTTATTAACCACTACAAGGGTATTGGCGAAGTACTGAATACAATTTTTATATTTCTCGAGTTAAGTTATATAATATGCTGGGATGAAACCGTAAGAAAGGGCAAGCCTTATCGTCTACAGATCTTCAACAAGAAGAGGAACCTTAAGCATCAAAACGATTGATTCCTAAGTACTGTGCGGTAGTGGAAAGTATGATAATAGAATATCATAGAAAATAATTTGTTGATGGGATATAATTGATGTTTACCATCGGCATTCCCTATTTATTGATATTAAATTGAGGGTTTCTGGTAGTGCAGTAGTATGTCTTACGTAAGTCCTTGTGGAGAGTCAAGATATCGTCATGGTTAAGAACGTTTTAATGGAGCTGTACTTACTGATAATTCCTCTGTATGTTGTCTGTCGCTTGATTCGAGTTCCAAATACATTGTGTTCTGTGGAACTCAATGTGTTATCTTTTACTTTCTGACTGGTCTATACATGACGATGAAATTAGCAGTCATACAGTTCTGGAAATTGCTAGTTGGAATATTGAATTCAAATACCTTAGGATTATATGTGTAGCCAGAGCATGGGAGTTTCTAATAAGCCAGCTAGTCAGTCAGCTACAATGTAGGACCAGGCATATTTATGCATCGGTTCAAGTTACCATACCTCGTTAACACAACAAGATCAACACCGGATTCATAAAAGTAGTTGATTTAGTGGTGGTAGTACATAAAAGATAGGTTGTATATAGGGATATAGTACAGGAAGGAAGAGAGATATGAAACAATTTCGATCCCAAGGTTTAAGGAAAGATAAAGAGTGTATGTACCTACACCAATGTGATCGATTCTAAGCCATGTCAATCAGAGTCTCCAACCATTGGTTACGGTAGTCACGCGGATCCCAACCAAGTAGTCTGCATCTGCCAACATGGCTCAGACTAGAAGTTAGTGACTTCAAACACTGATGCCACGTTTGGGTTTGGCCGCCCCTAACTTTCTTCCAACCATCTCCTACGCTAATCAGCATGGCGCACATAGCGCAGTATAGTCGTCCCTTAATTGATAGACGGATATCTCGTCTTCGCCATAGGTGACGTAAGTTGGCAAAAGCCAAACGAGCTTTCTGAAACCGTGCTGGGATTTTGTCAGACACCAACCCATTAGGGCTGATCAGACTTCCAAGATAAGTGAAGTTGTCCACGCGTTCGACTACTTCACTTCCTATTCTTAGTTCAGATGTTGACGCAGGCCAGTCCTGGAGTAACAATTTACATTTGGATGGAGAGAAACGCATCCCAAACATCCTGGCATTATTACTCAGTTCTAACAGAAGACTCTGCATTTTGCCAGCGTCTTCACCAAACAAGACTATGTCATCTGCGTATTCTAAGTCGATAAGTGAACCTCCTGGTAGGAGATCAATTCCTGAAAATTAAGTCGACGAGAGTGTTATTTCCAGCAACAGGTCTATAATTAAATTAAACAAAAATAGAGGTAGTGGACAGTCTTGTCGGACACCACTTGAGGTTGCGAAATCATATGACAGTTCGCCATAAGCTCTCACTCGACTGGCAGTGTTCGAGTAAAGAGCCTTCACAAGGTTTATGTACTTCTCAGGTACACCTTCTAACGACAGACACTGCCACAGAACCTCTCGGTCTACAGAGTCAAATGCTGCTTTCAAGTAAAAAAAACGCTATCATTGTCGGACGCCGATAAGCATGTCTGTGCTCTAAAACTTGACGAATGGTGAGTATGTGGTCGATACAGCCACAACCAGGTCTGAAGAGAGCCTGATTTTCTCGTGTTTGGAGTTCACGAGTCTCAGTTAGGCGCCCGATAATTAATGGGTTTGGTATTTTAGATGCTATGTTAGTCAGACTAATTCCTCTATGGTTATCACAGGATGATTTTGACCCCTTCTTATATATAGAGACAATCAGAGATTGTGACCAGTCACATGGGATTACGTCCAACTCCCAGATTTTAGCTAGAATATTAGTCAATCTAGTCGCTAAAATTGGCCACCATATTTAAAGATCTCTGAAGCCAATCCATCAGGATTAGCTGCTCTTCCTCGTCTCAGATTGGTTATAGCCTTTTGAACTTCAGATGGGGTCGGGGGCCTACTTCAATGTACCTTTCAGGTTTTCTGGGAATAGTGGGTAGTTGTGCAGTAGCTGAAGGCCAGCTGAACTGCTCCTTAAAGTGTTCCGCTCATCGTTCTAAACGTCAGGGCTGAGAGCAGATAAGGATTCCGTCTTTTTCCGAGATTGTTTCGCTTACACTTGGCTTATTAATCCCGGTTTTTTTTATTAGTCTGAAAAGTTGCCTGGTTTTTTCCACAGCCTCTGCCTTTCCCACCTCTTTCACTTTCGTTGACTACCACTGCTCACGATCGTTCCTTGGACTTTTAGTTAACCTAGATCTGATTTGCTTTCGCTCTTCACCATATTCGGAGCCTGATGGGATGAGAATCCATTAGACTAAGAAGAAATCCATTGGCTTTTCGTAACCATTTAGTTCAAATCACTAATTGATGTCGTTGCTGTTTCCACAGCTGTTTGTATGTCTTTCCAAGCAGCATCTGGGTCAGTCTCGTTTACAGAACTGCCTAGATGTGAACTCAGTCGTTCCTGGAATTTACATTTGGCTTTCTCGTGCTCCAGTTCAATCATAATGGGTCTTCTTAGTGTAGTTTTCCTGCGTCCAATGAGGCGCAGACAAATGCGTGCTCGTAATGAAGCGTGGTCAAAGTCTAGATAAGCATTCCAATACGAGCGACAGTCTTCTATCCAGCATCTCCAACGATGACTGATGGCAATGTGGTCTATTTGAGTCCATCGTTGGTTTGGTGCAGGTGGTCGCCATGTTAGGTGATATTTCTCCTTATGCTTAACATTAATGCTTGCTGAAAATAGACGGTTGTCTGAGCATAGTTGCAACAGACGATCACCATTATCGGTTTGTTGAGCCGGAATACTAAAATACCCACCTAAATGTCTTTCTGTTTGATTTAAGCTGCCTAATTGGGCATTAAAGTCACCTGATACGAGTACAGTGTCTGAGCGTTTAGCTTTTTGAAGAAGTTCAGAGAGCTTTCTGTAAAAGTCATCTTTCACTTCATTATGGCTGCAGTCAGTGGGAGCGTAGGCAGAAACAGAGAGAAGGCAACGACGTGAGTCTATCCTTCCAAATTCTTACGGAGCCATTTAGCCGGATAGCACACAGGCGACTGTTAACGGGGATCCATTCTAATAGTGCTTGTTCTGCCCTTGTACTAAGTGCTATGCCTATACATGCAAGTCCGCGAGAACTAGCCAACGGGTCGCCAGGTACACGGAGGGTGTATTTCGTTGGCTGTCCTTTTTGGCGAGGTGAGGTCAAGTGAATGACCATACTGGGATCCTGTATGCGTGTTTCGGAGACACAGCATACATCAATGGCACGAGATTCTAGGGTTTTAGCTAATGAGGCCTGTTGACCGATTTGGCATAGGGTACGTACGTTGTAGGCTCCAATGTGTAGTTTTGAGAGAGGTTTTAGTAGACCTGGGACAGTGTTTAGCTCACTAGAATCGTTGGCCATGGTGACACTTGAAGAGGAAACCGAAAGAGGAAGTTTAATGTTGAAAGTCGAGGTAGAAGGAATAGTAAGAATTGAAGAAGGAGATTGATTATGAATACAGTGGTCTTGAGTGCTGTTAGAGTTATGAGGGCAGTTATCACTTCCCGGTTGCCCACACCGTGGAAGGGTTCTTCTAGGAGTACCTGAAAAGGAAATTAGGTTGAAAGTGGTCTTTATGACCTGTGAACGTGACCGCAGTGCCCAAGTGACAGCTGCTTGAGGTCGGTCACACACGACCTTTTTGTGGGTGGTTTTTGTGTTAGCTGCGTTCTTGTTGGGACCTTACCACCGGAGACGGATATCTGTGGGATAGTGCGAGGTGTGCATTTTTAGGGCCGACCTTTTCTAACCCAAACCATCCTTGTGGGAAGGCAGCATCGCTGTCATGCCGGTTGTCTGAAGGAAACACCTTACTGCTGTCACACCTCTGTGCAGTCAGCAGTACGACTTCGCCTTGGGACCTTGGGTTTGCTGCTTTTAGTCTTACCATTCTTCAACCAACCTGCCTGGCATGGTAGGACCTCGAGGAACGATTGTTCCAGTCAGTATAGCTCGATTGTTTCATCACGATAGGCAAGCCCGACCACCACGTCAAGGTAGCAGCAACGGTCGGGAGTTTCTAATAAGGTATTTACTAAAGCGTATCTAATAAAATTTATTTGATAAGATATATAATAAGATATCTAATATAGTATCGATAGATATTGATATTAATAATATTATTATTCAGCATGATGGTTCAGGGATATCGCCTTGTGGCACCCCACTTGTTAGTGGAAACTTATCAGACAAGCTAAAATGAACTCTGACAGTTTAAGATCTTCCCTCCAAAAGTAATCTATAACTAATAAATGCTCAAAATAACTAGCTCTGTAAGTCTTCGACATCGATGCTTAACTCATTAGTTTTACTGGAAAAAACCTAGTTGTGGGTGCTCGGTCACGCACCAGATCACAAATGGTTTCTCCATGTCACTCATCCCTTGCAACTGCTAGCCAGCATACATCAAACGCCTATCGACATATCGATAATTTTTTGAATAAATCTCGGTTCTCCTTCGTTCCTGATTTCTATTGGGACTGAGTACGTAACCTTTCGACTACAGAGGTGATATGGACAAAAGCGATGTCAAGCCATAAATACCCGTGATATCATTTGATTCACATAGGCCTCCAAGACTTCGATGAAATTTCCAGTTGACCATCGAATTACCTACCTTAAACTATTCGTCACTCGTGAGTGCCTGATGAAATTGTATTTAAACTTATTGATGCAACAGAAATTCAAATTTCGACAACAAGTTTACACGTAACATCTCGTTAATGGAATTGTAACAACCCAGTCAAACCAGAAATCAGGAATTTAGGAGTACGGAGATTTATTTGAAAAATTATCGATATGTCGATAGGCGTTTGATGTATGCTGGCTAGCAGTTGCAAGGGATGAGTAACATGGAGAAACCATTTGTGATCTGGTGCGTGACCGAGCACCCACAACTAGGTTGTTTCCAGTAAAACTAATGAGGTCAGCATCGATGTCGAAGAACTACAGAGTTATTTCTTTCGTGGATTAATTTGACCGTACGCTTGTGTTTCAGATTTTATCGGGTCTGAGTGGACAAAAGGTCCATGCTACACGGTCTTCTTGAGAGGAAACCACATGATGAATTAGGCTGCATTTGGCTTTCAAGGAGATGGCCGTTTTAAACTATATAGAAGGACATAATCTTTTATCCAGGAAACAAAATGGTTTCCGGAAATGCCTATCACGTCTTTGATTTCCACTGGAGATGCATGACTACCCATGTCAATATCCTCGTTAGTTTTAACGGAAATTTCACTCTTCCGTCAATCACAGTAGGGTGTTTAACGCGTCCTGTAACAGCACATATAACACTTCCACATTCTTCACTATTAGTACTTGTGTTACCAGCGCAACCACTATCGTTCTTTTTACAGGCCAGCGGTAATAGGCTCATAGCCTCTTGGATTATTAACGTCCTGTTTGTACAGCAAAACATCCAGAGCCAATGCGAGTTAGGCTACGAGCATCTTTTGTACGCGGCGGGGACTTAAACGGGTACACATCCTATGGAACCACTTTTTACATTCGCCATATTGTATTCATTCATCCACAGGGAATAAACGTATTTACAAGTAATGCCAAATATTGTGATCAGATTAGGATTTAAAACTCAAACAGCGAAATTTCAAAGCATAACCGAAATACTTCGAATAAAGTAGACCAAGAATGCTTTTTGATACAACAAGCATAAAAAAGCAACGATGACCACAACAAATACGAAATCATTGCCCTTTTTGAAACACTGGAATTCTCTACCAGAACACACAATACCACCACCTTCTGTTGATATATTCAAAACGAGATTGGACCTTCACAGTGTAACAAACTGCAAGGATTAATATAGGTCAGTACACCTCTTATCGTTCTTACTGAAGACTGAAACATAATATCATTAAAGATTCGTCCTATACCACGCATCACTACGGTGGCATCACTTTCGTTCCTTGAAGGATGGACGTTATCAGACATAGTGTGGCTGAACTTTAGTCAAATTAAGATTGTCCTGATGTGACCGCTCTTGTAAACCCCTACGAGTTATCGAGGTGACGCACCAATCGTTATACAACGGTTTGACCTTCAAGTGCTCAGTGACCTCCATCAGTGGACGAAGCGTTGCTGCATCGTTGCCTTGCTTATTCTTTTATTCCTTCAGTACTCTTGTCATGTTAGTGAATGGTGACAGTGACGTAGTGGGGGAAGCTGCTAAGTTTCACAAGCCAGGCGAAAATTATAGTTCTCCGGGTTATGTTGTGACAAAAGATACTATGAGGTTATTGAAAGAACACATGAAGCAAACCGGTGGTATAGTAGTTACCAGGTTTCCTCCTGAACCAAATGGTATTTTACACATCGGCCACGCAAAAGCAATTAATTTTAATTTTGGCTATGCAAAGGTTAGTCGATACCATTGGGGTCTATTATTTTTAGAAACATGGTGGCATAACCTACTTGCGATATGATGATACAAACCCTGAAAAGGAAGAGGCTGAGTTTTTCGAAGCTATTGAGGACATGGTTCGATGGCTGGGTAAGCTTTTAATAAATTAACAGTTGTCAGGGTTTACTCCGCACAAAATTACTTATGCCTCGGATAATTTCCAACAGTTATACGAATGGGCAATTAAGTTAATCAAATTGAAGTTAGCTTATGTTTGCCATCAGGCCGTAGAAGAAATACGAGGTTTTAACCCACCACCGTCGCCATGGAGAGACAGACCGATTGAGGAATCCTTGCGATTGTTTGAGGATATGAAAAACGGCAAGGTATGCATATTCCATATCGGTTATGGATATTTGGCAAATTTATTGCCATATATCTTTTACATAGCCTTAGAAATAAATTTTCTTGGTTGAAAAAGCACCTTAGTATCGTGGTTATAGTAGACTGTAATATGAAGACTCTTGTAATTCGTACTCTCAACACTTCGAATTGCGAAGATAGTATAGTATGTAAAATTAAACCAGTACTCGTAACACAAAGTGCATTACGTATTTCTCACAGTGAGTTCCAAACCCGTTTTTAGTCAGCGCCGTAGAACATATGTAAATGTACTAGGTGTACCTGATAGCCTGTATCTCTTGCATCACGAAATCCAAATTAACAAGTATTTTATTCATGATATCCCAATGAGTAGGGTAATACATTTCTGATGTTTCAAAACATATTATCGGATTCTCAGTGCAATTAGTAGAGAATTCTTCGCGGTAGTGTAATGTCGATACAAATAATACCACATCGAATCTGGGATTACCCGAGTTTTAACCATATGCTATTCAGTTTTAATGCTCGCAGGGCATAACCGCTTATGAAAGCTTAGGTTGACGTACAAACGTGGTTTCTAGTCAATAATGCCAGAATGGGGGATTTTAATACAGTGGTCATAAACTGTTCGCTCTAAATTTTAGACTACCTTGCCGACTCGTGTACGTGAGGACTGCCATTCGGTGCTGCAATTTAGATGTAAGTATACAATTTGATGTTCGTATACTACATATCACTTATACTACTAGTATAAAACGATATGAATTCCACACTTGTCCGTAGTTTGTTCGTTTGTTTCCACCTAAAAATCAAAATTTTGAAACTATATCTGGATTTCCGACACTATTACGTGTTACTTCTGTTTTTAACTAATAGATGGTTTTAAATGAACTGGAGAGTATATCCTTTAACATTGCATTACCTTGTATGCTTCCGTAATTCGTCACTGCTATTTAGATTGACGAAGGTATGGCTACTTTACGTATGAAAGTGACATTGGGCGATGGAAAAGTCGATCCAGTAGCTTATCGCATCAAGATGACTCCTCATCATCGTACTGGTACTGAATGGTAGGTTATTTACTTTTCCCTATTCTATGTTACAATTTAATTTAGGTGTATTTACCCTACTTATGACTATACTCATTGTTTGTGTGATTCCATCGAGAATATTACACATTCATTATGCACTAAGGAATTTCAGTCACGGTAAGTAACATCAAATAATGGTACATGTATATTTATTTATTTATTTAAACAAATATTGGTACAAAGGGGCATCGAATACATATGCCCCGCACAAATCTCGTTCGATTTGTGTGAGGGCTGTGATACTGCCTAGGTGCCCGAACTGAAGCAGGTGGTTTTCTTAGGGGGCAACACCCGGAGCCTTTGACCTAAAAGTCTAACCCACAAGGCAGTGGAGCATCGTAAGGAGATGCAGTCCCATGGTAGCAGGTGATCAACGATTGATTCATACGCCATTTGTTTCCTCAGGATACTGCAGCCCATGTGCACCATTGTTTTGGAATCAGGGTTTTCCAACTCCCCTAGGTGTACTTTCCATGTCCATCAACCCGGTTAAAGCGCTGGAAATTCGCTTTTCGTCCTCTCAATTTCGTAAACAACACCACTGTTGTGAGAAGGCAGTGAATAGGGCTTCCTTGGCAAAGGCTACATACGCGTGGCCATGTGAGCATTTCGAGAGGAAGAGCGGACCCTCCCCACTCTCGGCCGTACCAGGGCATTTGGGGGCCCATGTATATTGCTTAGATTTTTGTCATTCCCTATTAAAAAAGTATTTGTATGTTGTTAGAGCTTAAAATATATGATAGTGAATTTGGATTTTTTTCCTACTAGACATAAAACAGGTTTTTAAAATGCATCATTTATAGTATGTTACCCGTACAAAATGATTGCCCTTATGAAAGATTTATTGTACTGAAAAGGCGTAATAGAAAAAGTATGTTCATCAAACCATGTCAGATTATCTGTATTATCTGATTGTTAGTTCAAATTGTTAACAGAACTATGGATTTCCCGGTTGTATCCATACTAAGTCATTGAATTTGACTGAGCAGTAATTGCTGAAATTGGAGATAGAGCGCATTACATTTATTATGGGTTTACTGACAGCTTTTGAGTATTTTTTTTACTGTAAACGTTTTGTTTTTGATTTTCATTTGTTCCTCTAGGCTTCTTCCATTTACATACTGTTATTAAATCACCACTGAAGTGAACTTAGTCAGAAGTTAGCGTAATGACACTAAATTGCTTGAATGACTAAATGAACAGATAAAACTTTTTTTTAGTGTTAGGCTAGCCTTGACAACTGTAAATTAGAAATGATTCGACTAGAATGAACGACAGTATTATTGTAATTAGATGAAGAATAGTGGGTGGGATGAACAATGCCTATGAAGTTTTTAGGTTAAACAAAAGCTTTAGATTTGAAACATCATTGGATAAAGAAAATATGATATGTCATCTCATGACATTGTTGTGAATTTGAACCCATTGGCAACCAAATGTAGTGGTATGTATTCGGAGAGATTCTTGTGAATAAGATCCTCTCCGTTCTTCTAACATGCTATTGCATATACTGATAAACAACTACAAATGAAAGTAAATAAAAATCTCTAGTCTAAGACTATATGATTGTGCCTTTTGTTCCATATGGCCCCCAAATGCCCTGGTACGGCCGAGAGTGGGGAGAGTCTGCTCTCCCTCTGGAAATGCTCTGCCAGGGAAGTCCTACTCACTGCCTTCTCGTGGCGGGGGTGTTGTTCACAAAAGTGAGAGGACGAAAAGCAAATGTCCGGCGCTTTAACCGGGTTGGTGGATGTGGAGGATCCACCTAGGGGAGTTGGAAAACCCTGATTTCAAACCAATGGTGCACATGGGCTCCAGTATCCTAAAGGAACGAATGGCGTATGAACCAACTGTTGGTCACCGGCTACCATGGGATTGCATCTCCTTACGATGCTCCACTGCCTTGTGGATCAGATCTTTCGGTCAAAGGCTCCGGGTGTGGCCCCCTAAGAAAACCACCTGCTTCAGTCTGGGCACCTGGGCAGTATCACAGCCCTCACACAAATCGAAAGAGATTTGTATGGCGCATATGTATCTGGTGCTTCCTTGTACCAATATTTATGTGTTTACATAAATAATAATAAAAAATTTGTTCCATATGTGATAGTTATATTGACGACGGGAAAGGTTGGTGCAATATCGACTTTTGGTCGATGGCTACTTTGCGAGCCAGAATCATCCCTCTTGAATAAAAGTTTGACAATTACGTTTTTATAAGTAGTGCTGGCTATGTACGGAATTTCAATTATTGGCTCAAAATGTTCGTTAACAAATTTAATGGAATGCTCATTTTCAATTTGCCTCCCGCGAATACTTTCCATTTTACAAATAAATCTTCAGGACAGAGTATAGTTTTCTTTGAGATTAACTTTTTGGAGAGACGTTTTATTTGTAATTGACTAGAAGCTATTGAAATGAAGATGCTGACCCGTCTAAGGACTTTCTCTGTAAATAGAACTTGACCGAGTTCAAGAAATTCATCCTATTTTTTGTTTAGTACTCTTGTGGATTTGTAATTCTGGTAACCCTCAGAAAAACCATCTACCTTGTGATTCATTTAACGCCCTGTGTTATGTCGACAAAATCAGGATTGTTGTGTGTAGCCAGTTCTTTCCTTTTGAGATTTTTCAGTTGATCAAGCCATTAAGCTTGTTATATTGTGCATTGTTCATTCATAGGATGGCCTGTAGAAATTAATTCCTCTATATCTGACTCCAATAAATAAATAATATTCCGCTAACTGATTCTCCTAGTGGAATTACGGGTTTATTCGAGATTATTCAAAAGCCTGAACACCAGTTGTAGAGATAGTTTATTGTTGAAGCTCGGTAAAAATCCACAAGCGTACAGATAGCAAGCACACCGGGAAAACAAATGTGTGTGTGTGTGTGTGAGTGTTAAAAATCCATATATATTTTTGAGTGTTAATGGATTGTGGATAAATTATTGATTGTCTTTGTTTACAACCAATGAGAGAACAAATTAAGGATTGATGTGCAGACATGCGCTCAATCAGACTCACACATAAATTTACAGTGGGTTAAATGTTAGGATTACAGAGAGCACACAAATAGTACAATAGTTGAATGGGCTTGCTACAGTCCCATGGAGTGTTTCCAGTCATACAAGTCCTAAGTAGATCATACAGCCTTGTTAAGTAGTTGACTGTTGGTTTGAAAATTTCACAAATCGACTCATCTGTTTTTCTTTTCTTCAGTAGTTTGTTTGGAAGGTGACCAATTTTCCCCGTTCGGTGTCATATCTTTACTCATCTTATCCGTAGCGAAGTGTTTCTCATCATCTGGTAATTTATACATTTTTCAAAGATATCCTTTCTTATTATTCCAAAACCGAGGTCTGAAAAGAGCTGTTCGATCATTGAATCTAATGGGAAGCAGCTATAACTTTTCGTCAGCTTATTTACAGTGTTCCTATACCCTTTTGGTAACGAATTTATAAGGGTCCCTGGTGTTATAAAACGCTTGTTCAGTAGGTTCTTTCGGTATAGGCCCTAATTCAGACAGCTGATTATGTTAATTTTTAAACATATCACTAGTCAGTTTGGTTTAATTCATTGTTTGGGACATGGAATTTAAAACCTTAAGTTAAAGATCTCAAGTCTAGTTTGTTCAAGCGAATATATAAAGAATTCTCGATGTAATTTCTTGAGCTTATCTAACAAATGTGTCTCTCTAACTAAGGATTTGGGTAATTTCTTGTGTTTTCAAGCAAGTGTGAATGTGGAGAATGATTCTTCCTTTGTTAACTAAGGGATTTTGTGCATGATGCACACAAAATACTTTACTGATACAAATTAATGCTTAATTGGAGGATTTAAAGACTACAAAACATTAAAAATACTGGTTGTGATTATTTTGAGAGCGACTTGATTAAAAATGAGGGATGGTATGCTGGTCAATCAATAAGGAAAATCAATATGGTGAGACCGAGTAAAAGTGTCCTCAAAGCTATATTTATTTATTTACAGTTTTCAGATATTAGAAATGGTATGTCAGTCAGTTAGTCACAACGTAGAACTTCGTACATGCGTACATCAGTTTGAGTTGCCATACCACATTAGCACAGAGATGCAGTTGTCGATTCAAATCCCATGGTGGTAGAGGTAGTAAGAGTATAAGCAGTAATAGGAAAGATTAGGGTTTGAAAATGTTATTGAAGGAGTATAATCCAGTGAAATAAATTAGGAAAGAGAAGAAAGGGACATAAAGAATTCAGAAGATTAGTGAACAGTTATTTGGACACTTATAATTGTACAATCTCCCCTTTTTAGTAAACTAAAACTTACAATATTGTTTATGGAGTGATCAGAAATTTCATAGCTAATGGTAAATTGTCAGGGGACAATATTTAAAGGTTAATAAAGTAGCCAATAAACTAGGTACTTCAGATATCGACAGGAATTCAGTTATATAGAGACATGCCCACTTTTTTAACAGTATTGTTTTATTTGTCTCAGTTCTCACTATTTATCGTTATATATATATTGTATAACTGCTAACGAGTTTTTTGGAATTCTTGGTTTTAGACGTCCTGCCTACTATTGGCTTTGTAATTCACTAAATATTTATTGTCCAGTTCAGTGGGAGTATGGCCGCCTCAATCTGTATTATAGTGTGGTGTCAAAGCGCAAAATTTTAAAGCTGATAGAAGCCGGCATTGTTAATGACTGGGATGATCCGCGGTTAGTTACTTTGACGGCACTCCGTCGTCGTGGATTTCCACCTCAAGCTATTAATATGTTTTGTGAACGTATTGGCGTTACTATGGCTCAAACAATCCTAGATCCTTCTGCTTTAGATGCTTGCGTACGGGACTATCTGAATGATCATGCACCACGTGTGATGGCTGTTTTAGAGCCAATAATAGTCACTATTACGAATTGGTGTGAACTATATGGCAATAAATCTTCTGTCGAGGTAAAATGATTTTTATTTTCAAAATTCTTTACATTCACTGTTTAGGTTGACAGTAAATTCAGCATACTTTGTGTTTTGTTTTTAGCTTACAGTTGCGGATTTTCCTGCCATTCCAGACAGTAAAACCCATAGTGTACTGTTGCAACAGGAGCTGTACATAGAAAGTTCAGATTTTCAAGAAGTTGCTGAGAAAGGATATCGTCGTTTAACCCCTAATCAACCAGTTGGTCTTCGTTACGCGGGCCTTGTTATAGAATTTTCCGATTTAAAAAAAGTAAACTATAATGTTTTAGATTCTTTTATACGATTTTTGATTTTGGTTACATTTAAATTTCGTAAAACATTTGTTTTCTGATTATTACTTTAATGTACATATACATGTAATAATACGAAATTTTGGACAATATTTCTAAGTATATGTTTTACAAGGAAAATCACAATTTTTTGTTCAGTTATTGCCTGTAGCTCTTCTAGAGTTACTGCCGGTCCCAAGCCCGGGTAAAGGAGGAAGGTTGGGCATGGGGTTAGCGACCCCATCCCATAGAAAAGCTAACTCGCTAAAAAAACGCTAACCAGAAAAAATAATTCAAACCATTTAAACTCTGCCCTGAGAGTTGAAGGAATAATTATGACGTCTCATGATGAAAGCCGAAATTCTTCGGAAGTCACGAGACCGATGCACCTTCTAACAACCAGAGCAACACTCTTTATAGGTACATGGAACGTCCGGACGATGTGGGAGACAGGAAAAACCAGCCAAATAGCAATGGAAATGAGAAGATACAACTTGGCAGTACTCGGAATCAGCGAAACCCATTGGACACAAACTGGACAACAAAGGCTAGGTACAGGAGAGATGCTGCTGTACTCCGGTCACGAAGGGGAAAATGCTCCACACACTCAGGGAGTTGCTCTAATACTGTCCAAAGAAGCACGAAATGCACTTGTGGGATGGGAATCTCATGGACCCAGGATAATCAAAGCATCATTCAGAACAAAGAAGCAAGGGATCAAAATGAACATTATTCAATGTTATGCACCCACTAATGATAGCAACGACGATGATAAAGATCAGTTCTATGAAAGGCTGCAATCAATTATAGTGAAGTGCTCACGAAAGGACCTCACAATCCTGATGGGAGATCTAAATGCTAAAGTTGGGGTGGACAACACAGGATATGAAGATGTAATTGGACGACATGGATTAGGAGAGAGAAATGAAAATGGGGAGAGACTTGCAAACCTATGTGCATTCAACAAATTGGTTATAGGCGGCACAATATTCCCACACAAACGTATACACAAAGCTACATGGATCTCACCGGACCACACCACAGAGAACCAGATTGACCACATCTGTATCAACAAAAAATTCCGAAGATCAATGGAAGATGTGAGAACCCGGAGAGGAGCTGACATAGCTTCAGATCACCACCTGGTTGTGGCCAAGATGAGACTGAAGCTAAAGAAAGACTGGACAACTGGACAAACAGCACTACAAAGGTTCAATACAGCCTTTCTTCGAGATACTGACAAGCTCCATGAATTCAAGATAACTCTCAACAACAGGTTCCAAGCTCTACAGGATCTACTGAAAGAACAAGAAACTACTTTGGAGGACAACTGGAAAGGGATAAAAGAAGCACTAACTTCAACGTGTCAGGAGGTTCTTGGTCCTAAGAAGCATCATCACAAGGAATGGATCTCTCTGGGAACCCTGGACAAAATTCAAGAAAGGAAGAACAAGAAACTAGCAATTAACAACAGCCGAACACGAGCAGAGAAAGTCAAAGCACAAGCAGACTACGCAGAAGCAAACAGAGAAGTGAAGAAAAGCATTAAAGCCGACAAGCAGAAATATATGGGAGAACTAGCAACGGCGGCGGAAAAAGCTGCAAGAGAAGGGAATATGAAACAACTATATGACACAACGAAGAAATCGGCAGGGAGATATAGCAAACCAGAGAGACCAGTCAAAGACAAAGAAGGAAAGACAATCACTGAGATTCAGGAACAGAGGAAAAGATGGGCAGAATACTTCGAGGAACTGCTGAATAGACCAGCCCCATTGAATCCACCGAACATCGAAGCAGCCCACACTGACCTTCCAATAGATATCACTCCACCAACGATCGAAGAAGTCAAGATGGCCATCAGACAAATCAAAAGTGGGAAGGCGGCAGGACCTGACAATATACCAGCAGAAGCACTGAAGTCAGACATTGAAATAACTGCAAATATGCTTCACCTTCTATTCAATAAGATTTGGGAAGAGGAACAAGTGCCAACGGACTGGAAAGAAGGATATCTCATCAATATACCAAAGAAAGGAGATCTGAGCAAATGTGAGAACTACAGAGGCATCAGTTTGTTATCAGTACCAGGAAAAGTTTTCAACAGAGTGCTGCTGAATCGGATGAAAGACGCAGTAGACGCTGAACTTAGGGATCATCAGGCTGGATTCCGTAAGGATCGGTCGTGCACAGACCAGATTGCGACACTACGGATCATCGTTGAACAATCAGTTGAGTGGAACTCATCACTATACGTCAACTTCATTGACTATGAGAAGGCGTTTGACAGCGTGGACAGGAGAACATTATGGAAACTTCTTCGACACTATGGAGTTCCTCAGAAGATCGTCAACATTATCCAAAACTCATACGATGGCCTACAGTGCAAAGTGGTGCATGGAGGACAGCTGACAGATGCATTTCCAGTAAGGACCGGAGTCAGACAAGGCTGTCTACTCTCCCCATTCCTCTTCCTTCTAGTGATTGACTGGATTATGAAGAATTCGACATCTGAAGGGAAATACGGAATACAATGGACTTCTCAGAATCAATTAGATGATTTGGACTTCGCAGATGACCTAGCCCTCCTCTCTCATACACACGACCAAATGCAGATGAAGACAGCAAATGTAGCAGCAGCCTCCGCATCGATAGGCCTCCACATTCACAAAGGAAAAAGCAAGATTCTCAAATGCAACACGGAGAACACCGACCCAATCACACTTGATGGCGAAATTCTGGAAGAGGTGGAAACATTCAAGTACCTGGGGAGCATCGTTGATAAACAAGGAGGATCGGATGCAGATGTAAAGGCAAGGATTGGCAAAGCAAGGGCAGCATTTCTACAATTGCAGAACATATGGAACTCAAAACAACTCTCAACCAATTTCAAGGTCAGAATCTTTAATACGAACGTCAAGACAGTCCTACTGTATGGAGCTGAGACGTGGAGAACTACTACGGCCATCATCAGGAAGGTACAAGTATTTATAAACAGTTGTCTACGCAAAATACTCAACATCCATTGGCCGGATACTATCAGCAACAGCGTTTTATGGGAGAGGACAAACCAGCTTCCAGCTGAAGAGGAAATAAGGAAAAGACGTTGGAAGTGGATCGGACATACATTAAGGAAATCACCAATGTGCATCACCACTCAATCCCTAACTTGGAATCCGGAGGGGAAGCGGAAAAGAGGAAGGCCAAAGAACACACTACGCCAGGAAATAGAAGCCGATATGAAAAGGATGAATAGCAACTGGAAAGAACTGGAAAGGAAGGCTCAGGACAGAGTTGGATGGAGAATGCTGGTGAGCGGCCTATGCTCCTCCACAAGGGGTAACAGGCGTAAGTAAGTAAGTAAGTACTGCCATAGAATCGTGATATTAAGTTGCTACGCTTCTCAGCTGCACAAAAAATTACTTTACATTCGAAATTTTTTGTAAAAATGTATCATAATAGGTTTTGAAGAAAAGTAAGTCTGAAAGTCATATGTATTAGTTATTCAAAAAAAGCACGTTTTGTTTGACTTTCGCATGGCAAACAGTACTGTTTTAACTCAATAATCTTGTAGAAATAACCCGTAGCCCCATAGTGAACGTTATATTTTTCTCAGTTTCCCATTCATTGGATATGGTACACAAGATTTCTGTAAGTTTCGGTTTTTGCTTAATTTTTGTAGTCATTAATGTTATATCGCTGAATTATTCCCATTTATCTGTGAATTGCGCTTCATATAGGATTGCAATGGGAAAATATCTCATTTATTTGTGAAAGCCCAGAAGGTAGAGGATTCTACTAAGCCAAAAGCTTTTATACATTGGGTGTCCAATCCTTTGCACTTTGAAGCTCGACTGTATGACCGCTTGTAAGTTTGGGTTTATAGCTTATATATAATATCTCAAAATTAATCATTCACGGGGTCAGTAATATTTATTATTATCTGGTGTTTTTAGGTTCACTGTCAAGGAGCCAGAAAACGAAAAGAATGGATTCTTGTCTGTCATCAATAAAGTACGTTTAGATAAATTTATATCATTTTTACTACGTGTTAGGTTTTTCGTGTTTTTGTGCAGACAGGTTAGTTAGACCGTTATTCAAGTTTAGTCTACAAAGTGTACAAATATCCATCCATTTAATGATAAAATTGTTCTTAAAACTTACTAGTAGTACTTAATCATTAGACATAAGCTTAATGCAATAGATTTTGTAGGTTTTCATCGACACCGTACAAGTAAAAAGAAGATCATACAGTACCAGTCTGTTCAAATTACTGAACGATATCTTTGAGACCTTTTTAGACATCCTTTCTCGTCAGTTTTGGATAAATACCCTTAGTCCTAGTATAGTACAATTTTCCTGACTCACTTAAATTTAATATGCAACCACGTATTGGAATCAATCCAGTTCATTTTACTTTCAGTTAATTACAGTCTATATTTAAGCGTTTCTTCAGATCAACGTTTTTTAGGACTTGTATTGTGTTTTGTTTTATTTCGTAGTAATATTTATTTATACTGACCAATGAGGAGTAAGAAAATCAACATAAAGTAATTTGGTTAAACTGCAATCAAATCAGACGGTCCTTCGTTTAGATGTCTTTTCTCTAACTTCATAGCCATAAAATAACAACTAGTTTACTTCATTTCTTTGATCTCTAATAGTTTGAAGTATATAAATTATAGTCTCAATAGTTTCACTCCACAACCATTCAACGTTTTCTTTTCCTTGTATATGTATGTATGCAATAACTGCAATGTTTATACTTCTCTGGGGTGGCTACGATTTCCAGCAGAAAAAGATCAATCCCAATTGTGGAAGAAAAGGGGTTGGAGCTTTCGTTTCTAAATACTATATATTTACCTAAACTTATTAAAGGAGGAAGTTAATTCACTGTTCTAGAAATGAATTGTAAATCACTAACTTCATTGTAGTCTTGTTGGCATATTAAAGCCATGTTTCTTAGACAGTCATATATAAGGTATTGTGACTACCAGCTTTTTGTAAAATCCAAGTTAATTTCTGAAGACTTCTGATTTTTTTATCTGCATTAACCCATTAAACTATGTTGACAACCATTGGGATATGTAATTTCGCACTTGCTTTTCATCATAAAATTATAATCCGTCTAATAAATGGATTTTTAGTTTTCATTTAAGTGGTCTAGCTTCAATTGACTCATGATTTCAACTTTGAAAAAATACTGAAATCTCCGCAAATCCCCTTCTGCTACCATTAAGTTTGTTTTATTCATTACCAGTTATTTTCAAACTATTCATTAAATTCATGATTTCTATTAATGTTTGTTAGATGAAACATTTTGAATAATTATGCATTGATTATCGAGGTCGATAAACCTCAATGGTTCTGCTCAACATAAAAGTCTAATAGAATTCAACGAGAAATTATCACCACTTATCGTTAATAGTTCAGTGTCGATAATGTGTTGAGAAGATAGAGTCGAACTGAAAAATTCGACGTATTTTCACAGTTGTCACTTTAAAAAAACTAAATAATTTTCAGTTTTCGTACAAAATACCGTGACGAAGTTTTTCGAAGTGTTGCGCAAACATTAGTTTTTCCCAAGTCACTTTTGTCTCTTATTAAACTTCAGAATGTCTTTATTTCTATAAACTATTTTCGATTACGTAAACTATACGCAACCAACTTTTGCATTGTTCAGAATTCATTAGTCGTAATTCCGGATGCTTTGATTGAACAATCTGTCAAAAATGCTGAGGTTTACACTGCTTATCAATTTGAACGTATCGGTTTCTTCTCTGTGGACCCTGATACAAACTCAAAACGTGTAAGTTCTTTATTCTATGTGTTATATCTTGTGGCCGAGTAGATGGGTAGTTGATGTGTGGCTCGATAGAACCGCCTAACAGGGAGCAGCGAATTATCGACTAGAACAGTGACACGAAACCCGTACGAGCAGACTAGATTGCTAACCGGTCCTGCGATCTGCCTAGCCCAGCCAGTTGAGTCCAGAACACAAATAACAGCCTCGGCAATATGAATCATTATTTACAAACATAATGGGTTTTTATACAAACCAAAGTAATCAATAACTGAGTATAACTCAAGAATCGTATGATAATAAATCAAAGATCAAAATAAAGCTCATGATAAGAGAAACACAAATATGAATAGCTTAGTTACGTAACAATTGTACAATAGGAAATAGGCATAATACATTGATCGATAAATAGACATTAGAGTTACCATTCATAATTCACCAGGGGATATAACACCTCCCCTTTTTGAGAAACCTGAGCTCCTCCTCCACCACGAAATAGTGTTGGATCCTCATATACCCAAGTTTCTATTAATGCGATTCTATTTATAACATGTTTCTGGCATTCAATAGGAAACCTGCTAAGATTGACTGGATGGTGAGGATCGACATTTGATGTGAGGTCAGAATTTGATTCTGCAGAAATGTAGTCATTAGACTTATTGCAAACATCACTGGCAGGTTGTGGATCACTACGATAAACAGCGTCCACCAAAACTGCGCTAGGTTCCAGATTTGATGCATGTAACAAATTTTCTGGACAAGCTTGGGAATCTTTATCATTAGATTCGGTAAAAATTTCTATTTCAGAATGCGGTTCGCTCCGTGTACTGCTCGATATTATGTCTGGTACTTTTTGGGTGGTTGGTACGACCATTTCATGGGCATTTGACATGGCATCATGTTGATGAGAGCTGGAAGCGTCACTGTTCGGACATGCTACTTCAGGGATAGTGGGGTTTGAATCCACTACCGGGCACGTTTCTGAAATGGACGTGAATGGACAACAGGGCGTCTCTTGAGAGACTGCTGTTTTGTTTGAGTTGTGGCTGGTCGAGGATTCATGGAGGCTGCGATCATTTTCCAGCTCTGCGTGAAATTCTGTGATTAATCCATCCACTTCCGACGCATATGCAAAGCATTGGTGATCCAGAAGCTGTGTGCGTAGTTTGACCATGAACTCCAAATGTCGGTCAAATAGCAACTGTAATCGGTCGGAAGGGAGCGTCATTTTTCACTGTATGTATAATGACAAAATGGCATTCACGGACACCAAAGAGAATGTTGGATGCTGATTGCACCAAATGATTGCCTGATTTTCGAACAATTACAAACTGACCTTTTTTTGTCCCCGTCGCCAATTGTTATATCTGTGGCCGAGTGGATGGCTTGCTAATGTGTGACGCGATAAGACCGCCAATTAGGGAGCAGCGAATTATCGACTAGAACAGTGACACGAAACCCGTACGAGCAGACTAGATTGCTAACCGGTCCTGTGATCTGCCTAGCCCAGCCAGTTGAGTCCAGAACACAAATAACAGCCTCGGCAATATGAATCATTATTTACAAACATAATGGGTTTTTATACAAACCAAAGTAATCAATAACTGAGTATAACTCAAGAATCGTATGATAATAAATCAAAGATCAAAATAAAGCTCATGATAAGAGAAACACAAATATGAATAGCTTAGTTACGTAACAATTGTACAATAGGAAATAGGCATAATACATTGATCGATAAATAGACATTAGAGTTACCATTCATAATTCACCAGGGGATATAACACTATGGTACGTGGTATTTGTACTGTTTACCATGAAAAAATCTCAGGTAAAACTTGAAAAGACTCTACAACAAATAGTGATTTTGTTTTACATCTTTGAATTCTTACCACCTTGTTTTGAACTCACTACTTAGAGCAAACCTGGGTGTTCATCTGGATTACATAAAAGAATGAAATATCTATCTTATTTATTTATTTATTTATTTAAACACATAAATATTGGTACAATGAAGCACCAGATAAATATGCGCCTCACAAATCTCATTCGATTTGTGTGAGGGCTGTGATACTGCCCAGGTGCCCAGACTGAAGCAGGTGGTTTTCTTAGGGGGCCACACCCGGAGCCTTTGACCTGAATGTCTGATCCACAAGGCAGTGGAGCATCGTGAGGAGATGCAGTCCCATGGTAGCCGTTGACCAATGACAGGTTCGTCCGCCATTCGTTCCATCAGGATACTGGAGCCCATGTGCACCATTGGTTTGGAATCAGGGTTTTCCAACTCCCCTAGGTGAACCCTCCGTGTCCACCAACCCGGTTAAAGCGCCGGACATTCGCTTTTCGTCCTCTCACTTTTGTGAACAACACCCCCGCCACGAGAAGGCAGTGAGTAGGACTTCCCTGTCAGAGGCTATATATTCGCTGGCCATATGAGAGTATTTCGAGAGGGAGAGGTGACTCTCCCCACTCTCGGCCGTACCAGGGCATTTAGGGGCCCCAAATATTTATCTAGTAAACTATAGTTCACAAATAATTACTAATCTAAATTTTTCCCTCTATTTGGGTTTAAAAATTTGGATAGTAACGTCTACTTTTATAGAATTTGTAACTCATGGTCTAACATTTACTCAATTGTATTATCGTCAAATGAGTACCATTGAGCAGTATTGATCTATGAAAATAGAATTGGCATTTGTTTATTCTGAAAAATAAGACGATTTTATTTCTGCTGTAATCATCTTTGTGTGCCACATTGTTATTGCTTTCCTATGTTTCTATTTTGTTTTAGATGGTTTTCAATCGAACTGTTGCTCTAAAAGCCGATCCTGGTAAAACGATTTGATATTAAGACTGGTTTTCAGGACTATGGTTGCTAATGTTAGGTCAAACATTATGTATAGTTCTATGTGACTTGTAATACATTTTCTACCTTGGATACCCTTTTATTTTTGTTGCATTTATCACAATACATGTGGCGAGACATTTTGAATGTCAGATAGTATTTATAATATCACTTCAAAGATTTCGCTTTATAGGTATAATTGCCTATGTTCATCAAGTAGTTAGTGATTTTCAGATTTTAAAGATTTAAATATTTAGTAATATTTTCGGTCGCCAGATGATTATTAGGCTAGTTGTAAATGAGAAATCACAATCACATTTGTTTATCTTCATTAAGTTGCGTGTGTAAACCCTTTGAAACGCAGGATGGTATTCAATTTGTATCGCTGTTGACGAGATCCATCATTTGTTTAAAAATAACCAGCTATGTAATACTACTCAAGTATGCCGATTATGTAGCTTGAGCCTCACTGGACACAGGAAATCCACATTAAGAAAACCCATTAGAGTTGAACTCAGCGATGAGAAAGTCATAGGCGAATTCCAGGAACAACTGAAGTCACACTTAGGCAATTTCGAAAACCAGACTGACCTAGATGTTGCTTGGAAAGGTATACGAACAGCTATGGAAACAGCAGCGACAACTGTTACTGATTTTAATCGAAGGGTTACGAAAAAGCAGTGGATTTCTGCAACATCTATTGCACTGATTTACTCTCGTAAACTTATTCCATCAGATTCCGAACACGATGAAGAGCGAAAACGAGTCAGATCTAGGTTAACCAAAAGTCTGTGAAACGATCGTGAATAGTTTATATTTATTTATTTAAACACATAAATATTGGTACAAGGAAGCACCAGATACATATGCGCCATACAAATCTCATTCGATTTGTGTGAGGGTTGTGATACTTTCCAGGTGCCCGAACTGAAGCAGGTGGTTTTCTTAGGGGGCCACACCCGGAGCCTTTGACCGAAAGATCTGATCCACAAGGTAGTGGAGCATCGTAAGGAGATGCAGTCCCATGGTAGCAGGTGACCAACAGTTGGTTCATACGCCATTTGTTCCCTCAGGATACTGGAGCCCATGTGCACCATTGTTTTGGAATCAGGGTTTTCCAACTCCCCTAGGTGTACTTTCCATGTCCACCAACCCGGTTAAAGCGCTGGAAATTCGCTTTTCGTCCTCTCAATTTCGTAAACAACACCCCCGCCACGAGAAGGCTGTGAGTAGGACTTCCCTGTCAGAGGCTATATATTCGCTGGCCATGTGAGAGTATTTCGAGAGGGAGAGGTGTCTCTCCCCACTCTCGGCCGTACCAGGGCATTTGGAGGCAACGGAGCTAATGGGTCGCCCCTTAAAGCAAGAAATAAGAACTGGCCTGTATCATCACCTGAATAGTGGTGGACAACGAGAGCGAGAGATGGAAAACGCAGCAGCTTTAGTTAACACCAAACAGCTTTTCAGAATAATAAAGGAAAATGGAGTTAAGAAGTTTAGTGTGAGACAATCTCGGTAAAAAACGGCACTCTTATCTGCTGTCAGTCCAGACGTTTAGAACGATGAGCGGAACACTTTAATGAGCAGTTCAGCTGGCCCTCAGCTGCTTACTCTACAGGAACCCCCAATTTCCAAACAGCCTGAATGGAAAATTGAAGTTGGTTCCCCGACTCCAATTGAAGTTCAAAAGGCTATAGCTAATCTGAAACGAGGAAGGGCAGATGGATTAACTCCGGAGGTCTTTAGGGATGGTAATCCGGTTTTAGCGATTAAGTTGACCAATATTTTAGCTAAAATCCAGGAATTGGATGTAATCCCATCTGACTAGTCGCAATCACTGATCGTCGGCCAAACCAAAACATGGCATCAGTGTTTGAAGTCACTAACTTCTAGTATGAGCCATGTTGGTAGATGCAGACTACCTGGTTGGGGTCCGCGTGACTATCGTAACCAATGGTTGGAGACTAGGTGACATGGCTCAGAATCGATCACAATGGCGTAGGTGTATACACTTTTTATCTTCCCTTAAACCTTGAGACTAAAATTGCTTCATATCTCTCTTCCTTCCTGTACTATATCCTTATATACAACCTATAATTTATCTACTACTACCACCACTAAATTAATTACTTCTATGAATCCAGTGTTCATCTTGTGCTAACGAGGTATGGCAACTTGGACCGATGCATATATGTGCCTGGTTCTACGTTGTAGCTGACTGACTGATCGTCCCAACATATGAGAAAGGAATTTTTAATAATTTCAATAGTTGAGATCATGAGTCAATTGAAGATAGACCACCATGGAAAACCTGGAAGCAAGAAAGAAAGGATTGAAACCATCTTGTGATAACCATAGAGGGATAATTACACTAATATAGCATCTAAAATACCGAGCCCATTAATTATCGGGCGCCTAACAAGGACATGTGAACTACAAACACGAGAGGATCAGGCTGGTTTCAAACCTGGTCGTGGCTGCACCGCCACATTTTCACCATTCGTCAGATTTCGGAACATAGGCATGCTAATGGCATCCGGTAATGATAGTTTCTCTTGACTTGAAAGCAGCATTTGACCCTGTAGGCCGAGAGGTCCTGTGACAGTGTCTGTCATTGAAAGGCGTACCTCAGAAGTACATAAGCCTTCTGAAGGCTCTTCACTCGAACTCTACCAGTCGAGTCAGAGCTTATGGCGAGCTGTCATCTTATTTCGCAACCTCAAGTGGTGTCCGTCAAGGTTGTCCACTCTTAATTTCTCTTCGATTTCACCATAGACCAACTGCTAGAAATAACGTTCTCGTTTACTGGATTTTCGGAAATTGATCTCCTACCTGGGGTTGCATTTATTGGCTTAGAATACGCAGGTGATATAGTCCTGTTTGGTGAAGATGGTGATAAAATGCAGTCTTTTAGTAACACCGAGCAACAATGCAAGAATATTTGGGATGGGTTTCTCCCCCTGTAAACGCAAATTGTTGTTTCAGAACTGGCCTGTATCATCACCTGAACTATGGATAGGGAGTGAAGTAGTCGAACACGTGGACAACTTCACTTATCTTGGAAGTCTGATCAGCTTTAATGGGGTTGGTCTCTGACGAAATCTCTGCAGGGATTCAGAAAGTTCGTTTTGGTTTTACCAACTTACGTCACCTATGGCGAAGGCGAGATATCGTCCTATGAATAAAAGGATGAGTATACTGTGCAGAACTCCGTTCTGTTTTACTTTACGGCTGCAAAACGTGGTCATTAAGAGTAGAAAATACTCATAAATTACTAGTATTTGATCACAGATGTCTTAGAAATATTGCTCGCATCTACTGGGATCACCGGGTAATTAATAGTGAGGTTGGATGCAGGGTATCAGGAAGTGATGTCGAATTAGTTGATGGGTTTGTGAATCTTGATGGGCTTGGATGGTTAGGCTACGAAATACACATGTTCAACTACCAGTTACCACGGTGCGCAATGCTAACTAGTGTAGGAGACGGATGGAAGAAAGTTAGTGGCAGCCAAACCAAAACGTGGAGTCGGCGTATAAGGTGTGAGCCATGTTGGTAGATGCAGACTGCTTGGTTGTGGTCCGCGTGACTATCCTAACCAATTGTTGGAGACTCTTGGTGACATGATTCAGAATGGATTACAATGGTGTAGGTGTATACACTCTTTATCTGCCCTTAAACCGTGAGATTAGAATTGCTCTATATCTTTCTTTCTGCGGAAGAATTCTTTCTCCATGTATCATATCCTAATATGCAATCATTTTTTTATATTTTACTACCATTGAAGTAACTACTTCTATGAATTTGGTTTCCATCTTTTGTTAATGAAATACGACAACTTGGATTGATACATATATGTGCCTGGTCCTATGTTGCAGATGACTGACTGACTAAAGGCCGATCATATTTGGTTAGAACTGTTGTGCGGAGAAGTTTTATATTTAATTGAACTAACAGTTAGGTTGCATGTTCATGTTAATTTATATAAAAACTACAGCTATTTACAAAACTCTGTACTGCAACTTATAACAGTTTGATAACTGTTCACTTTCTTTGATGTATGATCTCTGACTTTCAGAAGTGTTCAACAATTTTATTCAACAGTTGTGAAAAATATCCCATCTACTTTAAAACATCTGTGTATTCTGTAGTTAAATATAATGTTTTAATTGATCAAGAACCTAGAGACGACACATTTTTCGTGGGAGAATGTACCTAAAATATACATTTTACTGAAGGCCGGGAATAATGTGGATCATGTTTTGGGTTGTTAAACTGAAGGTAGTGCTTAATTACTAGTTTGTATTTACTTTAAGTGCAGTTATTGAGTTGGTTGTTCACTTTAATTTCGTAAACGTTCGAATCAGTCATAGTGAATTAAGAATGATTTGTATCGATGTCTTGTGCTAAATACAGTTTCCGCGTGCCAAGTTACTGGCTGTTATTGGCAAAGCAGTTCACTTCGTTTAAATTTACACGTATGAACCCTATAACTGGAATAGTAAAGAAAACTTTTATCATAATCTTATGGTAGTTCTCGTACATTAATGTTTTTAAAACTCAAGTCGTTAACTCTTAAAGCCATAGTTTCGCTCATGAGGATTAACCAGTTATTTAATTCGTACGCTTTCATACCTGTAGAATTTATCGCACGTACTTAATATCCACCCACCGAAAAGAATGCTAGTAATGGAGTGAGACTAGTTTATTGCTAAGTACGTATTGTCTTGTTTTGAAATATTCTAGTAGTCAATTTCCATAAGTCTTAGGTGTTATGTCCAAACGCAAATCTCAATGGAGTAGGTATTTTCGTTCTTTATCTCCTATTTTATCTCAAATACAGTATGTTCTTACTAGTTTTTCGGACTATTTTTATCGTTTAAGTACTTGCACAGAAGCTCCTCAGTCACAATTTTAAGCCTTTCTACCACATAGTTTCAGTGACCTAATGTAAGTTCTGAGAATTAGAGTACCTTTTTTCACCAGATGCCTGATGAACGGTTCATTCTTTACACGGTCGGGTAGGCTGTAGGAGTGTTGAATAATCCAACTAAAATTATCTAGTAATAGGGTTGTATATACGTTTCTCGTTCCTAAAATAAGTGTCCATCAATCCAGTTCTCCAGACTACAGTTCCACATGCCTACTTTTTTTAGAATGGTCAGTTACAAAAATCGGCACACTTCGTGAATACTTATTATGAGAACGCTGATGTCTAGTGGCTCGTTTTTGTTTCTTGCTGGTTGGATTGTACTTGTTCACTGCTTTCACAGCCTAGTTTTTGATTTGACGGTCAAATTTTACTCTCTATTTTTATGCTTTGTTCCCAAAATACATTCGCTGTCAAACATATTTTGATCTTTTTTTTACATAACTTATTTCTAAATGTGTTGTACATACCTGAATCATTTTGAGTATACTTAGCAATTTTGCTAAAATTCAGACGGTATGTATCTGGTATTATATTATTTATAAGAAATTAAGAAGAAAAATGTAGCGAGCCGGTTTTACTCTGCTACTAATAAGATATACTTGAAGCTTCGAGAAAATGTTTCAAAAATACGTATACTACTTATAAGTGGTATAAAGTATATAGGAAAGATATCAAGGTAGTGGACAGTCACATGAGGATAATAAAGTTAAACTGATGATACGTTCTCGGTAGCAGTCTGTACCGAATTTTAAACTATTTAGTATAGAACTTCCAGTAAATATGCTCACGTGTGATTAATTCCCTGTAAACCAACATTTTGAGAATGTTGGAAGGATTTAAATTTGTTAGGGAAGATTTTAAAAACGGTAAGTCGTACAGCTACTAATTTCAAAATAATCAAGACTTGTATTTTCTTTGTATATTGAAACAAGCGTTTGTGATTATATTTAATCGTCGGTAAAATGTTTATATACAGTCCCATCTTAATATACGTGAGAATGTATTGAAGCATTAAAGAAGTATGTTAGTCTCAAACTAAAGAGTTTATTGTACTGTTCAATAAACTCATCTTAGTTTTCAAGTGTATGAAATCATGGTTATCAAAATACTCTCTTGACCATAGGAAAATTTATCATTATGGTTTGAAAATTCAGTTTTCTTACATCTATCTGGAAGAAATTATATGTGTATTAAGACAATTTAATAATCACAGCAAATAGTTCCACTGGCAAGAATAATGAAGATTTTATCGAAAATTTCTGCTTAGAAACGGACTGTTTGCTTTTCTTGATGGTGTTACTAACACATGTGTAAAATAAAGATTTCCAACATATTTTAGAGTTGTAGTCATTTTTTAGGCGATACGAACTTTCCTCGATATTATGTAAGGAGTTAATGACGATTCACACCAATGCATAACTCTAATATGTGTAATGTTACCGAACTTGCATTAAATGATGAAACAGAATAGTAAACAATACTCTACTGCATTACTTTCAAAACAAGAATATAAGACAATTAATGACTCAATACTAGAACAATTAGTTGATATCAGTCACATTGCTATTCCAAAAATATGAATGTCAGATTTAAAGATGCATCGGATTTCTACGGTTGATTCTCATAATCAATGAGGAGAGTGTTTTATCCCACTAAGTTTCATATTATATACTCTGGAGGGCCTGTAACTCACAGATGTGCGTATATATAGACGTGTATAGATACAGGTTTAGTTTCTCTTGTTAAGTAGGTTTTATAGCTTAAACAAAGCGAAAGGTTTGTAAACCTATCTTTGAGTAATACCCGATAAGGATTTCAAAAAGAGGATGGGGAACAATGAATAGCTCGGTATTGAAATGTCTCGTCAATTCTGGTCACATAGCCCCACCAGGAATGTCTTTCGAAATCATCTGCATGGTTGAATGACCTTGCTGATGGGAAGCAGAAATAAATAATTTGTTCATTTCAGAGGCCTTAACAATTAAGTATTTCAAGCCTAAACTCTTTTTGCAGAAGCAGCATGTGCTACATTTCATTCTGCCCAAGATTGTGACACTTAATTTTTCATACTCATTAATTAGTTACTTACACTCCCAATTTTTAAAACTTATTGATCATTTGTTCTTATCGCCCCTACTTTTTCGGATTTCTTTTTCACCTTCATACTTGTGTAGTGTAGAGAACACGATTGGTATAACGGAAAAAGTTATTATTATGACCAACTGTACCAGTGATTGTTTTCCTGCACCTGTTTGTTTAAGTGTACCAAAAAATGCTCTTCTGTTGTTCTGTGACCTTTTGCGAACTCGCGCGGACTCGTAGTCCCGCTTGTAAACATTGAAACAATCTCGGTATTATTTCGATACCGCGAGATCGCCAACAAATACATCTTACTACAACCTTCTATTGCCTTCTGATATTTATCCTACGGAAGTATTTAACCTAGTAACTGGCACTTATTTTCCTGTAGTTGTGATTATAGTCAACCGCGAATCGACGCCTACTACACTTGTCAAGTAGACATTAACCTCTTATGCTTGTGTTTTGATGTTATTGTTTTCTTTTAATCTTTGGATCATTGCAAAACCCTCTTGCGATACTTCAAGATGTAAAGTAGTTTATCAATTAAATTACTATAAATATCATAATACAGATTAAGTAAGGGATATTGTTGAAGAGGAAATTTACTTCTTTGAGTTGTATTTATTTCTTCAATCTAAATTTATATTAAAATGTGGTGTTTCAGGAATCAAGCAACTACATCTGAAAGGGAAGAAGGCCTTTTTGGGGGATATTCAGAAAAATCCTCGAAAAAGCAGTCAAGAAAGCTCTGAAAACACTGAGAAGCATCTTATCCAATCAGTATTCACTAGGGGTTTTGCCAGAATCATCTGGAAAGTGGAAAATCACATTCTGAGTTTCTGATTGGATGGTTACTTATACTACCACTATGTTTAATGGCATTCCAGAATTTTCCAGGAACCCAAGGCCATAAAAACTTTGGATTTTCTGTACAGGAACGAACATTTGAAGTAACGCGTTTTCTTCCATATTTCACTCCTTTTCTCTCGTGTTCAAGTTGCTGTGCTTAGGAACCAAATCTAGCATTCAGTTAGAAGACTTATCAGTTTTCACATGTCCAATTACCAGAAACCTTATGGATGGTAAACATGAAGTTAATGTGAGTAACGCATTCGAAATAATTAACAGACGAGAAACACCAATCTTATTCTGTTCTGCCGAGGTAATCACTATCAAACGTTTCCGATTTGAAGGAAAGTGTAACTATCTTTTCCCTCCAATGATGATTGGATGTTTGTCTAGTAACCTCTATTAATTTTCGAGTTTTTCAGCCCTGTTTTCAACCTTTTCTTATTTTATTTTTGTTTGCTGAGATTCATCTCTTACATAATCTTATTTATGTTCACCTGTATGTTTATTTTATCACGTTGAGCGATTATCCAATCACTTATTGATGTCATCAGCCTTGCATAACGCTTTTTATCTTGATGATGAGTTCCAATAACTGTAGAACTCATCAACTGGGTGTGCCTGCATCTCAGATTCGGCGTTCACTCTGGGACTCGCACCCAGTACCTTTTGCTTCAAACGCCATCGCGTTATTCACTCAGCTACTGAGTCCTGATTGCCACTCGCTTGTGCAATGGGGTACATCTAGCTGACGAGTCCTGAATAGGACGAAACACACGTCCTAAATTCCACTGCCAGCCGCAATAAGAGATATCAATTGCAGTCCTAAAAATCAATGCGAAGATTCAAACAAACAATACCAAGTGAATTCAAACTTCACCCCATTGCTTATTAATATCATAATTTAAGAATAGTGTAATTTATAGCCATTTATGTTAAACTCTTTATAAGTCAAAGTATTATACTCTATGTATTTTGTAGATATTATGAATTGTATGTATACTTTAATATTAAATAATGCTAAACTAAATTCGAAATTACTATTCTTTTCTTCTTTTTTTATAGTTATTAGTAGTTCTTCATTCATATTAAAAGTTGCCCTTATGTATTACAATCTTTTCAATCTCTAAACAGAGATTTAATCTCAATAAATTATATATTTGGTTTTTAAAGAAAACAATAGTTGCTATAGTAACAATATCTTTAACAAAATGAAAATCTAGCTCAATTCTAATATTAATTTTTTTCATAATTATTATTAACAAACAACGTTTATGACTAAAAAAAATATCAATTTATGATTAGTTTAAAGGTGTTTGTATTCAATTTTGCGGGGATAAAAACTTGTTCATTCTTTCTGTGTTATCAATTTTTTTTGAAAAAAAAATTTTATTAAATGTTTCGAGTGATAAACAAAACAGTTTCCCCCTCCCCTCCGAGAAAAAAACGACTGAAGAAATTACAAAGAAAAGTATATCATTACAGTCTGAATTTTCATAAGAAAAAACCTTAATTATTTGTTTCAGAAAAAGAGAAAAAACAACAAGTAGAATTAAATTTAAATGTTTTATTTTTTTGTAGGACTTGTTTTAAACAATCAAAATTTTCTTATTAAAATAGGTGATAGTAACATAAATGAAGAGAGTTTTGTTTAAGTTCTCATTGTTTTCCATGTATGTATGAAATATAAAAAAATTTGTGAAATCATATTTCACCTGTATAATGTTTTAATATTCTGAAAAAAATAAAGTTAGATGCTTTGTTTGAAACTTATAATTGTAATAAATGGATTACATGATTTAAGTATAAGGGATATAAGAAAACAAACACAAAGAACATGATCAGAAGGGTTTTTGTGGAGATTTCAGTATTTTCATAATTGAAATCATGAGTCAATTGAAGCTAGACCACCATGGAAAACCTGGAAGCACTGTACGGCCGTATCGTCTAGTGGTTAAGCGCTATGGCGTGAGACTAGTAGGTCTTGGGTTCGAATCTCGTGAGGCGGGATCGTGGATGCACACTGCTGAGGAGTCCCATAATAGGACGAAATGGCCGTCCAGTGCTTCGAGGTTTTCGATGGTGGTCTAGCTTCAATTGATTCATGATTTCAACTATGAAAAAGAACATGAATTAAGTTAGAATAAACTCATTTGAGATGTATTTATGATCATGAATATATTCAATAAATGAACACAATAAACATACAAATTCTTGGTAAGTGAATGTTTCCTGGTCAACATATACTATGTAGTATTCATTTGGGCAGCCTGTAGAGATTTAATGCGCCAAAATGATATTGAATGTGTAATAAGTTGAATTACAGTGTAGATGTTTCATTGTAAATTAGTAAGAAGCAGGGCTAATATCCTAAATTTCAGTTTACTACCCAAACAACTTATCAATGCTGTTTTTAATATCACGAATCGATTGAATTTAAAATATGGATTTTTGAAGTTCCAAGTTCTGTACAATGTTGAGCGAACTGTCCAGTACTCTTACTTCAGTTAGTTCTTAGTTTAAATTAATCGACAAAACAAAAACTTGCTTTGATGTGGACTAATCTCCATTAATATGCAGGCTGTCTATTGAGTGTTATGGCTTACGTTTTTATTTTTCCTCACGTAAATATGTTTTACGCTGCGGGTTACTAATTTAGAATATTGTGTCTTTACTTTCATAATGAAACAATGAATGTTTGTGCTTGAAAAATGCTTTTATGAATGCTTACATTTGTGTTGATCCGAACTCACAGTATAATATGAATTATCTGGCACTAGTGTGCTATTTTGATCAGATATAATTTAATCTGTTCTGTCAAACGAATCCCATTCATTTATTAGATAAACAATATGAAATTCACTTGTTCGCTTGTTTGAATATTCCCATTTATGTTTAGGACTGCAAATGATCAGTCTCTTGTTGGCATATGTGCATACTGTGCGTATTGCCTCGATATAACCTTAATTCACAAGCATTATAAGCAAAGATGGATAATGGCTAGCAGTGGAATCCAGAACCCACGTTTCGTCCTATTTGTGACTCGTCAGCTGGATATACCTCCATCCTAGAGTTAATGTTCACTCTGGGACTCGAACCCATTACCTTTCGCTTCAAACACCATCGCATTATTCACTCAGTTACTGAGTGCAACTTGTCGATTCACCCTTTTACTATAAAAGTACTTATCTTTATTAAATACAATTTAACCAGTAATAGAAAATATTCTCTTTGTACTATTTTCATAATGAAAATTTGTCAACATGGACACTTTTGAGACTACTTCAAGCTAATAATGACAGATGCTTTACATTATTCATATTTATTTATTTATTATTTTAACAATTAAATTTGACATATTAAGAATAGTTTTTATTCATTTGAATAATCACGCAATTAAGCTATTCATTCTTCTTATTCTTCTCTTTTTTTTTTGTTTTCATTATTATTCTGATTTATATTTAATAGCTAAATAATCTAACTTAGAATCAAAATGAGTAAAAAAGAAACAATAAAGAAGTCTGAGGGGCTATAAAGTAAACATTGAGTGAAAATATAAACTAATGTGTAAAAAAATTGTTCCCTGAAAATTAATTATTCATGATCATACTCATTATCAGTTATTTATTTGTCTTCATTAAGAAATTGATACATTTAACCAAAAATTTAGTTAAATATATGATGTGTTGATTAAGATAAATAAAAGATAATTGAATGTATGATCTCATGTGCAAATGAATCTGTATAATTCCTGCCATGGGATGGCCAAGAGTGGGGAGAGTTTGCTCTCCCTCTCGAAATACTCTCACATAGCCTCGTGTATATAGCCTCTGACAGGAAAGTCTTACTCCCTTCTTGTGGCGGGGGTGTTGTTTACGAAATCAAGAGAACGAAGAGCAAATGTTTGGCACTTTAACCGGGTTGGTGGACATGGAAAGTACACCTAGGGGAGTTGGAAAACCCTGATTCCAAACCAATGGTGCACATGGGCTCCAGTATCGTAAGGAAGCAAATGGCGTATGAATCAATCGTTGATCACCGGCTACCATGGGACTGCATCTCCTTACGATGCTCCACTACCTTGTGGATCAGATTTTTCGGTCAAAGGCTCCGGGTGTGGGTCCCTAAGAAAACCACCTGTTTCGCTTTGGGCACCTGGGTAGTTTCACAGCCCTCACACAAATCAAATGAGATTTGTATGGCGCATATATATCTGGTGCCCTCTCATACTAATATTTATGTGTTTAAATAAAATAAATAAAATAAAATTTTATAAATTATCGTTAGTAATTCGCACAAACCTTCTTATTCTTTTTTTCTTCGTCATATTCTTAGTTTTGTATGCACAACCACCGACTGCCCCGACATGCAATGTTTTATGGTGTAGGAGTAGGTTTGAAGAAAGCTAGTGGCGGCCAGACCAAAACGTGGCACAAATCCATGAAGTCACTGACAAATGGTCTGAGCCATGTTGGTAAGTGTAAACTCCGTGTTTGAGCGTGTTGACTGTTTCACTTATCCTGGGAGTCTCATCAGCCCTTGTGGTCTGGTGTGTGACGAAATCTCAGCACGGATACAGAAGGCTCGTCTAGCTTTTGCCAACTTGCATCATTTATGGCGTAGGCGAGATATCCGTCTAGCAACCAAAGGACGGGTTTACAGTGCAGCAGTTCGCTCTGTTTTACTTTATGGCAGTGAAACATGGCCGATAAGAGTAGAGGATATTCGTAGGCTACTAGTATTCGATCATAGGTGTCTTCGACGCATTGCTCGTATATCCTGGGACCACCGGGTAAGCAATGCAGTTGTTAGGAAACGGGTACTAGGTAAGGATGGCAAAGCGATTGATGAAGTAGTGAAACTTCATCAGTTGAGATGTCTGGGACATGTGTTACGTATGCCCAACCACCGACTGCCCCGACGTGCGATGTTTTATGGTGTAGGAGTAGGTTGGAAGAAAGATAGGGGTGGCCAGACCAAAACATGGCACAAATCCATGAGGTCGCTGACAAGTGGACTGAGCCATGTTGGTAGGTGTACACTACCTGGTTGTGATTCGTGAGATGATAGCAATCGATGGTTAGAGATATTGAATGACATGGCTCAAAATCGTTTGCAATGGCGTAGGTGCATCCACTCTTTGTGTTCTCCCGAATTCTAACCTTTTAAACTCTTCATATCCCTTTCTTTTTTTCTCTTTTGTAATTTATTTCACTGGATTATACTCCTTGAATAACATTTTCAAACCCTAATCTTTCCTATTACTGCTTATACTCTTACTACTTCTACCACTATGGGATTTGCATCTCTGTGCTAATGTGGTATGGTAACTTGAACTGATGTACGTACGTACAAAGTTCTACGTTGTGACTGACTGATTTCAAATATTTAAATGTTTTTTTTAAAAAGAGGATGTTTAAAGCTAATAAAATATTAATGAACTTTTCAATAGTTAATATTTTCTTAATAATTTATTAATAATAAATGATATGATGAAAATTCCGTAAAAGAAATTTTCTAATTTAAGCTCTTCTATATAACAGATGTAATAATAATAATAATAATAGAATTACATAGAAAAAAGTTGTAGAATACTAAAGAGTAGTTTCTAAGCCATTGTGAATTCTAAAATAAATGAGAAATATAACTTTAAGTCAGTGATGAATGTTCATGAATTGCTTCATGTTTGTTTGTTTATTACTCGTATCCTTTAAGTAGGGTTGAGATATTTTAAAAACTTAGTTCTGATTTACTGGAAGGAAAAAGGTATGTTTATTTGGCAAACATGTCAGCTTATCTATACTGCTCACTAATTATCGGGTAACAAAATTATTATATTTTGTTATATGAATGACTGTACACCAAAGTTCCATCATTATCGGATAAATCTCCACTAAAAAAATATGATTCAACTTGAAAGTTGTTTTGCATACAGATTTTTTGATTTGAGAAGTTTATGTTGAAGAATTGTAGAAACGGAAAAATAATTTTGATAGTTGAGATTATGAATCAATTGGAGCTAGACCACCATGGAAAACCTCGAAGCACTGGACGGCCGTTTCGTCCTATTGTGGGACTCCTCAGCAGTGTGCATCCACCATCTCGCCTCACGAGATCCTATCAGTCTCGCGCGTGAGCGCTTAACCACTATCAACAACTATCAAAATTACTATAATATCCACAAAACCCCTTCTGATAATATTCAACATATGCTCACTAGTGACTAGCTCCATGAGGTATTTCCTGAAGTTCTAGTGAAAAGAAGTGACCAGTGAAGTTCAACCAGGTCTGTTGTGAGATAGTAATTCATTGAAGACATTGGCAGATGTGTCACTCAATTTCGTGGATTGGTTGAAGTTAGACATTAACACCGGCTCAGTGGTCTAGTGGTTAAGCGCTCGCGAGGCGAGATGGTGGATGCACACTGCTGAGGAGTCCCACAATAGGACGTCACGGTCGTCCAGTACTTCCAGGTTTTCCATGGTGGTCTAGCTTCAATTGACTCATGATTTCAACCATACATTGTAGTAAAAATTTAAAAAAATTACTTATAACTTATTGTAAGAAAATCACTTATGAGGTTGCAGCTATCATAGGATAAAAACCAAGCTGAGATTAATCCGTAATATAATTTTTTTGCAGTCACTTTTGTCTGAACATTTAATACTCTGTTATCTGGTGGTAAAATTACTTCGAAACATTAATACGATGATGAAAAATAATTAAAAATAAGTATGAAACAGAAATATGAAAAATGCTAAAGCACATTTTAGTAAAATGCTCATAAACTTCAAATGAACAACGTTGAATATTTTTCTTCTTCACTGGGAAATAAACATTTTTTTCCTTTTTGTCGAGTTAAATAAAGATGTTTTAATAAATTGTAGAGGATGTGAATCGTTTTATTCTAAGTTCAAACATTTAATAAATAGTAACTCATTCCTATTGTATGGTACCGATTGTCTACATGTCTCTTTAATTATGAATTTATGTACTACGATGTGTGGTTGTAACTTTAATCAACTGACACATTTTTAAACTCAGGAAACTCGTTTCAGAGATTGTGGTTACTTTTATGTTTTATTATTGGTGATTGAGAAACTTTGAATTGTTTATTGACAAATCATATTAAAACTTTTAAATTTTCCCTGCTTCTACTGATTCTTCGCTCTATACCTCGCAGAAAACAGATGATACATATGTCGATAGTGTGTGCATATAATCATAAATCCCTCAAAGGCATTTTCATGGTTTTACAAAAGTTTTACGTTTTTTAGTAATCGCTAATCTATACAAGTTGTCATACGTAATCAAACGTAAGTGTATGTTGCGAACCTGTGAGAAGGGTATTTCAGATCATTCACCAATGAAAGTGAAATCGGATCACATAACATATGATTTTAAAAAAAGTAAAATTTTCCACTCCAGCTAACCGATTGCATTATTGCTAATATTATTGGGAATGTATTTGTGCACAAACGTTGTCTGGTACCTGCTAAAAAAATAAATATTTTTGGAATTTACCTAATCTAATTCAGCAGGTGTAAAATTACTTAATCACTCTACTTACTTTGCTCACAACGATTACTATATTTAAACTAAACTTAACATACCCTTAAGGGTTTGTAAAATGTTAGTATACTAGACTCCAATGTTGGGAACGTTGGTATTTTTAGACAAAATGCGACAAAATTTATTTAATTGATAGTCTAATTTTATAGTGATGATGAACAAGAATTTAAGTCTACTCAAACTGCTTATAATGACTAACTTGTTGATGATTTACAATGATGTGTTTGTGATAGTTTGGAATTTTTAGCTATTAGTTACTCATTCAGGTACAAGTATTTATAAACAGTTGTCTACGCAAAATACTCAACATCCACTGGCTGTATACTATTAGCAACAGCGTTTTATGGAAGAGGACAAATCAGCTTCCAGCTGAAAAGGAAATTAGAAAAAGGCGTTGGAAGTGGATCGGACATACATTGAGGAAATCACCAAACTGCATCAAGACACAAGCACTAACTTGGAATCCGGAAGGGAAGCGGAAAAGAGAAGGCCAACCAACACATTACGCCAGGAAATAGAAGCCGATATGAAAAGGATGAATGTTAACTGGGAAGAACTGGAAAGGATTGCCTAGGACTGGGTTGGATGGAGAATGCTGGTGAGCAGCCTATGCTCCTTCACGAGAGGTAATAGGCGTAAGTAAGTAAGTAATTTACTCATTCATCAATTTGAGATGAATCATTTAAAGCTTTTGGTATATGAATTTGATATATTTGATCAGGAATATAATAAAACTTATGATATTAGATGATTTGTATGTAATTTCGAAAATTAACTAAGATTACATTGTTCAAGTAGTTTAGTTGAATTTGGTTGCCGTCATTCATTCGACCATTGTAAGTAATATTATGGAACTTTTGAAGTAGTTGTATTTTATCCTTAGTATTTTTCTTTAGTCGGGGAACAAGTTTTCAAATTAACAACTCACTCTAATGTTTCTGTTAATTCCTATAGTGAACGTTTGAATAACAATCGTTAGCATAGGAAATAATCTATATGTTTTGTATAATAGTGTCATTGTCTAGAATTGAAGTAAGTTATCTCAATCAATGGAACAAATTTATTGCAAAGATTCTTTCAGAAATTCTATCTTGAAATACTCTTATTCAAAAGATTTTGATTTTGAATCACTAGGAAGAAGAAAAGAGAAGAAGCAACTAACTCTAAAGTAGTAGGTTAGTCAAAGTTTATAGTAAGATAAATAATAATCTTACTTACTTCTCTGTGTTCAATATTAAGTAGATACGCCTAATAAGTAGAACCATAACAAGTGGATGTTTACACTTATACTCCAAATACACTTTTACAGTTCGTTGAATAATAAATAGTCACCAATCTTATATTTCTTTTGTTTCCTAATGTTGATTGACTTCTATTGACGAAGTTTCAATGTTACCATTAGTCTAAGTGATTCAACATTACGTATACTAAGTTGAACTGTTAGACAGTAATTGAAAGAAAACACTTTTGTTTTACTGGATGATTTTGATGATTCAGTTTCCATTTAGAAAATTAAACATCTTTTTTCAATATATTCCAATTAGATTAAAATTGTTAAAGTTTTGTATTTTTCAAAATTGATTAGAAGGCACTTGGTGAAAATTACCATACAGAAAAGTTTTTAAAAAAAAATTACAGATTAGCGGTAAAAATCAAGTCAAAAAACAACTTAAAACACTATTCATACTATACAAACAATTTCACTAAAAAACGTATATAACACTAAAGATCTAATATGGGTCTTTTTTTGAAGATAAAAAATGAGTTTACTCAATGACCAAAAACATATCTAGTAAAAGTGAGTGAAAAAAACCCCGCAAACTTTAATTAAATAGAAATAAATATGGCCAAGAATTAAGTTAAAGAATGGAGAGAGTAATTATTTAAGTAGTTCAATTAGTGGATCTATAATCTCAAAATATTGAACTGTTTTTTCATTTTTCCAAAAAAAAACAAAAAACAAAAAAATTCCTTTAAGTTTCAAAACTGTCGTCATTATTAGGCAAAGATGGATAGTGGCTAGCAGTGGAACCCAGAACTCGCGTTTCGTAATGCTTGTAAATTAAGGCTATATCGAGGCGATACACACAGTATGCACATATGCCAATTAGAGACTGACAAGTTGCAGTCCTAAAATATCAATGAGAATATTCAAACAAACAACAGTAAGTGAATGTCGTCATTATTATTTTAGAAAAAATGGAATAAAAATGTATCGTTATGCTTTTCATATACATTAATGTCTTAAATAGTTTATTTCACATTATTATGTAATTTAATGTTACAGTTCATTAAATTTCTGTTAGTGCTTTGTATAATTTTGTTTGTTTGTTTATTTTTTATTTAAAAGGAAACAATCAATTCAAAGATTTGGCTATTTGAATAACAGGTCTTTTCTGATATTTCTTTTATGGATTTCTATTCTTAGCGTTTAATGACGCAAGAACTTGACAGATATTATAATTTTCAGGTGACTGATTATAGTCATAATTAAAGGCTTTTTATTTTGCTTAAATAGAAATGTATGAAAGATATCAAAATTTTGAAGAATATCAGATATTTTATATTGTTTTCAAAACTGGTTAAAGTGCAAATTATTGTATGATTTAATAGTTGAATTCATGAGTCAATTGAAGCTAGACCACAATGGAAAACCGGAAAGCACTGGACGGCCGTTTCGTCCCAGTATGGAACTTCTCAGTAGTGCACATCCACGATTCCACCTTGTGAGATTCGAATTCAGGACCCATAGGTCTCGCGCGTGAACATTTCACCTTCAGACTACAGAGCTGGCCTCCAACGATGTTATTGTCTAACTCCAACCAATCCAAGGTTTAGAATTTTTGTTATTGTTTTGTACTAATCAAAATGTGCTGATTAAGGTGACATAGAAGTGGATACAGTGTTTATCAAATGATAAAAAACACTTAAATCACATACATTTTTAACCAGTGATTACAGATTGAAAAGATTTTTTTAAATATTGACTTGGTTTTAGTAATTTAGTATCATCACTATTCAAATAAATATCTGTAAAAAAGATTAATGGGGGATTAGTAAAATATTAAAAAAATAGTCGAACAAATTGCATGATTTTTAAATAAAACATTCTTTGTCGCATTGTTCTTTGACTGATAAATACTAATGGCGTAAATTTATCGGCTATTGGTTCACATTTTAAATCCTTCATCAAATGATGTGGCAAGACAGCTATTTCTTAATACTAACAACTAAACCAGACGCGTACAGGGTATCGTTACTGTAGTGACTACATTTTTCCCTTTTGTATAATTTACATATTTTATGTTTTTGCTGTAATCTGTTTATATTTTGTCATGCTTCTTCCGTTTGTGGTTTCTTTAATGTGTACTGGCATATTCATTACAAAGCTACAGGGAGAAAATGACAATGAAAATGATAACTGACGAATAAAATCCGTCTCTATAAAAATGTCTTAATGTACACTTGGTCAACAATGTCATTTTTAATTTTATAAAAAGTATGATATATTGTAAATGTACAGTCTTACAATGAGTAGATAAGAAGTTGCATGGAACATAATAACAGGCCAATGAGACGAATATAGTTAAGTTGGATTAAAAAAAAGTTATTATTATAAAAGTTTCCAGACATCTGTTGATAGACTTTTAGATAGACATAGAAAAAAGAAAACATGAATCTCATGCTTATTGTGCTTCAGTTTTAATTCAGATTTCAATGTAGCCCCAGCAAATCTAACTCTTCATTTCTTTGATTTTCTAATTGTAAAATGTTCATTTTGCATGAATATTATTAGTATTGTGGTGTATGCTGCTTATGTCTTTCAGCGTAAGTAGTATGTAGCGCCAGTTGGAAGTGGGAAACCTGGCAACAGAAGTCTAAGAAGTTAGACTTGAAGAAAATAGAAAAAGAAATAGATAGGAATTGTGAGCTGAAAGGGTCGTACACAATATGAAGGACAAAAGATGAAAATTTGCAAATAAAATACCAAGGTATTCTGTAATTTTGCATTAAACAATAAACTCATTATCCCCATTTGAGTTCTGGTTCACTACAATATTTTATATATTGATCATTTCCAGAATGCTAATTATTCTCCACATTATAGGATTCTTGTTTCGTAAAATACGTTTGTAAATTAATTAATATCTGCGATGGAAGTTATTGCTTATTATTACGTCACTTGTGTCATGGAAACTAGTTTTTCAGAATAATAAATTTCTTTGATAAAATTGCTTACTACTTGAAATTAGGTAAAGATGTTCCACTGAATAAGTTTTGATACGATAATTTATTTAATTACGTAGTTTTATTAAATATCTAAGGAACAATTAAAAGCGTTATATAAACTCATTCCGTCATCCTCACCTGAAAACAAAACTCCTAATTGTAACTATCATTTACAAATTTGTCTTTCAGTACAGATTTATGTATTTTCACGGGTTTTAGACAGTAGAATGTGTGTATACATGACAATATTTTCAAAAGTAACTATATTGTTTTCCCTTTGCTTGTTTATGACGTAACAGTTTCTATTTGGATTGGTTATACAATACAGAGAAATAGTAAACTTATTGATAAAAATTTTAGTACTGATAGTAAGTAAAGTAGCATTGACTGGTTCATGTAAAAAAAGGAAATAATCAAAGTAACATCGTACAGTAGTTTTCGGATCATTTTGTCGCGGTAAAATGCACTCAGTGTTTTGGTAAACGTATAATTGAAATCGCTCAATATATAAAAGCCTAGAAATGTGTGTTACGCGAAAACTGTTTTCATCATGACGAAACATTCTATTTACGAACTGTGGTTTGTTATATAACTCAACAATTAAATATCATCAGTATAGAGTTGTGGAGATTATTGAGTTTAAATTGATATCTTGAATGGAATCATGTTAGATCACCATTGAGAATCTGGAAGCACTGGATGGTCGTTTCGACTCAGTATGGGACTCCTTAACAGTGCACATCCATGAACTTGGACGCGGGACTCGAATCCAGGACCTCCAGTCTCGCGTCCGAACACTTAACCTCTATACCACTGAGCCGGCATCCAACGGTGTTAATGTCTAACTTCAACCGATCCACTAAATTGAGCAACACATCCACCAATGTCTTCAGTGAGTAACTGCCTCAAAACAGACACGGTTGAACTCCATTGGTCACGGCTTCTCACTAGAACTCCAGGAAGTCCACCTTGAAGTCAGTCACTACTGAGCGCATGATTAAACATCACTCTATGATAATCCAGGTAAATTCAACATATAAATTTGGAATAATACATTTTTTATTAGACTTTAGAACGCTTCAATAATAATAGTTTCTTACAAATAATTTGTAGATACAGTTCAGCGGTTCATTTAAATTTAAAACAACAAGTCACAGTTGAACGATTTTTGTGTCATATAAAACTTACGAAGAAAAAAACTTGAATATTATGAGTGAACAAATATTAGAAAGGTATTTAATACACTTTAATTTATCTGGAAATTTTATTTAACTTAAATGGGAATTTTGATATCCATTTGTCAGTTGTTTTTTGAATACTCCATAAGGTATAATATTTAACTATACTGTCTCAGAACCACAGTATATAGAAGAAATTAATACAGAAAAGGGATTCATGATTTCGTGAAAAGAAAAACATTTCAATGTAAGTACCAGATAGTTTTCAAGATGAAATAAAACGTTCAAGGTTTTCCAAGACTGATATTTAGTTATGAACAGTTTGTCACTACATTCATGAAAAAGTATTTTTGCATACTTGTTGAGTTGTATGCAAAGAATGACTATGTAAAGTGAAAAATGTTTGTGATCGTCATATTTTCACCTTACCATATCTCAAATGCTCAACGACGAAGAAAATAATACGAATTGCAGTTTTGTGTTTAATTTTCATATGAATGAAACTTAGAGTATTTGATATTGGAGTAGTTGAAACACATAAAAACATTTCCGTAACCACAATGAATTTTATTCAAATTTAAGTTATTGGCGCAAAAGATTGATGAAACTGGTAAGTGTTTTTGTTTTAAACGTTTTGGACTCATTTACATCATTAAGTTCGAATTGACTGGCTACATTTGGTAGTATGAAATAATACTCTATACGTGAAACTTGTCCGGCTACAATGAAGTAATCTTATAAGAAGAGTTGTGTAAAGTGAACAAAAATTACAACACATGTGCAATAATACGTTTGACAGCTAAAGTCCGATAAGTCAGAGTGTCGCGTTCATATTATTATTGATATTATGCCATTCAGTTTACGATAGAATATAGATTATTCTTTTTGTACTTGGATGAAGACTTTCGAAACCAGCCATCTGTTATTTATCAATGAAGTAAGATATCTCAGTAACATTCCGGCATTCACAAACTATAAGTTTTCATTAACCCAACATTGTAATCTAAGATTATTTTAAGGACATGATTGATTTTTTTTGTTATATTCACACAGCAAACAGTCGATTTTTTTATAATTAAATCAATATATCTAGGGGAAGCTTCCCTGTGACGAAAAGTATTCGAAACAATAGTTTATCAACGTTCTACAACTCTCATCACATTAATCTACTTTTTTATTATAGTGATAAATCATCTATGAGAGAGATAGTTTTAGTTGACAACTGTTTACCACTAAATAGTAATTCCTCTAAGTATATTCGACTTTTACAAATACATTTATGATAACATGACTTAAATTAAACAAATATTTGTTCCAAATGATTATGAAACCATATTTTACATTCATCAAGCCTTAATTATGTTTCTCTGCCAGATTGATTTAATTTCATTTTATTATTTAGTTGCTAGTAAGTTCAAACCATCTTAATCGTTTGATGCAACCATCTATAAGGCTACATGAAAATTAAAAATCACTAAATAAACGCTGTTTACTAGTGTGTAGGATTTAATCAGGAAAATTCCATTTTATACTTTTATCAATAAAGAAAAAGGATTACTATTTGAGCATGTTATAAAACATTGATAAACGAAGGAATAGTGGACTAGAAATATTTGACTATGAATTCTATCTTCCGTAGAAATTCAAGAGCCTATCTAAAAACTATGTGAGAGAACATTATTAAGTATTAAATCACAGTTTCGATTAAATTTTAATAAACAAATGTAATTTCAGTAGATAAATAGTTATTCCAAAACATTATTGTGATTAAATTCACTTAGTATTACTTGTTTGAACAGGACGAAACGTGCGTCCTGGATTCCACTGTTAGCCACTATCCATCTTTGATTAGACTTATTGTAATTAGTTTTCAAGTTGAACATCTGTTATTTGAAACTTCTGAAAGTACAAAAATAATCTACTTTATAGCTCATATATACAAGAACTTTCGAAGTAAGTCCAAATATATATGTTCCGGTTAACGGTAATTAACACTAAAACAGACGACTATTCAACCGTGAAACTCGATACAAGGGCGAATAAATCTCTAGAAGTGCTCTCAGTAAAAACACTGTTGACAATATTTAGGACAAATTCATTTAAATACTTATCGACTTCCACGAAAAACTCGATAAATATTCCGGCAGTAGATAAAAATTTTAAAGTATGACTTTCTCGTTTAGATTATTAAGTCTCATTTTAATACAAGAAAAGAAATATGAAAAATATCGATAGTGTTATTTAATATTACAATGATGTTCTTGTTAGTAATAAGTTTTAGATGTATATAAACTCTCTAAATCCAGTTTAGTATTGTTAATTTAGTTTATTCATTGTAATTTTTTAAATAATAAATCTCGATTCTGGTCATTGTTGAATATAACTACATCGGAATAAAAAGCAAATACTTACTTAATCCTTTTACTCCTTGTGAATCACAAGTCGCCGACCAGGTTTCTCCAACCAACTCTGTCCTGGTCTCTTCTTTCCAGTTGTTCCCAATTATTATTTATTTTTTTCATGTCTGCTTTCAATTCTCAGTGTTGAGTGTTCCTCGGTCCTTCTCTTTTCTCTCTACCTACAGGATTCCAATTTAGTACTTGCCTCGTGATGCGGTTTGAGGATTTCTGGAATGTGCATCCTGTCCACCTAAAGCGTTATTTATTAATTTCCTCTTCAAGTGGAAGCTGGCCTGTTTTCTGCCAAAGTAGGCCGTTGCTGATGATATCTGACCAGCGAATGTGGAGTAACTAAAGAAACCCATTGTGCCATTGGAGAAGAATGAGAACAATTCAGAGAAGAAAATTTTGTTTTAGACGATGTCATTTACCTAAGTTGTTCAATCATATTTATAGTTAATTTTATTTACTAAAATACTATTTTGTAGTAAGAGAGAATAGTTTTTTATATTAAAAAAAGACTTGAAGTGGTATGTTGTCAAGACTTGAAAATCAGATATTGAAAGGAAGTTATATAATAATCGGCTGGTGAAAAATTGATAAACTGAAGATAGTTGTACACCTGGTAGCTATTATGAACAAAAACTGTAATAATTGCTGAATAATATTTAAGAAAATAATTGAGGAGTTGAAATAATAAAATGAAATGAAAAACGATAGATTATGGAAGAGAGAAAGGGAGTTTAAGACCATCGAAGAGTGAAAGACTAAACATTTTGTTTTTTGTATGCAAAGGTTAAGCTTAAATTTGTAAATAGCAATAGCCTCTTCTGTACATAAGTTTTTCATTTTCATTCATATTGAAACGATTCCTTTGACTGTATGTATGGTTTTGAAGGAGGCTTCTGGTAAAGCAGAGTGACAAGGATTGGCTAAATGCTTCAAGATTGAGCTTTTTTTGACTGACTTCTGTAATCTTTTGGAGAGCCAGGCGGGGTAATCTGGAGTATCTTGCGTAGATAATTATTTGTACATGCCTGTACATTTTTCATGGTGGTTATGGTATTTCCCCAGGTTTCTGCTCCGTATAATAAAACTGCCTTGACACTTGCATTAAAGTCATGAAAAAGCGAAAAAATAGTCGTAATTTCTGGAGTTTGTAATCAATCACCAAAATAAATGAAATAGATCTTCTTATGGTTAAAAAATGCAGTTCAAATTATTTGTATAAATCCATCAAACCTGTTTTTGTGTGTACATACAAGAAATGCTTCAATTTCGTTCATCATAAATGTAATGTATACAGGAAATGATATAGCCGAGTGGGTTAATGTGATGATAGAGATGTATTAACTCTGAAAACAAATAAACTATTGAGTTCTACCTTATACCTTACTGAGTTGCGGGAATATCAGAAGACAACACCTATTCTATGACTGCGAAGAATTATCAGTTAACAAACATACAATTCTATATGTATAATGGTTGAATGACTTTTACTACATTACTTACTTACTTACTTACTTACTTACTTACTTACGTCTGTTACCCCTCGTGGAGGAGCGTAGGCCGCACACCAGTATTCTCCATTCAACTATGTCTTGGGCGATCATTTCCAGTTGTTATTCATCCTTTTCATATCTGCTTCTATTTCCCGTCGTAATGTGTTTTTTGGCATGGAACACATTGTCCAATAATATTTATTCTAATCAGGTAACACAATAAATAAAAGTCTAGACATTTTCTACATAGATTTATGGTCTTAAATGTTGAGTCTTAATTTATCCGCTACTCACCAGAAAGTATTTGCCAATAATTTTCAATATAATTTACAAAACAAATATACATTAAAAGGGGTTTTGTGGATATTATAGTAATTTTAATAGTTGATACCATGAATTAATTGAAGCTAGACATCAATAAAGTTAAATTATTTCACATGAATATCAGCTTGGTTTTGAGTTAATCATATTATACTATTATTGTTCAATACAAAGGTATCTTGAAGAATAACTAAATAGTTGAAATCACGAGTCAATTGAAACTAGACCAACATGGAAAACCTGGAGGCACTGGATGGCCGTTTGGTCCCAGTATGGGACTCCTCGGCAGTGCGCATCCACAATCCCGCCACACGAGATTCGAACCCAGGACTACCAGTCTCGCGCCAGAGCACTCAAACGACAGACCACTGAACCGGCATTCGATGGTGTTAATGTCTAACTTCAACTGATCCACGAAGTTGGGCAAGCGTTCACCAATTGTCTTCAGTGAGTTGATATCTTCCAGCAGACCTGGTTGAACTCCACTGGTCACTGCTTCTCACTAGAACTCCAGGAAATATCTCTTGAAGTCAGTCACTAGTGAGCATATGTTGATTATTATCAGAGGGGGTTTTGTGGAGATTTCAGTATTTGCATAGTTGAAATCATGAGTTATAGGACGAAATGGCCGTCAGGTGCTTACAGGTTTTCCGTAGTGGTCTACCTTCAATTGACTCACGATTTCAACTATGCGAATACTGAAATCTCCACAAAACCTCTTATGAAAGTAACTAAATAGTTTAAATGCAGAGATGAAATGATTTTAATCACTGATCTTCAGCTTCAATTACTCTTATTATCCAAGAGTTAGAAAAAATTGAAATAAATCAATTCTCTTACTTGAGTACATTCTAATGGAAAGTAGTTTTATCGATTAAATATATCTACTCAAAATAATTTGGACAATTATTTATAAAGAAAAATGTTAGTCATTAAATATGTGAAAATAAAAGAAGTAAATCAAATGAGAAGAAAGATTGTAGACTTAGAAAAAGAATATATAAAACTGTATATATTTTATTAAAATAACACTCACGTTTATGTTTTGATAATGTAATAAGAAGATGAAGAATATCAGAACTATATGATATATTCATTATATTTAGAAGGAGATTTGTGGAGATTTCAGTATTTTTCAAAGTTGAAATCATAAGTCAATTGAAGCTAGACCACCATCGAAAACCTGGAAGCACTGGACGGCCGTTTCGTCCTATTATGGGACTCCTCAGCAGTGCGCATCCACGAACCCAGGACCTACCAGTCTCGAGCCAAAGCCCTTAACCGATAGACCACTGAGCTGGCGTCCAACGGTGTTAATGTCTAACTTCAACTGGTCTTTTATTTTCACATATTTTGTTTAATGACTAACATTTTTCTTTATAAATAATTGTCCAAATTATTTTGAGTAGATATATTTAATCGATAAAACTACTTTCCATTAGAATGTACTCAAGTAAGAGAATTGATTTATTTCAATTTTTTCTAACTCTTGGATAATAAGAGTAATTGAAGCTGAAGATCAGTGATTAAAATCATTTCATCTCTGCATTTAAACTATTTAGTTACTTTCATAAGAGGTTTTGTGGAGATTTCAGTATTCGCATAGTTGAAATCGTGAGTCAATTGAAGGTAGACCACTACGGAAAACCTGTAAGCACCTGACGGCCGTTTCGTCCTGTTGTGAGACTCCTCAGCAGTGCGCATCCTCGATCTCGCCTCGAGATATATATTTATATATAACAGTATTTTAGACAAAGTAGTAGGCTAATATCTATTGACTATTAGATCATGCAACATTTATAATACAATTTAATTTAATTCAACTTAGTAATTATTTCTTAACTTAACCAATTCAAGACACCGACTAATAGTATTCATCAGTTTGTCTTGATTCTTATTATCTAATTTCAAAGTAGACTAAACGTCACGCATAAAATTCATACTTCAAAATTATGATATTTTAGTAATAGTAAATCAATAAAATATCATAATATAAAACCTGTCTGAATACTTACAAAAAAGTCAGTTGAAATATATATTGTTGTAGTCTGATAATAAATAGTTTCTATATAATATACCTATTTAGAACTTTTTATAATACAGGATATTTAGCATTTATTTCATTATTAATGAAGTTAACTGGAGACATATAGGTTTTCATTTGACTCCTTCGAAATGAGTTATATACTAACTACTTAATATAAATATCTGTAGAGAATAAATAAAGGATTAATAAGTTTATTGATGGTAACAAACATTCTAATTCACTAATTCATCGATAATCTCACTGCTTTTAACTACAGCTTCATGTTCGAAGCCGCGTGGTTTGTCTCCCCTACGTTTTATGGCAATATTAAGAAAGTGGGACATATCATTCTGTTCGTGTTCCATAGTAAATTGTATGCTAGGATGAGCATTATTGAAGAGTTCTAACAGGTGGATTGCATGCTATTTATTGTTGCAGACAATAAACGTGTCCTCAACATATCGCGAGTGTTCCGTTGTTTTGCTAATCGCCTGTTTAAGTACTTTATTTTCAAGATAGCCCATAAAATAGCTGCTATAATTGTACCTGATAGACTTCCCCTTGCTAAGCCATCTGTTTGACGATATATGGTGTTATTAAACTGGAAATGAACGTCTGTTATTCACAATAATAGTAGATTTTTTTAAATTCTGGGGGTAGTAAAGGTAGGAGATCATAATTTTGACAAATTATATCAATAGTTTCAAAAAGTGGTATCCTGATGGACAAAGATGTTACATCAAAAAAAGCATGAACGTATCGGCAACATTCATATGATTTAGCCTATCAACAAACAGAAATGAATCTCTGACGTATCGGCTGTACTTTTTTTGCTAGCCAAAGAATATAAACCTTTTATAGCTTTTAATATGAACACTATTATAATTTTCTAAGAAGCTCTTACTGAAACTGTAATATTTCAGACTTTAATATTATAAATGACATAAGTCTAAGCAAAAGAATGTTTTGAAATGTTTACTTTGTAGAAAAGTATATGTTTCTAAGTTATTCGTCATGTATTTTCCTGTGTCAATAAATTAATTTGTAATCATTTACATTAAGAAAAAAATATCGTGAATCATGTAATGTTATCAAACATGGATTAATATTAATTTGGTTGTTTATTCTCTGAAGAAGTGGCTTACACTGAGTCACGAAACGTCAAAAATGCTAATTTTTCTACTCATTGGGATATTACAAATATATTATTTATTTACTGAGGTAAGGTGGTGGTTGGAGGTGGTCAACAGGAAACCCTGAACCCGGGTTTCGTGCTACTTGGCACTCGTCAGCAAGGTGTACCTGTAATCCTGAAGGAACTGATGCTCCCTGGCGGATTCGATCCCGCCATTTCCATTAATGTTATTCTTAAACATCATACAAGTTAAAATGGCAAAAAGAAACTGATAATGTTTGTTGTTATCTTTCAGATAGTATTTTACTATAGGAATTGCTACATTTAGGAAATTTACCATAATAAGTAAATTGGCTATTGAATTAAAATATACAACTTTATTAGAAGTTGATATTCACTTTACACTATAACTTTAGATGTAGGAATGAAATCTATTTGTAAAATTTGAAGATACTTTTCAATAAGTTGAAGTGATAGTTGGTTTCATTCAGAAGTTCTCACTGTAGGTTCATTTACATTATTATAGCAGCTCACATACAATTGAGTTTGTTCATTTTTAATTTGTTTAAGCCTTTTTTATACACTAACAACCTATCTATACTACAGTACCTTTATTATTGTTGCACTTGTATGAATATGTATGTTTGAGCATTGTTTACTGACTACGCATATATTCATTCTGCTAGCCTTACTATTAATCGCTTAATTGATTCGTGGATTCATTCATTTCACTATGTATATATATGTACATTTTAATCCTGTTCACTGACTCGCGCACTCGTTCATTGACTCGACCACTCGCATGCTCACTCGCTTGCTTTTCGGCACTCATCTTTCATGCTTGTTTAACGTACCTGTAATTCTGGATATCTGTGCGTCGTTCATGAATAAACGTAATCGACACCTCGTATTCACCTTCTGATTTATACACCATTGGGGGCGTTATCTAGTAACGGTTATCAGGTCGAACAATATACGACGTTTAAGGATAATATCGAATACCAACCACCACATTGTAATTCTGGTGAGATTAATATAAAATTAATATGAAAGTTCATGTGATTTTATGTTAATTAATTCATTTTTATTCACTAATTTTGAAGTCTCCGTGCTATATATCTATTCCTTTACAGTAGATATTAATGTATCTTGAAGCCTTTAATAGTTTCCTTTTTTACTATTTTTACGTACGAACACTATTTCATGTGAATAATAACAGCTTAATTTATAATAAAACTTAGAATTTATTTTTGGAAAAGTTATTCTAAAAAATACCGTCAAAGAGGCTCCGTAGGCCAACTAATGAATCTATCTATTTGCCCATTCATATTGTATCTTAAAGTTAATATCTTCTATCCTACTGTTACTTATGTATTTATTTTTAGAAAATGTCTCACTGCCTTCCTTAATTAACAGACATCTATATTTCATTTTATTTTAATTTGGTATGTGATTAGTTTTCTGTTACAAACAAACTAAACGATCAAGATATATGACCTCATTCATTTGGTTTGTTATATTTACACTAGGAACTTTTCCCCTAAACTGTTTATCAGTCTTCTTGGTTTCACTAAATATTTTAAAGTACATTGTGTTGAGTGAATTTCCTAGTCAAAAGTGTTATAGTTGACAACTGTTAAATTCTTATTTAAATTGTATATGTTTATAATGAAACACTCTTATAAACTTTTGGATGCTCTTATTATTTCTCAAATCTAATCAAATTAAATACTGATTAATTATGCCTAACTTATGTCCTGTGTTCGAATCTCTCGAGGTGGGATCGTGGATGCGCACTGCTAAGGAGTCCCACAATAGGACGAAACGGCCGTCCAGTGCTTCCAGGTTTTCCATGGTGGTCTGGCTTCAATTGACTCATGATTTCAACTACATAAAATTATGATAGAACTGTTTAATACATGTGTTACTGAGTGTCTTTCATCTCTATTCTAACTTATGAGTAACAACTACTCACCTATGGACTAGGGTAAGTATTTTCTGAATACGAATAATCTATGGGTGATTAATATATTCTTCCAAATTAACTACAAATAATTCTAAGAAATTGTGTTAATGAAATATCATTGATTAAAAAATCACAGTACCAATTTGATTACAAAGCGTGGGTACCATTAGGAAGAAAAGACAATTGGACGAAGAGAATTTTTTTGACTATGTCATCTACTAACGTCATAGAATCCTATTCATTATTAATCCGTATGCGTAAGTTTGTAGTAAAGTAGAAAAGTGTTTCATCATGTAAACGGTAATTGAAAGTATCTCTAATTATCAGGAAAAAAAACACTACAGGCCACAGCGAAAACAAGTTACATATAGTAGATAGTAATTGGAGATCAAAAAGTGAGTGGTTTCATATGACATAGGTATGGAGATGAAGATTGTCTCTTATTATTAGCAACTTGACACTTAAAAATCCAAAAATGGATGAGCCATAAACGAAAATTTAAGATTCTCATATATTTATATATACATTTGTACTACATAAAATGCTAAATACCTGTGGTAAGAAACATATTTTCGAGTTTGCTTGGCTTTAATTAAACGAATAATATGAAGTGACCAAGTACAGTAGAAATTACAAAATATCAAAGGGAGACGACGACAAAAGCATCGGTTTTATTTTTATTCGTCTTAATGAATAAGACAAACCTTGGTTTCTGTTTATGCTGTCAAACTGCTGATAATAACTGTAAGTTTCCGGTTGGATTGAGTACTTTAAGTCACAGTGGATCTTTGAATGCTATTTTGGATGATATTATAGCTACTTTGAGGAATAAGCAATAATACAACATTATCATTTGATTTAAAAAGATAAAAAAAAGACAGGTTACAGATTACATTCATTATTTCTGATCTAAGAATACCATACGTTGTATTTCTGCTTTCATCAATTTATATTTCATTGTCTTCTATTTTCTTTCAAACAGTCTATTTCGCCAAGTGAAGATCTCTGATATTCTTCTTATTTTATTCATATGTATCGTTGGAAATTTCCTGGATATTCGTGACTACTGTAATCTAGATAGAGGAAACTATTTGTTTTCAATTCTATCCGTGCTTCGCTTTGTTAACGAAATGTTTATTTATGAAACAACCGGAAGTAAGTATTCTTGAAAACAATCTAACAATTATTATTATTCCTGTAGAAATAAAGACGTGGTTTAACTTCAATGAAACTAATTTTGTATCCGGTAAAGCAAAATATTGTTTTCGGAGTTAACTTTGCTCTTAAATAAATAACATGCGTGAATGAAAACAAGTTATAGTTATTATTAAGAAAAAGTCTCTCAACAGGCGGATAGTTTATTGGTAAAATAAAGTTATTTTTATCAACATAATAAATTGACCTAATAAGTAATTACCTGAAGGGGTTTTGTGGAGATTTTAGTAATTTAATAATTGAATACATGAGTCAGTTGAAGCTAAACCACCACACAAAACCTGTAAACACTGGAGGGCCGTTTCGTCTCATTGTGGGACTCCTCAGCAGTGCGCATCGACGATCCCGCCCCGTGAGATTCGAACGCAGGATTAATCAGTCTCGCGCGTGAACGCTTAACCTTCAGACCACTGAGCCGGTATTTACACTAGGACGAAACGACTGTCCAGTGCTTCCAGGTTTTCCATGGTAATCTAGCTTCAATCGACTTATGAATTCAATTATAAAATTAATAAATAATTGTTTTATTTCTATATGCATGTTTATTTAATCGATTACCGAACAATCACTTAGTATTTAGCTTACTGTTAGAGTAAACGTACTTAATTAAAACATCTAGACCAAGTAGTTGAGAATCTATCAAAACGTTATTACAGAAGCTATTGAAAACAATATGTACGAGGAAGAAAAAATATTCAGATCGCAAGTCGAAGTCGATCATAAGACACGGTTTTTGTTTCTTTTAACAAAAGAATTTAAATAATATTTCGTATTCTGAACTGTATGAAGAGTTTATCTCGTTGCTACATTGTTTTAACACATTTAAATTACATTGATGAATCAGAAAGTTATGTGTTATTTTATCAGTTTAGTATAAAACAGTGAAATATAATTTTCACAACTGACAGAACCTAAAAGACCTGATAAAACTAACTAAAATAACTGTGATTTGGCTTTTTTTTAAAGTGTTAAACTAAAAGTTTACTCAAATTTGATGTCATGAAGGTACAAAGGTGAATTTACTTTTTTTATTGGAATAACATGAACAGAAAACTAAAAATATGTCAATGAATATAAATGGTCAACTTTATATTATTAGGGGCTACGAAAGTCATCATCCAGAAGATACAAGTGTTTATTAACATTGTCTATGCAAGATACTTCGGATCCGTTGGCCAGACACTATCAGCAACAACTTACTGTGGGAGAGAACAAACCAGATTACAGTGGAGGAAGAAATCAGGAAGAAGCGCTGGAACTGGATAGGATACACATTGGGGAAGTCACCCAACTACGACACAAGACAAGCCCTCACATGGAATCCTGAAGGCCGAAGGAGAAGAGGAAGACTAAAGAACATATTACGCTGAGAAATGGAGACGTACATGAGAAGAAAGAACATCTATTAAATAGAACTGGAAAGAAAGGCCCAGGAAAGAGTGGGTTGTAGAATGCTGGTGGGCGGCCTATTTTCCATTGTGAGTAACAGGAGTAAGTAAGTAAGTTTACAAAAACTGTGGATATTATAAATCGACAATGTCCACTGATACTACAAGTACCAATTCAAATATTTTTCGTAATATTTTAAAAATCATAACGTTATGAGTATCATATAAACTCTTTAGTTTCCATGTGAACAATTGTTGATAATTGATTATTTAGATGAGAGTATCTAAGATAACCATTAAATACTAACTAACTTTGAACAATAATAAAAAACATATGAACAGTTTTTATCTAGATATATTTTTAAAGAAATGGCAAGAAGAAAGTCCCAGATTTCTTGTTGTTCCATATAGCTGATTTTTAAAGTTTGGTATCATTAATCAACCTTTTAATTGAAAGATATTTCTCAATACACATTTGTAAGATCATTCACTATTTTTGATGAATTTACTTAAATGCTATTCTGAAAACATATGGTTGAAGTCATTTTAAGTGAAATGATATATCGTTTAAAGATCCCCATCATATTAAAAGACTAATATTTGAACGAAGAATATTCTTTTCGATAAATTCTCTCTTCAAATTCTACAATCATATATCCAAATTAATAATCCGATATAATGGCTAGATTAAAGGCAAAGTACATCGTTTAATGCATGTAAATTTAAGAATGTCAAACCAAATAGAATAAAATTGTTAATGTTGATCACAGATCTTAAATTTTCACTTAACGTTTATACAGATTCAAGTTAACATTCTATATGAGTCATATCAACATTCATCATTTTAATCTATTTAGTTTGACAATCCTAAATTTACATGCATTAAACGATGTACTTTGCCTTTAACGTGACCATTTTTTCGGATTATTAATTTGGATATATGATTGTAGAACCTTAAGAGAATTTATCGAAAAGAATATTCTTCGTTCAAATATTAGTCTTGAAATGATATATACTAAATCTATATCAGTTGACATTTAATAGCAAAAGATCCTTTGAGACTAACATGTGATTAATACTGATGAACCAAAAAAGTTATCAATTAAAAGAGAAACACCAGACGCCTGTTACCTCTCATGGAGGGACATAGCTCCTGTACAGTAGAATTAACTGACTTTACGTTCGTATTGAATATTCTCAATTGTAGGAACGTGGCTCTTGATATACCGATTCTCGCCTTTACATCTACATCAGATCCTCCTTGTTCATCAATGATGCTTCCCGGGTATGTGAATGTTTCCACATATATTCTACCCATCTTTTCCTCTGTTCTTGAATCTTTGTGATTGCCTTGGCTTCCTTGTCCTTGAACAGCCTCTCTGACAAACTATGTCTCCCTCCTGATTTCTACGTTGTATAATATAGTTGTTTCATATTTCCTTCTCTTGCAGTTTTTTCCGCCGTCGTTTCTAGTTCTTCCACTTATTTCTGCTTGTCGGCCTTAATGCTCTTCTTCACTTCCTTGTTTGCTTCTGCATACTCTGCTTACGCCTTGACTTTCTCTGATCGTGTTTGACTGTTGTTAATTGCTATTTTCTTGTTATTCCTTTCTTGAATCTTGTTCAGAATTCCCATAGAGATCCATCCTTTTTGATGATGACCTCCTGATACGTTAAAGTTAGTGTTCCTTTGATCCCTTTCCAGTTGTACTCTATGGTAGCTTCTTGTTCTTTCAGTAGATCCTGTAGAGCTTGGGACCTGTTGTTGAGAGTTATCTTGAATTCGTTGAGTTAGTATCTTGAATAAAGGCTATATTGAACCTTTATAATGCTGTTGCCCCAGTTGTCAAGTGTTTATTTAGCTTCAGTCTCATCTTTGCCACAACCAGATAGTGATCTGAAGCTTTGTCATCTCCTTTCCTGATTCTCACATCTTCCATTGACCTTCGGAGTTTTTTGTTGATACAGATGTGATCTATCTGGTTCTCTGTGGTGTGATCCGGTGAGATCCATGTAGCTTTGTGTATGCGTTTGTGTGGAAATATTGTGCTGCCTATAACCAATTTGTTGAATGCACATAAGTCTGCAAATCTCTCCCCATTTTCATTTCTCTCTCCTATTCCATGTCATCCAATTATATCTTCATATCCTGTGTTGGCCACTCCAACGTCAGCGTTTAGATCTCCCATCAGGATTGTGAGGTCCTTTCGTGAGCACTCCACTATGACTAATTGCAACCTCTCATAGAACTGATCTTTATTATCGTCGTTGCTATCATTGATGAGTGCGCAACACTGAATAACATTCATTGTGATTCCCTCCCTCTTTGTTTTGAATGATGCTTTGATTATCCTGGGTCCATGAGATTCCCATCCCACAAGTGCTTTTCGTGCTTCTCTAGACAACATTAGAGCAACTACCTGAGTGTGTGGAGCATTTTTCTGTCGTGACCAGAGTACAGTAGCATCTCTTTCGTATCCAACTTTTGCTGTCCAGCTTCGGTCCAATGGGTTTCGCTGATTCCGAGTACTGCCAATTTGTATCTCCTCATTTCCGTTGCTATTTGGCTGGTCTTTCCTGTCTCCTACATTGTCCGGACGTTCCATGTACCTTTAAAGGGTGTTGCTCTGGTTGTTAGAAGGTTCATCGGTCTCGTGACTTCCGAAGAATTTCGGCTTTCATCATGAGACGTCATAATTATTCCTTCAACTCCGAGGGCAGAATTTAAATGGTTTGAAATATTTTTTCTGGTTAGCGTTTTTTTAGCGAGTTAGCTTTTCTATGGGATGGGGTCGCTAACCCCACGCCCAACCCTCCTCCTATACCCGGGCTTGGGACCGACAGCAACTATAGAAGAGCTATAGGAGGAGTCGAAAAACACCAGAGGGACTAATTTATTCCTTACAATTCTACTTTTTAGTAGCATGGTGCTTGTGTTCAGTCACTTGTATTAAAACTAGTTTACAAAAACATATCCCGTTCACTTCAATGCGTTTCAGCAAATGTGGTTCGTTATATTTTTAAAGTGTACATAACTTGGCTTTAAGATCGGTACACAGAATATGATGGTGTTTAAACATGTTGTCAGCTTGATGATTATCATGAGATAATCACTACAACTATAATGGATAAACGTCTGCGTAGACTAACTTTGAAGTCCTGAATCATTGCTCAGTTAATAAAAATTCCAACAGAATCAGTAATATATATAAAATCTTCCCAGTATAATATAATTACCTCCGAACTATTAGTGGCAATCAGTGAAAGAAAACAGTATCTTTACAATTGTTAGTTTCACTTTTTCAGCAATTCAAACCGTTAAATAAAATTTAATATTTGAAATTAAAACAAAGCTTTTGGTCAGTATAGATGTAATAACACGTAGTTACTTAATCATTAATTAAACTATGGGTAACTCCTGTATATTCATTTCTGCTACACAAAGTTCACTTGTTTTTTGACACCATTTTTAAGTAAGCATTCGAATTTCTATGCCGTCGTTAATACATGGTAATAATTATATCTGAGGAATATCTATTACTGTCAAATGATCTGTTTAATGCCACCTTGTTTTCAAAACAATTTACAACTGTTATTTTTAAAAACTTAATTACGCCTGTTACCCCCTCATGAAGGAGCATAGGCTGCTCACCAGCATTTTTCACTCAACTCTGTCCTGAGCATTCTTTTCCAGTTGTTTCTAGTTTCTATTCATCCTATTCATATTATCTGAGCAAATAAAATAAGAATGTTTAGACCGATTTTCCATCCACATAAAACTCCCTTAATGTTTTTCACTAACTCCAATCAAACGTTTACTCGTGTAAAGCATAAAACGTAACTGAAAAATAACTTTGTTTAAAGAAAAGAAACAAATAATAAAATAATAAAACTCCACATTTTTGATACCCCCCCCCATACAACGGTAATAATATTCAAAATACTGCCAATTATTTCATATTTTAGAATGAATTTATCTGTTATAAATAAATTTTCTCTATTTCTATGGTGCAATAAACAGATAAGACCAATAATGGATTAGTAATAACAAAGAATGAGTGGATGCGCACTGCTTAGGAGTCCCATAATAGGACGAAACGGCCGTCCAGTGCTTCCAGGTTTTCCTCGGTGGTCTAGCTTCAATTGACTCATGATTTCAACTATGCAAATACTGAAATCTCCACAAAACCCCCTCTGATAATAATCAACATATGTTCACTAGTGATGACTTCAAGAGATATTTCCTGGAGTTCTAGTGAGAAGCAGTGACCAGTGGAGTTCAACCAGGTCTGCTGGAAGATATCAACTCACTGAAGACAATTGGTGAACGCTTGCCCAACTTCGTGGATCAGTTGAAGTTAGACATTAACACCATCGAATGCCGGCTCAGTGGTCTGTCGTTTGAGTGCTCTGGCGCGAGACTGGTAGTCCTGGGTTCGAATCTTGTGAGTGCGGGACCGTGGATGTGCACGTATGAGGAGTCCCACAATAGAACAAAACGGCCATCCAGTGCCTCCAGGTTTTCCATGTTGGTCTAGTTTCAATTGACTCATGATTTCAACTATGAAAAATAAAGAATGAGTGGTTAATACTGAGAGTAAACTAGTTTTATTTTTGTGTATGTATATCTGTATATATATAGAAATGAATCAAATTATCAGTGAATGCACATTTTTTCGACAATCTGTTATCAGGTGTTACTAGTTACTATGACTATTGTCAGTTACTATCATACAGGAGTAGAAAATAGTTCTGAATACAATTTAATAATATCTAACTAGGAACAAATATGATTTCAGTTAATAGTAGACCACGAAATTTAAAACATATATAGTTTAGCCATTTCTTAATAATGTTAGCGAGGTATAAAAGAAGATGTATACGAGCATCATATGTATATCATGTGCCTTTTATACTACTTCATGTTGATATAACAGATGCAATAATACCATTTATTATGGGGTTACTATTAATTAATGTATCAATTTACTCACAAATGCCTGATAATTGATTGTCTCACAAAGAAAAATGAAGTATTGTCTTAACGTATTTATCTAACTGAATATGCGGATAAGACAATATAATAGTAAAGTAGTAATAATAATATTTGAAGGTGGTATGAGAAAATTATTTAAAAGACTAAATTAATGAGGAATAAACATCCTATTAAAAAGCTTTAAATTACCAAGAAAAGATAGATTAATTAATGTAATTTAGTAATGTAAACCGGATTGAAATGAATTATGAGACTATCAATGTGGCAAAATAAAAGTTGATGGAAAAAATGTAGGGATTAGTAAATCAGTATTCAGATTGACTGGTATTAACTATCATGTGCAGTCTCGATGAATTTCCTTAATGTAACTTTTTGTAACACGTTTTAGTATAATTAAAATGTTGAACAAAATATCGGCTATTTAAACTTCATAGTTTAATGAGTAACTCGTTCGAGTTTTAAGCAATAGGGTTTGAGTTCAACTTTCGAATTGAATAACTAGCTAGAATATAGGTACCTCACTAAATCTAAAAAAGAAACTTAAATCTTTTTGTAACGTGGTTGATCATTAGTATGCTATGTGATACGTTAATCAACTTGTTGTTTATAATAAATGTGTCAACAGTATTAATTTGTACGTTCTCATTAACTAATTTAACTGTCTGACCAAAGTAGTTTATTTAGGATAAGGGGTTTGTAATTCCACCAGTTACAGCTGTACAATATATATTTCCCAATAAGAAGCACTGCATGTACCGAACTGAAATCGACATACATGCATCAGTAACATAAATAGTTCAGTTGTGTTCATACGTATGTCTGGTTTTTGCTAAAGTTTTCTTGATAACAATTATTCCAGGGAAACAGAAATAAAAAATCTAAGAATAATGCTCATGTTAAATTGTTACATGTTTCCGTTGATAAAACGGAACTATTAAATAACAACATTTACCTCTAATGATGATCGATTTCTTTTATTCGTGTATTAACATACTTGAGTTATTATTTCTTCATTAATGTCATCCAGTAAGTTATGTGTTTATAAATTTATTGTTGAGAACACTGAATTATACCCCGGTCAAATATATTATTGTCTTAGCTGAATAAAACACGGAAGATATGGTTTTCATATGAAGTGAATTATTTTTAACTCTAGAAAAATGTAATATTAGATGTAAAGAAGATATGTCTATTAAAACTATGATACAAATCTTCATGTAAATCGTTGCCATATGGATATTTTAACATTATTATAATGTTTTTGATAGTTGAGATCATGAATCAATTGAAGCCTGACCAATATGGAAAACCTGGAAGAACTGGACGGCCGTTTCGTCCTATTGTGGGACTCCTCAGCAGTGCGCATCCACGAACCCGCCTCACGAGATTCGAACCCTATCAGACCTATCAGTTTCGCGCGTGAGCGCTTAACCACTAGACCAATTTCGTTGATCGGTTGAAGTTGAACATTTACACCGTTGGATGCCGGATCAGTGGTCTAGTGGTTAAGCGCTCGCTCGCAATACTGATAGTCCTTGGGTCGAATCTCGCGAGGTGGGATCGTGGATGCGCATTGCTGAGGAGTCCCACGACAGGACGAAACGGACGTCCAGTTCTTCCAGGTTTTTCATGTTGGTCAGGCTTTAATTGATTCATGACCTCAACTATCAAAATTACTATAATATCCACAAAACCCCTTCTGATAATTATTATAATGGACAAAAAATCAGTCGAGATTTCGCTGATAACTCTTAATAACCGACAAAATGAACTGTTCGTAATTAACATTTAGTACATGATTTTCTTCTTCTTTGTTGTTGACAGTCTTCAGAAAAACAACTGAATATCATCTAGTTGTTTATTGAATAGATAAATAAACAAAAAAATGCTTTCGAAAGGTTTTTTCCTAACTGAATTGTTTTTTAGTTTCTGTTTATTGACATAATGGACTGCTTTCTTTACACAAATCAACATAATTTAATTCAAATACCATCTTGCTGTGGTAGATATATTTGTAAATCATACAATTTAATTACCATGACTGGTTTAATCGTAATGAATGATACGACTTGTATAGTTGAAGTTTTCAGTTTCGTTTCCCTAAGGATGGCTCGTTGAGAAACTCAAGAAAGCCTCAAGAAACCCACAAAGAGCCAAAGACATTCCATCCAATCACCGCTACAGGGACATTCTAGAATGTCGACGTGTAGCTTCCCTATTGAATGGATAAGAATACACCCTGTGTGCCTATTGACTGTCCGAAATGATGATTTACTTTCAGCCAAAAACTATAAATACACGAGATTTTTGCACTATATTTGACACTGGAATAACATTCCTACTTACTAGTCTTCGGCCTTCTCATTTGTGACTTGGGAGGGTCCTAGCGTTCGAGTGCTCAAGTATTACGCGACATACTAAGAATCTAAGTTCAAGATGTAATAAGCAGAGATGGATAGTGGCTAGCAGTGGGAAGATTCAAACAAACAATACTAAATGGATCCAAGATGTAATAGTTTCTCAAAGAATTTGTGGTAATTAAAGTACTTTAATATTTCGAAATTAAAAACGTGATACATGAACGAAGAATATTTCTTAGTAAATGTCTTTAGGTCCTGTAATTATGCATAAAAATTAACAATCTAAAAAAGTAGCTAGGTTTAGGCCGATTACGTTGTTTAAAACTCTAGCAAGTAGATTTAAAATTATTTTGTAAAATAGAACAAAACTATCAATGTAGAAATGATTAATATGCCAATATAGCCCTAATAAGTCTATATGATAAATTAAACTGTGAGATTGATAGTTAAAATAAATCTAGGTAACAAAATGTGTGTGTGTGTGAGAGAGAGACAATAATGTAAATATCAATCAAAATAAATATTTATTTATGAACTTCGTAATACATAGAATATTATGAATTACGTAGGAAACAGTAGCTAGGTAGGAGCGTTAAATAAATTTTTCAAACGTTCACAAGAGTTATAGAAAAAAAACAAATTTTGAGCCACAAAAATACAAAGAGGAAGACTGTACGTACATCAATCAAATGATGTTCTAATATCTTTGAAATGATTGTTAACCAGTCACGCCAGAAGTTGGTAAATGTAGTAGTAGTAGTAGTAGAATTAGTTCGAAATGTTTTTTTCTGGAAGCAAAGCTCGAGCTTTTTAATCCGAATAGCCATTGTTTCAGTCATTTAAAAGATTCTTAGGATAACGGATTTAGATAGATAATTAATAACATAATATATTATTGTACATGACTGCTCCATGTTAGCTAAATGACCTATTTACATTGAATGAACTGGTAACAGTTTAATTATACCTTTGCTTAACAACAACACTTGGGACTAGTAAATTAGATGTTTAACTATAAAACCTAAAAAGGATTTTTCGTGCAAATATCTGTATTTTTATTATTATTGGGAGTTATTCAGAGATTAAAATTTTGAAATTACGAAAAATGAATAAATATGCAACAGAAAATGTAAACAATGCTTCAATAGAGTTTTTTTCGACACTACATGATCAATATATTTCTTCATTGTACATCTTATTCATCCACAAACGTCTACAAGAATAGCAGCCTGCTTAAACATAGCTGCCTGTTCCTGCCATCTAGATATTTCAACAAGTTATGTAATTTTGTTTCTCATAATACATCATTATGGATATTAATTGCACAACCTATTCAGATACGTTTCTCAAAAGTGTACAACCTTTCTTTGTGCAAGTTACAGTAGGCTCAATCGGAGATATTGTGGTTGCTGGCAATATGCAACGAAAAGAATGTACATTATTTAGATGTCGATTGACTGTATTGTTAACTTCCAACTGGCGATCACTCAATATTTATCGTCAGGATCGACCAAGAAGTAAGAAACGGAAACTTGTTGAAATAAATTGTGCTTAGAATTCTATATTGTATCAAAAATATAATATTGAAAAAATTATTTATACGAATATTCTTCAAGATTAGAACGAATAGTTTGACAAAAATTGGGCGCCGACTATAGAGAAGATTATATTTGGAACAGTCTCAGCGATTGAAATATAAATAATTCCAACGTTTCGTCCAGCTAACTTGTCTGGACTTCTTCAGGGAATTAATCAAAATCATCAAGGGAATATATAGTGTTTTTTTAGCAATATATCAAAATCTATACTACGTGTTATAACGTATGAGTTGCCAGTTGTTATATCGATTGCTCGCGTGTGCCCTATTTCATATATGGACGTGATGATACCCGTCAATGATAGAAGAGTGAATTATCGATCGGAGCAATGATACATAAAATCGTACGAACAGTCTTGAGTGCGCATCGGCCCTGCTTTCTGCCTAGCCCAGCCAGTTAAGTCAAGAACACAAATAAGAGCCTCGGCAATATGAAGCATTATTCACAAACATACTGGGTTTATATACTAACCAAACAGATCACATTATACCAAAAAATAGAAAAATAACATTTGTACAATAATTGGCCAATGTGGTTGTGGATAGGGGGAAAGCAATCAATAATAATAGTTCAAAGGTCAAAATCAAGTTTAGGATAAGAGGAACACGAATACGATTAGGTCAGTTATTTAACAACTATACAATAGGAAATAGGCATATTACATTTGTCCATAATAGACCTAAGATTTACCATTCATAATTCACCAGGGGATATAACACTACGTTAAACCGATCATATGCGTATGTTGCATTTTTGTAAACAGGATAATATGTGTCAGTTGAATGAGAATCAAGTGCAAAGTTCAACGATGTGAAATAAAAGGAGACTGGATGAATTGTGTGTGTATGTATGTATAAGAATGAGTTATTAATGAATGATATTCGGTGTTGACATGTTTCTATATGAAGTAAAAATAAAAGTGCGAATTGAAAGTTGAAAAATTATTTCTGAATCATTGAATTGCAAGTAAAAATGAAAATCATCAAGTACATAATTGTAATGCTAAACATAACTCATATTGATTTTAGTCAAAATAACGATTCATGTGAAATAAACATGTTGAGTAAAGAAAGAAACAGTCCAATTACTTCAACTTAGTATTGTTTGTTTGGATCTTCCCATCGATTAGAGACTGACCAGTTGAAGTCCTAACAATTCGATGGGAAGATTCAAACAAACAATACTGAATTCACTTGGTATTGTTTGTTTGAACCTTCCCATCGATTTTTGTTAGGACTGAAACTGGTCAGTCTCTAATTGGCATATGTGCATACTGTGCGCATTGCCTCGATATACCTTAATTCACAAGCATGGTTAGCAGAGATGGATAGTGGCTAGTAGTGGCATCCAGGACGCGCGTTTCGTCCTATTTGGGACTCGTAATCTGGATGTACCTGCATCTCAGAGTTGATGTTCACTCAAGGACTCGAACCCAGTACCCTCGCTTCAAACGCCATCGCGTTATCCACTCGGCCACTGAGTCCTGATAGCCACTTGCTTGTGCGATGGGGTGAAGTTTAAATTCATTTAGTATTGTTTGTTTCATCTTTTCATTGATGTTTTAGGACTGCAACTGGTCAGTCTCTAATTGGCATATGTGCATACTGTGTGTATTGCCTCGATGTACCTTAATTCACAAGCATGGCTATCAGGACTCAGTAGCCAAGTGGATAACGCGATGGCGTTTGAAGCGAGGGTAATGGGTTCGAGTCTCAGAGTGAACATCAACTCTGAGATGCAGGTACATCCAGCTGACGTGTCCCAAATAGGACGAAACGCGCGTCCTGGATGCTACTGCTAGCCACTATCCATCTCTGCTAGTCCAATTACTTGTTTATTAATATTTGCCAAATAGTTGCTAGCTGAATACCATCCTTTCTGTTTAGACTGTTCTTATCCGCCCACATATACAGCGCTTCTTCTATCAATCTTTCTTTATGAGAGTTGAAACGTGTTTGAAGTATTTTGGCTCCTTCAAAATCAATTGTCTGTCCTGTTTATAACGCATGTAATATTGAATGAAGCTAATAATAATAAATAACAGAAATTAATGAAATCATCAAAAATAAAAGCAAATCAATTAAAGCGATAAGAAAAAAATACTGATTATCCAGGAAATAAAAATAATCTCATTAAAGGTAATAATTTTATTCTATCATAATTTCCTGTTCAATCATTCATAGTTTTTTTTTGAAAAAGAAATCTTGTTCTTTTATACCCAGCTATAGTTAATTCATTTAAAGAAGAGATTAAATATGATATTTGAATGAATACGTTGCATGATCATTTATATCCTTAAAAAACGTTAATCCACTCTGTTCATGACATTATTTTAATAGTAAATGATATTAATTATAATAGTCAGGCTTCTTTTAATTTTAATTACAGTAGAGTTTTGTAAACTATCCAAGATGAAAACATTTTTTATAAGATGTGCTATATGAAAATTTAATTTGACATTTTAATTGTTTGACAGAATTTCATGATACATGCAAAGAGATTTTGTAATAGATGTAATTGAAAAAAAAAGGAAGAAACAAGTTAATTAAATTCACTTAGTATTGTTTGTTTGAATATTCCCATTGATGTTTAGGACTGCAACTGGTCAGTCTCTAATTGGTATATGTGCATATTGTGCATATTGCCTCGATATTGTCTTAATTTACAAACATTTTAGGCAAAGATGGATAATGGCTAGCAGGGGATTCTAGGATATGTGTTTGTAAATTAAGAGAACATCGAGGCAATACGTACAGTATGCACATATGCCAGTAAGAAAATGATCAATTGCAGTCCTAAACACCAATGGGAAGATTCAAACAAACAATACTAAGTGAATTTAAACTTCATCCCATTGCACAAACAAGTAACTATCAGGACTCAGTAGCTGAGTGGATAACGTGATAGCATTTGAAGTGAACGGTACTGGGTTCGAGTCCTTGAGTGAACATCATCTCTGAGATGCAAATACATCCAGCTGACGAGCCCCAAATAGGACGAAACGCGCGTCCTGGATTCCACTGCTAGCCACTATCCATCTTTTTTACAAAACAAGTTACTTATTAAAATTTGACTAGTATAATATCTACTTTACATGAATAGATTTTCTTTGATAATCGATTCGAAGTTTTGGTTAGGTTAATTGACATCTTAAATGATTGAATTTTACTTCAAAGGACATATTGATTAACGACTAAAGTTAGTTAAAGAATTACTGAATATTAAAAATAGTTAAGTCCTGATGTAACTGAACTAATCATTTAAAATAACCTAAGGCAAGACCCCACTTGAAAACCTTTAGGGCAAAACAGAAGAGAAAGACCAAAGAATACATTACGCCGAGAAATGGAAACAGATATGAGGAGAATAAACGACAACTGGATGAAACTAGAAAGGAAGGCCCAGGACGGAGTGGGTTAGAGAATACTGGTCAGCGGCCTATGCTCCATTGCGAGTAACAGACGTAAGTAAGTAAGTATGTAAAAAAAGATCTGTTCTTACGAAATGGGAACAAAATCAAAGATAACTGAATCCCGGTTTCTGTTAGATTAAGCGCAGGTTTTCTTAACAATGGTTTGAAGTTACTACAAGAAATATATTTACATTGGCGATACAGATTTACAAACAGACATGTTTCGTAACTTCCCCAGTAACCTAAACAGTGTATTGATGATGAACGAAACACTAAACAAACAACGTTTTCTTGTAAAAGTTTAACAAAAGTTTTCATTTTATGGATAATGAATTTTCGTGTAATTTGTATTAACAAAATATATACTGTGATTATCTCCCTCCTTCCCCCCCAAGGTAAATAAACACTTAATAAATAAAGGAAACGTTTAAGCTAAAAGTTGATTTGTATCTTTGTAGTATTGTTGTTTATTCTGTCTGTAAATCAAAACCTATTCATTAAAATAAATAGGATATGTTTAGCGTTTAATTATATATTTTTTTTCAATTATTTACTGTTTGGGAAAAAGATGCACCAAAATTAAATATCTAATCAACTGTAGGGACTTTTTGAACTACATTTTAAAGTTAACATTACAAATTAAAAGAAGAATAGTAGTTTAAAAATCTTCATAGAATATTCAGAAACAAAGAATATTTCAGCGAACAATCGTTTTCAACAACTTCATCATCAAACTCTACAGTCCATAATTATTGTGATATTTTACAAAAGCCCAAATAAGTCATGCATTCATAGATTCGACAATATTATATGTTAAAAGTGGTGAACGTTCACATCTGTTACGACACAAAATTGTGTTATTTGTAAATTAGAAAGGTCATTTAATAAACGTCAAAATGATTTGTAGTAAAGTGTCAAGTCATTATCAATGTAGTAGTCATATAATAATGGAGTGAAAATCGTGTGAATAAAATGCATAATAGGAGAATTTCGTCTTGTTAATCAAGGTATCATTAATAATAATAACGTTGTATGGGTATAATATATAGTTAGAGAGATGATATCAAGGTAATTCATTTAAATCGGGAAAGATGTATGTGTAGATTAAGAAAGATATAAACACAAAAGGAATTAAGAACGACAATAATAGATTTATAATATCCAGTCTAGGTATCTGGTGATCCAGTTTTGGACCAAGGTAACCATTAAGTCTGAATATATCTCTTCAGGATAAATAAGGTCGGTTTTCTGGAGTTGACCGAGATGATTTCAGCTATGTAGAGTAGCTGTAGATAGGTAGATTGTTTGGAATTTTATATAAAACGGAGAAAGTTTCATCTATTTGAATATAATATTCCTTATTTATCAAGCGAGAAAGAATGGCACAGCTAATCGATTTATTGACTCCTTTTCCCAACCATGCTGCCACATGTTTACGAACATGCAAGGATAAAACAGTTTGAATGCGGCCTATGTAACTAGCTTCACAGGAGCAGTTGAATTGGTATACACACATTGAGGAGCATATCATCGGTAACCTATCCTTGAATTTTTATGTTAGTACTGATTTGGTTGAGAAAATTGCATATAACTTGGTGCCGTGAAACGTCATCTCAAGATTATTTATTTGTTCATATGCATTTTTTAAATTATATCTTTTATTTTATTTGTATTTTCAAAGTAAGAAGCGTTTTTATAATGTGAAAGTAAATGGTTTACAAAATGATACAAATAGTATATTTTCACATGCTCACTAAGCTAACTATTTTTATTGTAGCGGTGTATAAATCCCCAAAATTAATAGCTCTGTAAGTTTCAGACATTGGATGCTGACTACATTAGTTTTAACGAAGTCACTTAACTGGAAGCGTTCGGTCATCCATCCACATCAGATCACGAGTTGGAACAGCGTGCTCAATTTCTCCTGAGATCACCAGCCAGTTTAGATCAGTCACTACTCAATATATTGATAATCTATCAAATATATCTTCCAACCTTTTCGCTTCTGACTTTTGATTTTACTGAGTGGGCAGCGATTCAATTATAGAAGGTGTTACTGGTAAAGTGTTGTCAAACTACAATACCTGTGGTATATTCAGTATAAAATATGACAGTGTTATTCGTACAATTTTATTTTAGACTATGATTTCTGTAAAATAGTGATGTTTACACTGTTAGTATTTTGTAAGATATTTTCGAATTTAAAATTATTTTTATTTATGATTTTACTTAAATTTGACCAGAGGAAGACAAAAGTTTGTGTGAGTCGGTTTGTTTTACTTATTTACTTTATATAATGACCGGAAGTTTAGTTTAACGCCTAGAAAGTAGAACACATGAAGCTGAAAATTAAATAGAAAACTATATAAGGTATAATATATGATATGACATTATATATTCATGTTAACATATTTTTGTTTATTCTTAAAAGATCACTTCTTTACTAATGCTTTCTTCTTATATCCTATTGAATGAATATGATTTATATTTACACTAAAACGTAGACCTAATCATTAATGAACAAGATATATATTTATGCACAATCAAATCTAGAATGGCTGGATAGTTTCCCTGGTTTTTGTTACTTGGATAAATTATAATTGAAGAGAACAATATGTATCTCATAATTGTCTATGCTAAAATGCTAATAATCTGGAATGCATGTTACATAGTATTAAATAATTATAACTAAATAAGCTTATCCATGAAATCACTTATTATTTCATCCGTTATTACGAAGCTAATTAAGTATTATGTAGTTCAATTTTGTCTAAAGTCAGACACTTTTTTGATTGTTACAAATATCATGATGTAAATAACTAGCTATGGAACGTAAAAATTCTTCTCTATTATTATAATAAATTAAGTGGGAACAAGTATTGTTAAACATTTGTCTAGCTGTTAAGGTGAGACTATAATTTATGGACGACATTTGAGAGATGCTAAAATAGCCTTGTGAATGGACACCTTACTAGGGCTAAATGAGGGTCATAAATCTGTGCGAAGAACAAGTATTATGATTTACATTTGACGCTTAGGGTTACAGATTAGATTTAGGGTTTTCATCACTAACTGACATTAGTTAAAATGCCAACGTGCTGTTTAAGGCTGCAATTTAACTCAACTACGTCTCCCAGTTTTGGCAGTCTGCTTAGCGACCAATCAGAAGGAAGCAGACATTATCCTTTCCGCCATCTTTGTGAGCAGTGGCGATCGACTCGCCTCGTTCTGCGTGTTTTTCTGCTGTTTTTTTGTGTAGCTGTGTAATTTAATGTTTTAGTGAGCTTTAATCTTGCAATTTGCGTAATATTCCAGGTGTTGGTTCTAATTCTGATTCCGTTGTGATTTCCCGATTTCTACTGATGCTACTCACGTCAGTATATTACTTCAGGCTAGCTCGCTTGTTTTATGTGGTAAGATGTTAATCCTTTTTTGTTTTGAGTATTATTTTGTAGATACCGGAAACCAAAGTTAGTTTTTAGCTAAAATAAATGTTGCTGCCACCTGGAATTCTCTGACTGTGCGCATGTTTGTTTCTAATTGTCATTTATGATGTTATCGGGAGCAACAGTTTATTAGTCAACCGTTACCACTAGTTCAAATTCATGGAACGGACTAACAGCTCATCAAGACTGTTATAATTTGATGTTAAACTTTTTATTTATTGACTGATATATGATGCATAATAAAAACTACCAAGGGGGATTCATATACGGCTTTGGAATTTTTATGATGTTTAAAAAACTTTCATTGTTTCGCATAGCTCATGTAGAGAAAGATTGTTGAAAGTTTTGTTTGAATGAATATTTATTTTATAATATGGTGGAGAAGATTTGTAGCTCAGGTGGATGATTTTAATGGAGTTTTTTTCTCTGAGCTGGATGGTTTGGTCTTGAAGCTTTCATCGTCCTTCTGAACGACATCATCAGCACAAAGCAGAAGTAAAGTGTTTGAATTTCTCCACATGTGGTACGCAGCTTGTCCTGTGCATATTGAGGTGCACCATCCAGCTCAGAAAACAAAACTCCATCAAAATTATTTTATAGTAGTCATCTACTATTTTAACTTAGTTATGGCTAGTCTAACTAAAAACTATTCAGACAATTAATAAAAATGAATTATAGGCTATTCAGTTGAGAAAAACTCATCATTTAAAAAAAATATTTAGAGTTCACAATATTCATTCCTTATGAACACGTCATTAACTTCAGCTATGAAATCAACAGTATAGTGTATGATCTTTTTTTGGTATACAAATGTATGACATTAGGTTTGTACATAAAATTGTGCGGACAGTTTACCAGAACTACTAATAACACAACTTGTAAAACCTTTGTAATAACTAGATATTGTTACCAAGTAATTAGTCATAAATTACATAATCTCTAGCTAGCTTAAAATATTGAAACTAGTCGAAAATGAATGCGAGTATACAAAATTGGGAATTTTTAAAGCAGAATTTTTACAAATGAGACATAAATTTTCTTTCACTGCAATGTTTAAAGATTTCATTTCTTTTAATACAAAAAAAACACAATAGAGGGTCCCTGCATTTATTTATGACAGTGTTGTATGAAGATGACTATCATAACTTAATTGGCTTGTTTTGTTGTACCATAACCATAGACGAATAATATATAGTGAATATAATTTATAGTAAATGATTGTAGATATGACAGAAAATGAAAAGATAAGGATAATATAATAAGATGGATCACAAGAAGCAACATAAATGAGATAACCAGTATTATTATCACTAAATGAAAGCAAAAAAATGAAACAATCAAGGGACATAGTAAGTAACAGTGCAGTTATACTGCTTTAGTTAAATATGTCTTGATGATTAGAGAGAAAAAATATTTTGGAGCCAAACATTTGTAAAATAATTTTTAAGTTGATTAACCATTGCGAATGCTTCAGAGTAAATCACGTTTCTCATACAGTTATAAACTGATGTATCATAAACTATGATAACTTTTGTCGTTACCAAGAAGAAATACGTATATCCATATATTGAAATTTCATGTATTATTCATGATACTTCAATTTGATCAAAAGTAACTTCATTATAAATAATGCTTTAAATAAGCTGTCTGAATATTTAAATTCACGTTGTATTGTTTGTTTGAATCTTCATATTGATGTTTAGGGAAGTCATTGATCAGTCTGTTATTGGAATATGTGCATTCTGTGAGGACTCCCTCGATATAGCCCTAATTCACAAGCGTTATAAGCAAAGATGGATAGTGGCCAGCAGTAGAATCCAGGATGCGCGTTTCGTCCTATTTGGGACTCGTCAGCTGGATGTACCTGCATCTCAGAGTTGATGTTCACTCTGGGACTCGAACCCAGTACCGTTTGCTTCAAACGCCATCACGTTATCCACTTAGCTACACATCAACTCTGGGATGCAGGTAAATCCAGCTGACTAGTCCCAAATGGGGCGAAACGCGCGTCATAGATTCTGCTGCCAACCACTATTCATCTCTGCCTAAAAATCCTCTTAAAATATTTTTAATAAATATACGCTTGTATATGCTTGATAGCTATTACGAGGTGAATTCATGGCATGAATAATACAATAAAAAAATAGTTAGTGAAGTCATTATTTTTAATTTTGATTTATTTCATTATTTTTCCTTATGGGTTAAATGACTTAGTTGATTATCAGATGGAGAAATTTCAAGTAAATTCAGTATCTCAATGTTTTATCCATTTTTTTAAGGAACCTCGAACTAAAACTTACTGTGAATGTATCGAATTGCTTTAGGAGTTTTCATCTCAGACTCGTTAATTTTGAGGTTTATTTATGAGAATTTATTCAGTCTTAGTAGATAGTATTTAATCAGACGAGTTGATATCTTAGCGCAATACATCATATTCGATTATTAAGGATCAACAGACTAACTCATTTTTCTAAACCCAAAATTTAGGCTACCAATTTTTTATAAGTGTATTCTAAATTCACACTGCAAAGTATCTGGTTCAATTGGAACTACAACAAAAGTATTACAAAAATTTATTACAAGATCTGGATTGTTTCCGTTTACCTGTCGGAAAACATTCGTGTGTAATTACATATTAGTTAACATCGTGGTCACAAAATGATTGTGAATAGAAAGTAAACATAATATATATGACAAAAATCCATCTGAAGATTATGGAAATATTTACTTTTTCTTGTTCTTGCAGTTTGATAAACTTCATGGTCTCATATGATCAAGTAAGTTAGATGACGTTTTGTCATTTGAACATTATCTGGAATTCATTTGAGGTTAAATTCAAACTGAAAAGTACCAATGACATTTCAGTTTTGCTTGTTTATTAATCTCTTTGGTACTTTTAGACATGTTATAAATGCAAATTATGTTTGAAGCTTTAATATATTCCGTACTGTATCTAGTTTCTGCTGGACAACAATAGTCAAAATAAATTAACTCTTGTTAAATCCTGAGCTTAGATTTATGATATACTGTGTACAACTTGAGCGCTCTAACGTTAGAACCTTTCAAGTCTCGAACGAGAAGACAGAAGACGAGTGAGAAGGGATGCTATTCCAACAGCGTTAGATACAGTACAAAACTCTCTGAAATTTATAGCTTTTAGTAAAAGCGAAATCATCCACATACATTGATTTTTTAGAATTTGTCCAATAAGGAAGCTACACGTAGAGATTTAAGAATGTTCTTCCATAAGATGATTGAGTGGAATGTTTCCAGCTCTTTATGAGCTTCTTGGAGCTTCTTCAAGTTCACCCGTGGACCATTCTCACAACTCTATTTCCTTTTTAGCTCTTGTCTTTTAATTTATTGCTCTTTTTAAACTTTCTAAAACGTTACATTTTATTCCTTTATTTCTTTCCGTTCGCATTTGAAGCAACTTTCATTTTTCAGACTTTAGGACTTTTCCAAATACATTTGTTTCAACACACTTAATAAATACGATTGTACACAAGTGGATGTTTTGAAAAAAAACGAACACTTCTTAACGTTTCTTTTTTTACATTTAATAGCAAATATTAAATTAATTTTAATGTATATTATTTATTAATAGAGAAAATATCACTTCTTTTGTTAATAATTAATGTGTTAGCAACTATGGTCTAGTATATAAATAAAACTTTTAGTCCTTTAATTAAAATCAATAAACTGACAGTAAAAAAATTATCCCATTGTGTTTTACTGAATAAAATTTCAAAAGGGGTTTTGTGAAGGTTTCAGTATTTTTCATAGTTGAAATCATGAGTCAATTAAAGCTAGACCATCATGAAAAACCTGGAAGCACTGGATGGCCGTTTCGTTCTATTGTGGAACTCCTCAGCAGTGCGCATCCACAATCCCGCCTCTCTGTTATTTTGAAATTAAATTTGAGATAAAATATTTACTTATGGTTTACCATTTGAAACAATAGCAACAATTATGACCAATACTTTCAATTGATGTCACAAATCTTTTCCTCTCTTGGAAGTATATTTCATTTATTTTACTTATGTTAATGCAAATAAATTGATGAAAACATATATTTTTGTAATATTAGTGAAGTAGGCTGTTTATCACATATCTATCACATATATACAATCATTTAAAATCTACTATCAGTTATTCTATGAAGCTGAACATTCCAAATAGTCGGTATTTAGGAAATCGTGATTTATAATTTTCAATGCTTTATCCTTCGAATTATGCATCAGACGCCAAGCATCTCACATTATTTTCGTAACATACTTAAAGAGTATAATTTCTTATTCTATGACAACACTTTTATGCGTGCTAGGTACTTATCTCGTGAAATATTTTCCCGAGTCTCTAGTTATTACCTTTAACCCACAATATAAGAAAGTGAAAAATAAGAATAACTCGTTGGTGGGGTAGAGTGGAGACAATGCGAAATTACATTTTGGTTTAAATTTAAAATGTTTAGTCAAAAGTAATTATAAACCCAGTGCCTGTTTTGGAACCTGAAATATCTACTTTCTGTCCTAGTTGAGCTGGTGAGTTACCTCTGGTAAAGAAATACAAGATAAGACAAAGTATTTTTCTATTACTCAATTATAGTGAAAGGTTATTCATTTGAATTAAGTTCATTATGAAGGTCATTTTCGAAACATACAGATATCTCCATTGACAACTTTAGGAGTGTATAACTGAAATATTAAACCAGATAAACAGGATGATTACAATGAAATAAGAGAAATTATTGTTGTATCCAGCAGTGTATGATTAGCATAATATTGAGTTCTCAAAATGTAATCTTCCACTCAACATATTTCATCTGGTCCCTTGTAAAATTATGGTTTTGCATAGATATCACGACTGTTCTCTTGAGTTGAAACATTATATTATTTACATTTAAGTCAATTAATAGTTTCAATATATATATATATATATATATATATATATATATATATATATATATATATTTATTTATTTATTTACCGTTAATTAGTATCTTCATCATGTATCTGAATATCTATCTGCTTCACATCTGATTAATAAATGACTTGAAATGCATTATAATGTCTGATTTGCAACAAAAATATTCAGCAAAATATAAAACACACATGCATAAAACATACCACAAATGTTATCTGCACTTTGCATCAACATAATGCCCCTTTTCCTTATATAATTTATGAATGATCCCAGTATAATATTTGAAATTAAGATATACTTGTCATTCGTTTAAAGGCCCGAAAATTAGAACAGAATCAAGAAAATGAAAAAAAAATTGTCTACAGAGTTGCAGTATTGAAGAGAGATGAAAAATTGTTCTATCAGTGATGTTATCTGAAAAAAACATAGGCCTTCTAAATAATATTCAAGTAACAATTTTACTTTTATCTGAAAAGTATATTCACTGTTGACTTCCAGTGAATGAATTCGATTTGGGTTGATTTTATTCAAGTGGACGATTCATAAAATTATTTGAAAAAAAGGAGAGAATATTTTCTTTCGTTTTAGTGCTTAGAACGAATACCACTAGTAAGCAAAGATAAAAATGATTTATTCATTTCCAACTTTTAAAAATGTATGTTACCTTTTTAAAACTGAATATAAAAGTACCGACAAAAATTGAAAAAACCTCTCATTTTTGCTAATGGAAGAGATTAGGACTGAGATTACTAATTGATACAATAGTGATATAGAGTTTGTTGAAATTGTATAAGGAAATTCAGTGTACAAGTAAATTGATGAACACGGTAGATCTGATACAAATGTGAAGGCGCGGATCGGCAAAGCAAGAGCAGCATATTTTCATCTGAAGAACATCTGGAACTCAAAACAATTGTCAACCAACACCAAGATCAGAATCCTCAATACAAATGTCAAGACAGTTCTACTGTATGGGGTGGAAACTTGAAAGAATACGAAAGCCATCATACAGAAGATACAGTTGTTTATTAACAGTTGCTTACGCAAAATACTTCGGATCCGTTGACCAGACACTATCATCAACATTCTACTGTGGGAGAGAACAAACCAGATCCCATCCAGTGGAGGAAGAAATCAGGAAGAAGTGCTGGAAGCGGATAGGACACAGATTGAGGAAAGCGCCCAACTGCGTCACAAGGAAAGCCCTCACATGGAATCCTGAAAGCCAAAGGAGAAGAGGAAGATCAAAGAACAAATTACGCAGAAAGGTGGAAAGAGATATATGAAGAATAAACAACAGCTGGATAGATCTCGAAAGGAAGGCCGAGGACAGAGTGTGTTAGAGAATGCTGGTCGGTGGCCTATGATCCATTGGGAGTAACAGGGGCACGTAATAATAAGTAATAAGTATATATATATAAGCATTAATTAAATATCAAAGCTTGCAAAGGTAATTTACAACAAAATCATATCCAATTTAACATGATAATTAGAATGAGATTTTCAGTTGTTTTTTTTCTTCTTTTTTTAATCTCTATTAGCATTAATTTTACTGAATTTATTTTTTACTATTTTTTTTAATATTGAAAATGTCCCCTATAAAATAAACTCACCCAAGAGATTCTATTAAAAATATAAATAATTTATCTTAATTCGTCTATTTTATATTTTATTTAAGCGATCTGGTTTACTTTTATAATTTTGATCGAAAAAAAGTTTAAAAAAACATATAAAAACGTATTACATACTACTTAAATGATGAAAAGTATGAGTAGAATTTTGAATCAGATCATATGAAAAACGTTTAGATTATTAGATTGGATAACTTTTTTATACATCTGATAAATTTTCATTATTTAGATTCTTGTATATTTTATTATTATTTTAGGAAAGTAGTTGTAGAGATATGCAATTGTAATAAGGTATTGTTTCTATCCATTTTACTGGGTTTTTTTGGTATGATTTTTATAAAGATCATTGGTGAAAAGTCAATAATAATGAAACTTGCGATGTTCAATAATTGTGCTGAAGAGAGTAGACATTTTTAAAAAAATTAATGAAAAGAAAACTTTAGATTGTAAAACAATAATCTTTTTTGAAAGAAGTTATACTTAATATACAAATCAATATTATTGATCTTTCATGTTTTTCTATTCTTGAAACGAATATTTCGTTGTTTTCTGTTTGTTTCTTTTTCAAAAAAGAAAAACGATGAACATGATTTAAATTATTGTTTTCTCAATCGTGAGTTGGTCGGAGAAAAGTTGATCTGACTATATGCACAGTTCATCCATACTGTTTAAACACCTTTTTAGTCATTGCCAGAATAATAATGGAATGACGATACCATATGTATTTATTTTTAAGTTGGACATTCTGTAAAACCTATCTAAAAAAGGTTTTCATCCAAATTTATGTATACGGTCCCTACCAATTAGAAGATTTCGTTACTTCTGATGCATGACATCAGTACATTTGTTTGTATACAACCCTAGAATTTCATATACGATTACTATATTGATTGCTTGACACGCTAATATTGGTTACTTTTATGCAAATAATACATAGTAATTCAAGTCAAAAATTATTCAGCAATATGATACACAAACCTAAATTCTATTATTTACGATTCTACAGTAAGCATTCGAATCTCATAGAAATAAATTTGGCCCCCTTTTTCAACTTTGAATATTCAATCTTTATAGCAGATTTTAAAGAAGATTATCTAGTCATCCAAGATACTTTATCGATATAATATAAACAACAAAACTGTCATTTCGACCTTGAATGGTATATCTGTATCTCCTGACTTTATTCATATTTATACTCTACTGAATACACTATACGTACTTTGACTTACAATTCATTGTATGTGGAAATTTTATTTGAAATAATCTCAGCGATTGAAATTTAAATAATTTCAAAGTTTCGTTCGGCAAGCTTGTCTGGAATTCTTCAGGGAAATATATAGCATTTAACAATCAAATCAAATCTTTACTCTACTAACCCAATCATATTTAGATGTTGACTTTAGTAAATAGAATAACATGAGTCAGTTAAATGACAATCATGTGAAATGAAATGACTGAACGAATTGTATATATGTAAGATTGAGTTATTTTATAGTTGAAATTAGGTGTCAATATGTGTTTAGATGAGAAAAATTAGTGTGCAAGTTGAAAGTTGATAAACTGTTTTTAAATCATTATTTAAATTTCAATCGCTAAGATTGATTCAAAGGTAATTTCCACATATAATAACTTCTCTATACTTGGCGCCCAATTTTTGTCAAACTATTCGTTCTAATCTTGACGAATATTCATGTAAATTGGACTTACAATATTTTATATTTGAAGATAAACTGTAACTGAAAGAAGGATGACAGGCTAAATCGCATTCCTTTTAACCAACCTTAAAGGTTTTTTTCAAGTATATTTTAAGTATAACATGTTGTAGTGAACAAGAACACGAGTGGGAACAATCGAATGTATTTAAGTACAAATTACAAACTATCTCACCAAATTCTGATAGCCATACAGTAAACAGTTAATTTGCAAAATAACAATCAATTGTCTCAATCCTAACTGTTCCTTCTGCAAATATCCAACCATCTTCTCTGATTTCATTGTTCATGCAATTTCATACTGATTACGCTTCGTTCTTGTTCTTTCCTTAACGATCATCTACCAAAATACATTCTATGTCTGACCATCACCATATACTACTTATGTGGATATAAGTAGACCACACCACAATGTTACATAACATTTTCTAATATAATCTGATTAAAGTAACATAATAATTCATCTGAGGGAATAATAAAAAATGTTTACATTGTGATAATAAATGTTTAATTACAAAAAAATAAAATTTTTTTTTCTTTTCACAATAGAATTAATACACATTTCTCATTTACAATCCATGAACCTACTTGGTTACATATAACTATTTACTTATCAAAATTTATAAAATTTTAGTTTTATTACAGTTTTAATTTATCTCCTTTATAAATCGGAGAAATAAAAGAAAATTATCACAATGGTTTTTTGAATAGACATTGTTACCATGAATAAAGATTTAAGTAATTAAATTTCGTGGATGCGCACTGCTGAGGAGTCCCATAATAGGACGAAACGGCCGTCCAGTGTTTCCAGGTTTTCCATGGTGGTCAAGCTTCAGTTGACTCAGGCTTTCAACTATGATGAATACTAAATCTCCACAAAACCCCTTCTGATAATTAAATTTGACAAATATATAGAATTGAATGTAGGAATAGAAATCGAATTTCTCATTTCCTCCTGCATAAATTAGTTTTATAACCCCCTTTCTTTTTTGAAATCATATATACACATTCATGTTATACCTTTACGATAGGTCATCTTTTGATTTGCAAACATTTTCCTTTTACTTAGTTAAAAATCAATACATGTGGGTATAACGTGTGGATATCATTTTTGAAGGTAGCCAAAAAATGAGTTTAAAAATGATACTCAGTTAATATTTCAGCATTTTCTCTGGTTTCAGACTAATAATTGATAAGGATTGTGGTTGGGGACATCTTTCGGTATTTCTTTTTAATTGTTATATATCTATCTAATGGTCAGTAAATAAAAACATACCTAACGAGTCAAAAATTCGGAAATAAACTAAAATTTTGAATATCAAATACTAGGTATCTCTAGTTCTTTTTAACGAAGAAAGCTACATATGGGACAAAAAGCTTATTATAATGTTCGTTCAGTGATTCATTTTATATCAAAATAAAGAGACGAACTCAGAATCCTTTGTTACTTTTAAAAGCATAAAACAGTTTTGTTGAAAGTGAATGATATTCAATGTCAACCATCCCTTGTTTAAAGGTGAGATTTATATTAATGTAAACTACTTATGGTATATTACCATGGACTCAATATTAGATAATGGGTTTATCACTTGTACCTCGGAGTACTTGTTCATAAACGATCAAGATCACTTTAAAGTTATTTGATTGTTCTAATGGATTGGTTGAGTTTCACATTTGAAATCCTAGTGATTAATTTACAGAGTATGGTATGCAGTAGTTTGATAGAAGTTGAAATAACAGATATTTTATGACATATTATTACGAATGACATATAGTGTTGTTGCATAGGATTATGAGGTGTCTCGAAAGGAATTATTATTATTTTGTACTAACTTTTAATGTTCGGGAAAAGCTGAGAAGCCTATTCTGACAAAATTCAGCCCTACAAACTATGTGTATTGTGATGACTTCATCTGTATTAGTATGAATGACGAACAAGACTTTTATATACGCAATCGGTGTAGATAAAATGAATTTATTTCGAATTATAATAAAATCAGATTATTAATTAGATCTGTAAAATGGATCATGATAGGGTAAAAATAACATACACTATAGAAAAAATGTTTGCACCTTACTCACTCATTCTCACACGAATTCAAATAGTATTTTCAGTTAGTTTAGCTAACTTCGGACTATAATTGTACCTATTAAAAGTAAAACTAGATAATGATAATAATGTCAGGTTACTTTTCCGGTTACCCATGCTACTGAAAAAGAGTCATTAATCATGTAAACTATTATGAATGTGGAAATACATCAGTTGGCCACACAATATGAAGTGACATCTACGATAGATTTATGCATACGTAAATGAATAAAATGGTATTAAATTAAAACGGATAACAACTTTTATTTCCAAAGATGAGAAAGTATAAATACATTCATTACATTGACTTCACATAAACACAGATATCAATTTTGTTCAGTGAAACGTGAGAAACCACATATATATAATACGTGAATATGACTGTTATTTACAGCTTCACCTATTTTAAGTTTGTTTTGACACAGTAAAGTATATGTTAAAAGTGTTTCTATGTGTAATTCATTTTTGTTATAAAACGTCCGTACAGATTATCTTTAAATGGAAAATGATTCATATTCGTGCATTAAAATTTAATAGGATGTATCCTATAATTAAGATATCATATAATGGAATTTGTTAATGTGACCCAATTAAGAAATTACTTGTTCAGAGAAGAAAATGAGTAAATTTGAATATTAGCTTATATCTAATTATTATACGTTTATTATAAGAGATGTTATTAAAGTGGTTAGTTCAAGTGAATTATACTCTAATCGTGTGAACGTAGAGAAGGCTAGTTAGTGTTAAAAAATTAGTCAGTTCTTTTTGGCATTATATGTAGTAAGCAAGAACACAAGTGGGGACAATGGAATAGTAAAATCTAAGAACCATACAGTAAATACTTTATCTACAAAATATCAGTCAATCGTCTTATATTTCATTGTTCCTTCGTTTCCACACCAATCATTCTCTGTTCTCATTCTCTTTTATTTGATCTTCTTAACCTTCTGCCTCCAGTCATTTTACTTTCGATTGATGATATATACTACTTATGTCTATCGACATCAAGAGCACATACCACATCCGTTTTCCCTATAAGGCGGTCATTCTTGTTGTGGTTCTGCTCACCGTGCCACTTTCTTCTTTTCTGCAGTCTATGCTACGCTCTCTGTCAGAATGTCGAGTGTGCGGCGCGATGATCTTAGTAGCCTAATTGAACTGACGGACCATCGAAATCCGACATCCGGGACGTTCAACGCCTGCCCACCAGCGACCTGCTAAACCATCTACAACCAATGTCCGCCAAGCAGCCGTATGTCCCACCGCTCCTCTTCATCGACATAAATAAGGTAAAAATGAAGTGGAATATTTTTGACTTTTACTGTATAAACTCGTAGTTGTACCTTCTAGCTCATACAATTTATGTTCAAAAACATTCATCACGTAGAACTTTCAGAACCAATTAATGTATATTTCAAAATTTACTGTCCAGTAAAATAAAGAGGACCATACGATATTGTGTAAGTCACAAGATATAGATTACAAGTTTTATAACACTAAAAATCTCCATTTTATTTGTTTCTCCAGACAGCTCTATGATCACGAATAACACATTTTTATAAATTTTTTCTAGATTATGGTCGAATTCTTACAATCATTGTCTACTTTTCTCCTCAACTTATAGGAGTTCGAGCAGTATAAAGATAACTGAAACGATATTTAGATCAAAAATAGGGTTCCTTAAAACCGATTTTACATATCTCTTCAGAAACGTGAATTTATCAGCCAAGGAATTATTATGTTAGTAATAAACATTAGCTGGAACTGCTTGGAACTTAACATTTTATAACTCATAAATCCAATTTCATTTAACTTTAGTTTAACTTTTATACGTAGAATTGTAAAATCAGACACAAGGACCTACTTGTTAGTTGGTTTGTTACTGCTTCATTTACCAATTATAGTTTCTTCCACTGAATAGGTACCCTGAGTGAACAGGTTTTATAATTTATCAGTTAGCAACGAATAATGAATTTTAATATGATAGAAGCTTATTTATTATTGTTATAAAAATGTGATTTAGAACTTTTTTTTAAATTTGCATAAAATGCTCTGGTTATTCATGAACATATTGAAAATTAACTAGGCTATTTGTTACAAATAGCTGTAAATCATGTTTTGAATTAGATTAATAAATTTTAATCGGAAAAAAAGAATTCTGTATCAAAATTTTATGTTAATGATGGTGGTCTAGCTTCAGTTGACTTATGATCTCAACTCTATAAGATTACTAAAATCTCTACAAAAGCCACTTCTGATAATGATCATGTGCTCACTAGTGACTGACTCCATCAGGTATTTCCTGGGGTTCTAGTGAGAAGCAATAACCAGTGGAGTTCAACCAGGTCTGTTGGGAGATATCAACTCACTGAAGACATCGGTGAATGGTTGCTCAATTTCGTGGATCGGTTGAAGTTAGACACTAACACCTTTGGATACCGGCTCAGTGGTCTGGCGCGAGACTGGTAGGTCCTGGGTTCGAATCATGCGAGGCGGGATCGTGGATGCTCACTGCTAAGGAGTTCCATACTGGAACGAAACGGCCGTCCTGTGCTTCCAGTTTTTCCATGGTGGTCTAGTTTCAATTGACTCATGATCTCAACTCTATAATATTTTGAATTCATGCCAATTCACAGGGATGATTAGCTTGATATAGATAATCATATTAAATGTAGATGACATATATGATATTAAATGGTTTCATGCGTTCTAGTTCGAAAATTATTTAAGTACTATATTTTTTCACATGTACAACAGTAATGAAAGGGGTCACCTGGGAAATTGTAGTTATTTTAAAAAAGTATCCTGTTGATCTATGAACGGTGTATTTAAAGTCATTTCCTGTGCCATAAACAATCGATTATAATCATCTACAACTATTGAAAATAAAATAGAGACAGAGAGTACGGTTCAACATAAGCAATAATTACTACTATAGGTCAACCAGGTATACCATGATAAATATGCCTGGTTATTTTATGATCTGCTGTTCAGGTTACATATTATTTAGGGTTATCAGGGATGGTATTAGTGTAAAGTAACAGAAGGTAGGTAAGTTTACTGATTGTGTTCAGTAATAAAGGCGACTAAACATCTAAAGTTCCTATAATCTCATTTGTGGAATGAGATATACATACAGGTGTAGGAACATGAAAAATGTTTTCTGAGGAGAAGTGAGAATCGATGTAGTGAATAAAGGAAGGAAGTGATTTTTTTTGACGGATGGATTGTTATAATTTATTCCGTAGTCAGAAAAATTTACTGGCAAAGTTATTCATATGTATGATAAATTTAAAATGAAATTATTTCAAAGACGAAGAATTATGGATGCTGTAACTAAGATTTTCTGCATAGTGAATTGCATTATTGAATTTAAAAGATAGTTTATTAAATATTTTGAAGAAAGGATTAGAATTCGTTTGAACCTTTTCTTTCACAAAGCGTTGATTCCAAGCGTATTACATCTGGACTTATAATTTAAGATACAACCAATCCCAAGAATAAGTACTGTAGATCGCTTTTGAACGGATTCCCGCCTTAATTTACCCTAATCCAAACACCATTAAGAATAAACATGCAGTATTCTATTAGTGGTTGAACACAACTTATTCATAAAAATACATAACTCGTTGTTAATAAGGCTACCAATTAGGCGACCCATAAGACGTCGGGACTCTGAGGTCTGTTATGAGACGTACCCTGAGTCACGTGAGTCACAAGTCTACTATTGTATTTAACTTGGATAACACACTAACATTTATGGCTAGATCTAGGCTGAATGAGGTATCACCCAAGCATATCCATCCAAATTTATCCATGTTGAGTTCCAACTGCCATTTCGAATACCACTGGGGTACCTGGTCGAGCTCTAGGCTGATGCAAATTCGCATATTTTTCAGCTCATGAGGAGAAAACAAATACACTGCTTTTAGATCATTTGCACATAGAATAGGCGATCGCAAATATAATTTACATAAATCAAAAAGAGTAAAGGACCTCTGACACTAGATTGCATAAATCACATTTGACCATGACAGCATCCAACAAGAAGCAGTTAACTTTGACCGTTCTGTGTCGGTAAATGAGAAAATTATTAAACCAAGAAAGCAGAGGGTTTTTGATCCCGTAAGCTGATAGTTTATATATGAGAAACTAATGGTTAGTCAAGTAGAAAGTTTCAGAAAAATCAAATTATAGCACTAAGACTAGACGTCCTCGGTTGCGTTGAGCAAAGTTTCAACTGAAGAAACATCCCTTACATTATTTATCAGAGTACTGATTTTATATTGACCTCGTTATTTCGAACCGATGTGTATCCTGTAACAGAATATAAATGTAATAATCTACAAATCATTTTTAACTACGCTAAGTGCTTGTTCTGACTATCTGTTTGATATTTAAGCTATAAATTATTGAATATAGTGCTAGTTGTATTCATCTTAATTAAAAACTGTTTCAGTACAATCATTTCTGTTTGACAATTTCAAATTATACTCTGAAAATGTGTGTTTTACAAAGTTTCTGTCAATAGATAAAATGTTTAAACATTTCATTTAAAAAAATACAACCATTTTTATTTCAATGAGTTAAAATTATACGTTTCCTGTCCATTGAATGAAATTAATAAAGAAGAAGAAGAAGAAAACTTCTAGGAAGCAAAAGTACTTTTCTGAAATCCAATTTTTATATAGTTCCAAAACCCTTTCTCAATCTTTAATTTATTCATTTTGAAAAATGGTAAAATTCAATTTTGAATATTGATTTTATTGTAATTCAATAAAATACAACTATATTAAAATAAATACATAGTAACTAAACTATCGTTTAGTTATTAACATTTGATTTTTATAATATTGTATATATAAATAATTTTAACTTATATTTCACTAGATGATGATCAATATCATGCCTGTCAAGTCTTTCTTAATGGTGATCGAATGCTATCGATCAAGTTGTAATGTGACCACTAGTCTAGGTGGCTCGACACTGCGTGCATTATGTTGAGATAAGATAGTGGTTGAAGATGGTCAACAGGAAACCCTGGACCCAGGTTTCGTGCTACTTGGAACTCGTCAGTAAGCTGTACCTGTAATCTTGAGGGAACTGGTACTCCCTGACGGATTCGATCCCATGTCACCACTGAGCTATTCGAGCCGCGACTGACCACCTGTAGGACTGAGATGTAATCAGAATTGATTGATCACTGGGTGGTGATCAATGTCATGCGTATCAAGTCCCTCTTATTTATTTAATTAATGATAACTTATATATAGTTATTACTTAATATTTACATTTTTCTTGCCATCAATAATGATGTTTTAATTTTTTTTAATTTTGTCGAAAAAATAATAAATTATTAATTATTTATTTCAAACTCATAATGCGTTTTATTCTTTCTTTATTGTATAACAAGAAAATTCATTAGTTTCTACCTTTTTTTCCCTTTTTACCATTTAAATAATATTTTAATAAAATTATTATTCATTTATTTGTGTTAATTCTATTTAATAGTTGACAAACCAGACTAAAAAAGAACAACTAAAAAGGAACAAGCAATTTATGTTCATTTAAAGGGATAAAAATCCATTAGGTTAAGATACTACATTTTTACCGAATAGATTCTTAAATACAACACTTGTTGGCAAGACTCGTGGAGATGTGGAAACATTCACTTACCTGGGAAGCATTATTGATCAACAAGGTGGATTTGGTGCAGATGTAAAGGCCAGGATTGACAATAAGAGAGCTGAATTCCTACAAGTGAAGAACATATGGAACTCAAAACAACTGTCAACCAAAATCAAAGTAAGAATCTTCGATACGAACGTCAAGACAGTCAATCCTACTGTACGGAGCTGAAATGTGGATAATTACTGTAACCATCGTCAAGAAGGTACAAGTATTTATAAATAGTTGTTTACGCAAAATAATCAACATTCATTGACCGGATACCATCAGCAATAACCTTCTGTGGGAGAAGACAAACCAGTTTCCAACTGAAGGGGAAATTAGGAAAAGACGTAGGAAGTGGATAGAACATGCACTAAGGAAATTACCAAACTGCATGACGAGGCAAGCTCTGAGTTTGAAACCTGATAGGAATCCGAAAAGAAGAAGGTCAAAGAACACATTGCGCCGAGAAATAGAACCCGATATGAAAAGGATGAATAACAACGGGAAAGAACTGGAAAGGATTGGCTAGGACAGGGTTGGATGGATAATGCTGGTGGGTGACCTATGTTCCTCGACGAGGGGTGACAGGCGTATGTAAGTAAAGAAAATAAAATTTATGCATAGTATATGAACAAATGATAGAATATATAGTTTAATAAATGAATAAACAACAAACCCAAGTTAAAAAAGAGAAATACAATTTATTAATAAATGAATTGTTAAGAATTAGTAAGAACAAGATGTTAATGTACCTTTTGGTAAAAAAAGGTCTAGTATAATTCTATATAAACTACTTTATCAGTGAGATAAGTGAAGTAGTTTGTCAGTAAATTAAACATATATTTATACATATATCCATCATATACATATATATACATATATACATATATCCAACATATATCCATCTCTGCTTACCATGCTTGTGAATTAAGGTATATCGAGGCAATACGCACAGTATGCACATATGCCAATTAGCGACTGACCAGTTGCAGTCCTAAACACATCGATGGGAAGATCCAAACAAACAATACTAAGTGAATTCAAACTTCACCCCATCGAACAAGCAAGTGGCTATCAGGACTCAGTGGCCGAGTGGATAACGCGATGGCGTTTGAAGCGAGGGTACTGGGTTCGAGTCCTAGAGTGAACATCAACTCTGAGATGCAAATACATCCAGCTGACGAGTCCCAAATAGGACGAAACGCGCGTCCTGGATTCCACTGCTAGCCACTATCCATCTCTGCTTATCTATACTTTAGTTTCTTCTATTTTATTGTATACCTATTTGTATATCATTTTGAAACGTAATAACTACGTTCAAAAATTAATTTGGAAAATATGATGGTATTGAATATGTAAAATATTTTCATCGAACTACATAATGAAACTTATATCCATTAAACTATTTACTGTTAATAATACTAATGATCAATTATCTTCTTCATTATTATAGTTTATTAATTAAGATTGAACATGCCTAATTTCATCAACAGTAAATGTTATCATTCACTTAATCTTATCCTAGTGATTGATTGTCTCTTTTCTATTCAAATTCTCCAAATTTATATATCAATATATAAGAAGTTTCGTCTAAATTAGGGCAAATAGTTTTACAGTATTTGGGCGCCGAGTTGATATAAGACATTAAATAGGAATAATATATTTGTAAAATCTCAGCGAATGAATTAATTCCTTGAAAAAGCTTGGACCAGATTGCCAGGCGAAACGTTGGATTTACTTCAACTTCGTTCGCTGAAATTTTACAAATATATTAGTCCAATTTAATGTTTATACATCAATGTTATAATTTCACTTTTTATCATATATAAGTTTATGATATCCACTGTTAATGAGGAACTTGGAATCTAAACCATTCCCATTTGTTTCACAGTATTTATAATTTCTGCTCATTTAAAATTAGAAAGAATTTTGATAGAACAGTGAAATAGACATAGTTGATCTAAAAAATGTGATTAATCAACTCCATCTTTTCATTATTCAATCAATTTTTTTAAAAAGACGAATGATTCGGAAATAACGTTTATACTTCAGTGTCCTAGTGAGAAACTCTGCCTGTAGCTCCTCCGGGGGCTACTGTCGGTCCCAAGCCCGGGTAAAGAAGGAGGGTTGGGCATAAGGTTAGCAACCTCATCCCGTAGAAAACCAAGTCGCTAAAAAAATCGCCAACCAAAAAAATTATTCAAACCATTTAAACTCTCCCCTGGGAGTTGAAGGAATAATTATGACGTCTCATGATGAAGGCCGAGTTTCTTCGGACGTCATGAGGATGATGCACCTTCTAACAACCAGAGCAACAATTTTTTTAAGTTCTTGTGAAAAATAATCTCTGCGAACTTTATAGCTGCCTTCATTTTTAAATTAGTAGAACGGAATATTGTGCTGTATTGCTGTATTCATATTTTGATCTGTCGCTATGCATTTAAATGTTAATCATATTTAATTTTTACTTTCATAAAATGTAAACGTTTTGCCAGAAGAAAAAACAGGTAATTGGGAACTGAATTTAATTTCTTTATTTTATGTACTTCTATCAACATAGATGATATTAACCTAGTTTTGAGTAGGAATAATAGTTTAGTTGACTGGATTAATTGCAAGTTAATTAAGATCAACTAAGATCAATTCATTTATCTTAATCAATCAGCTGTTAATAAACATATGGTATTATAATTAACTTTTCATTGCTTACTCTTTCAACAGTATATTCTGTTGACATCATTCACAATTAATCATGATAAGTAATTAATTCGTTTTGTTTTCATTATTAGTTTGTGATTATTATAGCAATAAATGAAAATAGTGATTGTGTAAAGCTTTCGTTTTAGTTTTTTTTTCCAAATTATTCAGAAAATATTTCTTATTTTAGATGATCTTTACTATTTAAAATTACTATAGCTGTGCGGAATAGAATTAGCTGGTTAGAATTATGGGTAAGTATCAAAAGAAAGACATAAATAACCCTCAATATACAATAATTTTGGAGAAATATTTGAAATTTTGTAAATTTTTTATTTTACTTTTCATTCTTTAATGTTTAGAACTGATACTGTTTAATTATTCAATTACTTACTTACTCCTGTTATCCCATGTAGGACACAGGCCGTCGACTAGAATTCTCTAATCATCTCTGTTCTCTGCTCTCTTTTCCATATGTTGCGGAGCGATATGGACTCTTTTGATGTTTCACTTCAATTGTCGAAGCAGCTTTTTTTAGTCTGCTTCATTCCCTTTTCCCTTGAAGATTCTAAGTTGATGATTTCCTCATGTCACGGTTTGATGATTTCCATAATTTATGTTTTACATACTTTTAGTAATGTCTGCTTCAGCTGTCCAACAAAATTGCATTGGTAAGTCAAAACAAGCAAACATTGTTTGATAAAATAATGTAACACAATGACCATATAAAGCTCATGGAACTTTGGTCTAAAACTAATTTCTTACAAACAGCTGGAACATGCCTATTTTTGATCCTACTATACGTGTTATGGATTTACACTTAATCATTTTATAGTATATTTTGCTGCGTTTTTAACCTTAGCTGAAAGTTGATTTAGAATACAACATCTTTACAATAAGTTATATAAAATACGTCCTACTTTTTCGTAATAAAACAATGCAGTTCTTCGAAATTTACATCAAGTATTTTATTGGCATAACCATATTAACATCACCGGACGTTTTATTGATATTTAGTAATATTTTCAATAAATAACAAATAAGTAACCACTTTAAGCAAAGATGGATAGTGGCTAGCAGTGGAATCCAAGACGCGCGTTTCGTCCTATTTGAGACTCGTCAGCTGGATGTACCTGCATCTCAGGAACATCAATTGGAAGATAGACAAACAATACTAAGTAAAGTAACCACTTTGTTTACTAGTGAATGATTCCTTGAATAATGATCAAAACCTTGTCAGCTAGATCAATTACTTCACATACTTTAATCAAAAAGTAAGAAAAATGTGCAAATTTGTGATCTTTGTGATTATACTAGAATGAACGTTAATACTCTAAATTAAATAATTTTTGATTGAAATGCAACTGAAGTTATAACATTATTGATAGGATTTATTTCTTGTTATTAGATTGCCCAGTGTAGTAAACGAGACTATAGGTGAGGGCAATCCAAGGTATATCATTACAAAATTACAGAACCCTTTAGTAAAACCTGAGAACCCTACAGTAAATACTTCATTTACAAAATGTCAATTAATCGTCTGGTATTTCATTGTTCCTTCGTTTTCACAACTATCATTCTCTGTTCTCGTTCTCTTTTATTTGATCTTATAACATTCTTTCTCCAGGTATTTCACTTTCGACTGATGATACATACTACTTATATCTATCGACATTAGTAGCCTACTCTACACTAGAAAAAAAAAATTTGATTAATTTTGATGTAATTCTTTTAATCTGTTAAGAAATTTTAATAATATTGTTCATTTGTTTTAATTATTACAAACACAACTGTTGTTATTATATTTTGTCACATTTCTTTGTTTGTTTTTTTGTTTCACATACATTCCTGTGGGGAAATCTTTACAAGGAATTGGATAATGAAATGAATCTCATATAAATTATCACGCTTTACATAATAAATGTGATAGATTACATTGATATTTTCAGTAAGAAATCAGCAATTGCCTAGATTCATGAAGGTTAGATGTGCGTATTCCATTGACTGTAAAATCCAAGATTCTAATTAATGTCTAGCATTTTTAAAAAGTTTCCGACTCAATCAAATTTTATTTGTATTATAAGATGGGGAAAAATAATTTCTTGGCAATATGTAATCACACTTCGAAACATAAATTTAATACCCAATATAATTTGATAAGTGAAAAAAAAGAAATAAATTAATTGATTTTATTTGGTTGTCCGAATCGATGTTGTTGTTATGATCTGAAACTGATCAATTTCTTTGAACATATGGGTATTGTGTGCGAATAACGTAGATGTTCTGAATCATAGGTTATAACATTGATAATGGTAAATACAAACACTGGTAAATAAAATTCGTCCCCTTTAGTCAATTTTTGAATCCCAGTAGCTCAGTAAATAATGAGATATGCGTTTAAATTGAAAGATACTATGCTCGAAATTTAGTATAAACATCAATATTGGGATGGAGGTGTATCCAGCTGATGTATTTCACTACTGACGAATATTATAATTCTTCCACGTTAGTTTACAACATCATTGCTTGCTTTGATAACACACTGGTATTGTTAAATGACATGTAATATTAGTTAAATACTGTAAACTTACTGCTTTCTAATGAACTCTGAAAATTCAATAAAAATACTTTCAATGGTATTTCGTAATTCACTTTGCTTCCATGAAACTTAAAGTGAACTGAAATAGCATGAATGAAATAATTCAAATAGTTCAGCAGGTTGAACTATACGTTATAAATGTTACCACAGAGAAAATCTAAGATTCTAATTAAAAGATAGACGAGCATAGTTAAGACAATATTTCTATAGATAGATAAACATTTACTTGTTATATAAAAGTGGTTTCTCTGAAATCAAAAGAATCAAACTCTTACCAACTTTTATTCATATTGAAGTTGCGTAACATTGGAAATGACATACGATATACATCATGTTAGTGAGACTGTGATTTCACTTTATCATGCCAACTTTCGTTAATTAAAAAAACAATTTTTTTTTAGTTATTTGTTTGTTCGAATCGAGCATGTTTCATAAAATAAAATGTAAATTAAACTGCGTTAAAAACGGACAAATTTTAGTTCATCAATTTGTCTGCTGACGTTTGATGTTCAAATAAGAATAGTGTATATCAGTTTCTTAACGCCTCTTACAATTATTGGAACGAGAGACTGTTCACTTTAGCTAGATAACCTCTAAATAATTATAAATACTAGACAGTTGTTTTTTCGGATATGAGACTCATGGAGTTTGAGCACGCAAGAAGTTGATATGAATCGGACCTGAAATTTTAAGCCTCTCCGCCATTACATCATTTCTAGACCAATGAGTTGGATCTCAATAGTTTACATTTTATATGTTAATTACTCTTTCTACTTATTCACTATTTTATTATATTGCATTTATTGATAACAGTTTCAGCTCCAAATGTTTTGAACTGTACTCCTTAACTAAACTTCCGCAAGCATGTCGCATAAACAATAATTTTTAGGTTAGTTGCTGATATATTTTGTTTTGTACTGCTATCCGCAAAAACATCCCTCTTGTCAGTAGATTCGTAAGGCATTTTTCTGTTAACAAGGTAGTGTATGAACAAATGTTTCGTTACGTCATAAGCAAAATTCACTTCACAGCCTGTGGTAACAATAGAAAACATTGTAGCATAAATAATGACCTTTCAGTTTGTTTTCTAATCATTCATAATATTGACAAACGTTTATTACATTCCTACGATTCTGTACTAGCAATTTACAAAAATATTTGGAAACATATTTATTTACTGTGAGAAATCAGTTATTTTTTTATATAGTTTACTTATTTATCTTTTCGTAGTTTTCAGTAATCCATAATATAACCAAATGATAATTTCCAGGGAATGAATATTTTATCTTTATTTTTTTGGAAAGGAGGTTTATGGTGGCTGAAGTCAAATTATATATCAACACTGAGATAAAAATATAGACCATAATACTACTAATTCATCTTAGTAGAAATCTTATACATGTACTGTAGTGTAATAAATTGCTTCATATCTCTCTTCCTTCCTATACTATATCCATATATACAACCTATAATTTATATACTACTACCACCACTACATTAATTACTTCTATGAATCCGGTGTTCATCTTGTTGTGCTAACGAGGTATGGCAACTTGGATCGATGCATAAATGTGCCTGGTCCTACGTTGTAGCTGACTGACTGACTGACTGTAGTGTAATCCTGATAATAGGAATTTTTCTAACACAAAATGTACAGAAATTGTCAAGCTCTATTCCACACTACTAACTCATAGTGTTAAAATTGATTGCAAAATTCAAATAGACTTGTAGTGAACTAGAACACAAAAGAGGAGAATCGATTGTATTTGAATACAAAATTATAGAACTAATTAGTCATATCTGAGAAGCATACAGTAAATACGTCATTTAAAAAATATTAATCAATCGTCTCATATTTAATTGTTCCTTCATTTCCACATCAATCATTCTCTGTTCTCATTCTCTTTTCTTTGATCTTCTTAACCTTCAGCCGTCAAACATTTCACTTTCGACTGATAATACATACTACTTATATCTATCGTCATCAGTAGCACACACCACAGATTGAATTAATAATCCAGAGAAATAAGTAGATATTAGAAGAAAACTATTACACAAGCAACTTATCATGATAAACTATGTATAGGGGAACAATATTTATGGTTGAAAAGGTGATTCAATTGATGCTAGACCACTGTGGAAAAACTGGAAGCACTGGACGGCCGTTTTGTCCTCTTGTGGAACTTCACATGAGTGGGCATCCACGACCTCGCCAAGCGAGATTCGAACCCAGGACCTACCATTCTCGCACCAGAACAGTTAAGGGATAGACCGATAGACAAAACGGCTGTACAGTGCTTCCAGGTTTTCCGTGGTAGTCTAACTTCAATTGACTCATGATTTCAACTATGAAAATACTAAATCTTCACAAAACCCCTTCTGATGATAACAATATTTATCTTTTTTTTAAAGCATAATTTCTATGGACATTTTTCTATTCTAACTTTCAATATGAATCAAATAAAACTCTAAAACGGATGATTTTTAATGTAACCAAAAATAGAAAAAAACTTCCTAACAAATACAATTATCTTTATAATGATTGTGTTTATTTTCCCCATAGGTATAATTATTATCTATATAATATTAAGTTTAAATAAGTATATGAACTTTAGAATATTTCATTTTAAATCAACTTTCTAAATTGATTGTATACTTAGTATATATATATACTCATATAATACATAGTAGGGGGTTTACTCAAGACTTTCATCTATTGAATTAGATATTATAATAAAGTACGTCAACAAACTATTTTCCTTATCATAAATAACAAGTTCATCTGTTTGGAAATCAGATGAGCATAACAAAAAAATAAATAATTGTTCAAATGAATTTAATTTACTAAGGTCATAAGTTCATAGTTATTTGTTGAGTAAATATGAATTGTTGCCTTACAACATATATATATATATATATATATATATATATATATATATATATATATATATATATATATATATATATATATACATTCTAAGTATATATAATTACGAACGACTTATGACAGATATATAATTGATTCTAATAGAAGGAGTAAAGATGTAAACCTTAAAACTGTCAATAAAATTTGTGAACTTTCTGTTCTGACTTCTTGTTACTTCATGTTTTATAAATAAAATGTTCAGTTAAAGAACGGTAAATATAACTGTTCTTATTCATAAAATAATAAAAATTTAACTAAAGTCATGAACTCCTGAAATTCAGCAGACAATATTTCAATGTTATGTAAAACCAATATTTTCTTTACCATTAATAGAATTACTACTATCTCAATAAATCCCCATTCTAGTAACTAGATTCAAAATAGATTTCCTAGAGTTTGAGTGAGAAGTCGTGGCCAGAGGAGTCCAATCTGTATCGGACGTATGGAAATTATCCACCTCAGATAATAGGTTAAGGGTTGCGCAAGACCACCGATCAATCAAAGTTAAACATTAACACGGTTGAATGACGACCGGCTCAGTGGTCTAGAGGTTAAGCGTTCACTCGCGAAACCAACGTCTTGGATTCGAGTCTCGCAGGGCACGATCGTGGATGCGCACTTCTGAGGAGTCATATATATATATATATATATATATATATATATCCAACGGTATTAATGTCTAACATCAACCAATCCACGAGATTGAGCAACAATTCACCAATATCTTCAGTGAGTTGATATCTCCAAACAGACCTGGTTGAACTCCACTGGTCACCGCTCCTCACTAGAACTCCAGGAAATACCTGATGGAGCCAGTCGCTAGTGAGGATATGATCATTAAAATAAAGAATCTAAATATAAGTTTTGATGAACATGAGACTGGTAGGTCTTGGGTTCGAATTTGGCGAAGTGGGATCGTGAATGCGCACTGCTGAGGACCCTCACAATAGGATGAAACGGCCGTCCAATGCTTTCAGGCTTTCCGTGGTGGTTTAATTTCAATTGACTTATGATCTCAACTATATAAAACTAATAAAATCTCCACAAAAACCCCTTCTCATATTTGTTTCTAAATGAAATATTTCTTAATAAAAATTATAATATGATTACATGAAATATTTAATGCTTTACATATTAAATAGGATTCTAATGTGTATATCAGGATTTTAATATCGTTAATGTCTGTTTTTCTTTTTTTCATTTTTTTTGTGGTTTTATTATGTTTTGTTAATATTTTTGTAACAAAAAAAAACAAAAAAAAATAATTTTTTCTGAAATCAAATTAAATATGTAAATATACATTATGATATAAACACGAAGATTTCTGGGAACATTTGTTTTATATCACAAATCATGCAAATTAAATCATTTTTCCAGCTGTGTCTATATTGTTTTCTTTTTTTCATTAGTTCATAATCAATTTCTCATGGATTATCAATTAAAAACAGAATAAAAAAAGATATTTTTTTCTTTTTTTTAGACAATGAGAGATATCATACCTTTTTGTAACCATATGGATTGTACTCAATGATATTACAATAGTTGATAAAATATTCGGGAAAAAAATAATGATATCTTCATATGAACAAAAATATGGGAATTGTGTTGTTACATACTTACTTACTTACTTACTTACTTACGCCTGTTACAGTTCGTGTAGGAGTAAAGCTTTCTCCATCCAACCCTGTGCAAAGTAATCCTTTCCAGTTCTTTCCAGTTGTTATTCATCCTTTTGATATCTGCTTCTATTTCCCGGCGTAATGTGTTATTTGGCCTCCCACTTTTCCGCTTCCCTTCCAGATTCCAAGTTGAGGCTTGCCCCGTGATGCAGTTTGGTAATTTCCTTAATGTGTGTCCTATCCTTTTCTACAGTCTTTTCCTAATTTCCTCTTCAGTTGGTGTTATTACATAAAATCATCTTAAATTGAGAACACTGTAGATAGTTTGTAATGAACAGTAGAATCTAGACATTAGTAAATCTAAGTTGTTGATAAAAATAACGTGTTTTCATTTCTTTTTATTTAATTACAAACGTATAGAATTGTAATACTTACTTGGTTTAGTTTAAAATCCTGCTTCCCGAAACAATCTTATTATTTGGTTAGTGTGTGGTGGTCGATTTTCGATATTATCCCTAGGTTTCGTATATTGTTCGTCTTGATAACCGTTACTCGACTACGTCCTAACGATGTATAAATCAGAAGACGAATACGAAGGTTTGATCGTGTTTATTACTGAACCACACACAGTTATCCAATATTACAGGTACGTCAAACAAGCATGAAAAAGCAGTGCCGTAGAGCCGGATAAATGAGTAAGCATATACAGTACGGTGTAACGTAATACAGAGCAGAGCAGCGCAGAGCAGAGAGCAAGCAGGGCAAGTGCAGTAAACAGGATTAAGATGCACATATATATATAAGTGGAAAAGCATGAATCATCGGATCAAATAAGCGATTAATAATAATGCTATTGGAATGAATACATGCGTAGGCGGTAAGCAATGTTCAAGCGTATATAATAAAAGTACAATGGTATAGATGGGCTGTTATTGTATGAATGACTGTCCATTAAATAAGTTAACAAAAGGGCTTAACTGAATTAGATGTAAACAAACTCAATTGTATCTGAGTTGCTATAAGTGTAATAATTAAATGTTTTATGAATAAAAAGAAATTGGAATGACGGTAATTTCATTGGAATTTTATCACAATCTGCACAATCCCATATCGATAATTACCATGTACTTACTAGTGACTAGCTTCGTGAAGGAATTTTCGGAGTTCTAGTAAGAAGCCATAACCACTGGAGTACAGCAGTGTTAGGTAGAGACAGATATATACATCACACAATGGAAGATGGTCGCGCAATTTAGGGGTTTAAAGTTATACATTAACACCTTTGGATGTTGTCCCAGTGATCTATAGTTCAAGCGTTTGCGCGTGAAACCGAATGCCTTGGGTTCAAATCCAGCGTGCATGATCGTGGATGCGCACTCTTGAGGAGCCCCACACTATGAAGAAACGGCCGTTTAGTGCTTCCATAATTTCATAAAGTCAATCAAAACTCAATAATCTCTACAGCCCTATACTGATAATGTTTGAATTATTGAAATAATAATAGAATGATCGTTTGCCTCTGGAATGAAACTAATTTATTTGTAATTTCGCAAACAATCAATATATGATCATATAAATAGTTTGTTACATGGTAATCAAGTGACAGATATTTTTTCCTTCATTTTTTATATACTTGATGTTTTCATCTGGTTGGTAATATCCTGATGTAGAATACTTCAATTTTTTTAGTCTGGTTAAATAAATTCAATTGTTTCCCGTGGTTTCAATATATTTGGAAACAATCAGCTCATCAATAAATGGAACAATTTACCTGTTTTTATGCGTTACAGTATTCAACACATTGCACCTGAGAAAACATTCAATCGTAAGGAAAGATGTTTTAAAAACAATTATTGATTATCAATGTTGGGTAATCCATATCGTTTGCATACAACTGGTAAAGAAGTTAGTGTATACTATATCATATACTGTGTATTTAGTTAATAGTGTAATGATGTAGAGTATGCTAATGTATTTCCTCCAAGTTAATTTGCACTAAGTAGCATAATCTCATGAAAAAATAATTAACAATTTATTTATAATATAAACATATTCAACTTCCTTCCTACAGCTAAGGTCTAATAAAAAAGTATGTATCTCAACATTACGTCCTGTTTAGCCTAATTCATGCTCTCTCTCTCGAATGTTAATTCACAGATTTTTAATGATGAATTAATAGTATTTTTTGATAACTCAATATGGCTTTCACGTGTCATACAATGCTTACTTATAATCTTCATAAATAACAATACCATGATCATTTTAATTTAAATAATATTACAATATTTTTATAGTTGAAATCATGATTCAGTTGAAGCTAGACCAACATGGAAAACCTGGAAGCACAGGACGGCCGCTTCGTCCTATTGTGGGTCTCCTCAGCAGTGCGCATCCACTATCCCACCTCACGAGATTCGAACCCAGGACCTATCAGTCTCGCGCCAGAGCACTTAGCCGATAGACCACTGAGCCGGCATCCGATGATGTTGATGTCTAACTTCAACTAATCCACGAAACTGAGCAACCGTTCACCAATTTTCTTTAGTGAGTTGATATCTCACAACAGACCTGGTTGAACTCCACTGGTCACTGCTTATCAATAGAACTAAAGGAAATATCTCTTGAAGTCAGTCACTAGTGAGCATATGATTATAATCAGAAGGGGGTTTTGTGGAGATTTTAGTATTTGCATAGTTGAAATCATGAGTCAATTGAATAAATATTGTTTTTCAATAAAATACCTCAACAATCTTTTAAGCATCTATCTTTTTCAAAGTTTAATTATTCAATTATGCAATATCATTAGAGAAATAGGCATCAGTCAATTGGAACTATCAAGTTTTAACTGTAATAAATACAATTGAAGAATGAAATAAAGATTAGTAATGATTCATTTATGGATCTGGTTTAGTTCCTAAATGATAAATAATAATAAACTTAAGCCAAATTACATGCCCAAAAAATACACTGATAAATTGTAATTTATAATATCAATGATAAGATTGAAAAAATCAATACTAATGAATAATAAATTTAGTTTCATGTAAATGGTATCGATTATCGGTTTTATGTTAATTTGAATACAATTTTAATCACGGTGTACAATTTTGAGTTTGAATTTAATCATTACTGAATTGTGTTATTATTAACACCTAATTCGATAAAAATGTTTTCCAATTTAACTATCTTCTATGTAACTATAGCACAATAAATAAACAATTTATGACAGCTTTTCACATAGTGACAAATTTTTCTTTAAAATTAATATCAGTTTGCTGGCAGAAATGTATTACTATTTCAATTCACTTGGTATTGTTTGTTTGAATCTTCCCATCGATGTTTAGGTCTGCAAGTGGTCAGTCTCTAATTGGCATACGTACAGTATGCACATATGCCAATTAGAGACTGACCACTTGCAGTCCTAAACATCAATGGGAAGATTCAAACAAACAATACCAAGTGAATTTAAACTTCACCCCATTGCACAAGCAAGTGGCTATCAGGACTCGATGGTTGAGTGGATAGCGCGATGGCGTTTGAAGCGAAAGGTACTGGGTTCGTCTCCCAAAGTAAACATTAACTCTGAGAAGCAGATGCATCCACCTGACGAGTCCCAAATAGGACGAAACGCGTGTCCTGGATTCCACTGCTCGCTACTATCCATCTTTGCATATAATGTATTACTCTTTGTTTCAGTTATAAAATAACATATAAATTAATGACAGTGACTTAAATTTAAACAAAATACATATGAGTTTCTTAAAAATGAAATATATTTTACATAAAAGAAAGTGATAAAAACATATGAGTAAATAAAATTCCTACTTTAATTTGATTTTGAATAATGTCAAAGCAGCAGTTAAGTCAGTAATCACATGAAGTCCAGTAATAGATAATATGGATCGTCTAATAATTATAGAAGTTGTGAAGGGTTTACACAACATTCAAAAAACGAGGTGATAATTGTCTAGAATTAAAAATTGAAAGGTCATGTAACAACTAAACAAGATTTGAAGAGGTGTATGTTTATTGAATAATAATTAAAAGCAAGAGGTTCAGCGAAGTGATCTCTTTTCAACAAATTTATTATCAAGCTGTACAATCGTATATATACATGAACTTTTCTTTTTGTTAAAGTACGGATTCCGTGAGGAAATGGGAATACGAATAACCAAGATGACGTAATAGGAAGACTATAATACTAAATTACGTAATACGAGTAATTACAATAGATGATTACAATAAGATGATTAAAATGAATAAAATGTTTTAGTTACAATAATTAAAGGTCATAGAGGTGTAGAAAATAAATAAGATGATAGGACGAGTATTCATGAATAAAATTCATGTTCACATTTCCTCACAGAATAAGTACTCTAACAAAACATTTTCATATATATACGATTGTACAGCTTGGTAATTAATTCGTTAAAAAGAGATCCGTTCGCTGAACGTTTTGCTTTTAATGTTTAAATGGGAATTATATGTCAATTAAATAATAATTGCAGGTGATATAAGTTCATAATCTGTTGATCACCGTCTCTTTCTAGACATATAAATTAGGTTTGAGTATTTTTCTATTGTTACTACTTTGGTACACTAATAAGATATCGCGCTTTTTAAATCTGTTCGTAATTTTGAAGCACTAGGAAATACTAATAATATACCTAGTATCAATTAAATGTTGATTTATTGCCTTATTTAGATGCGTTCAGCCTATCATTCTCAAATTATTTGGAATTTACTTTTACTTATAACCAATCTTTGAAATTATTCAAGGGGAAAAATTATACACCAAAAAGGGGATGAAAATTTTTCCCTTTTATAAAATATATCCTTGAAAGCTATAAGAAAAATAATCAAAAGTAAACAACAAGTACTCAGTCAAATTTATTTTTGGTCACGACAAAATTATTTTTTTTCAAATTCACATTCTCCTTTTTTTTAAAAATTTGCTTGAATGATTTCCAAAGTAACGAGAAAAAGGAAAGAAAAGAAGAAAAACCCCAGATTATTTTGTTCTGAAACTATTTATTACTTTTTAATATTAATAAATAGAACAAAAAATTTTCTATCATTTATTTGGCTCATCTTTCCACTAAAATTCACCGAAATCAAATTTTTTGATTTTAATGAATAAACTTATGGCAGTGAAATAATAATAATAACAGTACTGTAAGGGGTATATTCAAAGATGAATAAACCTTCAAATGTGATTTTCATTGGATTATTTTGTTTGATATAACTAATTAAAAGATGAAATGATGTGAAAATAAAAGGAAGTTTTTCTTTTTCTTTTTTTTTGTTTTATTTCATTTTACTTTGGATTATTCCTATTTGACTGAAGCGAAAAAAATAACAAAAATAGCACAATAATATTATGATTAACTATAACAGATTTATAATTGAAAAGTGTACACATTTAAGTGAATAAGATTAGGTTGTATAATTTAAATCTGAATACTTTTTTTCTTTGAATTTCATAGTGTTTTACAAAATAACCAGATCAAAAAATGACAAGTGAATATCAACTTTGTTATTGATAATGTTGTGAACGAGAACACAGATGAGGGACAACCAATATATTTTAATACAAAATTACAGAGTTCTTTTATCAAATATGAAAACCATTCGTTCAGGACTTCATTTGCAAACCCTCCATCAATTGTTGAAATCTCATTGTTTCCTCATTGACATAACAATTTATCTCTGTTCCCATTCTTTTCGATCCAATCATCCCAACCTTCTGCTGCAAGGTTTTCTATTTCGATTAGTGTTACACACTAATTATGTCTATCGACATAAGTAACATACACCACGAATATACATCCTTGAATTTGTGTGCAGTATGTAGAACTACAATGTATATGGAAACTGTAACACAACAACGATGAGCGAATAAATTGTAACTGCTGCGAATTTCTTATGTACTATTATTACATATATTCTTATTGGATAATTATTATGTAACTAATATATATATATATATTACTTACTTACTTACTTACGCCTGTTACCCCTTGTGGAGGAGCATAGGCCGCTCACCAGCATTCTCCATCCAACTCTGTCCTGAGCCTTCCTTTCCAGTTCTTTCCAGTTGCTATTCATCCTTTTCATATCGGCTTCTATTTACCGGCGTAGTGTGTTCTTTGGCCTTCCTCTCTTCCGCTTCCCTTCCGGATTCCAAGTTAGGGATTGAGTCGTGATGCACATTGGTGATTTCCTCAATGTATGTCCGATCCACTTCCAACGTCTTTTCCTAATTTCCAATTCAGCTGGAAGCTGATTTGTCCTCTCCCATAAAACGCTGTTGCTGATAGTATCCGGCCAGTGGATGTTGAGTATTTTGCGTAGACAACTGTTTATAAATACTTGTACCTTCCTGATGATGGCCGTAGTAGTTCTCAACGTTTCAGCTCCGTACAGTAGGACTGTCTTGACGTTCGTATTAAAGATTCTGACCCTGAAATTGGTTGAGAGTTGTTTTGAGTTCCATATGTTCTTCAATTGTAGAAATGCTGCCCTTGCTTTGCCAATCCTCGCCTTTACATCTGCATCCGATCCCCCTTGTTTATCAACGATGCACCCCGTGAATGTTTCCACCTCTTCCAGAGTTTCGCCATCAAGTGTGATTGGGTTGGTGTTCTCCGTGTTGCATTTGAGAATCTTGCTTTTTCCTTTGTGAATGTGGAGGCCTATCGATGCGGAGGCTGCTGCTACATTTGCTGTCTTCATCTGCATTTGGTCGTGTGTATGAGAGAGGAGGGCTAGGTCATCTGCGAAGTCCAAATCATCTAATTGATTCTGAGAAGTCCATTGTATTCCGTATTTCCCTTCAGATGTCGAATTCTTCATAATTCAGTCAATCACTAGAAGGAAGAGGAATGGGGAGAGTAGACAGCCTTGTCTGACTCCGGTCCTTACTGGAAATGCATCTGTCAGCTGTCCTCCATGCACCACTTTGCACTGTAGGCCATCGTATGAGTTTTGGATAATGTTGACGATCTTCTGAGGAACTCCATAGTGTCGAAGAAGTTTCCATAATGTTCTCCTGTCCACGCTGTCAAACGCCTTCTCATAGTCAATGAAGTTGACGTATAGTGATGAGTTCGACTCAACTGATTGTTCAACGATGATCCGTAGTGTCGCAATCTGGTCTGTGCACGACCGATCCTTACGGAATCCAGCCTGATGATCCCTAAGTTCAGCGTCTACTGCGTCTTTCATCCGATTCAGCAGCACTCTGTTGAAAACTTTTCCTGGTACTGATAACAAACTGATGCCTCTGTAGTTCTCACATTTGCTCAGATCTCCTTTCTTTGGTATCTTGATGAGATATCCTTCTTTCCAGTCCGTTGGCACTTGTTCCTCTTCCCAAATCTTATTGAATAGAAGGTGAAGCATATTTGCAGTTATTTCAATGTCTGACTTCAGTGCTTCTGCTGGTATATTGTCAGGTCCTGCCGCCTTCCCACTTTTGATTTGTCTGATGGCCATCTTGACTTCTTCGATCGTTGGTGGAGTGATATCTACTGGAAGGTCAGTGTGGGCTGCTTCGATGTTCGGTGGATTCAATGGGGCTGGTCTATTCAGCAGTTCCTCGAAGTATTCTGCCCATCTTTTCCTTTGTTCTTGAATCTCAGTGATTGTCTTTCCTTCTTTGTCTTTGACTGGTCTCTCTGGTTTGCTATATCTCCCTGCCAATTTCTTCGTTGTGTCATATAGTTGTTTCATATTCCCTTCTCTTGCAGCTTTTTCCGCCGCCGTTGCTAGTTCTCCCATGTATTTCTGCTTGTCGGCTTTAATGCTTTTCTTCACTTCTCTGTTTGCTTCTGCGTAGTCTGCTTGTGCTTTGACTTTCTCTGCTCGTGTTCGGCTGTTGTTAATTGCTAGTTTCTTGTTCTTCCTTTCTTGAATTTTGTCCAGGGTTCCCATAGAGATCCATTCCTTGTGATGATGCTTCTTAGGACCAAGAACCTGCTGACACGTTGAAGTTAGTGCTTCTTTTATCCCTTTCCAGTTGTCCTCCAAAGTAGTTTCTTGTTCTTTCAGTAGATCCTGTAGAGCTTGGAACCTGTTGTTGAGAGTTATCTTGAATTCATGGAGCTTGTCAGTATCTCGAAGAAAGGCTGTATTGAACCTTTGTAGTGCTGTTTGTCCAGTTGTCCAGTCTTTCTTTAGCTTCAGTCTCATCTTGGCCACAACCAGGTGGTGATCTGAAGCTATGTCAGCTCCTCTCCGGGTTCTCACATCTTCCATTGATCTTCGGAATTTTTTGTTGATACAGATGTGGTCAATCTGGTTCTCTGTGGTGTGGTCCGGTGAGATCCATGTAGCTTTGTGTATACGTTTGTGTGGGAATATTGTGCCGCCTATAACCAATTTGTTGAATGCACATAGGTTTGCAAGTCTCTCCCCATTTTCATTTCTCTCTCCTAATCCATGTCGTCCAATTACATCTTCATATCCTGTGTTGTCCACCCCAACTTTAGCATTTAGATCTCCCATCAGGATTGTGAGGTCCTTTCGTGAGCACTTCACTATAATTGATTGCAGCCTTTCATAGAACTGATCTTTATCATCGTCGTTGCTATCATTAGTGGGTGCATAACATTGAATAATGTTCATTTTGATCCCTTGCTTCTTTGTTCTGAATGATGCTTTGATTATCCTGGGTCCATGAGATTCCCATCCCACAAGTGCATTTCGTGCTTCTTTGGACAGTATTAGAGCAACTCCCTGAGTGTGTGGAGCATTTTCCCCTTCGTGACCGGAGTACAGCAGCATCTCTCCTGTACCTAGCCTTTGTTGTCCAGTTTGTGTCCAATGGGTTTCGCTGATTCCGAGTACTGCCAAGTTGTATCTTCTCATTTCCATTGCTATTTGGCTGGTTTTTCCTGTCTCCCACATCGTCCGGACGTTCCATGTACCTATAAAGAGTGTTGCTCTGGTTGTTAGAAGGTGCATCGGTCTCGTGACTTCCGAAGAATTTCGGCTTTCATCATGAGACGTCATAATTATTCCTTCAACTCTCAGGGCAGAGTTTAAATGGTTTGAATTATTTTTTCTGGTTAGCGTTTTTTTAGCGAGTTAGCTTTTCTATGGGATGGGGTCGCTAACCCCATGCCCAACCTTCCTCCTTTACCCGGGCTTGGGACCGGCAGTAACTCTAGAAGAGCTACAGGCAGTAACTGAACAAAAAATTGTGATTTTCCTTGTAAAACATATACTTAGAAATATTGTCCAAAATTTCGTATTATTACATGTATATGTACATTAAAGTAATAATCAGAAAACAAATGTTTTACGAAATTTAAATGTAACCAAAATCAAAAATCGTATAAAAGAATCTAAAACATTATAGTTTACTTTTTTTAAATCGGAAAATTCTATAACAAGGCCCGCGTAACGAAGACCAACTGGTTGATTAGGGGTTAAACGACGATATCCTTTCTCAGCAACTTCTTGAAAATCTGAACTTTCTATGTACAGCTCCTGTTGCAACAGTACACTATGGGTTTTACTGTCTGGAATGGCAGGAAAATCCGCAACTGTAAGCTAAAAACAAAACACAAAGTATGCTGAATTTACTGTCAACCTAAACAGTGAATGTAAAGAATTTTGAAAATAAAAATCATTTTACCTCGACAGAAGATTTATTGCCATATAGTTCACACCAATTCGTAATAGTGACTATTATTGGCTCTAAAACAGCCATCACACGTGGTGCATGATCATTCAGATAGTCCCGTACGCAAGCATCTAAAGCAGAAGGATCTAGGATTGTTTGAGCCATAGTAACGCCAATACGTTCACAAAACATATTAATAGCTTGAGGTGGAAATCCACGACGACGGAGTGCCGTCAAAGTAACTAACCGCGGATCATCCCAGTCATTAACAATGCCGGCTTCTATCAGCTTTAAAATTTTGCGCTTTGACACCACACTATAATACAGATTGAGGCGGCCATACTCCCACTGAACTGGACAATAAATATTTAGTGAATTACAAAGCCAATAGTAGGCAGGACGTCTAAAACCAAGAATTCCAAAAAACTCGTTAGCAGTTATACAATATATATATAACGATAAATAGTGAGAACTGAGACAAATAAAACAATACTGTTAAAAAAGTGGGCATGTCTCTATATAACTGAATTCCTGTCGATATCTGAAGTACCTAGTTTATTGGCTACTTTATTATTATGAGATTCCCATCCCACAAGTGCATTTCGTGCTTCTTTGGACAGTATTAGAGCAACTCCCTGAGTGTGTGGAGCATTTTCCCTTTCGTGACCGGTGTACAGCAGCATCTCTCCTGTACCTAGCCTTTGTTGTCCAGTTTGTGTCCAATGGGTTTCGCTGATTCCGAGTACTGCCAAGTTGTATCTTCTCATTTCCATTGCTATTTGGCTGGTTTTTCCTGTCTCCCACATCGTCCGGACGTTCCATGTACCTATAAAGAGTGTTGCTCTGGTTGTTAGAAGGTGCATCGGTCTCGTGACTTCCGAAGAATTTCGGCTTTCATCATGAGACGTCATAATTATTCCTTCAACTACCAGGGCAGAGTTTAAATGGTTTGAATTATTTTTTCTGGTTAGCGTTTTTTTAGCGAGTTAGCTTTTCTACGGGATGGGGTCGCTAACCCCATGCCCAACTCTCCTCCTTTACCCGGGCTTGGGACCGGCAGTAACTCTAGAAGAGCTACACACGGAGTTATATATGTATATATATATATATATATATATATATATATATATGCTATTATTAGGTTATTTTCAATCTATTAGTTCCAGCATCTCACACTAACAGCCGCTTTTATCCTGACCTTTTATAATTATTATTTCCTATTTTATGCCATGATGCGGTCTGATTTGCTTGTGTATGAGCTGCGTTTATCTGAAGAACTAGATTCATACAGTGAAAGCTGAGTTAGCGTTTTAGACTCAATGTGCAGGGCAGGCAGAAGAACTAGTAGGGACTCAACGTTGAATATAGGCAGCTTGTGCTGGTTAAGTGTCATTGGTTTGGCACAGGGCCAAGTTCATATAAGAATGTAATATATATATATATATATATATATATATATATATATATATAGCTCAAATTATTGTCATCCTTAATAGAATATCACACTGGAAAACAAAGACCATTACTACACTGAGTAATTATCATATTGAATTAAAAATGAAAGTAATGTTGAACGAAAAATGGCAACGTGTAAAAGAATGTAGTTTTGCTTTCTCATCCTGTCATATTAATTTAAACCAACTGTTAGACAATCATTTCTTCACTTCTTTTATATCTTCTAGTTTGAATTTAATTAATGTAACATTTTCTTTTCCATTTTATTATATCACAAAAGGAGTTATCTCAATCAAATGCCTAATCTCTCTACCCCTGTTTGTTGATGTTACAATTGAAGCAAACCCATTAATGTTTATGATCTACATTAACTAAACAATCAAGTAGATAAATTTCATTAAATTATCTTTGATTTATGTGTCTGACTATTCATAGATCCATGTAATCTAACATTACACAAGCTGTTCTGTTATTTTTTTAACTCTCTGGATGACTTTTGTAATAATGAAAATGAACTTAAAAACATAATAAGCATTTGTATTAATAATAACTAGGTACGTAAAAGATGGCAGTCTATAATTAAGTCATAATTTTTTAGAGTTGTTTTTGTGGTTTTTTTTATTTGATTTCATCTGCTTCGGTATTTCATAAATAACCTTTATAATAAGAATTTACCTGGGATAAAATGCTTTCGCCAAATCTTGCAAAAAAATTTATGTTGAACTGTTTTGATTTTCAATAAGTAAATAAAGACAGAGTTCTTTACGATTCATATTCTAGTGTGTTTATAATGTTTTATAGCTTTGGTTAGATAATATTTAGGATAAAAAAGATCCAGAGATGATGAATGTTGAACAACGAGAATATGAAAGTTTAATGACCTTCGTAAATATTAAGAAATATATTTGAAATAATTAAAATGTCCTTCTTGTGCATAGTTCTTACGTGATAGAGATTTTCTGGCGGTTTTTTCATCTACTCATGTAAAATACTACTGAACAAAACCAACACTGACTAACTTGGAAATGAATGTGAATATTCATGAATGAATCCGGTTTGATTAATCTTGATTAGTTTAAGCATTTCAGGTTTACAAAATAATAACCGATCACTTAAAAATTAAATAAAATAATTTGATGAACTTATCCCTTGAAATATGAACGATCGAGCGAACGTTTGAAGTTGGTTATGCTAATTCTTGTCATAAAGATTGAGAATCCTGTTGTCGATTTATTTTATTTTGGCATTATTTTTAAAGCTATTTTTATGGGCCTTATAATTTAGCTAAGTAAAACAGAATGTACATTCATCGCTTTCATACACATTAGTTTAAATTAATTAGCCTAGTTTGCTACCTCACATTTATATTTTTAATTAGTTCCTTAAACGTTTGGTACAACCTGGAAAAACAGAACTAGTCAATTTTGTATTTAGGTAGGTGGAGGGGTTAATAGCTTAAATCATCTGATTGTGAAAATTATAGCCTAATTTTACATGGAGTTAATCTTGAACTTATTATATTGAATTGTTCAAGCTATTTCAAGTTGCACATTCATTAATGGTGCTTTTAAATATCAACCAGTAATGTTGGTCATATCATATCGTTTATCATAGTAACAAACGGTAATTTTCCTGTCAAAATGGGTGCTTTATTTTTTAAACCTTTTTCAGCTACAAATAAACTAATTGTATTAAGTTAATATATATCAGTGACAGAAAGTTTTTGTTCAAATATGTCACCACATTTAAAAGGATTTAGATAATAAATTTCAGTAATTTAGTTTGGAAATACCTGAATTAATAACAGTCACCTTTATTATTTAACTCCGCTTGAAGCTCTACTAGGTCTATCGACGGTCTCAAGCCCAAACAAAGGAGGAGGCCTGGGCTTGGGTCAGCATCCGCATCTCATAGAAAATAACATTGTTAAAAAAACACTAACTAGAATAAACTTTTATTATTCATCCTTATCGGAACATTCATCATTTTTAAGTGATTTACGTCATGTACCAACTTATAATGTTTCCCCGATAGAGCTGGTAAGCTTATAAATTTATATTTGTAACCGATTCTTAAGTTTAATTCTAATGTAAGGAATGTAAATGAATAAAAACTATCCCATATGAAATAAGGCACATTCACTGTGTTTCAGTAAATACGAGACCAAATCCATCGAAGGCAGACAGTTATAACTCCAATTATTCATTGGGAAAACAACATAGTGCATGAATTTGAGTGCAGTTATAATATTTGTTATAGATATTCATCTGAATTTTCACCTGGTACATTAACAATAATTTAAATATGCAACTAATGAACATACTTATTGAGTATGCACTTCATTGAAATCAACATGAACTAACCTAGATATGGTTCCATATCAATGAAGATTGAAGATACCCGATTACGTAATTGTAATATTGAATTCCCCCCCCCAAAAAAAAAGAACTACAAATATACTACTTTAATGAAAGAATAATTTTCATAACAGAATGTTATGTTATGTTTGTGATTTTGTAATATGTATACTGGCTCCTTTTGAATAGAATTTAATTCTTGAAGTTTAAACAAATCATGATTTAGTATTGTTGTTCAGTTTAAAGTAATGGGTTAATATTGTCATATTACATAACTAATATTGGAATATAATTCCTGGTGAAATGGTTCTTCACTGTTCCATCCCATTTTTGTAGTTATTTCCTTATCAATATTATTTGAGTATATATAATATTTAATTACAATTTTGACAGCTTAATTGATTAACTATATAGCAATAGTCTTTCTACGATAGGCTCAATAAATATTCATATGCTTTATGGTCTCCATACAGAAAAAAACATTTCATTAGAATCATAATAATTTACTTATTAAATTCTAAAATAAGATGGATCACCAATAATTATTTATTCTTCATGCTAAGTTGAATTTCCAAGGAAAAAAAGGAACTGTGGTTTTTAGTCCCCCTATTTGACAATTATGACATTTGAAATATTTAACGTTTCATTTTTTTGATTAAAATTTAAAAGAAAAAAAAACATTGATACAATACCCTTGATATTGAATTAAACTAGTTGTAAGTCGCCATTTTCTTCAAAGTAAGTTTATATTTTAATTAGATTATAAATAAGTTTGATTGTTGAAAGCATTAGTTTGTTGAAGTTAAACATTAACACCATCGGATACCGGCTCAGCGGTTGGGTGCTCTGGCGCGAGACTGGTAGGTCCTGGGTTCGAATCTCGCTCTCGATGAGAGATCGTGGATGCGCACTGCTGAGGAGTCCCACATTAGGACGAAGCGGCCGTCCTGTGCTTCCAGGTTTTCCATGTTGGTCTAGCTTCAATTGACTTATGATTTCAACTTTGAAATATACTGAAATCTCCACAAATCCCCCTCTGATTATTATATTAATTATTTAGTGAATAAACGACTGTTGTTTAACAAATATATGGAAATAAAAAGAGAATGAGTTTCATTTCTTTAAACTGTTCTAATTAGATAAACTTATCTAATGAATGTAGACAACTCATTAGTTAGACATTTAAATACAAAAAATGTGGGAATTTCACTCGTTTTATGATATAATTCTGCTATATTAAGATAGAGATATAAACTTAATATTGTCTAATATCAGAATATTACATGAATAATGAAACATTCTAGGAATGCTGTAAAGAAATCTAATGGAAAGAAATTATACTAACTCATAGGTATGGAAATCAATCTTCCCATTGATGTTTAGAACTGCAACTGGTCAGTCACTTATTGGCATACAAGTCAGGACTCAGAAGCTGAGCGGATAATGCGATGGCGTTTGAAGCGAAAGGTACTGGGTCCGAGTCCCAGAGTGAACATCAACCCTGAGATGCAGGTACTTCCAGCTGACGAATCCCAAATAGAATGAAACTCGTGTCCTGGATTCCACTGCTAGCCACTATCCATCAACCTTTATTTTGTTTATAATAATTTCTAAAATAAAAATAAATATTTGCCTTTTAACTAAATCTTTAAGTGGATTAAAATACAAAAGATAGATCTAGTTTCTGTTATAATTAATATAATATTTTATCAGATAACATGTTTACATCAACACTACTTAAATACTTATAATAAACACATAAATTTGTTTTGACATTTACTAATGATCAACTATAAGTGCTTAAATTGGTAATCAGTAAAATTAGGAATATTTATGAAAAATGAGCCAAAAAACGAAAACAACTAACTATTGATCGAAAATGACTTAATGTTTTTTTAAAGTCAATGTTGTAGTGAGTATTTTCATTTAAATCTTACTGATTGTCTTGGATTAAGCATTCACAGTAACGGTTATCATAACTATACCAAAAGCAAAGATGGTTATAACCATATATGACGTAATATTCACCGGAGCTGATAATTCTCTTAATATCATAATATTTAAGTAACTTAACAGCTATCGGAACTGTGTAGCTGAGCGGGTTGAATCAAAAGGTACTCGGTTCCAAATTCAGAATGGACATCAGTACACTAGTATGTTTAACTAACAAGTACTAAATAGGGCTGATGTAGAGTTTTGGATTTCGTCATTAACAACAATCCACTTATTAAATGAAAAGGATTTTGTAATCGGTTTACTTGACGTTAGAAAAAAATGGACGTTTTGTGATAAAAATCTTAAAATTTCGATGGGCGGTTTTTAGTTTTAGCTCTCAATAACGGAACCGATTCCATTATAAGCAGAGGTGGATGGCAGCCGACAGTGGACCTCAAAATATGCGTTTCGCCTTACATGGGACTCGTCAGGCGAATGTAACTGCATTTCGAAATTGATGTTCATTCTGAACTCAAACCTGGTATCGCTCACTTCAAGCGTCATAACGTTATCCACTTAGCTAATGAGTCCAGATAGCCATTAGCTTGTGCAACTGGGTGAATTTTAATTCATTTATATTGGCTCTTTGAATTAAGGATTCATATATGCCAAAAGAGTAAGTGATCGTCAATTACAGTCCTAAACATCCATTTTGAATAACGAAACGCATATCCTGAATACCACTTCCACCCGGCATACGTATTTGCTTAAAATAGCTGTGACATACCAGCTACATTGAAGCGATCGGTGCAGGATGCACATGTGCCAAGAGAGATTGACCATCAGTTACAGTCCTAAAAATCAATGGGATTACTCAAACAACCAATACAAATGGGAACCCATCCTAGTTATCTGGTTTTCGTAATTTTTCCAAATACTTGTTATACACATGAATGAAAGAATAAAAGCAGTTATCACGCTAGATATTTACTCTGGACAGGCATAAAAATGATTATTCAACATCTTTTTCTGCATGTTAGTTAGCTGCCTCTCATTACATAGTTCCGCATCACTTTAACAAACTTTTTGACAATAATTATCTTAAATTTGTCTATTTTCCCACATGATCCCAGTAAACTCATTGTCAATCGGTTCACTTCTGAAGACCTGTAAACTTTAATAGAAACATATTTTTCACAGCTGATATAGCACATATCACTAGTTAAAGATAACAAAATTTGCAAAGATGAAGTAATTTAGTAAAAACGTTTCCTTCTTTGTTCTGCCAACCAAGACACATATAACACAGTGATACTGAGCATTGTAGACAAAATTTAAACTTGGTAATCAGTCAATCGTGATAGAAAATATCGTTGACAAATTATGGCCATCATTTACCTGTCTTTTTCGTGAAAATGCTTGTAAATGATATCACAGTTTTAATGGTCTAAACTTTATTATCAGTCACTTTAAAATGACTACTTATGACATGTGATCAAATAACCAGCTATCTTTTAGGTTTTATATTCGTTTTACGTAAAGAATAGAGATACACCAACTCCAAAATGTATGATCCCTAAAGCAAAGTTTCATTATATAAATTTTAAAGGGTTTTCTTTTATTTACTGTAATGATATTCGTTTTAATTAAATTAATTAAACAAAATAAAATCAACAATTCTTTCAACAGGTTCAATCCTCGAAATATGAATTTTATTATCATTAAAGTTAAATCATAAAAATTTAAATAAAGTTAAAACTAATTAAATTTCCATTCACTTGGTGTCGTTTACTTGCATCTTCGTATTGTTATTTAGGACTGCAATTGACTAGTCTCTTGTTGGCATATGTGTATCCTGTGTGAACTACCTCGATATTGCCTGAATTCACAAGCTTTATAAGCAAAGATGGGTGATAGCTAGTAGTGGAATCCATTTTTGCTTATAATTATAAATAATGTTTATTTCTAGGATCAAATGTTGTAAACTCACATTTTTTCTAAAAATACAATCTATACATAGTTTCTTCAAATTGATAGACCTAAACAATAAAATGAGGTTTCGAGTCCCAGAGTGAACATCAACTCTGTGATGCAGGTACATCCAGCTGACGTGTCCCAAACAGGACGAAACACGCGTCCTGGATTCCACTGGTAACCACTATCCATCTTTGCTCATCATTAGACTTCCAGTTAATGAAAACATTCAGTGTATATAAATTTTCTTTTATGAATTAATTGTCTAGAAGCAAAACAGTTACAGCTTTTTTACCTGTTAAATAAACATAAATGATTCATTGTCAGATAATAAAATACTTAAAATGATAAATTTGTGGTTTTCCAATCAAATATATTTGAAAATTCACCCAAATTATAAAAAACTATGCTACTTGAAAACTAATAAAACTTCTGTTCATCAAAACGATGTTGCAGTATGTTGTAACAAAATAAACATAGTTTATAATATTTACCTACTGTAATGTTAAGTTGTTCATTTTATACATAAACCAAATAGGAATATATATCAGATAATTACATTGTTGATCAACTACTAATATGGAGGCCTACTTGAAAATCTGACCTAGCTATTCCTGCCATCTAAATGATCTAATGTATTGACATTTTATTTTACCACAAGATATATAACGAGAAATACGTGAATAACATGCATGGTTAGTATTTGATAAGACAACACCTATTAGGAGTATACAAGATTATAGAAGTCTATTCACAACCATGAAATAGAATCATTGGCGACCTGCTTAAACATCTGGGTTACCTGTTCCTGTCATCTAGATATTTCAACAAGTTATATAATTTTGTTTCTCATAATACATCATTATGAATATTAATTGCATAACCTATTCAAATATATTTCTGAAAAGTGTACAACCTTTCGTTGTACAAGTTACAAAAAACCTAATCAGAGATATAGTTATTGTTGTTGGCAATATCGAACGAAAATAATATACATTATTTAGATGTTGATTTACTGAATTGTTAACTTCTAACTTGTGATCACTCAATATTTGTCGTCAGGATCGATCAAGAAGTGAGAAACAGAAACTTGTTGAAATACATTGTGCTGAAAATTCTATATTGTACCAAAACTGTAATACTGAATAACGCTAATAATCACAATAATAACAATAATGATAACTACCTTCCTCAAATTAGTTTATATGTATTTTAAAATAAATTTAATTAGTCTAATTGGTTAGGATATTTTGTAGCCCATTAAGTTAAAATTGTGTAATTTACTAGTTTTGGTCAATAGATTTTTAAAAGATATAATACTTTGTCTATGTACAAGTTCTTCTGAAATGATTAAAAGAAAAAATTCAACATAGAAAATGAAAATTGAATTATCTATCAACTATTTTTTCAATATTTTTAAACATTTCATTTGAAGATGTTTTTACTGTAACATAACAAAGTATTGTTCTGTTTTGTGTTTGGTAGTAAACACATACTTGAGTAATCTGTATTGGATATAAGCGAATGTCCGGCGCTTTAACCGGGTTGGTGGATACGGGAGGTTCACCTAGGGGAGTTGAAAAACCCTGATTCCAAACCAATGATGCACATGGGCTCCAGGATCCTGAGGGAACAAATGGCGTATGAATCAATCATCGGTCACCGGCTACCATGGGACTGCATCTCCTTACGGTGCTCCACTGCCTTGTGGACTGGACCTTCAGGTCAAATGCTCGGGGTGTGTTCCCCTTAGAAAACCACCTGATTCAGTCTGGGCATCTGGGCAGTATCACAGTCCTCACACAAATCGAAAGAGATTTGTATGGCGCATATTTATCTGGTGCCTCTTTGTACCAATATTTATGTGTTCAAATTGATAAACAAAATATTCATATGCTTGCTTGTTGACTAATGCAACATTATTTATACAGATTTGAAATCATGAGTCAATCGAAGCTAGAAAAACATGGAAAACCTGGATGCACTGGGCGGCAGTTTCGTTCTATTATGGAACTTCTCAGCAGTGTAACATTTAAAATACATTGACTAAAGAGATGATTCTATTTAAATAAATGTTTGTTATTTTATAGACATCAATGGTGGTTTAATATTTACTATTTTGAATGTATTCGTGTTTAAGTTTAATTACAACAAATAGACTATTGAATTCACTTAGTATTGTTTGTTTGGATCTTCCCATCGATGTGTTTAGGACTGCAACTGGTCAGTCTCTAATTGGCATATGTGCATACTGTGTGTATTGCCTCGATATACCTTAATTCACAAGCATGGTAAGCAGAGATGGATAGTGGCTAGCAGTGGAATCCAGGACGCGCGTTTCGTCCTATTTGGGACTCGTCAGCTGGATGTACCTGCATCTCAGAGTTGATGTTCACTCTGGGACTCGAACCCAGTACACTCGCTTCAAACGCCATCGCGTTATCCACTCGGCCACTGAGATGCAGGTACATCCAGCTGACGAGTCCCAAATAGGACGAAACGCGCGTCCTGGATTCCACTGCTAGCCACTATCCATCTCTGCTTACCATAAATAGACTATTGCTAAGAAAAGACATGTTTTAGTCATAAAGATATCAGTTAGAGGTATCCGATGTTTGGATTAGTATATTCGGTAGGATTTAGAATCATCTTCCAAAATTAATTTATGTTGTTTGCAGGGTTAACTAACATTGTTTTTATTGAATGAACTTTGTTCAAAGTTTCTTGTCCAAAATGAGAAGATACAAACAAACGTTGATTGTGCATCATTACTGTCACATGAATCATTTGTCAAAAACAGCCACAGATTAAAAACCGAATTATTCCCCGTCTAACATGAATAGATACTCAAATGTTCTCTGACAATAGCGTTCACTAAACTTTTTTCTGGTAGAACAAGATAGAAGAAGTGTTGTTTAAGTTTTTATAATTGAAACCATTAGTCAGTTGAATCTAGACGACCATGGAAAACCTGGAAGAACTGGACGTCCGTTTCGTCCTATTATGGGACTCCTCAGTGGTGCGCATCCATGGTCCCTCCTTGTGAGATTCGAACCCAGGACCTACCAGTCTCACGTGCGAACGCTTAACCACTAGACCACTGATCCAGCATCCAATGGTGTTAATGTCTTGTGACTTCAACCATGAAAATACTGATGTCTCCACAAAACCCCTTCTGATTAAGTTTTTATGAGTAAAGGTTATAGTCTTTTGAAAACGTATAGTATTATTGACCATGTCCCGAATTTGAGTGAACTATGTAGATTTTTCTCTCTAGTTTTGTTATTTTTGAATTTACACATCTACTTTATGTATCATTGTGATTTTATGGAATAGCTGTTGGAAATATTGATAATATTAGTAAAGACGACTCATTTTGTCTCGGATCAACAAAAATGTAATAACCAAGATAGGTGAAAACAAATGAAAAATACTATTTTCCATTTCCTTTTACTTAATATTTGTAATGTCAGATTATTTTTGAACCTATAATTTATGTTATGCAACGTAAGTTGCCATATTTTAAGGATTCTTTGAAGGCATGAAAATGATATGCTTTGGAATACACTTCAATAACTTAATGGACTACTTGTTTGGTTCAGATGAATTTACCTTTAGAAGCTATTGTTCTATAGATCAGAATAATCGCTATTATATGTTGTTAGTTTTAGTGCTTGTCAGTTTGTATTTCATTCAATTTGTGTACAGAAAAGAGAAATAAATATTTATATTCTTTTTAAAACATGTACTAACTTTATAAGAACTGAAGTACCCAATACAACCGTCGTTCAATACCCTAATTCACATTGTTCAAATACACAAACAGAAAGTGGACGTTGCATCATTTGACTTTTTTCCTTTATATCTCTTTTATTTTGTAGGAAAATAATGTCTAGTAACTAATATATACTTAAAATTAAAATGTATTAACTCAGTAATCTTTGTAGTCAAATCGCTGGATGTCTGAATCTGATAAGGTTTGACAATTAATGAAAATTATGATCAAAACAAAGCCAAAAATAGATAATTCGCAATCAAAAAATCTTACACATAATCTCATAGAATTTAGGTCTTTAGAGTTTATTTTAGACAAAATATTTGGGTGAGTTGTTGATGTATGCAAAACTTAGAGGAAATCATTAATAGGCAGATTTAACACAAATGATCAAATATTTCATTTGATATTACATGTTAATGACGACATGGAATTAAGGGACGTTACTATCGATATCTAACTTATTTCTCATTATTCATACACTTTAATACTCATATTTCAATTAGTTTTAATTAAGGTCACTGTATACTTCCTTACTAAGCACTAGAAATGTTACCTCAATTTAAAGCTTGATTTGACCAATGATTACGAAATTACTTATCGGTTGTCTGTGTGCCGGAAAGATATTTGGTCTAAATTTGATTCTGATATAGGTTCAATACTTAGTTTACCACGTTGTGAGCATTATTTGCTGTCATTTCCATACGTAATTCCTGTTTAGAGTAAATACTTTATTCTTTTTGTAATCATCTAAATAAATTCTGGGAATGAAGTTGAGAGTGTAGAGCTGGAAAAGAAATATTCAACAAATATATTCGCTTAGTTGTAAAGAAATCTAACATTAAATATCGGCAGTTAGTTATGTGGCATTTATAAACTTCATAAACTACGCAACGAAACAGTTTTTTGGTACATCCAGCCGACGAGTCTCAAATAGGACGAAATGCACGTCCTGGATTTCATTGCTAGCCACCATTAATCTCTTTCAAATATTGCCAAGCTATAATTTACAACGTAATACCAATCATTTATAATGCAGAATGCAGTTCTTTTAGTAAACAGTTATAGAAATTTATTTAATTTTCACTGAAATGATATTGTTTTTATGAGCTTAATAACTTTTTATCTCCTTACATTTTGTTTTTTGCTCAAAGTAAACATATGGGGAGCAGTTCTTAATTCGATCTTTATAATTAACAGTAAAATAAATAACAAATATATTTTGAACATTAGTTCAGTAATAAAGTATAACAATTGATAACACCTGGTAATTTATTGGTCGTTTATTTATTCCAATTTTTCGGGTATCTGACTCACAAACTACTGAAGATTAATAAATTGTATATCTGTAATTTGTACACAATTTGACAGCAGGCTTTGTCCAATTCTAAACATATAGAGAAGTAGGAAATAAATAATTGAGTGTTCATTTTGTAACGAGATCAGCGACACCAATCAATTATGGTCTTTTATAAAAATATAAAAATGTTTATATCAATGGCAAATTAATCATATTTGGGTTACGTCTGTGGAATCCTTAATATTATTGGAAAAGTCATCGAAATACTGAAAACGTTTTTGTTGCTACTAACTCATCATACAATAAGCAGAATTACTTTTATCACCTGTGTTAGAATATCTTAATTCTGGAATTGGCACATTTTTGAGCAGATTTAACATATCGTTTTGTTACCGGACAATTTAAAATTGTTAGCTTTATGGATTGAAAAGTGATCTATTAATAAAATGCAAATTCCGGTTTGTTTTTTTAAACAAACGGTTTCTATTTCTTTGTCCAAGTATTTCTTAGTTCAGTAACTAAACAACCAGTGAATCTATGCTTTCTTTTTCAAGGAAGTGAAAATAAGTAACATTATGTGATAGGATAAACAAAAATAAACTTACTCTATGTAACTTAATTAAATAATTCTGAGAATGAAAGAAATAACCAACTGAATTTACACTAGTGAAATAATAATAACTATTACTTACCTTAAGGCTATAGAAACTGATTATGCTTTGTATAATTTCTCAAATAAAGTGAATGAATCAGATGATACATAGTGATTATAAGTATAAAACTAGTATTATATTTGCCAAGTATACAAAAAAGCAGTAAATAAACAGCTTCATAATAAACTTTAATCAGATACTAAACGATTTTCAAGTTCATTTTCCATTATATTTGTTAAATTCTCCAAACGTTATTCTCCTTCAGGATACAATTACACACAAAGTTTTTGAATGCAAGCCAGGGAGCAACTTATGTATTAATGCCCTCGTCCACCACTCTACGAAAATGCGACTATATAATAAACTACATTTAGTACAATTGAGTAATCAGTATATTAGTTCTTTAGTTGAAATGTTTGGTGAAAGTATAATATATTGATGTCCTTGGGGGACTTCATAGCCAATCAGGAAACACTGTTTGGTTATAAAACAGTTAAAAATACGAAGTAGTGAAATAACTGGAAAATAATAGTTTTGATCGTAATGAATAACCCTCATAAGCCAAATTATCTCATGTAATATATATATATATATATATATATATATATATATATATATAAATTAGCAGTCGGGGTAGTGTTGTGTGTTGGGGTTATTATTCCATCGAGTTTTCATCTTGAACTGGCATCAGTTTTAATGCAATGGTTTGTCACTTATGTTTATAAATTTAAGTAACTTAAGGTTGAGATTTGAAGCAACAGTTAGGAAAGGAGAACGTTATCTATCTTTCATAAACACTATTAACTATGCATCGAATCACTCTAAGTACTATAACAATCTGCCTTAATAGCAGGTATTCTCTGTAATTTTGCTTAGGCTCCATCTAAAATTCACTTTTCGGTTTCATAAAAGATATTTTTATTGATTTTAACCGTCGTGAGAATCATTTATTGCCAATTTTAATTCAGTTAATAGTAACATACACGTTGTATATCACTACACTTTAAATTTCGGGTAAAATACACAAAGCGGTATCTTGGTTTTGACTGATCAACTCAAGGCCAACAGTATATTATACCTTTACCGAAAGTTTTTTCAATAGCCAAAATAGTTGAACTGTATTACGCAATAGTAGTTCAAATTACTCGGGTTTATGGTTGAGACTCAAGATATTTGGTCGATATTCACTTAATTTTGAGGCGGGCCTATAACATAATAACGCTATTCTGTTTCAACTTTTGTTTTTGCTTGATTCGGGTACAATCATCAAACTAACTGGATGATAGTAACTATATCTGTTGAACAAGAAAGTTAGGACCTACATTTTTATATGAGTACATTTTCCAAATACATAGTGGTTTGTGATTGTGGCAGCTTAGGATATTTCTGTTAAACGTTGAGAATCTTGTTGAAGACGTAATATATATTTTTTATAATATATATGCAGTAATATGCGGGCTCAAATAAAAAATTCAACATGTCTATTAAAGGAATTAGGTACGTATGAAGGGGATATGCCTTTCATAAGTAAAAAAACACAGACTATAGAACGAATGTGTTGAAGGAAAAACGTCTTAATTCCTATGGCTTCTGTCTATTCTAAACCAAACAAAGACTAATTAACTATCTACTTAATACCATCGAAAGCGTTCCCACAAAAAGCAATTCTAGATAATAGTAATAATAATAAAGCAGATCGTACGGATAAAAATTCTATAAGCCAGTGATAATGATAAAAGCATGTTGCAAATATCTAGATCTTAAAAATAGAAAACTTTTGTTCACATCACGCTGCTAATTAAAAGTCCACTGAAAAATTTGTTTAAACAAGGGTTTAAAACCGTAATGATTAATACCTAATACTTCGCCAATCTTATTTAAATGAAAAAAATCTATGCTTCATTATATGCCGAGATAATGTCACGTCTCACTTCATTCATTCATTTAAATATTCTCAAGTGAACAGCTTTTAGTTAAGAAAATTTCGGAGTCACGTAATCAACAATAATTGAAAATGTACCTCAATTATTGAAGCAAATAAGCATAGATAAAATTAACTAAACATCCATCATAGTCTATCATCAAAAGTAGTGTTTTTAACAGTGAATATAAATTCACTTAGTATCACCTGTTTGAATCTTCCCATTGATGTTTAGGACTGCAACTGATCAGTCTCTTATTGGCATATGTGCATACTGTGCGTATTGCCTCGATATAGCCTTACTTCACAAGCATTGTTAGCAAAGATGGCTAATGACTAGCAGTGGAAACTAGGACGCGCGTTTCGTTCTATTCGGGACTCGTCAGCTGGACGTACCTGCAACTCGAAGTTGATGCTCACCATTGGACTCGAACCCAGTACCTTTCGCTTCAAACGCCATCGCGCGTCCTGGATTCCATTGCTAACCACTATCCATCTTTGTTTACAGTGAATAAAAATATTCTTATGCTGTTCAGCTGTAGGATTATCCAAACTTCTCTTGTTTAGTTACAGAATGCCTTCTCCAGCTTGAACACTGATTCTATTTTTGTTTTAGAAATATGATTGCTTTGGTGTATATTTTACTACAATTTTATCCTTATCCTTATTCTCCGTTAGCTTAGTTTAATTAGATTTTCTTAGTTAACGTTTCTGTTGTTTGGAATCTTTTTCATTTTTCACATAAATATTCTTGAAAAGTATTTATATGCAATCCCATAGTTTAAAATGTATTGTACTGTAACCTACATCACATGATTTTGAAACAATTTTCTTCACTAATTGAATTTTTTAAGAAAAGACTTAGTTCAATAGTCGTGTTTTCTTGTCGTTATATTTAACTGTTACTGTACAAATCGGTAGGTGTGATACACAGAGGAAAAAGGAACAGTAATAAGTTGAAATAGTTATATGTTTTATTATGTACGTCTGTATCAAGTTCCAGTTTTTGTGATATACAAAACCATATTATTGCTGACTAGTTCTTTATTCTTGTCGCCTGTCACCAATATTTCACACAATTCCTAATGGATAGAAGATCATAAATAGATACACCGTAAATGTCAACTAAAGGAAAAGAATAAAGCGATGAAATAAACATTAAACAACCTATTAATTTCAGGATCTTTTACGATTTAAGCTAAAATATATATGAAAATAACTAATCGTATATTGATGAAATGAACCTCTTTTATAAGGGGAATAAAAATAAACCAAAATAATGAGGTTGAACAATCGTGGATAAATTAGTAATAAAATAGTTTTTTGTGAATAATTAAATCTTAGTTGATAAGAGAAGTTACGTTTGTTTTATTTTCTTATCGGTCAGTATAGATAACAACAACATCTGGTGATTTCATGAAAGCTAATAACAGTACTACTCTTTAGCCCTATACATTTTTAAAAAATTACATTAATCGGTTTCAATTGGCTGCAAAGTCCTACAGTCCCAACCGTTTGTAGAAAATTATTTGAATAACACTTTTATTCAATAACTCGTACATGTACTCCCAGCATCCTAAGTACCTCCAATGATTATTGCTTTTCAAGACGAAATATATTTCATTGCATCTAGGGAAAGTAAACTTCTAAAGTTAGCTTATATATCACAGGATCAATCAAAGAAATAAAAATAGTGTGATTGAAATTATTATGGAAAAAAGTTTTAAAGTCCCATTTAAAATCAATCTGTAAAATGTCATTGGTAAGAGTGGTTGCAATATTTTTAAGAACATAGTGAATATAACATGTTCGTAGTTTTAAAGAAATCATTTGAGACACCTAAATTATTAACCATAAGTCAGTCTGATCATAGAAAACCACCTAAAGGAATGAAACGTTTATTATGGTCGTTATGTTTTATTTCATACACTGGTAGATCCTGGGTTCGAATCTCACGAGGCGGGATGGTGGATATGCACTGCTGAGGAGTCCCACAATAGGACAAAACGGCCGTCCAGTTCTTCCATGTTTTTCATGGTGGTCTAGCTTCAATTGACTCGTGATTTCAACTATATAAAATTTATTTTTGATCATGTTGTTTCTAAAAATTTTAAATTAACATCTCAGTAATGATGTAGTTCCCATTTAAACATTAAAAATTAAGACCTGAATTTCAGAGAAGGGATCTCCTTTCAACCTTTAATTATTGTAACCAAAAGCATTGTAATCATTTTTAATCACCTTATTATATTCACTAAACCTATTGTTATTATTCGTATTACGTAATTTATCTTTATAGTCTTTCTATTACGTCATCTTTGTTATTCGTGTTCACATTTCCTCACGGAATTAGTACTTTAACAAAAAAATTTCATATGAATTCGATTGAACAGCTTGATAACAAATTCGTTGAAAAGAGATCCGTGTTTTTAATTTTTACAAAAGTACAATGAAACATTTCAATTGACTTGATAGTCATAAGTAATGTCAACAGAACATTCACTTGGGCAATATCTGGTGTCAAATATATCTGAATTTTCTCTCAAATCTAAATGTATTCCTCTGTACTTAATTTGACTGCGTAAATAATTTACATTTATTTGTCCTTTTTAATGTAATTTTATGCTGTGCTACATAAAGGTGGCTTACTTGAGCATTTGACCAACTGTTCCTCTCATCTACATATTTCAACAAGTTATACAATTTTGTTTCTTTTAATACATCATTATGAATATTAATTGCATAACCTATTCAAATATATTTCTGAAAAGTGTACAACCTTTCGTTGTACAAGTTACAAAAAACCTAATCAGAGATATAGTTATTGTTGTTGGCAATATCGAACGAAAATAATATACATTATTTAGATGTTGATTTACTGAACTGTTAACTTCTAACTTGTGATCACTCAATATTTGTCGTCAGGATCGATCAAGAAGTGAGAAACGGAAACTTGTGGAAATACAGTATGCTGAAAATTCTATATTTCATCACAAATATAATATTGAATAAAGGTAAAAATAGTGACAATACTAATGATAATAAAACTAACGTATTTGATTCCGTCCCAGCAAGTCAGTACTTTCCATTTTGCCTTTTTATTCCCATCGACGTTTTTACCTTCAGAAAGCACAAAATATCACATAATTTTCCACTTCTTCCATAAACATTCAAGTGATAACAATATTGATGTCATCAAGTTATGAAAACCACATTATTGATGATAATGTTATACTATACACAATGAAATATGTTTAGCCATACAAGAAATTCTGTATTCGATCAGCGGTGAGGTTGTAGGTTAACAATGAAAAGTGATAATATATTAAAACAAATAGCTGCCTAACGATTCTTGTTTTAAAACAATCATTTACATAGATTCGGTTGATAAGCGTTCTATTCCCAACTACGGAATTCGGTGAATAACAATTGTTGATACAGCATTGTAATAATGCATTTGATGTTTAGCTATGTTAACTAAAAGTAGGTATTTACCAAGTCGTCTACAAAATGTAGATTAGAATTATTTTACAAGAGAACAAATACTATTCATGTAGGTATCATTACCAAGTTCTGATAAGTTGAGCATAGGGTAGATTGTTGTAAAGAATAATAAATTTGTAATATCCCGATCAGTAGAAAAATAACACTTTCTGACGTTTCGTGACTCAGTGTAAGCCACTTCTTCAGAGAATAAATGAACAAATTAAAACTAATCCAAGTTTAAATAGTACAGCGGATTATTATTTGTATTATTTAAATACTATCCATATTACATTCATTAACTGTGTTACTACAACTGGATTATCATCTTAACATTAATTTTCAATCTTGTTCAAATGAAATAGTCAGTGATCGGAACAACTGATCCACTAACTTTTATCAATAAAACAAAGATGATACGGCCATTGTAAAGATAAATGAACAAATACACAAAAGTCAGAGAAGAAAATCTCGAATGGTTTTTTTGTATATATAAATAAATCATTGAAAATGATCCATTTTAATGAAAATGAAATTTAAGCCTTACTCATTATAGACTAGACAGTAAATATGTAGGTAATAAAAGAAGAAAAAGAAAGAAAAACATCATTTTGTATACATATTTAATTCAGCGGTCCACTTCATTTAGACTATGTTTTTCTCAGTGAATATTTTTTTATTAAATAAATATAAAATAGGGGGGTTTACAAATAAAAGGAAAACTAATAAAATTCTCCAAACTTTCAAAAGGATAGAACTTTGTTCTTCCTTATGTAGGTAAGTAATCCGATAAATAAAATTGTGCTTCATTCACATGAGAATATGAAATATTTTTTAAAAAATTTGTTCTTTATCCGAAGTTTCGTAAATACTTTAAAGGTTATGTAAGAATTATCAGAAGGGGTTTGGAAGAGAGTTTAGTAATTTTATAGAGTTGAGTGGAGTCCCATAATAGGACGAAACGGCCGTTCAGTGCTTCCAGGTTTTTGATGGTGGTCTAGCTTCTATGTATGAATTATTGGACAAGTGACGAATAATGACTGTATGTTAAGGTTTTATATTAAAGACATGGAAAAGAAGAGTACCAGAAAGGCACCTATATATTAGATAAAATGAAATAAATAATATATAAACAGAATTACCTTTAGTGATAGTGACTTGATTATGAATAGTGAATCTATACATAAATAGCCATTTATTTCATGTTCCGATTCTCACTGTGTGTTTACACTTGGTTATGGCATGCTTGATAATTTAATTGAGACTAAAACTAGGATGTTACTGTTATATCCCGTGGAGATTTATGAATGGTAACTTTGAGAACTATTTATAGAGCAATATGATATGCATATTTCCTATTGTGTAATTGTTAATTAACTAAACTATTCATATTCCTGTTCCTCTTATCATAAGCTTTATTTTGACCTATGAACTATTATTATACGATTTACCAATCTTGAGTTATCCACAGCCCATTAATTACTATTCCCCCTATTCACAGCCACATTTGAACAAATCTTGTACAAATGTTATTTTCTATTTTATGGTACGATGTGGTCAGTTTGTTTGGTATATAAACACAGTATGTTTGAGAAGCTGTTCGAAGGAAATGAAAAGTGGATTCATTTTCGAAAGGTAAACTTGTCTTCAAAGTCTGTGATGTTTATATACTTTACACGTCACATAAACTAATTCTAATATATGTTAAAACGTGTATTCGTGTCTAATTCTCTTAAGTTAGCAAAACTATATGCTCAGGTGAAACCAAGTGAAAGGTATAATCATATTAGTATATAAAACTGTTGAAGGCTAAATCACAAATAATTCTAGTTAAAACATCTTTGCATGAAAAGATTATTTTTAAAATAAGAAACATTTGTATCAGTAGCCGTTTTTAAATAACTGCTGAATATACTAATATTCAGTCAAGTGATCAAGAAAACAGCTTTCTTACTGACTGAAAGCACATATAAGAAAATTAATTCCAATCTACAAAGACGAAAGCTTCTAACGTCGTGAATAATAGAACTATTACCCAGACAAATGAACCAAGGAATAGAACAGTTGGCATGAGCTTGATGATTTATTATGGGTAAGAGAGTCATGTAATGAAACAATTCTTGCACAGTTGCTTATACATATTTTAAACCGACTTGAATACAGGTAATATTCAAAGAAATTGAAAATCTATAGTACCTATATGCATTTAACTGTGGGTATTTTATATTTCGTTTAACAAAAGTCATTTAGGATAATTTTGAATGTTTATTTGAAAAAAAACCTCTTCGCATTTACTGAAGAAACTAGTAGTATAACTACATAACCGTATATATATAAATATCCCCTTGATGATCAATACCGTAAATAACTCAAAAAACGAAAACAGTTATACGAACGAGTTACAAAATGAGTAATTCGAACTGCTGTCTAATATCTAGTTAGTAGTATGATTAGATTGCATTTTTTGATCACTATTGACTAATTTGCTTAACTTGTAAATATAATCATTTTGTCAGTACATAGAATATTAGAAAATTCCCAGCCTACGTTGATACTGTTTTTTACACTAAATACTTCCGGTTAAATCAGTTTTTTTCAGTGAATAGATTGCACCCCTATGTAAGAAAATAAAGGTATATATTTGGCACTGGCTTCTTCCTTCGATCTTAGTGTTATTGATTTACCGGTGTAATATTTTATACAACTTTGATAATGTCGAAATAAATCGCATAGTTTTAATAAATTTCGTCTTTTCATTATTTAAATTCTTTCGACATTTCGTCAATTTCAAACTAACAAAGTTTAAATAATTACCAATGCATAGTTAATTAGTTCTCAAAATATTTTATATGTTCCTTCATCAGCCATTCTATCATAAATAGAAAATGAACAGATTCTCATCTAATGGTGACTTAGAATATAAGTAAATGAAGTCGTTTACAGATAAAAAAAACAAATTGCTTTGAAAGTACAAACAATAGAATTCCCTTCGAAAAGACAATCGATTTTATTCAAAATGATTTTTTCTATTATTAACTACATAAAATATCTACTTGATCAATAAATTGTAAAAAGACCTATGAAGGTTGGTGTAATTAATTTCAATAAAAAAACGTGAAAGATATCAACCACATACATGATACTTAAATAGGTATAACGCGCTATGGAAATTATTGCTTGAATCCGTTATAATAAGTCAGATCTTAATTCAAAATACATTTCCAAAGCGATATCGAAAGTTCAAAGGTTAAATGTTCGGGAGAGACTGGAGGTTCCGAGTTTGAGTCCTGCATGCAGTTGTGGATGCGCACTGCTGAGGAGCTTTATATTTGGACGAAACAGCCATCAAATGTTTTCTTTATTATTATCTGCATTATCCAGACAACATTAACTTGCTATCCGTTTTATTGACACGATTTGTTTTAATAATATTATACTAAATAACGAAAGTGACCCATTGTGTCATTGAAGAACGAAACAATTCAGCGAAGAAAGGTTTCTGACAAGCGATTTCATCGATAAGTACATTCGTGTTTACAGTTAATTTTATTTGCTAAAATAGAAGTCTACAGTGAAATAGAATGGTGTTCAATTATACAAAAAACTTGAAGTGGTATCATGTCATGAATTGTTTACGAAAATCAAATAATGAAGAGAAGTTATGTAATGATCGACAAAAGAAAAAGTGTTAAAGTAGACATAATTATCCACTTGATAGCTAATAAGAACAGAATAATTAAAACTTGAAATAATTGCTAATTAATAGTTGTGAAAATAATTGAGAAATAGAAATAATAAAATAGAATAAAAACGATGGATTATGGACGATAGAAAAGAAGGTTAAGATCACGGAAGAATGAGAGACTGGACATTTTTTTCGCACGTGAAGATTGGACTTGAACTGATGGATATCAAAAACATCTACTTTACATAAGTTTTCATTTATATTTATATTCATCCGAGTCTTCTGACTGTATGTATGATTTTGAAAGAGGCTTCTAGTGAAGTAGAGTAGCCAGAATTAACTGTCCCAAAATTGAATTTTTGACTGACTCCTACTATAAAATAAACTCCCAAATTGTTGATTCCTTATTTTCATAGATACCTGGACTTAAGCAAGTAATCTAATAACCTATGCAGCCGAAATCTATAAAAGTTCATTTTATAATAAGTGATAAGAAAACAGTTATTTGTCATTACTCTTGAGAAGATTGTTTACGTTGATGCATTTACTCCTAAGCATATAATATGAAACAATAAAATGAATAGTTTCAAGTAGACTTGTATTACCAAACAAATATTGTTAGCCATTTATTAATTCAAAAGGGAATCGGTTTATGACTCATCAACTGTCTTTACCTACAATTAAGTACACAATCGATTCAAGCACGTTCAAGTCCAGTGGTGAACAAAATACAATTGAGCTTTCAAAATGAAAGTTATTGATCTATGCATTTTTCTTCATCCCAGTTACGATGACGTGTTTGACTATTAGTGTCATGCAAGTTATAGCTAAAGACAGTAGCTTATGCGTCTTGTTGGAGGTTATCATGTATCAAAAAGTGACTAAAAGGGAAGTTGTGAACAAAATAACTGTTTAATGATCTTTAATTTTGAATAGTACTCCATTTAATATAAACACAGTATTTACCCTTCTCAATTCATCAAGTGAAAATCAAAAGAATTGATTCAATACCACTGTATGGGATAAAAAATATCTCGGCTTTCATATTTTTAATCCCATACAGTGATATTAAATTATTGTAAAGGTGAGGATTGGCAAAGCAAGGGCAGAATTTCTATAATTGAAGAACATATGGAACTCAAAACAACTGTCAACTAATTTCAAAGTCAGAATCTTCAATACGAACGTCAAGACAGTCCTACTCTACGGAGATGAAACCTGAAGAACTACTACATCCATCGTCAAGAAAGCACAAATATTTATAAACAGTTGTCCACGCAAAATACTCAAAATTCACTGGCCGGATACCATCAGCAATAGCATTTTATGGGAGAGAACAAACCAGATTCAATATGAAGAGGAAATTAGGAAAAGACGTTGGAAGTGGATAGGACATACATTGAGGAAATCAACAAACTGCATCTCGAGGCAATCCCTAACTTGGAATCCGGAAAGAAACGGGAAAAGAGAAGGCCAACCAACACATTACGCCAGGAAATAGAAGCAGATATGAAGAGGATGAATGTTAACTGGAAAGAACTGGAAAGGATTGCCTAGGACTGGGTTGGATGGAGAATGCTGGTGTGCGGCCTATGCTCCTCCACGAGGGGTAACAGACGTAAGTATGAGATAAAAACTAGTAAAAACTAGCTTTTGAAGTATATACATGTCATAATTTCTATAAATAAGTAATATATTTGTAATATCCCAATGAGTCGAAAAATTAGATTTTCTGACGTTTCATGACCTAGTGTAAGCCACTTCTTCAGAAAATAAATAACCAAAGTCATAATTCCAATATGAATTGATGGTGATTTTATATCAACCAATTTAACTAATATGTATACACTTTTCCCTTTTTATGACATAAAACCAATCTTAGTCAAATATTATTGTCATTAATATTCTCATCCACATTTACTTATGTTAGTATTGTAGTGGACAGAACACTAGTGGACAATTGAATAACAATTTATGCACAAATTACAGACTATCTCACTAAATTCTGATAACCATACAGTGAACAGTTAATTTTGCAAAATAACAATTAATTGTCTCAATCTTAACTGTTCTTTCTGCAAATATCAATTCATCTTCTCTGATTTCATTGTTCACGCATTTTCGTACCGAGTGTGCTTCATTTCTATTCTTTCTTTATTAATCTTCTGCCAAAATACATTCTCTGTCTGACCACCATCATATACGACTTATGTGAGTATAAGTAGACCACATCACAGTATCCTTACCATCATTATCATATTTCAATATAACTAATAACCTTCCAAATGTTTGAATAGTTTAGTTAACACACATCTCAATTTATTATTTCTTACTGAATTCATATCCTATACATTATACATTAATATTATCATCCGCCAAATATTTATAATCCAATTTGTAATTGCATTACTACTATTTCACATTATGTTTATCTATATTTATCCTAGTTATTAATCTTTTAATTTTATAATCATTTATAAATTTATTCAATTTAACACTAATAGCTTTATTTTATCTTACCAAATAATCTTGTTATAATTTTAAACCATTTATTTACTTTAAATCTGGCCAATTGTTTTTTGGAATGATTAATTTGGATCTAAAATTGTAGAACCTGAAGAGAATTTATTCACCAAAAAAAATAGAATATACTTCCTTCATATTATCGATGTTTTGAAATGATAAGGATTAATAAACAATTATATATATATATATATATATATATATATATATATATATATTTATATATATTCTTGTTTCGGTAAATTCTAAAGATTAAATAAATGATTTAACTTTTTAAGAGGTCTATAACTAATTGAACTAGTTTCTTTTCAAACACACAAGAATTATATATAGTTGAAATCATTAGTCAATTGAAGCCAAACCACCATGGAAAATCTCGAAGCACTGGACGGCCGTTTTATCGTATTTTGGAACTCCTCATCAGTGTGTATCCACGATCCCACCTCGTGAGATTCGAACCCAGGACGTATCAGTCTCGCGCACGAATGCTTAACCTCTAGATTTCTGAGCTGGCCGGCATCTAACGATGTTAATGTCTAACTTCAACCAATCCATGAAATTGAGCAACCATTCACCAATGTCTTCAATGAGTTGATATCACTCAACAAACCTGATTGAACTCCACTGGTTACTGCTTCTCACTACAACTCCAGGAAATACTTCATGGAGCCAGTCGCTAGTGAGCATATGATCATTATAATAAAGGATCTAAATATAAGTTTTTTATGAATAAGATTAAACATTAGGAAAGAGAGAAGTCGATTATATTGTCGTGTATATTACCGTGTATATACACTATGGTAACACTAATAATGTAAAGCTAAGTTAGACTAATAAAAGAAATCATTTTAACTAGCTTCTTCTAAAAATTTTAAAATTCTAAATTGTTCATCACCTTTCAAAATTCATGAAGATGTAAGCTTAAATGATTCTAGAAAATTATTTAATAAGAAAATTGAAGCTATTAGGAACCTTAGAGAAAAAATGATTTTTCCTTAGTTCTATTTATCTATTTATTTAAATTAACAGTAGTAGGTGTTTTAAAATAATGAAAAAGGATTTTGTGTATGTAAATTTGTTTTGACTTTATAAAAAACCGTCGCAAATTTGTTATGACTATAAAATAAGAAGGCCGTATCCAGTTCGTTACGATTCTATATCCGGCTTTTTATCAAGTGAGTTATCCACCAATCGAAATACGACTTTTCCAATCTTAACACTGTGCCAAATCAATGACATTCAACTGGTATGAGCAGTCTAACGACCTTGGTTTCTTGTGTGCCTAGCCCTTCCAATTGAGTTCACAACACCAATAGCAGCTTCTGCGATGTGAATCATTTATTTCAAGTATACTCGGTTTACATATAGATAGACAGACAGACGGCATCATACCATAAGTCAGAAAATAGTCTTTGCACAACAAGCCAAATGTGGCTGTGAACGTGGGAAACAGCAATCTATAAACTGAGTATAATTTAGGAACAGTAATTCGTATAATAATAATTCATAGGTCAGAATAAAGCTTATAATAATATGAATATAAACACACATAATCTAATTACTCAATAGTTATATAATACGAATATATATAGAATAATCGTCCATCAATAGGTCCCGGAAGTTACTCATGTCTTCTCTAGGATATAACAAAATCTCAGTCAATACTTAAGAATGCAATGACCGCTATCTTTGAATCATTTATTGGTACTAACGTCAGACAAATTACTGATATGGGTTAATTAGGAAATCAACTTATGGCATTTGATTTTATATCAGCGTACAATGTATTTTAGAAGCAACAGTAATTCTTCTCAAAGTCAACTTCCTTAAAAAAATGTTTGTGGTTTACACATATTCTTTTGTCAACTTCTTTAGCGATCTTCATTATTTTTTGACAAGCTTCGTACTTAGTTTTACCTAGACTTTCAAATACATTCAATTAGTCTACTCCGTATGTATCGCTTATAGAAGAAAATGATATTAAGATAGTTCAAAACATTGATTCGACAGTAAAAATATTAAACTTATGGCATTTGTTCCCATTTATGGTTACTTCAATTCATCATTTTAAAACTCCTCATTCACTAACTCTATTTGTAGTGAACAAGAACACTAGTTGGGACTATCGAATATCTTTAGGCACAAATTACAGACTATCTCACTAAATCCTGATAACCATACATCAATTAGTTAATTTGCAAAATAACAATTAATTGTCTCAATCTTCACTGTTCCCTCTGTAAATATCAATTCATCTTCTCTAATTTAATTGTTTATGCATTTTCCTAACAATCGCGCTTCATTTCAGTTCTTTCCTTATCGGTCTTCTGCCAAAATACATTCTCTGTTTGACCATCACTATATACTACTTATGAGGATATAAGTAGACCACATAACATATTGTGTTTTATCGATCCCCATAAATAATCTTACTCTAGATACCTATAAGACTATATAATCAATAACCCTATTGTTCTTAAATCAAAATAAAATAGTGTATAACATGTATTTAATTCTTATTATCTATTAGCTTCAAAGTATGTTTGTTCAAAATATAAAAAATATATTTACATCAATCTCAATACAATACAATTTAATCTGATAGATAAATATATGGAAGATTCATCTTCCACATACACGCACACACATAAATACTGAACAATATGGAACGAATTGATAAATGTTCTTGGACTCTAGTTTAGTATGTTGGTCAATATAAATTAGATGGTTATTTACAGAAAGTATACTCTATAATGTGACAACTTCATTCATTGATATTATAAGCATATATCATAAACAAATAAAAAGCTAACAAGGAAGAAATGTTCAATGATTAATACATATTAAAGTATAGACAATAATAAGTTCTGTAAGCGTTATGTTCAAAAAGTTGTAATTTATCAAACAAGCATAATTCTTCACAGATTTGCTTGAACTTGCTTGAATATCATTAAAGTTATGAATGACTGTTTGCTTCATAATATTCCTTTCATCTATATATTCATCATTATTAATTAACTGAGTCATTTGTACTGATTCTAAATGTTTTGATAATCGTGTTTCATAATTAAATGTACAACCATCAGGTAATGTCTCCTTAAAATAATTCATTATTAATCGTACTGCATTTGATGGACACGCATTGTGTAATATATTATATAAACAATCCAGTTTTGTTCGTAGAGATCTAAAAGTTCAAAAAACAAGATCTAATATAACAAGAAAAGTGGAAACATGAATAAAACAGAATGATATTGAATATTTAGTAATCTCAAATAGTAGATAAAAAGAATGTTCAACGTCGTTGTTTCACTAACTCGTCGTTGTTTCACTAACTCGTCGTTGTTTCACCTAACTTCTTCCTCGGTTAACATCAAACTTTATTTCGGTAAGATGAAGAATTTAGATCACCTAGTTAGTAACTACGAACGTGTCTTATCGTACTGCTACTATGTCATTTATGATTGTATTTAAAACTATACATTTATACCAGCATCGTAGTATTAACAAACCGAGAAAGATTATTACAGATAAAATTGAGTTCAGTTATCCTTGTAAATTAAAGAAGCTCATTTGAAATTATGTCGTTCATTAAGAATTGAGTTACTTATTTATCCAATTGCTTGACCATTGAAGTTGATTGTTTTAATTAACCAAATATGAATCAGTATATGTTTCTTGATATTTTAGTGTTGTTTTAATACAATAGCCAATCTAATACATGATTGATAGAAACATATACAGGAAAAGAATGGATTATTAACAAATGTTATCTGATGAATGGCAATATAAAGTTTTCTATTTTAGCAAACTGAAATTCAAGCCCTAATTTTTTACAATTAGACAAAGTTTTGAAGGTGACCTAATAAGAGACCAACAATAAGCATGTCATTCATTTAGGGAAATAGATTTGTAATAATGAAACTTAAAGTTTTACAGTTAAATTTATGCTCATGGATTAAATAATAATTTATATGTTTATAGAGACATATTAGTGGAATGATATTTTAATTTTACTCAAATGGAAAATAACAATAAATAAAATCATCTGTTAGGGTTGATTCGTCCAAAGAAAATATAAAAGTATTACAAATTTCTTATGAACACAAAGACTAGGGTTATTAGCTCATATCCCTATAGCTCCTGCTGTGTAAGAGATAAGATCGAACCCCATAAGGGAAAAATGATAGATATTCGATAAATTACTTTAAATGACCTAATCCTGACTACTACATGACTGTTATCAATCAAGTATGATAGAACGAAGATGCGTACTGTTTTCAGTGTATCCTTTCCTAACAATGAAGTGAGGCGATCACTAACTGGCTGACTCAGTAGTTTGGTTATAAGTACAATATAGTTTTCTGCACAGGAGCAGCTGAATAAGTAGATACACATGGATTTGGCGAAACAACGTAACTTATAATTTAGAATCACCATAACTCGGCTAGAAAATGATAAACAGGGGATAGTTCCATCAGATATCCTTGTTCATGGTGTCTACATGCAAGGCATCTAACTAGGTTTCTTCTATAATGAATGAATACAAAGCTCAAAAATGTATATACTGGCATATCTAATAACTGTTTCTATGCTCATTTTTATTGATGGAATCCCTTTCTTTTTAAAACATCAAGAAAATGTAATTTGTTATCAATTTCCTAATCACACGAAAATATAATTTCTTAATGTTTATTGTTAAGTAAATGTAAGAGTACTTACTCTGTTTTCACATAATTCTAATGATTTTTAATGAATATTATTATAATGTCTATTTTTCCAAGTTATTGACTTACTCCTATTATGAAACATTGATTTATGTCTTGGTTCTTCTTATCACATCTTTTATACCTGTCATCAAACTATCAATTTAGACTTATGACTTATTATTTATTCATTTAATCTATTCCCATGTTATCACTTATCCATAAATTGCCTTGATTAGTTTAGTAATTGCATATATGAATATAAATATTATTATATATTAAAGTAAAGCATGATGGGAATCTAATTGAAAACAATATTATTCGCTTATTTATGTTATTCTAGTTCATAATATGGGAATTTTCGGTATTTTAATTTTAGATCAGAGGGGATTTTGTGGAGAATTTAGTATATTCACAGTTGAAATCATGAGTCAATTGAAGCTATACCACCATCGAAAACCTGGAAGCATTGGACGGCCGTTTCGTCCTATTGTGGGACTCCTCAGCAATGCTCACTAGTGACTGACTTCAAGAGATATTTCCTTGAGTTCTAGTGGGAAGCAGTGGCCAGTCTGTTGTAGAGATATCAGCTAATTGAAGACAATTGATGAGCGGTCGCTCAAAATCGTGGATTGGTTGAAGTTAGATATTAACACCGTTGGATGCCGGCTGAGTGGTCTATCGGTTAAGGGCTCTGGCTCCAGAATGGTAGGTCCTGGGTTCGAACCTGGCGAGGCGGGATCGTGGATGCACACTGCTGAGGAGTCCCATAATAGAACGAAACGACCGTCAAGTGCTTCCAGGTTTTCGATGGTGGTCTAGCTTCAATCGACTCATGATTTCAGCTGTGAAAATTTAATTTTATCAAAATGCATTTTTCTTTTGAACTGAAAAACAATCAATCAACTGACAGATTCAGCGTTACTTTCACGTGTGTTATACAGCATGTAGTTGAAACAAAATTTACAAATATATTATTTATTTATTCTACATTTTGTTTGTTTTTATCGTACTTGTAATTGAAATAGATAAATGTAAATAGTCAATTTAATTTAAGATTATATCCGACCAGTTTTAAATTTGAGTTTCACTCTTTTTCAGTTCATTTATTTGGTGTAGCACAAACCAGTATTACTAACTTACTTACGCCTGTCACCACTCGTTGAGAAGTATAGACCACCTACCAGTATATTTAAAACATTCCAACCAACAGAAAGTTGAATTCCTGATGTAGTACAGTTTTATGTAAATTGTTCCTCCATGGGATGAATAGTTTTGCACAAATTAACTCGTGTTATTAATTTCAGAAATAAAGTAGTTTAGATATTCAGCAGATACAAACAGGTGTTATCATTCTAATATTATTTCATTTATGCCAACCATGATTCATTATGAGGTATATTTATGTACAAATGTGGAAAAGTAAATATATTTCATGACGTCAGATCGTAAGAAGCAGATTTAAAAAAATCTGCATTGAATATTCAAAAAGTAAATTGAATTTGATAAAGTAATTGCTAAGCATAACTACAGGTTTATTGACTGTGAAACCTGTAGAAAACGTTACTGTGTACAAATATTCCTTCAAATACGTTTTGTTATTTAATGTGATGGTTTAGACAGATAATTTCGGTTGAACGGATAGTGAGGTGTTAAATACACTTGAAAGCACTAGGAATTTACATTACATGGAATGTACTGAGTTCTTTTTTTAATAGCACTATATATATGTACGTATCTGTCAAGATTAACAGCCTAATGAACAACAGAAAAGAAGAACATACAGCTCCAAGTACTTAACTTCGGATTATAAATTTACCTTGAGACGTATAACCCTGTAGTATGTATGTATTATTATTCTTGGAGATCGATTTCACAGAATACATTTAATACAATATTTAACAAATAAGTCAAATTGTCATCAGTCGTAGGAATCATTGAGTATATATATCAAAGCTTAAAGTTGGATAGATAATGACTTTAAAAATCAATTTTTTTGCTAGGGATATCAATACTTTATTATTTATCTCTTTTGTAATGAATCAATCGCTAAGGGAAATATTTATTGATCAAATAATATTTCAACAATTGTAACTAAGTTGATCTTTTCATCTAAGTTATAGAATGATCATTGATGAAATTTCACAACTGTTTTGATAAATACACAATTAAAATTGTTTATTTATTCATATGTAACTTATTATTTTGTCTCTGAAGTCAATAGTTGACCACGGGTTCTTTCTAGTATTTTTCGCGTGACAATTACAAATGACAATTACGGGTAAAGATAAAAATATCTTAACCAAATATTTTATATTTTGTCAGTACTAGATAAAAAGAATATGAAAATGATTAATTTTAGGGATTTGTGAAAATGATTTTTAGTCTAAAAATTCAATAGATAAGCAATTCGTCATCTGGCTTTGATTATATAAAATATCAGTTTATGGAAATGAAGGTATATGACTTTAGTAAAACAAAGATAAAACGGTATAATGTAGTTGAATAATATTACAAATTCGTGTTCATTGATAGCATCAATGTTCCAGAGGAAGTTAGTTATGAAACACTATTATGAAAAAAGGATCAAATCAATGGAACAAGCTATTATCCACTTCCTTTCGAAGTGTGTGCTGATGGTGTTGTGGAGAAGCACAATCAAACCTTTAGAGACTAACCTTCTAACTTTGAGATGCGAACATATTTTACAAACTTTTTTTATGTATTTTATACTATTTTTTGCATTTAATATGTATTCTGATAATAATTATTCGCTGGAATATTTTTCTCACAGTGAAAGCGTTTACAAAATGTACTGAGCCTCTATACGTTGAATAATGTTCAAGCTTTTTAGAAGTGTGTTAGTTAGGTTGAAAGACTGTTGTATATTTCGATTATCGGCTCTCTTAAGTTATTGTAAATAAGCTTTTCAACACACCTTACATACTTACGCCTCCGATTCCCGACGTAGTATGTTCCTCGGTCATCCACTTTTCTGTTTCCCTTCAGGATTCCAAGTTAGGGATCGCTTCGTGATGCAGTTTGTTGATTTTCTCAATGTATGTCCGATCCACTTCCAACATCTTTTCATAACTTCCTCTTCATCTAGAAGCTGATTTGTTCTCTCCCACTGTAGGATATTGCTGATGGTATCTAGCCAACGGACATTCAGTGTCTTGAGTAGACAATTGTTTATAAATACTTGTGCCTTCTTGATTATGGTTGTGGTAGTTCTTCACGTTTTAGCTTCGTACAGTAGAATTAACTGAATCGGCATTCGTATTGAATATTCTCTATTTTAGGAACGCGGCTCTTGATATTACCAATTCTCTCCTTCACATCTGTATCGGATCCTCCTACTTCATCGATGATGCTTCACAGATACGTGAAAGTTTTCACCATTTCCAGTGTTTTTCCATCAATTAAGATAGAGTTGATGTTCTCTGTGTTGAGTTTTGAGATCTTATTTTTTTCGTTTGTGAATGTTGAGGCCCATTGATGCAGAGGCTGTTACTACACTAGTTGTCTTTATGTGTACGGGATAGAAGGGTTAGATCATCTGTGAAGCTTAAATAGTCTAGTTGCATGCAAGCTGTTCATTGTATTTCGTGCTCCCCCCCCCCAAATGTAAAGGACTTTATAATCCAGTCCATCACCAGAAGAGGAAGGAGGAGAGCATGCAGGCTTGTCTGATTCTAGTTCTAACTTAGAGTGCAGCTGCCCTCTATGAATGACTTTACACTGTAGTTAATCAGTACTGTACGTCTATCAGGACATCATGAGTCAATTGAAGTTAGACCACCGTGGAAAACCTGTGAGTACTGAATGGCCGTTTCGTCCTATTGTTCGACTCCTCAGTAGTGCGCATCCATGAACCAGGTTTTCCACTGTCGTCTACTTTCGATTGACTCATGATCTCAAAATGTTAGTAAATTGAAGTATTAGTTAGACGTATTTTAATGGTATCATCTTGAGTATTTAGGTTTCAAGTTACAACTAGATAAACTACATCATATATATACAATATATAACAAAATTAAATGTTTATATTTAATGAATTTCATTGAAATTAAAGTATTCCCCTATGATTATAATCTTATAACTATTTAAGTAACTAATAGTAAATAATGAAATCCTAAATATGTTAAAACAATAATTTGATTAATTGAATTATTTATGAATTCATTATTGTACATAGAAGATGTTAATTATTGCAAATTATGATAACAGTAATTCTCTAAGAAGGTAACCATTAAATTTTTAATGATTTCAACCATAAAATTACCAAAAATCTTCACAATAACCCCTTCTGATGTAATGAAGTTATTAATTTGTCAATATTACGCGCACAAACTTACTTGCATTCATATGATGTTAAGGTATGTTTAATTATCGAATAATATTCATTAGGACTAGATAATAAACGACTAGATTGATTATGTAATGCTAATACAACTTCTTTGATTGTTTCATTTCTATGAACTGCACATTGTTCAGCTAATTTCTCTTGTTGTTTTAAACATTTGTACTGATGTTCACGTAAAACTAAAATAGAAATATTATAGTAAAGGTATCAAAAGATATCAAAACTGTTATTGAAAGTAAAAAATTCTTTTTTTTTATCAGAATGGGTTTGGTGGAGATTTTAGTAATTTAATAGTTGAAATCATTAGTCATTTGAAGCTAGACAACCATGGAAAACCTGGAAGCATTGGACGGCCGTTTCGAACTTTTATGGGACTCCTCAGTAGTGTGCATTCACGAGATTCGAACAATGCATATCAATCTTGCGCGCGAACGCCTAACCTCTAGACCACTGATCCAGCATTCAACGGTGTTAATGCCTAACCTCAACAAATCCAAGGAAATCGAACAACCGTCCACCATTATCTTTCGTGAATGACTACCTCACAACAGACCTGGTTGAACTCCACTGGTCACTGCTTCTCACTAGAACTGCGGGAAATACAATGTAGAAATCTTTATTCGTTTCAAGTACATATACATAGTTCTCTATAAGAATTTGCGTATATCTTATCTTCTAATTTTTCTTATATTTAAGAATAGAATATAATGTCGGTAATAACACAAATTAAACAGGTAGTCAGATTACGTATTATATTTCAAATATACACTGTAATAATTAATATGCATGGATCTTTATTTTGAAGAAATAAGTCTAGTAAGTACAGTTAACTGAAAATATTCTTTACATAAATCATACAAAATACACATGAGGTATGAATAACTGATATCGAAATATGTAACTAAATACCAAACTCGAACGTGAGATTATTCAACTGTCATGTAAATTTCAAAGCAAAAATATGACGGTGTTTTATTTTAAAGAAAACTTATAACTGCCAAACAATGTGGAATTTATGACTATACATTCCCGTATTTTATAATTTTCATGTTTCCAATGTGTGAAATCATTCATCAAAATAATATGGCTTGTAATAATTCACTTATAAATTGTGATTGTTAGACTGACATTTATTGTGATTAATGTGTTTTTCTGAAGTTAAACATTAATATGGTTAACATGTAAATTTGTATATGTATTTATTTCCCTTTAAAATACATAAACATACATAAAGTTCTATACATCTTAATCAAGGCCAATTGGTGAGAATAAGGATTTTGAGGTCTGGAAATTGTGTGAGCTCTCTCAAGCACCCTACTAAATTGATCAAAAAAAAGAAAACTCTGAGTAATTTAAATAGAGAAATTAGTGTTCAGAAGATTTGTGACTGTAAAACTGAACTAAGTATTTTTAAAAATTTTATTTTGAAAACTATGATCATGAGTTGTTATACATACAGTTTTATAAGTACAGATATTTCAAGATAAGATTAAAGTATCGAACTTCGATCGCTCCTGTGGAGCAAGTTATATTGGTCGAAGTTCTAGGAATTTACATTTTCGTCCTCGTGAACACCTCCCAGCGTGGCTAAGTAAAGGTCTGGTGGGGAAAGTAAACTGCTTGATATTGGCCCCTTTAGTACAAACAGGTCATAGTGCCAGTATAAACCAATCCTTTTCAATTATTTATAGGGTCAGTAATTTTTTGTCAAAGCTTGTCAGGCTTAAAGTCCTTCAGACGGCGGAGGCAGTAGCCATCGGAATGAAGAAACCTGAGCTATATGTACAGAAGAAATATTTCCAACCCCTACTCCTCCCTTAGCCAACCACTAGGCCAATTAATCAACGATAATCTTAGCTATTGTATGACCTAATTTGACTATGCACTTACGATTTTTCGTAGTCAAATGTAATTGTCTCTTATCTTTATTCACAAATCTCTGTATTATTATTATTAATATTGGTTAAACACCATTATTAATTTCCCCTATACATGATTGATTCACTTCACATTCATCCCTCCTTATTAAGTCTTACCAATTTTTCACACAATTTAATCTTCTACTCGATCAAATTGCACTATCATATCTCTCTCACCCTATCTTACCCTTATTTATTCTGATCACAGATCTTAAATTTTCACTTAACATATATACAGATTCAAGTCAACATTCTATACGAGTCATATCAACATTAGCAATTTTATTCTATCTGATTTGACAATCCTAAATTTTCATGCATTAAACGATGTACTTTGCCTTTAATCTGGCCATTTTTTCGGATTATTAATTTGGATATATAATTGTAGAACCTGAAGAGAATTTATCGAAAAGAATATTCTTCGTTTAAATATTGATCTTTTAATATGATGGGGATCTTTAAACGATTTTATGAATTATTCTGAAACACATTCATGATGATGAATAATTTTGTGCTGTATTTTGGCTAACGACTTAGGAGCTCATTAATTACACCCTTCATATACATTTACTATACAAGTTACTTATTCAGATATCTTAAGGAAAATGGAATGTCTGTATACCATTTTTGTTAACGATTATTGAAGATTGAGCATAATTGTTTTATTTCGTAAAGAGTTTGTATTCAATTGCTTAATATACACAAATTATATTAATGTATAGTTTTGGTTATAGTATTAACCCAGTTGTTTATACTAACTGTAGATGTCTTAATAATTGAATTGCAGTTTCATTTGTTTTCATTGTATGAGAAAAATTACTTAGATTTACCACAAATACTAATAGTTTTATTGACAAGTACTAATATCTTTTTGTTTCAAGTGTTAAGCGACATTATTTGATAGTCGGAATACATAGTGAAGTTCTATATCTGAAGATTTCCTTAAGAAAATGAATTTATCTTCATATTAAATGCCTACATATATATAGTTCATGTGCATTTTTAAGTTTATTATTAACTTTGTTGATGAATATAGAAAGTGAATAAAATAAATATGATCAGAAGGGGTTTTGTGAAGATTTCAGTATTTCTTTTTCCCTAGTTGAAATCATGAGTCAATTAAAGTTAGACCAACATGGAAAACCTGGAAGCACTGAACGACCGTATCGTTCTGTTGTGGGACTCCTCAGCAGTGTGCATCCACTACCTCGCCCAAAGAGATTCGAGCCCAGGACATATCAGTCTCGCGCCAGAGCACTTAACCGATATGTATAAATATGCACATAATGATCAAAACATTATTATTTAACATGCAATACGATTGCTTGTCATAACACTGAGTTACTCAAAACTGATTGGGTGTACTTATTGAGAAATTAAATTATTTAAACACGGTTAGATATGACAGCTATTTAGTATTTTCTAATCCCTGATATTTGTTCTTCATAACGTTGGATAATATTTAGGATAAATCATCTGACTGTTAACCTTAAGTAAACAATACAAATACTTATAATATCCAGATATTTATCTCGCTAATATGACGTATGAAGACTATCGCATATGCAGATATAATGTAGAACAAAAAACAAAAGTATATGACTTTATTCATTGATTTTATGTGAATAGTTTCTCATTGACAGTATGATTAATAACGTATTCCTGAAATTTGAGGAAATAGTAGTTTCTATTGATAGTAGAGAAATAATACAACCAAAATGGGAGAAAGTCTAGACCAGAATAAAAAATTTCTGACGGTAAGAATACCGAACAATAGAGAATAATTAATGTATTAACAAACAAAAATTAATCTTTTGGAATATCAGTGAATAACATCAGTAACCCAATTTTTACGTTACGATACAATTATGTCAAACTTTTTGGGTTTTAGTTACAATGGTATTCAGTAAATTTCAAAACTATCTGTGATAAAATTGTTCTAACTAGGTTTATTACAAAGATCTTAGCATAGAGTAAGTTCTCTGACGATTAAGATTTCGAAGACATTTAAAACAGACGCGTATATTTCGTCATTTCAATGTTTAGTATTATGTGCTACACCAAGTAGTTTGTGGATTTAGTACCTACGTTTGGGATATTAAGTGACCCGGATGACATATTGAAATATTTGTCTAATCTGTATCAACAAGAAAAACAATCTTTTGTTAAGTCTAATCTCCTTCATAATTGTAGACATCATATTTTAATTTGTATTCAACTAAAGAAGAATTAAAATATTAGATTTATGTAAATCGATAAAGCTGTTTAATTTGTTACCCAGTCCCAAAACTATGTCAGAAAACAGTTTGAGCACTTTGTTTATTGCTCATTCAGGTTGAACGTTTAAATTTAATTAAATCTAGCACATAATGGGATATTCTTAAGCATATTTTCAAGAATTATTTAAGTTTTAAAATTCACTTAATATTACTTGTTTGAATCTTCCCATCGATGTGTTAGGACTGCAACTGATCAGTCTCTAATTGGCATATGTGCATACTGTGCGTATTGCCTAGATATAGCCATAATTCACAAGCATGGTAAGCAAAGATAGATAATGACTAGGGTTGGGCATGGAGTTAGAGACCCCATCCCGTAGAAAACCAACTCGCCAAAAAACGCTAACCAGAAAAAATAATTCAAAACATTCAAACTCTGCCCTGGGAGTAGAAGGAATAATTATGACTTCTCATGATGAAAGCCGAAATTCTTCGGAAGTCACGAGACCGATGCACCTTCTAACCACCAGAGCAACACTCTTTATAGGTACATGGAATGTCCGAACAATGCGGGAGACCGGAAGAGTTTTCCAAACTGCTGCAGAAATGAGAAAATATAACCTGGAGGTGCTTGGAATCAGCGAAACACATTGGACGCAGGGTGAACAACAACGACTATCTTCAGGAGAACTTCTGTTATACTCCGGTCACGAAGGGGAAAATGCCCCACATACACAAGGAGTTGCATTGATGCTGTCCAGAAAAGCACAAAATGCACTTATTGGATGGGAATCTCATGGACCAAGGATCATCAAAGCCTCCTTCAAAACAAAGAGAGAGGGCATTACAATGAACGTCATCCAATGCTATGCGCCTACCAACGACTACGATGAAGACGCTAAAGACCAATTCTATGATAGACTGCAGTCGATCTTCAAGAAGTGCCCAACCAAGGACCTGACAATTCTGATGGGAGATCTCAATGGTAAGGTTGGAATGGACAACACTGGATACGAAGACGTCATGGGACGACATGGACTGGGAGAAAGGAACGAAAATGGTGAGAGATTTGCAAACCTATGTGCCTTCAATAAACTGGTCATAAATGGCACCATATTCCCACTCAAAAACATACACAAAGCCACTTGGATTTCACCGGATCAAACTACACAGAATCAAATCGACCATATCTGCATCAACATAATGTTCAGGAGGACGATGGAGGATATGAGAACCAGAAGAGGAGCTGATATAGCATCCGATCATCATTTGCTGGTCGCCAAGATGAAACTAAAACTCAAGAAGCAGTGGACAACGGTGCGGACAACATCACAAAAGTTTAATACGGCCTTTCTTCGAGATGCTGACAAACTCAACAAATTCAACATAGCCCTCAGCAACAGCTTCGAGGCCTTTCATGATCTACTCAATGGAGAGGGGACTACCATGGAGAGCAACTGGAAAGGTATCAAGGAGGCAATCGTTTCAACATGTCAGGAGGTTCTGGGCCAAAAGAAGCACCATCACAATGAATGGATCACTGTTGGTACACTGGATAAAATTGAAGAAAGGAGGAACAAGAAGGCAGCAATCAATATCAGCCGAAGCAGAGCAGAAAAAGCCAAGGCACAAGCCGAATGCACAGAGGCAAACAAGCAAGTGAAGAGAAGCATCAGAACCGACAAACGTAAATATGTGGAAGATTTAGCAATGACAGCGGAAAAGGCTGCAAGAGAGGGAAACATGAGACAACTGTATGATACGACAAAGAAACTTGCTGGAAATTACTGTAAGCCAGAAAGACCAGTGAAAAGCAAGGAAAGCAAAGTAATCACCGACATTGAAGAACAACGAAACAGGTAGGTAGAACACTTCAAGGAACTCTTGAATCGACCAGCTCCACTGAACCCACCAACATCGAAGCAGCACCCACAGACCTCCCAATCGATGTTGGCCCACCAACAATTGAAGAGATCAGCATGGCCATTAGACAAGTCAAGATCGGCAAGGCAGCGGGACCAGACAACATCCCGGCAGAGGCACTGAAAGCAAATGTAACAGCAACTGCCAAGATACTACACATCCTCTTCAGTAAGATTTGGGACGAAGAACAATTACCAACAGACTGGAAAAAAAGACTTCTGATCAAGATACCAAAGAAAGGCAATCTCAGCAAGTGCGATAACTACAGAGGCATCACTCTTCTCTCAATACCAGGAAAAGTCTTCAACAGAGCATTGTTAAACAGGATAAAGGATTCCGTGGACGCCCAACTTCGAGATTAACAAGCTGGATTTCGTAAGGATAGATCGTGCACAGATCAAATCGCAACTCTACGTATCATTGTAGAACAATCAATCGAATGGAATTCATCACTCTACATCAACTTCATCGACTACGTGAAGGCATTTGATAGCGTGGACAGGACGACACTATGGAAGCTTCTTCGACACTACGGCGTGCCTGAGAAGATAGTCAATATCATACGGAACTCTTATGATGGACCAAACTGCCAAATCGTCCATGGGGGACAACTCACCAACTCATTCGAGGTAAAGACCGGTGTTAGGCAAGGTTGCTTACTCTCACCGTTTATCTTTCTCTTGGTCATCGACTGGATCATGAAGATGTCAACATCTGGAGGAAATCATGGGATACTGTGGACAGGCAGGATGCAACTTGACGATCTAGACTTCGCGGATGATCTGGCTCTTCTATCACAAACGCAACAACAAATGCAGGATAAAACGACCAGTGTAGCAGCAGCCTCAACAACAGTAGGTCTCAATATAAACAAAGAGGAAAGCAAAACTCTCCGATACAATACAATGTGCACCAATCAAATTACACTTGATGGAGAAGCTTTGGAGGATATGGAAACCTTTACGTATCTGGGCAGCATCATTGATGAACACGGTGGATCAGATGCAGATGTGAGGGCGAGGATCGGCAAAGCGAGAGCAGCATACCTACAACTGAAAAACATCTGGAGCTCAAAACAATTGTCAACCAACACCAAGTTTAGAATTTTCAATACAAATGTCAAGACAGTTCTTTTGTATGGGGCGGAGACGTGGAGAACTACGAAAGCCATTATCCAGAAGATACAAGTGTTTATCAACAGCTGTCTACGCAAGATACTTCGGATCTGATGGCCAGACACTATCAGCAATAAGTTACTGTGGGAGACAATAAACCAGATTCCAGCGGAGGAAGAAATCAGGAGGAAGCGCTGGAAGTGGATAGGGCACACCTTGAGGAAATCAGCTAATTGTGTCACAAGACAAGCCCTCACATGGAATCCTGAAGGTCAAAGGAGAAGAGGAAGACCAAAGAACACATTACGCCGAGAAATAGAGACAGACATGAGAAGAATGAACAAGAACTGGATAGAACTAGAAAAGAAGGCCCAGAACAGAGTGGGTTGGAGTAAGCTGGTCGGCGGCCTATGCTCCATTGGGAGTAACAGGTGTAAGTAAGTAAGTAAGTAGGTAAGTAAGTAAGTAAGTAAGTAAGTATCAATGATTTCACTATCACTATAAATAATTGTCATATGTTTAACCCGATACTTAAATATTGGAAAATAATTATCGAATAGACACTATCCTAACAACTGATTCAAATGTTAGAATTAATAATGTTCTTTCTACAGTTAACCTCATGTATACACTTTAACTTTTAATTATTAATGGAACAATAGATTATCAGAAGGGGGTTTTGTGGAGATTCTAGTAATTTTATATAGTTGAAGTTAGACATTAGCACCGTTGGATGCCTACTTATTGATCTAGTGGCTAAGCGCTCGCGTGCGAGACTGATAGTTACTGGGTTAAAATCTCACGAGGTGGGATCGTGGATGCACACTGCTGAAGAGTCCCACAATAGGACGAAACGGCCGTCCAGTTCTTCCAGGTTTTCCTTGGTGGTCTAGCTTCAATTGACTCATGATTTCAACTATGTAAAACAATAGATTCTTGAAAATGTTTCATTTGTTATGAAGACAAGTAATGATTTTAATAGTTTTATTTTCATCGCTTTTAGCTTACTGAATATTAATTGAGGACATTTAAAATGTCATCTTAATGCTTTATAGATAACTGTTCCATAATCAATAATGGAGTGGTAGACTATTTTTCAGTAGTTAAAACGTCTGCTTGGTTTACGTGATTTGACAATAGTATATTAGTGTTTCACTTCAATATTTAATCACCGAATAAGCACAATACTGTTCAATTATTTTGATATTAACATTGCTCGTAGTGTTGTTGTTTTCAATCTAAAGTTGACATTTCAGTTGCTTGAAGACAAAGTTTCCCATATTTAGTATAATATAGAAACAGACGTTAAAAAAAATATAATCAAATTCTAAATTCTAAATTAAATTCTCAAAATTGTATTCACTTCATATTGTTCAATCATTCTATGATTTATTTGAATATATATTGGATATTGTGAATAGTTTACTGAGTTTCATAACAAGACTTACTTCTTAAATTATGTTCATGACATATATATGCAGCAGCTTTTTCAAATTTTCTTGTATCTAGAGAAATGGACCATATAATTTGTCGAAATTTCTCCTCATCAGAATGATTACATGATTCTTCAGCCCTTTTTCTCATACAATGAAATACTAATATGTGCCATCGAGTACTGAAAATATTGATAAATAAATAAATATATATACATAAAACAGAATACTGAATGTGTGAATAAAGTTGTAAACTAAAAGAACACAAGAACAGAAATATTATTGCGATCGAAATTCAGTCAATAACATCCAGTCTTGAACATATTAATTATTATTCCACCCTATGGTATTGATGAAAATCTATAATATTAGTTATTTGTATGTGTTTGAGTGTCTTTGTTGATGATATAATGGACCAAATCTTAATCAACCACTTTTGCAATATATGCTCCTGAAGTAATTGTGTAGATATCGTCATTAGTTCATGGTTATTTACGCAAAGATAAGTAATGAATAGCGTTAGAGTTCAGGATGCCAGTCTCGTTCTATTTAGAACTATTTAGTTGATTACGCCTGTATTTCGTAGCTGATGTTTACTCCGAGGTTCGAACCTCTTACCTTTGATTTTAAATTCTAAATCTCTATCTTCAATAAATAATAAGCCTTATCTCTGTCGCACAGGCTAGTAGCCGCATGGACCTATTATCTGAATGGAGCGTTTTAAGTCATGAGTTCAAATCCTGGTGTAGATATAATCTCCAGGATGCAGATATACCTCTCTGACGAATAAAAGATAATACGACAAGAGCACTCCAGTTTCTACTTTTATCCACTATCTATTTTAACAGAATGAAGTCATCGGTAGTTGTAAAGCCACATTTTTTATATTTTATACATTTTTATTGCTTGTTTTCGCCAAACTAATTAGAAATCGAGGTATTTTCAGACTACATGCAGTGAAATTTATCATGAAAATACAACTAACTAATCATTACATTAACACACAACTTTACATTGTATAGTTTTTAACTTTACAAATAAACAAGCCTTTGAGTGTTATTGATGTTAGTTGACATGAGAAATATTGTTTTACAGATTGATTATAGTGATAAACTTATTGTCATTATGAAGTGAGCTTAGATAAAAAGCAGTGAAAACCAGAAAACTTCAAATGTCAATTTCGTCCGAAATATTTGGATTACTTGATTAAAGTTAACCACAAATTCAATTTCAATCAGTTCTTTATGTGCTAAAATGATTAATAACTGTGATAAGATGATGATTGAACATCACAAATCACGTCTTTTCATTTCAAAGCCTAATTATTTTAATTGAAGAGTATCTTGATCAAATACAAATCATAATTATTAATTAATATGCTCTAATAGTCTTTGTTTATGGGTACGGTGACGTTCTAAATGCTAATACATAATCTCTTATAACAGTAAACAATAACATTATATAAATGTTGTACATGTCTGCAGTGCGATAATTCGTTGCATTTATAACATCAAACATTTATTTATTTACTCTGATATTTTGTTTCCTACACTTATAAATTATTCATTATTATTCACTTAAATTCATTAAAATTTAATTATTTACCTTATAGAATTATGAATATGTTCCTTGGAAACAATAGAATAATTATCGCTATTTTCGATTTCCAATGAAATAAGTTATCATTAGGTATTTCCAAATAAAAAAACTATTTTATAATATTTCTACGAAAGTTTAATTATTGAAGAGATAATAAATTATAAATGATTATATTAGATGAAAAGGATTTAATAGATATTTTTATATAGTTCATAGGTCAATTGAAGCTAGACCACCATGGAAAACATGGAAGCACTGAACGGCCGTTTTGTTCTATTGTGGGACTCCTCAGTAGTGAGATTCGAACCCAAGACCTATTAGTATTGCACGCGAGAGCTTAACCACTAGACCACTGATTCGGCATTCAACGGTGTTAATATCTAACTTCAACCAATTCACGAAATTGAGCAACCATTCACCAATGTCTTCAGCAAGTTAATATTTCCCAACTCCACTGGTTACCTAAATGATAAGTGAATAATTTCAATGTTGATAAAATGAAAGTGATGTTTTAATTGATTAATGTCATATATATGAAACAAATCATTCAGTTAACAAACCTATAAAAATGTCTACTTTTTACCAAGAAATCACTGTGAAAGAAATTTATACATTTTGAATTATACTTTACTAAGAATATTCGATGGAAATAAATTAAGTCCAATCTTACAATACAAAGAAAAATAACAGTTTAACAGTTTAGAAATCTTAAATAAAAAAGAAAAAAACGATAAAATAATTACCGGCACATATATTCTGTGTCATTTAATGAACCGTAACCAAAACTATAACCAGATAATTGACTTGTTGGTATATGAACTTTGTGCTTTCTAGAACAATAATCTAATTCATGTTCCAAATTAAAACATTGTTTACGAGCAGTAGTTAGATATTGTATTAGAAAAATATTAATCAATCCTGGTAATAAAAGAAAAACAAGAAAAAGAAAATTGAAATGGAATCTGTATAGAAATAAACGGAACAAATCTGAAATGTTTAATTATTTTGTGGCCTCCTTGTATCTGACTACAGTTGGATCGTTTGTGATTGCTATTGAAACATATATGTCGCCTATTCTCGTATATAATCATCGACTTAAGTCGCGTTGGTGAATAACGGAATTAAATAACTTAAATACTAGAATGGTTGTTTGATCTGGACAGATAACCAGAAGGACGAAGTGAAAAGAAGAGAGAATACGAGATGGAGCTCAGTAGAGAAGGCATGTGAGACAACTCGATTTATATCAAGCGTTAATCAATATTTATAGTCATACAAAAATAAGTTACAGACGTGTGATGAATGGAATAAGAAATGCACACACACACACATAAAAACAGTAAGAGTTGATAAGTGAATAATTAACAAGGTCAAATGTGATTCAAGAAGAATGGATAAATTGGCTCGTCTGCAAGCTAGAATAAGCTATATGGGCTAAACATAGGACCAGTCACTACAATTTTAATGTTAGATGATTTTAAACTATAATTTACTTTATAATAAAAATACTAATATGTTTAAAATGTCTTTGAGAAAAACTCTCACTGCTTAATTGTAAAGTTAATTAGTCAGATAATTGTTTGTAACAATAATTAGAATTGTTCTTGTCAAAAAAGTCTGGTACATAAAGTGTATGCAATGGATATTACGGGGGGAAACTAAAAATAAGGGTTAAGTAATTATAGTTTTCATTTCCATTGTTTTTTATGTGATATGTTTAACTAGGAAGATAATAATCATTTTAATTCACATAAGAATGGACTTTCAATATTTGTACTCATTTAATCTAGACTAATGATAATGGTTCAATCAAGAGTGAACGTGCCGAAAAGTTGGGTACTTTAAATGATCAGCACATAAGAATTTGACTGACGATAATTACGAATAACATAGATATTTTGGTTACGTTCATGAGAATACCCGGTCTCTAGATGTTTTGAAAATCGTTATAAATTATTTGTACACTACTGTTTATTTAAAGCTAGGACTTGATAGCAATAATCAGCTTAATATTTGTAAATAGGTTCCAATATAACAAGCATTTGAAAACGAAACTCATTACGCCTGTGGGATATATATATATATATATATATATATATATATACGATGTCGATTTAATTGGTAAATGAGACATAAAGTACAAAATACCAGTAGCAGCCTCTTCAAGTAATCAACTATGTTGATTTCTTCGATAATGCGAATAGTCTTTTAATGGATTTTGTTTGGTTGCATACGTAACTAATTACTAAATTTGAAAACTTCCAGAAAAAATTTTCAGATCTGTTGAAAAACTTTGAGAAACTTAGAAAAACAGTCATAGTTATTTGATTTATAAATAGTTTCATTTTAGCTCCAAAATGCTAGTCTGTTTGTTTCTATTACAATGAATAATCGAAACAAAATAAGAAGACTGCTAAAAAAGCGATTTCATCACTATCAATCTGTAGAGACTTAAATGTTAAAATTGCTACTGACTATCCACTAGCTAACTAGTATTTCCTGGAAACGTACCTCAGACATTTATTTATAGTCATTTTTCATTGGCCGTGAACAAGAAATGTATGTCTTAATTTCAGTTTTGTATAATGAATAGAGGTCATGGCTATTAAATCTTTAAGTTTTTTTAAAAGAAGCTGTTACTTCCATATGAATTATTAGGATCAGTGCAATAATTAAAGAGTTGAAAAATGACATCGTTGTCTATGATACTTTACTCTGGTGAAATTTTATTCAGTTTTTTGGTTTCTCAGATTATTTTCTTGAGTATTACCAACTTCAAACGATTTATCTTTGGTACCATAATCTATTTTTTGGAGTTCTTAAAGCATCTGTTTACTGTCATTCAAAAAAAGAGTCAAAAATCCATAATGAACCTTCGGTAAATTAGCTTGCCTAACTCTCTCCAAACTCACATATAACCTTTAAAAACAAAAATCTTATTTATAACTGGTAATGATGGGGTGCTTAGACCCCAAAATCTACATATAAATGTAGGTTTATATTTATATTTGACATACTTAAACCAAGGGTTTCAGTCAGATGATGACATTAAAATTATTTTGCAGAGATCAACAAAAGCTTCTATGGAAGTGTGCTTATACTCTAGCCCGTAGCTCTGATTGGCTACAAGATTACCTAAAATGCAACGTTAAAGTTACATTTCTTATATTGCGCTGTATGAATAACTATCTTTAAACTACTTAATTTATGTTTAATCTAGTTTTTGTTGTTTTAGCAAGATTGTTTTCGACGGAATGGGGTCGCCGACCTCACACACAACTCTATTTCTCTGTGTGGTCTTGAGAGCGTCAGTAACTCTAGAAGACCTACAGGAGGAGTCTCATCTTTAAATGTTAGAATAAACTTAAGAATTCAGTGAACTTGTCGGTCACATTAAAATTCGTTATTTTTTAATGGTAGATATATAATAAAGTTTTACATATATTGATGTTATAATTTTCTATGCAGGTTAATAACTAACTTTCCATCATCTTAATAATAGCAGTAGAAGACACCAGTTTCTTGGAATGACTTCTTCCCTAGGTCATTTATCTTTTGAAGGTTTTGCAGTAGTAATAAACTTAAGGATTTATGTCGTTTCAGTCATTCTAAAACATTTGGTTTTCAGTGAAACTGATGAGTTACCAACTATTTTAACTAAATAACAACTTGATAATACCACTGAATAACTTCAGTTTAATCAAAATTAACAAATCGAAATAAAACTATATTTTCATTAAATTAATGTTTTGATAGTTGAGATGACGGAGATTTGTAGCTGAGGTCGATGATTTTAAGCTGGATTCAGTTCAGAGAACAAAACTTTGTCAAATTTTTAAATAGTTATTTCTTTCTAGATTCCTTTCCCTTAGTAAACTATCAAAACTCTTTTGGAGGTATTCATTACAACAAACTCACTAATTACCAATGTTTATGTAGTTAATGAATGATTAAAGGATTGTATATTGATGATAAACCAATTTTTTTCCATTCTATGCAATATCAATAAATAACTCCACTCGATATAACAGTCTACTCATTAGTAGAGGTAGTTTATCTATAGACCTTGAATGAAATGAATTATTTCCGTCAGATTTTTTTTCTTCCCATCAACTAGTTTTCATTATCAAGTCTACAGTATATTTTCTAATAAATATTTAAATTTGTTTTTTTTTCATAGATTTTCTACCTGTTTAACTATTAACATTGAAATCAGTCATACGTTAAACAATTTAGTAGCCAAGTAAATAAACAAAATAAATTTTGATCAAATTAGAAAAACAAAAAAAAATAATAAAAAAATAAAAATTCAATATTTTTCATTGGATACAATTCAATTTTCATCTATTTCTGATTACTAAAGATTCTAATTGAAAATATTCTCGGTCATTTGATGATTCTTTTAAAGAAAATTGTAATCTATGCATATTAATTGATTGATATAATACTACTTAAATAATAATGATAATAATAAGGTATGATTGATTGAATATTTATACCTTCAGGCAAATATATATAAAGATATTAAATTTGATAATGATCTATCAGTTATTTTTTCTATTTCATGTTTAAAAGAATGATAAATGATAAATTAAAACATCACGGAATCATACATCTCAATAGAACTTTTAAGAAGAAACAAAATAAATCAAAGAAGCTTATTCAATCAAGAGATGACACCTTGAATAATCTAAATCAGACAATTATATTTCAAGAAAGTTATAGATGATTCTGATTGGTTAATTGTAAATTTATTAACTAGCAAGTAATGCTAAAAATAATTATTTTGTAATGAATATTTTTCAGAAGGGGGTTATGTGGAGATTTCAGTAATTTGTCTGTATATAGTTGAAATCATTTGTCAATTGAAGCTAGACCACCATGGGAAACCTAGTAACACTAGACGATCGTTTTGTTTTCAAAAATAATTTAATATCTTTGTTTATTGAGTATTAAATAGTGGTTGCCGATGTTTGTTTGTTTTCGTGAGAAATAATTAACGTTTTTGATTTAAAATTTCATCTGAATAGTTCAACCAAAAATAATTTAATTTTTTTCACAAATTAAATTTATACTTTTGAATAAAATATGATAACATGTACGTAAACAAGGTAATTCATATCAACTACAATAGGTGATTTGAATTGTTATTCTTAACTTAAATATATTGTAATAATCAAACTTTCAAACTAGAAAGTTTAGTTCCCACTTTAAGTATTCTTGATTACTGATTAGTGCCCATTTCGTAAACCATGAAGGTGGTCGATTTAAACGTAGAAAAATGCATGAATCATGAAATTTGAAGGGATAACATAATATTCACCTAGCATAATATGTAAATTATATGTTATAGTGATATTCTTGATGTTAACTATAAAAAAAAAATAAAACTGAAGGTTCAGATCATTCAATGAAATTCTAATTTTTAAACAATAATACTACAGGTAAACGACAATAACGATCAAAACAATCATTTCAAATCTAGAACGAAACTGAAGTTTATTTATGGTTTAAAGAGTATGGTAATAGAAAACTACAAAACTGTCTATTGATGCATTTCCCCATTACTGTTAATTTCTAAATATTCATATAAACCATCAGTGAAATACTGAAAATTATCTAAAATAATTTCTTTCTTTTTTGATCTGTTGTGTAATGCTCACATTTTTTATGTTTGCGATATTATTATAATACGGTAGTTTGCCTTTGAATTAATATAAATTGACTGAAACTATTCATTAACTACAATATCTAATTCATTTTTAAATAAATAAGTCATAATGCATTTAAATTTACTTAGCATTGTTTGTCCTAAACATCAATGGAAAGATACAAACAAATAAATAAATTCAAACTTCACCCCATTTCACAAGCAAATGGCTATCAGGAAAAAGTAGGTGGGTGGATAACGCGATGGCGTTTGAAGCGAACGTTACTGGCTTCGAGTCCCAGAGTGAACATCAACTCTGAGATGCAGGTACATTCAGCTGATGAATCCCAAATAGGACGAAACGCGCGTCCTGGATTCCACTGCTAGCCATTATCCATGTTTGCTCATAATACATTTAGTTATTAGGAAATAGCAACCAACTCCTTATGTTTTGTCTTAACTAGATCCTCGATTACTTAAAAATATACTAATGAAGAATAATTTTTGTCGAATACACAATATATAGCAAAGTATATTTCGGACAATGCATACTGAAGTTACACATTTCTAATAAAACATTTAAACAAATTTTCATAGATTTAAAATTATGATAAATACATAAATTAGTTGAGATTAAATGTAATAGTAAATGCAACCAGTAAGTGGTTGATACCACCTACTGTTTCTATTCAGACTTTTAAAAGTCTATTCAGACTGGACAGCAAAATTAAATAATTTTTTAAAATATTTTCAGATAAGTGCCTTAAACAAGTTAGGCATTCAATATTCAACTGTCAAGATGACAAGTTTAAATCATAACCCAGTTCAATCATTAGGCTAGGTAATAAATTTAGCGTTCAAACATTATATACATATATATCGTTAATCATTAGAGAAACTAAAATATATGCATTTAATTAGTTTCATCCGTATATTCAAATATTTACGTTGAGTGGACAAAATTAATCAATAGCGTACTAGTTCGTTTATTGTTTTTTTCTTCTTCCAGCCATCATAGAGTTAGTTATAATTAGGGAAAAGGTACTATTATGTCTTGTATTTAATATTTTATAGATTGAAAAACGTTAAATCGTCATTAGAAAGTAATAAATTACTAGACCTATGTTTTCTACAAATTAACATAAATATTGTAAGGATATTTTTAGTTCCTGATTTGTTCCATGAGAAATATGAAATAATTAGATGAAAATATTCAAAAATGTGGTAGAAACGTTGACAGATAATTCTCTTTAAAACATTAAAAACACAAAGTTCAGCAAGCGGATCTCTTTTCAACGAATTTATTATCAAGCTCTACAATCGTATCTAATATGAAAAATTTTTGTCAAAGGACTAGTTCCGTGAGCAAATGGGAACAAGGAATAACCAAGATGATGTAGGAAAGTTAACTATGATAGAAACAAAATTCAACTAATCCCTTATTTTTCAAAGTTGAAATCATGAGTCAATTGAAGCTAGACTACCATCGAAAACCTGGAAGCACTGGACGGCCGTTTCGTCCTATTATGGGACTCCTCAGCAGTGCGCATCCACGAACCCGCTCTCGCGAGATTCGAACCCAGGACATACCAGTCTCAAGCCGAAGCCCTCTACACTGCACATCGACTTTTTCGTGGTGACATTTTGTTGAATGCATTTGGGCTTTTGTGAGAATAGATCGTTAGTCTGCAATTCCACAAAACTATTAGTGAAGAGAGTAAACTCTGGGAACATTATTTTAGAACTAAGAGGTTGATTCTTATTCCTTCATTTAATAACCATGCAAGTATTCTGGCTTTTCTAAATGTATAATAATCAGAGTCACATGTATATATGTCCTTCACTGGTGGTTAATTTTTTCAAGTTTTAAGAGATACGTGTAGAAAGTTACTACATAATATTGCAACTCGACTTCATTGATCATTGTACTGCTTGAGTTATTCAATTAAAATATATCACTCATATCATATCATAGGTAATAATGTCCAAGAATAACCAACTTTCATTTCAACTATCTTTTAAAATCCAATTCATAGTATAGTCGAATTCACTATTTGCATTAACTGAAAATCACCTTACTTTTTTCTATGTTAAACTATCAAAGAAATCAGAACAAACTAAGTCCAATAGAAAATATTTTAAGATGTTTCTAAGCCGATTTATAAACAGCATCATTGACAAAGCCATTCGGACGGAACAACTTTTTTAAATTTGAGTTAAGAGATAAATTATCTTGTAAAATTTAATATATATCATATCTTACTTACAGGTGAAAAATGTAAGTTTCTTCATTAACTTTACATTTATCATCTGAAAAGGCAACTTGCCTCGATAGTCACTATTAGCGAATATTTAGAGGAGTAGATAGGTATTTGAATTCTTACGGACAAACCATTACTTCTTTGAACCCTTCTTAAAGTATTATAATAACATGATTTGAGAGCTACAATCGAAATACATTCAGAAAAAGAAAGTTGGATGACTATTTCTTACCCTAACTATTCAGCTAATAAACGTCTTGACATTTTTTAACCATAAGAGAATGCTTTACATTGGTTTGCGGAAATCTTTCATTGACCAAATCACCTCTTAATTATCTGATAAAGCTTCTAAGACATATTTTACAGATATTTAAACTCCACATCATCAAAGTATTAACATTCAGCTTCAGTTTATTTCCAATTTAGTTATTAGTTTTGGAATAAGAAAGTGTTTCTTTCAAATTTCCATCATCATAACTTTTCGTTGATTGTTTGCTTAAAGAAATTAAAATAAACTGACATATAACTTTTTGCTTGTTTAAAATGTCATTACAGTAAGATTCTGATCTACCGTAGTTGGCAATATGGTTAATAAACAAGACTGATAACAATCACACACACACAAAATGAAAAAAAAAGATGAATAATGCACTTAAACTAATTAACCAAAAATATTTAAACTCGTCAATGGAAAAAAAGAAGTACTTAACTGTTTTATGGTATTCAATATTAAAATGATTTTTAAACGTAGATTTTAGTTTTAAAAAACTTGCTGTTGTGGTCAGACGTACAAAGATTCTTGAATAAAGATAATATAAGATTGACTTTCAATTGGATAAATGAATGTTTTAAAAAATGCAATATTACGTGAGAATTGCAGTCCTTTTCAATTTAGTTCCTAGAATTGCACTACTTTTTCATTAATAATTTAAGATATGTACTTAAACTAGAAACAACTTCAACACAATCAATTGCTGACAACTATAGAGAAATAAGAAAGGTATGATATATGACATAAGAAGAAAGTGTTATCGCTCAAATACATTCACCAAACTTAAGAAGACGTTCCAGTTTTTGCAGGATTTTGGCCCAGATTCAATATAACTCGACTGAAAATAGCTTCCAACACAACAGAAAAAGGTTTCGTGATTAGTAACCACCGGGTGTGTGCAAAATTATAATGCATTATTTATCTGATAAATGGTCAAACTTTGAACAGAGGTGTGTTGTTAGTTAAGAACGTCCTAATTAAGGGTCACTGGGTAGACGTACTCTATGCGTGGTGACGGCGGGGTACATAACTTGAAATAATATCAGATGCATTCAATGCTTAATTTCTGATAAATCTTTAGCTTACTATCTTTTCGTACTTTTTAATTTGAACTCCATTCAATCTTGAAAAAAACAAATTTCTGCTTAGCTTTTGCTGCCGTATATATATTATCATCAAACACCTTGTGTCTCCTGTCTTATAGCTGTGACGATGCAATGTGTGGCCACTTGGATCTAAAGGCATTTGTGTCCGAAAATTGCAAAGTTTAACCTCGATAGGTGTCAAAGAACCAGGCAGTTTTATAAACGATTTACTCTCCGTTCAATATTCACTGAGTTTTATTGGTATACTGATGTAATAAATTATATGATCAAACTAGAAGTAGACTTATTCTGTATTTGGATAATGTAACAAGAAGACGAAGACTATCAGAACTATGTTATTAAATTATCCAAATTTACTATAAATATTTCGTATTTATTTTATATTCGGAAATAAAAAAGACATTTAAACTCATGAGTCGACAAAAGCTAAACCACTATGGAAAACCTGTAAGCACTAAGCCGTTACATCCTATTATGGGACCCCTCAGCAGCGCGCATCCACGATCCCACTCGCGGAATTCGAAACCAGTGTAGTGAAACGAACACCGGTTGGAGACAATCGAATGTATCTAAGCACAAATTGCAGACTATCTCACTAAATTCTGATAACCATACAGTGAACAGTTAATTTGCCAAATAACAATCAATTGTCTCAATCTTCATTGTTTTTCTGTAAATATCAGTTCATCTTCTTTAATTTCATTGTTTATGTATTTTCCTACCAATTGCGCTTCATTTCAGTTCTTTCCTTATCGGTCTTCTGCCAAAATACATTCTATGTCTGACCATCACCATATACTACTTATATAGATATAAATAGACCACACTACACCAGGACCTGTCAGTCTCATGCACGAACGCTTAAACTCCAGACCACTGATCCGGCATTCAACAGTGTTAATGTCTAACTTCAACTAATCTGTGACCAGTAAAGTTCAACCCACGCGAAACAATAGTGGGCCGTGGTGCAATATCAACTCATGAGTTCAACTATTACATTACCACAATCTCCATAAAACCCTATTTTTGATAATAGAAAAAAATAAAAACAATTGTTTTCGATATCTTCATCATCAGGGTCTACATTGATACATCCTCAGTGTATGTAATTATCCGTTGAAGTTAAAAAAGACAGTTCCATTTGAAAAAAATGTACATGATGTAATGATGTGAAAAGCTGAAGTCACGTTTTTAACTCATTGTGATTCTTGCTCAATATTACTTCCGTTCTCAATTCTATATGTTGATTATCAGACTAATATTTGTTTATCTTTTCTTATATAATATTTTATTCGGTATAACAATGATTTATTTGAGTGTGATATTTTATTCGACATACAATATTCTTGTATAAAATTGACATGGACTATTCTCAGTATGAGAGGAAACATGTGATTTTCTTATAACTCTGGGTATTTTTTATTAAATATGATTTTATTCGTATTTTTAATGAAAATGAGTGTTCAATCTGTTACATCTGGCCGATTGTGAACGCTACATTCGCTTCCCTAAGCTAGTTCCGTACCCCCGAGCCAGAACTACTCCGCGACTTGAAGACCAGAGAAAAGGCTCAAAGTATGAGGGAAGCACTTTACTACAGGGTTCATTTATGTACAGAAAATATAAGGATTTTATAGTAATTTAAGAGTTCTTGAGTTTTTACTGAAAGTTCTAGAATACTGCTAAACATAGTAGTAGTGTATAAATCAGCCAATCAGGATCTCCACATGTGACTTTTCCATTTTCATTATTTTAGTAACATAACTTCACATAACTTCTAATTAATCGCTGATTAGTTGAAATGCTCCTTGATGACCCATGAACTTGTCATGTCGCATGCGAGAAAATTACAGTGTCATCAGCAACATCACCTTTATATTGGAGTCCTAGGTAAACAACTTCCTTTACTTTTATATGAAGGAAACCGAAAATTTACAATAATTCAGGTGATTTTTGTAATAATATTTCACGGTTTGAACATGTATAAAGTCATAAGATTTCTAATTAAACCAAATATTGTCAGAGAGTAGGTCAACAAGTAGACTATGCTTAGCTATCCAATGTTCAGACAAAACGTTTCATTGTTTAAGAACTTTCAAAGAGCGGTATTTGAAATGATATGAATAGGAAAATATCTTTGGGTCATTCACGATTTCTTTTGTTTTTCGCCAGATAATTATTATCATTATAAATTTTTAGATTATAGATCTGAGATTACTATATTCTGTGTCTGCTTGTTTAATGGTCGCAAAAGCAAGAATATTAAACAATGGAAAGTTATGGTATTTCAATGATTTGATAGTTCGTTTGACAACAGAAAACATAAATTTGCCAATCAGCTACTAATAATGAGCAACACGAGACTAATAACAGTAAAAATATTGACAAGTTCTTTACTTAGACCGGGTTAAATTTTATTAACATTATGAACCTATCTAACTTAGACCACCATTGAAAACCTGGGAGTACTGATTGGCTGATTTATCCTTGTATAGAATTCCCCAACTGTTGGCGTTCACTATCCCACACTCGAGACTCGAGCTGAGAACCTTTTGTTTCTCTTAACTTCTAGAACATTAAGCACTTGCGTGGGATTTCAGACGCACGCTGCTGAAGAGTTCGATACTAGGACAAGACGACCGTTCAGTGCTTCTAAATTTCGAATAGTAGTCTAACTTAGATCAGTTTTCTGATCTTAATGAAATTTATGTACTATTTATTGTAAAAACAGCTTAACTTCAAAGGTACTCTTTTTCTGTTTAGGAGGTGAAGTACAAGCGAATTTCCCTCCATTACTTAATTGTTGCTTGGTACATTTTTTACAAGATCTGAACTTCTCTAGTGCATTTTAACATGTTTTACCAATAAATTTGGTTTCAGAATATATGCAGAATACCTCATCTCGTCAGATATAATTTATGCAAACGCAATAATTTCTCAAAATATATTGATTATATGAAAAGGCGGTTTATTTTCCGATTTTTGAAAAATTAATTAACCATCAGAAATGTAACATATTTTATGTTACTAATTGACATAAATACCACCTTTAACTTCCATTTATTCACACACATAAACCGTCAATATACGATGAAGTTAATCTTCACAAACAGTTATACAAACTCATATGAATGTTGACTTTCCATATGAATTTCAATTTAGAGAATATCTAAGCTTAACTAGATCATGGTAGTTCTCAAGTAATGTGAAACATTTTCGTGTATTGTTTAGGTTGTTAATCACAAATTTCAAACTAAACTTTACCACATCTCTATGTTAACGTTCATATATGATTATATTGAATATTAATGAACTAAATTACATTCAGATATATCAGTTCAAGGGTTAGCGAAAACCAAGGTGAACAAATAACAAACTAATATTACTGTAGATTTGGTTTTTATAATAATTTTTGTGAGGAAAATCAAAGTATATTGATTAAGTAGCTTCATAGAACACACACCAAATTATTTGCACAGCTTATAAAGAAAAAGCATATATATATATATATATATATATATATTTCAATGAAACATCACATAAGGAACATAATAACTTTTTAGTTAAAATGAACATTCAAGTCCAAATAAAAAGTACCCATTACTGTTTAAATCCTAAAAATGTTTTAGTTTATCATATAAAACTCAAGTACTTCGATGTGATGTATCGATATTCACATACGATAACTCTAAGAATTGTAGTATTCATTACGTAATAAAGTATTCTTCATTGTTTCTAAGGCTATTCAAGTCGTTTATTCATTTTAGATTCCTAAAAATTGAATACATCAAAGAAATTCAAATGAAAAAATGATAAAAATCATCCCTTTTTCTCTGACAGAAGAATAATCAGATAAACGATAAAATACTAACATTGTTCTCTTGTTCCTTATTGTTAATAATCAATTAGCCAATAATGAAGAGTTGCAAAAATGAGTTTGCTAATATTGATGATAATCTAATGTATTAAGAAAAAGATTCAATAAGATTACCACGTTTATTATGTTTGTAAGCAGGTATTCTTTTTTACGTCATCAATTTGAAAAAGAAAATTGCAGCAAAATTTTCATATGATGGGATTTATAGTCGGAACAAAAATGACCATTTAACATACAAACGTTCCAGGATTGCTTTTCTGTGAAATAATGCATCATTTACAATGCTTCAGGCTAAAAATTCCCGTAGCTCGTATGTGTGTAAATGCTTCTTCTTTAAACAGATCATAATATTGTATTTTTTTCAATTTTAATTGGTACGAAACACAAAAAGATTGTATTAAATATTTGCCATTTAAAAGTACTTAACCATTGACTGATTCTATAAATTCATATTTTCCTCAGGTAATAGAAAATAAAACATACTGAATACAAGTTGCAGATATTATTACATTAACACAAAACTGAATTCTGATTTACGTCTACAGGTCTCTCTATTTTCAGACATAATATAGTCAGGAAAAACCGTTATCAGTTATTAAGTAAACATAACTTGCGCACTAGTACTAGTTGAAGTTAATTATATACTGGATAAATTATATCCAGCGTTAAACAATCCAGAAGGATACAAATAATTTAGTTTCAACGATGCTATCTAAATAATTTCTGTAGGATCAAAAAACCTTCGGGTGGCAAAATAGACTCTTACCTTTTTATACTAACTTCTACTAGATTTGTTATGTAACTTATGTTTCAATAGATAAACCAAGTGAAAAACAAACAAATTTCTCTAACTCTTAGAAAATCTTTAACTAAGTTTTCATGCATGCTCAAATATTATAGTCAAGACCTACATTTTGCCTTAATAAAACCAGTACCACAGTAAATATATACAAGTAAATAACACATATCGGCGTATGTTTCGACAAAACACGAAAATATATACACCCTCTCATACGTATATTTACCTTCGAAAACTTTATTGCTTACATTGTTTTAGTGAAATTCTTATTAACGTCTGTTAAAACTAATAATTGAATCTACTAAAATAAAAACACTTTTCTCAACAGATTTGATCAAAGTAAGAAACATGATAAAACCTTCATGTATTATGGATGGTAATTTAAATAAATCATACCACTATAAGAACCTTCATCTAAATTTGAATGAATAGTCTCACAGTTGTTAGGCACCGATTTATTGTAAAAAAAATAAGGAAGGAAAGATATATTTGCAAAATCTCAGTGACTGAATTTTAAGTAAATCTAACGTTCTTCTCGAAGATATAGTCATACCGTTTGAATGAACTAACACTCGCAGACAGTAACTTTGACCTAATACTTTTCTATAAAACTAAGGCAACGGCAGATAAATCCTTTGACCGTGATTTAACGAAATTTATGCGTACACAAATTATTCAAACTAACATTCAACAAATCAGAAAAATGATTACAGTCTTCATATTTCAGTTGTGTAGAATGTAATAAAATTGAATGAATAGGTTTCGGAAATTTTAGTTTGATATCTAAAAACTTTCTTAGCGTTTGATTCGAAAGTATAACGAAATAATGTGAGACTGTTATATAATTTCATTAGTATAAAACTCATTTTAATCTAACTAGCTTATAATAATTAAAAGCATGAAGTTCAGCTAGGGAATCGCTTTTCAAGGAATTTAATATCAGGCTGTACAATCGTATATATATGTAATTTTGTTTGTTAAAGTACTAATTCCGTGAGGAAATGTGAACACGAATAACCAAGATGACGTAATAGAAAGATTCTAATACTAGATTACGTAATACGAGTATTAACAATAGATTTAGTGATGTTTTTGTAACAATAATTAAAGGTCATTAAAGGTCATAGAGGTGTAAAAAGTAAATAAGGTGATATGATGAGTATTCATGAATAAAATAATAATAATAACAATAATAATAATAGAATAATAGTGATATTATTAAGGCCATGGCGACAATAACGATTAGACGTACTACATTTGTACGCATAGTTCTGTTTTAAGCTCATGGATGGTAAGTGCTTCGGCTATTTTTAGTAGTTGGATACGAAGAAATCTAGGTAGATTTGAACGAATCATATAAACAACCTTAAAATCAGACTGTGGATCCGTAGAATGATTACAATCGATTAAGTGTTCAAGTATCGAACTCCTAACTGCTTTCCTTTCACCCTTGTAGAACCAAACTGGGATATGTTGATCATTCATCATTTATTTCAAAAGACATAAAATATTAATCGTTTCAGTTATTCATATGTGATATTTCAAAGTTTATAAGGCAAAGCTCAAAATGGTTTATACAGAGATGGTTTGTTAAACTGAAAGAAGTACAGACCAGTTAATAAGCAATAAACCATATATGATATGATACTTGTCGTTTAAACAATACAAAGATGATATCTAATATTTAGAAATTATTTCATTTTCAATCATTATATTGTAAATTGATATTGTTTCTTATATGGATTAACTTTAATCTCTACAAAAACAAATATCATTAAATAACCAATATATTAAGATTAGGTGGATTAATCAGTGAATTCGATGCATTTTTTTTGTTCCCAATTACTACCAATGTCTATACATTATAAACATCCCAAAAATATATATTTTGCTCAAATGCATGTCCGAATGGCGTTTTTGTGGAGATTTTAGTAATTTTACATAATTGAGATCATGAGTCAATAGAAGCTAGACCATCAGGGAAAACCTAGAAGCACTGGACGGCCGTTTCGTCCTATTATGGGACTCCTCAACAGTGCGCATCCACGACCACGCCTCGCCAGATTCGAACCCAGGACCTACCAGTCTCGCGCCAAAGAACTTAACCAACAGACCACTGAGCCGGCATCCGATGGTGTTTATGTCTAACTCCAACCAATTCACGAAGTTGAGCAACCGTTCACCAATTGTCTTCAGTCAGTTCCTATCTCACAACAGACGTGGTTTAAATTTCACTGGTCACTACTTCTCACTAGAACTCCTGAATTTACCTCTCGAAGTCTGCTGAGTAGTCCAACAAAAGAACGAAACGGCCATCCAGTACTTCCAGGTTTTTCATGGTGGTCTAGCTTCAATTGACTCACGCTTTCAACTATCAAATGAATGTACTAGTGTTCTTTTTCCTTGATTAAATTCTGATCTTGGAAACAATTTTTGAATAGTTAGACTAAAATAATGATACAATTCTCAAAATGAAAACTGAATACGTTGTACATAAGATTTGCGTTTTCTTACTTATTTAAGAAAAAGAAGAAAAAGAATTTTGCTCGATGTCGAAAAAAAACTGATGGGAACAAAATATTTTTTTATATTTTTTTCCTGCGTAAAATATTGTATATTTATTAGCTTTACAAAATCTATAATCACGCATTTTTAGGTGTATTATAGTTCGTCTATCATTCTATTTAATGAACAGATATAAAGTGTAACAATCATTTGTCTTATTGATATAAATGCACAAACAATAATAAGTGTGTAGTTGATTTATATATACCATCATGACGAAAACTATTTTCATACCTAAAAAATAATAAATGCCCTTGTTGAAAATAATATTTTGAATCACTTTGTAGTGCCGTGCTTCGCTAATCGTTTACCTCGATTAACCGTTATAATACAAATCTTAACGGTGCATAAAATCAGAAGGCAAAAAGAAGCGGCAGCTACAGTTTTATTGATAAATGACGCAGGTCAGAAAGTTATCAGCACATGAGTAAATATCAGCGAGTGAAACAAAAATGACATGTATTGGAGGTGGCGGGTAAGCTAACTTACTTCGATTAATCAATATTTATAGTCAGACAAGAATAAGTTATAGACATGTGATGAATAAGAATGATAGTTTACACACACCTACGCTCATATAAAAAATAGTCGGGGTTAATAAGTGGATAATTAACAAAGTCAAAATGAGACACATGATGGATAGGTAAATTTGTGGTGTGATCTACTTATATCCATATAAGTAGTATATGGTGTGGGTCAGACATAGAATGTATTTTGGCAGAAGACCGATGAGGAAAGAACTGAAATGAAGCGCAATCGTTTGGAAAATGCATGAACAATGGAATTATTGAAGAAACAGTGAAGATTGAAACAATTGATTGTTAATTTGCAAATTGACTGTTCATTCTTTGGTAATCAGAATTTACTGAGATAGTCTGTAATCTTTGCTTAAATACATTCGATTGTCCCCAACTAGTGTTCTGTTTACTACATTTGGTGTCGCTGCCAACCAGGAGGAGGAAGGGTGCTGTTCTGCGGACGCCGCTGCGGGTCTGGAGTGGAGGTGCTAGTTGGGGCAGTCTGGTGCAGAGAGTTGGCGTCGAGTGGAGTGTTCTGGCGGGAGGCGTTGGCTGTAGCAGGTGCTGTCGACGGAGAGAAGCAGTGGGACGTGCGGCTGCTGGGCGGACATCGGATGTAGATGGCTCAGCAGGCCGGTGGAGTACGGGTGTTGAACGTCCCAGGTGCCGGGTGGATGCGGATGTTGGTGCCCCGGCAGGTCGACGGAGCTATGGAGTTCAGCGCGCCGCAGACTCGACATTCTGACGGAGAGTTTGGCACAGACTGCAGTGGAAGAAGATAGTGGCACGGCGAGCAGAACCACCGCATGAACGAATGCTTTAAAGGGGGGACGAGTGTGGTGTGATCTACTTATATCCATATAAGTAGTATATGGTGTGGGTCAGACATAGAATGTATTTTGGCAGAAGACCGATGAGGAAAGAACTGAAATGAAGCGCAATCGTTTGGAAAATGCATGAACAATGGAATTATTGAAGAAACAGTGAAGATTGAAACAATTGATTGTTAATTTGCAAATTGACTGTTCATTCTTTGGTAATCAGAATTTACTGAGATAGTCTGTAATCTTTGCTTAAATACATTCGATTGTCCCCAACTAGTGTTCTGTTTACTACATTTGGTGTCGCTGCCAACCAGGAGGAGGAAGGGTGCTGTTCTGCGGACGCCGCTGCGGGTCTGGAGTGGAGGTGCTAGTTGGGGCAGTCTGGTGCAGAGAGTTGGCGTCGAGTGGAGTGTTCTGGCGGGAGGCGTTGGCTGTAGCAGGTGCTGTCGACGGAGAGAAGCAGTGGGACGTGCGGCTGCTGGGCGGACATCGGATGTAGATGGCTCAGCAGGCCGGTGGAGTACGGGTGTTGAACGTCCCAGGTGCCGGGTGGATGCGGATGTTGGTGCCCCGGCAGGTCGACGGAGCTATGGAGTTCAGCGCGCCGCAGACTCGACATTCTGACGGAGAGTTTGGCACAGACTGCAGTGGAAGAAGATAGTGGCACGGCGAGCAGAACCACCGCATGAACGAATGCTTTAAAGGGGGGACGAGTGTGGTGTGATCTACTTATATCCATATAAGTAGTATATGGTGTGGGTCAGACATAGAATGTATTTTGGCAGAAGACCGATGAGGAAAGAACTGAAATGAAGCGCAATCGTTTGGAAAATGCATGAACAATGGAATTATTGAAGAAACAGTGAAGATTGAAACAATTGATTGTTAATTTGCAAATTGACTGTTCATTCTTTGGTAATCAGAATTTACTGAGATAGTCTGTAATCTTTGCTTAAATACATTCGATTGTCCCCAACTAGTGTTCTGTTTACTACATTTGGTGTCGCTGCCAACCAGGAGGAGGAAGGGTGCTGTTCTGCGGACGCCGCTGCGGGTCTGGAGTGGAGGTGCTAGTTGGGGCAGTCTGGTGCAGAGAGTTGGCGTCGAGTGGAGTGTTCTGGCGGGAGGCGTTGGCTGTAGCAGGTGCTGTCGACGGAGAGAAGCAGTGGGACGTGCGGCTGCTGGGCGGACATCGGATGTAGATGGCTCAGCAGGCCGGTGGAGTACGGGTGTTGAACGTCCCAGGTGCCGGGTGGATGCGGATGTTGGTGCCCCGGCAGGTCGACGGAGCTATGGAGTTCAGCGCGCCGCAGACTCGACATTCTGACGGAGAGTTTGGCACAGACTGCAGTGGAAGAAGATAGTGGCACGGCGAGCAGAACCACCGCATGAACGAATGCTTTAAAGGAGGGACGAGTGTGGTGTGATCTACTTATATCCATATAAGTAGTATATGGTGTGGGTCAGACATAGAATGTATTTTGGCAGAAGACCGATGAGGAAAGAACTGAAATGAAGCGCAATCGTTTGGAAAATGCATGAACAATGGAATTATTGAAGAAACAGTGAAGATTGAAACAATTGATTGTTAATTTGCAAATTGACTGTTCATTCTTTGGTAATCAGAATTTACTGAGATAGTCTGTAATCTTTGCTTAAATACATTCGATTGTCCCCAACTAGTGTTCTGTTTACTACAAATTGACTTGTCCTGAAGCTGTAATATGGTAAATGGGCTCAACATAACAATCTCCACTACAACTTCACAAACAAGTAAATAAATATTTAATCATTATATATATATATATATATATATATATATATATATATATGTAATTGAAGAGAAATCCAGGGAGAAACATGATACTCATTCAATGACAGTTAATTAATTTAGCTAATGTAGTGATGTTTAGAGTTGTCGATATGCTGAAATTCAGACTTTTGTGTCATAAGTTGTTACCAATAAATAACATTAGGGTTGATATTTTTTGAGGTTCTAAGATGCCCCTCGTAATGTCTATCCGTATCTTTTTTTCATGATCTTGAATGATTATCTGAACTGTAAAACAGCTTAGGTATTGTTATCAACATCATCTTCATAATAGAGTCTGGAGTCAAAATGGAAGTTATTCATCATGTATAAAGTGTAGTTAACTGTAAATGTCGCCAAAAAAATATAACGTGATTATTACCTTATAATTAATAAAAAGTATATTTTATTGTAAACAATTTTAATTGAGTTGAAGATTAAGACCAAATCATTTTGAATCTCTATGGCGAATTATAGTGATGTTATTTACTATTCTTCTCTGTAAGTACAAAAGTATCTTGGTAAGTGAAATATTTCAATTAAATGAAATCATCTTGCAACTAGTGATAGTTGACAGTAAGTATTTCACTAAAAATTCTCTGTTATTTTGTCACTAGTGGAATTTCTATTCCTGATTTTTTTCGTTATTTCCTTTTCATTATGATTTTCTAAATGACAATGTTAATAAATGATAGTATAAGGAAGTATTTTTTTAGCATAGCTTGTGTGAAACAAGACGAAGTATTTATTTACCAGACGTACATACGATATTGACAATTCAATGATAAATAAGACATAGTTTCATATCCAGTCCTGATCAATTTAAGCAATAACACTCATAAATTTTTCCATGAATATAGTGAGAATTTATTAACTAATAACTATCAGTTTGTTTTTATAAGACTGCGTTTTGTTTCTCTAACGTAAGCCCACCTGATTCATATGTATTAGTTCTTTGGATTTTCCCAGTGATGTTTAGGACCGTAATGATTCAGCGACTACATTCAGCATACAAGTCCCAATTATATGGGGACATGCGTCCTGGATTCCACTACCAGTCACCATCCATAAGCTCAAGTAGATACATCTGTAAGATTTTTTCATTTGAATCTGGTATACGTGGCAAAAAACGCTCAGTATTTACCTTTTATACTTTCAGAACTTAAGAAATGAAAATATTATGCCTCATACTTAAGCAAAAATAATAACTGAGGTACACTAAAACAATTAATCAATGATTAACAAAATCATCATATGTATAATAATAAAACCATAATGAAAGGATATAAATATGAAAAATCAAAGACTGTGACACATGCAGATTTTACTGTGAATTTCTATTTTGCCAAAATTCAGAAATCACGTTCGTTTTTCTATCAACAGTTAAGGAATGTACAATGAGTTACTAAGTAATAAAACACCATTGTAGTGTGGGTTACTTATATCCACATACGTAGTATATGACGATGGTCAGGCATAAAATGTATTTCAGCAGAAGATTGATAACGAAAGAACGGGTGCGAAACGTAATTGGTGTGTAAATGCATGAACAATAAAATCGGTAGACGATGGACTGATATTTGCAGAAGGAACAGTCAAGATTGGGACAATTGGTTGGTAGTTTGCAAATGAGCTGTTTACTGTATGGTTATCAGATTTTAGTAAGATATTCTGTAGTTTCGTGAAAAAATTACTAGGCAGTTGACCTCGTAGATGCCTTTTTTCTGATAATTTCATCACTAAAATTATCTTGACTTGGCAAGCCATATATATATATATATTATTCATTACATTTTCAAAATTACATTCGTTAACTATCAGTTCGCCCCTTGAATATATCTTTCGTTAGGTATTTGATTAGACCGTTTTTATCATATTCAGTGAACAAACAGTATTCTAATGTTTATCCTATAATTTGCATAACATCAGTAAGAAAACTGAAAATTCTGACCATTATCAATTTGAATTATTGTCACCTTATGTTTCATCAGGTCTGTGTTGTTTTAAAAATATTCAAGGATTTTAATTTAATATGTCAAAACAGTTTTTAAGAAATCGTGCTTAATTTAGATCTTTTTCACAAAACACACTGTGATTGTATGACTTGCGGTGACCAGTAAATTAACGTTCGTACATTTAAAACAGTTGAGTTCATAATCAGCCACATGAAGACTAAACGTTGTGGTTGCTGTTACATTTTAAACATAATCACACAAATAAAAGAGCGTTAATAACCTGTTGTTTATAGTCTTTGGATTTGTTTATATGTATATAGGTAATTTACTTCACTTTACTTATAACGAGTGGTAAATAACACATATATGAGAATTACTTAGTTCATTCAAGCTATAATTTAATACTAAACCAATTCCGGCTGATTTCATTTGTTATATTGAATTTTGTATTATGTAGGAGTTTTCCTTGTATAATAAGATTTAATTAACCATAAGAAGAATGAAAAAATCAATTCCACTATTTTTAAAAATCAAAAATAAGATAACAATTCATTTATTCTATATAAGAACTTTCAAGGAAAGCTTGGACCATATTGCCATTCGAAACGTTGTATTTAGTTCAAATCCATTCGCTGAGATTTTTCAAACATATATTATTCCTATTTAATTTATCTATTCTTTTTTTTAAATTAGTGTCGGTTAAACGTTTTTTTTTTCAGGTAAAATTAAATTCCAATCGAATAATTTTTGAGTTAATAACCCAGATAAATTTAGTAGTATATTGCAACTACAGATAAAGTAACTGGTAATATGTATATTATTTTATTTATTTATTTAAACACATAAATATTGGTACAAAGGGGTACCAGATATATATGCGCCATACAAATCTCGTTTGATTTGTGTGAGGGCTGTGTTACTGCCCAGGTGCTCAAACTGAAGCCGGATATGTATATGTTAGTATACCTATATATATATATATCTTTTTTTCAATATTCAAAACTGATTCAATTATAACAAAATTCAAATGAAACAACTTACTTAACAATGTTGTTATTGTAAATAGATTAAATGGATAAATAGTTATATATAAATAATTCATTTATTCTGTCTAGTTTTTTTAAATAATTCTATCATACAAATTGACTTCCAAACAATATTTTTAGTAATAACATCAATACTACTCAAATAAATTAATAATACATAATTTTAAAAATATTTAACAGAATTCATTTCTTATTACAAATTTCAATTTATATTATATAGAAGATTTTCAAGTGACAAAATGAATGACCAATCAAAAAAATTATTTTTTTTTTCATCTCATAATGATAAAAGAACCAATCAGTTTTGAGATATATTTCTTTTTGAAAAATAAAAAACAAACAAACAAAAAACAAAAAATGATAGCTACTTTATAACAGGCAAATTAGAAAAGATATACAAGTTGTAATGTGAAAATAACCTAGTAACAAAACACAATGAATATATTGTATAGAGTTATTAAAATAATAATATTATGACTAACTACTCATGTGCTATCTTCGTTGCGTATTGTTTCATGTTATGATTGCATATGATTGCACAAGCCTTACTATAGACAAATAAATTGAATATTACACATGAACCAATTTCGTTTTCTTTAAACTAAGTAGATATTCTAGACCTTTTAGAAAGTATTGACTATTAATCCATGATAAAATTTATTGTTGACTAATATGCTTAACTAAATATATGGAGACTATACTGCAGATGTTTGATGCATACTTCAAAAATCACAATTCATTAGTGATCTTTATCACTTCTGCAATAATTATAACCTTTGAAATTTGCTAACAATTGATTTTATACCATCTGGATAACAAAATAAATACGATATATCAAATCAATCAATAGAACTGTAGTATAACTGTCGGCAATTAAAGAAGCAAAAAGATGATTAAGTTAAGCAACAAAGTATATATTCAAGGGGTGGATTTTAATTTCATTGTAAGCAGTACTTACTTACTTACGCCTGTTTCCCCTCATGATGGAGTATAGGCCACTCATCGGCATTTTTCATCGAACTCTGTTCTGGGCAATCCTTTTCAGTTGTTTCTAGCTACTATTCATTCTTTTCATATTTGCTTGCAATTCTTGACGCAGTGTGTTCTTCGGCCTTATCCTTTATCGTTCCTCTTTACAATCCCAAGCTAGGGACTGTCTCGTGACGCAGTTTGATGATTTCTGCTATGTATGTTCTATACACTTCCAGCGTCTTTTCCCAATTTTATCTTCAAATGGAAGTTGGTTTGTTGTCTGCTAAAGTAGATTGTCGCTGATGGTATTCTGCTGTAGCTCTTCTAGAGCTACAGTCGATCCCAAGCCTAGGTAAAGTGGGAGGGTTAGGGATGTAGTCAGCAACTCTATCTCATAGAAAAGCGCCTTGCTAAAAAAAATGCTAACAAAAATAAACAATTTAAACCATTGTGAGCGGTGGTTACCGCTTTTCATGTGCAAACTTCGGGATATTAGTACGTATAAAAAGGTTTTATCCTTTTTGATTTTTGGTGGGGCTAAACTTCTATACACTTGATTAACAGCACCGAATACTTTAAAACGGCTTTTGTTTAACGTTTATTACCAGAGTTTAAATTTCAATACTTAGTTTGACAATCACTTAGTCATTCTGCTGTAATTCACTAACGGACACTAGGAAGTGGTCATGAATGTTCAATTATCAAAACAACCATATATTCTTATGGGATTTTGCATCGTCTCTTATGAAAATTTCAAAAATCACATGAATTGCGTATTACTAAAGTATGTGCACATTTTTTGTTGTTTATCATGAGAAAATTGATCGTTTCAGTTCTATCACAAAACTAAAATTGGCAAACCACAGGGAGAACAAGTTAGGGATTAATGTGTAAATTTTTTTCTTGCTTGACAAATAGGATCTAAAAAGTGAGTGAATTTGAATAGGAAATTTTCTAATTCATACTTATATATAAAGTCATCAAATTATTTTGACAGTGAAGTAATCCTATCGCTTCATATTATTCTAGGATGAAATAAATAAATGAAGAAATGGTTGTATCTTCAGGAAACGTATACTCTATAGTGTAGCGTTAAGCCTTTGGTTGATTTGAGTCTAGTCTGTAAGCACCTTGTGTGCTCAGATAGTGTGACGAACATTATGCGAAAGAATCTGAAAGGAAAACGAACAAGAGAAAAAGTTAGTTGACGACTCAGTAGGCATATAAAATAATGTAAGCAATCGACGACAATAAAAAATCATGGGAGCATGAGATTATGACTACTCGATAATCGAAACAATAAGCTGACAGCGTCAGGTTTCAAATAAGTTGAATGAATTGAGCTTGAAACAACTGTAAAATTACTGTTAACTTATACCAAAGAAACACTTCAATGAAAATGCCCATGTGATGTTAGAATGTGTACGTTTATGTAGTTGAATCAGTGAATTAAATTAATTAAAATTTATGTGACTGATTATTTTCTAATTTATCTTCATTTATCACTGGTAAAAACATAATATATACTGTCGAAACAGTTTACGTCAATTCATATCACCATAGAAGTTATATATGACTAATATTTAGGGACATAACATCGTAAGGAATGAATTAGCCTAAATTGTTATTTGTTTAAAACTTAACGTTGACTTCCCAATTCTAAACTTTCAGCTTCGTAATAATTCCTGGAACTTCTTGATTAACTGAAGTTGATGATTATTTAAAACAAAGGACTAGGAACATTTACTTCTCCATTCTTCAAAATTTTTTTAGTACTTCGAATATTGTGCGATACCAAATATGTATGAAATTTATCTAAAACTCATAATTTCAGGAGATATATATTTTACTAAAAGCTTGTCTAGCCTATAGTAAAGATATATTTAATTACATTGATGATTAGAAAGACTTTTGGATGTCTAAAAGTTTATCGTTTAGTTAACTGTTCTCATTTATAAACCATGTAGCTCTTGACATTTAGAATAACTCAGCATACTCTATTTATTTATATAGTACTTGATTAATTGCTCAACCATAAAGTTTAAATACTATGTGATTTATCTTGTTTCTCGTACATTTTGAATCTTCAAATTCTGTTTTTTTAATAAAATATCCTGAACACAATTTAGAAAGGTATATCTTCATCATCCAATCATGCTAATAGTGACCTCATTTTAGTAAAGTGATTAAACAATAGTGAAACGTGATATTATATTCTGCTTGATCTATCTTCAATCATTTTAAAACTTTAAATTTAATCCGTTTATAACTTAATTTCCTATTTTGAGTGAATTTGATCAAGCGATCTTTATTCATCACCGTAGATGTTACCTGTTTTGAAATAGTACAATTAAAAACTGTTGTTCAACTTCTGAAAGGCCTCATTTATATCTCAGTGGCGTTTTTATAAGATTATCAAATGGTCGTACGAAAGCAGATAAAAGGTTATCTGAAGTCTTGTCTAATACCAGTCACGTTTTCTAATATATATTTAAAATAATAATGATTCTTCTTTGCAATATACATTTTTAAAAAGTAAATGAATATTTGAATAAATTAAGAATAAGTTGATCTGTAGAATGGTCACTCTGTTGAATAAGCAAACAAAAAGAAACATTGGCAACATCTACTAATAAGCCTCGAAACAAGGTTAATTTGAAGCTTAAAGTTAGTAACCACGTGATCTAGTATAAGGTTACACTTTGCTATTGGATGAACACAAATATAAAAGTGTTCTTAAGTTTGTCTTCTTTATAATGTCATCTAATCAACATCGAACTATCATGACTTCTCAAAAGGCATTCACTTAAGAGGAAGTTCAAAAACTAGATATTCGAAAGAGAGGAGTAACATTAAAAATTAGCCAGCTCTATTTTATCATTCAACTTCATTATAAAACTGTTTAAAATATATTTTATGAAACCACTGAAATTGGATTTGCTATTGGCAATTATCATTTAAAAAAAATACAAATCGGTGACTATGAATATTTGCCGAAGTAGAAACAAAAATATTTAAATAAAGTTATATACATCTATCAGTTAAAGAAATATGGTGATGGTATTTCTTATTTTTTTAAGTTGATGTAGTCGCCTTTTCAGGGAGGTGACTCTTGAGGTGACTTAGAACAGCTAAAATATTTTGAAACAACAAAATAATAAAGGCTTTTTGAAGAAAAAGTACTTCAGGATTTTTTTAGAAAAAGAAGACCATAGTCCATTCATATTAACAAATAAACTCCAAAAGTTTGAATAACAAAAAGAGATCCAGATCAAATATTCACTATCTGTGAAGTCCGATCATAACAATATCATCTTGTTTCTTCTAAATATGATTCTGTTTACTACACGTTGTTTCAGCACACGTGTGAAAAAGAGGTAATATTGTCGTAAAAGTCATTTAATTTAGATATTCATTTGTATTCTGGACTTGAACAATTTTAATGCGCTAAAATTACCTTCAATGTTTTAATTATTCAATGTATGTTGCATAAAGTGTAAATGCTTTTATTTCAAGCGTTCACAGTTGTCTCAAACTAGTTTCTATGTATAAGTCATTTCAGTTCATCTCAGAGTATCTGATGTAAAATACAATTAAGATAAAAGCTAAGACTTGAGATAAAATCTCTTTGTAAAATCACGTCAAACAAATGGGAAAATGGTCCGAAAGACTGCATACAACTTATGTTTTCAATAGTGAAGGCATTGATGATGAAATCAATTTCTAACAGCAACTGTTTTGAAAATGTTAGGATCATGAATCGATTGATCGTAGACCATCTTCGAAAACCTGGAAACATTGTATGGCCGTTTCATTCCATTATAGAACTCCTCAACAGTGCGCGTCCACGATCCCGCCTGCGAGATTCGAACTCATGACCTATGAACTCGTGCGCGAACGCTTGACCTCTAGACCACTGATCGGGCATCCAACAGTGTTAATATCTAACCTCAACTAATCCACGAAATTGCGCGACTATCTTCCATTGTACCGAGGCAGATATTCATTAAATATACTGTATTTTGCAATGAAGAATTTGATTTAAAATTTTTACATCCTGTAGGACTGCTGGTAGATCGTTTCACAATTCTCAGATATCATTTTGAGATGACTTATTATATTATGAGAAGATTTTCCAATATTAAATAGCTTTACAATGGATAAAACCTAAATGGTAAATACATTTATGTATTAGTATAAATGATATTTCGTTTTTTATTCGAACTGAAGCATTTCATAATGTGTGAATAATCTAATATAATCGTTTAATTTAGTGTTATTTTAGGATTATTTTTAGTTTTTTTCCCTGAAGATATTTTCACAAATAAGGAATATCCTGGAGTTCTGGTGAGAAGCAGTAACCAGTGAAGTTCAACCAGGTCTGTTGTGATATATCAACTCACTGAAGACATTAGTGAATGGTTGCTCGATTTCGTGCATTGGTTGAAGTTAGATATTAACACCGTTGTATGACTACCGGCTCAGTGGTCTATCGGTTAGGTCCTCGCTCGCGAGACTGATAGATCCTGGGTTCGAATCTTGCGAGTGCGGGATCATGGATGCGCACTGTTCAGGAATCCTACAATAGGACGAAACAACCGTCCAGTGCTTCCAGGTTTTCCACGGTGGTCTAGCTTCAATTAACTCATGATCTCAACTTTATGAAATTAATAAAATCTCCACAAAAACCCCTTCTGATAATATTGTTTTTTTTTACATTTGTAACATTCATAGTTTGTCAGAAACACAGATATTTGTGATATTCAATACACTACTTCCATAACTCTATTCTTGTTGTAAGTACCATAGTTTACTAGATTTACTAAGATTCAGTTCTACTTTGCCAACTTACTTGTCAAAGATTGATCTTTATCAACATTATAAGAGAGCTGAATGAATTTCGGTTTCTTTTTATTCATCTATAGTACGAATTGCAAAATGTACATAAGATTTCTTATTTACATTTTTGAGTTTTTAGAAAAGTTATAAACAGATAATAAATTCATGCAACACTGACCGTACTACCAAGTATTTGTGAAACATTTTTATGTCTTTTCTTAGTACCATATCGATATACAAATATAGCATTATATATGTTGAGTAAATGGGATTCGGTGTAGTACTAATTTGTAATACCAGGTTTATTCCTAATCTGGCGTACAGTTCGTATTATGTTTCTAAACGATCACAGTTTTAAATGTATATTACACTAGATATGATAAGATTTAATTTCAAACTCTTACCATTCGTGAACAAACACATAAAAATGATAATGCTTGAAAATTATTCCTATTTTGATAAGAATACGTCTTATATTTTAGTAACACAGTACAAAAGCTGTATGTACTATGGCCAAATTAGCCATATCATTCAAATGTTCATACATGATCTCATACTGTTGTTTAATCACTTCACACAAAATCTTTTCTAAAAAAAAACAGATAAAATATTCGGTTTTCATGATTTTATCATATGTGGTAGCAGATTGTTTGATGTTGTTTACTATGATTATCATTGTTTTATTTGATAGATAAAGTATTCCTCCAAATACTTACTTACTTACTTACACCTGTTACTCCCAATGGAGCATAGGCCGCCGACCAGCTTACTCCAACCCACTCTGTCCTGGGCTTCCTTTTCTAGTTCTATCCAGTTCTTGTTCATTCTTCTCATGTCTGTCTCAGTTTCTCGGCGTAATGTGTTCTTTGGTCTTCCTCTTCTCCTTTGACCTTCAGGATTCCATGTGAGGGCTTGTCTTGTGACGCAATTAGCTGATTTCCTCAAGGTGTGTCCAATCCACTTCCAGCGCTTCTTCCTGATTTCCTCCTCCGCTGGAATCTGGTTTGTTGTCTCCCACAGTAAATTGTTGCTGATAGTGTCTGGCCATCAGATCCGAAGTATCTTGCGTAGACAGCTGTTGATAAACACTTGTATCTTCTGGATAATGGCTTTCGTAGTTCTCCACGTCTCCGCCCCATACAATAGAACTGTCTTGACATTTGTATTGAAAATTCTAACCTTGGTGTTGGTTGACAATTGTTTTGAGCTCCAGATGTTTTTCAGTTGTAAGTATGCTGCTCTTGCTTTGCCGATCCTCGCCCTCACATCTGCATCTGATCCACCGTGTTCATCAACGATGCTGCCCAGATACGTAAAGGTTTCCACATCCTCCAAAGCTTCTCCGTCAAGTGTAATTTGATTGGTGCATATTGTATTGTATCGGAGAGTTTTGCTTTTCTCTTTGTTTATATTGAGACCTACTGCTGCTGAGGCTGCTGCTACACTGGTCGTTTTCTCCTGCATTTGTTGTTGCGTTTGTGATAGAAGAGCCAGATCATGCGCGAAGTCTAAATCGTCAAGCTACATCCTGCCTGTCCACTGTATCCCGTGATTTCCTCCAGATGTTGACGTCTTCATGATCCAGTCGATCACCAGAAGAAAGAGAAAGGGTGAGAGTAAGCAACCTTGCCTAACACCGGTCTTTACTTCAAACGAGTCGGTGAGTTGTCCTCCGTGGACGATTTGGCAGTTTAGTCCATCATAGGAGTTCCGTATGATATTGACTATCTTCTCAGGCACGCCGTAGTGTCGAAGAAGCCTCCATAGTGTCGTCCTGTCCACGCTATCAAATGCCTTCTCGTAGTCGATGAATTTGATGTACAGTGATGAATTCCATTCGATTGATTGTTCTACAATGATACGTAGAGTTGCGATTTGATCTGTGCACGATCTATCCTAACGAAATCGAGCTTGTTAATCTCGAAGTTGGGCGTCCACGGAATCCTTCATCCTGTTTAACAATACTCGGTCGAAGACTTTTCCTGGTATTGAGAGAAGAGTGATGCCTCTGTAGTTGTCGCACTTGCTGAGATCGCCTTTCTTTGGTATCTTGATCAGAAGTCCTTTTTTCCAGTCTATTGGTACTTGTTCTTCATACCAAATCTTACTGAAGAGGATATGGAGTATCTTGGCAGTTGCTGTTACATTTGCTTTCAGTGCCTCTGCCGGGATGTTGTCTGGTCTCGCTGCTTTGCCGATCTTGACTTGTTTAATGGCCATGCTGATCTCCTCAATTGTTGGTGGGCCAACATCGATTGGGAGGTCTGTGGGTGCTGCTTCGATTTTAGGTGGGTTCAGTGGAGCTGGTCGATTCAAGAGTTCCTTGAAGTGTTTTACCTACCTGTTTCGTTGTTCTTCAATGTCGGTGATTACTTTGCTTTCCTTGCTTTTCACTGGTCTTTCTGGCTTACAGTAATTTCCAGCAAGTTTCTTTGTCGTATCATACAGTTGTCTCATGTTTCCCTCTCTTGCAGCCTTTTCCGCTGTCATTGCTAAATCTTCCACATATTTACGTTTGTCGGTTCTGATGGTTCTCTTCACTTGCTTGTTTGCCTCTGTGCATTCGGCTTGTGCCTTTGCTTTTTCTGCTCTTGTTCAGCTGATATTGATTACTGCCTTCTTGTTCCTCCTTTTTTCAATTTTATCCAGTGTACCAACAGTGATCCATTCCTTGTGATGGTGCTTCTTTTGGCCCAGAACCTCCTGACATGTTGAAACGATTGCCTCCTTGATACCTTTCCAGTTGCTCTCCATGGTAGTCCCCTCTCCATTGAGTAGATCATGAAAGGCCTGGAACCTGTTGCTGAGGGCTATGTTGAATTTGTTGAGTTTGTCAGCATCTCGAAGAAAGGCCGTATTAAACATTTGTGATGTTGTCCGCACCGTTGTCCACTGCTTCTTAAGTTTTAGTTTCATCTTGGCGACCGGCAAATGATGATCGGATGCTATATCAGCTCCTCTTCTGGTTCTCATATCCTCCATCGTCCTCCTGAACATTATGTTGATGCAGATATGGTCGATTTGATTCTGTGTAGTTTGATCCGGTAAAATCCAAGTGGCTTTGTGTATGTTTTTGAGTGGGAATATGGTGCCATTTATGACCAGTTTATTGAAGGCACATAGGTTTGCAAATCTCTTACCGTTTTCGTTCCTTTCTCCCAGTCCATGTCGTCCCATGACGTCTTCGTATCCAGTGTTGTCCATTCCAACCTTAGCATTGAGATCTCCCATCAGAATTGTCAGGTCCTTGGTTGGGCACTTCTTGAAGATCGACTGCAGTCTATCATAGAATTGGTCTTTAACGTCTTCATCATAGTCATTGGTAGGCGCACAGCATTGGATGACGTTCATTGTAATGCCCTCTCTCTTTGTTTTGAAGGAGGCTTTGATGATCCTTGGTCCATGAGATTCCCATCCAATAAGTGCATTTTGTGCTTTTCTGGACAGCATCAATGCAACTCCTTGTGTATGTGGGGCATTTTCTTCTTCATGACCGGAGTATAACAGAAGTTCTCCTGAAGACAGTCGTTGTTGTCCAACCTGCGTCCAATGTGTTTCGCTGATTCCAAGCACCTCCAGGTTGTATTTTCTCATTTCTGCAGCAATTTGGAAAACTCTTCCGGTCTCCCGCATTGTTCGGACATTCCATGTACCTATAAAGAGTGTTGCTCTGGTTGTAAGAAGGTGCATCGGCCTCATGACTTCCGAATGAACTCGGCTTTCATCATGAGACGTCATAATTATTCCTTCTACTCCCAGGGCAGAGTCTGAAAGGTTTGAATGATTTTTTCTGGTTAGCGTTTTTTTAGCGAGTTGATTTTCTACGGGATGGGGTCGCTAACCCCATGCCCAACCCTCCTCCTTTACCCGGGCTTGGGACCGGCAGTAACCCCCAGAGGAGCTACAGACGGAGTTATTCCTCCAAATATCTGTAATTTATTTATTCTCTTGAATACATTTGTTATAACCTTTTGGTTTTTCAAACCCTTCAACATATGATGTGGTTATACAAATATCTATAAAATTACATTTTTAGTGATATTACTAATCAGCAGATAATAATCACGCTGGTTGATAACTAAATCATTGCCAGATTTGTATGTAATGTTTGAAGTCCTGATCGGATCCGGTGGATCAGTTGTAATATCCTCATAGTCTAAATGACTCGACAGTGGGATCACTAATTTAAATTTCTAGAGATAGACGAACCTTGGTAGGAACAAACACTAGTCGTGTGATTCAAACCCGCGCTAACTAAGAAGTTCATTTTAACCCAAACGGCTCAAAAGTAATGATTTGACAATGTGTTTTGGGTCAGACTCCCATGGGAAGTATTAGCTTTCTCGAGATTCCATATACGCCTCAGATGTATTTACTAACTAGGAAGCGATGCTGGTTTATGGATTCCTACAGATAATCTTCAACTACCGTTTAAACAAACAAAAATGTTGTCTTCGATGACTAGTGCAGTTGTGATTACAAAGTGATTTGATTATCTCTATTGCAGTTGTCGGATGTTAATTTCATTTACAACACTAGAACATCTTGTTAACCCAAGTTTTACAATCTATCAATTTATTTTGATTCTCATATTGACTTTTGAACGTTTTAAAAATAGTCAACTAGTATTACATCAATCAAATTATTAAAATGTGGCAACACAAGTAAATGAAAAGACTAAAATTCACGAGCAAGTAATGATATATATTGTTTTCTCTAAGCACCTGAAAGAAATATCGGTGGCAAAGCTGTAATTTAATGAAAAAATACGTGAAAATTGATCGAATTCGATTTTACCTCGTTCTTCTATGTTGTTTCATACATCATCAAATGAATTTTATGCTCCTTTCATTCCAATAAACTAGTAAGGCAATAAACTAATACTTATATTCTGATAAAAAGGGCGATAACTAAATGAGTAAATAATTTAATCAAAAAATTTATTGTCACGAGACAATTTACTGTATTCCGTATTACAGTCACTAACTTCGAATACAATACACATCTCACCACCGTATGAATTTAATTTATCTATATAACGTGATAAAAGAGCCTTATTAACTTGTAATGCATTTAACAATGTTTTTTCTATCTATCCAGTTGTTGAAAGCGTTAGTCAATTGAAGCTAGACCATCATGGAAAACCTGGAAGCACTGGACGGCCGTTTCGTCCTATTATGGGATTCCTCAACAGTGTGCACTGAGACATTAACACCGTTGGATGACGACCGGCTCAGTGGTCTATCGGTTAAAAGCTCTGGCTCGAGACTGCTAGGTCCTGGATTCGAATCTCGCGAGTTCGGGATCGTGGATACGCACTGTTGAGGAGTCGCACAATAAGACGGAACGGCCATTCAGTGCTTCCACGTTTTGCATGGTGGTCTAGCTTCAATTAACTCACGCTTTCAACTATGAAAATACTAAATCTCCACAAAACCCCTTCTAATAGTTAATATCCAATTGTTGACAACAGAGTTCTCTTAAGATCAAAACTTTTAATGAATGATAAATTTATTACGAAAAGAAATTATGCCATAACTACAGGTTAAACCTTGAGGAAGCAACTAATTATCTGTTGTTGACTTAACAGACATGTTATGTAAATTATCAAACTTCATTCAAAATATTCAAATGCTTTTCTCCAAAATATTCAAAATTTAAGGAAGGTAAGTATGTAGTGGACACAACTATTCGTCTAGTTTCAAAGAATCTTTGCTACTCTCTATATAGACTAGAAAACTGATAAATACACTGTGATGCAGAATAAGAAGTAGATATTTCATGATCAAATTTCGAACGTGAAAAAGTTAAGCGAGAAGTGTGATAAGATAACAAAGACTTTCAAAGATGATTTCTATTGCATCGAGAAAGCAAGAAACTTTTATTCAAACCCTTTGATTTGTTCAAAGCAAAAGTGGAAGTTAAATAGTTGTGAATCAGAATAATCAATCACACATTCATTTCAAAAATACTATTCTCTACAATAATTCAATTATTAGATAACCTATCGAAATTAAAATGACGAAATGAGAGAAGTACATTAAAATTAACACAGTAAAGTAAAGTAAATACATGCTATACATTGCCTCTAAACAGTAAAATATACTTTTATTTTTTTCAATATCTTCACACTTTTGAGCAATAATAGGTTGAAGTTCAAAATAACGTCACTGACTGTATGATGGTCACTATTAAACCCATGAACACGTTATAAGATCATAAAATTCCTTCTGTTACCATGTGACAAACTGCCTAGGATTACTGACTAACGTAACGAAGTTTCATAACAAGAAGGCAATCCTTTAAGTTTTCATCATGGTGGTAATTTAAGGCTGTACTAGAACACCAGTACTCTCACAGATAATCAATTTCTTAGTCATTTCCACAACATGTCTTATCAGTTGAAAATGCTTAAAAAAATAAACGTATTTATCGATTGTATCAGAGCGTATAAACTACTTATGTAAACACATTTCTGATTTGAGAATAAATCTCAAAATAGTGTGAAAATAGTAAAACATAATTCTAACATGCTGGATATGCATAATGATATTTGAATTAGGCCACCAAAGAAACAATCAAGTGATTTCAAATTTTTGAATTTTAAAGAGGACTTGGCAAGACTATAATTTATGGACGAACCAACCAGATATAAGATAAAGGGTTTTGGATTCCGGTGCAAAATTCATACTTTCACTTGGTTAATTAGAGTTTTAGGATCTTAGTTGATGCCAGGTTATTATGAAAACCCTAAATCTAATTACGAACCCTAACCATCAAGCGTAAATCATAATTCTTATTACTCACAGAAGTTTATAACCCTCATTTAGTCCTAGTCAGTAGGTAAACACTCTCAAGGTCACTTTAGCATCGCTCAAAGGTCGTCAATAAATTATGGTCTCGTCGAGGACTCTTTTCTAAAATGGCATCATACAAAATGTAAAATTGCAGTATTGAAAAATAGTTGTTATTGTATGTAAAATATTAAACTTTTAATCTCCCAACAATAATAAACATTTCACGGTTGAATTTAAGCATTATCAGTTGGACATGCAAGTCTTCCGCACAGAATGGCAATTAGAAACATTGGTGACAAAATTCGTTAATCTAACGTCTCTCATTGTCTAGTAGAAAACTGTGCTAACATCTTCTAAAGGACATCACTAAAATATAAAAATTTACTTCGAGACTTATTAGCCTTTCTCATGAAACCATTGCGAATTCGAATCCCTTTCTGAGGTATAGTGTCTGGAGGTTGTCAAGAAACGTCCTGGTACTAAGTTGCATGCCAACTGACCCCAGTCGAAAATGTTTACTTTTAATCTTGATGGAACTGACGTTTCTTATAGGATTTGAACCAGCTCCATTCAAATTTACTCATCAACACAGAATTTAACTAACATGCCAATGTTGATTCTTCAATGATCTTTCGATACAAATTTTGTTATTTCCGAATCAATCAAACTGTCTTTTCTCCCATTAATCTGTTATGTCAAAATAACTTGGTTACCTAAATTATCAGTGATATTTTTTTGGACAAAGTAGAATACGATAATAGCTGAAGACATGGATACTAATCAAAGAAAAATGTAATGAAATATTCTAATCAGTCACTTCCCAGTGAGTAAATTAAAACACCCCTACATTTGTTAACATGTGAGTAGGTGACAAAACCATTCGATGTTTCCTTTTGAATAACGATTTCTAACAAGTATAATAAAAACAGGATAAGGACTAACAACAACATACATTCGCAAAGCATTAACACAGTTTTTTTTTAAGAATCAATTTTTGAAGAAAAAGATATTTAATTTAGAAGAAATAATATTCGTTTTTGAGCAGACATATTGATTGATTAGTAAGGTAGAATATATTGACTTCAGATTTGTTATATTAGATAGTATTATGAAAATTACAGTCTAGATTTGTTTGTTCTTCGAAATAATAAGTCTAAGTGTCTTATCAAGTTACCTTTTGCCTTAAAGAATAAATCTAAAGATTACCGATTTATTTGATTTATTTATTGAAAACATAAGACTACACTAATCCCATTAATTTCCACCGATATCAATCATTAGTTTAAAAAAGAAATAATAATAATTGTCAAAATAAGCTTTCATATAGGATTGGTGTAAGACTAACGGAGTAGGACAATAAAGTGAAAAATACTTTGATCCTTTCCCTATACATGGTATATTATATATATATATATATATATATATATATATATACCATTAATAGCTCTATTTCTAAACATCACATTAACTTATTCATCAAGTCTTTTTGAATAGCTATACAATATATGACTTCCCTTCATGATGATTGGGTTGAAATCCTTTATAGAAGTCATTAGTTTACTAATTAAAACCATAAGTCATTTTCATAAAAGGATATTTTAAATTCACTGTAATTATTTATCCAGAAAGATTCAATACCTGAGGTCTTTAGTGTAAACAAAATGAAACATTTATCAAGGTTACCATTGATAATGTAATAATATTAAAAAAAACCTATTATTGGATATAATTCTGTTTTTATTAAAAAAAAAGAAAAATGATTTGCTAGAAAACAAAGATTAACAAAATGTCAAATTTCAGAGGTATTGTAGTGAATGAGAATACAAGCGGGGACAATCGAATGTACTTGGTCACAAAACTATAAAACATCTTAGTAAAATCTGAGAACCATACAGTAAGTACGTCATTTGTAAACTATCCATCAATCGTATCAGATTTCATTGTTCGTTCTTTTCAACACCAATCATTCTCTGTTCTTGTTTTCTTTCCTTCAAACTTCTTAACCTTGGGCCACCAGGCATTTCACTTTCGATTGATGATACATGCTAATTATATCTATTGACATCCTTATCACACACCATAGTATTACTAATTTGTGGAGGTAATAATTGCATTAAAATGAAACTACAACATTATCTATAGAAATTAGTTTAAATGTTACTTATCGGATAAGTATTCATAGGTTATTGATAGAATAAGAGTATTTAGATTTATTATATGTATCATATTCTTTTTGATGAAGTTTTGTTCTCTGAGCGGGATGGCTTGGTCACAGCATGTGGAGAAATTCGAAAATTTCACTTCTACCTGAAGTTTGTGTTGATGATGTTGCTCAAAAGAACGATGAAAGAGCTACGACCAAGCCATCCAGCTCAAAGAACAAAACTTCATTAAAATCATCCACCTGAGCTACAAATCTTCTCCTCTATTTTAATATCATATTCTTTGATATTATTTCGAAATAAAAGAAATTTAATTTATCAAAAAAAGGTGAATATAATTAAAAATATATCTTTGCTAAATGTATAAATTTTTTAGCACTACATGGCCTTCACTTTATTATTCATAAACTATTTCACAAATAAGAATGGTAAGTTTTGGTTTCTGATACATAAATGCTTCCGAATTGACCGGTGTTATAGATTACTTCATTGCTGAAACCACTGACCCTGGGTCCTATACTACATTTTTTACATGATTAGTAGCCCATACGTATTAGTCAACTCCCTGAATAGGAAAATCGAAACACTAGATTAATAGTTATTACCCACATGATTATTTATGTAAACTCGCATGATAAGTTACATAAGATGAATCAAGACAAAAACTGTAGGAAAACCATGAGAATTCATTTGGAACTCTGTACGTCACTAAATGAAATATAGGATCTCTGAAGTAAAAAAACGTTCAAATTTCATCGTCATCTCAGAATGTGTTTTTGACGTTTTCGAAGTTATTAGTTTAGTAACTTTGAGGATACGTGAAGTCCTTCTACCTTTCTTTTCCTGAAAAATAGTAAATTCAATCGCAATTCTCCTCAAAATATTACAAATGACAACAAAATGTGGGTGATCCTCAGTATTTTATAGCAGTTCTAACAATTTACTTTGCTGAGGAACTATGTACTGAGATTCAAGACATTTATTCAAATGACTTACCAAACAATTCTCAATTTAAACAGAACGAGAAGTATCAAATCTAAGGAATTTGGGTACGTTTCTTGATATTAAAAAAACTAACAAACTATTTAAATGAAAAAAGGCGAATGTTGTTCAAGTCTATGTTGAGTGACAGTGTTAAATAACAAAGCATACTTGTTTATAAATAACAAAACATACTAGCAAAACAATGTATTATGTTAACGCTTGAACCGAATTAAACAATAATGACTTAAAATTTTATTTTAAATCAACGAGACCTAAGTTAGTAGGCTCTTGTATACACTGCAATGGTCAGTTTTTGTACAACAAAAGTTTTGTTTTAGCCTACTTAAGTTTATAAATGAAAATAACACAGATGACGTTAAATAAAAACAGGAAAATCAAAAAGACTGCCCGGTAAGTTTCTAAGATTTTCACATCAATTTTTCGTACATTATTCTTAAGGAATCCACAAATGGTATCCAGCTACGGTTCCAATTACCAACCCGTAAAAACAAGTAGGTAGTTGATCAGTATTTTATTCAAAGTTTATGAAACTAATCAGTGAATCAGAGCGCTTATCAGATAGCTAATGTGATCATTCCAACTAACTCCACTAGTAAAATATAAAATCATACAAAGGTTAACTAACTCAAGGATATCATTAATATTATTATTTTTTACATAAATAATAAATTGTTCATTTTCGCTACTTCTTTAGAGTTTCTTACCATAAAACTCTGCTGTATTTTTGCGTGACAATATGTCATACAGTCAACTGAAATGTTAAATTCAATGTCTTTCACGAGTCCTTGTATGCTTATTTTGTCTTGTATATCACTGAATAGTTAGTGGTAATAAACACAATTGACTTCAATAAGTGAGTTGTCTTTTGATATCAATTTGCTTTAAAACATTACACTAATATTCCTATTTTTCTGAATAATTTTCATGTGTTCATATTTAAAGTCGACCTAAACAATCAACCAAAACCATCAGTCCACAGAATAATTTATCTTCGATAGTTACTCACGTGTAAATTGAGATTACATAAATCACTCAAAATTATGCTGATTCCTGGTTATTTGGTCATAGAAATTATTTCACTTTTATATCACCCTATGATCATAGCTTAATTATTGAAAATTAGATGACACTTGCTAGCTATTTCGTCTTTTATTCTGGAATTCTAAGTTCTCGTAGAGGTATTTTGGTTTTCCCGTTACTTTTAGATTAGAACTACTGAATAACAACATACGTTTCCAACTTCAGTTAAATAACGACATAGTACGTTAGTAATCTGATGTCATCGGTGATGCATAACTTACATTCAAAAATGTCACGTTTCAAGGTGAATGGGACCACATAGATTGTAGATGAATTGAGTGAAAGATACTCCGCAAACATTCTGAACAAAACTCCATGAGAAATTGCATATTAAAGCAACAATTTGAACATGCTTTTTGAATAGACTCTACAAAGATTATAACTGAGAATACAATAATTAGTTTTGGATGAATATTCTGAGCGAAAAGAAAATGACCTATTATTAAGTTGTATTTTAACGGTTAACCAATGCCAGACTGAAAATTCCGCATAAAAATATTTTAAAAAATAAGATTTAATTTATGCAAAGTTGTTTGAAAACGTAAGTTGAGCATAAGAAATAGTGATAATTTAACTGAAGACTCCATCTAGATACTGTGTGAATTATCTTATTACATTTTCATAATCTAAAAGTTAATTTCACACTGTGATTACGATTATTTTGTAGTAGCAACTGACTTGAAATAATTTTTTTAGAATATAAGCAAAGATGGATAGTGACTAGCAGTGGAATACAGGACGCGTGTCTCGTCCTGTTTAGGATTCGTCAGCTTTATGTACCTGCATCTCAGAGTTGATGTTCACTTTGGGACTCCACCCCAGTACTTTTCACTTCAAATACCATCGCGTTATACACTCAGCTATTAAGTCCTGATAGAATGATATTTATTCGTCATTTAAAAACTGTCCTTGAAATAGTCAAAATCTATGAAAACTAAAAAAAATTCAATTCAATTTTCATTGTTCAATAAGAAAATATAATAATAATAAAATTGCAAAGTTTGTTTATTCTTTACTGAAATCATAAAATGTAACCAAACATTCCCTTGTGTATAGATGATTTCCATCAAAAAAAAGAAGAAAATCTTAATCAACATAATCATATTCTTGATTTTTTTGTTGATATCATTTCTATTTCACATAATCCATAAGATATACCTATACAACACATGGAATGTGTCTTTGAGAAAAGCAACAAACATTTATTGACATAAACAAACACAAAAATATACTCATAATATTTAATCCTAAGAGTACGTAAATAGACACCTAATCCTATTACATTGAGAAGAGTGTTATGTACACTAAAGTTATCTGAAATGATAAATACTTATATATATACACATATATATATAACTAACTATTTTAGTTCCCTTTCTGTTTACTTAACTCTTTCATGAACATACCCTCAATAAAATTTAATTATTTTCGATCGACTAACCACTTGTCTTTTCTTATTTTCTAATTCATTAATCTATATAGAAGACAACTTATTTTACAATTGTGATAAATAAATTATTGAATTCCAAATAGATTGTTATTCATTTATGAGATTTATATATATACAAGTATTTATCATAGTTTTAGTTTATTTTTATTATTAGAGTTAGGATGATTTAAGTGACAAACTACATATTGACTATGTGGAGAAAAAATAAGGATACAGTATTCTGATATTTGTGTGCTTATCAATACATACTTGTATTCAATATTGAACTTATGTAGTTTTACTTAGAAATTCTCATTTACAAGTTAAATTCATTTAAAACTTAATGTATTCCCAGATCTTAATTTACAGTTCAGTATTTCAAGAGGGGTAAGTGATTCTCAAGAAATTAGAGATTTAAATATTAGGCTGACAAACTCCACTTTACAATATAGGATAATGTTGCGAAATTTATTCTGTAAAATATAAGAACTGTTCAAAATTGCATATTTTACTGGTCACTATTGGAACGGAGATTCGAGTGATCTGTCGCTTTACTTAGAAATTCTCATTTAGAAGTTAAATTCATTTATTTGCTACAATTAATCAACAGTACTGAAAATGAATAATGAATATGATAATAAAGGCAAAAAATACATCACATACTTCTTTTCTCTTGCCTCTGGTAATTTTATAATGATCAGTATATGGATTATAAAGACTGTCGAGTTTTTGATTGAAATCATGAGTGGATTAATATAATGCCACTATAGGGAACCTGGAAGCATTTTACGACTGTTTCGTCTGAGTATGAGATTTCTCAGTAGTGTGCATCCAGATACGGTTGAATTTCACTGATCTTAACCAAAAACGTAACAATCTCCATCACCATATATTGATAATTATCATATACCCACAAGTGGCTAGCTTCAAGATGGATTTCTTGAGATTCTAATGAGAAGCCGTGATCAGTGGAGTTCAGCCGTATCTGATGCGAAATAGTTACTCACTGAAGATTATAGTGGACGGCGACGCAATACCGTGGATTGGTTGGAGTTAGACATTTACACTTATGGGTGCTGGATCAGTGGTTTAGAGGTTAAACGTTTGCACGCGAAACCCAATGTCCTGATTTTGAATCCTTCTTGAAGGATCATGGATGCAAACTGCTGAGAAATCTCATACTCAGACGAAACAGTCGTAAAATGCTTCCAGGTTCCCTATAGTGGCATTATATTAATCCACTCATGATTTCAATCAAAAACTCGACAGTCTTTATAATCCATATACTGATCATTATAAAATTACCAGAGGCAAGAGAAAAGAATTATGTGATGTATTTTTTGCCTTTATTATCATATTCATTATTCATTTTCAGTACTGTTGATTAATTGTAGCAAATAAATGAATTTAACTTCTAAATGAGAATTTCTAAGTAAAGCGACAGAACACTCGAATCTCCGTTCCAATAGTGACCAGTAAAATATGCAATTTTGAACAGTTCTTATATTTTACAGAATAAATTTCGCAACATTATCCTATATTGTAAAGTGGAGTTTGTCAGCCTAATATTTAAATCTCTAATTTCTTGAGAATCACTTACCCCTCTTGAAATACTGAACTGTAAATTAAGATCTGGGAATACATTAAGTTTTAAAGTATTCGTCAATTATCCCTGATTCTTTGAATGAAGAACGGTGAAAAAATAAATGAATTGATGAAAATCAATTATAATGACATTAGGACCGATGTTACTTAATTTAAATGTCAGAAAAATAATTCACTATCTACAAATTACATTTCATTCAAAACAGCCTTAAATACCGGCACATCTTGATATAATTTATTCTCTAGCCCAGTTTGCAGAAGAGCTTAAATGTATACAATAATATAAGTGGATAAATCAGTCAAAAGAGATCTTTCAAGTTAAAACTTCAATACACATAAAAGAAACTAACACATTGAGACACGGAACTCATGTTGAATATTATATGCTAAAAGACTCTTATCATTATAAAATTCATTGTTTTTTGTCAAATTACAGTCATATTGAGGTATGGTCTACTTATATTCATATAGTAGTAAATGGTGATGGTCAGACATAGAATGTATTTTGGCAGTAGGTCGATGAGGAACGAACAGAAATTAAGCGCGATCGGTACGAAAATGCATGAACAATGAAATCAGAGAAGACGGACTGCTATTTACGGAAGGAACAGTGAAGATTGAGACAATTGATTGTTATTTTGTAAATTAACTGTTCACTGTATGGTTATCAGAATTCAGTGAGATAGTCTGTAATTTTGTGCTTAAATACATTCTATTATCCCCACTCGTGTTCTTGTTCACTACAATATGACTATAAAACTTACTTCCAGTGGATAAAGAAAAAGATGGTGAAGTAGTTTTAGGATAAATGAATTTTTATGAGGTGTTCATTATTCAAAAGTAAGTTTTTACATGCATATTCACATTAACGCAAATTTATATATATCCTTGTTTCAATGTGTTTAACTGGGTGGTCATATTACAACATAAAATAATAATAAGCTTGAATTCAATTGTTTTATAACTTAATGATAGTCATGACAGTGAAAAACATTTTGTTCCAATTTGAAGAACAATTCAGCATTTGAAAAGAAACAATTTGCAATGTGCCTCAGTAATATATCATACAAATTAGATTAGTTCACCTGTTTTTTTTCTAAAATCTATAAACAAGTTTGATATTATAACTATGCTTAGTCACGGTTTATTACATTTCTTCATCCATATTACTACTACTACTAATACTACTACTACTACCACTATCATTACTACTACTACTACTACTACTAACACCCTTAGCGTTATCGGTGCTACAATCAGCATTAATATTACTGCCTTCATCACTAAGACTTTTTCATTATACATATAACTGGGGCTATATGTTTTTAATTAACGAAAATCACAGTTAATTAAATTATTGGAGAAAAAAATTGATTTTTAACACGTTATAAATACATCTTATTATTATCATTTCACAAAATTCTTACGTTTTAATGAGAAATAAGAAAATTTCAAAATTAAAACTTTCATAAAAAGGAATTCATTTATGATTGAATAAAAATGAATATTATAATAAGTTATAGCGATTGTTTTATTTTACATTTTTCAATTATCCAAATGGGACGAAACGGCCGTCCAGTGCTTCCAGGTTATCCATAGTGGCCTTACTTCAATTGACTCATAATTTCAACTATGTAAGATCAATTTTTATAATAAAAATGATTTTCGCTACACTTTAATATTTTGTATGAGAATAAATTAGAAAGATTCTCATTAAATCTTCATAATACTGGACCATCGTATGGTAAAACTTTAAATTGGATAGCCTTAGATAGTTTTTGTGAATTCACAACCACTCTGTAAACGTATAGTTAAGCTATTTTCTTTGAAATCCTAGCTGCTGAATACCCTAGTTCTTTTGTGTTTAACACCTTGATAAACCCAAATGCACAGACTGCATTCTAAATGAGTTACATCTAAATTCAATTATCAGATCGAGGTACCCACCTGCCCGTTACTTTCAAAAGAATAGAATTTCATTTATATTCAGTCAATCGATTTACCAGGTTTTTTTAACATCGGGCTAAAATCTGTAGAGCTTTTAAAGATGGTAATGTAGGTAACTATAGTGCAGAGTCAATGAAATATCACTGAATCCTAGCCAAATTATCCGGCAGTTGGGTCACTAAATATCGAACAGATCATCTATCATTATCAAGGTCAAGGACAATCAGCGCGCATCGGCTAATCACACGCCATGCGGTAGTGGTTCTACTTTCGTTTGTATCTACTTTAACTAAAACACTCCTGTAATAACGTCCTTTGTGTTGTACAGTCTTCAGAGCATCCCTGATCTCTTGATACGTCTATGGGGCAATCCACGTAAGGTGCTGGTCGCGAGGTGTGACTTCGAATTTATCTTGTTCGTTACACCATTCCCGTCTTACTCGAATAAGCCTCTAATCATTCGACATAAATCATCAACGTTGATGGTCTACATTGGTGAGCCCAACGTGATCTGGTGCGGATGCATGACCGAACACCTTTAGCTAAACAAGTCCGCTTAAACTAATGTGGTCAGCATCCAATGTCGAACACTTAAAAAGCTATTGATTTTGGGGAATTATTTACAGCTACATATCAGTGAAGTAGTGATGACCCTAAAACGTGGCCAGTCAGAAGTTTAAATCCAATGAGTTTGTCGTTGGTAAATACTCTTCTGATAGTTTGCTATGTTTAGCAGCGTCTGGTCGTCTTTCCTTACTATAAAGAGCCAGGAAATACAATATAATAATCATAAAGTAAAATACAATCTAAAATCTCCGTTCTTTATAGACTTCATCGTTCTTTTCCAGCCGTCCTGGAAAAGAAAAAAAATAGAACGTGTGAGTGCATGTCGAAATACACTCGTACTTGCGTACGGACACAAGGTGAGCAGAAAAAAGTAAATAACTAATACGCTTGCGACAGCCTAAAAGCGATTGAAAGAAATTTTTTTTGTTTTTTTTAAATAAAAAATGATACCCATATTAGTAAAAAAATTGTTTTGTTTATTTTGGATTAAAAATATATAAATGAGCATATTAAACTTTTTTAATACTAAACAATGCAATAGAAATTCAGGATAAAGTTTGTGACCTACTTGCAATAGTCGTTTAAATGTTCTGGAAATCTTACTCTTCTTCCAGAACGCGTTGTCATAAGTTTATTTTCCGACGTTGACGAAGTATCAACGTGTGTGTCGGCTGTCGTGTGGAGCAATACAAGTGTAGGAGCCGTGTTGTTCGATTTTACCGAAGGAAAATCGACGTAGCTAGGGTTTCCTTCTAAGTACGCTGCTTTGAGGCGATCGATACGGATGCTATCGTTCGTGCCGTTCTTATCGACTGCATAGTACTTAGGTTCACGTTGAAGAACTTTGAAGGGTCCTTCGTATGCGGATTCGAGGGGTCGTCGATGTGAGCCTCAACGAAGAAATGTGTACTATGTCATAAGTCACGTTGAACGAAAACATCAGTTGATTGTGGTCGAGTGTAAGCAGGATATCTAGTAAAACGAATGGAAGATCGTCTGTTCATTGTGAAACGCTTGTAGCTGATAGAGAAGCTTTTAGTTGTCGATGAAAACGTTCTACCAAACCGTTTGCTTATGGGTGGTAGGCGGTCGTTCGGAAGCGGGTGATTCCTTATAGTGAGGCCAGACAACGGAAAAGTCCAGATTCTAACTGGCGTCCGCGGTCTGTAGTGATGGTTGAAGGGCAGCCGAAATTTGCTACCCATCGTTCCACGAAAGCGCAAGCCACTGTTTCATAAACTGTTACATAAACATTTAATACTTTATACATATAATTCCGTTCATTGTCTTGAAGATGGTTAAATAATATGGGGTCACTTTATTTTTTTAATGTTTAACCTACAGCTTACAAACTGTAGTTACAAAAGTCAAAACGATTAATTTAGTAAATTAGTTATATGAGAATATGTATAATAATGATGGATTGACTATTTAAATAAAGTTCATAGGATGCACTCTGAGAGAGATCGATCAATCGCATTTATTAATATTAACAACTTAGAGATGCAGACCCTCAGGAATAATGCAAAACTAATCTCCATTTCACAAGCCAGTAGTTATTTGAACACAGTAGCTCAGCGGATAACACAATGTGAGTTTAAAGCGAAAGATAATGGCTTTAGGTCTTAGTGTTTACATCCAGCTAACGAATCTCAAATAAGACCAAATGAACGTCCTAAATTATATTGTTACCCACCATGCAACATTGCTTATATACTCACAAAAATCGTTTAAGGTCATTGTAATTTAGACCGCAAGCACAGTCAGTATTAACAATAAAACATGGCATTATTTTTATGAAACTAGTGAATATATCACGTCTTATTCATATATGAAACATTATAATAAATATGCATTTCAATAAGTGAGTAGATAAATATGAGTGACTCGCCATTATTTCATACTGATTATCGTTTTCATACATTTTTTCTAATTTCCTTTCAATACTGAAACGTGTGTATCTTCAATGAAAAATGTTGGATAAATAATCTATCATATATATTTAAGATCGTTGATACACTAGAGCTTCGAAGTCGTTTACCATTCATGTATGTGTATCTTATTGTCGATAGATCGTGAAATTTATTAATGATTTATGTGTCAATTCACTGTGTAGACAAGGAAATTCATATATATATATACACACACACATAATAAAATTCACTAAACACCCCTCTTTTCGACAATTTATCACTGATGATCATGACAAAAGTAGATTATAGTTACAGAATGTCACGCACCAATTAAATCATTTTAATCTAAAACTAAGATTCATATTTAATTTTAGATGAAATTACGTTAATGAGATGAATAATGAAAACCAACTTATTACCGTTTTTTATTATTTCAAGTGTTGCCGAACTTTTTTTTATTTACCATAACTAAATATTCTACTTTATTAGTATTCGTAAGAGAAGACAGTATGATTGAAACTGATTTTTCACACTTTATTCATTTTATGACTGAGATAATGATTGTATAGTTCGTTTCTTTCATTAGTTAGTTTTTATTATTAATTTCTTACTTCTAGACGAAACATAATACATAGAGCAATAAACTTTATATTGAAACTTCACTTAGTATTATTTGTTTTAATCTTCCCATTGATGTTTAGGACTGTAACTGGTCAGTCTCTAATTGGCATATGTGCATACTGTGCGTATTGCGTATTGCAGTCCTAAACATCAATGGGAAGATTCAAACAAACAATACTAAGTGAATTTAAACTTCACCCCTCATTGCACAAGCAAGTGGCCATCAGGACTCAGTAGCTAAGTGGATAACGCGACGGTGTTTCAAGCGAACAGTACTGGGTTCGAGCCCCAGAGTGAGCATCAACTCTGAGATGCAGGTACATCCAGCTGATGAGTCCCAAATAGGACGAAACGCGCATCCTGGATTCCACTGCTAGCCACTATCCACCTTTATACAACAACGTTCGATTGAATTACTTTTTTAGATTTTAATAACTAGGGATGACTTCTTCAACATTCAGTGAAATATAAACATTTAATGAATAAAGATATCAATTTACTTAGAATACGATGCTGATAATTGTAGTATTTTGAAATACTTTATAAAATACTATTCATCTTTGACAACGACTAGAATAATCTTATTATAGCATTTTATTCAGTCTGTTGATAATAAAATGACCAGTTGATCATCTGTATTTCCAGTGGAAAATGATGACATTTAAATCCAATATAGTCGAAAGGAAATTGGACAGCTTATCATTACATTGAGTTATAATTCAAATCAAGAAAAATACAATTAATTATTCTTTCCTCGTTACCAGTAGCTCATCAACTCCTGTCAGTCGGTATAATAAGCGCCTTGATGTCATTAAAATGCAATAAATCATATATATACGTATATGTATGTGTTTTGTTTTGAAGCGGTACTCAAATGAATATTTCTATGGTTTCTACACTTACTGATCAAATTAAGGATTCACAAAATTATACATAGACAGGTTTAAAGCCTCAAATGTACCCATTTAAAATGACATTACAAAATTTACACTATGTAGATTAGACATTTTCTTTAAACTTGAAGTAGTAATTTTTATGAAAAAAATTCAGTCTGCTAATGCCGATTAAAAAAAGTATCATAGTGTCATTAAGAAGTGTTGATTAAATCAGAAAATAGACATTACTGAGAGAGAAAAACTGTGACATATAAAGTTGCTTAGCACAATGCCAGAAGAAATTCTTGTCTAAAAATTTGTCCGAAAAAAACTACAGATAAAGGTGCTGGTTTTACACGTTGTTTTTTGTTATTTGTATGCCAGCTTTCTGTGATGTTTTCAGCATGTAAAATTCATGCATTTTTCTTATTATGAAAATGACTGCAATAGTTATAACTGGCAAAATTTTAATGCATGCTAGAATATTTTTTTGGATAGAAGTGAAAAGAGATAAAGATGGTTGACTTCAGTAAACTCATATCAACTTGAAATGCGTGTAAAATGAGAAAGTAATAAGATTACTTACTAATAATAATATTACTTATTAACAGGGTAAGTACTAAATTTTAGTTCAAGATTATTGTGTAATATTAGAAGAATTTATAGTATCTATTTACAATGTCCCGGGTGCATTCACTCTTTTTATTCCTTTGGAACTTGAGTTTCTAGTTTTTTTCTTTCCACCAATCCATAATTTTTCGGATCGTATCTTTGATCCCTATACTTTGCTTTTTCACTAATGCTACGTCTACTACTATGGGATTTGCTCTTCTAATTTCTTATTACTGTGCTAATGGGGTATAGCAATTTCAATGGATGTATATATGTGCCAGGTTCTGCGTTGTATACAACCGGCTGATTGACTTGTTTGCAAAAACGTATACTGTCTCCAAATATTCATTATATTAACGATGTCATAGTAATCACTTCGAGTTTACTAGAACTTGTTATAAACTTAAGCGTGGTGGTCAAATTACAGTGAAGCTGTATAATTCACAAGAAATCGAAAATTATGAGATACTGAATATCCAATATATTCCAGTATAAATCCTTTAATCGGTATTCATCTCTTAATACTAAGCTTAACCAGCTCAATGACTATAATTTTTATCATTTTTAGTAGTTAAAATCAAACAAAAATGTAATTTTACTATGTTTGAATCACTCCATGGATGTTACTCTTTAATTCGTCAATATTACAATATCACAAGGGGGTTTTGTAGAGATTTTTGTAATTTTATATAGTTAAGATCATGAGTCAGTTGAAGCTAGACCACCATCGAAAACCTGGAAGCACTGGACGGCTCACTAGTGACTGGCTCCATGAGGTAATTCCTGGAGTTCTAGTGATAAGCCGTGGCCAGTGGAGCTAATCCATATCAGGTAGAGACAGGTATCTACCTCAGTACAATGGACGTTGGTTGCGCAATTTCGTGGATTGGTTGAGGTTAGACATTAACACCGTCGGATGCCGGCTCAGTGGTCTATCGGTTAAGGGCTCGGGCTCGATATCGGTAGGTTATGGGTTCGAATCTCGCGAGAGCGGGATCGTGGATGCCACTGCTGAGGAGTCCCATAATAGTACGAAACGGTCGTCCAGTGCTTCCAGGTTTTTGATGGTGGTCTAGCTTCAACTGACTCATGATCTTAACTATATAATATTACAATACATAGGAATGTTATTAACCTTTAATTTTCATTTCAATCAATGGATAATTCAATCAACACTAAGTAATTTATTCAAATCTACATACAATCAATAAATAGATAACGTGCTTATACAATAGTAGATTACTATCATATGTTATATCAGCATATCTGTATCCTAAGCATAGTTACTACAAGTATAATTTTTATTTATGCACTCATTTCATTGAGATTACCATTGCCTACAAAATGTTTACCCAATTTAAGTGGGGAAGAATTCATCATAACTGAATCTATTCAAAAAATCATTCGAAACAAATCTTATATTGAAATATATGACTGTATTTTATGTCTATTTTATTGGTTAAATAAATATATTATTACTGTATTTCCTCATAAATTTGCATTTCATCGGCATTGGTTATACAGAAAAACTTCAAATATAATTTGGGATTTAGTTGTCAAGTCATTCATTTGGTTTACAACACTCTCCTCCATTTATATATTCATAATTTTACTTGATGAGATTGGTTCGTTTGACAATTTAATCATGATACATTTTAAAAAAATATTTGAGAAAATTCATTCAAAAGACATAAATCGTAAGTACTCTAATTTTATTTCTGTCTTGATCGTTTGTATACTTTGAGTATCTACAGAAAATGTCTACCTATCTAACAGCTGGAAATAAATGTGAGGTTTATGTTTTCAATGAGATACTACTTATGTTATCGTCAAAATAATACGACTAAATGATCTAGGAAATAAATATATAAAAATTTGATTGATCTTGAATCGACTAATGATCTAGTTTAAATAATGTAAACGGAACTTTTCGATGTTGGTTTGTTCTCTGAGCTGGATGGTTTGGTCGTGGAGCTATCATCGTCCTTCTGAACGACATCATCAGCACAAACATCGGGTAGAAGTGAAGTGTTTGAATTTCTCCACATGTGATTCACAGCTTGTCCTGAGCTACAAATCTTCTCCACGGAACTTTTCGTTAATTTTTACATTTTTGTCATGTTTATATTTGGTATAGTATTCCGACAACAAAATGTCATTTTAGACACAATCCAATGAAGAACTACGAAGAAACCTAAAAATTTTCCTGATGAAGTTTGATAAAGGATCAGGTGTGGTTATCATGAACAAATATGAATAGAAAGGTAAGACGTTATCCATCCTCAGTGATGAAAGTAATTTAATGCCTGAAGTTGAATTCTAAGGTATAAGTAAACTAGAAGGAAGAATAAACACAGACCTATTGAATATTATTGATGATAAAGGACTTGGTTTTCTAAAACGAAAGGCTTCTGAGTATCCCCATTTTTATACTTACTGACGTCTGTCACCCCTTGCGGAGGAGCATGGACTACCCATCAGCATTCTCCACCCAAATCCGTCTTGGGCAATGTTTTCCAGTTCTTTCTGGTTGCTATACATCCATTTCATATCTGCTTCTATTTCCCGGCGTAACGTGTTCTTCGGCCTTCCTCTTTTCCACTTCTTTTCCGGATTCCAAGTTAGGCCTTGCCTCGTGATTCAATTTGGTGATTTCCTCAATGTGTGTCCCATCCACTTCCAACATGTTTTCATAATTTCCTCTTCAGCTGGAAGTTGGTTTGTTAGCTGGAAAATAGCTAAGGTTTTGTATTCCTATATGAGTATGAATAATAGACCAGTAACAATTGTAGATAACACTTTTTTAGATAATTCGTTAGAGCAACTCTGTAAAATATGTTGACATTATCGAACTAAATAAATTGTTTAATGCTTACAGTAATTTATTGATATAGTATATCTTTGCAATTAAAATTAGGTCGATAGGAAAACTCCATTTTTATACTTGGTTACTGTTAATAATCTTAGCACTAAGGTTTATTGATTACAATTATTTAACTATATGATGCATGTAATTATTTAAAAACTAAGGTGTACAATTAGCTCTATATATCAGTGGCCGATTTTTCTTATCATTCATGATAAGATGGCGTTGATAGACTCAAATGAATCAATGAGATTTTGATTAATATCTGTTTATTTAAATGCCGTTGTATTGGATATATTTGAAAAGCTATTGTTACTTTTGACCTATACTACAATGGGTTTAAATGCCTTATGATATACATTAGCTCACAGTCGTTAAACAATGAATTTGGTGTACGACCGAATCTATTCCAATTTAATTGATTTTACAGACCATAGCTGTTTTTACAGGAGTTTATAAACATTTATATTGAATATGGTCGATATCGAGCTCGTAAATTTTATTTGATTAGGTGGCTTACAACAAATAATTTATGTTGACAAACATTTCTAACCTGAACTTGGTTCTAGCTCGCTGAATAGATTATTTCGTCCTCGATAAAGTAAATAATTCTTTTTGGTTCTGTTATTGGGGAATCGAGTGAAACAGGTGTCTAGAGTTTCTTGTTTGTCAAAAAAATTTTCATCTAGTATACACTTACATAATTGGGCCTAATCTCCATGATCCAACATCGCCAGCGAAATTAAACAATGTATAGGTTTATTCTCTAATAGATGCTTCTTTGTTATATTAATTGTAAATATTGTGGGTCTGTTTGAAACCTTCTTCTCCAAGCTCCATTATGTATAATATACCTAACATTGTAAAATTTCTTCGCTTATTTTAGATGCACAATGTCTTCTGTCTAGTGTCCCATAAAAGTTTTCACTATTATATATATTGTAAGAATCATGTTTTTTTCGATTTATCTTAATGAAAATATCTTAATATTTAAAATGAAATTGAAAAATAAAGTTAATTTTGACTGGTTATTCAACGAAAAATTTAAGTATGGATTCACGTCAACCACGGATCCATTGAAGATTGAGATAAACGTTGTTGTCTGATGTAGGAAAATAAGTGCCAACCAATTTTCAATAACTCTCAACTCGATAAAAGTTTTATTAAAATTATTTTCATAAATCAAATATTTAAAGAATTACAAATTTTAATCCGTTTCCATGTTGATTTTTAACTAACTTTGTTCTTTAGATAAGATCTTACTCCAATATAAGATGCTTTAAACTTAGTGTGTTTTAATTTATCAGTAAACGTTACTTCACTATAGTTCAATTAGCTTAAAAGATAAGCTATAATTAATAATAAATGAAACTGAAAGATTTAGCTGAAAAGTGCTTATCGACTTGTTCATAACTGAATAAATAGTGTTCAACTTAACTACTAAACAACAATTATTAGCATTACATCTCTTTATTATCATTCATCGAATTTTAATTTAATTAAGAAAGTAAAGTAATTTAATACAACCATGAGAAGAATGTTGTGTTTTCTGTTCAAAACAATGATCAACAAAACCATAAATCCATATCTTATCCAAACGTATGCTTAAAATTAAATGTCAACTAAAATTTTGTGATATAGTTTACATTGGCAGATTGTGTAAAACTTCGATTCAAGCTGTCCTACTGATCACCCTACATCACATAAGAGCTATGACTTTCAAAATTTAAGATACAATATTATTCATGCCAAAATAGACACCAGCGAAAAGTTATTAAACTGATATTAGTTATTATAAAAGAAATAGTATGACATAATTGTGCAACCAATATAAATGAATTACTATAAACTTTATATATTGCTTGAATATTTTTTTCTGGTTAGCGTTTTTTATAGCGAGTTGGTTTTCTACGGGATGGTGTCACTAACCCCATGGCCAACTCTCCTCTTTTATCCAGGCTTGGAACCAGCAGTAGCCTCCGGAGGAATGATTTGAATGTGACCAACTTGGTCTCGTGTGCAGTTAAGGGTATGAGGGCTAGTATCACTTCCCGGCTGCCCACACCGTGGAAGGATTTCTGATTATACTCCTATTACTTCTACCACTATGTGATTTGAATCGACAACTGCATCTCTGTGCTAATGTGGTATGGCAACTCGAACTGATGTACGTACGTACGAAGTTCTACGTTGTGACTGACTGACTGACTGACCGGAGGAGCTACAGGCGGAGTTCATATATTTATTAAACAACTCTAAAGACAAATGTACAGCCTACGCAAATGATATCATCCACAAAAAAAATTAACTTGCTGAATTATTTTCATTTTTATCCATTGTGATACAACGGATTAAATTAATTAATAACTAAATCCCCTAAAAATCATATATAAAAATAAATAAACTTTATAACGGTAAGTATGAATTGTGTTTCAAAAGACTAATCATGATCCCGTATTTGTTTAGTAAGTGTAAATGAACCATGAACATTTCTAACATTTGCATTCAAATTAAGTTCACTGAGTACAGTACTGACAGCCATTTGACGTATTTTCGCTGTAACAAATGCAACAAGTAGTATACATTCACCCCAAACCCCTGGATAAGTTCTAAACCATGATTGGCTGTAGTTAGACGATCTCTCTTTGATGATGTATCAGACAAATCAATAAAAGGATATTTTGATGATTGATGATTAGATATTGGAACTTTAAAAATATTCTAAAATTTATCTTCAATGACAACAGCAGAAGGGCGAGATAAAAATGTTTGTATACTAGGGTTCCATGGATTTGTGAATGAAGTCTTATGATTTTGACTGTTAACTTCTTTAGAACCGATCAATTCATGGTCTCTGTCTATTTCTTCATTTAAAACACGATATGTTACAGTAGGTTGGAGAATACTGGTCGGCGGCCTATGCTCCATTGGGAGTAACAGGCGTAAGTAAGTTATAAATTGATTAAGGCCACACATTATTCATGACAATAGTATTATTAATAACGATAGATATAAGTGCTTATCAACAAACGTAACTTTATTCACTACTAATATATTTAGTGTATCTAAATTTATATTTTTTCTCTCCTTACTATGTAGAGATGATTGACAGATTTTATTTTTTTTCATTCAATATTTTAAGTTTATAAAACGTTTATTTCAGTCATGCATTTTCCTCTCTTAAGTTTTATCAAGTTTAGACAAAGATAAATAGGACCTATCAGAAATATTCAATTATTTAACAATCACTTCAGAGTAGATTTGGAATAATTCATGTCAAAAAATAGTAGTAAATTAAATTTTGAATACCTGATAATCAAACGGAAGTTTATTATTCAATTGATAAGATAAAGCTTTTAACAGATATTACTTACCTACTTACTTATGCCTGTTACTCCCAATCGAGGATAGGCCATCGATCACTATTCTCCAATCCTCTTTGTCCTGGGCCTTCCTTTCTAGTTCTATCTAATTTTTGTTCACTTTTCTCATGTCTGTCTCGATTTCTCAGCGTAATGTGTTCTTTGGTCTCCCTCTTTTCCTTTGGTCTTCAAGATTTCATGTGAGGGCTTGCCTTATGACGCAGTTTGGTGCTTTCCTTAATATGTGTCTTATCCACTTTCAGAGCTTCTTCCTGATTTCTTCCTCCAACTGAAATCTGGTTTGTTCTCTCCCATAGTAAGTTGTTGCTGATAATGTCTGGCCAATGGATCCGAAGTATTTTCCGTAGACAACTGTTAACAGATATACTTTGGCACTAAAACATGTTTGACATTATTTCTAGGACATTTATCACTAAAACATATGCATAAACTTGATAACAGTTTTGTTTCTAAGCTAATACTTGTTTAACTAAAGGTTTTTATGGAACACAAATGTCTATTCATTGAAATCTATCGGTCTTTATAATAAAGTCATTAAGAAAATATACATAAAGCAAAAAAATATATTGATGTTCCCTGATATATTTTTTTCAAAACATATTAAATTGTGTTATGTAATAGGAATGCTTGTTTTTGTCAACAACAAAAAAACTCAATCCAATATGAACAAAATAATTCATATAAATTAACTGGAAAAATGTCCGCTAATCACATTCAGCACTTTGTTCATATAGTCACCATAACGTAAGTCATTCATATTTTATTCATAGAAATGAACTAACAAAATATATGCGATGTATATTCATTCACGCCATAAATTATAATGTAGTTGATTTATTCTATCACTCCCTTAAAAATATATATCTTCTATACATTGAACAAACTTTCCATTTCCGTACGAAATATTTCATTTTAATATTAACATATTTTTGTTTTAAACACATTTATTCCCTTGAATATTCAAAAAATATATGACTTAGCTGAGAAAAAAATAAAATGAATATATCATAAAGTACAAGAATATGACACAAGCTCTTGGATAACTAGAGTTAAAGGCAAAAATGTATAGTATGATGAAAGTATCAGGCAACAAAATATATCAGTTTTGTTTCCCGTTTCTTTCATTGTTACTGACTGAAACATCATTTGATTTGGATAGTGTTTCGATGAATTACAATTCAAAGTATTGTACTAATGATACATTTGGTGTATATATTTTAAGGATATTGATTTTGAAGGGTCTTGATAATTCTAGAGGGACGTCAATGTCATAGACTAATCAAGTTTTGATCACAGGTACGACGAGTGGCTTAATTCGTACACTAATACTCCTAGTTCATGAAGTTTCTTTTCTATACTACGAACATTTGTATATTAGACTCCTAAAGAGAATGACCTATCCATTCTAGTTCAACTAGTTCCGCATTTATTTTCATTCTGCCTGCTGGAGACACGTAGGGTCTTGCTCAAGTGTTGATGTTGTTGTGATTTCGAGATTTAATATACAAAAGACTTCGTTGTTCCTCTGACCCTATGATTATCTTGAGGAGTCTATTTGGTCAAAGTTCAAAATTTTCGTCTGTCCTCTTACATATTAGAACCAATTTTTCGACATGAACTCTTTTAGAGTTATCTGTTGAGATGCTAAGAATCAATGCTCCCACCTTTGCCAAATCATGAGCGTGTCTAATTTTTGAATCAGGGTCTGTTGATTCTAGCAGATTACTTAACATAATATTCGATGAGATCGAGCATTTTACGGCCACGCTAGGGTTATTTTTTTTATTTATTTATTTAAACACATAAATATTGGTACAAGGAAGCACCAGATAAATATACGCCTCACAAATCTCATTCGATTTGTGTGAGGGCTGTGATACTGCTCAGGTGCCCAGACTGAAGCAGGTGGTTTTCTTAGGGGGCCACACCCGGAGCCTTTGACCTGAATTTCTGATCCTCAAGGCAGTGGAGCATCGTGAGGAGATGCAGTCCCATTGTAGCCAGTGATCAACGGTTGATTCGTACGCCATTTGTTCCCTCAGGATACTGGAGCCCATGTGCACCATTGGTTTGGAATCAGGGTTTTCCAACTCCCCTAGGTGAACTTTCCATGTCCACCAGCTCGGTTAAAGCGCCGGACATTCGCTTTTCGTCCTCTCACTTTCGTAAACATTACCCCCGCCACGAGAAGGCAGTGAGTAGGACTTCCCTGGCAGAGGCTATATATTCGCTGGCCATATGAGAGCATTTCGAGAGGGAGAGGTGACTCTCCCCACTCTCGGTCGTACCAGGGCATTTGGGGGCTAGGGTTAAGTTCAGTCTTATTTTGGGACTTCGATAGTGTGTTCTGTAACTTAGAATGAGAGTCTGCCAATGACTCATCAACCAAACAGGCGCCGTTTGCAGATTTTTTTATCTCATTTCTTTGTTTCAGCTCTGCTGTTCATCTCCTACCACTTGGGATAGACACATTGGGAATGGTGACCGTCTTCAGGTACTGCTTTAGAATCGTGTCTACCAATATCCAGTGGTTTTTCACCTTTTTTCGAGCGTGACTTTCCTTTTCCATGTTTCACAGTCAGGCGTTTGGTTTGTCCCGTAACAACACGTACTACACTGAAACATCCTTTGCTGTTAGCACCCAATTTACCAGTGCGGCCAGCATCAACTTTCTTGCTTGCCAACGGTGGAAAGCCCATCGTCTTTTACTCGAATAGCATAGCATTCAAAGCCAATGGGAAACAGGCTTTAAGGATCTTTTATATGAGGTGGGATTCAAACGGGTACACATTTTTCGGAACCACGTTTAACACACATTACATCGCATTTCCTCCTCCACAGGGAAGAAAAAGTTTCGTCGTCCGTATTTGTAAGTACAGCCGACCGTTGTGAAATGATTTAAAGAGGAAAAAAATCAACAAAAACGCATACGTTAATCGTTAATGCGAGAATCAATTAAAAAAGAAAACCATAAAATAGGTTTGAGGGAATTTCATACCTGAACCGCGATCATCCATGTTAAAGGATATCAAGTATCCTTTTGATGCAGTAAATACACAAAAGCAAAGTTAATTCACAACAACTACCAAATCATCGCAATTTTTCATAATGCACTCCAGATGTAGAAGTATGTGGTAGGTGTTGCGATCTCTGATCTAGATGGTTCAGTTGCGAAGCCTTCGTTTATTTTGAATAGCTTTTAAACAATGGCTACTTAGTTATGGAAGAAAACTGACCAAATCGTAAGGCAATAAAACATGTACATACTGATGTTCTGGTTTAGAACAATGAAGTCTTTACAAAAAAAACACCAAACTCAATAGATACCTACCTACTTATTTATTTATTCATTTACTAGTTTACTTACTTGGGCCTGTTATCCTTCTTGAAGGAGCATATGCTGCTAACTGGCACTCTCCATCTAACTCCGTCCTGAGAAATCCTTTCCGATTCTTTCCGGTGACTATTCATGATAACCTTGTCTGCTTCCAATTCTCGATGCAGTGTGTTCTTTAGCCTTCCTTTATCCCTTTCTGTTCAGCTTGGAACTAATGTGTTTCACTGATTCCGAAAACCGTCAAGTTGTATCTCTTCATTTCCGTAGCTATTTCCTTTGTCCACCAGGTCCTCCACATTGTCCGGACATTCCACATACCCATAGTTATTGTTGATGTTGTTGTTAGAAGTGGCGTTTGCCTCATGACTTTCGAATAATTTTGGCTTTCATCATGAAGCGTTATTACTCTTGTGAATGAAGATCGTTCAACTCGGAGGACAGAGTTTAAATGGTTTAAATTGTTTGACTTAGTTAGAGTTACTTTAGCAATGTTGTTTTCTACGAGGTGGGGTTGCTGACCTAATGGCCAAACCTCCTTCTTTGCGTGAGCTTGGGACCGGCACTAACCTTAGACGAACTACAGGCGGAGTTATAGACCACAATGCCTTCAACATCTTTACATTTCATCTTTACAAAAATATTTTTTCAACCCTATTTTGAAACTACAGTATATTGTTTGTTCTTGTACTATGTGTTTTTAGTCTTGTTGACTTTCTTTTCGTATTTATTTGACTAGATTTTGAAACTATTTCAGACAATAAGCTATTTTGTCTAGGTTTTTATTATTGAAGACTATTTGATTACATATTAGGCAACTTTTTTCTGAAAGTGTATTATTCTAGGTATTTTATTAAGCAGCAACTCTTTATTTCTATTTTTAATTTTTTAAGCTGATCAGCTTGCCATATATTTCAACTATTTCGAAAATATACAAAGACAATACAAGTGCTGTGGAATATATTCTGCAGAAGACTGGTTCGATGTAACCCAATACCAGGGATTGTTTACTGAAGTAAGTAATGAATTACTGTATTCATGGAAAGGGGTTTCTAATAATATCCCGAAAAGCTGTTGTAATGTAGAAGAAACATTCAGTTGTTCTCAAAACTTTCTGAAATCAACCAAAATGAAAGCTTATCATTCCACAAACGATCAAGCAATTCATAATAGTACCTCCTTTATTTATACAGACGGATGTTTGAACAGCGTGGCTGCCGAAGAACGACAGATAATGTACAGTTTTACCATTAAATACGGTATTATAGGCATATGTCTGCACATCATGCGATTAACTACTTGTTGTGTTGTCTATAATCAAACTGAAAAGAAAAATTTAAATAACCTAGTAGAAATCAAACAGTACTCTTTCAGGAGTTCAGCTTATTTCACTTCGTTAAAAGACACGCGCTACATATCCAACTCACACTTATCGATTGCTTGTGAAAGTTATTGGCTTCTCGGACAACCAGCTTTTATGCAGCTACAGTTTGAAAAGTTAAAATCAAAGTGGTTAGAAAAGAGTATATGTATAGGTTGGATGTTTTACAAAAAAAGCAAACATTACGTAACATTTCTACGTCGAATAAACTTTCAGAAAAAAGGTATACAAACGGACGAATTCCGTCAGTTTCTGCGCTATTCGATACCATCTTTTGAAATGATAATCTATGCTGACGGTAATGATAAAGAGGAGATTGAAGCAAATATGATCTACGGTGGTTACATTGCACGACTCTCAAGAATGATATGCTTCTTGTTGTTTGGAATTTTTATTGGTGAGTTTTTCTTAGCAACAGTAATACCTGTTAAAAATGAATCTATTGAATTGCCTTCTTGTGATAAAGTAATACCTGATTATATTATTCAAAGAGATGCTGAAGCACTGGCAAATGATGTTGAGTGGATAACTAGAATATTTATTCGAATTATAATCACACTAACTGCCATGGCGTCGTGCAGATTTCGTTGTCTTCTCCTATTAATAATTCCAAGCTTAGCTCAGACAATTGGTTTATCCTATCTAGGCAATGAATTGTTGCATGTGTCTATAACAGGACCCGTTCAAAATTTAGAACATAATCTTCGTTCAGCGTCTGAATCAATAATTTGTTTTATTAAACTAGCTTACAATATGACAAGAGATACAAACGATTTTCTTGAGAAGGGTAAAGAAGTAATTAAATCAGAAGGAGATTTAAATTATATTGAGACTATTAAAGTTAAATCTGCTCAACTTAAAGAAAAAATAAACCAATATAACGAATCAATTCAAAATATCAATGCAGAAGTAAGTTGATATTGAAAGTATGAGTAAATTTTTAAAAAATTATCCTTATGACACTGAATGAAATAAAGTTCTTTGTAAAAACATCATTTCACACTTGTAAACTGAGGTGGAAATTGGGTTTACCTTCCTTAATATCTATGGATAGATTCTAGTGAATAGTGACTTTTCATGAGCACTAAGCTTTATGATGAAATAAATGTGGGATCAGTAAAACAGTTTTTAAGTGATTTATGGACACTTTAGTCTTGTTCTAATGAACAAATTTAACGAATACAAGTATTTTTTCAGATGGTTAGAAATAAAGTTATTAAACTATTTACCTTTGATTTTAGCTTAGTTGATTGCCGAAAAGTTACTAAGAGTCTCAGAAACTAAAATTACTACACTATAGATTAGGATAGTGTGGAAATTGTATGTATGTGTCATATATAGTTACTTACCTACTTACTGACGCCTGTTACCCCTCGTGAAAAAACATGTGCTGCTCACCAGTGTTCTCCATCTAACTTCGTTCTGGGCAGTCTCTTTTAACTTCTTTCCTGTTGCTATTCATTGTTTTGACGTCTGCCTCCAACTTCCGGCTCAGTGTGTTCCATGTCTTCCTCTTTTCTGCTTTCATTACGGATTCCAAGTCAACGTTTGCCTTGTGACGCAGTCCGATGAGTTCCGTAATGTGTGTCCTATCCACTTCCAACATCTTTTCGTAATTTCCTCTTCAGCTGAAAACTGGTTTGTCCTCTCCCACAGAAGGCTATTGATCATAGTATCCAGCCAGTCAATGTTGTGTATTTTGCGTAGACAACTGTTTAGAAATACTTGTACCTTCTTGACGATGGATGTAGTAGTTCTCTACGTTTCAGCTTAGTACAGTAGGACTAACTGACATGCCGCTCGTATTGAAGATTCTCACTTTGAAATTAGTTGACAATTTTTTTGAGCTCCATATGTTCTTCAATTGTAGAAATGCTTCCCTTGCTTTGCCACATCTTCCAGAGTTTCACAGTCAAGTGAGATTAAATTGGCGTTCTACGTGTTGTATTTGAGGATCTTGGTTTTTACTTTTTGTATGCTGAGGCTCACTGATTCAGAGACTACTGGTACATTAGTTGTCTTCATCTGTATTTGTTCATGTGTATGGGATAGAAGGGCTAGGTCATCTGTGAAGTCCAAATCGTTTAATTAATTCCGAAATGTCCACTGTTTCTTATCAGATGTCGAAGTCTCCATAATCCAGTCAATCAACAGAAGGAAGAGGAAGAGGGAGAGTAGACAGCCTTTTCTGACTCCGGTCCTTACTTGGAATGCATCTGTCAGCTGTCCTCCGTACATGACTTTGCACTGTAGTCCGTCTTCCACAATGTCAAACGCCTTCTCATAGTTAACGAAGTTGATGTATAGTGACGAGTTCCACTCAAGTAATTGTTCAACACTGATCTGTAGTGTCGCCATATGATCTGTGCGTGATCGATCCTTACGGAATCCGGTCTGTCAATCTCAAAGTTGGGCATCTACTGAATCTTTCATCCGATTTGGCAACGCTCTATTGAATACTATTCCTGGTACTGACTGATGCCTTTCTCATTCTCACATTTGCTCAGATCTCCTTTCTTTGGTAAACATTATTCAACTTCCACAATATATGGAACGGCTGATAATAGGCTGTGGGGAAATGCTACAGTTTTTGTTCATGTTCCTCTAAATTCAGAGTATAGCATCATCAAATAGTCTTAATCCCTAGACATTATTTACCCCATCTGAATGATATTTTCAATGTACTTCATAAAATCCCTTTTCATTTGTTTTATGCTTTATTAAGTTTTTATGTACCCATGCTGGCATAGTGTATTGCAGTTTGAACTGATGAGCATTAACCCCCTAGTTCAATGCGGCCCTAGACTAACAAAACAGCAAAGTTTGATCTAACATCGATTTGTAGGACTTTCTAGACCTCTTCTGAATAACATTATTTTCCTATGACATGGACAATGTTTATAATAATAAAAATACTCCTTTCTACATCTACCAGGTAATATTGATGCGAACGTTTAAAACCTTAGTTAATCTCAAACACGATTTAAAGAAGCTATTTAGTTATTTCGTTCTTTGTTGGGTGAATGACTCACCGAGTTAACTGATAAATGAAATAATCACAACACTTATTACAGTGTTTGTAGAAGAGTTTGTTAGACAACTTTGCTAATGTTTTCATGCTGACCAGTAGATTTTACCATGTTTACTATTTATAAACAAATTAAAAGCAGTTATGCAAAATGAAGACCGAAACTTCTATCTCGTTCGGAGTTTTGACTGCACCTGGTGATCAACCAAAATGAAGCGGAAATCATTAATTACATTACATTATACTTTATATTACAAATAATGCTTAATTTACATGCTATGATTTTAAATGATTTACTTCACCTTAAACTTAGTCAAGCTTTTGAATATCATAATTATAAAACCCGAAGGAGAATTACTGAAAAGAATATTCTTTTTTCATGTACTTATGTTTTAATTGTTATTTACGATATCATAATCCATGTTAGATCATGCATTACAATCTCTGTTGTTTTCGCTGAATTACATGGATAATGTAGTGTTCTACGACAATAATACCACTCTATCTTTCCACGGACGTATTATATGTAAGGCAGTTATTCATGATGAGAGAAAAATTACAACATAGAACAAGACAATCTTTAATAGAAAGTATTCCAAAATATCTACCATTGAGTGACTAAATAAACAAGAACATAACCGCAATTATTGACTACGATACGCTTAGATGTCAGTGAGTCAGTCGGTCAGTAACAACGCAGAACTTCGTACTACGTACATTAGTTCGAATTGCCATGCCACATTAGCACAGACATGCAGTTGTTGATTAAAGTCCCATGGTGGTAGAAGTAGTAAGAATATAAACAGTAATAGGTAAGATTAGGGTTTGAAGATGTTATTCAAGGAATATAATTCAGTGAAATAAATTTGGAAAGAGAAAAAGGTAGAGGCATGAGGAATTCAGAAGATTAGAATTTGGCAGAACACAAAGAGTGGATGCACCTGCGCCATTGCAAACGATTTTGAGCTATGTCATTCAGGGTCTCTAACCATCGGTTACCATCATCTCGACGATCCCAACCAGATAGTCTACACCTGCAAACATGGTTCTGTCCACTTGTCAGTGACTTCATGAATTTGTGCCACGTTTTGGTCTGGCCGCCCTTAGCTTTCCTTCAACCTAATCCAACACCATAAAACATCGCACTTTGGGCAGTCGGTGGTTGGGCATACATAAAACATATCCCAGCCATCTCAAATGATGAAGTTTCACTACTTCGTCAATCGATTTGCCATCCTTACCTAGCACCTGTTTCCTAACAACTGTATTACTTACTCGGTGGTCCCAGGATATACGAGTAGTACTTCGAAGACACTTATGATCGAATACTAGTAACCTACAAATATTTTCTACTCTTACCGGCCATGTTTCACTGCTTTAAAGTTAAACAGGGCAAACTGCTGCGCAGTATACTCGTCCCTTCTTTGATAGGCGGGTATCTCACCTACGCCTTCGTCACACATAACACCACAATGGCTGATGAGACTCCCAAGATAAGTGAAGTGGTAGACACGCTCAACTACTTCCTTATCTATCATGAGTTCAGGTGCCGATGCAATCTAATCCTGAAGTAATATTTTGCATTTCGAAGGGGGAAATGGCATCCCGAACTCTTAGATGACCTGAAAACGTGGATTTCATTCTCAGTCAACATTTTGACACCAGTTTTTAATACATCCTTCCCTCGACATTGATTTTGTGACAAAAATACCTTTTCTTGAAATTCTACATTCAATTCATGGGTTACAAATTACATTTTTAGTAAGTTCGAACGACACAAACACACCTGAATACAACTACTTAAATAAAATTGAAGTTTATGCTTACACATCATACTTCTAATTAAAGAACAACTATATGAACTTCAGTTAACAAAATAGTTTATTTTATTTCGTTTAGATTGAAAAAGCGAAAACCATGGTGAAACGTGCAGAATCTTTTCTTGGCTCAGGTATCAATGAGACGAATATGTATGCCCGTATGTCTTTGGAAATGGCTAAACAGGCTAAGTATGAAATGATTAAAAAAGCTGAAGCAAGTAAAAATAGCATTATTACAATGATGAAAGACAAAAGTGTGAATAAAAGTATAATAAAACAAATAACTGATCGTATTGTGGATGGCTTACAAGTAGAATACAATATAGAAACTCGTATGCAAACCACATGTATGGTCTTCTACAAAACACGTGCAATGATATGTAAACAATCATCAATTAAAGCTTGTAGTCGTTTACAAACTATTCTCATTGCAGCAACACGCTATCCTTTATTGATAAAAAATACTTGTTTACGTAAAATTGCTTCTGGTTTAGCGTGTCCAACTGATCAAGCACTTGAAAATGCAATTAATCAGTGTAGTTCAAGTTTAGAGAAAATAGGCTATTCTAGCGGATTCGGTTCTTTATTTTTACAAGCTCAACAAGATTTATATAACATTAAACAAACATTTCACTTCACTATACAACATAAATTATTTCAATTCGAACAAATCACTAATTGGTTTAATCAAAGTTCTAAAGTTATTGATCGTGTAACTCAACATACAAAAGAAATCATATATGTTATCGTTAAACTAAGTTTAATTTTAACTTATTTACTAAGAACAATTTGTTTAGTTGTATTTTATAAAGCTCATATCTATATAACAAATTATTTATTGGATCCGGATCATGATAATATTTACATTGAATCACCATTTGAAGAAATTGATTATAAACGTTCAAAAGAATCACGTGAAACGTTACTACCACTAAAAGGGTATGAATTGAATAATGTAATATGGCATCAACAAATGTATACAAAAACTGAATTAAAACGTGCAATTCAAAATTTAATCAAAATAGTTGGTTTTGGTTTCTGTTTATCTATAATATTCTTTATTGATTTTTATATAAGTGAATTGGTTCAAGTATTAGATGAAGTATCAAGTACAACATTTAAAGTTGGCAAAGAAATAAATGACCGAAATCATTCAACTCAACAAACTTATTCAACATCATTCATTTTACAAGGTGATGGAATATTTACTGAATTACTTCAAAAAGGCATCAAAATGTTACAATATGCTAGTGAAATAAATCTTATTTATAATTTAAATATATGTAGTCCTAAAGCTAAATATACAAAGTCTAAATACATTATACATTTTAGTATATTATGGTTATTTATAATCATTCTATGTTTACTATCTGGTTATATATTACGTTTAAGACATAAATTATTGAATTTCTTTTATCCTAAACGTTCAAAATATCGTTATATTCATCTGTATAATAAATTATTAGTGAATAGACGACGTCAATTGATCACTCAACGTAATTTACTTGTTTATCAATCAAGAAAAAATCAATTACAAATAGAAATTATTAAACATTTATCTAATTCATATTTATATCAACATAATTCATTATTAAGTAGTATATTTAAACGAGATAAAAAAATTAATTGTATTATATGTATGGAAAAATATAAAATTTGTAAAGAATCATTTATATATATATGCCCATATGATAATACAACTATATGTCAATATTGTTTAATTACATTATTTAATAATCATAAAATATGTATCACTTGTTTAGATAGAAATTATAAAAAATTAAAACAAATTAATAAAAATATTTTAGCATTAAAAGAAAAAATTTTTTCAGAATTAATCACTAAGTGAAAAAAAAGTTTTTTTCTTTGATTTAAAAAAACAAATAATTAAATGAATCAATAATTAAACACTGATCTCATATGTAAACTATGATTTATGAATTTATTATATTCTATTTTTGTGTGTTTATAATTATTAAAAAATAAAAAATCAATAAATAAACATTTCATTGTTTTGTGAGTTTCTATTTTTTATTTGAATTTATACAATATTTATGTTGTTTAAATCAACGTATATAAGTGACTAATATTTGAACAAAGAATATTCTTTTCGATAAATTCTCTCTTCAAATTCTACAATTATATATCCAAATTAATAATCCGAAATAATGGCCAGGGTAAAGGCAAAGTACATCGTTTAATGCATGAAAATTTAAGATTGTCAAACCAAATAGAATAAAATTGTTAATGTTCATATGACTCATATAGAATGTTACCACTTGAATCTGTATATATGTTAAGTGAAAATTTAAGATCTGTGATCAGGATAAATATGGGTCAGATAGGGTGAGAGAGATATGATAGTGCAATTATAATTCGATCAAGTGGAAGACTAAATTGTGTGAAAAATTAGTAAGACGTAATAAGGAGGGATCAATTCGAAGTGAATGAATCATGTATAAGGAAGATTAATAATGGTGTTTAACCAATAATAACAATACTGGGTTCGAGTCCCAGAGTGAACATCAACTCTGAGATGCAGGTACATCCAGCTGACGAGTCCCAAATAGGACGAAACGCGCGTCCTGGATTCCACTGCTAGCCACTATCCATCTCTGCTTACCAATAATAATAATAGTACAAAGATTTGTGAATAAAGAGAGACAATTACATTTGACTACGAAAGGTCGTAAGTACAATAGTCAAATTAGGTCATACAATAGCTAAGATTACTATTGATTAATTGGCCTTATGGTTGGCCAGGGGAGGGGGTGGAGATATTTCTTCTGTACGCATGGCTCCGGTTTCTTCATTCCGATGGTTACTGCTTCAGCCGTTTGGATGACTTTAATTCTGCGAAGCTTTAGCAAAAAATGACCGACCCTTTAAGTAATTGGAAAGGATTAGTTTATACTGGCACTATGACCAGCTTGCATTAAATGGATCGAGCTGTTTACCTTCTTCACCAGACTTTTACTTAGCCACGCTGGGAGGTGTTCATCAGCACGAAAATGTAAATTCCTAGAACTTTGACCAATATAACTTGCTCCACAGGAGCAATCGAACTGATAAATGCTTGCTCCTGTGGAGCACTTTGCCTTAAAGTTGGCCATTTTTTTGGATTATTAATTTGGATATACAAATTGTAGAACCTGAAGAGAATTTATCGAAAAGAATATTCTTCGTTCAAATATTAGTCTTTTAATATATAAGTGAACAATATTGTTTTTGATTTGATCCTCACCAGATTTTACTCTAATATACAATAATATTTATATGCTTATATGAAATTATTAAACCAATCAAGACGATTAAGAGAAAGTTTAATGGGGTTAACCTATATCTATCGTATTCGACCCAATCTATAGTGATTCGTTAATTGAAGAATTAGCTACCTGGTTATGCCACTTCTAATTGTATTTTCGAATTCAGCTGCTACTGTGTAGAATGCTATATTGGACACACTGCCAGATAACTGAGTCAAAGAGTTAGTGATCACTTACCTTTGTGGTTAGAAAAGGGTACCGTCAAGACAATACGCAGTTCTGTTCTATCACACTTGATCTATAGTGATCATGTAGTTGACAGAAATAGGTCATTTAAAGTGATTTATCGTATTCTTATTAGTTTTCCTTATAGGGTTTGATCTCGTCTCTTACACATAGCAGAATCTAAAGGGATTCGAGCCAACGATTCAAGTCTTTGTATTCATAAGAAATTTGTAACACCTTTATCTCTCTCTTGGTGTTAGTAAATGAGTTACTTTATTATTATTTTCCATACTCTTTGTTCGTTTATTTATTCGTTTTTTCACTCACCCTCTCCCACCCTCTTCTGTTCTCATGTATACACTCCATGGTCCAATTATCTGATCACTTATTACATAATCTTACAATTTTTATGAATGCTATCTCAGCATCTGTATTTTTCAAATCACCGATCTGTTTCCTATTGCGTGACATTGATTCAAACCTTTTATTATTCTTATCACAACCAGTACACCTGTCATTACACTACCAATTTGTACTTTTCACTTATTATTATTTCTAATTATGTAATCTATTCCACTGTTATCATTGACTCATAAACTGCCTTGACTGGTTTAATTTCGTATATGCATATGAACATTACGGTATATTGCGGTAAAGACTGATGAGGATCTAATCGAAAACATTATTGTCCGCTTATATATATTGTTCTAATCCAAAATATGGGAATTTTTCAAATATTTTGATGATTCTAAAAATGAACAATATTTTAGTGAATTTTAAAAGAATTAACTAAATTACCGAGAGAAAAATTTCAACCTTCGAATGAAAATCACAGGAAGAATGAAAGAAATCTGTTCGTGATCAGTTATCTATGATAAATTACTGATATTATTTGATAAAATCTTAATGTGAATCGATTATTTTTGAAAATATTTAGTTGTCATTTTGTTAGCTTGTGCTTAATCAAAGAATTATAAATAGATTTTACATTTAATGAAGTTACTGAATGGTCTAGACAAACAAAGAAGCTTTATTGTACTAAACAAAACTGACAGGATCTCGTTACAGACGTAGGCAAACTTCAAAATAGAATTAATACTTAGTTAGTAACTTGATTATTTTGCCTATTTTTAAAACTTCATATTCAAAAATCCTTTGTTTGTCACCAGATTTCTGTCTGTAAAAAAACACATTCATTTGAGTACTATAATCTTTTAAACATGTACTGTCAAGATTATCGAATTGATAAATCGTTTCATAAATCAAACTTTATCCTCTGAAACAAAATTTTTTTCTTTATCATCTGTTCACGAGTAAGTCTTGTGGGGTGAAATAACTGGATGCAAACATATCTGATTTATTGTTTCAGGTATCCAGTAAGTCAGAAATCATTCACATTATTCTTTTTAGTCGTTGTTTGAGTTGAATGTGTTAGTACACTAAAAGTAGGTGCGGTTTAAATTTTTCAAAAGTGATAAGCAAACTCAATATCTATTATGGCTTTAACTAGATCAAATCTGTTCATTACAAATACTAAATTCATCCATAAAGTAAAAGAACCCATATGATCATTCTATAACGAATAAATTTTGTAAGATGGTATTCAAAGTAAATAATAACAACAGTAGGACATCTGCTCTAGTTAGTAGACTGATATTGAAAATTAAATAATAGCCATCAGATACCCTTTGAAGTCTAACGATTTTATAAGTAAAAGTCCTAAAGAATATTCTGATGAAATGTCCATTAAACGTGATGATAAAGATCACACTTCTCGGCAGCCTAATCAATTTAGCAACTCTGATCAAAACATAACATTTACAACAGAATATGTAAAAGATAATCGATTTAATTTTTCAGATTTTAATGTAAAACGAAAAAATAATGGAACAGAATTTAAACTGTAAAAGCTTTTTCCCTATCAGCTATAAAAGGCGTTTATTGAAAACGCACTTCATTAGAGTTAGAGTGTTACTATCAAACGATGAAATAAATGAGGAATTTCCTATTCTAGAAATCCATCTCATAAATTGTTGATATCCAGTGGAATTTATTGCGAACTATGGAATAGAACATCCTATGGATGAAAAATGGAAAACTGTTGGGAAACAAACATATCTTCAACCACCTTACGTCCAAATGACATGAGATTTCAGGAAGAATCGATGAGGAAATCAAGGTGACACAGAAAATAAGCCCCTTTTCAACTCAACCAGTATCACTATACAACACCAAGTGTTCGTTACATCATTCAAAGGTAGATCAATACATTTCGGGCGTCACCTTTATTAGCACATACGAACTTACATATACCTGAGGTAGCGAGTATATAAAAAACACAAAGAGAGGGACTTCTACTTCCAGGGATTCACAAGTCAAATTAGTAGATAGCTTCTAGATAGTGAACATGAAGTCAATTTAAATAATGTATTCAAAATAATTAACAGATAAAAAACACTAATCTCATTCCATTTACAAAGTCATTAGCCGTCAAAAGCTTCCGACGTTATTTATCTCTAATGATGGAATATGTAACTATCCTTTCCCTGCCATGATGATTGGATGTTTATTAAACAACCTCTATTACTTTTTAAATTTTTTTCAGCCTTGTCCACTTTTTATCTTATTTTCGTCTGCTGATATTCATCCCTAACATAGTTGTTAAGTCTGTTATGTTGAGCGATTACCCAATAAATTATCGATGTCATCAGCCTTCCAGAACTCTTATCTTAATGATTACCACTAACTATAACACCGATCCTAATTTGCAGTACAATATTTTTCAACACATAAAGATACATTGATCTTGACTATGTTCATTCATATACAATTTTAATGATTTTAATGATTCTGGCTAGGTTTTGGACAATCTTCCAAGCTTCACAAACGAAAGTATGTCAAGTATTTGTTAATAATTATATTAACAATTGCAATTTTAGCCAGAGAGAATTTCGCACTGAATGAATATGCCTAGTTGAAGTCAATATATTGATAAGAGTGTTTTGACCTTCGATATGTGGTTAGATTCAGAGTTATACATTGATTATTTTTAAATAAGCAATCCAAAAGTGACAACTAATTATGTGTATTTTCATTCTCGTAAGTGAATTTAATGTGGGAGATCCCATTCCTAGTTCGCCTGTTTGTTTGTATAATAATCCGTTGAAGGTAAATAAGTTTAAATATAAGCATAGTTTGGTGAATTTTATGATTAAAGTGATACTTAAAAGACCTCTGCTAAATAAAATATGGTCATTCAGTAGTAAACCACTAATAAAATGCCATTTATGAAAATATATCCGATTATATTGAATAAACCCTTTATCAAACCTCGTTTACATGACAATTAAGATATCACTATATCTGTGCAGACTTTCCATAAACATGTCATGCGGCCAAATCAACTAATATCCAATTAATAAGTGTCACCGAAACAACAACCCGCTTTTTAAAATAATTTTGAGTTATCAAGCTAACTTAATGAATAATTCCCATCTACAGGTTTGTAACATATGACTATGATATTAGGATTTCTAAAACTTATAAAACCAGCTCACAATATTCCTAAATTGCAAAAAATATTTTTTAAAAAAAGCTGTTCACTTTCTGACTACTATTAATTCTAACTGAATTAATGGATTCAAGTAATTGTGAACTGATTTTCTTTCAATGATGATAAATATCTACAAATTACAACCATATTTATATCTGATATCTTACCATATGAATATGAGAAAAAAATAAAGAAGATGGAATTTGTTTTCTTCCATCTTTTCAACATTATTGATTGTTTCATAAGTTTGCTCTAGGCTACGTCTGTTTCATTTTGATTTCTAACAAATTATCTGCTTAGCTAAAACTATTTGTCTACTTATAAAGGATGAATAAATATTTTGTTAATTTGTGAGCTTTTTTGTCACTTTGAGCATTCTGAAAAAAAATCAGTCGTTAACATCAATACATAAATGTATGACTGTGGTGTGCGCTTTTCATGTGGATAGATATTAGTAGTATGTACAGAGAATATGAAGTGGAATGCATATCAGTAGTAGATTGAGATGAAGAAAACAGCAAGGAAAATAGAGAGCGACTACTCCAAGAAAGTCCCTGTATTCATGATGAAGAATAAAAATTATATTCGAATGAAACAAAAACACTACACTGCAAGCCACTTGGATATTTATTAAGAAATTTTTGTCCACAGTCATACAGATCATAATTTCTTGGGGGATTCACAAACTTTTTAGCACTTTTAACGTTCAGTCTTCTGGTAATGCATATACTTCCTGATCAAATTTTTTTGGTGTGATGTATGTGGCATGGACAAGAATCGCTTACAACAAACAATAATTTGAAAATAATTAACAACTAATTCTCCTTATAGTAACGTTAGTTTGGTGTTAGAAAGAATTTCACTTAGGTCTGTTGTCAGTTTCTATCTACCTGTAATCCCATTGATCATGATGAGTATAAAAAAAATAAAAAAGTCATTTCAGCATACTTTATTTATTATTGGAAATAATAATTATCCATTGTTTTTAATAAACAATACATAGTTAATATAGTCCAACAATAATCCATACATTACATATCGTTTCTATGTAAAGTGTACTGCTAGAATAACTAATAAAAGAAAAATCATCTTTGTATAGATCAGGTATAATTATTATTAGTTGTTAAGTTTAAATTATTGTTCAGCAGATGAATGTTTTTCTTTTCAATAAATAGTTGTTTTGAAATTAATATCTTAACAAGTTTCCTATTCACCATCTACCTTCATAATTGCCAGAAAACATTGTTAACCAATTGTTACGTTGTCTTTAGGGTATGGTTGAAACTTACCATAGCATATAGAGCAGATACTTTTATCGAAACTAAATAGATATATCAATTTTGAATATATTCTACCTAGAATTGATAGTTCTGGTAAATTTCTCATTTCTTCTTGTAAACAATCACTTTGTCCATGATCAGAAGTTTGTTGATATGATTCACTTAGATAATTACGACTTAATACTAACAAATAACTGGATAAAGCTACTTTGCGACGTTTTATATGCTCTGGATAAAAAAATTCTACAATTCTATGACGCATATATAACAAACCAGTTGATGTGACTGTTAACACCATAAATATCATCCATAAAGAATAAAAATAATTATTATACTTTAAATCTGTTTTAAGTCCATATCTTCGACATTCATTAATATTATAATTTAAATGATTATCGTTTGACTGTTCAATATTTTGTAATATCACTTTGGTTATCTCTTCAAATAAACCATTTTCAATGTCTTTTACAAAATTAGTTTCAATAGTAGTATCAATCATATTTGTTGTATAATTAGATATGATAACTTTTTGAAACTTTTCAGTTATATTATCATTGAATTGTATATGATTTAATAGTAGTATATCTAATAAATTTACTAAATCATATGTTTGTGAATCTAAATAAAATATACACAATAGTATTAATCCAATCATTATAACTAAAAATAAATTTTTCGAAGAATTTTTAATATTCATCCATATACTACTGAAATAATTCAGTAGTATTAAAAACTTTTGAATGGATTTCAAAGGGGATAACATCATTTGGTCATCAATTAAAAGTTTTGTAATGGACAATTGATATTTTAACTTAAAATATAAATTATCAAAATTGATATCTAATAAATAATTTGAAATATATTTATGCGCTTGATATATAAGTAGTATAAAGAATAATCTAAACAATGTAGTTGATAATATAAATGAGTTTAAAAGATTGTTAACTTTAGGAGTCATGGTTACATCAATAAATTCAATTTTATCAATAATTTCTTCTTCTGTTTCTATCCATTGGATATCTTCTTTGTTTACTTCACTTTTATTTGTGAGTATTTCAATTTTCATTGATTTTTTAAACGATTTCAGTAATTCATATAATTCTGAAAGATAACTACTAAATCCAAATTCCATTTCAATGACTTTCATATCTAAAACACAATTATGTCTCAATTCATTCATATAAGTGGATAACTCACAAAACTCGTCAGGTTGATAATAATGAGCACATAGATCATTAAGCCATACACCTTGTAATTCAGGATTTTTTGTTAACGTCTTACAAATCTTTTGTGATTCATTTAAACAAATAGAAAATTTTCTTTCATGTATAGCTATACATTTATGAAGTAGATAATTGAGCATTTCATACTCTAATTGCATATTTTTCATGTCAATATTTAATGTATTTATACCAATTTGATTCAAGGCAACGTTTTCTGATTTATAAGCTTTGACATTCAGCTTAAATTCTTCAAATCTATCATGAAATCTTCTATTCATTTCATGTGAAAGTTTTTTAGCTTCACTTTGAAAAGTTTTTGAAACAAAATCAAATTGTGAATAAGATTTCTCAAATATATTTGTCAAGTTTCTATAATCATCAGTCTAAGCAAAATCAAAGTAAACAAGAAAATAGAATGACCAATTTACATTAGGAAGACGTCATCCATTTTTCAACAGATCAAAAGTAGAAAATATGTTTTAATTGACAGAGTATTGTTTGATTGAATCTTCCCACTGATGTTTAGGACTGTAATTAGTCAGTCTCTAATTGGCATATGTGCATACTGTACGTAATGCCTCGATATAGCCACAGTATGCACATATGCCAATTAGAGACTGACCAGTTGCAGTCCTAAACATCAGTGGGAAGATTCAAACAAACAATACTAAATGAATTTAAACTTCACCCCTCATCGCACAAGCAAGTGGCCATCAGGACTCAGTAGCTGAATGGATAACGCGATGGTGGTTGAAGCGAAAGGTACTGGGCTCGAGTCCCAGAGTGAACATCAACTCTGAGATGCAGGTACATCCATCTGTCTAGTCCCAAATAGGGCGAAACGCGCATCCTTCTAGCCACTATCCATCTTTGCTTACTATGTTTTAATTGGTTGAAATTTGAATGTAAATTAAAGAAATATTTGCACCAACATTACACCACTGGTGTTGGGAATTCAGTGATGGAATAGAATTTTTAATATTGAAAAGACTTATTATCTAATTATCTTTCATTCCACTTGAGACATGTTCTAGAGACATACTATTCCAGTGATTTTGAAGTCAAACATTTTCAGCTTTCACTGTTGTGTCTCGTTTGTATTTAACTGAACTAATACTGATTCTCGTAATAATTTAATCACAACATATCTGTACTTCATATTTAATGCAAAAATAGTTTAACTAAGGAAGAGAAATTGACTATATAGTAAATAATTTACACTAATATTAGTTGGTTTGTCCTCTACGTTTACAAAGTTTCAGCTACCAGTTGTGTGGCAATAATATGCTCGTGGCTTATTCATATTGGGTCTAACCTACTTGTACAATATAGCTCTTATAGTTTCACAATTTTCATCAATAAAAGAATAAATGAGAAATACTGAGATGTTTCTTAATCAGGATTACGACAACTTTTATCCGGTATATACAACAAATTCCGAACTGAATTTATAATGGTTAACGTAAATCTATTGTACATTTCGGGTCATTCCCTGGCCTAGACATTTACAGTATATTGCTATACAAGAAGCAGGTAAAAACACTTATCTATGAAACATTTCACTCTCTTAACATTACCCTTACTAATAGAAAGATTTATAGTATCAACATCGTGATAGTGACTTAACATTCTGGTAAATAATTACTTTGCATTCCATAACAACAAAGATTTTATATTTGTGATCACGAATGTACATGAATCAAGCGTGGAGCTGAGGGGAATTATATAACGAATAATTCTACAATCAGTTTCACATAATTACAGAGAGAACCACGCTCTGTTATGAGCAAACACAGAATGTAAAAACATCTTAAATTCAAAATTGCTTTAATTCTACTGAGACGCATGTGGGGAAAAGTCAGTTTCATAGCCATAATGACCTTCTTCGACACTACGGCGTGCCTGAGAAGATAGTCAATATCATACGGAACTCCTATGATGGACTAAACTGCCAAATCGTCCACGGAAGACAACTCACCGACTTGTTTCAAGTAAAGACCGGTGTTAGGCAAGGTTGCTTACTCTCACCTTTTCTCTTTCTCCTGGTGATCGACTGGATCATGAAGACGTCAACACCTGGAGGAAAGCACGGGATACTGTGAACAGGTAGGATGCAACTTGACGATCTAGACTTCGCGGATGATCTGGCTCTTCTATCACAAACGCAACAACAAATGCAGGAGAAAACGACCAGTGTAGCAGCAGCCTCAGCAGCAGTAGGCCTCAATATAAACAAAGGAAAAAGCAAGACTCTCAGATAAAACACAATATGCACCAATCAAATTACACTTGACGGAGAAGCTTTGGAGGATGTGGAAACCTTTACGTATCTGGGCAGCATCATTGATGAACACGGTGGATCAGATGCAGATGTGAGGGCGAGGATCGGCAAAGCAAGAGCAGCATACTTACAACTGAAAAACATCTGGAGCTCAAAACAATTGTCAACCAACACCAAGTTTAGAATTTTCAATACAAATGTCAAGACAGTTCTATTGTATGGGGCGGAGACGTGGAGAACTACGAAAGCCATTATCCAGAAGATACAAGTGTTTATTAACAGTTGTCTACGCAAGATACTTCGGATCCGATGGCCAGACACTATCAGCAACAAGTCACTGTGGGATACAACAAATCAGAATCCAGCGGAGGAAGAAATCAAGAGGAAGCGCTGGAAGTGGATAGGGCACACTTTGAGGAAATCAGCTAATTGCGTCACAAGACAAGCCCTCACATGGAATCCTGAAGGTCAACGGAGAAGAGGAAGACCAAAGAACACATTACGCCGAGAAATGGAGACAGACATGAGAAGAATGAACAAGAACTGGATAGAACTAGAAAAGGAAGCCCAGGACAGAGTGGGTTGGAGAATACTGGTCGGCGGCCTATGCTCCATTGGGAGTAACAGGCGAAAGTAAGTAAGTAAAGTAAGCCATAATGACAGTGTTATGAATGGAATTACTGGATGTTAGGTCAATTATAACAAATTTAGTGTATCTGAAAAGACATTATACGTGACTTGAAGATGAATAAATAACAAAATTGAAAAGTTCTAAGTAAGATACGATAATAAAATGGAAATCACGGCATCCAAAGTATAAATATACGGGTTGAATTATGTCAAGTTGCCCTATGCCCAGAGAAAGAATGATCTGTGGATCATCATCAGTCAAGATTTGAAATCCAATGAATACAGTCAAGCAGTAGACCTCATAGGTTTCATGATCTTTTCTGCACTGACCATAACATGAGGTTAGTTATGTGAAAAGATATTTGCGTATGCATTACTTGTTCTATCATAACTATGTTACTGCATACAAACAGCTACTTTGTGTCTAGTAGAGAAAGGTAGGTGATAGAAAAGCCTATCACTGAAGCCTTGAAGCTGTCGTACGACGATAGAATATATGAATCAAACCACCCCGCCTTATCATACCGGGTAACTCGAGGCAACATAATCACAAGCTTTAATTTGTTTACTAACAAACTCAGATTTTATATAGTTGAAATCATGAGTCAATTGAAGGTAGACCAGCATCAAAAACCTGAAAGCACTGGACGGCCATTTCGTCCTATTGTGAGACTCCTCAGCAGTTCGCATCAACGATCCCGCCTCGCCAGATTTGAACACATAACCTATCAGTTTCGAGCGCGTGCGCATAACCACTAGACCACTGAACCGGCATCCAACGGTGTTAATGTCTAATTTCAACTGATCCACGAAACTGAGCAACCATTCACCGACGTCTCCAGTGAGTTGATATCTCTCAATAGACCTGATTGAACTCCACTGGTCACTCCTTCTCAGTGGAACTCCAGGAAATACCTCATGGAGCCAATCACTAATAAGCATATGATCATTATTAGAAGAAAGTTCAATTGACTCATGATTTCAACTACGTAAAATTACTAAAGTCTTCACAAAACCCCCTTCTAATACAACTCAGATTTGATGTGACCCCATTATTCTCTTATTTTAGAACAGTAAATTTAATCAAAAATACAAAACACATAATAAGTTCAGTAACAATTACTTTTCTGTTGATCATCAACTTTCACACCAAATTAAATTATTTGCCTTAGCATTTGGTCATATTTAATCAAACAAAATCATTGCACAGAAGAATAGAATAACAAAATAGATCTTCATCAGTAAAACTAAAAAACGGTTTCCTTTCAAACTGAAACTGATTTTTTCTTCTGTAAATATGGTTGTTCAGCTTTGAAAAATAAATTATTCAAAAATAAGTATTTTCTCTAAAATACTTGTGCTATATCCCGAAGAGAATTATGAACGGTAACATTTGAGGACTGTTTATGGACCTATTGTATAATTGCTAAGTAACTAAACTATTCATATTCGTATCCCTCTTATTATGAGCTTTATTTTGACCCATTGACTATTACTGTACGATTAACCATTCTTGAGTTATCCTTAGTCTATTAACTATTGTTCCCTCTATTCACAGCCACATTTGGCTGTGGTATATAAGCCCAGTATGTGTGTAGATTATGATTCATACTGCAGAGGCTGAGATTGGTGTTCTGGACTTAATTGGCTGAGCTAGGCAGAAGGCAGGACCGATTAGTACTCAAGACTGCTCATACAGTTTATCGAGTATTATTGCTCTGATCGATAAGTTCCCTCCTCTCTGATTGGCGGGAACAAGATAATGGCAACTGTTCGAGTAAAAGTTATAATAACCTGTTTTACACGAAGAAATTTAAAAGTATTTTTTCGACTTAGTTTCCATAAATTTCAATCATTTATCCTATTAAAGTCGCGTAAATGAACTTAACTGAAATAAATGGTTATCTGTTCCATCATATATTTCTTTCACTGAGAATGTATATAGATATTTTAACCTTATATGAGTGCGTTACTATAGTTTAAAGTCCACAATCGCCACTGTTTTATAACTCGGATGTATGTGCATAAAATTACTCGTAACTACTAAAGCAGCTAAACTGACAGGACGGAGAAGTGGTTCAATAAACTTGTTCCAATGAGTTGACGTTCAATGGTATATATCAAGGGATTTTCAAATCACTACATTGTTGTTATTCGGATTTTTTGAGAATGTAGCTATCTAGACTTAAATCTTATTAGCGTTCAAATGGGAAATGTTGTAAATCTACCCTTGATCTAGTCAAAGAATCATTATTTCATTAAATCTTTTATTTAATTATACCATCTTCAAGTCTCCTTCAGCTCGAAATTTTAATTTTTTTTTCAAATAGGCATATTGGACTCATTCTTATTTATCATTAATCTACGTTTATTTATTTAGTTATATAATCCTGTGATTTTTTGTAATGATTCTTTTCGGTGTTTTTTGATAAATTACTTATCGTACGATATTTTTTAATCGTATCATCTCGTTCAATCTAGTTAACTTTATTTGTAGTATTCATAGATTATGCTGAAACATGTTCATATTAATTACTGTCAAACTTCATTTTTATAAATTAGTCAAGCTATACGTATAATTTCTGATATGGAACTAACACAGTTTGCAAGCTCTGGACAAGAATCATATAAAACAAAATGAATTTACAACTGATTGACTGCTGAATAGTGATCGATGTCATATACATCAAATCCTTCTTAATGCCAAGCGAATTCAGTCGACCGAATCGTAATGTGGCCACTAATCTAAGTGATTCGACATTATGTGCACTATAATGAAATGTAAGGTGGTGTTTGAAGTAGTCTACATGAAACCCTGAACCTATGTTTTATTCCATTTGACATCCGTTAGTGAAGTTTACGAGTGGTTCTGAGGGAATGGGTGCTCTCTGGCAGACTCCATGTACACCTTGTTGTCGACTGTTAAATGGCACGAAACTTAGGCTCAGAGTTTACTGTATACTGCTTCCAACCACTAACTTAAAAATGAAATAAATTTATAGTATTCTATTCAAACAGTTGTTCTTACGCTTATGCACATTAATTTAAAGGACTTTTGAAGTCAATTTGGTCTTCAAATACAACAAAAAGTACTTGATAAATCTCCTGAGTTTAATAACAAATAATTACTGTTCACTCATGGTTAAAATAAACATCAAAAGGTCATAGAACAGAAGTCTCATCAGTTTTCCTGATATCTTTACCCAAACAAATGAGTAAATCAAATCATTCTAGTCTGGGAAAATCTGAAAACGAGCACATCTGCGTTTTAGGTATCTAAAATAAATATATCTAGTCAATCTCATTTCTCTAACTACATTCAACTTTAAAATACAAAACAAATAGATAACATTTCTTCTTTTAAAAAAAGATCTGGAATCCAATCACCAAAAATAATGACAGGAAAAGAAATTCACGTATGTCACTCGACAATAAACCAACGATTTTCTAAAGTTATAATAAACGAGAATACCACTTAAAACTAAGACTAAAATCGTCTATCATAATACTCAAGCATTTTAAGTTGAAATTCATTACAGTTGCACGGAATCATGAAAACAACGATAAAACTATGATATTATATTTAAGAAGAACAGTGGACAAATCACAACAAATAAAAAAGAATCATATGTTATGGATTTAGAGAAAGATCAGGCATAGATAAATTTCCATAACCACGATAAAGGTATTGCCTCATGTATCTTCCATCTTCTCAACTATATTTCATTTCATCTAATATTACGATCTTCAAATCAACATGTTTAGAATAAAGAACACTTACAATCAGTGACAATTTCTCTCTTTTTTGTTTTCCTTTTCTCTAATTTTGGTCAATAACATATTAATTAAATAAAAAGTGGTTACTTTTTTTATTTTACTTACCAATTTATCCAACGAAGGTAAATTGTATTGATACTTGGAAATTGCTTCGCTCAAATCTCTACCAGCTTCATTCATCAATCGCAATATTTTTAAAGAAGTGGTAACATAACTTGGTGCGTTATAGGACAGAATCAAGTCAGTTGATGAATTTCCCACATCATAATACGTATAATCGGCATGATTTGAACTGTCAGAAACCCTTGAAACATTATGATTCAGTTCGTTTAAACAACTGAAAACATTTCTCAATGTATTCAGGTTGTGATCAATTGATGTCATTGGTCCAATAAATGTTGTGTGTATCAATTGATTTGCAACGAGTATATGACCAACTGTTAATCCAAATGTTGGTATAACTAATAATGATAAACAACGTACACGTGACGAAATTAAAGTACCTATAACAATTGTTATCATGATAAACATATCTGCTCGTTCCTCAACCTCCTGTATAATTTTATACGCTTCCATAATATGCTTTGTGTTGTTCCAAGAATCTTCTGTATAGTTTTCAACGGTTAGATACTCGACTTCCGCCATAACACTGGTATAGAAAATGTTTCTAATAATTAAAACTATCATCTTGCCTAATATGTAACCAAAACTTAAAAAAAAGATACATCGTAGAATAAATATTAAATAATTTCTGTGCATGTGGTTGACCCTCTTATCCTCCTTGTCATTATCATCATAAATTAAAGCTTCCAGGAACGGCCATCTTTTTTTCAGCCAATATCGAAACTTATTATATACGTTTAACTTTTTCGTTTTGAAATCCGATTTAGGGACATAAATAACATACGGTTGTTGTTTTGATGAATCTTTTAATGTCCATCCAATATTCGTATTTTTAGTAGCATATACTTTATCAAGTAAATTGTCAAGCTCTTTTTCACTTGACTTAATATATAAATGAAAGTTTTGATATACTTTCAGTAACTTTAAGTTAGAAACATAACCAGCTGGTCCAAAGAGGAATGACTTTTTAGCACAGTAACAAGACACTTTAGTATCATAAGGTCCTAATGTAGTTCTGATATTAAGATGTCTTCTTAAACCGTTAGTTTGCTCATGTGATCTTATTTTTAAACTTTCTACATTCTTTTTAAACTCATTTTCAAGTATCTGAGTATCATTACACTCTTTGATGAAATCCAAAGGATGACTTAACGTTTTGGCTGATATTTCCTCATTCCCAGTTGACATGAAATCATGAGTGTGAGTATGAGAATCATTGATATGTGTATTGTTCCTTATTTCATGGGGCGAAAATCTAATATTGTGTTGGATAGAAGCTTTTGAACGAGGTTCCGGAATTCGAATAAACCATTTTTTGCATGGAATGTTTGCTAAGACATTTGCATACGTATTTATGTCCAGAAATAATTGGATTATGTGTAAACCAATATTTAAGCTTGAGTACATCCACACTACAGAATTCAACTCACTGGCCAATTGCAAAGTAATAGATTTTGTACAATCACCTTCGTAAACAGGTATAATAAAAGTGATTTTATTATTGTTCCAATCATTATGTGTGTATAGCGTTTGCATTAAACATCGATTTGTTCTATTATGACCACAACTATTGATCAGTAAGAATTCTGTTTGTTTGATAAAGTTCCATAGATCAGACGATAATTCTATAATAATATGATTATGAAAATGAAAGCTTTTCATATAATTGACTGAAAGTGAATATTTGTTCAATAACCAGTTAATTTGAGATTCAACACCACGACAAGTAAAATCATATTGTAACCTTTCTAAGTGATTGATAAGTTGATTTGTTCGATTCACTTATTTTTTTTTTTAAAAAAAGGAGAAAAAATTAAATCAGTTCACACTTTCAATAAAATAACATACATAAACTATTAAATCAAAATATACCCCAAATAAGAAATCATATTTTATACATACTCAAACCATAAGTGATGGAGATCGGATTAGTAGATGAATGATTAGTTTGCAATAATTGAGGAACGTAATAATTAATGGATCTAGAAGAAGAATATATTGCGAAGTATACAGAAATAATAATTATCCATCTATTTAACAACTGTACAATAAATATATATTATAATAGTAATCCATAAAATAATTTCGAAAAACGTCACTTCTCAGAAATTTACTCCTTTACAACATTTTCAATTAATTATTTTATGTACATTTTAAAAAGTGTTCGCAACGATCTGAAAATAGTTTATTTTATAGAAATCACTACTCTTCTAGTCAATCATATTTCACTTAATTTAAAGGAAAATGTTATTGAATTCGCCAGGAAATATCAGTCCCTCAAGGTCACAAGCATACCTTGCTGACGAGCGCAAAATAGCTGGAAACATAAATCCACAGTTTTCTGCCAACTACCTCCAATCGCCACCTTACATCTCAACATGGTACACTCGAGGTCAACGCACTTAGACAAGTGTTCATATTTTAACTTGATTGACAAGATTCAATCAATACTACAGAACAGACAACATCCAACTATAATTATGGAAAAATTTGGTTTTTAATGTTGTAAACTAAAAAAGTAAAAAATGTATTTCATTAGTCTTTAAATACACTAAAAATCGCAAAATCTCGTGATAAAATTTGACTATCCAAACTGAAGAAAGTGGAGTTCATTGAGAACCTAGTTTAAAAGTCGAGAGTTACAAACACTTATAATCATCTGGATAAAGAACAATCGCTGGGCATTCGCTTTTTGTCCTCTCAATTTCGTAGACAACACCCTACCACGGCACAGAAGGCAGTGAGTAGGACTTTATTGGCAGAGGCTATATACGCATGGCCATATGAGAGCATTTTGAGAGGGAGAGCGGACTCTCCCCATTCTCGGCCGTACCAGGACATCTTAAGATACACCTTATTCTTTTAACAGAAAAGGAAAACAAAACGTAGATATAGAGTTTTAGTAAAATTAGGGTGTTCACAACAGCTTTTAAACTTTTTTAGGTATTTCGGGTTATCAAAACGGTATCCTCCTCATGCTATGAAACACTGGATAGTGTAATAAGAAAGCTATTACTAATATACTATTTACTTAGCATATCTCTATTCTTTCGTTTTTTTAATAATCTGAGAGACTGAACAAGTCAAATCATCTGGTGTTCGTCTTTGAAGGTTGTGATTTCAAGTTTAGCTACTACCACTTGTCCAATAGTGCACCTAAAGTCTGATTAATATTTTTATGAATACTATGTTTGTAATTATAAGCCAGATGTACATAAGGAATAAGTAAGTGTTATTTCAGTCCTAGATGTTGTAGAAACCGTCGTCAAGCAGACTTGCGGAATTCCAATCATTCATTCATGATGCACTCTAATATATGTTTTGTTAATGAATAACCAAATGAATTTTATTCATGTGCTCTAAATCTTTTATAAATAAACTATTTTACAAATGTGGTCTACTGTTAAAATGGTTTCAAGTACTTAACCACAATAATGGGAGTGTAACTTACGTAAGTTCAGAATAATATAGAGTTAATGACGTATTTAACCCCAATGACCTGTCTATATTTTGATCGTAGGGTAGACAAAAAGACAAAATTATTGGTAAGTGTAAAATAGTAGTGAAGTGATAATATAAATGATGACCCCATCATCTTAGCCATACATGCATCTAATTCTTCTCAGATCTTTCATAACACCTTGACTAATCCTTATAAACATTAATATTGTCATCATTGAAATCACTATTTCGATGTCATCTCGAAACTACCATTAATTTTATTATCTTATTTGACATATCTACAAACATTTGGACTTGTGTTTGTGGTTACGTACATCATGAACTTCAAATAATTCTTTTTTCATCTAAACCAATTTTATACGATCAACTTTTATGAAGTGGATTAATAAATTGCTCTAGACATTTTCCTCAAAATATTAAATCTATAAAGCGTTAAAGAGATTGTTCTGTTGAAATATCATCTAATGAATCCTACTGAAAAATAGGTATAAATGAGAAATCTCAGTATTGATGCCACAACACTATTTCAGCCTACCTAGTATTATGCATCCATCTTACAGCAAGTGATGAAACCTAGGACTTCCATTTTGAGCGCCAGGTATGAAATCACTGGAACGGCGCTCAACCGTCTTAATCATGGAACGTTATTTTAACACCCACGTCAGTAAGCCTAGTTTGGCCTAAAGACAACCTGATCGATCAGCTGGCCTAAGTCTAGCGAACTGATAACATTGAATTTAGGCTTATGTTATGCCTAGATAACTGATTGTTCCTAGCAAGCAATGATTTTAAGAATAAACGATGGACATAAATAGATCATGAATGTAAGGTATCGTTTAAAGGCTTCCACAGACGACTCTAGCTCCTTTTCTCTTAGACCTTGAGTTTATAAACTATCTCATATTTTAGATTCCATAAATCAATTTTCTCTGGAATCCTGTTCTGCATGTCTAATATTTCTTAATACTTCAGTAACTCTTATTAATTCTACTATTTTATCGTTTATCCTAGTAGTTTTATCCCTGTGGTTAGCAACTTGAAATGATGCGCATATATGTTAGGTTTTGCACTAGATGTGAGTAACTGATAGTTTTCTTGTAATTACTATTAAATATAATATCATTCGGATTTCAAATGCTTATCTATTAGTCAACTTTTATTGATCTTCCTTTATTTGTAATAGAATTAACCAAACCAAATAGTTCATTACCAATTATTTTTAAATGCCTACCTGAAAATTCTGTCGATCCAATAGCATCAATTATCCTATACATATAATTTGAAATATCTTCTTTTAGTAAACTTATATCATCTATCAGAATTAGCATTGTATAAATGCTAAGCACTAATGAGAATAGTATGTAAGGTAGGATTAATAAATTCCAAAGATATTTTAAATAATTTTTAATTATTTGCTGATAATAATCCAAATCATTGAAGTTTAATCTGACTATCAAAACAATAATCCAATAAAATATACATATCGACGACCCGCATAATATAAAAATAATTTTTGGAGATAAATGACTTTTTAGTCGATGTACTGTATCCAATTCTATATCTATTTCTCTTGAAACTAGATTTGTTGGTAGATGAGACATTGAATTACATAACATAATAATATTATGAATAAAAATTAAAAGTGTTATAGATATGCTAAGTATACATGAATGTAACTTCCACATTATTGTTGAAATACTTCAAGAAGTTCAATATAATAATTGACTTTTCTAATAAAGTATTCACTTCTTTAACTCATTTTGTTGCTCTGGTAATTTCATTTCATTATTTAAAAGAATTATGTTATATTGATTATTAGTCACATGAATAAGGTAAATATTGATAATTATTCATAATCAGTCAGTTTTAAAGAAGGAAATGTCATAATTGTTTTAGCTTATATATATATATATATATATATATATATATATATATATATCCTGATTCATCGTGCTATGATGATTTGCTCGGATGACATTATTTTAGATGAATTGGTTAATATTCGCAACTTGCTTAGTAGGAATGGGTACCCAATGAAATTCATCGACAAACACATGAAGGAAACGAAAAGACGGCCTAAGATACCTACCGCTCCGAAGTAGGTATTGTTCCTAAAGTTACAATTCTTCAATGATGCTAAGGAAGAAATCGTGACACAGAAGTTAAGAAAAGCAGTACAGAAAACATTTAATGCAGCCCGACTGAGTACCGTCTTCTACAACCGCCCCACAATAAGAACTGTAAATAAAGACAGACTGCCTGAATTTGCCACATCTATGTGTATTTACCAATTCAACTGCTCCTGTGGAGCCAGTTATATAGGGCGTACAATTTGGCAAGTTCATCAACGAATAACAGAACATCATCCGTCGTGGTTGAGCAAAGGACAGGTAAAAGTGACTAAGAGTTCTGTTCTCGCTCACTTGGTGGACATAGGTAATCAGGTTGAATTGAATAAAGCTTTTAAGGTTATCCACCATATTCCATCAAATTTGCCGCATGGTTTACAAGCCCGTCTATTGGACATAGCTGAAGCCATCGCAATTCATATTCACAAACCGAACCTTTGTATCCATAAGAAGTTTTTGCAATCACTCGTGATACCTTGGCCATCGGTATAGCGGAGTTTGTAGCAGAACTTTGGTAAACAATTATCTTATTTCATAATTGAAAGCATGAGTCAATTGAAACTAGATCACCATCGAAAACCTGGAAACACTGGACGACCGTTCCGTCATATTATGGGACTCCTCAACAGTGCGCATCCACGATCCCGCACTCGCGAGACTCGAACCCAGGATCTACCAGTCTCGAGACAGAGTCCTTAACCGATAGACCACTGAGCTGGCATCCAATGGTGTTAATGTCTATCTTATTCCTTATTATTGTGAGATAACAACTCATTGAAGGCGATTGCTGAATGGTTGCCCATAATTCGTCTATCGGTTGGAGTTAGACATTAACACCATTGGATTCCGGCTCAGGGGTCTGTCGGTTAAGGGCTCTGTCTCGAGACTGGTAGCTCCTGGGTTCGAGTCTCGCGAGTGCGGGATCGTGGTTGCGTAATGCTGATGAGTCCCATAATAGGACGAAACGACCGTCCAGTGTTTCCAGGTCTTCGATGGTGGTCTAGCTTCAATTGACTCATGATTTCAACTTTGAAAAATACTGAAATCTCCACAAATCTCCTTCTGATTATAATAATGTATTAAAGACAATGACTACTTATTCTAGTTGATCATCATACGTTCACTGCTAGAAGCTAATATCTAATATTTAATTTGAAACTTCGACAACAATAAAATGCACAAATGTACACTTTCATGTTTTTAGTTTATATCTTCTATTTGTTTACAGAATCATTTGTGACATGAAAATTCGGTTCACAAATAATTGAATATTTCACAAAGGATGTTGATCAAAGTTTCCTTGGTAAAGAGACTATTTCGACTATAAATTCCTTCAGTATTACTTGTTTGAATCTACCCATTGATGTTTTGGAATGCAACGGGTCAGTCTCTTATTGACATATGTGCATACTGTGCGTATTGCCTCAACATTGCCTTCATTCACAAGCATTATAATCAAAGATGGATAGTGGCTAGCAGTGGAATCCAGGACACGTGTTTAGTCCTATTTGGAACTCATCAGCTGGGTGTACCTCCATCTCAGAGTTGATGTTCAATGGGTTTGAGTCCCAGAGAGAACATTTCGTCATATAATAAATAAAGCATTCTAATAAGATTATTTTGAGACAATTAATTAAAGGTAACTAATTTTTTCGTTTAATTTTCTATCATTTAACACAAGTTGAAAAACAATCTCAAATTCATAACAACCCACAAAATTACAAAAAAAAGAACAAAACACAAAAAAACCATTGACTCGATCAATTTATATTTTTTGAAAAACAATATTGATTTTTAATTCAACCAGATCTTTTTTCTGGTTCATACTACTGAATATAAAATTGAATACTTTATTTATAAAAAAAAGTGAAAAGATATAAAGTACTAAGATAAGCTGTTAGATTATTGTAGGATCTTCTGCAATATAAGAATGAATAGAAGAATTACTATTGTTACGAATTATATTTCGATTTTGTAAAGAAGATGGTCGTATATTACGTGTTGGAACTTGAGGAATATTTCGTGATCTGTTATAATTATCTTGATCTATTTCACTATCACTTGGTCCAGGGGATCTCTCAAATTCTGATTCATCATTATCAATTTCTCGATTTTGTAATCCACGATTTCGAACTGTTAAAAATTAGATAAACATTTTAAGATTAGACATTATGTTGTGGATATTTCAATCTAGAAAGTTTTAAACAAAGATGACTAACCAAATAATTTGAAGAGTGATACGTATATTTCAGAAAACTAGTTCATTTATATAAAATAATTTTTGCTAAATAATTATCTTTCTAGTAATAACATGCAATCCTTATTAATAAGTACTCTTTAAATCCTTGATTTTTTTTCCCATTAAATCTACAATTTATATCTTAACCTTAATTAGACCAAAGAGTTTTTCAACAAATATATGTTCGTAATCCAACTTTAAAAATTTGTAGCATTTATGGATTTTTTAATTTTTTTGGGGGAAAAAATCATTTCATATCACGCAATGTTTTTCTTAAACAAAAGTCGACTTAACTACCTGGTCTGTTTTGGAGTAGATATTTACGTTTTCCTTCTTCACGTGAATATTTTTCGTTTGCTGTTTAATTGTTAGTGTAATTAATTTAAAAGACCAAAGTTTTCAAATTAATAGGTATATAGAAGACTACATAATCAAGGTGTTTATTACTAGTTGTCCCCAAATGCTTAACCTCTAGACCATTGGGCCGGCACCCGACGGTGTTGATAAATATTAGTTCATGAGAAGCCGTGACCAGTGGAGTCCGACTGTGTCAAATGTGAGACAGTTGCCCACAGAAGACAATAGAAGATGATCGCACACTATCTTAGTTTGGCTGAATTTAGAAGTTAACACTGTTAGATGCCGGCTCAGTGGTCTGTAGGTTAGGTGTTCGCGCGAGATCGGAGATCCTGCGTTCGAATCTCGCGTGAGGGATCGTGAATGTGAATTGCTGGGGAGTCCCATACTAGGATGAAACAGACGTCTGATGCTTTCAGGTTTTCAATGGTCGTCTAACATTGATTGATTCATGATCTCAATTACAGCTCGACAGCCTCCACAACCCTATACCGAAAAAGACTAAATCTAATGAAAACAGAATCATTCCATTAAAAAACAAACATCACGATATATCAACTTCTTATCTCCTAGTATATGTATACATAATCGAGATTTCTGATAACAATGCTTTTAGAAACTGTAATAATAAAGAAGACAAAATATAAATGCAAACTAATACTCCTTCGAAGGATCGGCCACTTAGAGTTCATTGTCTTTTTTATTGCATTCTCAGGATAAATCTTTGAATAAACTATTCAATTCAAGCTTATTAAAAACATTTATATGAAAGGAGATCGAACGATTTAAACCTCCTAACCAAACAATACGATAAACTTGGATGACGTATTTTGAAGAAAATACTATTGGATTCCCGAAATTAAAAATTATGCTTTTGAATTTTGTATAACAGAGATCAATGAAAAATAGTTTTGATCATTATGTCTTCAAATTTTGATCTCATGAGCCACGTGATAAGAAGTTAGGAAGAATAAAAATATTTACTTTCTGATTCACTAGGGGACCAATGATCGTCACTTTCATTTCCATCAACATCGGCATTGGTAGGTCGTGACAGTGGGTCACCTAACGAATGTCTTGATCCTGAAAAAGCTTGATAATTGTGTTCTGGAAGATGATACAAAAATTGAGCATCAGGATCTCCTGGTTGAGCATATTCAGGGCTGAAAATTTCAGTTTGAAAGTAGAAAAACTGAGCTTAACTGAAACATTTCACCAAGGACTTACTTCGAAATATTTTTCAACATAATGAATGAATTTTTAAAGCATTATTTTATTTATGACAAATGTTTTTAAAGAAACAATTATAACAAATAATATAAAATGTCTTTGCTGGAATTTATACACGATCACTTTCATTACAAATAACTTGATATCTAACATAACTTATCTTCATTCAAGTTAGTTTACTTCAAATCAAATGTAAAGAGATATTCTAGTTATAAAGCAACTTCTTTTATAGGTCAGTTTCAAAAAAAAGAATATCTAGTTACACCCATAAATGAGACATCTTTCTAAAGCATCATATGAAATTAGTCAGTTCTCATGGTCTTCATCATTGGTCATCTACAAGAACTTTGTTGTCTTAATCTCCTACTAAAAGTGCATCGCAGGATTTGCTAGGTCAAAAACTGCTTGACCTAAACCACAAGAGGCTGGCAAATCAGTTATATGAAAGTATATTCATTGAGATTTCCAGTCGCAGAAATTCTGTAGCCCTCTTAAAGCATCAATGATCCTGAATTTCTACATTTCTAAAAATTGAATAACGCATTTAGTGTAAATGATAGTAGTAAGACTTTGCTTTTGGAATCGAGCTGGACGTAAAGAATCTCGAACATGAGATTCAGCATTTGAAAGTCAGTTTACCTAAGTACCTGATTCCCTGGATGTATTCCATCAACTCATCCTAAACTATTTTAAATCTTCACAGTTGAAATTATGAGTCAATTGAAGCTAGACCACCATGGAAAACCATGAAGCACTGGATGGCAGTTTCGTCCTATTATGGGACAACTCAGCAGTGGGCATCCACGATCCCGCCTTGTGAGATTCGAACCAAGGACCTACCAGTCTCGTGAATGCGCACTGTTGAAGAGTCTCACAATAGGACGAAACGGCCGTCCAGCGCCTCGAGGTTTTCCATGATGGCCTAGCTTCAATTAACTCATGATTTCAACTATGAAAATACTGAAATCCACACAAATCCCCTTGTGATTTTTTTTAATCTGACAAATGACTGCCATTTTATATCGATATAGATATATTATATCATATCTTAGCAATTTCTTACCAATCACCAATAAAGTCAACTTTATTTCAGTACTCAATTTTGAAACTACAGTACATAAAGAAAGAGTTTTTTTACAGAAAGATAGAAACCTATTATGTTAACTAGAAAGTAATTTTTGTAATAAAATACAACAGTCGGAAGATAGTGAAGTTGAAGATCATAGAAAAATTATTGCAAAATTCAATATGAGAATTTCATAATTGGTTAATCAATTCTTCAAGTGCTTATCCATTACAGTATCAAATACTTAGATTAAATTCTTGAAATAATCTATTTAATCTTCTATTCACTTCTTTTTTTTTAAAGAGTAAAGAAAGAATTCAGATAGGAAACTCTTCTTCTCTACACATTAAATTAATATATTCTATAGTGTTGAAAGGTTGCACTGGAGAATAGAAATAAAAATTAAATTAACATTAAACTTAAGAAAAAAATTTAGTAGGAAGTGAAAAACGTAAGTCAATGATTAAAGTAGAAAAAGATTTTAAATTTTTAAAAAGAAAAAAGAAATTCAAAATGATTATTCAATTACACTTTAAAATATAAAATAAAATGACTTTAAAGAACCAAATTGACAGATGTTTAAGTTTTATGGAAGAGAAATGAGAGGAAAGAAACATTCAAGGGAAAGAAGAACACTTTTTCTTTGAATTTGTCTTGTTCTCGATTCATCTTTCATCATCTGTATAATATTATGCTGTAGTTGAAGGTATAGAATTTATCATTTCATCATCGATCTTTCACTTGTAACTGTACATTCTTACCTTTTTTTAATATTTTTATAAACTTTTCAGACATAATTTTTAAGTAATCACAGAAAGATTAAAATTTAATTATAAATCTTTAGGTAAACGAAATTACAATTTTTTTATTTTACTCTTATATTTTTATAAGTAGTGTTTATTTATTTATTTATTTAAACACCTAAATATTAGTGCAAACAGGTACCAGATATATATGCGCCGCACAAATCTCATTTGATTTGTGTGAGGGCTGTGATACTGCCCAGGTGCCCAAACTGAAGCAGGAGGTTTTCCTAGGGGGGGGGGCTACACCCGGAGCCTTTGACCTAAAGGTCTAATCCACAAGACAGTGGAGCATCGTAAGGAGATTCAGTCCCATGGTAGCCGGTGAACAACGATTGATTCATACGCCATTTGTTCCCTCAGGATACTGGAGTCTATGTGTACCATTGGTTTGGAATCAGGGTTTACCAACTCCCCTAGGTGAACTTTCCATGTCCACTAACCCGGTTAAAGCTCCGGATATTCGCTTTTCGTTCTCTTGATTTCGTAAACAACACCCCCGCCACGAGAAGGAAGTGAGTACGACTTCCCTGGCAGAGGCTATATACGCGTTACCATGTGAGAGCATTTCGAGAGGGAGGGCGGACTCTCCCCACTCTCGGCCGTACCAGGGCATTTGGGGGCGATTGTTGTCAATAGTGATAGTTGAAAATGGAACATCTAAAATGTCTTCATTGACGTCGATCATAAAAATGATGAAGAAACCAGAAACATTGAGTAAACTATACTATATTCATTTAGGAATGCATTAGAAAAATCAACAAACGATACAATTAGTAATCGCATAAATAAATCGCAAATTCGTAAGATGTTGTTAACCCTAATATAGACTTATTTGCGGTGAGGATTAGGTCCAGCATATAATGATTATAAACAACAGACTCGTAAATATTAAAAAGTATGATAACATCTATTTTATTTCAATTTTATACATTATTTGAGTATCAATCGACTGGTTATGAGTAATAAAGAACCTAGCATAAATAAATACACGCCTAGTATATCATAAGTCATCTTAGAACGAAAATAGTGGAAATGAACAGTGATAAACAAAAATACGGGCAGATAGTATTATTCAGAATGAAAATCTGGATATAATAAGTATAGTTGAACATGAATGAATGGTTTCGAAGAATGTTAAACACAAAAAAATCAGAGTTTGGAAGATGAAAATTAGTGAATGCACTTGTTTCATTACGAATGATCGTGGATTATACCATTTAAAATCTTTTACTACAAATTTGGTTATTCGATGGATAACAATCAAACCTTCCGCATCTACTGACAAGGTGGATTACAACTATAAACAACTCAGTGAACTGATATCTTATTTTCATCTTTCTATCACTAGCTTTTTCCCATCCATTGCTAAAATCATCCATAATATATATAATTAAACCATCAGTTAAATTGTCATTTTCACCTAGTAACCTATGCTCAATCTCAGTAATAACCATTTAGTAATGACACTACCTTATTCCAGAAATACTTCAAAAATACATATGATTAAATACTCTCAGACTACATATCTGATTTTATGATCGTTTTCAGTGTATACTTTCAATATTGTTCCACAATTTTAAATATTTTAATGTTTGTTTAAATTTTAAATTAAATCCATTTCATCAGATAACTAATCATAAAATGAAAAATATGGTTTAAAAAGATAACACATAAAGCTTGAAAAACTAATAAAACTAGAAAGGTGAGATAAACTTGATATTTGACCGTTGAAAGAAATGTTTTATCTCAAATGATTCAATTGTAGAAAGGATACATGCTTTTTCGATTATTTACAGAAATTTTGATTGTTTTACATTTTAAAAAACATATTTTCAATTCCATGAGATATGAAACTTGAGTGTACCTCTCAGTTTAGGTGAAACATCGCCTGTATACTCCTCAGCTGTACAATTTTTCTACTATTCTATACATTTTGGTGCCATTATTGCCTCGTAATCTTCAGAAAAGATAAAAATCTATTTAATTTTATGCCTAACGAGGAAAAAATATGGTAAGTTTTTACTCTTTTTCTTATACCATCACAAAAAAAAATAAACAAAAATTCCCATTTTAAATTGATGACAAAAATGATAGCACATGTAGTTTCATATATGTTTACAATTCTTTCGGATTCTCTAATGTTCTTTCTTAGTGTGTGTGTGTGTGAATTTTTTTCGTTCAGTTGATCTTTTACGCCTGACATAAGAATAAGCAGTAAAGCGTTCAAAATATGACCACAGAAATAAAAATGAATAGAGACTGTAAAAATTATTCATCTGGAACAATAAACCAAAAATAAAAACAATAATCATCATAATAATAATACAAAGGTCCACGTTTACTACGAAAAGAATATACAACATTTGTTTAGATATAAAGAATAAAAAACGTCTACATGTGTATGAGGGCAAGACGGTGAGTGAGTGAGTGAGTGAGAATGTAAGACAGAATTGATCATGCAGAAATCATTGACAGGAAATGAAAAACCTTTTGGAAAAATTAAAATTCGAGCATGGATTTATAAGTAACTTTGTACTATTATTTAGTTTATGTTTCAATACCATATTCATAAATTATATTAGAAATTATTTCCTTTTTTCTTCTTCAAAACTAAATTCAAATTATCAATAATTGAATTTATGAGTTGACCGAAACAAATTCTATAAAGTCGTTTTCTGAATAATATATAAGCGTGAACATTATGACCAGTATTCAATCATGTCTTATAATCAACATCATCTATCACTTAATGATAAATGTTTGATGTTTGATTATAATTCCTTGAGAAAGCTTGGACCAGATTGCCTGGCGAAACGTTGGATTTACTACAAATTCATTCGCTGAGATTTTACAAATATATTATTCCTATTTAATGTCTTACATCAACTCGGCGCTCAAATACTGTGAAACTATTCGCTCTAATTTAGACGAGAGTTCTTATATACTTAATGATATATGTTGTAATTTCTTTGAAACAAACTTTGTCAGAGGAGGGGTATTGTGGAGATTTTAGTAATTTTATGGTTTAAATCATGAGCTAATTGAAGTTAGACATTAACACAGTTGGATGCCGGATCGGTGGTCTAGAGGTTAAGCGCTCCTTGGTTCGGATCTCGCGAGGCAAGATCGTGGATGCGCACTGCTGAGAAGTCCCACAATAGGAAGAAACGGCCGTTCAGTGCTTCCAGGTTTTCTATGGTGGTCTAGCTTCAATTGACTCATGATTTCAACTACAAAACGCTGTTATTATTAAAATATTACCAATGGACTTCTGAAGAAAATATTGAAAAATAATCAAGTATAGCTGATAGTCTAACAGAAAGTAAATAAATAGTTCTCATTATCGGGTAAATTTAAATGAATCTTCAATCCTGGTTAAATTTCATCATAATGTAAGGCATATTTATGTTTATAATATCACACTAAATACTCAACTTTTATTGTCGCATATCACATTCTTCATGGGTCGAAGTAACAGTAGCTTGCAAAGTACTAGTCAGTTTGAAAAAGAACCATAATGTTTAATGAAAATAACTTTTAATAAATGTTATCAAACTTTACTGATAGGTTTTAGACAACGTAACGTGATACTGTGCTTTACATTTATTGATGAGCATCGATGAGGGTTACTTAAAATACGGATAAAATTTATTTTCACTCATAAATTTGAATTTGCCTTATTAAATCGAAAACTCAAAAGTAAAACATTATCACTCGAAAAACTTGTCTATCACAGTTTAATGGTTACATAGAAACAAATGGTTCTACAACTCTAGGAAGAGTTTGATAGTATAGGTTCGTTTAGCTACTGAATCATTAAAATCTCAAATTCATTTCACATACAAATTCGTAGAAACATATTCACCTAGATATCATACACGTCAAACATTCAACTTTAGATTATCGTATAAAGACTTGGGTTCACAGTAGATTTTTAACTTACCTCATTAGAGATTGGTGTGATTCCATCAAAGGTTCATTTGCTTTCTTTTGCACTGTAAAAAACAAAACGAATTCACATTGAAAATTATAAAATGTCCATTCAAATACTTTCACCTGTCTGTGAATACTTAAATAAAAATGGACAAGTGTAAACATGTAAACCAGTGTAATGACCGTATAAAAGCGAAAATATAAAGGTCGACTAATGGATACTTTAATACGAAACAGGATTTGACCTGTGGTTAGTATAAAAATATATGTCGGAAACACATTCATCTTATAATTATTAATGTAGATTCTAAAAGTCAAATCTAAAGTTTATGAACAGCATCAATTAAGGACAACACGTGATAAAGCTCTATGGTATTCACTATTAAGTATATCCATATTACAATGAGTATGTCTTTTTCTTATTAAGAGTTATAATAATACTAATAATTGAACAGGTATTCATTCATAAAATACACTGTTGATGAGATATGTTTAAAGTGAAAATCTTTCATTTAATCACTTATCAATATATAGAGATTTAAACAAAATAATACCCAGAATTTTACAAGTTCCAATAATGTTGAAATGTTACACATAAATATGAAACTAAAAATTGACATAAGCAAAGATAGATAGTGGCTAGCAATGGAATCCAGGACGCACGTTTCGTCCAATTTGAAACTCGTCAGTGTAAGTGTAAAAACTAGAATTCAATGATATAAAATTCCCTTTATGTGATATAACATTCATTATAGAACAATAAAATTATGGTCTAATTAAAAATATTTATAATCTAAGCTACAAATCCACTTTATTAATTCAAAAATAAATTTAATGAATACTTACATAACTGACTATTAAGTTACATAAACATATATATATTACATGCTTCACCAAGTATAACATTATCCTATCATTACATTTTCATGAATATAGAGATCAATTTAAAAGAATTTCCAATTGAATAGTTTTAATCAAACTGTAAATTATGTTAATTGAGACTTTAATTTTAAAAATTATTATGTAATCAAGAGTGTTATGTTCTGATAAGAATAGTGAATGGTAACTGTTGAAAACTATCTATGGACCAATATGATATGTATATTTCCTATTGTATAATTGTTAAGTAACTCAACTATTCATATTCATGTTCCTTTTGTTATGAGTTTTATTTTGACTTATAGACTACTACTGTACGATTTACCATTCCTAAATAATAGTCATCCTATTAATTACTGTTCCCCTTATTCACAGCCATATTTAGCTGAATCTTGTACAAATGTTATTTTCTAGTTGGTGGTACGATGTGGTCAGTTTGACTGGTATATAAACCCAGCATGCTTAAAATAAATGATTCATATTGCAGAGGCTGAGACTGGTGTTCTGGACTTAACTGGCTGGGTTAGGCAGAAAGCAGGATCGATAAGTACTCTAAACTGTTCGTATGAGTTTCGTGTGTCATTAGCCAGACCGATAAATCAGTGCTCTCTAATTGGCGAGAATCATAACGTTATACACTAATTGGGCAAACAGGCTAAAAGTTATAACAAAGAGTATTTCAAATTTACTTAGTATTGTTTGTTTAGATCTTCCCATTGATGTTTTTAGGACTGCAACTGGTCAGTCTCTAATTGGCATATGTGCATACTGTGCGTATTGCCTCGATATAGCCTAAATTCACAAACATGGTAAGCAAAGATGGATAGTGACTAGCAATGGAATCCAGGACGCGCAAGTGGCTATCAGAACTCAGTGGCCGAGTGGATAACGCGATGGCATTTGAAGCGAAAAGTAATGGGTTCGAGTCCCAGAGTAAACATCAACTCTGAGATGCAGGTAAATCCAGCTGACTAGTCCCAAATAGGGCGAAACGCGCGTCCTGGATTCCACTGCTAGCCACTATCTATCTTTGCTTACCAAAGAGTATTTCAGTTAATCAGTAGTTAAACTCTGAAATTAATAAAAATAATTGAAGTCTATTGAGAAGTTTTATTTAAGCATGATGCTTATGGTTCAAGTAATTTTTAATTGGTGTTATAAGAAGACAGTGGTTTATTTATTTATTTTATGCTATTTGGTTATATTTAAATACAAAAGCTTGAAGAGAAAGAAAAGATTTATTTTTCTATCACTACTTGAAATATGTCATATATATGTACGTTTTAATTAAAGAATTAATTATTTTCACAATTGAAATCACGAGTAAGTCTAAGACACATTAACGTTGAATACCTAAAAGCATTTGATCGTCGCTACATCTTAGTATGGGACTCCCCAGCAGTGCATATCCACTATCCTGCAAGTGGGAATTGAACCCAGGACTTCCGGTTTCATGTGCAAACGCTTAACCTCTAGACCACCGAGCCTAACTTCAATCGATCCGCAGTCTTGCACAACCCTTCATTCATTGTCAGAATGTAGTGAACAAAACACTAGTAGGGGACAATCGAATGTATTTAAGCAAAAGTTACAGACTATCTCAGTAAATTCCGATAACCAAACAATGAACAGTCAATTTGCAAATTAATAACCAATTGTTCCAATCTTCACTGTTTCTTCTCTTATTCCATTGCTCATGCATTTTTCAGACGATTGCGCTTCATTTCAGTTCTTTCCTCATCGGTCTTATGCCAAAATACATTCTACGTCTGACCCATACCATATACTACTTATATAGATATAAGTAGACAACACCACAAGAAGTGGATAATTGTCTCATATACGAGAAGGGTTTCCAGGTTTTCAATGATGGTCTAGCTTAGATCAATTCGTGATTTCCACTTTCAAAATACTACAATTTTCACAAATCCCTGTACTAAAAAATTTTTGGTTGAAAAAAGTGATAAAAATTTTACACTAATTAATAGAAAAGCGAGAAACTAAATTAGACGACATTTCACTTCAATTTATCTTTTTAGGAAGTACTATAAAACACATTTACGAATGCATAAAAGAGGAGAATATTGTGATAAGTTTGTTCTCTGACTGCTCGTTTAATAACTAGGTATTGAAAACGAACAAGCATCCATTCGCTATAAGTAGTATCACACTAAAATGTTTTAAAGCATACTTTAAATACACTATATAATAAGAATTACTTACCAACTTCAAGCCGTCTTTTTCTTACTAATATTAACAGAATAAGTAGTGCTATGAAGAAAAGCAGCAAGGTGCAAACAATAATAAACCATGTTCCGCTATCTCCAGCTAAGCTTCCTGGACTAGGACCACCTAGTGTGTGTATCACCCTGTCTTCACTTGCCGTTGACAAAACATCCCCATTAGTCGCAACCATTCTTACTGTGTACGTTGTATCTGGAAAAAAGAACAATAAACTGGATAAGCTCGATTAGTTTACTCATTGCCACTCAAAAAATACCATATACTGAGTTTCCAGCCGACAATAACAAGCGTATTTTTGGTCGAACCCGTAGGTGAAATGATGATCAACATTTCATTGAGTAAAAATACAATATATTTATCATCAACGGGCTTCAGAAAAACTCTTATTTCTATGGCAATATAATTGTGATATTCAATAATAATCACAGTCAGAAATTTGACATAAAACTCAAAAATAAAAACGTGTTCGACAAATGTGACCATAATTTTATATTGCTATCTTCTTTTGCATTTTTATCTTTCTAACACTTCGGGATATATTGTGTGTGTAGTGAAAAGTTAAATGTTTCATACCCATCATTATATCAATTAAATTTGTAGTCTATTGACTTCTGACAGATTATCTCTAACTATTATAAACATAGATGGATGGTGGTTAGCAGTTGAATCCAGGACTCATGTTTCGTTCTATTTGAGCTAATATCGAGGCAATCCACACAGGATGTGCAAATTCCAATAAAAGACTGATCAATTGCAGTCCTAAATATCAATGAGGAGTTTCAAACAACCAATACAAAAAATGAATTAACCCCGAATAGTTTGAAAGTTCGGAGATCAAATAACTGAAATTACTATTTGATCAGAGGTGACAAAATAAAAAATTTTCAAGTCCTGTACCAGGTAAATTAGAGGAAAAACAGGAGTGCATGCTCAATATTTGCTACTCGTTGTAGTTCCACATAAAACGAAAACCTATGATTTTCAATAGCAAATATATATTGAGATATGCAAGAACTCTGTATCCTTATTATTGGGCTTTCTACAACTAATATTTAAGCTGAAATCTTCGAATTTATTGATCCAATTCTAATCAAAAAAGAAAATTTCACTAATGAGGGGTTGATTTATTTTCTTTAATCAGAAGCACATTTGTCAAGAAAGTTTGACCACTCTTCACTAGTAATGCTTTCAATACAAAATATATTATCTATAGTTTGAACATTTGACGATTCCCATTAACATTTTAACGTCAATTATGGATTAATACATACATAAATTGCATGTTTCATCAAATGTATCATAACTCAACCAATATATGTTTACATTTAAAGGCATTAAATCAATGTGACAGAATTTCCAGTTGAATAACTCAAATCTCATCATTCATTGTTTGATTGATTGGATTTATCACCAAGACTTAAACTATTAACTTTGACAGTTTAATCTAAGGAGTCGAAGAACAAACATACCTGTAGAGCTATTTATGTGAAAATTATATTTGGTTTGTTAATACCTCTAGTCTTATAGTTTCATAGAAGAATGTTATAAAAACAATTCAGATATCTCTCACGTAAAATTGATCTACCTTCCTTTAATGTCGATAAAGACATATTTTATCGAATAAGAACACATAGGCTGAACTACTGAAAAGGTGGAAAACTATCCCTATTGATGAACAAATAATAAATACGACAGGAACTTTATAAAAAATTGTAATTCTTAACTAGTTACTTAATTAGGATTATTTAAACTGAAGACATTTTTCAAAACAAGATCAAAATTAAGAAACAGTAAAAACTAAAAGTAGTTGGACAGCTGTTTCGTTAATTTACATTTTCCTACTTCCATCTATCCACAACTTCAGATACAATCGAACCCTGCACCTAGTGAACCGCGAAGATCAAGACTAGTTGATCAATCAAAATCAAAATGCCTACAGTTTTCAAATTCATGTACGTGTACAAATCAAACGTGTTTAAAATATATCACTTCTTATCTAACACACTGGAAGCTTTTAAATGACTTTTAACCTTATTATTAAAGTTCATTAATATTCCTCATTTCCTATCTCATTGATGGATCAAATGTAATTTGATTGACATTAAGTCAAATCCACCACATGTTATGTCAACAATGTTATATGAATTCGTTGGGTTTGTTATTCTTAAAATAATCGAATACCAACAGAATGTTTATTTGATTCGTAATTAATAAGTACATTAATAATGGTTCAATATTAAAAACCATCCCAAATGTTTATCTAACTCAAAACGTACACAGCAACAACAAAAAATTATGAAGAAAATGTAATTTCAACTTTCTAACACAGTAAAATTTATTTTCCTTCCCATTTACCTGACATAAGTCCATCAACAGTTATTGTCCGGTTTATAAATGTACGAACTGATTCTAACCAATGAACAATACCAGGTTGACGATACTGAACAAAAAATACAGTGCCAGGTAGACCAACATGACTAGGTTCATATATAATAGTGAATCCAGTTTCAGTCACATGAGTAATAACGAATGTTGGTGGACTAGGAGCTGAAAATGACAACATAATCAGTAAAAACATCAATGGCTTTATCGTCAATCAGCTATTACAAGAAATTTCGGATAAATGTGAATACATACATGTGAAAATGATAAACCTTCAGAATAAGTTTTTGGATAATTATGAAGATGCTTTCATTATGTATTGTCCGAAATTATACTACAAAAACTTTTGAATATTCATTTGCCTTAGAATAAACATGCAAGAAAAACGATAAAACTTCAAACATACGAAAGAGCATAATGTTTTATTTTGTAAATTATTACACTTAACAGAAGAAAACAGTTTCGGCTGTGAGTTAATCATACTTTGCTGATAAACCTGGTCTTATTTTCGATCTGTACTGTAGTGCGTGTGCACCTAGCGAAATAATTGTTTAACGATCAAGTTGGTGATCAAAATCACATCCTGGAAAATGTATGATAATAATAATAAATATTTTCAACATTCATGTTTGAAATCACGTGTTCGCCTGACTAAATCTTTGCCAGCTGAAACCATGGCACTATTGAGCGATTAAAAAAGCCGTAAATCGTTATACACATGAACGTTGACAAGTAGTTTGCATTCAGAATAAAATTAAACACAGTTTTCCACTTTGCATTGACTGAAATCCAACAGATTCAAGGATAAGAGTTGATACAACAAAATCAAGTTCTATCAAAAAATCATAATAAACATGGTATATGAATAAAATGAAAGTTTGATGTTATATTCTAAAACTAATCAATCTTTACAATACAAATTCAGTAAGTTTAAATAAAAACGCAATTATGACTTTACCATAGACTGATGCATTGAATGATCTTGAATCAGATATATCTTCATATAAAAATAGGCTACCATTTCAAAAGTAACAACTTCGACAAGTGAATAACTGATTATTGGAAAATCAACAATAAACTATACTAATAACATAATTTTGAATAAATTGAGCATTGGGTAGATTGTTATAAATAAATTATATATTTGTAATATCCCAATTGGGATATTACAAATATATAATTTATTTATATACTAATAACAGTACCAAGAAAAGCTTTGTTTCCTAAGGTTAGTTACCTTGATCAGTTGGTGCTGTTTGTATATCAATAAAATTATCAATCCCAAGACCAGCTCCCGTAATTGGCCATATTGTTATACGGTATGTTGTGTTTCCTTTCAATCGGGACATTCGATAAGATGTTGAAGAGTTATCTGTGATTGTAGGATATCTAAATCCATAACCAACGTCCAAGCCATTTACTGTAAAAATGTTGTTTTAAAAAAATTTCACTGTCAATTATCATAAAGCAAAAAAATTTCTGTGCTAAATTTATTCATTATAAAGTAAGTATGGAAGATATGTAACTTTTAAACTAATAGACCTTAAATAAAAAATCAGTCTAGATTATAAAAAATTTGGGCAGCAATTCAAATTTCGTTTCAAAGTTAAATAACTGACCTACAAATTACCAGGGAGCAATTTATTTTAAACCATCAAAAAAAGTATTAGTGGTCTATGTTCTCAATCTTAAATACACACATGTAACCCGGTTCCCAATAAAATAAATTCAAAGTTTACTTTAATCCTATACTGGTTGAAAATGATGTCTAGAATGATATACAGGATAATAATTTCAACAAGGGATCTGTAAGTGATAATCTGTCCAAAGTTGCTGAAACATAAGAAACTGAAGGCACCATATTTGATGAATTATTTCTGTTATAAATCACATGCAACTTAATATCTTAGTCTATGGGTCTGATTAGAACAAAACATACCTGGAAGTCGAATGAAATCTAATTTCATTGAAGCGTTGATTACAGAAGCTGTTAAGCATTGTAATGAATGATCCCAATCTATTTTTAAGGTTATAAATAGTGTGATAAATATTTAAACTGATTACACAGGTTCTTTATAAAAATGGGTAAGGCGCTCATGTGATAAATATCTAATATAAACATCATTTGTTGACAATGAGACAGAAGTTGGCATAAACCGAGATTAATTAAAATATACTTCCGTACTTTTAAATCAACACTATAATATTACAGGAAATAGGATTGAAATTCGGACATATGTGAAGAACGTCATATCAAATAATGAAAGAGAATTATAGTGTCATTGAGAAAGAAACTAGCCAATTCAGCGAAGAAAGTTTTCATATGAGCAAGTAAACTGATAGATGCACATTGAAAACTTTGCCCGCTGAATTACCTTCTTTCTTTTGCAACGTCATGTCGGTTAAAAACATTTTCAAACAAATTACCATCTTATCAACAACTGAATAAACCATAACGATATGAGATACAATAAAATTCCTTAAATGCATTTAAAAAATACCATATTTTGACAAAGCGTAAAACAGGATATCAATTAATCCTCAGCAACAACTTGAATTATTAATAAAACGTTTACATGAAGTTACGATGCAACTTAAGTAGTTTTTTAAATGTAAGAAGCTTAAATAACTTGTGTCGTACAGTATAGTGTGAAAAGTACCACTATGGTGTATGCTACTAATGTCGATAGACATAAGTAGTATGCATGATTAATCGAAAGTGAAATACTGGGCGGCGGATGGGTAAGAAGATCAAAGAAAAGAAAACGAGAACAGAGAATGGTTGATGTGGAAATGAAAAAACAATGAAGTCTGGGACGATTGATGGATATTTTGTAAATGACGTATTTACTGTGTAGTTTACAGATTTTACTAAGACGTTATGTAATTTTGTATTCTTTTTGTATTGCTTGTGTTCTCGTTCACTACACTACTTTATATGCAGTTTATAGAAGAAAATTAATGTAAATACTTGAAATTTATTATATTAAAAAACAAACTGAATTAAAAGTCATAGACTATAACTTTTACGGTTTTCGAATTTTCTGTTTCAATCAAAGTAACAGTTTTGGAAGAAGAAAATTATGCCTTTAAATTAATGTAACTTTACAGTCTATGAAGATAGAAAATATCGTTATTGAACATTGTCTTTCATGTAATACATAGAACTAAAAACATTGTCAGTCAGTTACAACGTAGAACTTAGTACGTACGTACATCAGTTCGAGTTACCATACCACATTATCACAGAGATGCAGTTGTCGATTCAACCCTCCCCCCACTAAAACTGTAGTAGACAAGAAGATGGAATTAGTGAGTTTATTTAATAATATGTAAACATTTATGATGTTGATAGTTCAAAATCAATTTAACAACTGACTAGAATATTTGACAATGAAATTAATATAAAGTCCTGACTGAGAAAAAAATATTAGAAACCTTCATACTGTAAAAAAAATTGTTTCATGGAGAAGAGCTTAGCATTCTTCTACTAACTTTAATTCACAGCAAGACGAAATGGTATATCTCAAACGCATAAAGAAAATCAATGAGAGAATGAACTTTTGAAACGATATAATCTTATAATGAAATTTTCCATTAAACAATAAAATATTAAAAACTTTGAAAATTATTTATGTTAACTAACATTCCATAGCTTCAAGTTCATAACCGATAATATATCCATTCGGTTCAGTTGGTATCGACCATGATACATCGATATAGTTAACACTGATTGCATCTGCTTTTAAATTGGATATTGGACCAGATAAACCACCTGATGTCATTAATTCTACAATAGGACTAATAGGAAGAAAAGAGAACTCACATGTCATTAGCTTAGATCTTTTCAACATTTTTAATTCACAATAATTAAATGTCGTAAAACTGAAATCACTTGTGATGTATAAACAGATAATTCAATAAAATCTAGTAAATTGACGACGAGATCACAGCTAAATGTACTGTTCAATAAATGATCGTCTAAAAAGCATTGTTCACACTATTTAAATAGCAAGCAAAGTAACACCAACTAGAATATGGTATAAGCAGCCAGTTTAGTGGCAAATATTTGACACTGTGACACGTATTATGGATTGGCTCTGAATCCTTTAAAATCGATGGTCCTGTTTTGCTAGATAAAATAACCACCTGGTATCGATACTTTTATGAATATATCTACATATTTTTAATTATCACATGCTTAACAATTAAAATTTACGACTTATGTAAATGAAGAAGATCGTCTGTATAAAGTAAAACCAATGGATGGATTTATTTCAATATATGTAAAAAACGATCTATAAATTATTTTGCTTATTTAAACAGAAAATGTCTACCTGGCTGGACCAGCGTATTTGTTAGTTAGAACCCGCACCCACAGTTTGATATTTGTTGCACCAGGGACTCCAGTAAGCAAGTAGTTTATGCTCATACCCCAATTAAATTCTGGCAGTATTGACTGTTCATCAATTGGGCTATTAGGAGAAAGAGATTGGCGGGGTCTGCGAGTAAGTAACATGCTATATGCATCTCCAAGAACAGATGGTGATTGAGCAGCTCGAGGAAACAAACCAGCTCCTGGACACGATATATTTCTTTTGGGAGTACTTTCACAAATAGGATTCGGATCATCAAGTATTGCGGAATGCATAAGCCATTTATAATAAGCTTTTCTAGATGCAGGGAGATAACGTTCCAACACTGATTCAAAGGCATGAAAAATATCACTTTCAGTTGTACTTGGATGATTAACCATTTTCTCCATTGTTTCTACAGATCTTCGTCGACGATTGGTATAAAGAACTGGAGTATTAGGTACACGAAATATTATATCCTAGATAATTTTACGGGGAAAAGTAAAGTAAAAGGTAATGGATAAAATGAAAAATGAAAACAGGAAATCTAATGTTTTAAATTATTTGTTTCAATGTTATTCCTATACTTTATTTGTGACACCGATCATATCATATTTGCACGAAGAAAATAATATAAGTCAAAATCATTCACAGGGTTTAATTATAAATCCTGGTAACTAGTCACCCATGTAGCATTTTCACCTGGCTGATAGGACTTTCAAAAATGTTTTGCTAGTTCATACTAACAAAATGAAAATGAATTTTGTGACTTAAATGAACAAATTTCACTATTTATTCATTTATATATTAACTCTCCAAATATGATAATCAATTTGAACTCATAAGGAATTGGAATTTATTGATTATTAACTTGGTTGATCATTCAGTCAATATCATCATAGGACATTTTACGAATATGCATCGTTCCACATCGGTGCAATTCGTGATTGGCATAATCAGAGGAAAAATTAATTCCTCTTTTATCTACTTATCATTGTGTTAGTCTGAACTGTATTGAAATCTGAATGTGATAAACATAGTTTGAAAGCAAAAGATGAAATAGATATAATGAGAAGTTCGGAATGACGTGGCTAATGGGTTTGACTATCATAAATATAGAGAAATGTTTATGTTAAACGATTATTTGAAAATAGTAAACCGTGTAGAGAAGTTTCAAGAATATAAATATTAGAGTTAATGTTACTTATCGGGAAGGTCTATTTCCAGTCATAAGTTCACTGGTAATATAGATGGAATAAACTTCATCACTGAGTTGTTTGGAAACTAATAAGTCAGCCGATATTTCGACCATATTAATTTACTATGAACCCCTATATTTGTAGCTCGTGTCGAAACTGGTACGAAGCTTAGGCGAACTGGATCTTTTTTAGAGGTTACTAATAATCGTGTTGATAACTGTGCAAAAAATGGTATAACAAACCAATTCTTATGAATTTTACTTTTCAAATCGAATCCATTTAATTGTTTCTAAAGATACTCTACTTTGTAAGTATATTCATGTTTTTTTCCGTAAAATTTAATTTAGTTAAAAATATATCAAATTCATATTGTTTTACTTACTTTAAATTGTCTTAATGCATCACATTTTACTGGATCTAAACTTGCATCACACCATTCAATTCGATAACCTCTAAAAAATCCTTTAATATCAGCTACTTGATTAGCTTCTATTAGTTTTAACTTTAAGTAAACTCCTTGAACAGTTGTATTTATAACAATAGGTGCCGGTGGTGAAACTGTTGGCATAGCTTCACTGGAATAACCTAAAGCCACAGTAGGAGACTGAGTACTGATACCCTTTTCATTACGACTTTGTATTGTCACCTTAAACAATAATACAAAAATTTAAATATAAATTTAAATATACTGATAATTTGTTAAAACTACAACTGTAAACAACTCATTCAAATCAATGTTAAAACATTTAAAAAATTTTCCATGGTACCAATGATTAACTGTTTTTGCTAGACGCCTTTTAATTATGCTTTATATTGAAATTCAATCAAATTCTTCATTTGAATAAACTTTGATCTGGAATTACGAACTACAGTTGGTTAATTCCTGTGATGGGAATTCTATCAGAAATTAGCTCACATAATCTCAGTGATAAAGCAAATGTTTTTGACGTTTCAATAAATTTGAAAACAACATGCAATACAGTGAACTAATCAGTGAACGCAGTTAAAACTTATAGAAATAAAAATGAATAACCTTTTAGTAAAACCAGTCAATCACGCATAAACTCATAAGCGATATATTCATTACAGTTGATGAACAAGTTAGATCACAACTTATTAGCTTGGAAGATATATTTCTAGAATAAATTAAGGAACCTGCAAAAGGTATATATGTCGGTAAGAAACCTAAAGTGGCCAAGACCTAAACTTTCACAGCTATTCCTCCATAAACTGTAAATATGGAGTAGGGAAAATCTCAATAAGGAGTATAAAGAAATATACATCTTTGTTTGCACGTAAACAAGTACTTTCAATCATTTATATAGAAATATAGTACTGACTACCGAAACCGAAAAGTAGTTTACAAGCCCCAAAAGAAATAGGTTTTTATATGATTGTCATTCATTCAGAGGTGATCAAACAATAAACAAAATCAAACAAAGACTAAAAACCACTTCGAACAGAGCGTTTTTAGCTGCGAAATAAGTTACATAATGTACGACATTATGCTCAGTCACACAAACAAACGTAGACAAATATTCATCATACGTCACCAACTGCATTTATCGTTTTACATGTACATGGAAAGGCATGTACATTGAAAGGATAGGAAGGTGAGCTTCTTTTTGTTTTATTGAGTATCTACTTCAGAAGGACGAGATAACCTTCGTAGTTCGATAACACACCACCTGTTAGACACGGAGTATAACTTTTACGCAATAAACGTCTTAATTGTAATCAATAAACAATTGTTTTCCATCTTATTACGATTCATGGGGCCATCAGCAGTCAGTAAGCATAAAACTGAACTTTGTAACCAAAAACCTTCTTCTATTATCCTTTCATTGTTTTAGTAAAATAAACAAGTTGAACATTTTGATCCATTTTTCTTCTTTCTTTAATTAATTATAACTACAATCTAGTGTGTCTAATTTACAAGTTCTCCTTTTTTTTGTATTGAACTTCTTAGGTTTTTATTATATTACGTCACAATATTATCACAAATAGTCTAGAACACGCGAAACATTTATAAGAAAAGCTATTACAAATATTAATTTGAAACTTCATTTACATTCCAAGAAAAAACTCATTCATTATTTATTAACAATTGATCCTTTCTATATTTGATATTCGGTTAATAATTAGAAGTGATGAAATAGATTAGCAATAAAATAAAATGAATTCATCTTGTTATTCTTGCTTTGTTTGAACCATAATTAACAAAAATCCGAAGATGTAAGATGAAGGCGTCATTGAAGAGTTTTATGAACTCTATGTCTTTGCAATTTTGACTATTTCTTTTTTATATAGTTGAAATCATGAGCCAATTTAAGCTAGACCACCATGGAAAACCTAGAAGCACTGGACGGCCACTTCGTTATACTGTGGGACTCATCAGCAGTGCGCATCCACGATCCCGCCTCGCCAGATTCGAACCCAGAACCAATCAGTCTCGCACGCAAGCGCTTAACCACTAGACCACGGAATCAGCATCCAACGGTGTTAATGTCTAACTTCAACCATTCCACGAAATTGAGCAACCATTTACCAATGTCTTCAGTGAGTTTATATCTCCCAAAAGACCTGGTTGAACTCACTAGAACTCCAGGAAATACCTCATGGAGCCAGTCACTAGTGAGTAAACGTTGATTAATATCAGAAGTGGTTGTTGTAGATATTATAGTGATTTATTTATTTAGCAACTTCACACGATACAAGTTTGTCTCAAGTATTAGATTGTTTACTTCTAATTAATATTGGTTATTTAATAATCAATAATCACAGAACAAATTCTTAATAAAGTAAATAAGACTTATTATATACAAGTGATATTAAAGTGAGTTGATGCAAAAAATCAAACTTTCAGTTTAATCTCAAAAAGTAGTAAGATAAAATTATCACAAAAACTCATAATATATACTACTAATATATATAACATTAAAATGGATGACTTACTCGAAATAATTTATAAGATTCAATTTCAGAAACAAAAACACCAGCTTTAAATGATGTGTATACAATACGATCAGTTCTCCAATCACCTATTACTGTTGTATTTATAGCATTCGATGGTACAGAAGCGCAATTCAAACATTGAACAGTAAGAATATAACCTAAATTATTTCCATTATGTTCTATAAATGGTAACGTCTACAAAAATATTCAAAATAAAGATAATTAGTTGCTAGCACGATTATAGGATTATATGTTTAAATATAAAATCCACCATATAGTTAGGAGTGACGATTATATAACTTTGAAATCATAAGTTAAATCAAGGAATTGAACAATATGTAATCACCGTTATGTTAGGTTAACATTAACTTGATATTACTATTTATATTAATGAACCAATATCGGATAAATTTCAATCAATTAATTAATTACAAAATCAATAGTATAGATAAACTCTATGATATTTTCAGTTAATTATTCTGAAAGTAATAGATTATCGACATTTAAAAATATCAAAATAAATATACTTGATTGTGAGTATTGAATTTTGTTGTCAACCCAACCCCACCACCACCACAAAAAAGGGAACATCATTTTTGGTTTTATAGGACATATTAACGAATAGTTAAAATTGAAAAGACTGAATAGACAAACAAAAGCGGTAAATTAATATTTTTCTCCTTTTACAAATTTGTATTTATCTAACTTGTCTCATTTTACAAAAGTATACAAAAGGTAATACAAGTGAACAGTAATTGTCAAGTGAAGATAAAAGAAAATTTATAAAAGATCGTAAGATATAAGAAAATTAGAGAAAAACTTACTTTTTGTAGAAGAAAAAAATGTTTCCCTTCATAATATTTTTTACTATAAAGCTTCATCTAGTATTTCCTAATAGTATTATTAACCTCAGGAAGGAATTCTAAAGTATGTAACATTTTAGGCATAAATTATTCATTCGAGAAAATGATTTCAGAATCAAGATTTGAATAATTATCAGACAATCAACTAAATGTAACAGGTTGATGCTTGAAAGAATATCTTAGTTTATAGCTGAAGTCATCTGGATCAACTCCAGGAAACTGAACTTATATATCCAGAAGAAGTATATCCAGTATCTATGTTTACTGCGGCTCACGACTGGATCACAGGATACATAAACTGCATATTATAAACCTCTTATCCCCCTCCCTTTTAATTCAATTGTGTTTATGTCTCTCTTATTCATTAGCATTCATCTTTACCAATTCATATTAATTATTTTTCTTATCGTAATTACCTTGATAACACTCCTCTTATTACATATTATATTCACACAACTATATTATTATTACCTCGATTAACAAGATGAAATCCTCCTACTATGCATTTTATTCACATGACTTTATATTTTCTCAGATTACTATTATATAGATTATGACTTGACATTTTACTACAAATCATTCTGACCTTTATTAAATAACCTTTCTAATTTATAAATGACACAATCTCAAAGTATTTACATCGTAACAGATGCAAACATTCACTATTATTAATATATATGATTGTTAAATCCATTATTATATGCCTGAATTTAGTCGGTGGCCTATACACCATTGGGAGTAACAGGCGTAAGTATTTTGGCGATTGTACAGCTTGATGATATTGTTGAAAACAATTGTATTTTTGAATATTCTATGAAGATTTTTAAACTGTAGAAAACTATTCCACAAAAAATTCAACACAAACAAACTTCTATATGGCAGTTTAAAATAAACGTTGTCAGTTCTAATACAAACAATATCATATAATTCGGTAACTAAGCGTTTAATTAACTTCTAACCACAAACAAAGAAATATATGTCGTAGAATTAAAATATTACACTTAAATGCATCATACAGCTTAATTGACAATTCGTAAATAAGGTCATCCAAGAGTTTCCAGTTAGACTTCATCTGTAAAATAGTTCTGTCATGTACACTAATCAATAACTAATAGGATGTTTAGATTCACTTAGTATTACTTGTTTGAATCTTCCCATTGATGTTTAGGACTGCAACTAATTCAGTCCCTAAACATCAATGGGAAGATTCAAACAAGTAATACTAAGTGAATTTAAACTTCACCCCTCATTGCACAAGTAAGTGGCTGTCAGGACTCAGTAGCTGAGTGGATGATGCGATGACGTTTGAAGCGAAAGGCACTGAGTTCGAGTCCCAGAGTGAACATCAACTCTGAGATGCAGGTACATCCAGCTGACGAGTCCCAAATAGGACGAAACGCGAATTCTGGATTCCACTGCTTGTCAATATCCATATTTGCTTATGTTTGTATCATATTTGAAGACTGATTCAATGGATCTTTGAATATTTGCATGTAAATAGAATCTAGGTTATAGATTTTTAAATAAGATTTTTAGTTAGATAATATTACTAATAGAGAGTAATCTCAATAAGAGATTTATGAAATTCGTGGCATTTAATTTCTGAGTTTATGATATTTTAGAATAGTATTTCAAACAGAGAAATTAAATAAAAAGACACTTCTATAGTAGTAGAGTATTAGCATGTAATAGCTGATGTTTGTAAAATTTTCAGTAGATGGTACCATGTCAAGCCCACATAGGCTATTCTGACGCCTGGATAGACTAATTTATTTATTCTCCTCAAGGCACATTTTCACCTTGTCACTTATTAGCTTGTTAACCCTGACTGTTTTTATGTGATCGTATGTGTGTTAACTACTTACCTTATTCATTATGTTTCTGCAACTTATTTTTGTTTGGGTATATAAATATCGATTTACGCTTGATTAAATGTAGTTGGCTCACTTGCCTTCTCCACTGTGCGTCATTTCGCTTCGCTTTCTCCGCTTCGTTTCTCTGATCATCTGTCTGGATGATCAATGACTACGAAATAAATTTATTCAGAATTCATTTTCGTATTTAACTTATTTGATTTCGTTATTCACTAACGCGATTTAAGTCTGTGATAATATACGAGGTTTGACGGTATATATAAATTGATAACAATCATTCACACAATCTAACTTGAGTCAGTTACAGGGCCACTAAAAAACTACAAAATGGAATATAAACCGGATGTGATCAATGTAATTATTTCATGGAATACAGCTAGATTACATCATATAGGGAAAGTTTATAAAATAAAATTTATTAAACTTACTGTCCATCTAATCACTAGATTATTGCCTATTGTTCCAAATACATAAAGTTCTCTAGGATTAACTGATGGCACACGTCCAGGAATGCCACACGTTTTTGTAGTTGGTTGACTAGGTAGGGAGACACCAACACGGTTTCTTGTTCGGACACGAAACTGATATTGGATATTTGGCCTTAACACAACCTGTAACAAAATATTTACTTTGTTTTGAAGTTATGGGTTATGAATGCTACAAATGCTACTTAACGACATCCATTTTACAGTTATGTGATATACAAACATTGCTACAAAGTCGATATTATAAGTTCGCAATAGTTTGTAAGTTGAATTTGTCCATACATGAAGAAGTAAACATCAGTTTAAGCACAAAGGTAGACAAACACACGTAAAGATTAACTGAGTGAATAACACAATGGCTTTTGAAGCGAATGGTACTGGTTCCGAGTCCTGGAATGAACCTCAACTCTCGAATCTAGGTGCATCCAGCTGAAAAGTCCCAAACAGGACGAAACAAGCGTCCTGAATTGCACTGCTAACTACTATCCATCACTGCTTAGAATGCCTAAGGCTTACTGGTAATATCGAGGAAATTCGCATAGGGTGTACATTTCCCAAAAGTGACTGATCAATCGCAATCTTAAATGACAAGATCCAAAAAACCAATATATATATGTATGGATTAAAAAGACATAAACCTAATTCTGAAACGACAAAAAACCTCGTTGCAAGGAATTTCGTCTAAATTTGAACAAATAGTTTTGCAGTAGTGAAACCACTGTTTATATAAACATACTACTCAATTTTCAACAAATTATGCTGAAAAATAACATTTCATTTTCTAAAACCTTTCAAATTTATGATATATATATATATATATATATATATATATATATATATCGAGACTATTCAAGTTCATTTAGTGAATAAAAAGTAATAGATATGTCTAGGACTGCGATCAGCTTAACAAATGTGGAAACATTTGAGATTATAGAACGATTACTTTGCCTTTGTTGAAATACGTTAAATGGTAGAAACGCTTAACGTTATATCTAACTGAAGTAGGAAAACTTATGTACCGTGTCACTGACTTAACTGGGTTAGTCAGTTAATTAAAATCAGCATAGCACCTTCCAAAACTATATAATAGCCCATGTTGCTACATAACTTCATCATGCCGAGATGAAATTAACAACATTAATACCGAAGTAGTCAGTATAATACTACCGCAAATTATACTTAAAAAGTTCAGCATAAAGAATATGATTCGAAATGAATGAATAAGAGTATAAAAAGTAAAAAAATAATAATACAACTAAACACTGGGTGATAGTAAAGAATGGATAGAATTGTGCCACTATAACCGACTTTCAGCTACGTCAACCAACATCTCTAACCACTCATTACCACAATCAATTAGCATCAAATCAGATAATCTGCCCCTACCAATACTCCTCATGTAAACAATTCATTACTTCACAGACTGATACCAAGTCACTATTTGGTCACCCCTAGCTTCTTTTTAACCTGCTCTCACATCAATTAGTATAGCATATCGTGGTACGTGGCGGTTATGCATACGTACCATAGGTCTAACAAACCTAGTTGAGAAACAATATTATATAGCTTTTTTATATTTTAGTGAAGAATATCATGAGAAATATACTGACCTTAATTGAAGTACTTTGAACCAATCCAGTTAAGTTAAAGATTTCAGCTGGATACCAGGTGTCGCGTTCAAACTGGGTGGAATATTCAACTATATACTCCATAATAGGAGCATAATTATCAGATCCTGGATACCAAGTTATCAGAGCCAATTCCTCATTAATAAAATCAACACAATTTACTTGTACATTAATGGCTTGTTCTGGTCGACCTACAAATAAAAGTTCAATACATTGTAGACATACGAATACTAGTAATGAATTTGTTTGATCAGTTAAATAATACTGAAACCCAATCAAATTATTATGTCATTCTTAATATGATTCGCTTAATGAAGATTGAACACTAAACATTGATTTGTTTATGAAACTTGTTAAAAACATAAATCAACCAATTTATTGAGTAGGTTTGCACATAGGCAGCCTGGCTATGTCTTGTCTTTGTTATTCCTCCTATTTGCCTCACTAATAATATTCTTGCCTGGCAAGAATTTCTTTGTTCTTAGACTGCTAAACGTTCAGGATAGCCTAGTCGCCGCTTAAAGACGGGTCTTAACGGAGAGTTACCAGATGGAGCTGTTTCAAAGTAACTACGCAACTACAATTCATACATATTTCACTCACTCATGTGAAATCATATATTACATTCAAAGCTCAAATAAATCAAGTTTTAATATCTTAATTGATGAATATCTTTTACATCACAGGAAGAGAGTGATGGCCGATTAGCATTTTTGGACGTCCTCTTAACTAAGAGATCAGATAGATCGTTAAGAAGAAACATGAACAGAAAAAGTACTTGGACTGGACAGTATACACACTTCCTTAGCTTTGTACCTCTACAGTACAAACGAAACCTAATCAAAACCCTTAGCTATCGAATACGCACTATATGTTCGGCGGATGTAGTTGACAATAAGCTAAACACATTGCATAATGCTCTAAGGGAGAACGGGTATCCCAGAAAATTTATAATTAAATATATGATCTTGAAAGTGAAAATAGGCGAATTCCAAACGGTCAAGAAAAAGTCCTTGTTCATGCGCCTACAATTCAGGGGGGATGCCGCTAGCGAAATACTTGCTCAGAGATTACGCAGATCTATCCAAAAATCTTTCAACGCAGGTGAACTACGTTTGGTGTTTTCTACGCGTCCAATGGTGACACCGAGGCTTAAAGATGAAGTTCCTAGAATGAACACTTCATTTTGTATTTATCAGTTCGACTGCTCCTGTGGAGCAAGTTATATTGGTCGAAGTTCTAGGAATTTACATTTTCGTGCTCGTGAACACCTCCCAGAGTGGCTAAGCAAAGGTCTGATGAGGAAAGTAAACAGCTCGATTTTGGCCAATATAGTACAAACTGGTCATAGTGCCAGTATAAACGAATCTTTTTCAATTATTTATAGGGTCAGTAACTTTTTGCCTAAGCTTGCCAGACTTAAAGTCCTTCAAATGGCGGAGGCAGTAGCCATCAGAATGAAGAAACCGGAACTATGTGTACAGAAGAAATATCTCCAACCCCTACTCCTCCCTTGGCAAACCACAAGGCCAATTAATGAACAATCATCCTAGCTATTGTATGACCTAATTTGACTATGTACTTACGACCTTTCGTAGTCAAATGTAATTGTCTTTCTTATCTTTATTCACAAACCTTTGTATTTTATTATTATTATTATTATTATTATTATTATTATTATTATTATTATTATTGGTTAAACATCATTATTAGTCCCCCTAGACATGATTCATTCACTTCGCGTTGATCCCTCCTTATTACGTCTCACTAATTTTTCACACTATTTAGTCTTCCACTTGATCGAAATGTAATTACACTATCATATCTCCCTTACCCTATCTGACCCATATTTATTCTGATCACATATCTTAAATTTTCACTTACCATATATACAGATTCAAGTGTTAATTTGGGTATATAATTGTAGAACCTGAAAAGAATTTATCGAAAAGAATATTCTTCGTTCAAATATTAGTCTTTTGATGAGTATCTGTTTGATTTAGTTTAGTTTGAATGGATTTCTGTTCATATCTTTTGAATATTTAATATTAAAAGCAACCTACTACTTAAACTCAAAGGTTTTCTATCAAATTTTTTAATTAACAAACCTGAGCTATAAATCATCATCAAATTAATATCATACTGATTTTAATTGTAACCAAATCTTAAAACGCTTTCGAGAACAACGTATTTTTTCAACGCAAGATATCATATCACTCCATGTATAAGTTATGAGACAAATATTTACAACTATATATCACATATCAGAAGGGGTTTTGTGAAGATTTTAGTAATTTTAGTAATTAAGGGCTTCGGCTCGAAACTGGTAGGTCCTGGGTTCGAATCTCGCGAGAGTGGGTTCGTGGATGCGCACTGCTGAGGAGTCCCATAATAGGACGAAACGGCCGTCCAGTGTTTCCAGGTTTTCCATGGTGGTCTAGCTTCAATTGACTCATGATCTCAACTCTATATATATATATCACATAGTTATACCAACATCCTAATATGTATAAAAGTGAAAATAAACAACGAGAACTCATGACCAACATATTACTAATTACCTTGAACAAGTAGTGGTGCAGTAGCTGTATCAAAATCTAAACCATTACTAGCATTACAACGATACTGTCCAGTATCACGAGGTTGGGCACCACTTAGAACCAACGCATAATCAAACCAGACTTGTTGAATTCTAGGAGTCAAATTTGGGTCAATGTAATTATCATCCTTATACCATGTAATTTTAAGATTAGATACTTCAGCTGGATCCGTTTCAGCTGTACAGACAAATTTGACAACATCATTTTCATATACTCTTGTGTTGATTGGAGCAAGGACAATTCTAGTTTTGCGTCTTACTAGCAATTTCCCTGAGGCCTTTTTACTTCCAAATGGGTTTGTTGCTGTGCATTCATAAACACCAGAATCAGTAATAGCCACAGACTGTAAAAAAAGATGGAATTATATTTATTATGTTTGTCTATACTAACATAGAAAACCATCTTAATTTACTTATATTGATATTACACATATCAAACATAAACAGAACAGGATACTAACGTTATTTTAACCCAAAGCTAAGTAGAGCAGTATCTGCCGATTCAGACAAACATTCGTTGAGTTTGAATATGGTAAGTCTTCATTTTCATCAGTGTTGTTCAGAATGACAGTGGAAGCCTGGCAGTTAAACAACACAACTTAAAGAACACAATCAAAAATAGCCTTTTGAGCTACAAAACCTTCCAATCATTTTGAAACTTAAATGAAGATCAAAAGTTTAAGCTAGCAGCATCAAATTCGGAAAACGAACTAGACGCTGCTAGAAATCTATTGAAACACATGACAGTTCGATTGACTGTAAGAAAAAGCTTTAACTAGCTGATACACAAATTATCAGTCATAAAGTTCACAACTGTTAAGATAAACCGACGTTTATCATAGCACAAAACTCAGAACCAGTTAAACTCATTTTGCCTATTTTTTTATTCCTTTGGGTTCAAATTAAATTTAGAAAGATTTTGTTTGTAAATACTTATATGTAAAGGTCTGTGTGTAAAGTGAATATAGATTTTACATGGTTTTAGCTCACGCTTCAGATATAGTTGTTCTTTCTTCTGACATTTATTCTATGTGTTGTAATTTTTGCATTACAAAACATCCCGTGAGCAACCGTATAGCATAATTTAGAGTAGCTCATTGACTCAGTAGTATATTATTCGACCTATATTTTCAAGCTATTGAGGTTGCTAGTCATGGACAGCTGATAGTGTTGTATCATGATGAAAACATAGAACATTTATTTCAGCTAACCACTTTTATCAATAAGGCATCCATGAAGCTTGATATCTCTGCCAATTTAACTGTGAAAAAATTTCGTATACATGTAGTTAACAATATATCATGTCATGAACAAGGAGACAAGTTTAAATAATATTATGCTAATAACAAAATACATTTCATCTCCAGAGAGGATTGAAAACAGCAGATCCTGACTATTCCCATAGACTTTTCTGTTAGGAATGAGGGCCATCTTCAAACTATTCAGATGAATAACAATCGACTGAATACTACACTAAAAACTCGGGTATGAATTAAATCTAGATTACAGCCTTGTATATGTGTATTCCATTACTTTGAATATCATTTCAATACAGATTTTCTTTCCTTCATCAATTACCAATCATTTAAAAACACCTATAATTATGATTACTTATAATCCACTTACTTCAATAAACAAATCCCCCGATGTTAATATTTTATATCGACCACCATTAATTGGTCGTCTATCTTTAGTCCATGAAATGATGGCTTTGGGTGCTGAAAATGTTTGACAAAATAATGTGACTTGATTCCCGTCTACCGCTCGTACAACAGATTCTGGTGGTTTCATAAAATAAGGTGCTTCACGCATAACATTTACATAGGCATTTGTAAAAGCATAACCAAATTTATTAGATGCATTACACTGAATAACTGCACTATCTTTAATTGTTAAATTACTCAGTTGCATTGTCTGAAACGTTTGAAAAAATGAGTAGATAAGAATAGAAAATTTTAAAGCTTACTAATTTGATCAAATATTGAATATTCTTAGTAATTAGTCGTAGAATCAATACCAATCAATAATATTTCACTTTAGTTGCAAGTAACAATCTTATTTTTATTTATTTATTTAAACACATATATATTGGCACAAAAGGGCACCAGGTACATATGCGCCACACAAAATAATGAAAGTAGGAAGAGAAGGGATGAAAAGATAAGGTGGACTGAAATGTACAACCAGAAGACTCTTTCAGTTAGGAAAGTTAGAACCACTCTTTATGTAGAAAGTAAAAGAAGGTTGCAGCAGGATCTCCACTGGCTTCTATTGTGAGCCACATCTGATAACGTCTCTAGCCACTGTGCTGCACCATCTCTCGGACCCCAACCAGGGAGTCGTGAAGGACCAACGGAAGCTAGCCCTTTGCAGCTCTCTTTCATGCCACGACACCATGTCATACACTGACCTCCTCTCCTTTTTTCCAACCAGTCCCAGGGTCGGCAAATAATGCACGACGTGGAAGTCTCTGGGACGACATTCGTAAATCATGTCCAAGCCACCGAAGTCGGTGTTTCAAGATGGTGACACCAATTGAATTATCGTCTCTGCGCCCGAACATACGATGCCGAACCTCTGCATTACTAACATGGTGTTGCCACTGGGTGTCAGCAATCCTTCGGAGACAACGATGATCGAACACAGAGAGACGTCTAACATCCTCAACTCGGAGAGGCCAGGTTTCACAAGCATAGAGCAAAACTGCTCTCACCGATGCGTTGTAGATCCGACCTTTTACAGCCAGACTAACATCACGAAGGCGCCAAAGATGGCCCAGATTGGCATAAGCCGCTCTGGCTTTCATTATACGTGCATCAATCTCATCACTCACGCCACCACCAGCACTTATATAGCTACCTAGATACACGAACTTCTCAACTACTTCGATCTCCTCACCATCCAGGGTGAGTACAGGATGAGGATCCTGCCAGTCTTGTAGGAGTACTTTGCACTTGGAGGGTGCAAAGCACATGCCGTACCTGCGGACACTGATTGCCAACTGATTAAGTGCTGATTGCATGCCTTGGGCATTATCGCACAGTAAGACAATATCATCCGCATACTCGAGGTCGAGAAGTCGTTCTCCAGGCAACATATCCACACCGCCATTACTTACATCCTTCATCCACAAATGAATGAAATGATGAACTCTATTGACGATAATATCCCTGCAAGTAACAATCCCTCCGATTAGTTTGAACATGATCAAATAACAAAAATATATTTACCATACAATAATGATTATTTGTAAACCACCTTAAGGCTTCTAATAGGTTTGTTTTCAACCACTGAAAGAGTCACGAATTTGTTAGAATATTAACATCAAAATGAAGAACTGAGGTTTATTATATTTATATTTTCAAATGTTATTCAAGTGACATTATGTCATGAAAACCAAATTCGAAGTTCTTTACGAACTTCTGATAGAACATAACTTATAGGATCAGTGAACTCGTTTCCTGTAAAATGTATTACATTCTATATTCGTCTCCATGTGATAAACATTTTACTCTACTGCTATACATATGATAATCTTTCATGTTAGGTGGATGAATAATATCGGCAGAAAACCCTGAACTTAGGTATCAAGATAGTTGGAACAAGTCAATAGTATGTACTTCGAATCTTGAAAGAACTGGTGCGCCCTGTTCCATTTCGAAGATACATCAACCAGTATCGTAGTCAGAAACATGATCGCTGACCTATTTAGGCCTCGATCGTTCTACTCGAGATTAATATATTTACTTCGATGTTCATTTAGTCATTCAAACATCTAATAACTAAATATAGTGCATATAATGTCCGGTTACTTAGGATATTAACTATCTATCAACTTGATCGATAGAGTTTAATCAGCTTTAAGTAATATATAAATTTGACAGTGGTTATGACACAATAATCGATCAGTACCACTAACGTTTGGTAAATTTTACGTTTTAAAATGGTAATATGAAATGCATTACGTGGAGCTAAACAATCTATTTTAAAGTATTTTGATAATGACCATAGAAAGTGACAACAGATTTAATATATTTCGAAAGAAACTTCTGAGATTAAAAAGGTACCTTTAATATATTTATCAGACCAATTTATTTTATTATTGAAGGGAACTATCAAAATGTCCAGTAAAATATCAAATAACAATATCTATGAAATACATTAATTTCACTCAACTTCAATGTAAGTTCAGATGACAGTCGGCTAATGAATCAATGAACAAAATTGAGTGCCTTTACTAATCAAAATGAAACGACACTTTTTATCGTTTACATTGATTAATTGTTAAATTATATTCGCAATTAATCAATCATTTTGATGTGGACAGAGGAAAAGGAAGCCTTGACAAACTACGGAAGCTATTTTTGGGGACGTTATTTCATTTAATCCAAAGCTTGTATAACAGTAACATTTACTTTTGCCCCTAGTCTATTTTACAGATCATAAGCTTTTTGTTTGATGTATGATTCACTGCCATAGCCTTTTCTGTTCCAAAGGTATTGTAATTTAGACGTAACCTTTTGTACTCTATTTTCTACTCTAATCCCCCAGTTTTGGATATAATTGTATTTTCTTGATTATTGTGCGTTATGGTCGGGTTGGTCATCTATTTATTCATGTAACATTTTACACTAATCTGAGAAATCGGGTACCAGATCGGAATTTGGAATAAAGCAAGTAGTGTTCCAGTTGTCTTGTTTTCTCTCTCGCGCGTGCCTGTCAGCCAATCAGGTGATATAATCAGTCAGTCAGCTACAACGTAGGACCAGGCACATATATCCATCGGTCCAAGTTACCATACCTCGTTAGCACAACAACATGAACATCGGATTCATAGAAATAGTTAATTTAGTGATGGTAATATATAAAAGATTGTATATAAGGAAGAAAAGAAGAAAGTTATGAAGCAATTTTAATCTCAAGGTTTAAGAGTAGATAAAGAGTGTATACACCGACACCATTGTGATCGATTCAGAGCCATGTCACACACAGTCTCCAACCATTGGTTACGATAGTCGCGCGGACCCCAATCAAGTAGTCTGCATCTGCCAACATGACTCAGACTAGAAGTTAGTGACTTCAAGCACTGATGCCATGTTTTGGTTTGGTCGCCCCTAACTCTCTTCCAACCATCCCCCACTTCAAACTCACTCATACTAGCCTCAAATTTAAGCCAGTCAGCCTATCGCGTCTTAATCCACATTAGACAAGTTGTCCTCGGCACGAAAGTGGATAGACAGATCAAGGTGGTAACACATTTAGAACCCCAAAGTCAACTAAATCAATTCAGTTTATTTCCCAAAGTATCGCCTCTGAATTATTTTTTGTCTTAATTTACTTACATTTCCATGTAAAACTTTACGTACACCATCTAAATAACTAGATGGATCTTCACCATTTATAGTCCAACGTATTTTAGGCGGTGGATCTCCTGATGCTGTACATCGAAATGTTACTGATCCATTTACAGGTACAGTAATATCTTCAGGTTTTTCTATAAATTTTGGACGAACTAAAATAGATTTTAAAAATATATAATGATTGATATTTTTTTTTAAAAAAAAAGAAAAATTTAATACACAATCAACTATTTCATCGTGATTGTTTTGTTTTTTGTAGACCAAAGTGTCAATTTTACTATAATAAAACAAAAGCAAGTTATTTACAAAAGTTAATGTTTACGTGAACATGTTTAACTGGTGAATTTATAAAAGGAAAAAAGGAAAGAATAATATTGTGAGATCTATTTACAATAATCTGTTAAAGTTATTTTGTCCGTTTTTTTGTTTTTATACATGGAAACAAACAAAAACAATGTTTACGATGAATTCATGTATATCTTACTGTTTTCTGCTTTAAAAATTGTTTAATTTTGTTAGAAAACAATCAAATAAAGAATAAATGAATACAACTCAATGTAAAATAGGCTTAGTAACTGTTTAAATATGTTTAAATACGACATGAACCTCAACGAAATCTTAAGTATTTTTAATAATTGTCACCCATTAATACAATTTAAGCAAATTATGAATTTCATTGTCTTGATGTCCGTTTGAAAAGAATGATCAATGGTTATATACAAAGATCTGTATATAGAAAACCTACTTGGAATGGACAATACACGAATTTCCATAGTTGGATCCCACTGAGTCGAAAGAGGAACTTAATTCACTCGTTATCCTCTAGGATCAAGCGAATCTGTTCCAATGACACAATAAACGAAGAACTACTTCATCTTCGACATACCCTCATCAAATATGTAATGATTATTCAAGTTCACTAAAATAACTTATGTTCAATTGATGTGTGAACGATAGTTTCTTTAGTGTATTGCAGACATGTGAGAATTTTTTGGTTTTTAGGTATTTTTTAGATTCAGTATTCAATCATCTACCTGTAAAAGTGTTCTTCACTATTTAATGTCTTAATAGACATCTTAACTCCTTAAAAGTTTGTTTTAAACAATTTATCCAAACACCATCACCTAATATAATTACGGTAGCACTTGACATTTCCACTTGATACCACTATATACTCTAATGCTAATTCTATATTGAAAATACTTTGATAGATTTAAAAGGGTATAAAATATGCTAGAATCTTATTTATTGTATCAAAGCCTACTTAGGAATGTTTTTCCGTACAAAAACCTGTGGTTCTCTCGATGAATGAATTTTGAAACATAATCCATCTTTCCATAGAAAATAACTGAAATATTTTATCCAAATCAATTCGACTACTATTTTGATACTTCAAGAATTATAACAGTGAATGGTTTGTTTAATTATTTATCACTAGCTAAACTAGAATTTTTGAAGCGCAAATTACTTTTACAGTCTGTGTTATCTCAAAATCCCTTCACAAATCTCATATGATTCCACTATAAATCTAAGAAGGATGAAAACATATGATATATATTTTCATCGGGAATCATTCCGTTACTTAACTAGTAATAAAACAATACCAATATAAGTAGATTATCTTTAAATTAATACAGTTTTTCTAGACGATCCCTAAAGATATGAAGTAATAATTACACCATATCCTACTATTCACCACATCCACAAAAATGATATACTTAACTGATCACATGTACGCAATACAATGTTTAAGAGATCAATATTTTAGACAAATGTTTCCTCTTACAAATTCGAATAAGGCCAGAACAACCATTGAGGCAGTATAATATGAATTCTTTTGACTTTGTGATTTCTTATCAGCTGCTTACAACTACGAAATAAAAATGTATCGTTGGTTAATTTAGAAACTACGTTTTATTATTGGTTATTTGTTCGTAATATGATATTTCATAACCATGCAAGTTGTATTTTTAGCTTAATCTCTACTTAGGTGAAGTCTTAGGCTAATTACATGACATTTAGTCGATTCATTCATTTCAGAAAACTAATTATACGATTAGAACCCACTATAGTATTTTCTAATGTCTTTCATAACAATGGTCCATTTCATAGAAAATCATACCAGTACATATTGATATCTTCTTTCAGTAAATTCACAGTCGAATTTTGTCAACTATAATCAAACTGAAAACGACTTAATTATTCCAAAGATAATGAAAAAAGTAGGTGAACTAATTACTTTACGAAAGTTTCCAAAACAAAACCAAGAAATTGTTTCATATGAACTCACATTATTAAGAAAACAAATATAGTATACATATTTATCGCTTTCTCATTAATTTTCAGACCATCTAAATAGAGTAGAAAATCTTATCTTTTAATTTAGCATCTAAATACAGACATGGTAGTTATAGTCACAACCTGAAACAAAGGCTATCATGATTCCGAAAGTTACACAGAATAATTGTGGCTACTAGTTAGTAGTCTATAAAATTTAACGAAATATTTACCTCGAACAAAGACAGTAAATTGACTATTCACTGTATTCTTTGTTACTTCATTTATACCTTGACATCTGTATTCACCAGCAGATTCAATAGTTACAGGGTTTATTTCTAACATTGTTCCCATATTCTTAATCTTTACATTCGGCAGCTAGAATTGAATGAATAAAAAATGTAAATCTTGATCAAAACAAGCTGCGAATACGAATAAAATATCTGAGTAAAGTATGTGTTTTCAGAACCATTTAACGTCTTGATGTAAAGGATTATAGGGAAGCCTCATTAACTGAAATAGCTGTCCAAACAATGCCACCAGAATAGTGACTAATTTTTGTTTTCCAATGAAAAATTGAACAATATTAGAGTTTGAATAACATCTATTGAGATTAAAATTCATCATCAACTGGACCTAGTATAAGGTTTGAAAATGCGAATTACTTGGTTCAAAATAACTCTATATTGTGTGGATCAAACTCAGCTTAACGGTTGACAGTTTCCTCTAACAATAAGTACGAAAAAGCTGTGAAAGACACTATAAGATAAATTTATCATATACATCATCGAAAGAAAGAAATTCGTACTTAACTAAGCGAACTTTTGAAATATTTATAGCTTGCCCGTAAAGGTGAATATTAAGGGTGCTTGTAACCTATCATAACAGAGAACAGATTTTTATTGGAATACCTACTACTTATCTTGATATTTTACAAATTCTGCCGGCGTTTATGTGTTAATTCTAATTTATCAAAGATATAACAATTTTACAAATTAATGTTATTTTCTCGTCGGGAATTCGTATAACACTTCATCCCATCTCATTTTTTAATCACTCTTTAACCGAATCAAATTTTCATTAGTAAGTTCGCCGAAGATTAAAGACATAAGTAACAGATCAATAGAGTTTCGAAACCAACTGCCCTTTTCCATCAGTAAATGATTTTTGGACCTGGGACTGTGACTCACAGGTTACTGAACAAAATTGTGAGTTATCATAGGACTCTTTGTTTCTAGTGTTTCTGGTTCTAAATAACTCGTAGGAACTCTAATGTTTAGACTCCATTATAAATCCCTTTAAGTAATCAATAATAGAATAAGCATGTGTAATTAACTGTCAGTCAATATGATTTTGTGTAATAAAATTTATCCAATAACCTCATCTTGATATTACAAATGAATAGTAGTAAGTTTTAATACAAACAATTTTAAAATGTTCCTACAGTAATTTTTTCACTTTCATCTTTGAACCAGGTATATTGTGGTTCAGGATATCCACTGTATATACATCTCAGTTGAACTATATCACCAACTGCAGCATCTTCTGTTCTTGGGGACCTGTAGTCTGTCTTCACTGGATATGTAGACTACAAAATTTTACACAAGAAAAAGGTACGTCCCGTAAGTACAAATAATCTATTAGAAAAGATGGTATATTTATAAACAAAATAAATAATATACTTCAAAGTAACACAGTAAACAAGATATATGTAAAACCCGAAACAATACTTAACGATAAACATTTATTATCTACAAGAATATTCGGTAACCACTGATATAGATCTGTGGCACATTTTACTCGATACAAAGACTAGCTGGCTGACTAGCTTAGTTCGACGCAATCCTATAAAGTTTTGTCAGATGTCCTAGTTCAACAAATTGATTTACTTTACTGTAGGCTTTTATGTAGATTGTTAAATTTTATAGTTATCATCTCACACTGATGTCACTTAAACGACTCTTAAAAACGAAGAACCAATGACCGATTGTTCCTCCCTATTATTGGACTCCTCAGAAGTGAAGATCCATGGCTTGGCCCCTAGAGATCGAACCCAAGACCTTCGTCTTATTGGGAGAACACCCAAGTCATAATCCTGCATGGCGATTAATTATCATTCGCTCAACAGTGACTGGAGCTTCAGTGGGAGTCCATGACTGGTACAGTTCAATCAGGTCAAGTGTGAAGCATAATTACTTTGTATTTGGTGTTGTTTTTACAGCAAATAATTGTAGCATGATTAGTCACGATTTTTACTATGTGTCTTTTATATCCGAGTGGTACAGGGCTATAGAAATGTTCGTATTATCCAGTCGCAGATTTTTGAGTGACTTGACAAAAATAAATGCAAACCTCTTTTTGAAAAATAAATCTAATAAAGTTACTTACCTGTTGTCCATGAACAGAAAGACGGAACGACGGACCACTCTTCTGAATACGTAGTACTTCATTATTTGCTACACATGTATATAGTGTGTCATCATCTTCAGGAATAACTGTGGCAATGTAAAGATAACCTTAGAAGAGAAGAAAATAGAACAGGATCTAATTCTTTATTATATAAAACACATGAAATAAAAATTTTAATCACAGATTTGTGTTACAAGTATCAAGTAGAAATCATAGTAATTTCTTTAATTTGCTGATTCGGAGCTCTATTAATGATGTGTTTTGTTCTCTGAGCTGGATAGTTTGGTCATGGAGCTTTCATCTTTATTCTGACCGACGTCATCAGTACTCCCATCTGAAATTTGTGCCGATGATGTCGTTCAGAACAACGATGAAAGCTCCATGACCAAACCATCCAACTCAAAGAACAAAACTCTGTCACAATCATCCCCCTCAGCTAAAAATCACCATATCACAATGACGCATTTATATAACTAATTATTTTTTAAAATCTCTCTCAATATATATATATATTATATATATATATATATGGATAAATAGATAGATAGATAAAAGCCAACAGCAGCGAGATAAATCATCTGATGATATTCCACTTCAATGAAGACTATGACAGCAAAATTATATCATGAATATCACAAGGGTCGCTATCTCTGTTGTGAGATGATAACTGCGTTTATTCTGGACTGAAAGTGAGTTCGGTTTTGTTTGATAATGGCAAAAACTCCAACTGTGAACTCTCTTACTACTGATCCAAGTAGCATAAATGATTATGAATTTTATTGTTGACGTACATGAAAGTTATGCATCAAATTGTTTTAGATAAATTAGTTAATTTCTACTTGTTTCAGTTAAAACTTCTTCACAGAAGATATCTCCTGTAAAAAATGTGTAGTCCACGGATTTAACAAGTCGACAAATAAAATCGCCATCAGTAATGAAAAGATTCCAATAATTTTGAGTTGATTTAAATTAGACATACACAAAATAACCCCAAGTTCAGAGAGAAGAAATGAATAACAGATGATTAAATTGCCTATGTCTAACTATTAAGACAATTTGTGGCTCCGGTAATATCTTTTTTGTTTGTCCAGACTAATGTTCTCGTAGCAAAACAAGAATAAAACTTGAATTGCAAATTTATTTGATCTCATTTGCATTTATACCTAATTTTCCCTGCATTAACCGTAAAAAGCATTTCTTATTGACAAAAATGCTTTTTTTCAAAACATAGTTTGACAAAAAATCATCACGCAGTGAGCTGCCCATTTTCATATCTTTATAAAAAAACTTGTGAGTATTCAAATAAAACTACCGTTAATATCAGTTGCTCTTCGATTTGTCTCTTTCAAATAATGAATCTGAGCATTCTTCTCCGTCTGCCATGTGACGACTGGAGGTGGATAACCAACTGGAACTTGACAAGCAAGCCTGACAGACTGGCCCAAAGATGCACGTACTTTTTGTTCTTTTGTTAACTCGAAGTCCCCAAGCTCTAAACAGTGAAAGATTCAGATAGGTGGATTTATAAATACACCAATTTACTTAATACAGTTTTCAAGCACGTAAAAATAATGTTGACAAATTTAACAGACAACTAAGGCATATATTTCTTGTGTTTGATTCACAAATCTGTTGGAAATAAATAATAGTGTTTTCCAGGTTTGAATACGTCTTTGAATAATATAACTTGTTACAACTCATTTTAAAAATCAGATAGACTGAATTATCCGAAACAACAGTTTAAGTCCCCAGGCTCTATTGACTTTCCATACTATGCCAGTCTCAATCTTTTGTCTTCTAATGGTCTTCATCCGAAGCGCAGTAACCCAAACAAATTTACTACTGCAATGTGCTGAAATACTTGTTTCCCAGAGGTATAGTCAGTTAGTTATAAGCAAAGTACAACCTGGCACATACATGCATGCGTTCAAGTTACCACATGATTTCAGTGTGGCAAGATGAAACCGTCAAAACAAATTTTAGAATGGTAGAATTTGTAGCAGTATCAGTGTCAATAGAAAAGAATAACAACATACAATCGCGTTCCAGAAAAAAAGTGAATCCGTGGAATAAAAGGTATCATATAATTTTAAAACCCAAAATCTGTGAAATGAAAAAGGGTGAATGCATCTGCGACACATAGACCGATTCTAAGCCATTCTTCTTAACGTAAACAATCTTTAGTTACAATAATTATAAGGACTTTAACAAGGTGGTCTTTCCCTAACAAAACACATCAGTTCAACAGTCATTAATTCCAAAGACTGATGCTCCTTTTAGACTAAGCCGCCCCTTTCTTTCTTCTAACTTATTTCTACGCCAGTAAACAATGCCTATTTTGTTAGGCGATTGTTAGGCATACACAATACAGTACTCAACCACTCCAGCTGATGAATATCCACTACCTCGCCAAAACTGTTTGCCATCTTTACGTAGAACCCTTTATCTAACATCAGTGTCGCGAAATATATAGTCCCAACATACAAGAACAATGCTTTGAAGGGACCCGTGTACAAATACCAGCAATCTACAAATATCATCCACTTTTCTCAGCCACAAAGCAGAGGTTAATGCGTAATATACTTGTCCATAGGTTGGCAGACGAAAATCTCGCCTACCTCACGGATGACGTTATTTGCCAAAAGCCAAGTGAATCTTTAAATCTAAGCCGAGATTTTTTCAAACACCATCATATCGCAGCTGATGAGACTTACGTGAAAAATGAATTTAACGACCCTCTCCAACATTTCAACCCCTATCATAAATACTGTCACCGAATAAGAAGTACATTAAATCGCTTCCAATTACTTCATTTATGAGACACATCCTGACGTGTCAAAGTTTTATTCTATTTTGCTACCACCAAAAGGCAATTTAAACTCGACATTATATCCCCGTTTGATTGTGGTATGGTCGATGATAATAAAGTTAATGAAATATAAATCCTACTTACTTCGCATTAATTCTGTCGACGAATCCCGTTATTAACGACGTATACATCGAAAGTCAAACGAAAGAGCATCTGAAGAACGTGTATTTTAGAACTTACGCAATGGAAAAGAACGATAAGAACTGAATAAAAATGGGAGTGAATTGAAGAGGCGAAAATGGCTAACCCAGTGAATAATGAGGAACTCAAAATTTATAAACATGGAAAAGATACAAGAAGGTACATGGACAAACACGTGCTATTATATATACAGACTTGTGTTCGTATGTTAAAACTAAAAAGACCATGAAAAAATTAAGACAATTTCTTTTTAAAAGGTAAGGACAAATCACGTGGGTATGTAAGGCCGTTGTTACTAACCGAACATAGATCCTATAAGAATATAGATGTATCACTAAGCACTACTTTCCATGTTGACTATATGAAGATATCCGTTTATGTCAACAACGTCACTGATCTGTAAGTCTTCTCTTACCGATAAATATAGGACAGAGTTTGTCATAATGACCACAAATTTGTTAATATATATTTGATAAGGTAATGAAGAACTAACCAGCCCTTTTGACATTGACAATGACAGAAAGTGCAGTTCCAAACTGATTTTTTGCAATACACTGATACATCCCGTCATCATCAGTTCCTGGTCTAGCGATCACGAGTGTGCCATGATCTGGCCACTTTGTATATCTCCCAGTATTGGCTGCCCAATTGAAGTACTGTCCGTTCTTGTACCAAAAATATCTAAATGGTAGGTATATTTACTTCAAAACCCACTTAGGTGAAGGAGAACCTTTGGCAACACATGGTAGACGAATAGCTTCCCCAGGTATAAAAACTTTATCGCTTGGTGGCATTTCAATGAACGTTGGTGGGTAAGTGACTTGTTGAACAAATGTTATAAATATTCATATCATTACTTGCTGATACAGTTATGAACATTAGACATTCGAAGAAAAAGAAAATCAAAACCAGTCTCGTTATTTTGCAGTACAACATAGCGCCTAAGTGATTTTTCATAAGTTTCGTCTAGATTTGTAGTTATTTCTCCGAAATTGAGTGTATAATTGGATGAAATGTTAAATATTTTCTAGGAAGGTCACTTCCGTCTCGATATTTACATATTTGAAAATATATATGATATTTGCCTTCTAAAGTTACCTACATTTTTGTTGAGTAAAACAAAGCTTACAGTCATGACTACTTTGCGATGTAATAGTCATAAGAAGTTAGAATAGTCTACATGAAATCGTGCGCTTTATTCTTTCTCTGGACTTCTCGTCAGCCCTAGGGGGTGTACCACTGACGCACTAGAGGAGCGATGTTCGCAGAACGAGTAACTGACCTACTACTCCTCCCAGTCTCCAAATAGAATCTTTCGACATACCCGAATACCGAACGTGGCAAACATAATTTTTATCTACTTTTACAGTAGCACCAAGTCATTTTAGAGCGTGTTCAAAACTCCACATTTAAACATATTCAGTGTGTAGCGGTAAGTAATTCCCCAAAACCAATAGATCTGTGTCTTCAACACTGGACGCTGACCGCATTAGTTTTAATGGGCCCACCCAGCTGAAGGCACTCGGTCACACATCTGCACCAGATCAAGAATGGATACGCCGTGCTTCACATCTCCTACAACCGCTAGCTAGCTTGAGTTGATCATTCCTCGAGTATCAAGTACATCTTAGAACCTTTTTGCCGCTAACTATCGGTTTGACTGGGTTGTCACATTAATATTATAAGAGGCGTTACTGGTCAAGGTGTTTGAGTACTCCTACAACTTGTGATACTTTTAAGTGCTTGAAATTGCTGTTGACCGTAACAACCTTATAACCAGGAATTCTGAACACAATCACCCCATAGTTGAAGGGGTATGCAGACACATTTCGCAGATAATGGATGTGTCGAGAAGTATATATTGCTGTCGCAGTAAGTAGATACCGAAAACATATGGTCCTGTAAGTCCTCCATGATGATGTTGGCCTCATCAGCTTTATGAGGCACACTTTAGCTGAAGGTGCCTCGTCACGCACTAAACCATATAACAAGTTAGTATTCATCCCTTGCAACCATTAGCCAGCTTAGATCGAACGCTTCTGGAAACATAGACAAGCTTCCAAATATATCTTCAAATCCATTCCAACCATGAGTTCCTTATTGATTGGGGTGGTATCCATCGATTATGCATTCTTTAGCCTTCTGCTTTTCTCCTTCCCTTCAGGATTCCAAGTTTGCGATTTTCTCGTGATGCAGTTTGGTGATTTCCTTAATGTATGCCGATCCACTTCCAACGTCTTTTCCTAATTTCCTCTTCATCTGAAAACTGGTTTGTCCGCTCCCACAGAAGGCTGTTGGTGATCATATCCGGCCATTGAATGTTGAGTATTTTGCGTAAACAATTGTTTATAAATACTTGTACCTTCTCGACGATGGATGTAGTAGTTCTCCACCTTTACAGCTCCCTACAGTAAAACTAACTGTCTTGACGTTCGTATTGAAGATTCTCACTTTGAAGTCAGTTGACAGTTGTTTTGAGTTCCACATTTTCTTCAATTGTAGAAATGCGGTCCTTGCTTCATTAATCCTCGCCTTTACATCTGCATCAGATCCTCCTTGTTTATCAATGATGCTTCCCAGGTACGTGAGTGTTTTATGCATCTTCCAGCGTTTCTACATCAAGTGTGACTGGGTTGGTGTTCTCCGTGTTTTATTTGGGAATCACACACACATTCGCTCAGATCTCCCTTCTTAGGTATCTTCATCAAGTATCCTTGTTTCCAGTCTGTCCGTTGGCACTCGTTCTTCTTCCTAAATCTTCTCAGATAATAGGGGATGTATGTTTGCAGCTACTTCATTGTCTGACTTCAGTGCTTCAGATGGTTACTTCTTATAACAACTGGTTTACATTTACGCCAACGAGGTCTGACAACTTTTCTTGACATTCATCGGTTATGGTGAAATAAATTGCATGTGAAGGAAATGAAACCTAAACTTCCCCTTTATTCCATACGAAATGAAAAAAGTCAACGGGTAACGATAAAGAGTAGTTTTCGCATTCAGAAGCCTATGATCACCAGTTTGATGCTAATCATTGTTGCCCTTTTTAAGTATAATGTGCAAGGGATATACACTTGGGCTGTTCGATGGTCGAATACTACTTAAACTCAGCTTCTAGGTGGCTGGTTGGTGTGTTTTTGAGAATGGAGGTGGTCCTATAATCATGATGTTGTGTGCGACATTCCTGGTTACACATGGCAAGTTCAGGGTGCTTATCGAGTACTTTCTGATAGTATGCATCGATTGTGTGCCTTGCTGTGACTGAGGATAACCCACAACCGAAAAAAAGCGACACGAACAGATAATTCAGTGTTTTTTATATTAACCTCTATTTATGTGTGTCAACGAGTAGGTTATGATGTTGTAGCAGGCCTATACCAGTGATCGACATAGAAACATGTGGAAAGACGAAGATCCAATGGATACGTTTGCGTAACGCACGATGGAACAATTATATCAATTGCCATATGTGGTGATTGGCTTCCCATTTGCCGCCTGTAAGTTGAAAATCGGTTCATGCAGACGGTTTTTAGAATTCTCGGGAAGAGTGTCAACTCCTGCGCCAGTGTTGACGAGGTAGTGAACTTTCGTTATCACAACAGTGATGTATAGCAGTTACGGTTGCCCTTAACGCGTGCCAATGAGGAATTTTCACGAAAAGGTTTTTTGTGTTGGATGGTTGAGAGCTCAGATAATTGCAGGGTTTTCTACATTTTCGAGATTTCCCGTGCTGATTATTGTATCGACACCAATCAGGTATATGTGTCCCTGGTGATCCAGAGACAAACAGTTTCCATGAAGTACTCCTTCGAGACGTTTGTGAGCGTCTACGGTCATGACGAATACTAAAATAATGTGTCAGAGTATGACAAAGTTCTGTAACGTTATCTCATGTTCTTTGAGGTTTCTCTTTCCTGAATAGACCTTGGGGTTCGAAGTTCTTGTGATCTCTGGAATCCGGTCGGCAGATACAGTTAGTTCGCTAAGGATAACTTAGACAAGAAAGGCTGTCTAGATAGACCCTCGTCAGTAGTTCATTGACCAATGACCTCTCTCATTCGCAGAAACATGTCCGTTGCCGAGCCATGTTGTAGATCGATGTCGTGGAATTGACCTAAACCTTGCCGATTTGTTAGGGAATGTATTCAAAAGATGGATGAAGGAGTTGACGTTTAGTTTTTGCACGTACTAAAGCAACTGTACATCCCAGGTGCTTGGAAACTAAGGGCAATACCCTTCGCGCATGTAAAACTCCAGCTACTATGCTATGCACATTACATCCAAATTTTGTGCCGTTCCAAGTGTAACTTCCCCGCTTTCAAATTATAATCATGTGTATCTTCCTTCTGTTTTACTGAAGATATTTTTACTACGCTTTTACCTGTAATTCTAATACCAATCGCGTTTTCGTCAATGTATAATATCTTGGATAGGCTTTACTTAGACTTAATACACTGGCTGAAGCCACGCTAATTTTAACGTGCCTGAGCTCATCATCTTTTGAATATATCTAGAACACATAGTCTTAAGGCAGCTATTCGTGAGCGGGGACACTGGGGGACTCAGAAGTTTTATAGGCTCCTCACCACATGATCCTTCAATTTAAACATACAACTAGGATTCGCGCCAGCCGTTTGATACTTCGTCAGAAAAATTGAACGTGAAAACGCTCGGCGGGAGCTGCATGGCTCATAACTTAGGCGTAGTCAATCTACTCAACGCCCTCATTATTAATATTAAGCAAACTACTACATCCACAGCACTTTTGTGTCTTTCAGCAGTTAGTACACTCCTGACTATTACAACAGAACGATTCAGTATAAGTTGCTTGACTTCTTATTTTGGATTAGGGAGTCTAAAATACTGGGTTAGGTCGACGATTGTAGTAGCATAGATAGATGCACTAATACCAACCAGTGCCTAACTCCTACAGACTAAACGCTTTTTGACGCAACAGTCACGATCAATGTATCCCTTATATTTTCTACTGCTACTCACGCTATTACTATTTCTTGACCTGGAGACTGTTACGATTCCGCTGTATTTATACAGTGTGGCAACGTTGACTGATAAACATACACCCAATATTCTACGCCGCGCATGACTGACGAACTACACTTTGCCTAGAACAAAAATCAAACTCAACGTTACTTAATACTTATGCTGTTTCCCGACAACTCTAGTTAAAAAAACCATTCCGAAAATTCATAAAAATATATTTTAATCCAAAGGCATTACCTAAAAATAAAAATTTTCCCAGCAAAAAAGTAACTATGAATCAAGATTAAATTTTCAGCCTGGGGCGTCGAATTTAACGTTTATTCTGTGCCAGCAGTTTGACAGTAAGCCGCGAATGTTTAAAGTAGCTGAACAGGATTCCGGTTGAGTGTTGTAAGAGCTATCAACAGCCGAACACACAAACTCTACTTCACGAATATCTTCTGCAAAAAATGTTAGTAAAAACCAATATACTTTAGATTGAGTCACTAGTGATTAAAGCAACGGATAATTTTTAATCGACTAATACGAACAGTATGCATGAAACAAATTATTTTTGAATTGCTGGGTTCTAAGATCATAAAGCATCTTAACATTGTACTGGTTCCGGCATCGTGATAGTATATAGCTAAACCGTTAAACGCCAGTCGCTCCTGGTTTTAGTCCCAAACGTGAAAACACTAGTGCAGGAGTATGAGTAACAGATTTCAGAATAATGGAACGTGAATCTTTTAATTTAGTTGAATTGCTCCAACCATAGTGAAAGTTTACTTACCATCTCCATCAACTTCCGATTATCAAACTGTAAACGTGGTCAAGACCTAGGGAAGAACCACGAAAAATATCTTCGGTCACTTAATATCAGAGTCCATGAAATACATCTCTGACATGGAGATGCTAAGAACTACTGAAATCCTTGTACATTAAAAAGTACAACATACTGCAAACCTGAACGCCGCCTAATGTAACCCAGTATATTTGGACATTCTGTGCATTACGCTGAGATCCGCACCAGTAATTTTACGGAATATGATGATAGGCGGTTAAACAAGTTCGAGTGGCTAAAGCGATTTTGGGCTTATGAGGAAATGTCATGATAATGGGTGTTTAAACCTGACTTCTAATGTACACAAATACTACAGTGATTGTCGCTAATTATGTACAAAACATCTTACTTAAAACTGTCCAAACCACAGCCACAGACCTCCAAACTATGAAGATAAGACAAACAAAAACATCCATAAGTATTATTACAGTATATCAAACACTTGCTTGGAATAGGAATCTCTACAGTCCATAGTGTCCACGCCCATTGTTTTACGCTCCGGTTTTTAAGAGAATAATGATTGCCCATGTCTGTTACATAACCTTGTCCTGCAGGAGGACTGGCTGGTGACAATTTCGCTTCATACCAAGACCTGCCACCATCCGAAGAAACGCGAACGGAAATGATCCCACGCCCACCTCCGCTGAATGCATAGCTAATATGTAAAGCCATTAAACATGCATAAGTAAAAAACATTATATGAAATTATATATGAATCGTTAGAATGAGGTACCTTCAATATAATTTTCCCATACTCCCGGTTATACAGTGCAATAAATGTGAGGAACTATACTATTAAATAACGACGTAAATTAGTTAGTTTACAAGCTTGTATTTTGCTGAGGGTAATGTAGAGAAAAACGGCGGTTCCACTGTTATTTCCAAAACTCGACGTTATTACATAGCCTACAAATATTTCTACCAAACTATTTTATCTTCTTTGAACGCTAAATGATTCATATCACCAAAACATCCTCACTTCTTATGGCTCATTTTATAGACAAAATTACAACTGCACAATAAGTATCTTAGAAAATTAAAACTGATAATATCAAGAAGCAAAAGGACCACCTATAACAATTACCACTTTACTTTATAATATTAATACGTACCACGGTAATCGTCATCATAAAATGCGACGAATCATTTCATTTATGTATTTCTCATAAGGTAAAAATTCCACTTTCGTAGGTTTCAGATTCAAGATCATATAAGTGTGGTGGTCAATTATGACTTCAAATTGATCAATAATTCAACAAATGTTTGATTTACTAAACCTAATAACAGTATCAGAAGGGGTTTTGTGGAGATTTTAGTAAGTTATAGAGTTGAGATCATGAGTCAATTGAAGCTAGACCACCATGGAAAACCTGGAAGCACTGGACGGCCGTTTCGTCCTATTATGGGACTCCTCAGCAGTGCGCATCCACGAACCCACTCTCGCGGGATTCGAACCCAGGACCTACCAGTTTCGAGCCGAAGCCCTTAACCGATAGACCACTGAGCTGGCATCCAACGGTGTTAATGTCTAACTTGGATGCCAGCTCAGTAGTCTATCGGTTAAGGGCTTCGGCTCGAAACTGGTAGGTCCTGAGTTCGAATCCCGCGAGAGTGGGTTCGTGGATGCGCACTGCTGAGGAGTCCCATAATAGGACGAAACGGCCGTCCAGTGCTTCCAGGTTTTCCATGGTGGTCTAGCTTCAATTGACTCATGATCTCAACTCTAATAACAGTAATTTGATTAACAAAATAAATCCATTAAAAAATACGAGGTAATTTTTGAAAATACCGTTGAACACCTACCCTGATAAACTTACACTCCCAGTGTTTTTCAGGGTTTGGCCATCTGAAGGTTTACAAATAACTGACTGAACAGGATAATCCAAAATAGCCGGTAAGCCCTTCAGATCTGGGACTTTACCACTACTCATCGGTAGAACGTATTTATAATCTCCTTGCTGCCAAAAGCTTTCACTTTCGTCTGTCGATAATGTAATCTGAAGAGTAAATATGTTGTACACAACCTCTTGAGGTAAAATATAATACGATAAGATCCTTAGAATTGGTACGGAGTAGTCTGCTCACTACATAGAAGTCAGTATTGGTAAACTACCCTGGCAATACAATGTAAGCAGAGTTTGGTATTCAAAAACCTGTAAATATAAATGCTAAGCAGAGTCAGTAAGCTACAACGTAGGACCGGGCACATATATGCATCGATCCAAGTTGCCATACCTTATCAGCGCAACAAGATGAACACAGGACTGATAGTAGTTAATGGTGGTAATATATAAAAGATTGTATATAAGCATATAGTACAGGAAGAAAGACAGATATGAAGCAGTTTTAATCTCATAGTTTAAAGGGAGATAGGGAGTGTATACACCTACGCTATTGCGATCGATTCAGAACCATGTCACACAGAGTCTAGAACCATTGATTATAATAGTCACGCGGACCCCAACCAGGTAGTCTGCATCTACCAACATGGCTCAAACTTGAAATAAGTGACTTCAAACACTGATGCCACGTTTTGGTTTGGCCGCCTCTAACTTTCTTCCAACCATCCCCAATACTAGTCAGCATAGCGCGTCGTGGTAAACGGTTTTCAGGCATACCATCTCAGTAGATGAAGATTCACGACCTCATCAACTGATTTACCACCATTCCTCAATACCCTGTGTCTGACCTCACTATTACTTACCTGGTGATTCCAGAAGATGCTGGCAATATTTATTCACCCAACAAAACTATGTCACCTGTGTATTCTAAGTCGATAAGTGGACCTCCTGGCAGGAGATCAACTCTTGAAAATTCAGTCGACGAGTGTTATATTAGCAGTAGATCGATTATGAAATGGAAATAGTGGACAGCCTTGCCAGACACCACTTGAGGTTGCGAAATCAGATGACAGTTCCCCACAAGCTCTCACCAGACTGGTAGTTTTCTAGTAAAGAGCCTTCACAATGTTTATGTAATTTTGAGATACACTGCCGTAGAGCCTCTCGGTCTACAGAGTCAAATGCTGCTTTCAAGTCAAGAAAAACTATCATTGTCGGACGCCGATAAGCATGCCTGTGTTCTAAAACTTGACGAATAGTGAATATGTGGTCGATGTTGCCACGATCTGGTGCGAAACCAGTCTGATTTTCTCGTGCTTACAGTTTAAAAGTCTTTGTCAGGCGCCCGATAATTATTGAGGCTAGTATTATAGATGCTATATTAGACAAACTGATCCCTCTATGGTTATCGCAGGATGATTTTGACCCCTTTTTATATATTGGGACAATCAGTGATTGAGACCAGTCGGATGGGATTACGTCCAACTCCCAGATTTTAGCTAAAATAATAGTCAACCTAATCGCTGAAATTTCGACCACCATATATAGAGACCTCTGGAGCTAATCCATCAAGACCAGATGCTCTTCTTCGTTTCAGGTTAGCTATAGTATTTCGAACTTCAATCAGAGTCAGGGGACCTACTTCAGTGTTCCATTCAGACTATCTGTGAATAGTGGGTAGTTGTGCTATAGCTAAAGGCCGGCTGAACTGCTCCTTAAAGTGTTCCGCCCATCGTTCTAAACGTCTGGGTTGAGGGAAGATAGAAGTCTTATATTTTTTCCGAGATTGCCTCGCCTACACTTGACTTATTAATTCCGGTTTCTTTTATTAGTCTGAAGAGATGTCTGGTGTTGCCTACAACCGCTGCCTTTTCCATCTCTTTTGCTTTCGTTGCCCACCACTGCTCACGATCGTTCCTTAGACTTTTAGTCAACCTACATTTGATTTGTTTACGCTCTTCGTCGTGTTCAGAGCCTGATGGAATGAGTTTACGCGAATCCATCAGTGAAATAGACTTAGAAGAAATACACTGGTTTTTTGGAGCCCTATGGTTTAAATAACTAATAGATGTTACTGCTGTTTCCACAGCTGTTCGTATGTCTTTCCAAGCAGCATCTGGGCCGGTCTCGTTTACAGAACTGCCTAGATGTGAACTCAGTTCCTGGAATTTACATTTGGATTTCTCGTCCTCCGGTTCAATCCTAATGGGTCCACTTAGTGTACATTTCCTGCTTCCAGTAAGGCGCAGACAAATGCGCGCTCGTATTAAAGCGTAATCACAGTCTAAACATGTATTTCAGAACGAGCGACAATCTTCTATAGAGCCTCTCCAACGATGACTGATTGCAACATGGTCTATTTGAGTCCATCGTTGGTTTGGTGCAGGTGGTCGCCATGTTAGACGATGTCTCTCCTTATGCTTAAAATTAGTGTTTGCTAAAAATCAACGATTATCTGAGCACAGTTGCAACAGGCGATCACCATTATCTGTTCGCTGACCCGCTACGAGTACGATGTCTGAATGTTTAGCTTTTAGAAGTTCAGAAAGCTTTCTGTAAAATTCATCTTTCACTTCATCCGGGTTGCAGTCAGTGAGAGCGTAGGCAGAAACGACGAAAAGGCAACGACCTGTGTCCCTATCCTTCCGTGTTCTTACGGAGCCATTTAGCCGGACACCACACAAGCGACTGTTAACGGGGATCCATTCTAATAGTGCTTGTTCTGCCCTTGTACTAAGTGCTATGCCTACACCTGCAAGTCCACGAGAACTAGCCAACGGGTCGCCAGGTACACGGAGGGTGTATTTCGTTGACTGTCCATTTTGGCGAGGTGAGGTCAAGTGAATGACCATACTGGGATCCTGTATGCGTGTTTCGGAGACCAAGCATACATCACTGGTACGAGATTCAGGGTTTTAGCTAAGGAGGCCTGTTGACCGATTTGGCATAGGGTACGTACGTTAAAGGCTCCAATGTGTAGTTCGGAGCGAGGTTTTAGTAGACCTGGGACAGCGTTTCGTGCACTAGAATCGTTGGCCATGATGACACTTGGGGAGGAAACCGGAAGAGGTAGTTTAGTGTTGAGAGTCAAGGTAGAAGGAATAGTAGGAATTGAAGGAGATTGATTATGAATACAGTGGTCTTGAGTGCTGTTAGAGGTATGAGGTCAGTTATCACTTCCTGGTTGCCCACACCGTGGAAGGGTTCTTCTGGAGCTACCTAGAAAGGAAATTGGATTAGAAGTAGTCTTAGTGACCCGAAAACGTGACCACAGTGCCCAAGATACAATTGCTTGAGGTCGGTCACACACAACCTTTTTGTGAGTAATTTTTGTATTAGCTCCGTACTGGTTGATACGTTACCGACGGAGACTGATATTCGTTGAATAAGACAAGGTGTGCATTTGTACGGTCGACCTTTTCTAACCCAAACCCTCCTTGTGGGAAGGCAGCATCACTGTCATGCTGGTTGTCTGAAGGAAACACCTTACTGCTGTCACACCTCTGTGCAGTCAGCAGTCCGACTTCGCCTTCGGACCTTGAGTTTGTTGCTTTTAGTCTTACCGCTCTACAATGGACCTGCCTGGCATAGTAGGACTTTAAGGAACGATTGTTCCAGCCAGTATAGCTCGATTGGCTCATCACAATAGGCAAGCCCGAGCACTACGTCAAGGTGGCAGCAAAGGTCAAGAAAATATTAGGCTGAGATGAATGGTGGCTATCAGTGGAATCCAGAATATGTGTTTTGTTCTATCTGAGACTCTTAAGCTGGTTAATGTCCATTCAGGAACTCGTATCCAGTACCTTTCATTATAAAAATTGAGTTATCCACTTTCGAACTTAGTTCGAATGTAAATTACCTTGTACAATGGGAAGATTCAAACTATATATATATATATATATATATATATATATATATATATATATTAAAATTCACCTCACTACGCAAGCCAGTTTATATATGGACTCAGTAGAAAAGTGGGTAACGCAACGTTGTTTGTAGCGAAAGGTACTGAGTACGAGATCCTGAATAGACATCAAATCTAGGATGAAGGTATATCCGGCTCAAGAATCCCAAAAGGGACGAAATGCGTTTTCTGGATTCCGATATTAGCCACTATCCATATCTCCTTAAAATCCCTGTGACTAACTGGCTATACTAAGGTGATCCACACAGGATACGTAAATGTCAAGAGAGACTGACTATCAATTGAAGTCATAAAAGTCAATGGGAAGATACTAACAAACAAATATCAACTAAAACGATAAACATGAAATACAAATCCAATTCGCGATTATACTTGATATTGAAAATCCAAAAACACAACCAATACTTGAGACCACCAGTACGAGAAAAATGTTTAGCGTTACTCATACACTTGGTAGTCTAGGAATAGAAAATCTAGTCAAAATATTAAAAAATCCTTACAAGTAAAGGATTGCTAACGATAATTTCAATTATTGTATTGTTATAACTTCATCCGATTTAATAGTTATAAAACCACCAGAATTTAAATAGACATAATCCAATAAGGACGACGTCATTTAAACAAATATTAACATATATAATCTATCAATCGTAACGACAAATATGAAGTGATAACGCTTATGTAGGCTATATATCCCAGATAAAAAACAAACTGATAGATAAGAGTGGATTTTAGAACTACTGTTTACCCTTCAATAGCTCTAACACAATAACGAGCTATTAAGATTTCAAGTCGAAATTACTGGCTCGAAGGTTTACATGAATTTATGAACAACTGAAGTTACAACAATTCACTATTTCAAACCTAACCTTTGTATATAAAGGATTCATGTGCAATCCCTTATTCTTCTGTTATCTTAGCACTCCTCCTTACTTTACAAATCGTAATTGCTAATCATTACTTTATTCTTTATCTCTCGCTCCGCAGTTTCCCTTTGCAATGAATTATTTCTTATTGTCTTTGTAACGATTATATCACTTAGTTCCTAAATAATTTTTGGTCGCGACACTGATTTTATTCAGCAATTGAAAACTTTCGATAATTTTAATTACTTTAAAGTGACACTCTTCTATCCATAGGCTATTATAGTAAATACTTGAAATCTGTTAATAATTTCTGATTTCTTTATTAACTAATGAAACAACACTTCATTACTATCGAGTTTTACATTCAAAACATGGATACGTTTGACTGTCCTTAATAAGTTTGTTTGATGATGTAACACTCCTCTAACGTATTATAAAATACCAAATGTAAAAACGTGAACAATAAAAACGATTATACAGCTCAAGAGATATTTTTTCATTGTGACGTCATCAGAACTATACAAGGAAATATGAATTAGAAAGATACATATCAGCTTCTACATCTAATTGACATAGTGAGAACTTATGATCTTTTAAAAGTTATTAGACCAAGAACAATGAGTTGTTGGACAACAATAATAAGGATATAGAATATGGAAGTATGACAGTACCTATACTATTTAAAAAGATTGATAAATTCGTGGCAGTAAAAATGTTGGAAACAGGCAAACAGAGATCTCAACGTACATAAAAAATTAAGTTGTGTAAAAAAGTAATAATAATAAATAAAAATGGTATATTTTCAGTATACAGATGAGGAAAAAACTGAATTTCTGACGCTACGTGACTTGGTATCGAAATAAGTGTCGTACAAAATTCAAGCCCAGTAGAAAAAAATAAACATTTTGGTGCAATTAATTTTTTCAATCTAATATCTATGTTTTAAAAGTGATAATACAACACACATTAGTTAGAAAACCAGGAAACAATGGACAGTTTTATGAAAGTAATGTATGATCCCCTCACCAACAGTGCCCACCCATTACTTATACACAACGATACATTCAATCTCCAGTTCTCATGGCAATTTCCCAACTAGTATTAGAATTAATAGAAAATTGTCTTTAAATGTAACGAATCTCAACAACCTATTTAACTAAATAATAGTCGTTTATTCATTAGACTCTATTTTTAAGATGGAATCGATCAATTAGAAAGTGCAGTTACCCACTGGTGACACTGGATATGTACCATACTAATCATGAATGGATGGAAGATCATAATGTAGCCTACTCAGTTTGAATGATATAATGATTGCTATAAGTAAGTGTTCAATGGTACTTAAGGTCATCATCGGACACAGCTGAGAAGTCCAACAATAAGAAAAATCAGCTATTTACAGTTCTTTCGTTTTCATTGATTTTTCAAACTATATTACCCTGTAAAAATAAACTATCTCGTAATAATTGCTAAGAAAAGTGTAAACCTTCGTAAAATGGTTAATTAACAGTAGCTACAAAAGAAAAAATACTTAAAAATTTAGGTTTACACAACCAGGGTCATCTCTTGAGTCAAGTACTCAATTGAGGATTGGATTACAACATTGGCAAAGACAGTTAGACTAGTTGCAGTAACTTATTTCGAGTGTAAACAATTTGTTTACGAATCCAGGTAGTTTAAATTATGTAAGACAGTGAGTAGTTTGCAATAGGTAAGTGCACACGCTACTTAGGTCAAATAGATTATTAGTCCATGATAATGATCGATATTTATTCACTATTCTTATCTTTCATGGACTACCCTTGATGTAAAATGATCAGGAATTTAATTACCTTCTTGCTTAAATGTATGTGTGGCAGTAACAGCTTTTGAATAAATGGGACAGGAATAAGAGAGAATACAAGCATTTTTCCGTTTACTTAAAAATGTACTTACTTGACCTAGCCACTTAACTTGACGAGCTCCAATAGAACCAGGGATGATAATTCTCAATGGGAAACCATGATCGCGAGTTAATGGCTTATTGTTCATTTTAAAAGCAACGATCACCTCCCTCTGAGGATCTAAAGCTAAATCAATTGGTAACGATGAACCAAAAGCTCCACCAGTAGGATCCATATCTAGTCCTATATTAAAAAAACGTCTGTTAGATGCTAGGAAATATGAAGCCAATGTTATTATTTTCGAAAACACCAACATGGAAATATTTCCTCAATGTTACTCATAGCAACTACTGATTAAATTAGTGTTAAAAAGATAAAATAGGGCAATGATTTCCCTGTATACGTAACAACATGCCAAAATAGAATAGACAAAGGTTATCGGCTATAGAGATACATTCATCAATTTTAATAAGATTAAGAGTAAATATAACAAATAAAAAGGTACTAAATTGAAGCTTAGCAATACAGATACTGAAGTCGTTGTTTACTTTTTTCACTTCTGATTATTTAGATCAAAACTTCTAGACTTTGAAGCCCAGTTAATTGTAATAGTTCCAAAAACTATTGTAATGTCTTAATCTGTTTTTATTCCAGATGTTTCATATCTGATTAGGTTGTAGCTGAAGGTCGATAAAATTAACGAACCCTACAAATTTATTTTTTCTCTTCGCTTAAAAATGTAGTAAAAAACCATCGGATACTAACCTACAATTTGATAATTAGCGATTATTTTACAGAATAACTATTTCTTTTTATGAGCAGAACAGTGTTAATACATATTCTCTCGTAAATTCCATTATTATTACAAAGGTTGAGAACAGTGGCAGCTAGTTACTAAATAGTAAGAATGATTTGTAGCTTAGAAAAATCCATTCTAAATTGTTGAGTTCGCTGAGCAAGGTCGTTTGATACTAGAGCATTCATCATCTCCTTGGACCTCGTCAGTTTATACGTCCAAACAGGATGAGCTATTAGGGTTCATCCACGAGTGACTAATAGCTAATTTGTCAACATTGTACTTGACCGATTGTCGTCAATTATTATGCTGTCGCTATCCGCATATTCATTTTGATTCCCTTCTTCCTTGACCTTACATAATTATTTACCAGTTTCTCCATTGATCGTTAATCTGTGTCTATTTCGATATGTCCATAAGTTACTTAGTGATATAAATCCCAGGCTTCTAAAATCTCTGATTTTCATTGTACTAACTCTGTTAAATATTTTGACATTTTCTCGGTCAAATTCGTATAAATAGTTGTCCATATGCAAAAATATAAGCGAAAATGTCATAACTTTGAACAAATAAATGACCTCCACTTAAAGGAAAACAGAGAGGAATAAGTTTATCCAGTGTAGAGTTTTATTTTTGCTGTAGCCATAGATTATTTTGTAGGTAATACTTGACGTTTCTTGTCATAGTGACCTTTGCCTTGATTGAAGAGATTTTGTAAACTACATGAGTGTATTCCTAATCTAATTGCAATCTCCAAGATGTTTTTTACATAGAGTACGGTAATTCGTACAAAAAGTCACCGGTTGAACAATCAGCTATCTTCACTCTAAAGTGAAATATTTAAACTCACTAAATGACTTTGGATTATACTTCTGAAAAAAAAACAATAATATCACCAATCAATTAAATTTAATGAAACTAATTCAATTATCAGATATATGTGTATGAGCCTTACTCTAGGTGTGAAGGCTAATGAACATATTTTCAAGCTTTAACAATTGCATACTTCCGACAGTGAATAAGCACCACTGACGTATTTATCAACAGATAATGTATATCTACCTTTGCAACCGGATTACGGCGGTCAATACAGAATCATAAACACAAACGATGAAGTCATTGCTGTCAACAAGCACGATAAAACTGATACCGTTAGCATCAACGGAGTTGAATCTGCCTTTATCAACAATGATAACAGTCTTCCTAATTCACAGCCTATACCACAACTCCAACGGCCTTCAAAGTCTACTAATTAAACGGAGAGAAAAACCAAATCCGGCAGTCAGATTCATCAGCCGAAACGCTACTTAGGAACTGTCGTGCGTATTTAATACACACGATTCCTTTCTAAACTAGATATATATACACATTTCGTTACTCAGATGCATGTAATATTATCATAGGTGGTCACTAATTGTTTTATACATATATAAATGAATACATTTTCCTACACGTCACATGCTAATTCATTTTTTCACATTTTAGCCCCACAGACCAGTGAATATATATTATATTAGTTTTTCTCACTTAACTCTTCAAGATTCATTAAACTTGGATATATGAGGATCCAACATTATTTCGTGAGGGAGAAAAGTGTTGGAGAATTCAAAGTTACACATATTCTTTTTAAAATCAGGATCTAAATTTCGGACCCCATACCCGTCGCCAATTTGTTGTGAATTTAAGCCCGCTTAGTTATCAAGAGATTTATCCACCAATCGAAATACAACTTTCCCAATCTTAACACTGTGTCAAAACAATGACGTTTGACGGGTATGAGCAATCTAGCGTCCTTACTGGTCCCTTGTCCGCTTAGCCCTTCCAATTGAGTCCAGAACACTAATTGCAGCTTCTGCTATGCGAATCATTTATTTCAAGCATACTCGGTTGATATACCAGACAGACAGGCTGACCGCATCACACCATAAAATAGAAAATAATATTTGTACAACACCAAGTCAAATATGGCTGTGAGCGTGGAAGACAGTAATCAATAAACTAAATATAATTTACGAACAGTAAATCGTATAATAATAATTCATAGGTCAAAATGAACCTTATAATAAGATGAATATAGATACACACAATCTAATTACTCAATAGTTATATAATACGAATATATATAGAATAATCGTCCACTAATAGGTCCCGGAAGTTACCCGTACTTATGTCTTTGCTAGGATATAACAATTCCCTATGGGTTTATATGAACCATTCCATGACGCATGGCAAAATGACTCTTAACAACAAAATCATGATGTATTTGTGACATTTCAATGAGTAGAAATTTGAATCTCTGACGATTCATGACTTATTGTAAAAGTTCTTCAGAGTAAATAAATAAATGACCAAAATAAATTAATACAAGTTTAACTACTATAAAGGAACATGATAGAATATTTAGTTCAATCAAAATCAGAATAGGTCAGATTATGTCAATGTCATGTGAGATTTTGGTCAAGGTGATTCTGTGCGGTACATCACTGTATGTAGTTCCGGGCATGCTAATGGGTATAAAATATGTAGAATTTGTAATGTGAAGATTTAGAGTCGGAATCTGAGTGTGTGAAATGAGTAGAGTTAAATTAGGTTATTTGTGTAGTTTAAGTGTTCCTCACCATCAATCGAAATTTCACGATAAAATTCTTTAATATAAAACGCACTACAATCGATATGACTTAGTCCGTAGACGCGATTTTGTGTGGATGTAAACGGAATCTTCTGCTAATGCGAACTAAAGCATTTGAGGAGTTTTTTGTTTCATAGAAGACTTTAATTCTGCATACTTTTCAAGGTGAGTTGCAATTCTTCTGTCGTTCTGAGGCAGTAAGGTAAAACTACGATACTTATCCAAAATATTCCACTTGAGTTGGTGTTGAAAAATAGAGCGTTTCTTTTTTAATGCCTTTTTACAAATATTCTCGTGAAAATTTTTAAATCTGGAAATGTTTATTCTTATTTTTCTCCCTTACCTCATCTTCTTCTTAAGTTTTGGTAGCTCTTCTGAATAGATTCAGAACCAGGGGATTATTTGCACCGAATGGATGAGCAAAGTTGAGATAGATGTACTGATTTGAATGTGTCGGTTTTTAGTATTTGGTTAAATTTCCATTAGAATTCTTTTCAACTAAAGATTCTAAGAATGATAGTTCACTATGTTTATCTTCCTGTTCAAAAGTGGATTTTGTGATCTGAGAGTGTTTATCAGTTTAGAGGAACTTCTAATGGAAGCATTTTTAGTGATAAGTTTGTCACCAAAATATCTAAGCAAGGTACATAGTCTGATGGCACTGAAAAAACAAGCAACTCAATATGACACAAAAGAATTGGCAACAATCGGAGACGTACGAGATCTATGGTTACTCCATTTGTTCGTTTATATAAAGTCTCTTTGAAGGTAACGGCCGTTGAATTTAAGCATATTTGGGGGGATTTTATGATTAAAAATAAAGCTTAATGGATATCTGCTGGAGTATTATCATCCTCCAGTAAACCATTACTAAAGTCTGGACATCTATCAATCAATTGGAATACTGGGGTATATAGATATAACGTCAGAACTTACAATTTCGTCCACTTTAATAGATAATCTCAAAATATTTTATATGAAATCGTATAAGTACTTAATGACATCAGAACCACACCTACAGGTGCTTTATCTAGATATCTAAGCAGTATGATGAAGACACCTCAAAATAATCTACTCCTTTATATTACAAATTTCAAACATGAAACGTTAGGTTCAAATTTCTACACATTGAAGCATAACAAATATACCATTATTTTACTATCGACTTTCTACTCAATGCTTAATTTGTTTGAAATTATCGAGCCAAACCTTTGTATTGATATCTACAGATGATTTTATTACAAACTAAGTTGAAGTTCTTTTTCGACCACAATAAATAGGGCAGCATCAAAGATTACCTGTGAAATAACGAAACCCTAGCATTTGGTATAACTCCCCCTGTAGCTCTTCCGGGGGCTACTGCCAGTCCCAAGCCGAGATTATTATTATTATTTGAACACATAAATATTGGTACAAAGGGGCAGTAGATACATATGCGCCGCACAAATCTCATCCCAAGCCCAGATAAAGGAGGAGGGTTGGGCATGGAGTTAGCGACCCCATCCCGTAGAAAATCAACTCCCTAAAAAAACACTAACCCACACTTGGTGAACTCTCTCGTTATCTCAAATTCCTACTGAAAAGTGTGTAGATGAATTTCATTAATGAGTCAACGATGAAGAATATAGAATGAAGAACAGTGAGTGATATAAACCTTTCAACTATGAAAACATCCTGACTTCTTTGATTCAATCTCCAAAAATCGTACAACTTAGGAAGCTCAATAGTGTTAGACAAGAGTCAAAGTATCAATCAGATACAGAGCTACCCAATTTCCTTTTTCATTTATGGAAACATAAAGAAAGCAAAAACTAAGTTAAAAGCACAACAAGTGATCATCTAAGTTCCTCTTTATTGTTAGATCATTACATCAATATTTCGCTTTTTTTATGCTTTGTAAATTAAATTGCTCCACGAGATAATTCTGTTAAGAACTGTATCTCAATAATTTGTAAACTGAATATTATTTATAACGAAAATTTAAACCTTGAAAATCGTATAAAAATGCTCTCACTAGCTTTAATATGACTAGTATTTAGACCATTAAAATTATTACTAAACGATTTGGTTTACTGTATCCAAAAACAACCTTCTTATGAAACTATATATTCGATAGATGGCACTAGAATTTATATTTAAATGAAATGATAGTTCAAACAATTACGAAAACCGTGGGAACTTTATAATTTTTGAGATGGTGGAGAAGATTTGTAGCTCAGATGGATGATTTTGATGGAGTTTTGTTCTCTGAGCTGGATGGTTTGGTCGTAGAGCTTTCACTCCTACCCGAAGTTTGTGCTGATGATGTCGTTCAGAAGAACGATAAAAGCTTCAAGACAAAACCATCCAGCTCAGAGAACAAAACTCCATCAAGAACTTTATAATTTCATGTTTAATTTAATAAATTTATGGAATAAAAATCTAAAAAATTATTTTTTTTCTTTTAATGGAAAGCAAATAAAATAATGCAGATGTAAATGTTAAATGTCTAGACAATTAATTAGTTCAAAATTATTATTATTATTTAGAAAAACTACTTTACAATCATTATAACGTGGGTTACTTATATCTACATAAGTAGTATATGGTGAGGGTCAGACATGGAATGTATTTTGGCAGAAGATCGATAAGGAAAGAATAAGAACGAAGCGCAATCGGTATGAAAATGCATGAACAATGAGATCACGAAAGATGGACTGATATTTGCAGAAGGAACAATCAAAATTGAGACAATTGATTGTTATTTTGTAAATTAACTATTTACTGTATGGTTATCAGATTTTAGTGAGATAGTTTGTAATTTGTGCTTAAATACATCTGACTGTACCCACACGTATTATGTTCACTATATTATGAACCTGTATAATTATTCTTATCAATTAATAATATTTATTATTATAGATTTTAGTTAAGATCATATTTATGAAGAGATCATTAATTAATTTAATGTTATAATTCATTCAGTATTGTTTGTTTGAATCTTCTCATCGATTTGTTAGGACTGCAACTGGTCAGTCTCTAATTGGTATATGTGCATACTGTGCGTATTACCTCAATATAGCCTTAATTCACAAGCATGGTAAGCAGAGATGGATAGTGGCTAGCAGTAGAATCCACTGCTAGCCACTATCCATCTCTAATGTTATAATTGTTATTAAAAATTAACAAGTAGATATTGAACACACACACACACACAAAGAAATTAATAAATAAACAAAAATTTATATTAAACACTTGAAAAAAATATTTAGTAAATTTTTTAATAGTCAATTAGTCAGTCACTTAATGAATATTGATATAGTGAAAAGATGAACTTTGCATTAACTAAGTGAAATATAAAAAGTTAATCTCAATTTTAATCTTAATTTTAATTGGTTCTTATTATCTTATTAAAATATACAATGATAAATAGAAGTAAAATAGTTAATTAATTATGGTGATGTAAGAGTCAATAATAACAGAAATATAAATTTCGATAAATGTAATAAGAAGACGAAGATTATCAGAACTATGTGATATATTAGCGTAATACATTTCGAACAATCTGAAACAAGTCATAAGATTGAATTCACTTAGTATTGTTTGTTTGAATCTTCCCATCGATGTGTTTAGGACTGCAACTGGTCAGTCTTGCTTGTGAATTAAGGTATATCGAGGCAATACGCACAGTATGCACATATGCCAATTAGAGACTGACCAGTTGCAGTCCTAAACACATCGATGGGAAGATTCAAACAAACAATACTAAGTGAATTCAAACTTCACCCCATCGCACAAGCAAGTGGCTATCAGGACTCAGTGGCCGAGTGGATAACGCGATGGCGTTTGAAGCGAGGGTACTGGGTTCGAGTCCCAGAGTGAACATCAACTCTGAGATGCAGGTACATCCAGCTGACGAGTCCCAAATAGGACGAAAAAACGCGCGTCCTGGATTCCACTGCTAGCCACTATCCATCACTGCTTAGGTCATAAGATTGATCTTAACTAGGCTTTTGTTGTGTTGTTTAAAAGTGTAAAAGGGCGTACACTGAGATTTATTGAAGCCTTAACCATACGAAAATTCAAACCCCCTTTTTGCATTCAAAAACAGTTTGTTCTCACCTTAAACCTACCCTGGTAATATTAGCTTATTATCTAGAGTGATTAGGTGACAAATTGTTTTCACATTATTTTTATCATTATTATCCTTGTCTCCTCTTACCCCCCATTTCCAGTCTACTTGACCTTTTATTTTTATATGTAATTGTTCTTAACAAGTATATGTGTGATCAGAGTGTTCGAAATGTATTACGCTAATATATCACATAGTTCTGATATTATTATTACATTATCTAAATTTATCAAAGGGACTAATTGCTTTAGAAATATAAATCTTCATTCATATATTAATACATTATACTCTCCTTCCACTTAGTCGATTTCTTTATTGAACTTAACGATATTTTATTAAGGCTTCTGAAATCTTTGTACGCTTTCTTCAGTGGAAACTAATATTTTTTTATCCGGTTTTCGGATTCTTAGTGAAACAGTTCACACGAGTACATTGTTAGACTGCATAATTAATGGCCCTTAAAACTTTCTAACTAACAAATATAGGAAACATCAATAGCGAAAAGTTGAAAAAAGCCTAAATCTCCTTGTGTGCTGGGTAAAATTAACCTCAGGAATAGTAAATAGTTAAATATCCATGAACAACTTACCATCGAATCGAATGTGACGTACACCTGCATTTTTAAGCAATTCATAGAGTGCTTGATAGTTTGTTCTTTGGTTCAAAGGCAACAGATGATAAGCCAATAAGTCCACTAACAGTACACCAGTCCACTCTGCCGTAGAAATCGCCCCCTCAGACCACGATAAGCCTTTCACATAAGGAATACGTTCTTCTAACTCAGCCTTTTTTATATCATACTTGATCATATCTGATCGTCGGTTCCCAGCGCAAACAATGGTGGATACTAAACTTTTATGAGGATAATTCTTAAGAATATCTTCTAATTTTAAAGATAACTTCAGTGGTTGATTGTTAACCTTTATAACAGAAGAATCTATTTCCAGTCTATATGTCCTAAAGGAGAAAAAGATTTCTAAGGATATATAACTTCAAAAATAAATGTTTATCTCAATGTAATAGAAAAATTTCAGCTAAAAAAATGAAGAAATTAATTCGAAAGGACTAATCAAATACTTTACTATCATCTTTATCATTAGTTAATTATAATATCCCTTCTATTTTATCGATTTTTAACTGATTATTCTTTAGCTAAAAGTGTTAACTCGAACTGATCGACTTTATAAGGAAATACATTAAGCTAGTCCTTTTATTGATTTTAATGTTGACAGTTACAATAAGTGATAAGATGAATGGATTTAACCAGTTATTAGCCCTAACAAACAGAAGCAGATTGTTTTGACTTGCAGCAGCTACCATCCTAAAAAGATAGATCTCGGGTGAGACAACAGGCACAAAATATTAACAAGAGTAGGTTTTCCATAGAAAGACACTTAATCAAACTGAGTGTTTCATAATAACTGAAAGTTAATAAACTGAGCTAATTGATGATAGTGCACTAAGATTATTCAGTGAAATAAGGAATACCTGTACAATCAAAACGTGTGATATAAATAAAGTTTCCACCAATATGATACTACCTACATTTCGTAAATCAATCTTTAACCTACAAATTCAAAGTACTTATTGTTATATCCTAGCGAAGACATAATAACAGCATTAATTATTGATGGGCCATTTCTGCTTTTGTAATTTCTTACAAATGCTAGATTGAACGTGTTATTGTTAACGAAAAGCTTATTTTACAAATTTTAAGAACCGGCATTAAGCTTGAGAAAACAGTAAAAATAGTACTAGGTCAATCTAAAACGATTTTATCGCTCCTGATTAATTGATTAGTCATATAGGCGTAGAAAGTACTAGTTTAATTTTAATGGCTTTCAGGTACGAACCTAATTAATTCATAGGTCTGGTAGTTGTAACAAGTTTAGTTAGATAACTTACTCGGGATCAACATCAGGAACAGGAAGGTGGTTTCTTACAAAAAATAAATCAGTAGGAGTAATTGGGTTGCTACCTATTGATGAAAGAGGAGTTTCCGCATTAAAAGGACGTTGCGAAACTACTTTCAAATCGGGATTTCTCTGAGGATCAGAACCATATATATCTTCATTATTTTCTTCTTCGATAAAGTCCTAATAAGAAGGAATCAGGAAGATAATTACAAAACTCACAAACTAATATCTCATGATCAGTTTAAAATACCAAAGCACTGGTCTTTAACATATATGCAAAGTTGAAATGTTTCACATTTGTAGGCTTTGAATAAAATTCTCATATATAAGGTAATGAAATATTTAACGCTATGAACTAGTAGGTAGTAATAAAATGTATCCTTATTTTAGCCATTTAAACCACTCAAACGAAAATTTACATCATCGAACGTTAGGATTTTCCAAAAGCTCTATGAACTAAATATCCTACTAAGCGTGAATACCTAATAGTTGTTCTTCTATGTAAATGAAAAACTACCTAATCATAACTGATAGATACTAGAAGAGGCAGAATAAAATAAAACTACGCTCAATTAAAAATAAAACAAAAAAGTATTTATGAATAAACAAATGGATTAACACTCATTTTAAAGAACATTCAAAACGTTATATCTTGTACGTTCATGAGAAAATTAGCGATCCATTATACAAAAATCAGTGTTGAAGACGAAATAGAAAACATCAGTTAGAATAATTGAATAAATATGTCTAGTCACTTTCCCAGTTGATGAAGAAAGACAGGCTACAAAAGAAAAGTAGTCACCACTTCATTATGAGTATCCGGGAATTTTTCAGCCCTGTATATAGAGTTATGCAATAAATCCTTAGAACAGTATGACTCATCAAGCAACAACCACTGCCTGAAAAATGCCAACCAACTTACAATAGGTTTTCCAACAGGTTTTCCATGATGGTCTAGCTTCAATTGACTCATGATTTCAACTAAGAACATATTTAGCAAAGAGTAAACCAAGATAGTCAGCGAATTACTGAAAAATAGATTCTGACTGTCAAAAACATACTAACAGACGTTTCAACATATAAACCAGTACTAAGGAAACCGTACAAACAAACTGGCTCTGGTCATGATAAAGAATAAAACTAGATCAAACATTTTAGATCTACGATGGCCAAGAAATAAATCAGACAGTCAGGTATTAATTCGTTACAGAGCTAAAAACCTGCAAACGTGGTTTCTTTCCATCGTCCACGATATATATAATTATCTTTCTCCCGACATCTCATTTGAAAGATTAATTTAATATTCGGGTCACGTGAGCAGTTATTACTTGACCCCATCATACTCCAGCGTTTACTTACCGATTGACATTCTGACTTTTCATTTTGTAGTCTTTTATGAAGTCTGTATAGAATACTTCGACTGGTTGCGTGAATATTTTAAGGCTTTATAGATCAATAAATGGAAAAAAATGACATGCAACTGAAACTATGATGTTAACATAAATTTAATTACATAAACTCTCGAAAGTGGATACACCGCCTAACCATTAGATCCATTTTTTCAAGTTCTCTCTAAAATTCATTAGAATGGTTTACAGCTACTTAAGGGGGTTACAGCCTATGTTAATGTTTACTTTGTTATTGGTCCAGCCAAAATTTTCTTATTCATCCAATTTTTAAATCAATATATAAAATTAAGGAAGCTAAGATGATGAGCTAGTTACCGCTGAAAATTCAATTTTGACTACGAACTCAGTGAACCATATTACCAGTTTATCAAATCTGGTGATGGTTTCGGTGAAGTATACAGTATAGGTTCCCGGATTGGTATAAGGTGGTTGAAACTAGTTTGTGACAGGTTGTAAATATCAATTAAATATGAATTACTGAGATTTGAGAATGTTAGTTTTGTCGCGTAAATAAATTTGTAATTGCATAACTATCAACAGCATAAACTTAGTAACCTTAACAAAAACAAGAGCCATGCCCCAATGGTTTAAGATCTTGAATTCTAACATGGAATATTGTTTTGAATTTCAGCTTACTGACCATCTGAAAACTAAGTTGTACTGCCTGATTGCCTTAAACAGTTGTCACTAAAAGATCGTGGAAAGAACTTTAAGTGATCGAAACGCTGACGTATAACAAAGTTGCAAGCTTAATAGTCAAACTTTGGCGAGTAATTTACTCACACTAAAGGTAAACCAGCCTATGAGTTTCCATTTTTATTAGGTTATTTGACCTTAAAACCACTAGCTGTGAGCTTTGACAACTGTGTAATTCCCAGAAATTATGTCTGCTTTACGTCTAATAATCACGCAAGCCAAGAAAACTCAAAATGTAAACGTTAAGTAGTAAGTTCTTACCGACTTATCAAGTTCTCCGATATAGTACTTCTCTAGTATTTTTAAAACATGACTCTGGTAATGAAATGCATAAACGGACCAGAATGAAGAGACGTCAGACCCAGCGGCCAAAAGAATTTTGTCACCCCCAGGATGATCGTCAACAAAATTCGTAACATCGTACACTTTACCCTTAAAAGAGACCCAAACTCCATGTTCCTTACAGTTATGCTGAGCAAGTTCCTCTAGTGTAATGATACGCGGCTTCTTAGACTTTGAAATCCAAGCAAATGCTAAAATTCCACAAGAAAGGCCACCTAAAAAAACTACAAATCAGTCAGAACTTTATCACATAACCATTACCTTGATATGTTACTGGACTAGCCGGAATTTTCGCTAAGCTTCTCACTTTATTGGATATAGTATGGAGCTGTACAATCTGTCATCTATAATGAAAACAAACCTGATTGGGGAGTTTACGAAACGAGATAAAAATTAAGTTGACACGTGATTTAAACATAGATTACTCATCAATATCGTATAAACAGTGAGTGATCGAAAAATGAGCCAATTTTTTATAATCCTTATAGGATTGTTTCTTCGCCTAAAAAATAAAAGACATGAACTAATCTGCACAATTCCTATGAAATGATGTCACTGAAATAAAAACGCTTTCTTATAACGTGTTAACTCATATAAAAGAAGAATCACGACAGATCTTCCCGAGCACTCAAAGATGTCAATTTACGAGAGCGGTACTCCGAACATGTTCGTACATTTTATTTTTCGTGTGCTATGTTGTGGAAATGAAGGCGAACACAGGAGATGTTTGGGGTAACGACGAATGTGTTTTATGAGTGGATGCAAAACTACATCGGTGTATATAGGCAAAAAGTAGACAATTCTGTGGATATTTCAGCGAGAAATGGACGATTTGGAGAACATTTAGGCAGAAAGCAGACGATTCGGTGGATATTTAGGCTAAAAATAGACCATTCGGGCGGATATTCAGGCGAAAAGTGGAAGGAAAGCGCGGTCGAGTTAAAACGTAAATTCCTCTCTTCCATATCAAAAATATTCACCAACTGACTGATGGCGCAAAAACGAACGAAGTGGGAACTAGTTCATCAATTTGTTCATGAAGTTGTTGACTTCAGCTCTCAGTATGGATCGGAAAGTGAGACTGGATTTACAGCGGCAAATATTGTTGGTCCGTGTCACGTTTATCCAAATTATTGTGATTCCAACGCAACAGGCGCCTTTAATATCTCAGAGGACATAGCAGGCGAGTAGAAAAGCCAAGAACGAACAAAATACCCGTGGCATACAGGTTTTCACACCGAGTTATCAATACTTGGAACCTGCTGCCCGAAGCAGTGGTGTCCGCACCTTCAATTGACTAATTCAAGAGGAGAATGGACACTCCCAGAAGCATATTAGAAAAGGAATAACATAGGCCGTAGGCCTTCTGTCCTTATTACACAAATCTAAATCTAAAATCATTCGGCGTACATTCAAGCGAAAAAGACAATTCGATGAATATTTAGGCGAAAAATAAACGATTAGGTGTATGTTTAGGCGAAAAGTAGACAATTTAGCGGCATTTGAAATGCAGAGCGACGTAAAGGGAAAATTCAGCATTATTTCCCCCGTACAGGCGAAAAAGTAGGCATTTTGGCGCACTTCCGCATTACTTCCTCCTTATTATCCAATGCATTTTCCCCATTATTGGTTATTTAAACAACCAATTGCTGCACCTATAAGTACAAATCCGTACGTACTTTAAACTCTATGTTTTATTTAAGGTAAACCCAGATGACTTTTGGCATGACATCAGTTAGCACTACGGCGAGACTAAAGAACATGGACGACCTTTGAACGAATCTTAAATGACCTTGAGAAATATTGGCCAATCAGAAGACAGTTAGCATACAATTAAAATATATTATACAAAACTCAAAAATTAAAGGGGATACTGTTCTTTTACATGCATCAAAAACTTATCAAGGTCAGATATAGGTTCAGAAGTTCTAAAATCACAGTGCATCCGGCACAGGAACTCATCCCTGTGGCTCCATAGTAGTCGACATCTGGAACCATGATAAAGTCCCGAAAATTCTTTCAGCCTCGATCACATAGTTTCAGTGTTGTCGGTTGTTAGTATGGTTTAGGGTTTAGGATTAGAGTTAAGGTTTAGGGTTACGGTTTAGGGTTAAAGATGAGACCATAAATAATGGACGACATTTGAGCGACGCTAGAGTGAATCTGAGAGTGTCAACGTAATAACTAAGACTAAATGAGGGTTATAAACCCGTGTGAAGATTTCAAATTATGATTTACAGTCCATGGTTAAGGTTATGAATTTTACTTAGGGTTTTCATAACGAACTGACATCAGCTATAATGCCACAACTCAATCCAAATATATAATTGAATTTTGCGCCAAAATCTTATGGTAACATATCTTGTAGACACTTAATTATCATGTTTTCTCTAAAATCCTTTGTAAATTGACCGTACGTAAGCGTCAGGTACCGAACTTAGCGCTGTGACCTTGAAAACCCGCGAAAGCTTCTGATTGGCTCGTCCATGTTCTTTAGTCTCGCCGTGAGAGTTAAGAGTGAGAGTAAGGGCTGTCATCATGAACTGACATTAGCTATAACATCAAAATGCTATTTGGACATACGGATGAATGAAATCCAAGTTGAGATCCAAATCCACTTATCTTAAATCTGATTGGTTGGTACGGCAAATGAGTCAGAGCATTTCCAAAAGCCGCCGCCGTTTCGTTTTGACGACCTTGAACGGCCAGACAAGAGGCGGTCATTCCGTATTTGAGTTGTTGGGGGTCTGTTGGTTGTCCTTTGGGTTGCACGACTATCAGGTTTTCTCGTATTTGCGTCGTATTTTGCTGTAATAAATTCGCGAAATCAATGGTTCATTCACTAGTTTTAACCTCCGCGCTTCAACAGTTAATATTAATGATTAATGTTACAGAAGATCCTAAAATTTGTGAGTTGACGATTTCAGCTACAGATCCCCATATCAACCCAAAACACACTACTCAGTAGCAAGGACCGAAATTTGTGAAGGATTTGATTACGAATCAAAATAAAGTCAGTGACTAGCTTACAGAAGAATTTTGGGAATCAAGGAAAAAAGTGACACCTGCATATTTGATGGCAAATCGGACTGTGAGGATGAAAAGAGCTTAAGAAGCAACATCTCCAAGTAAGATTATACTTCAAAACAATCACGTTGTTTAACTTGGATGATATTAATCAAGGATAATAATTCCCAGATAATCAGTATTCATTATCGATTAATTGTAGTTGTAAATAATTCCCCAAAATCAATAGCTTTGTAAGTGCTTACCACGTTGGTTCTAGTAAACTCGTTTAGCTGAAGGCGCTCGGTCATGCATCCGTAACAGATCACGTTACAGAACGGCGTGGAAAGCATCTCCTACGATCATTAGCCAGGTAAGACCAGTCACTTCTCGATATATTGATAACCCATCAAATATATCTTCCAACCTCCTCGCTTCTGATTTCTGATTTTGACTGTGTGGGCGCGATTCAATTATAGAAGGTGTTACTGGTAACGAGTTGTCAGACTGCAATACCTTTGGTATCTTCACTACACATATCCTAGAACCACAAGTCAGCTTTGATTGATCACATCCCAATATGTTGACGTACTATAATATATATTTTCGAACTCCCCCATTCCTGACTTCTGGTTTGACTGGGTCAGCACACTTCGATTGTAGAAGCGTCACTGATTAAGGCACTGTCAAACTTCGAATGCCTGTGACATCTTTAGTGGTGAACCCAACGTGATCGGGCACATTGATTTGGAATCTGCGACTGCTTTCCTTGTTGGAACATCATATCGATTTTTAAATTACAATTCTACATTTTGTGATACTTTTCCACATTATTTGTATGGCGTAACATACTCTTAAATTATCGGCAAAGGTATAGACAAATGAACGCCACCGAAACTGTGAAATTCTTATACTTGGGGATTATCACAGTGTAAAAGTGCAGGGCAAAATGATCCTCTATCCAGTCTGAATGGTTCGAGAAAGTCTGACAAAAATAATAGGTATGCTATAGAAATGCTCGTCGCCTACTATAGAACATGGTGAAACTCAAAGACGTTGCGGATGCAGAAAACTTTGGTGTCGATACCATCTCTAAAACATGGCTAACGTCAGAAGTGTATGATCGGGAATTTCAATTGCTTTGTTTCCAGTTTTGGGCCGACAGACTAAACTATAGTAGTGTTATGTTTATCCTCTATATGAAAAGCAATCTAACCAAACGAGCCGCCAAGATGAACACGACCCTGAACATGTGAACTAGACTGCTGACTACCAAAACGCAAAGTAAAAAACATTGAATCTGGTCGTAGTGTACCACAAAGAACTATGATCGGTACAACGTAATAATGACTCTTAGCAACTAAAGCAATAAAAAACCAGCCGGAACAGATGAACTATACACTAGAATAATGGTATGAATTGAACAATAAAGTGCCTCCCCACTGTCTACGAATTCAGCATGTCACTAGACCGAGATGAACTAATTTGGAACTATTCAGATGCACTGGTTACTCCATTTCACAAAACAAGATCAAGAAAAATTCCATAAAACTACAGACATGACAGACACATAATTGTCGTAATTAAAATACTGTACAGAATGACTAATGAGGCCATACTGACATTCACAGAAAGTAACAACAAGTGCCGACCATCCCAAAAAGTGGATCGAAGATTGTCTTGGTAGGTCCTAGACATATTTAGATACTTACCTCACCTGTTACTCTATGGGGAAGAGCGATGTCCAGCCACCAGTATTATCCATTGAACTCTGTCCTGGTCAATCCCTTCCAGTTGTTTACAGTTGTTATTCATGTTTTCCATGTCTGCTGCCAATCCCAAGCTGAGTGTGTTTTTGGCCTTCCTGTTTTCCGTTCCCCTTCAGGATTCCAAGTTAACGCTCACCTCGTGATTCAGTTTTATGATTTCCTCAATGTATGTCATACCCACTTCCAGAGTCGTTTCCTAATTTCCACTTCATCTGGAAGCTGATTTCTTCTCTCCCACAGTAGGTCGTTGCTGATGGCACACAACCAACGGTCGTTGAGTATCTTGCGTAGACGATTGTTTATATATACCTGTACCGTTTTGATGACGGTTGTAGTTGTTATATCGTGGCGAAGACATAAGTACGGGTAACTCTCAGGACTTATTAATGGACGATTATTCTATATATATTCCTATTGTATAACTATCCAGTAACTAGATTATGTACATCTATATCCATCTTATTATAAGGTTCATTTTGACCTATGAATTATTATTATACGATTTACTGTTCGTAAATTATATTTAGTTTATTGATTACTGTCTTCCACGCTCACAGCCATATTTGACTTGGTGTTGTACAAATATTATTTTCTATTTTATGGTGTGATGCGGTCAGTCTGTCTATCTGGTATATCAACCGAGTATGCTTGAAATAAATGATTCGCAAAACTGAAGCTGCAATTGGTGTTCTGGACTCAATTGGAAGGTTTAGGCGGACAGATGACCAATAAGGACGCTAGACTACTCGTACTGGTCGAACTTCATTGATTATCACAGTGTTAAGGTCGGAAAAGTCGTATTTCCATTGGTGGATAATTCACGCGATAGAAGCTGGACATAAAATCGATAACGAATTGTCACACGGTCATTGTTTATTTTGCAAAGTCACAAAAGTAGTATTTATCGAAGTTTCAACTCTGTACAGTAGAAATGACCGACTTGACCGTCGTATTAAAGATTGTGACTTTGATGTTGTCTGACAATCGTTTTGAGTTCCTTATGTTGTTCAATTGTAGAAATGCTGCCCTTACTTCGCCAATCCTCTCATGTATGTCTGTATCAGATCCTCCTTTTTCATCGATGATGTTTTCCAGATAGATACTTGAAAGTGTCCACCTGTTCCAGAGTTTCTCCACCAAGTGTGATTGGGTTGGTGCTCTACATGTTGTGTTTGAGGATCTTGCCTTTTCCATTGTGTATGTTGAGGCCTACTGCTGCAGAGACTGCAGTTACACTGTTGGTCTTGACCTGTATATGTTGGTGTGAATGAGATAGAAGAGCTAGGTCATCTGCGAAGTTCAAGTCGTCTAATTGATTCCGAGTTGTCCATTGTATTCCGTGTTTCTCCTTGGGATATGGAGGCCTTCATAATCTAGTCAACCATCAGAGAAAAGGAGAAAGTGGAAGTGTAAGTAGCGTTGTTCAACTCCGGTCCTCACTTAGCATGCATATGCCGTAGACATGAAGTGAGCATAAATGCTGAATGCTGCTCTTGAGAACCACTAGTTATTGAAATATCACAAAATTCTGTACAAGGTCCTTTAATTTTTATACTTTGTACAGACGATCTCACGCATGTGAGCAGATCCTTGATCCCACTTCAGGCTGATGATGTAAAAATTCTTCTTCGTGACGCCAATGCGGTAGTTTTTTCCATGGTGATGTTTTTAACACGCTTTCATTTAAGGATCTGACCATCAATTCAATCAGAGGTCAGGAATGAAGTTTTAGTTTGGATAGGAAAAGAGGCTTGATGGCCTGTGTTAGTCTTGGCGATGATGGTCTCTCAGTTGATCCAACTTTCTTTTGAAAGAGTCGACGGATGGAGCCTCAACCACGTGCTGAGGTAATGAATTCCACTCGTTGATTATTCGATGGGAAAGTCGATAGTCAGCTGACAAGTAATTCGTGCTGGGCTTGTGAACCTTTTTGGAGTGTCCTCGTTTCTGTTTTGGAAGACAAGAAAAATGAGGGCATATTAGGTGCAAATTTATCTCTAAGCAATTTGAAAACTGTAATCAAGTCGCCTCTGATTTTTCGATATGATAGCGGGAATATGTTTAGCTTGGTCAGTCTAGTATTATACGAGAGCTTGGCTATTCCGGAAATCAGCCTAGTTGCTGTTCTCTGAACCCTTTCCAAGATCTCACTGTCTTTTTCAGGCAGGGGTTAGCTGCTTGTATACACTACTCAAGTTCAGGGCGTACGAACACTGTATACAAAGTCAAAAACGTTTTAGCGTCAAGATGCCTAAAAGCCCTACGTATGGACCATAAAATCCTAAAACCTTTGGCGGCTATTACACGGCAGTGTGCAGTAGTCTTCAAGTCTTGACTAACGATGACTCATGAGTCATTATGTGTCTGGACAATAGGTAGCTCATCGCGTATTTATCTGTACCTTGATGGCCAATATGCATCACAATACACTTGGAAGTGTTTATCGGCAATTGCCAGGTTTGGGACCATTCAGATAATCTCTCCAGGTCATTTTGAAGTTCTAAGCTATCGCCCTTGCTATGTATCGCTCTCCATATCTTGACATCATCAGCATAGAGTAAGACCGATGACGATAGTAGACGAGGAAGGTCATTGACATACAAGAGGAATAACACTGGCTCCAAAACTGTACCCTGGGGGACTACACTAAGCATAGTTTCCCAGCTAGACAACTTGGAGTTCACCCATACTCTTTGTTGGCGCCCAACTACGAAGTCTTTCATCCACATTAATAAATTGTCTCTAACCCCGACATTTCTTAGTTTATATAACAGCCGGTTGTACGGAACCTTGTCAAGAGCTTTGCTGAAATCGATGTACGCTACGTCAACAGGTAACTTTTGGACCTTAAGAGTGCACCAGATTTCACGAGTGACTGATAAGTTAGTGAGACAAGAGTAACCTATTCTGAAACCATGCTGCTTCTCCGAAAGGATCCGGTTTTCATCGAGGTACTCGAACAGCTCCTTCCGAATAATCTTTTCTAAGATTTTAACAACCACGCTAGTTGGGCTAATGGGTCGGTAATTCTCAGGTTTATGTTTCATACCCGTTTTGAAGACAGGATTTACTATAGCGTTCTTTCAGTCTTTCGGTAAACGACTTTGGGTTACGGATAGATTTAAAACACATACTTAAGGAGTTGAAGATGATCGACGCGTTGAGAAACAAATATTCCAGGCTGATTAGTTGTTTTCAGAGATATAGAGTATGGCATACACAATGCTGATCCGATAATGATACATTTCCGAGTGCCTACAGCTTCAAAGTCGAAGGACATTTTATTTTGAGGTTTTGCTTGTCGCTTCAAAATAATCTCAAAACTTATTTTCCATTCCTATTTTATCGATGTCACAACAAAGGATTTCCGTAAGCAGTTACTAAATACTCAGATAGTGTGCCTTTTCTGTCCACTAAAATTTAAAAGTTTATCAATTTCAATAGTAATAGCTATATTTCAGTGAATAAATTTGCAAAAAAGTGAAAGAGACCAGGAATCCTGAAATCTCTGATTCTTAGAAGGAGAGTTTTCTGTTTCAATCTTTCAGCCAGTAATAACCTTCAGACATCTAATTTGAGTATTTTCAAGTTCGTGTTGGGGTTCGATTGCATTTAGTTGCTATTGCGAAGACAGCTTCTTATATATCCTGGCTTGTTAAGCACACCATAAATCTTAATACTTTATTCTCAAACTGTCAGTACAACAGATCTGTTCATTTTCAAACTTAAACCCTACGTTTCACGGAGCTTTATTTCACTCATGCTATCCACCAGTTGTATATTATAGAGCAACAACTTTCATTTCCACTTTTATCTCCTATTTTATGTTTAGTCTTCTGGTTAGTACCAGTGATGCGAGTAAAGAACCTTCCTGTTTACTTATCGTCTAATAACAGACACTCGAGAAGCTTCTTTTACCATCCAAACTTAGACATAAAAGTTGTCAGCAAAAACAGTAAGTTGACCAAAAGGAGAACATTGTCCGATGAACAAAGGGAAATACTTAAGTTTTACCCGAACTTCATATCTCTTCTTCCCAACACCAATGTCTCAGATTACCTTGTCCAGACGATAAACTTGCCAACAATAGGTCTGTTATCAGCTGTTGTTGACCAATGTCAAAAGATAACTGTATTTTTTAACAACGACTCTCTTCTCTTTCTTATACACGAAGCTGATGTGAAGGAATACATAATTCCGGATGCAAGTTCAGTTGTTCCTCTACTTTATGCTGCATCTTCCTACTTTCTTCAATGTCTTTATCGTGTAGAAATGAACTCAATAACTCTGGATGTTTATTTGAAAGATCATTTCATCTCTGAAAGTTTCGACTTTTCATCTAAACCCATTCCAGTTCAACAGTATGAAAAGCTTTATGACTTCCTAACATTGTTACAAATGGAAGATTTTCATCTGCCCCTATCTTGCAAATCATTTGTTTACGAACGTCACTGTGAAACTCAACTTGAGTTTGTGACAATGCTTAAGAAGCTCTTTAAGATCGCCCAAGATTATCATATTGAAGCAAGGATTACTTGGGATTCTTCCGCATTTTCCCCACAACACAAAAACTTGCTCACACTCTTGCGCCCTTATCAATGTGATGCTGTCAAGTGGATGGTTTATCAGGAATGTAATGGAATATCACTGGGAGATCGTGAATTGTTGGAGAAAATGTTTCTGCCTATCAAATTACTAAATGACAACGAAATGCTTTATTTCTCCGTATACTCCGGATCGTAAGTCTTATTTTCTCGACTTTTGCCCGTTACCAAATGTTCTTGAACTGAACTGACATAACCAAGCATAAATAAAGACACCGGCTGTTAAATAATGTTTCGTAAGTTTGGGTCATATCAGATTCCCGAATCCAGAGACTATAAGAACTTATCATATATGGTTAATTCGAAACTTCTTGCTTTGTAAATAACCTATCCATTTTAGGTTGTGTCAAACTAGTCCTCAACTTAAAACATTACTTCTTTGAAATCAGTCCTTAACCCATTAGACGTTGCACTATAACCTTGATTATCTTAATGAATGCCTGTAAGATATAGTAAATTGTTTTGTTCATTTCGTCCACAAATAGACCAAACAACTAATTTTTGAAACCTGAAGTATCCAAATAATGTAACATGCGAAAAGAATTCCACTGCTTTATAACTATTATAAATACAAAGCTTGCCAAAAATGACTTAATTAAAACAACTGGTGAGCTTTCTCTAGTTGTCTTCTGAGTTAACTAAATAAAGGTAACTTTCTGATCTCCCGTTGTTTTTCTTAGAGTTTTGTTTTGTGTAGTGGTAATGTTAACGGATACCCACACTCAGCTCAAGGAGTTTCTTACCAATCCATTCGCTCTAAAATAATTAGGCAAAAAATATTTTTCTATTTACCACCAGCTTCTTCAGTTATTTAAATATTAAAGCTTGTCTTTGATCTATTCATGTCTGAAAATGTGTGATACAATAATGTACCAAGAAATTCAATACACCATAATATATCCAGGGTCCTTTATACTATCTGAAAGATTAAGGCAAAGCAGGTCGTTTTTCAAAGTGTGGTGTTTAGTTCTAATGCACAAAATAATAAGAAAACATGAAATGTATCCTCGCAGTAGTTGGTTAGTGAAGTAAAAATGTGAGTTCAATTTTAATGTTCATTTACTATCTTTACGAATGCTTATCGCAGTTAACATGCCAGTGTTTTGACACCTAACCACTTATAATCTAAGGCTTAAAAAAATTTCAATTCGTTTTCCTATATTGAAATTACTGAGTTTATTCATTGACTTTTGTATATTCATGCAAAAATTGGTCTGTTATATTTTTAAAACTTTATTGTGGTGCACAACTGTCTTATTACTGATAAGGCTTGTTTCCTACCAGGTTCACCAAATACTTGCCAGTAATTGAATACCCGCGTACTGGGGGAATTTTGGCGGACGAAATGGGCCTTGGTAAGACATTGGAAGTCATTTCTCTAGTTCTCACTCACCCGTTAAGTGATTGGAAGGAAATAGGTGGTCAACTACGAACTATGGAGGACAAACCGCTTAGAACGAAATGCTTACCTTCTTCAAAAAACGATTCTGACATTTTTAAGAAACATTGTGACAGTTACATCCTTTGCACTTGCGGCGGTGTCGAGGAGACTGAGAAATTTGACGTAGTTCACTGTTCTCTCTGTGACGGTCCAGGTCAACATGCATCATGCGTTCAATATAACCCCTCAATATACACCAGCCGTCTTCCAGTCAAGGAAGGATATATATGTCCACAGTGCTGGACTAAGGCAAGTTTTCTGTGACTGTTTATTAGTTAACTTGAAAGAATTAGTAATCACACATTATTTCGTGTTGGCCTGATCTTACACTTTCGAAAATAACCGAAACCCTATCTTCGTAGGTATCAACTGTATATTGTTTTAGTCATTTTTCCCATCAGTTGACACATTAGACATCTGTCTAATGATTTGGTTTGTAATGAGATGTATGTAAGAATATCTTGGGGACAAGTTATAAAATTGCAATATACTAATGGGTTAAGGTTTATTTCATTTGTCAGAGATGTTACGGTGGTTATAAAATAGTTTGAAGACTTATGTATATACCATATATTTCTAAGATCCTTTATGAATAATTATTTAGGGTGTTTGAAAATTGCTAATTCCCTGTCTTACTGAATGTCTAATTTTTTTAATCAGATTGGCGTGTTTTAAGACAGATTAGGGTTATCATAACCACTGTTTTTGCGCCAAACAACTCGAATTTTATATTAGAGTATTTAAGGATACGTTTAGATTTCAACCATAGCTTTAACGACTAAAGATTAACAAGTTCTAAGTTCAGTTTGTGTTTGTGCAAACGATCGGCTTGTTATTTGAGTTTAGTTCTCTTCACAGTCATAATTAACTCTTATTACGAATAATTTCCCACCAAATCCATGTATTGTGATCATGATCAGTCAGCATTTAAATTAGGGGTTATAACAGGTTGAAATAAGCAAATGGTCGAAATGGAATTTAGACGAGCTCTTTTTATTTTTCTTAAAAAGCCTAAGAGAATACAGTTTATTCTCCATCTAAGTTATTTAGTTGGTTGTTTTAAATATTGTTTTTCATGGGCTTTATTATTATTGTTATTAGTACGTCGTGTTTAAATAATCTTCATCTTGTTGATTATTTAGACGCGTATCTATTCAAAAGCTACGCTAATTATTTCACCTGACCACATTTGGCAACAATGGAAAGAAGAATTGCAAAATCATGTTATGCCTGATGTATTACAGGTTTTGGTACGTTTATAAATCTTCATATCTTGGGTAAAATTCCCTTTTCTTGTGCATCTTAAAGTTGTTTAATATATCGTAATAATAATATTTTGATTACCGTCTATTGTAGCGTTTGTTACTAAGTGTTTCTATTAAGTATAGTGTATTGCCTTGATGACTAGTGGACTATATTGTGTTAAGGAGGCTCTAGCTAACTTATTCCAAAAATAGCTATTTGACCTGTTCAAGTTCACTCCCACATTTTTCCAAATTATATATATATATATATATATATATATATATATATATTAAAATGTCCACTGCTGAATGGCGAACTGTAAAACGTCATTTCATTTTAGTGTGCCATTTGTACGTCATTTTCCGACGTCTAGCCACTCCTACAAAACAGTCCACTTCTGACAGATTCGTAAACATAATCCTTTCCAAAAAATATATTTTTAAGTACCGAATGAATACAACATCATCTGAATGCGCGTGTTTGACTACAGTAATGTGAATGGCAGTATTAAAATGAGATAATTAACCATTCATATCTTTTGTAAAGTTACTCTCGTCTCTCATGGTTTTGCAACAATTATTATTTATCAACCCTCAACTGATATTAGTTAACAGTAATTAGCCCATCGGATTGTTGTCAATTATTTAAAAAAATTATGTTACATAATACTTGGCATGTTTAGAAACTTTTATTAGCATCCTAATTATCTGGCTTTTAGATTTATGCTGGTATGGAGGCCCCTGTAACATCCGTCGAGTTTGGCACTCGTGCCTCTGTCAAAGAACAAGGAAATAACAATCCTTTTGCTTCTCGTACTCATGTTCCTACAAAAGTTGTTTCAGAAAACAAAGTTAGTGAAGAGACAATCCTTCCTGGTTTCGTTCAGCCTCCTCAATTAGCTTGTGCTGATATCGTGCTTACTTCTTATTCTGTAGTACAACGTGAACTTGATTGGGCTGAGGTTGTTGCGGATCGTCAAGCTGGCCTTGCAAACAGACCAAAGTTACGATTGGCTCAGCGGTATATATGTCGTCCTAGCCCACTTACTTGTGTCAGATGGTGGCGGGTATTGATTTTTATAAATTTGTATGTTATTATGAGCAATAATCTCAACTCCTTTCTTTATCTGTGCTTATTTTCTTTAAACTTTTGAGATTTTCATTTCCAACGAAATTAGTGCTTTTCGTATTCTTTCTAAACTAAAAACCAGTGCTTTTTAGTTTAGTAAATATACTACGAGTGCCTTTCTACCTTGAATTCAGTTTGTAGGATGGGTACATATTAAGCGAACACATCTGATCTCACGCTTCATGAACCGAGGTATTCTACTATTCGAAAGTAGTTTCTAAGTTTTAAGTTGGATATACAAACACAAAGTGTTAACTAATTTTTTAATCTTACTTATCTGCTTCGGTTTGGTCGTCCGGGTAGTATCCCAGCTCTCACACAAATTATTTGATTTGTGTGGCGCTTATATATTTGGTGCCTTCTTGTACCAATCTGTCTAAATAAGTAAATAGCCTCCGTTTGAGAAATTGTTTTCCAGAATTCCGACAACACTGTCCGCATCCAGCTGCTTCGGCTGACAATATCATAAACAGTTGTCCAACTTACATATGTTATAAATGCAGTTGTCCATAGTTTTTTCTATCACTATAAAGACCTACCAAACAAAAATCTCAATATCATAGTGTACAAAATTGAGTAAATTATGTAGATTTTGATGCGACTTTCGCTAATCGTAATCTCATCTTGTATATTTTTAACCCACTTCACACTGTAGATTTGTTTAGATGAAGCACAGATGGTGGAGCGTGTCACATCTAGAACTGCTCGTATGTTATCACAAGTTACTGCTGTTAACAGATGGTGTGTTACTGGTACGCCAGCTGAGAAAAGTATTGATGGTACGTTTTAATCAGTTTGGTGATGAACGTTTTGGAGTGTTTTTTATATGATTAGTTCATCTACACATTATTTTGTTAGTTTACTTCTCCCTGTTGTGAGGTGAGTTTAGATCAGGAGAGGACATTTTGGTTTAAGTCATGTGAAAAACATCAACATTGATCTCCTTGACCGAAACATTCAAAGAATGTGTTTGAAACTAAATTCCTTTAGTATAGTTGAATCTTTTTCTTTGTTCGAACGAAATTTTAGTTGTGCGCAATTTCTTTCTTATTCGGAATGATGTTTACGGAAATACGTTTAATTTACGGATAATTTTCCTCATGAGATGAGATTGACAGGCGATTTACTAATAAGGAAAGAAGACTGGATAGCTGTTTCGCCCAGGACTGGCCTACGTCAACACCCGAACTAAGGATAGGGGGTGAAGTAGTCGAACGCCTCGACAATTTCACTTATCTTGGAAGTCTGATCAGCCCTAATGGGTTGGTGTCTGACGAAATCTCAGCACGGATTCGAAAAGCTCGTTTGGCTTTTGCCAACTTACGTCACCTATGGCGAAGACGAGATATCCGTCTATCAATTAAAGGACGAGTAGACTGCGCAGCAGTTCGCTCTGTTCTACTTTACGGCTGTGAAACATGGCCATTAAGAGTAGAAGATACTCGTAGGTTACTAGTATTTGACCACAGATGCCTTAGAAATATTGCTCGCATCTGCTGGGATAACCGGGTAAGTAATAGTGAGGTCAGACGCAGGGTATTAGGGAACGATGGTAAATCAGTTGATGAGGTGATGAATCTTCATCGACTGAGATGGTTGGGCCATGTGTTACGTATGCCTGAACACCGATTACCACGACGCGCTATGATGACTAGTGTTGGGGATGGTTGGAAGAGTTAGGGGCGGCCAAACCAAAACATGGCATCAGTGTTTGAAGTCACTTACTTCTAGTCTGAGCCATGTTGGCAGATGCAGATTACCTGGCTGGGGTCCGCGTGACTATCGTAACCAATGGTTGGAGACTCTAGGTGACATGGCTCAGATTCGATCACAATGGCGTAGGTGTATACACTCTTTATCTTCCCTTAAACCTTGAGACTAAAATTGCTTCATATCTCTCTTCCTTCGTGTACTATATCCTTATATACAACCTATAATTTATATACTACTACCACCACTAAATTAATTACTTCTATGAATCAAGTGTTCATCTTGTTGTGCTAACAAGGTATGGCAACTTGGACCGATGCATAAATGTGCCTGGTCCTACGTTGTAGCTGACTGACTAACTGTTTCGCCCCTGTACGCGCATGAGTGTTACGCACCAGTGACTTCGTGTATGATTGAACCTTTAAGACTTGTTGAGAATTTGATATCCTTCAAGTAATAAGTTCTAACTCGACAATTAATTTCTTACTTACTTACTTACTTACTTACTTACTTACTTACTTACTTACTTACTTACTTACTTACTTACTTACTTACTTACTTACTTACTTACTTACTTACTTACTTACTTACTTACTTACTTACTTACTTACTTACTTACTTACTTACTTACTTACTTACTTACTTACTTACTTACTTACTTACTTACTTACTTACTTACTTACTTACTTACTTACTTACTTACTTACTTACTTACTTACTTACTTACTTACTTACTTACTTACTTACTTACTTACTTACTTACTTACTTACTTACTTACTTACTTACTTACTTACTTACTTACTTACTTACTTACTTACTTACTTACTTACTTACTTACTTACTTACTTACTTACTTACTTACTTACTTACTTACTTACTTACTTACTTACTTACTTACTTACTTACTTACTTACTTACTTACTTACTTACTTACTTACTTACTTACTTACTTACTTACTTACTTACTTACTTACTTACTTACTTACTTACTTACTTACTTACTTACTTACTTACTTACTTACTTACTTACTTACTTACTTACTTACTTACTTACTTTCGCCTGTTACTCCCAATGGAGCGTAGGCCGCCGACCAGCATTCTCCAACCCACTCTATCCTGGGCCTTCTTTTCTAGTTCTATCCAACTTTTGTTCATTCTTCTCATGTCTGTCTCAGTTTCTCGGCGTAATGTGTTCTTTGGTCTTCCTCTTCTTCTTTGACCTTCAGGATTCCATGTGAGGACTTGTCTTGTGACACAGTTGGGTGATTTCCTCAAAGTGTGCTCAATCCCCTTCCAGCGCTTCTTCCCGATTTCTTCCTCTGCTGGAATCTGGTTTATTGTCTTCCACAGTAACTTGTTGCTGATAGTGTCTGGCCATCAGATCCGAAGTATCTTGCGTAGACAGCTGTTGATAAACACTTGTATCTTCTGGATAATGGCTTTCGTAGTTCTCCACGTCTCCGCCCCATACAGTAGAACTGTCTTGACATTTGTATTAAAAATTCTAACCTTGGTGTTTGTTGACAATTGTTTTGAGCTTCAGATGTTCTTCAGTTGCAGATATACTGCTCTTGCTTTGCCGACCCTTGCCCTCACATCTGCATCTGATCTACCGTGTTCATCAATGATGCTGCCCAGATATGTAAAGGTTTCCACATCCTCCAAAGCTTCTCCGTCAAGTGTAATTTGATTGGTGCATATTGTATTGATTCGGAGAGTCTTGCTTTTCCCTTTGTTTATATTGAGGCCTACTGCTGCTGAGGCTGCTGCTACACTGGTCGTTTTCTCCTGCATTTGTTGTTGCGCTTGTGATAGAGGAGCCAGATCATCTGAGAAGTCTAGATCGTCCAGCTGCATCCTACCTGTCCACTGTATCCCGTGCTTTCCTCCAGTTGTTGACGTCTTCATAATCCAGTCGATCACCAGGAGAAAGAGAAAGGGTGAGAGTAAGCAACCTTGCCTAACACCGGTCTTTACTTGAAACGAGTCGGTGAGTTGTCCTCCGTGGACGATTTGGCAGTTTAGTCCATCATAGGAGTTCCGTTTGATATTGACTATCTTCTCAGGCACGCCGTAGTGTCGAAGAAGCTTCCATAGTGTCGTCCTGTCCACGCTATCAAATGCCTTCTCGTAGTCGATGAAGTTGATGTAGAGTGATGAATTCCATTCGATTGATTGTTCCACAATGATCCGCAGAGTTGCGATTTGATCTGTGCACGATCTATCCTTACGAAATCCAGCTTGTTGATCTCGAAGTTGGGCGTCCACTGAATCCTTCATCTTGTTTAACAATACTCGGTTGAAGACTTTTCCTGGTATTGAGAGAAGAGTGATGCCCCTGTAGTTGTCGCAATTGCTCAGATCACCTTTCTTTGGTATCTTGATGAGAAGTCCTTTTTTCCAGTTTATTGGTACTTGTTCTTCGTCCCAAATCTTACTGAAGAGGATATGGAGTATCTTGGCAGTTGCTGTTACATTTGCTTTCAGTGCCTCTGCCGGGATGTTGTCTGGTCCCGCTGCTTTGCCGATCTTGACTTGTCTAATGGCCATGCTGATCTCCTCAATTGTTGGTGGGCCAACATCGATTGGGAGGTCTGTGGGTGCTGCTTCGATTTTGGGTGGGTTCAGTGGAGTTGGTCGATTCAAGAGTTCTTTGAAGTGTTCTACCCACCTGTTTCGTTGTTCTTCAATGTCGATGATTACTTTGCCTTCCTTGCTTTTCACTGGTCTTTCTGGCTTACGGTAATTTCCAGCAAGTTTCTTTGTTGTATCATACAGTTGTCTCATGTTTCCCTCTCTTGCAGCCTTTTCCGCTGTCATTGCTAAATCTTCCACATATTTACGTTTGTCGGTTCTGATGCTCCTCTTCACTTGCTTGTTTGCCTCTGTGTATCCGGATTGTGCCTTGGCTTTTTCTGCTCTTGTTTGGCTGATATTGATTGCTGCCTTCTTGTTCCTTCTTTCTTCAATTTTATCCAGTGTACCAACAGTGATCCATTCCCTGTGATGGTGCTTCTTTTGGCCCAGAACCTCCTGACATGTTGTAACGATTGCCTCTTTGATACCTTTCCAGTTGCTCTCCATGGTAGTTCCCTCTCCATTGAGTAGATCATGAAAGGCCTGGAACCTGTTGCTGAGGGCTATGTTGAATTTGTTGAGTTTGTCAGCATCTCGAAGAAAGGCCGTATTAAACTTTTGTGATGTTGTCCGCGCCGGTGTCCACTGCTTCTTAAGTTTTAGTTTCATCTTGGCGACCAGCAAATAATGATCGAATGCTATATCAGCTCCTCTTCTGGTTCTCACATCCTCCATCGTCCTCCTGAACTTTTTGTCGATGCAGATATGGGCGATTTGATTCTGTGTAGTGTGATCCGGTGAAATCCAAGTGGCTTTGTGTATGTTTTTGTGTGAGAATATGGTGCCACCTATGACCAGTTTATTGAAGGCACATAGGTTTGCAAATCTCTCACCATTTTCGTTCCTTTCTCCCAGTCCATGTCGTCCCATGACGTCTTCGTATCCAGTGTTGTCCATTCCAACCTTACCATTGAGATCTCCCATCAGAATTGTCAGGTCCTTGGTTGGGCACTTCTTGAAGATCGACTGCAGTCTATCATAGAATTGGTCTTTAGTGTCTTCATCGTGGTCGTTGGTAGGCGCATAGCATTGAATGACGTTCATTGTAATGCCCTCTCTCTTTGTTTTGAAGGAGGCTTTGATGATCCTTGGTCCATGAGATTCCCATCCTATAAGTGCATTTTGTGCTTTTCTGGACAACATCAATGCAACTCCTTGTGTATGTGGGGCATTTTCTTCTTCATGACCGGAGTATAACAGAAGTTCCCCTGAAGATAGTTGTTGTTGTCCAACCTGTGTCCAATGTGTTTCACTGATTCCAAGCACCTCCAGGTTGTATTTTCTCATTTCTGCAGTAATTTGGAAGACTCTTCCGGTCTCCCACATTGTCCGGACATTCCATGTGCCTATAAAAAAAATCGTCGCTCTGGTTGTAAGAAGGTGCATCGGCCTCATGACTTCCGAATGACCTCGGCTTTCATCATGAGACGTCATAATTATTCCTTCTACTTCCAGGGCAGAGTTTAAATGGTTTGAATAATTTTTTCTGGTTAGCGTTTTTTGGCGAGTTGGTTTTCTACGGGATGTGGTCTCTAACTCCATGCCCAACCCTCCTCGTTTACCCGGGCTTAGGACTGGCAGTAACCCCCGGAGGAGCTACAGGCGGAGTTAATTAATTAATCATAATTAATTTCTTATTATCTGAATATTTTTTGGATTTGACTTATTCTCTGTCACTGTCAATAATTTAAGATGCTTCCCATCATTTTGGTTTTTGTATTGTGTTGTTTATAACCAGAGATAAGTTGATTAGATTTGTGAAATCCACATTCTTTTTCATAAAAATACGAGATTTATTCAGAAAAAATGTAGTCTAAAAAATATTGTGCCATGTATTTGGGAACACTGAGTCGTCATGTTTATTGCTGACCAAATGAACTACCGAATTTGGATGATTAGCAGTTTGTCGTGGTTGTAACGGTGTATTATTAGAACTGAAATTAATGAAATTCCTCAGACCACACAATTAAGATACCGATGAGAGTTAACTGTTTCTATGATTTCATCTTCAAGTTTCCTGCAGTTATTGTCTACCAGTTTTTCAGCACTCAATTCCAATCGGTTATCTTAAACAAACACCCACTACGTTTCACTATCTACTTCTGTCCATTGTTAGTATTTTTAAATGATTTATTCAGAAGACATCATGTTGAGTTGTAGGGTAATTGAAAGTACATTCATATCAAATTAAAGCTTTTCACTTATTCAACTGTCATTTCATTGGCGGATGCGTTTAGGGACATGGATTGCTCATGTTCAGCTACCACCTATCTTGAAGAATATTGGATGGTATAAAAGTATGCTAGGAGAGAAGTAGAGGAAAGCTGTTGTGAATGAGAACACGGGTGAGGACAACCAACTATGTATTTAGTGCAAATTACAACGTTACTTGGTAAAATACAAAACCATGCTATGATACACTATTTGCAAAATGTTCTTCAATTGCCTCAGACTTCATTGTTCCTGGATTTCCACACAAATTGCTTTTTATTTCTGTTCTTCTCTTCTTGATCTTCTCAATCTTCTGCTGTCAGATATTCTATTCCTTACTCACCATATATACTACTTATATCGATATCAGTAGCTCACACCACACTCGTCCCCCCTTTTAATAAGCTGTTCTCGCAATCTTTCTGATCGCCGTACCATTGTCTCCTTTGGTGCTGTTCGTGACTCGTGCTCATGATGTTCCTGAAACCATCTCTGTAGTTGACTGGCATTTACACGCTTCTGCTTGTCTTCTCTCCGGATCGTGTAAACTGGGCCGCGTCTCTCCGTGATAATGTACGGTCCCTCCCATTTCGGGGTCAGCTTTCCTGACCCTGGTCCCCCTTCAGTGTTAGCTCTCCGTTTTCTACACTTTACCAGGTCCCCCACTCTAAAAGGCTTCCATGCTCTTCTCTGCTGTTCCACCTTCTTGGTGTCTGATATTTGTTTCTTTTTCACGTTCTTTATTGCCTCCGTCCTCTCTTTCCTTAATCTTGTTGCCGTCCACTTCTGCTGCTGTGGCCACGTCATATTATGCATCGGAAGTCGTGGCTGTCTACCATACATAAGTAGGAAAGGTGATTTCTTAGTTGTTCCTTGGATGGAGGCACGATGCGCCAGCAAAATTAGTGGTAACTCTTTCTCCCAATTCCCTCCTTTAGATGCTAACCATTCCTTTAATGTCCGGTTGTTTCTTTCCGTAAGCCCATTCGTCTGAGGGTGATACGGTGTAGTTCGTATCCTCTTGATACCGAACTGCTTCAAACGGGCCTTAAACTCGTCACTTTCAAAACAGGGACCCTGGTCGGTTAGTATCATCTTCGGTACTCCATGACCTGCTACAATGTGCCGGATTATTACTTCGGTCACTGTTTTCGCCCGCTGGTCGGCAATCGGTACAGCGTCGACCCATCGTGTAGCATGTTCCGTCATAACTAGTAAGTATCGGTTGCCGCTATCCGTCTGTGGAAATGGTCCCATCACATCTACCGACCATAGATCACCAACTGCGGTTACTGGGACCGACTGCAATGGCGGTTGCATGTATCTATCGCTTTTCATTAATTGGCACTGCTGGCACGTCAACACATATTGGGCCACATCGTCTCTCATGCCTGGCCAGTATGCACTTTGCCGTAGTAAATCTGTCGTTCTTGCGATACCAGTGTGCGCTACCTGATGGCATTCGTGTATCATCTTACGCCGCCAGTCTTTCGGGATCACAGCCATCCAATTTTTGTCATCATCCTGCCAGACCAGAGCTCCATATGTGTTCACTTTCAGTCTTTCCTTTTGCCGAAGCAACATTATTGCCTCCTTGTCCATTGCTCGTTTGTCAAAATCTGCCCCCTCTCTTATCACTCTGATTACCTCTCGCAGTTTAGGATCAGATTTCTGTTGCCGGACGAGTTCTAGTGGGTCTCCCTCTATACTGTTCACTGCGTATGCTGTCAATGGAAGCTCGGCTTCCATGTCTGTTCTTGACAGATAGTCCGCCATCACATTTTCCTTCCCTGGAACATGCCCGATACTGAAGTCATACTCCTGCAGACGTGTCATCCATCGCGCCAACTTCCCACGTGGGTCTCGTGCTGTTTGTAGCCACTGCAGAGGTTTATGGTCAGTCTCGATGTGAAATCGTTTACCTAACAGATATGGTCTCCACTTGTCTACTGCCCACACAATCGCTAAACACTCCTTTTCGATCGTTGAATACTTCTGTTCGGCAGGCGTGAGAACGCGACTTGCGTATTCCACTACTCTATCAGACTGACTTAAAACGGCACCTATACCATGGTCACTTGCGTCTGTTGTCACTGTAAACGGTTTCTCCAGTTCGGGCAGTCTGAGCGTCATCTGGCGGTCGTCCAGCATGTTTTTGATTTGATTAAACGTTTGTTGGGCGGTTTCAGTCCACGAAAATTTAGTGTTACTCAACAACTTATAAAGGGGTGCTGCTATTTCGTTGAAATTCTTGATGAACCGACTGTAGAACGCCGCCCTTCCCAGGAACTGTCTCAATTTCCTTTTCGAATTCGGTACTGCAACGTTCTTTATAGTCAGAATTTTCTCCGGCAGCGGTTTTATTTCTCCGTTTCCCACTTTATGCCCCAACAACGTGATGCTACTTTTCGCCATCTGTGACTTGTCCTTATTAATTCGAAGTCCGAATTCTTCAATTCGCTTTAGGACCGCTTCCACATGCTTGACATGATCTGTTTCTGTCTGGCTGTATACGACTACATCGTCGCCATACACTTCGACGTTATCCAGATCCCTGAGCAGTAGCGACATTAATCTTCTGAACGTAAAAGGTGCGCCCGCCAATCCGAACGGCATTCGTCTAAATTGATATTGTTTATCACGTATGGTAAATGCTGTCTTGCTTCGATCGCTCTCTTTTATAGGCAGCTGCCAATAACCTGACCGCAAATCCAACACTGTAAACACCGTGGCATTCTGCAGCCGATCTAATGTTTCCACTACTGTTGGCATTGCACACGGCTTTAGTTCTGTTATATTATTCAGTTCTCTAAAATCAACACAAAATCTATATTTCCCATTCGGTTTCTTTACCAAGAGTACCGGTGAGCTATACGGGCTGTCCGCCTCCTCAATTATTCCTTCTTTCAGCATCTCTTGGACCTGTCGATTTACTTCAGCCTCTAAGTGCACAGGGACACGACGTGTTGTGAATATACTTCCTCCACTGTTCTTTATCGGGATTTCGTGCTTTACTTTGTCGCAAAATCCGTACGGTTCTCCTTCTCCAGTAAACAGTTTCGCATACTTTTTGCACAACTCGGTTATGTTTGGTTTCTTCGTCACAACGGCTGTTGCCACTCTAACCTCAGCCACCTCACTACTTTCATGTATTGAGAATGAACCGTACTTCGTGACCACCTTACCGCTTCTTAGGTCAACTATGGCTTTTACTTCTCTTAGGAAATCTGCTCCTAATATTGGTCTCGACAGGTTTGCGGTTACCACGAACGGAAAACTTATCTCCGAACCATCCACTTTTACGATACTGTTAGACAGGCCCAATACCTCTAACATATGCCCTCCTATAGTGTGAACTGCGACTTTACACGGCTTAAAACTTTTACATTGCTCTTTACCTATTAACGAAACTGCTGCCCCTGTATCGATTAGGCACACTAAATCTAGTTCATTTACGTTCACTCTTGCATAGACTGCCCCTCTATCTACTAATGCAACAACCCCCAGATCCCTAGAGTAAGAAGGAAACACGTAACGTCTAAAATATCTCCGTTTTCGTCGTGTTGGACAGTTTATCTTCCAGTGTCCTGTCCCTCCACATGCGAAACACTTATCATTCCTTTTTCGAATCACTCGTAATGCCGCAATCTCGTGCTGCAGTTCTTCAATCTTCTTCTCAATGCTGCTTATCTCCTGACTTCCGCACGCGACCGGAGCTACTGTTTGTGTCATCAACTGTCGCGTCACCTTTGCAAGCTCACTGATATCCATAGGTTGCGCGGCATGTACCAGTCTCAGCTGCTGGGAAACGGCAACAGGCACGCTCTCGATAAACTGAGACGCCAACAACTGTGCCTCCGACTCCTCATCCAGATTTGGCAGCGCGCGACGCAGCAACTTGGTAAGCTCCACGGCCAGCACCAGCGGATCACCATCGATCGGCAACTTCGCCACTCGGAACTTCTGCAGTGCTTCCTCTCTGTCCACTGGGCTATCGAACTCCACGGTCAACCGCTCCGTGACTGCCTCCCATGTCGTCTTACCGCCCGCACCGTCCAGGCTGTCATATACAGCTTTCGCTCTGCCTCTCAGCAGCGTCCCCAGCACCACCGTCTTCGCCTTCGGCTCCTTCACCCCCACCAGCTCCGCCACAGCTTCGAACTCCTTCAGGAAGCTCAGCACATCCCCGTCCTCAAATTCCTTCGGCCATGGAATCTTCATCCTTGGAGGCAGCGACACCAAATGTTGTGAATGAGAACACGGGTGAGGACAACCAACTATGTATTTAGCGCAAATTACAACGTTACTTGGTAAAATACAAAACCATGCTATGATACACTATTTGCAAAATGTTCTTCAATTGCCTCAGACTTCATTGTTCCTGGATTTCCACACAAATTGCTTTTTATTTCTGTTCTTCTCTTCTTGATCTTCTCAATCTTCTGCTGTCAGATATTCTATTCCTTACTCACCATATATACTACTTATATCGATATCAGTAGCTCACACCACAAAGCAAACCAAATGTTATATCAACCCAATAAGTCGTTAATAGTTGGAATGATCCATGTTGGTAAGTTCAGACTACCTAGTTAGGGTCCGTATGATTCTCATGGTTAAAGACACTGGATGACGAGGTTCAGGATCGGTTGAAATTGCAGAGATTCACTCACTATTCTTGTTATAAACAATAGGATACTGCTTATAACACTAGGGTTTCTTGTTATAACAGTTCTTTCACTTTTTACACGTATGTGGGACGTTAATTTACCTTAGACGAATATCTACACTAGATTCCCACCCATTGTCTATTCTACAGGACTTCAACACAACTCAGATCAAGAACACGAGATTAGCCTGACTATAACGTCAATATATTTCCACACCAAAATCCGACACAATCCAACAACAAGGAACAGTCAATACATAATAAGGATAGAGGAATATATATAACACATATAACACCTGTCATCCTATCTAATGTCTGACTCATCAAGACAACCAATCATTGTCACTCTCGCCCACACATCACTTCTCTTAGATCCTGAGTTTTAGAATTATCTTATACTTTATATTCCACGAATTAATTCCTTCTTGAGTCATATTCTATGACTAGTCTTTTCTACTACCACTAATACTGTTACGCATTCGCTTTGATAATCTCAGCTCCCTGTGCTACTATGGTGTAACAACTTGAACCGATGCAGATATGTCCCAGTCCTGCATTACATATGACTGTCTAACATTTTTCCTTCTGTTTTCATTATTCGTTTCTTGAAGTTAGCACTACTTACATCATGCCATAAACGTCCACTGTTGACATATCAGTTTTCAACTGAAGGTATCAGTGTTCATCGTTATTTCCTTTTTCAGACTTATTCGGGCTGTTCGCTTATCTTCGGCTCACACCGTATTCTTTTTCACATTACTGGAATAGTTTGTTGTATCAGCCGTTCCTTGTAACATGCTCTACATCCTCAGGTAAAAACCATTATGATTCGGAAGAAGATTTAAAACCTGTTGCGTTTGATGAATCACTTATTGCTAGTACGGACCTGAGCAAAGTTTTGAATAAACTGTTATGGAGAAATACCAAAGCTCTTGTAGGTGATCAGCTTGCTATACCCCCACTCACTGAGGAAATCCATTGGTAAGTTGAGTTTTATGCAGTTTATGCATATCCATCTGAATATGACTTCATTTTTTGTGATTATTCCTTTAGAGATTCTTGTATACATTAATCATTAGTGCCCCTGATTTTTTAGTTGTGTAAATACATAAATAAGTAATACAATTCACTGATCAACTATGATTTTATGTAATTGACTTTGAATTTCATCGACTTTTTATAAGGGCCAGTGATACTAACAAGATACTTAATCTCAGTGTAGGTGAAATAAGGTTCAAATGTATGACATGTTGATTAAAATAGTATTAACCACTAAACTATTGTTACACACAAACCACTTTATCGAAAGTGTCGTAGATATATTGACATTTTTTTGCTTGGCTTTTGAATATTTAGCTTAATCTTTCTCTTCTGTTTGTGTGTCAGTTTTCCTCATCCCTATGTTATCAGCTTATCGCATACTTGTTCCCATAACTCCCTTAATAGTCATACGGTTCCTTTAAAAGTTGACTAATAAACTCTCCACCACAATTCTCGGCTGGTTTTTTGTTGTTTTTTTTAATTATGTGGATATTAACTTAACATATAACTTATGTCCTGAATACGAATTATAAATATTTTCTTATGTAGGATTACATTTACTCCCGTTGAACGATATATACATGATCGTGTCCTCGCTCAATCAGCTGGTGCTCTTGAGCGTTTAGTTCAAAACATGTCCATTTCACCTGATCAGTCACTTTGTAGTTTACCTACGGCTGCACACTGGCGCTTGGTTTATTTAATTACTCGACTTCGTCAGGCTTGCACACATCCAAGTCTTGTTGTGGCTAATTGTGGATCGCATAAAGGTAATCGTAGTGACAGGAACCAAACAGGACGTGTAAATGGACTAACGACCTCTGAAATTATCCCAAATATGGTACGTGTAGGCCTCAACGATGATGAACAATACAGTGATAATGGTGAAGACTATTCAAGGAGGATGAATAATGCTCCCACTTTAGCCGATGCTCGAGCCCATCGTAATTTAGGAACGGGGTAAGTAATAAGATACTTAGCTCTCAGAAATGATTGCATCTCCCTTTATATAACCACAATTTCCAGAATCTGATACTAATTTACGAATTTATTTATAACATTAATGTCTTCGATTTCCTTAAGAAACTATTACGGTGCGAATGTAGGCCTTCTGATGGAGTTTTGTTCTCTGAGCTGGATGGTTTGGTCATGGAGCTTTCGAATGTATAACTATATATACGAATGTACAGCTTAAGTAAATTATTTCGTCTAAAAGAAAATTTTCTTCGCTGAATTCTCTTTTTCTTATTCATGGAGCTTTCATCGTCCTTCTGAACGACATCATGAGCACAAACTTCGGGTAGAAATGAAGTGTTTGAATTTCTCATAGAAATTAGGTACCAGTGTTGATACTGACCATAAGCAATTATTATAGGTAATACTATTTCACTGTTTACAACAGCTGTTCATCAAACTAACATAGAATTATGTTTTATCTAAAATTAATTAATAACGAGATTTAACTTCCGTTTTTAATTTCGGGCAGTTTTCCAAATTTATTGATTTAGCCTGATAACATTACCAATAAGATTTATTTTAAAGGGGTGGGAATTTTGTTTCCCGTTTAGATCTTGATTATTGAGATAATGTCATTATGCACTTATCTGATTTATGTGATAAAACTCTAGTGTTTGCTTGATAATGAAACATATTTGCGTTCGTCTAATTAATAAAAAGATGGAATTCATACCATCCTAAAGTAGAGCCAGTACCATCCTAAACTTACAAGAATTTGTTAGCTCTCCTTCCACTTTATGTATTTCACTCACTACTGTTTATTCTAAATTAAGATCACTTCTGCAGTTATTTTATCAAATTTTATGTTAATTTATCATATATATAGTGTTTTACGTACAAGTGTTTTCCTCTACCGACTACTACTTTCCACCATGTATTGATCGTGGATAATACCTAATGATAATAATAATAAATACTCGGATAGATTATTTCCTTATCTATTATCTTATTTTTTTCGTACCTGATTAACAAAGATGTTTCACAATGACCGAAGTGATCAGACGTGTTGTGGATGAGACTCGTAGAGAATGTGAAGGCCTTCTACGTACTTGGGTTTTCAATAAAAATGGCGCCGCTGGTTGTTTTATTATCAAAAATCAGGTAAGCATAACTGCACAGTCCAAATGTAGCATATTATAATCCGCATCTGAGATATAAGGTGACTGGAGGTGCTCATCAGGAAATCTTGAACCTATATTTCGTGTTATTTGGCGCTCGTCAATTAGGTGTATCTGTGATCTGGAGAAAATAGAGTTTGACCGATGAAATTCTATCAACACTAAGAAGGACGTGACAAACATGATACTGGTTGTTATTCAGTGGTCAATCAATTGTAGATACACCTCAGTCTTACAAGAGGCCAGTCATGGCCCGAATAGTTCTGTGGCAAAGTCTCTAATTATGAAGCTGGATGACATGCGACGGAATCTTCCTGGAAGCATCAATTTTCTCAAGATTGAAGGCACACCTTGTTGATGAGTGTCAAATAGCACAAAACCCAAGTCCAAGGTTTCCCACTGACTACCTGTTGTGTTCCAATAACAATAGTGAATGGTATTTTTGTCATCCATTTATGGACCAGTATTATGCATATATTTATTATTGTATATTCGCTAAATAACTGAACTATTCATACTCATGTTCCCCTTATTATAAGCTTTATTTTGACCTATAGACTATTATTGTACGATTTACCATTCTTGAGTTATCCCTAGTCTATTAATTACTGCCTCTCACATTCACAGCCACATTTGGCTGAATCTTGCACAAATGTTATTTTCTATATTATTGGTACAATGTGGTCCGTTTGACTGGTAATATAAACTCAGTATGTTTGAAATATAATGATTCAGACCGCAGAGGCTGTTATTGGTGTTTTGGACTTAATTGTCTGGGCTAGGCAGAAGGCAGGACCGATACGTACTCTAGACTGCTCGTACGGTTTTCGCGTGTCACTGTTCCCATTGATACTTCGCTGCTCTCTGATTGGCGGTCTTATCACGTCATACGTTAGCAAGGCATCCACTCGGCCACAAGATATAACACTACCCCTAACCACCTTACATTCCAGCGTAATGCACGCGATGTCGAGTCGGTTAGACTAGTTAACACATCTCGACCTGATTGATAGAATTCGGTTAACAATAAGGGCTTGAAAAACATGGGACCGCTCATGATCCAGTAACCAATCAATTGTAAATAGTCCTTATTTATATAGATATTGTAATGTATATGAGTCACCTGACCATTGAACCTAAGAAGTCAGTTTGTGTTTGAATATATATATTGAGATGGGTACTGTAAAAATATAACTTTTAGAACTATCATACTAAGGACTATTATTTATATTTTTATTATAATTAGTGAATCCTTTGACTATTGTGTTTTTATGTTCTACTATTCATAAATGTTCGTTTGACCCATAAATCGTTGTAATATTTCTAATTGTTCCACATTGATCACTAACCGGTTATTTCTTTATTACTCCCTTTCTGTATCATTTATGACCAAGTGATGTACATATTATAGTCCCGTAATTATGTTACCATATGGTCAGAGATTTCAAATATATCATTCTATTAGTTTTAAGTCATGATTGAATAGAATACGATAGAGAGCTGATCAGTTTTCTACGTCTCGTGATTAGACACTAGGTTAGCATCTCGAAAACCAATAAGCGTTAACGTCTTAGTTGTTGCTCATTAGTCAGTACATCAATTGGTAAATAAAAGATCACCAGTCATCCTGACAATATATTTGAACCAATGGATAATCAGACTAAAACGAGGAAGAGAAAGACCATACAGCTACTCTTCTGCTATTACGACCTGATCATACAAGCCCCAATATATTAACCCAGTCTAACACAAGCATCCATTTGTTTTTCTCATTATATCAATATTTATTAACTCAACTAATCTGTATGAACTGATTCTTTTCTCCTTTTCTATTGTTATTTCCAGTTAGTTCAGGCTGCAGACTGCTACAGAGATGTTTTGCGTTCAGCTGACAGTTTTGAAAGACATCATGGTATTCTTGCAGATTGGAGTCAAAGGCTTCATGCAATTACCAACTTACATTGGTTGATTCAAACTCAAAAAGTTCCGATGCTGGATGAACCTCTTCCCATAATTCCACAAAGTCCACCGTTGCTGAAAAATACTTCATACTCTGTTGTTTCAGTACAGACTAAGAAGAGTGGAGATTTTAGTTTAGAGGGACTAGATCCTCGTGTTGACAGAGATTTATGCTCCAAGGCAGAACGCCTACGAACTACATACATTCAGGTGTACTGTCAATTGCATTATGATCATTATTATTTCTTTTTATAACAGGATTAAGATGTGATTTTGAAATGTGCATCATTGGAATACCTACCATTAGTTGAATAAGTTTGTGTTCAGGACACCACGGAAACTTCCATGGAGAAAATTTACATTTTTTCATGAAGTATTTTTTAAAATTAGTAAGCCTTATATGGAAAATTGAATAGAATTTATGCTTGATGATCTTCTCAGAAAACCACTATAATCGTATACTGTATTGGTTATAACTAAAAGATATATTTGTTATGTACATAATTAATTAAATCACGATTGTCTTCATGTACGTGATTTATTTAATGAGTGCTAAATGCATAGTTTTCACAAAATTTACATACATTTATTAAATAATAGTCGATTACTAAAGAATATCCCGAGAGCGAACATCATCTCTGAAATACGGGTACATCTAGCTGACGAGTCCCAAATAGGACGAAACGCTCGTCCTAGATTCCACTGCTAGCCACTATCCATCTTTGCCTATAGAATATCTCATTAGACTTAAATGAGTCCAGACATCATTTATGAACATTTTGGTGAAATATATTGTCTTGAAACTTTTCTACTTACTAGTGACATGGTTATTGAAAAAATACGTACTTTCAAAGTCAATCAGACGTTTACGAGAGGTATACAGATCATGCTCCTGTCATGTTTCATACATCGCAAACACATTTGTATTTACTTCAGACAGACATTTCGTTATCATTATTTCTTCAATAATAGTAGTATTTTAAATATATGTAATGTATCACCGCTCATCAATAGTTTCCATAAAATAAGATAATCTGTAGTTTGTATTAAATCAGATCAAATTCTCTGTTTTGTATTCTAAGGTGATCTTGTTCATGTTTTAGGTATTAGAAATATTTTAATTATAACTTTATCATGCTTTCCTACAATATTTTCAGAAACATGTTTTGATAAATAATTCTCTACGCTTTTTAAACATATTCAGTGGCTAATTACTTCTTTTAAAAATATAATTTCAGATGCACTCTCAACTGTTAGCAAAGGTGAGAGAAAATTTAGATCCAATTGTAGAAGAATTAGATAATGAACTACGTGATCCAACAAAGCAAGGTGCTAATGAAAATCTTACTGATAAAATGGCTACTATCGATGCTGGTGGATGGCTTAGTTGGCTTGCAGAAGCAATTGATTTTCTTATTGTTTCTGGTCTAGGTCATAGTTTAATTGATATGCTTGTTGCAAGTTTTAAAAGCAGGCCAAATATGAATCGAAGTGGATTCAGGTACATAAAATTGCATTGTATGTATTGTATGTTGTTATATTAACTTTATTGTCACCTGAAATAAAATTTATACGATAACGCTGATGAATTGAGTTGTAAATATAAGTTATTATCAAAACTAATAAACAAAAACATGATATTGCATTAAATGTTGTTCTTTAGGGCATGACTTTGAAGGAAGGAAAATAAAATTTTGCTTTCAGGAGCAGTGTATCAAAGTTTCGTGTTATGTGATAATTAAGGTGTCTAAAAGATTGAAGGTAAAAGTTTGATAAATTCCGGTAACATGTTACTAAGTCCTCAGTTGAGTTTTAACATTTACCTATATTGAAGCTTAACAGGTAAATTTGTTCATTTATTTAAACACATAAATATTGGTACAATGAAGCATCAGATACATATGCGCCGCACAAATCTCATTTGATTTGTGTGAGGTCTGAGATACTGCCCAGGTGCCCAAACTAAAGCAGGTAGATTTGTTTAATCTGATGAGTAATAAAATGATGTAAAACTATTTAATTAAACGACAAACTCCATGTTTAAAAATACGTAAATGATCTTGTAATATGTACGAAACTGTTATTTTCTTACTCTAAATTAACGGTACACTACCAGAAATAATAAATTATTTATTGTTGAATTTTATATATAGCTGACTTTTAGAAGTGGACAGTTTAAAAATATCAAAGACATTGTTGGTTAAATTTAGAATTTCATTATTTGGTGACTTGTTTTTAGAACATCTTTACTTTATGCTGGTTCAGCTATCACATTCAAAGCGATGTTACTAACTGAGTTGGGAGAAGTCTTTACAGCACGTGAAGAAATGAGAATAGCTATGCAACCTATGGATGATACCTGGAATTCCTTTATGGTAGGTTGTATTCATTTGTTGTACTGTTATAAAAACTGTCGGAATTTACCATTAACAGATTAAAACATGAAATTCCAGGCTTTTTGCCGCTGTTAACTTCTAAATCTAGCTTTTATTTGTTGACATTATTATATGATCCTTGGCAGGTTAAGATTTGGTGCTTCAAACATTGCAAGTTTGGTTGATATACATAATCAAGAAAATGAATAGGTAACTTTTTTCATATTTTCGACAGCCGACTATTTCAATGATAAATGGTTGCTGGAGAAGTAGGCTCGTAAAATGTCCCAGATAGATAGTCAAAACAAATATGTTAGTAGATCATGGGATCCCTGATTGTCTACTTTTGCCATATGACTGGTTATCATATGATTCCGAAATTAATAATCATTGTTAACTAGAAACAGTCAACTACTTATTTACGCGGATTATCCCTCGTAAAGGAGCATAGGCCGCCCACGAGTATTCTCCATCCAACTCTGTCCTGGTCAATCCCTTCCAGTTGCTATTCATGCTTTCCATGTCTGCTTCCAATCCCAAGCTGAGTGTGTTTTTGGCCTTCCTGTTTTCCGTTCCCCTTCAGGATTCCAAGTTAACGCTCACCTCGTGATGCAGTTTTATGATTTCCTCAATGTATGTCATACCCACTTCCAGAGTCGTTTCCTAATTTCCACTTCATCTGGAAGCTGATTTCTTCTCTCCCACAGTAGGTCGTTGCTGATGGCACACAACCAACGGACGTTGAGTATCTTACGTAGACGATTGTTAATATATACCTGTACCGTTTTGATGACGGTTGTAGTAGTTCTCGAAGTTTTAACTCTGTACAGTAGAAATGACCGACTTGACCGTCGTATTAAAGATTGTGACTTTGATGTTGTCTGACAATCGTTTTGAGTTCCTTATGTTGTTCAATTGTAGAAATGCTGCCCTTACTTCGCCAATCCTCTCATGTATGTCTGTATCAGATCCTCCTTTTTCATCGATGATGTTTTCCAGATAGATACTTGAAAGTGTCCACCTGTTCCAGAGTTTCTCCACCAAGTGTGATTGGGTTGGTGCTCTACATGTTGTGTTTGAGGATCTTGCCTTTTCCATTGTGTATGTTGAGGCCTACTGCTGCAGAGACTGCAGTTACACTGTTGGTCTTGACCTGTATATGTTGATGTGAATGAGATAGAAGAGCTAGGTCATCTGCGAAGTTCAAGTCGTCTAATTGATTCCGAGTTGTCCATTGTATCCCGTGTTTCTCCTTGGGATATGGAGGTCTTCATAATCTAGTCAATCATCATAAGAGAAAAGACGAGAGTCAGCATCCTTGCCTGACATTTACACTCAAGGTTTTATTCCCAACTAATCTAAACTAAAATTACCTAGCTTGTTTCTTTTTCAAATAAACCAAAGTCCTGAATGTAATGTAATTACTAAACGAAGTATAATAATCACAAATTCCTAGTAGCTCGTTTAGTTTTACCTTTTCATCGATTCTGTCTTGACTGAAGCATGTTCTGACTTCACGTGCGCATCCAGTATTTCTCTGTGTTTAAAATTTTCACACATTTATTTTTATATATCTTTTAAAAAAATTTTCAGAATGGTCGTGAAGTTGATCGACGGATTCTGCAGCCTTTTTATGCATGCTGTGCAAGAGCTTTTGATACAGATGAAGAAAATAAACGAAAAGGAGAGAAACGTAAAACCAAGTCGAAAATAGATGATAAAACAAAAAAGTCGAATACTGATAATACACCTAATCGTCGTGCAACAAAGAAAACACGTTGTGCCTATTGCATCGCTTTAAGAGCTTTGTGCAATTATCAACGTGCATTGAACCATGAACGTGCCAAAACTATACCAAATCGTCCTTCGATATTTGAATTTGATGTAGACAATGATTCAGAAACATTAGAAAAGTCATCTGTCGCTTCTGTTGAAGAATCTGGAACTGGTTTAATTTTAAATAATCCTTTAGTTATGTCATTATCCATAGTATGTCAACAAATATCTAGAATTTTATCATCTACACCTGCCAACGAACTTCCATTTTCAAAAATACTCTATCAAACAAAAGCTAAACGTTTGGAACAACTAATTCGTTTAATGGGAAAGGAAATATTGGTAAACTAATGAATTTATGTTGGTGAATAAATAATTATAGATTCAGTGATATTTGCTAACGGAACTTATCGATGTTTGTCATAAGCTTCGAGTTTCATGTAATGTATAGGTAATAGTGATGCCTCCTAGCTGTATCGCCCAAAGATTGATAGTACTTTGAACCTGTGAATTCAGTGTCGGGAATCAGCAGGAGTGAGCAAAGCATGTTAAAGAACTATCACCGAGAGAGTGATACACATGCAACTTAGCATTCTTCATATTTGTTTTGTTTTATATTACATGTTTTTAAGGACGTAGAGCTGTTTGAACCAAGTAATCATTGATAAAAACTGTTTTTTGTAAAGTCATATTAGTCGGTCAGAGTAGAATGTTTCTGATTTACACTACTTTCAATACAGTTCACAAAGCAAAATCATCTTATTAAGTTTAGTAGATTCCCTTATTTTAGTTATGTACACAAGCGACTGATGTAAGTGTACAGATCAATATTAGATTCCATATATATATATGGAAATATATTAACAACGAGAATAATTGTTGCACCAGGAGGAAATTAATTTCATTTTCAGCTACCTGCTTAGAACTGTTCATTGCTAAGTAAAACTTGGAATGAAAGAATAATATAAAGATCATGTTTTATGGAACAATTGAGTGCATTTTTGTCTTAAGGAGTAACTTGTTTAAAATGGCTATCAAGTGTAAGATTTATTGTTTCATCATCATGTGTATATACTTGGTCCATATCTGGTGGATGACTATTAAAGTATATTCTGTTAAGAATCTATGATTTGCGTAAATTAGTCCGTTTTTTTATTTTACCTTGTAATTTTCTGTAGCTAACCAGCCGTACACAGTCACTAACCATGGAATGGTGGAATATACACGATGATACCGAACAGTTTGTTGTTCGTCTTCAAGCCACTTGTCCAACAGATTTAGCTTTTATTCATGAGGATGAGGTAATTAACTTGTTGTTATGTTAATATTAAATAAATACTTATCTGTTTACAACTTTGACACATCATCTCTATATTTTATCTATATAGGTTGATGCCCAATTACATTCCTACATAGTTGAAGCTGACGTAATTTGGCCTAGACTTCAATCTCGTCTTGGACATTTTAACTTCTTGCGTAACGCTCATTTAACAGCAGTAACTGGCTTTTCTACTTCAACTGAAGATAATAATGCTAATGGTGAACAATCTAAAAGTCGACCACTTGAATGTCCAACTTGCTTACAGTTACATTCACCATGTAATCCAACTTTTGTTTTGCTTCCTGGTTGTTGGCATACTCTTTGTGTCACTTGTCATGATCGTATCGCATCACTAAATCAAGTTTCCCAACGAAGATGTCCAATCTGTCGAACACCATTTCAAGCAATGGAAACTGCGGGTTTAAATGCTCGACGTAGACGACCTTTAACACTTATTCATTATGCTGGAAGTAAGGTGCATCAAGAAAACTCAGTGAAATCCGAAGAAACAGAAGGAGATTTAAATATAGTGGTACGCCAGTCATTTTTACATCCTAGTCAGGGTTTTACATGCCTAAAAATCGGTACGAGAATATTGCTTCATTTTTCTACTGAAAATTTTGAAGACGAAACTTCGAAGCTCTTGAAAACTTCATAGAAAATATAGGATTCTTAGAATACGTTAGCCCTACCTGTATGCTTCATCGGTTTCTAAACATAACTTAAAAGTAGCATTCGTCAGCATCGACTCAAACCTTTTGTAATATGTTCATTTTTGCCTCTGGCAAATGAAAAATCCTGAGAGAATATCGAAATAATACACCATGAGGTTATTGAATTCGGTCCAAAATCCTAATGCCACGGCTAAAATAGTGATCTAGGCATACTCTAACCAACAACTTGTCAAAGAGAAAAATGACGAGTTTCTCACTGGAGAGTTCGTACCCTCTCAAGAAAGAAATGGAACTTTTTTACATGAACAGTTTTGCAAATAGTCTCTTACTATGAAAAACAAAAACAATTTACGTACTAAAATCATAATGGACCGATAATAATGTTATAGTGGCCACCCAATAATCGTGTATTTATCTTTTAATTAATTGGTCACATGTTCGAACCCTGCTGTATCTACTTTTGGTTTGAGAAACTGCGTTGTTTCTTCAGTCATTATACAAACAGTTTGGCCCAAATTTATATCAGTGAAACACATTATGTACCTAACGATTATTCAGTGTGTACTGCTAACCAACGCAGGATTCGATTTTGTGAGAACATAATTCGAAATTTACAAAGAAGAGTAATAAAAAATAATTAAAGTATAATTTTGAAATACTGTACAACATCAGGTGTATCATTGTTCTCTCACGAAAGCAAACAAAGTTATGCAACAGTTTCAAGGCGTTTTTGTATACGTGAACTAAGTTTCAGGTAATTTCTAATATTTCGCTTCGAATTCAATCGATCATCTGAAGTGTGTAAAATTTATCGGTTTATAAGAAATTTGGTGAGCGAATTCTAAATTCAGACAGCCGTGAATTGATTTAAAATAAGTCATTTACAGATGATCTCATTATTAGAAATTTCTATTCTATTCTGCCTAGTAGGAAAATGATGACTTCATCAGTAAGTTGTCCAATAATACTAAGTCACCAAAATTCTTTTCTGATCTATAAGTAACTGATGAAATATCTAGTTTATTAAAACTGGGTTCTTTTATCTATCTTCTTGTCTATTAAAAAACTTCATATTCTCATTTACTCATAGGGTGATCATAGTACAAAAGTAAGAGCTGTTATTCAGCGTTTAAAAGTGATTAAACGGGAAGATCCTGATGCTAAAGCCATTGTTTTCAGTTCTGTGAGTTCCTTTGAAAGTTTGTTCTCATCCTTATGGCTTACTTTTTTCCATTATATTGATTTGTTTAACTAGTAGCTTGACATTTAATCTCTTTGAACTTCTATTGGATTATCTCATTACATATATATTAGGTATCTTAGTATGGTTTTGTGTAAATATTAGAAGTTTCATGAACTGAAATCATTATTTGGTCACCGGATACTAACCGAAACTAATTCCCTCAATTTGTCTTTATTATTAGGATCTCACAACGATAAGTATCCTCAAGTTAGCAGATACATTTCTGAAATATGTCATTCAGTACAGTTAATGGTGTTTCTTATAGACGTTTAATAACTTACACCTAATATTTAACCGTGTGCGCCAACTTCCCATTATGTAGTTCGCAATGTACTTCATCCTCAATCAGTTCAATTCCACAATGACCAAGGACTTTGGAATTACATTGATTACTGTCATATTTCTGCCCTAAATTTATGATTTGGTCTAACAGGGAATCAGCAACAGTCCGATAATCTCATCAGTACTCATTATATATGCGCTTTGAGCAACCAGGCTGTATCACTAGTCCTCATGCTTAGAGTATGGCTCGAACCTAGTGCATACATTTGTATCTGATAAATGATTACTGTAATGAAGATGGTTATCTAAACTATACAGTACACAGTTTACTGCTGTTATTTCCAATATCGAGTTCCATTCTGCGTGTGTCATGCATCCCTTTTTTTAGTACAAGGCATCTAACGACTTATGCCGTTAACAGCACGGGTTTATTTACTTCAAGTATTACTTTTCTTTTTCATTTTAGTGGTTGTCTGTTCTAGTAACACTAGCTGGAGCGTTAGATCAGAATGGATTGGCCTACACAACATTATTTCACGCTCGTGACGCTTGTTGTCCAGGCAGATTGGCTGGTTTTCAGTGTTTCGGTTCTACAACATGGATTCTTTTGATGCCAGTCCAACTTGGCGCTAATGGTCTAAATTTGACTTCAGCAAATCATGTACTTTTCGTTGATCCTGTGTTATCACATGCAAGAGAAGCTCAGGCAGTAGCGCGAATTCACAGAATCGGACAAACAAGGTTTGTAAATGATTGTGAGGCATTTCACGTTAGCTCCGAAAATACATGATTTATGTGAGGAATCCGATGTTCAGCTCGCTATTTTGTTTGCTAGGGATTCATATATTAACTTTGTCAGAATTTCGACATGTTCAAAGATATTGTTTGTATTAAAAAGTAATTTTCATAAAGTACAAAAGAATTTAAGTGTGCTTCGTGATTCATCGATGCATCTGCCAAATATCTCGTCTATGATATAAATTATTAGGTTTAGAGCTATCCATCAGATCATATAATTTAAGAATTCATAGTTTTTCTGATAAGTAGTAGACCAGGTTTTCCATGGTGGTCTAGCTTCAATTGATTCATGCTTTCTACTATGAAAATTACTAAATCTCCACAAAACCCCTTCTCATAATTAATATAATCATATGCTCACTAGTGACTTCGAGAAGTATAACTAGGAGCTCTAGTGAGTAGCAGTGACCAGTGGAGTTCAAAACCACGTCTGTTGTGAGATAGGAACTCACTGAAGACAATTGGTGAATGGTTGCTCAACTTCGTGGATCAGTTGAAGTTAGACATTAACATCGTTGGATGCCAGCTCAGTGGTCTCTCGGTTAAGGGCTTCGGCTCGAAACTGGTAGGTCCTGGGTTCGAATCTCGCGGGAGCGGGTTCGTGGGTGCGCACTGCTGAGGAGTCCCATGATGGGACGAAACGGCCGTCCAGTGTTTCCAAGTTTTCCATGGTGGTCTAGCTTCAATTGACTCATGCTTTCTACTACAAAAAACAATAATCCGTTGGGAACTTAGGTTAGTATATCTTGTGTATCCTGTTTGGGGATTTAAACACAGATGTTTTCTTATAACTGAATCAAAAGAGAAAGTTCACCTACCAACAAATAAAGTAAAATAACACATCTTTATGGAATATAGAAAAGTGAAGATTTAGTGAAATTCATGATAAAATCACTGTAGAAATAACCGCGGATTTAAAATTTATTTTATACAAGCATTTTTATTGGCATCTAAACATATTTTATTTTTTCAATTATATTACTAGTCATTCGCGGTTAGTGGCAACATACAAGTCGAATGCGTTTTACATAAGTGAATAATAATTGTTTAATGATTTTGATTACGTATTTTACTTTCTATTTAGACCCGGAGTTGTACATCGGTTCTTAGTAAAAGATAGCATTGAAGCCGCATTACATGCATCACATTCTCGAAACACAGAAGTTGGTCCTTATAATATTGATACAGAATGTATGATTGGCGCTGGTATACGACGAACAAGCTCCACTAGTTTAGGAGTAGCTGGACCCAGTGAAGATAGAGCTCAATTAATGAGTATGACAATTAAACAGCTTACAGAACTGTTACACTTTGAGTGCAATACTGGTATGCTCACCGATGAGATGAAACTACCGTCGTTTTCTTTACTTTAATATTCCTATCTAAACATTTGTTTTATTGTCATAGTGTTGAAATAAATATGCTTATTTCGAATTCTCAATCATCTCTGTGACATTTGCTCATTCTCTTGTTTTATTTAATTTCAAATCATCATTTATTTTCCTAGTTATGTATAACTTGTATTGTAATACTTTGCATTTGAATCTATTCACTAGGTATTTATTTATCATGTTTTATATTTTTATATTAAGAATTATATTCATGTAATATAACCGATAACTTCAATGATTCCTCTAATATTCTAATATTCATGCCAGTTTACAGGCATGATCAGCTTAAATAATAACATTCAATGTAGAGAACAAACATGTGATATAAGATTGTTTTAAGTTTACTAGTTCAGAAATTGTTAACGTAGTACATTCGTGACATGTATCACAGCAATGAAATGCACCGGCCAGGAACTTTTAATTCTTCTTAAGTGGACATCCTGTTGACATATGAACGGTGCATTTAAGGTCATCTCCTGTGTCATAACGAATTAATTATAGTCATTTACAACTAAAGAAAGCAAAATGGAAACAAAGAGCAAGGAACAACAAAGCAATAATTACTAAAATATGTCAATCAGGTCTACCATAATGCATCTGTCATGTTACTCAGTGATATATTGTTCATATTAGATATTATTCAAATTAGTTAGGGTTGCTAGGGTCAGTGTTAATGTAAAGTAACATCAGGTTGGTGGTTTGCTTAGTGAATTCAATAACAAGAATGGCTAAACATTTAAAGTTCCTAGTATTTCACTTGTGGAACAAGATATGTTTACAGATGTTACAACATTTAATCCATTTTCAGAGAAGCATTATGCAGCTAACAAAGGATGGGAGTGATTTTATCTGACGGATAGATTGCAGTAGATCATTCCACATTCTGGAGAATTCACTGGTAAAGTATTTCATATAGAGAGACGACTTAGAATCGGTTTGTTTCACTATTGACAAGGAGTTATGGATATTGTAATCAAAAGTTTCTGCATATTCAATAACTTGACTGGACGTAAATGATAGTTTATTAGATATTTTGAAGAAAAAAGATTAGATTTAGTTTAAGTCTCCTCTTCCATAAATGGTCGAGTCCGAGTTCATTACATCTGGAATTATGATTAAAGGTACAATCAGTTCCAAGAATCCGAAAACTAGGTCGTCTCTGTACGGGTTCCAACCTTAATTTATCCTTTATGTGCACACTACTAAGAATAAACGTGCAGTACTCTAATTCGCAATATTTATCCCAGCAATCAACCGATCGCGAAGTTAGTTTACAACTGGTCTTTAAAATTTCACCTCGCAACCTGTCTCTGCAGTTCAAGTATAAAGTCCCTAACATTCTGATCATCGTCATTTAATGAAACTTAGATCTTTCTACATTCAAAGCTAGCACACCCCAAATTGCGTCACTTGTTGCGTATGTGAATATTCATCTGCCAGCCAAGGGATGAATTTACTGCACAGCAGTTCGATCTGTTCTACTTTATAAGTGTGAAACATGGCCATTAACCATAGAGGATACTCAAAGGTCACCAATATTCGATCGCCGGTCTCTTAAAAAAACTGTTTGTGTATTTTGAGATCACGGAGTAAGTAATGCGTGGGTCAGGAATAAAGTACGAGTTAAGGGTGGAAAATAGAACGGTGAGGTAGTAAATCTTCACCAACTGAGGTCGTTTGGACAGGTGTTATGTATGCCCAAGCACCACCTACCTAAACGAGTGTTATCTGGTGTGGAAGGCTGTAAGAAAGCTAAGGGCAGCCTAACCAAAACATAGCATCGGTTCAATAAGTCACTGACAATTGAACTGAGTCATATTATTAAATGTAGACCATCTGCCTGGAGTTCACATGATTATCATAACCAATGATTAGAGACTTGAAACCACTTGCAAGGGCGCCCATTATTGCCTCCCTCAAATTCTGAATTCCCCACAACGTATTTTCGTTTTTATTTTACTCATTTATATTTTCTTGAATTATCTTTCATGCCTAATCTTCACTATTACCACTGATACTGTTACTACCTCTAGAACACTGGGGTTTTCCCTGACAATTTCATTTTTCTGTTAATGGTCCATGATAACTTAAACCAATGTACATAAGTACCGGGTTCCACGCTGTGACTGACTTAAGGGGTATTATTATATACATCTTAGACATATATTTCTCCACTTACACAAGCTTAGACAACATACACACACAAATGCAACTAATTAATTTATGCAATATACACCAAGTGAAGCGCGAAAATTAAGGATATAAGAAGTGAACATTTATTTTGCATCATTTTACTACTACAACAGTGGCCAACCAAAAGACCGTTTAATATTTTTCAACTACAAGAAATTCAACTTTGAAACTACCCAGTGATTAGGATGTTAGAAACAATAAACTTCGTCTTTACACCTATCTGCTCTCATTAGCAAAAACACGTTTTAGGATATAATGGTAGCGATTCCACTGCAGAAACCTTAACAGGTACCTTTATATTACAACAATTAAAATTATTGCAATATAACTGTTGAGACAGAATTTACCAATTTTATCATACACCCCACTAATATACATGCAGCCCGTTATAGGATTTAGCTTATCTAACTACAGACTACAATTATACCGACTTACGCGACAGTCACATATGTATTATCCTCAACTGGTCATTTATAGTTATTTCCAAACTTACACTACCTCAATCGATTTGGAATTCTGATCCAAAGCTATTAAGATGCAATGGTAGGGAGTTATGAAGCTTTTTGAGGTAACTTGTTTCTATGTTTGATGTGTGGACCAGTAGATTCTGAATGATCAGATTATATTCATACTTGTTAGACATTTCTATAGCCATTATGTCCTCAAATAAACACATGTAGTAGGTAAATATTGAACTATACTTTTTTGTGTCGATCCTCACCTTTCACCTCTGTACAACTCAGTCCCATATATTATCGTCAATTTGAACAAACGTCCTCTTAAGACATTTTCTCATAATTGTAAGCTATCTTTAAACTAAATAATTGCTGAAAAATTCCCATCATATTAAAACAATTATATGAACGAAGAATATTCTTTTCAATAATTTCTCATCAGGTTTTACAAGTATAAATTAATATCAGAAGGGGTTTTGTGAAGATTTTAGTAATTTATAGAGTTGAGATCATGAGTCAATTGAAGCTCCTTGAGGTATTTCCTGGAGTTCTAGTGAGAAGCAGTAACCGGTGGAGTTCAACCAGGTCTGTTGTGAGATAGGAACTCACTGATGACATTGGTGAATGGTTGCTCAATTTCGTGAATCAGTTGAAGTTAAACATTAACACCGGTGGATGCCAGCTCAGTGGTCTATCGGTTAAGGGCTCTGGCTCGTAACTGGTAGGTCCTGGGTTCGAATCTCGCTCGCGAGAGCGGGTTTGTGGATGCGCACTGCTGAGGAGTCCCATAGTAGGACGAAACGGCCGTCCAGTGCTTCCACGTTTTCCATGGTGGTCTAGCTTCAATTGACTCATGATCTCAACTCTATAAATTAATAATCCACAAAAGAAAATTGGCCAAGTTTAAGGCAGAGTACATCATTTAAGAAACTGTAACATGTGAATCAAGGATTGTTTGTCATATAAAATAAGATCGAATCATTAATGTTTTTGGGATGACTAATATGAAGTGTTAACTTGAATCAGTTTATAGGTGAAATAAAATCGTAAGATAAATTATCAGAATATATATATAGTTGATATGGGGGTGAGAGCTACAAAAATAGGATTACAAATCGGAAATTACGTAATATGTAGAATTATATAAATTAGGTCAGATAAAGTAGACAGGGGGTGGATGATAAATAAATTTCTATAAAATGTTAGCAGGTGTGATAATAATAATAATAATAATAAAGATAATAATAATAAGAAGAAGAATAATGACTGATAAGATGTGTAGATAAACTAAGTTTAAGATATAGAAATGAACATTAATCAAATTAATGTCACCATATTACAAAATTGATTATTAACAAGTTGACCCTGCAGTTGGCCAGGGTAAAAGGAGTGGCTGTACATATTTCTTTTGGATGCAGAGCTCTGGCTTTTTGATCCGAATAGCAATTGCCTCAGCCGTCTGCAGCATTCTCTGTCTGACAGAATTAGGTAGACTGCTATTTACACGATATATTACTATGAAAGATTGCTCAATGTCGGCTCTATGTCCCGTCTGAACTAAATGGGCTGAAACAGAGCTGTTAACCGTTCTGACTACACCTTTGCTTAACCACACTGGAAGGTGTTCACGAGCCCGAGTATACAAATTCCTAGAACATCTGCCTATATAACTTGCTCCACAGGAGCAGTTGAACTGATAGATACAGAAAGAAGTGGCTAGTCTAGGCAATTTATCTTTCAATGTCGGCGTGATCATTGGGCGTGTGGAAAACATTGGTTGTAGTTTACCTGCATTAAAAGTCCTTTCGATTGATCTTCGTAGTTTCAATCTTACCAATTCACCAGGTGCGTCACCTCTGAATTGTAGACGTATGTACAGAGGTTTTTTATCCACAATTAAACATTCTTTATGGACTCTTCCGGAATCCCACAGTACGCCTGACGCGAATGTGGTTACCACTCCAAAGAACGTTGGCGATTGGGTACGGGTCGTAAGAAAAAAACGCCAAAATGACGTAAAAGGAAATCATACCCCCACCAAAAGGGTCGACAAGCCGAGGTCTGATCACAGCGACAGATCAGTCATTCTCCATAGAGTCAAGGAGAGTGACAACTTAGAACCGAAAGCTCGTTTTGAGCATGACATTGTGTTGATAAAACAACTACTCAACCAAGTTATGCCCAAAAACATCCCCGGAGTCACCTTGCTAAAGGTGTATAGACTAGGAAATCTAGCGCATCTGAAACCAAATCAGTCTAGACTACTCAAAGTCGTTTTCAAATCCTCAAACGAACGCGACTTAATCTTAGAAAATGGACACAAATTAAAGGGTTCAGGAGTTTTTCTCCGTAAAGACTTACCATTGGCGGACCGTGTTAAAAGACGGGAAGCCGAAAAGGAATTACAGCTCAGATTAGACGCTGGCGAAAAAGATCTGAAAATTGTAAATTTTCGGGTTGTGAGGCTTCGACAGAGGATGATGCCGAAGCCACTCTGGGTGAAGCACGAGGCCACCTAAATAGGCTTCGGATCTGTTATACCAACGCCCGGAGCTTACTAAATAAGCTACCGGAACTAGGTGTACGGATTGACTCAACTAGGCCAGACATAATCGCAGTCACAGAAACATGGCTGACGCCGTCTATAGATAGTAGGGAACTTGATTTCGAGGGTTTTACATTGGTAAGGGCCGATAGAATACAAACGCGTAAAGGAGGGGGAGTAGCTCTATTCATTAGGAATGCTATTCCATTCACCATTATCGACAGTGTATCCCATGAGAGTGGGACGTATGAATTAGTTTGCTGCCGCCTGAAATGCAGGGGACAAGAGTTACTACTTAGTTTGATCTATCGCAGTCCAAGCTGTGAGGCAAACGAGGTCCTGCTAAACAGTCTCAACACTTTATCACGAAGTGATCGATGTCTAATCCTAGGGGACTTTAATGCACCCATGGTGGACTGGGGAAATCTGCGGACTGAATCGTCAGCAAACTCCTTCGAACAGGAACTAGTTGATGCGATAATCACTTGTGCTCTAGTGCAACACGTGAAGTAAGCAACCCGGGTTCTGCATCATCCTTACTAGATCTTATATTGACTCATTATGAGGATGATGTTGCAAACCTGGATTACATGCCACCCCTAGGCAAAAGTGATCATGCAGTTTTAAGCTTTGACTTCCATATAACTGTCGATCACAAGTACGCTTCAGCTCAATCCAGACCTAACGTCTGGAAAGCAAACATACCAGACATCATGAAATCAGCATCATCAGTAGATTGGAAATTAGACCCAGAGTCATCAATCGAAACGGCTTGGGACATATTCCGGAATTTATACTTAAAAGTTACCCCCCCCCCATATCCCTTGGACTACACCTAAGAGACCGAGAAACTCCCCACCGTGGTTCAGTAGGGAGGTTCGCATCCTTCTCCGTAAAAGAAGGAAAATGTGGGACAGATTTAGGTTACTGGGGACTGACGAGGCGAAATCTCAGTATCAAAAGGCTCGAAATACCTGTGCCTCGACCCTCCGTAAGGCCAGAATCCATAGAATGCCCTAAACGCTTGTATTCGTATATAAACCAAAGGACAAAAAGAAGAAGAAATGTTCCTTCACTATGGGGAGACAGTACTGCCACATCACTAGTGGAGGATGACTTTGGCAAAGCTCAAGTATTCTCTAAATACTTTAGCGATGTATACACCATAGAAACACCCTTCTCACCAGTCCATGAAAATCCCTCCACACAAGCACTGGACAGCGTAACCATTAAAGAACTCGATGTCTTTGGTCTGCTAGTTAAGCTTGACATAGGTAAATCCACTGGACCCGATAAACTGCATCCTAGGTTACTAAAGGAATTAGCTAACTTTGTTGCGAACCCTTTATGTGTATGTTTTAATCTATCCGTAACACAGGGTCGTCTACCAAAAGACTGGAAGAACGCCATAGTAAGTCCAGTCTTCAAAACAGGTTCAAAACATAAGCCTGAGAATTACCGACCAATTAGCCTAACTAGTGTGGTTGTTAAAATCTTAGAAAAGATTATTCGGAAGGAACTGTTAAAGTATCTCGATAAAAACCGGATCCTCTCCGAAAAGCAGCATGGTTTTAGAACAGGTTACTCTTGTCTCACAAACTTATTAGTCGCTCTTGAAAGCTGGTGCGCTCTTAAGGACCAAAAATTACCTATAGACGTAGCTTACATCGATTTCAGCAAAGCTTTCGACAAAGTTCCGCATAACCGGCTGTTATATAAGCTAAGGAATGTCGGGATTGGAGGCAATCTATTGATGTGGATAAAAGACTTCCTAGTTGGGCGTCAACAAAGAGAGAGGGTGAACTCCAAGTCGTCTAGCTGGGAAACTGTGCTTAGTGGAGTCCCCCAGGGTACAGTTTTGGGGCCAGTGTTATTCCTCCTGTACGTAAATGATCTCCCTCGTCTACTATCGTCATCGGTCTTACTCTACGCTGATGATGTCAAGATATGGAGAGCGATACATAGCAAGGGCGATAGCTTAGAACTTCAAAATGACCTGGAGAGATTATCTGAATGGTCCCAAACCTGGCAATTGCCGATAAACACTTCCAAGTGTATTGTGATGCATATTGGCCACCAGGGTACAGATACATACACGATGAATAACACTGAGTTACCTATTGTTCAGGCACACAACGATTTAGGCGTCATCGTTAGTCAAGACTTGAAGACTACTGCACACTGCCGGCAATAGCCGCCAAAGGTTTTAGGATTTTATGGTCCATACGTAGGGCTTTTAGGCATCTTGACGCTAAAACGTTTTTGACTTTGTATACAGTGTTCGTACGCCCTGAACTTGAGTAGTGTATACAAGCAGCTAACCCCTGCCTAAAAAAAGACAGCGAACTCTTGGAAAGGGTTCAGAGAACAGCAACTAGGCTGATTCCCGGAATAGCGAAGCTCCCGTATGGTACTAGACTGACCAAGCTAAACCTATTCCCGCTGTCATATAGAAGAATCAGAGGTGACTTGATTATAGTTTTCAAATTGCTAAATGACAAATTTGCACCTGATATGCCCTCATTTTTCTTGTCTTCCAAAACAGAAACGAGGACACTCCAAAAAAGTTCACAAGCCCAGAACGAATTACTTGTCAGCTGACTACCGACTTTCCCATCGAATAATCAACGAGTGGAATTCATTACCTCAGCACGTGGTTGAGGCTCCATCCGTCGACTCCTTCAAAAGAAAGTTGGATCAGCTGAGAGACCATCATTGCCGGGACTAATACAGGCCATCAAGCCTCCTGTCCTTTCCAAACTGAAACTGAAACTCTTTTATTAGTTATGTTTTTATTTATAAATTTCTCCGGATATCCATTTTCTCTCAGGGTCATATAATGCTTTTGTTTCTTCTTCGACCGTATCTTCAGAGCATATGGTCTTAATTCTATAGTGTAATGTCTTAATTAGGTTCCTTTTGTACTGTAGAGGAACAAAACTAAGAAAGTTAGTATACTGACCCGTCCACGAGGTTTTCCTGTTTATATTTCTCCTTAATGAACCGTCTTTTCTCTTTGTAAGGAGAACATCTAGAAAAGCAATCCTACCTCCATTTTCCTCCTCACATATGAATTTAATAGACGGATGGGCTGTATTGAATAGCTGTAGTGTCTCCATTAAGTCGGTATAGTCGTTACATAGGATGAATGTGTCGTCCATATATCGGCAATAAAGTGAAAACTTTTCAATCTGCCGTGTGAGTGGGCCGTTTTCTAGTTTCGCGAGAAAAATATCAGCCAATATGGGACCTAGGGGTGAACCCATCGCGACACCATCTATTTGTCTGTAGATTTCACCATTGAATTTGAAATGTACATTCATAGTACATTTTAGTAGCAATTCTTTGATGGTCTTCACAGGGACTGTAGTTACTATTTCCTGTTCACAAATATATTCTACAGTCTCTCTGAGTGGTACATTTGTGAACAATGACGTTACGTCAAAAGACATCATCTTTAGACCTTTGGTGTTTATGTTTTTAATCTTCTCGACGAATTGGAATACATCCTTAATAATGTGCTTTACTAGTTGTTTGTGAAGTGGTTTTAAAACGGTTACTAACCACTTTGCTACCATATGGTAAGGAGAATCGTACATGTCTAAAATTGGTCTCAATGGGATATCAGGTTTATGTACCTTCGGTAGTCCGTATAACCTAGGTAAATGAGTATCTGTCGGCCTGATTGATTCATATATGTCTTGTGGAATTATCTGTTGATCTCTGAGCTTTTTTAAAGACCTGGTCAGTTCATTTTCTATCTTATTATTGACATCTTTTTGGTTATTCAATTTCTGAAATTTTCGGTGATCATTCAAGATGTTATTCATCTTGTCAATGTAGTCATTTCTATTAAGTAAGACAGTTCCTGTTCCTTTGTCAGGTTTTGTGATAATCAGGTTCTCGTCATTAATAAGTTCACTGATAGCCTCCTTATGTTTTTTAGTCAAAATACTTCTGTAATTATATCTACTATTCTTAAACTGATAGCAACACTCAACGATGCTCGCTTTGAAACGTTCAAGTTCCAGATCCGAAGTTGGGACTAGATCGGATGTCTGACGATATAGGTTTTCAAATTGGATGTCCGTATCCATATGGTTTACGCGATTTCGTGTATCACAAAATTTTAGACCTAGTGCTAATACTTCAAGTTTCTCTTTATTTAATTCTTTACTCGAAAAATTATACACATACCTTTTCGGTTCAGTCGGAAATTCATTTTCAACCGCTTGGTTCTCCAGGCTTTTGAGAAGTTGGATATGTTTCTTGTCTGATCTTTCTTTCGTTATCTTTGTGACGTAATCCATAAACTGGGACTTAAGGTCTTCTGTTAATTCATCAACTGCAAATTTTCTGCGAGCAATGTTTACTTCTATTTCCGTCAAATCATTATTTAATTTATCTATATTATTAAGCGCATGGCGTTTTAGTGTTTTTCTGTTTGGATGAACATGATTACGGCGTAGTGACTTATAGAATAGTTTTGGATAATGCCCTGATTCAATACAGTTCCTCATAAATTCCAATGATTTTTCCGTTTCTGTGATCTTTGCGTTATACTTCAGGTACTCGTTGAGTGCCCTCAACGCAATGGGTTGATCACAAGATTTTAATCGCTGAAAAATTCCCATCATATTAAAACAATTATATGAACGAAGAATATTCCTTTCAATAATTTCTCATCAGGTTCTACAATTATAAATTAATAATCCACAAAAGAAAATTGGCCAAGTTTAAGGCAGAGTACATCATTTAAGAAACTGTAACATGTGAATCAAGGAGTATTTGTCATATAAAATAAGATCGAATCATTAATGTTTTTGGGATTATTATTATCTTTAGCAGAGATGGATAGTGGCTAGCAGTGGAATCCAGGACGCGCGTTTCGTCCTATTTGGGACTCGTCAGCTGGACGTACCTGCATCTCAGAGTTGATGTTCACTCTGGGACTCGAACCCAGTACCCTCGCTTCAAACGCCATCGCGTTATCCACTCGGCCACTGAGTCCTGATAGCCACTTGCTTGTGCGATGGGGTGAAGTTTAAATTCAACTTAGTATTGTTTATTTGAATCTTCCCATCGATTTGTTAGGACTGCAACTGGTCAGTCTCTAATTGGCATATGTGCATACTGTGCGTATTGCCTCGATATACCTTAATTCACAAGCATGGTTAGCAGAGATGGATAGTGGCTAGCAGTGGAATCCAGGACGCGCGTTTTTTCGTCCTATTTGGGACTCGTCATCTGGATGTACCTGCATCTCAGAGTTGATGTTCACTCTGGGACTCGAACCCAGTACCCTCGCTTCAAACGCCATCGCGTTATCCACTCAGCTACTTAGTCCTGATAGCCACTTGCTTGTGCCACTATCTATCTCTGCTTACCATGCTTGTGAATTAAGGTATATTGAGGCAATACGCACAGTATGCACATATACCAATTAGAGACTGACCAGTTGCAGTCCTAACAAATCGATGGGAAGATTCAAACAAACAATACTAAGTTGAATTTATTATTATCTTTATTATTATTATCACACCTGCTAACCTTTTATAGAAATTTATTTATCATCCACCCCCTGTCTACTTTATCTGACCTAATTTATATAATTCTACATATTACGTAATTTCCGATTTGTAATCCTATTTTTGTAGCTCTCACCCCCATATCAACTATATATATATTCTGATAATTTATCTTACGATTTTATTTCACCTATAAACTGATTCAAGTTAACACTTCATATTAGTCATCCCAAAAACATTAATGATTCGATCTTATTTTATATGACAAATACTCCTTGATTCACATGTTACAGTTTCTTAAATGATGTACTCTGCCTTAAACTTGGCCAATTTTCTTTTGTGGATTATTAATTTATAATTGTAGAACCTGATGAGAAATTATTGAAAAGAACTAAATAATTGTTGCTCAATTTCTTACTACGGATAGTTAACTAATGAATTGATTACTCAGCTTTAAAAATGCCCTAGCTACTTACGTAATATAATTGTTTGGCCCCAAATGCCCTGGTACGGTCGAGAGTGGGGAGTCCGCTCTCCCTCTCAAAATGCTCTCATATGGCCACGCGAATATATAGCCTCTGCCAGGGAAGTCCTACTCACTGCCTTCTCGTGGCGGGGGTGTTGTTCACAAAAGTGAGAGGACGAAAAGCGAATGTCCAGCGCTTTAACCGGGTTGGTGGATGTGGAGGATCCACCTAGGGGAGTTGGAAAACCCTGATTCCAAACTAATGATGCACATGGGCTCCAGTATCCTGATGGAACGAATGGTGAATGAACCTTCTGCTGGTCACCGGCTACCATGGGACTACATCTCCTCACGATGCTCCACTGCCTTGTGGAATAGACCTTTAGGTCCAAGGCTCCGGGTGTGTTCCCCTAAGAAAAGCACCTGCTCCAGTTTGGACACCTGGGCAGTATCACAGCCCTTACACAAATCAAATGAGATTTGTGCGGCGCATATATATATGGTGCTTTTTTCTACCGATATGTTTGTGTTTAAATAAATCTTATTGTTTTGCGATCTGGTATTTTAAATATACAGTCATCAAACCTTTGTGGGTTGATCACTTTTTGTCATTTCGAACTAACCAAGAAAGTGAATACGTCAAAGTTATCAACTTCTGAACAAGTTGATGTATACTTGGTACGATTTATTCCCAAAACACCCAAAGCTTCTTTTTGTATATACAAAGAAATCTGCACTTTCGACTAGTTTTGTAGTCTAGAGATATACAAATAATTGTCATATATTCTTAGTAATTGAATTATGAGTTCTTGGATATAATTATTATAGATTTAATAACGATGTTAAGAAGCTAATGTGGGCCGCGAAACAGGAAGCCTTAACCCATTGTCAATAGATCAGATTTTTTTGCCTTAGTTTATTCTGTATTATTGCCATTCGAATTATCAGTCATACTTTTCTAATTAAAAAAATATTTACTCCAAGAGTATACTTTAAAACAATTACGTTGTTTAACTTGGATAATATTAATCAAAGATAATCAGTATTTATTATTGATTAATTAAAATATAGTCACATTTCTCGTATACCATTATTCTAATAAGATTGTAGCGGTAAATAAATCCCCAAAATCAATAGCTCTATAAGTTTTCTACAGTGGACGCTGACCACATTAGTTTTAATGGACTCATTTGTCTGAAGGCGTTCGGTCATGCATCCGCACCAGATCACTAGTTGGAACGTTGTGCTCAACGTCTCCTGAGATCACTAACCAGTTTAAATCAGTCACTCCTCGATATATTGATAATCTATCACATATATATCTTCCAACCTCCTCGCTTCTGACTTTTAATTTCACTGGGTAGGCGCGATTCAATTATAGGTGTTACTGGTAAAGTGTTCTCAAACTACAATACCTGTGGTATCTTCAAGATAATATCACTATGCTTACACTCTAAGGTAGATGCACATAGTAATACTTTTTTCCTACATTATTTTAGAGGTAAACTATGATTTAAAATAAAATAAATATATATTTAACTGGTTAGAAAATGTTAACACCGTTAATTCTTATTTATGATTACCAAACGAAAATATAATCCATAAAGACCAAATAAATATGTAGTGATATAATGAAGAAAAAAAGAAATAACCTTTCAATAATAAAAGTATAATGAAAAAGACTAACAATCACTACACTTATAATGAATATTAAATAAACAATAAGAAATTAAACATTGTAACCCATGAAAATGATGCTTTAAGTATTAAGAATATACTGTCATACACAATTATCTAATAAAAACAAATATATTTCAATACGGGTATACATACAGATGTTTTCGGGATTTGAAAAGGAAAAAAAATTTAGAGTACAAATAACATGTACATAGATGCACAAATACAGTGCATAAATTACACGACCAAACAATTACAGATTAATTGGACTTATGTTTTGTTTTGTTTATTTTTGATGATATTATCGGCCTTTCTTACGACCTTTCTTTTGTTGCTGTTTAGCTGTATTAGACATTTGTTTAGGAGTAGATCCTGCTGAACCGTCTTCAGGAATTTTGACTTTAGGACTACGTATAGCAGCATCCCTAAAATGAAATTTTTTTTAGATTTACAAAATTTATGTATAGATGAATCTACAATTGAATAGTTTATAATAAAATCATTATGTATCTGGTTATTCTATGTGCATTTATAAATAATTCAAATCTCAAAACTCTTAAAATGAATAAAAAAACAATACACATAATTTGATGTGAAGCATTGTTTAAGTACGTGAATTCTAGTACAGTGGGGTCCCGAAAAATGTAAAACACCAATGAAGCGATAAAAATGAAGACTAAGGGAGGAAAGAGTACTAAAATCAATCAATAAATAAAAATGAGTCGCATTTAATGAGAAATATAATTTACTTCGCAGCATAACCGAGTAAGACTTCTCCTAGCCCAATAAGTAGATCTCACTTTTGTGAAGTGTGAAGGAAAATCAGGATTGAATTACCACCGACTTTTATTCTGAACCATATCTAATAACATCTTAATCTACTGAGTTTCACATTTTCTAAAGACTGACAGATCACAATCCTATCTCCTTGTCACGGTGCCATATCATAAATTGACCATCACATTGCTTTTTCCACTCACTATCAGAGTAAACAAACGATCTTCGATGTAGAAGTCAGTGAGATGGAACTCGTAAAACACGACCCAGTTACTGAAGTTGATATTCCACGACGATGACACTATTCCAATTATCGCCTATGTCCAAAATGCACATTGTCAGGTATTGGAGTGACAAAGGCGGTGTTGCCACCGGATATCATCAATCATGCAACATAGTCACTGCACTTCTTCAGCTTTGAGAGATCAGGTCTCACGAACAAAGAGCAGAAATACTCTGATACGTTGTAAACCGAACCCTTTACGGTTAATATAAAATAAAGATGTCTCCAAAGCTGATCCAGATGGGGATAAGCCACTTTGGCTTCTACTATACGTGGATTGACATTTTGTGTTAAACAAACAACAGCGATTCACCCCAGGGTTAAGGGACAGGTTTCTCCTAGTCTAGTAGTAGTATTCAATGTTTCGAAGGAACATCACTGATTAAAATCTTGGTAAATAAGTTGTGGAACGTTTTCACCAACAAAAATAACTGTTGTCGTCACCATAATACTCAAAATAGTAGCTAGATAACGCACAAATAAAAGTTCCGCAAACTGACTATATTGTCAGTATAGGATTGTAGAGATTAAGTTTCACTGAAATCATGGACAAATGAATGTTAGACCATCATTAAAAATTTGGAATCACTGGACGGCCGTTTAGTCCTATATGAAACCCAGCAATGCGCACTCACGGCCCCTCGCATGCAGAAACCAGAATCAGGACCTTTGGTCTCGAGCGCCAATACTTAACCTCTAAACCTCTGAGCCGGCATGTAATGATTATTGTGTCCATAAGTGTAAACATTAGAACGGTCCATTCCAAGATATCAGAAGATTTGACTGTTGTGGCAGAATTCATTACCAACATGGTTATGTACACACATAAATTAGTACTAACATTTTAATAGTTGAAAATAGCACGTTCATAAGTAAGAAGTAACGTGCGCGGAAACTAAATAAACAGACTAAATATGACAGAAACAGTACTTACCATTCACTTTCTCCAGTTATTTGACCCTGAGGACCACGTGTAGGAGCAAATCGCTTGTCACGACGTTTGCCACGATAGTGAGTACGTTCTCGTCGAGGTAACCAACGATTAGGATCAGGCATAACTCCTGGTTGATAATTCTTTGGCAGGCGAACCTTCCTCTTTTTACGCTTAGGACGTGAAATAACCGGTTGCGCACCAGGATCTTCTGAGGAAGGAATGCTGATAAACAAAATAAAAATTTAGAATTACGGTAGTACACAATTAGTATGCATAAGAGCAAGGAATCCTATGTTTGGTAGCTTTAAAAATCTCTGATCATCCAATCGAAACTTCATGAACTTAATCTTTAGTATATCGAAGTTATTCAGCACATTCAACCGCAGCTTACTGTAAAACAATGTTGAACAATAAATTAATTACTAGGTCAATAACGAACGCTTACTCAGCTTTTCTAATGACAAGTTATATATTTCTAGTATCACTCACTTTTGAAGTAACTAGTAGAGCATTGACTTGCATAATTATTCAACAGATTTGGCTCACCTTAGTCATCCACGAAAGACTTATCTATATAAAATATAACTCAAGGATTTCTATAACAGCTCTTGAGTACCACACTGTATACTTTGGAGCTTATTTTTAATATTAATATTTGATGTAAATTTCCGGGGCGATTCGATTTTTTCCACACATAATCATGCTTTATTTCTGAATGTAATCAGCATTTTAGCGAGTTAATAAAGCTAATAGACAGTAATATAGATGAAAATAGTTCAAACGTGACCGTCCTAAATATTGAGTTCAATAATAAACAACTTATCCCGAAACTGAAATGAGGATTTTAATTAGGAAACAAACTTTACATTAAAGTTCTGTTGCTGAAGAAATAAGAAACAATTAGCAGAGTTGCAAAGTAGTAGATAAGTTTGAAACTTCACAGCAACTCATTCTTCCATTGGATTAGGCATTGATATATATTCACTGGTGAAATAGAAAAAATTTCCTACATTTTTTCGACTTGGTAATTAGATAGGTTTTCACATCGTATTTTCCCTTCAATGATCACAGACAGTTTCAAAAATTCGTAAAATTAATCTCTAGGCTCTAAACGACTTTTTTATCAGCTCAAGAAAAGATTTGATAAAATAAATTGAAACAGTTGTTTCTTGTCAATTTACTCGTTAACTCCATAATGTATAAATGACCAATTCTCACGAGCTGACAGTTTGTGCATTGATTGAATTTATTGTTCAAAAGAAATTTTAAGGTAACCAAACCAAGAATATTTTATGAAGATTGTCTAAAATTCACAATTACTTACAAGTAAATATTCTCAAGAATAACTCTGGAACACTACACTACCCAATATTGGTCATGCAATTAGCACTAACTGGTCATAAAGTAATTAACTGCCTTGAGTATGCCAAGATTTTAGATATATAGTTTTTAAATGAATACATAAGTATAAACACTTACTCAGAAATGCTTTTTTTAATTTGGCTTCTTTTTGATTTGCCTTTGTCTGAAGTATCTGTAGGTTCACTAGGTTTGCCAAGCCGTTTTAAGGACTTTGCTCCGTATAAAAACGTAGTTTCCAACGTATCTACATCAGCCTCTGAGAGGGATTCTTTAGCTTGTAATGATTTACAGGTTTGTTCAGCCTTAGGACGATCAAACTGTGCATAGGCACGCACCAACCGAGCTACCAGTACTTGTTTAATCAAACTGTTTTGTTTTTCTTGACAAATGTTTGATTCAAGTCGGGCTAATTGTTTTTCAAGAAGTTCGGCCGCAAGTTTTGCCTCACCTTGTTGCAGAAGAAACGCAGCACAATTATCCAACAAATGGGAATAGATTTCATTCTGGAGACATCCATCCAGAATTCGAGTCGTATAAAAGTATCCACCAAAGAAGTCCAACAAATGGAAAAATTAATAAAAGTTAAAATTAAATTGAAATGTCTTACTATTGATAACAAAAATAAATAGTTCAGTTGAAACGATGTTTTCCGATATTTGACAGAGTACTCAAATAGGTGCGAATGATGGGCTTTAAAGCCAGTAAAACAATAATTAAGGATTCTACGTTACACAAGTAGATGCGACCACATTCATCCAGAGTTGTAAGGATATTTAAATGAAGTTTAAGTCATGAGAATAAAAACCAATAGTTCAAATAATATCACTCTAATCCACTTTGTTTTCACCCACAATAATAAAACTTTTCGAGTCGCATTTAGACTGTTGTGAACTCAATAACTAATGTATAAAATAATATGAAGTACAACAATCAAATCATAAAAGACGAAGAATGACGAACTATGAATACACTTAGTACTAAACTTTCTAATATTCAAGTTTTACCCATTTTTTTTTTACAAGAATATCAGAAGTAGAAGACAAAGTATTAAAGTTCAGACTAGAAAATATCAATAAGTTGATTCAGAAATTATCTTCTATTCACTAGACATAGGAAAGAGAATTACCTGTTCTCCTAACTCTTCATAATAATGAAGGGTTGATTCAATACAATTGACTATTTGTTTCATGCTATCAGGACGCGTCTGTACAGCATTTTCACCAGAGCTTGCTAAAAGATATAAAGCGATGCGTGTTGACAAAACACCGGGAGAATGAATTAAGTGCTGGGGAAGAATGTTTTCAAGCATTTGAGCTACATTTAATGCATTTTTAGGTTGAGGACTACCAGTCCCCAAATTATTTGCAGATGTTCGGCGAAGATTTAATTGGGCCAAAGCTAAAGGGATTTCTGCATCTATCTGACTACCAGCAAAATTGGATAAATAACTCTAAAGGCAAAACAACAAGATTTCAGTGAAAATATGTGTAGAAATCAGTATTAGCACTTATGATGTCTAGTTTGACATTAATTTTAAATTGAAGAACATATTGTGTCTAAGTTACTAAGAATAGATGTTACATAATTTTATTGCCCAGAAATCTTTCTTTACCCTAAAATTTGACCAGAAGTTGACGAAAATATTTTTTGAAACAGCTAATTCGAAATCTTAAAACACGTACAAAAACCCATAGAGATTTGTAAAATAGCACTCTTATTGACTGATAACCACAGCAACACCAAATAACTCGGCAAATATACTTCCAATCGTACTATTATTAGTAGTAGCATCCAATACACATATTCAGTAGACCAGTCAGAAGTGATAGTCCTCACTCTTCACTTAGTAATTTGATCCCTAGACTTAGACAAATAATAAAATGGCATTATTCGTAGTAGGCCACAGGCAATTAATTTTTAAGCTGTCGTTTACTTATTGACATTGTACGCCTTTCCTTTTCCCAATATCTCAATATCACTTTCTTATTTGAGCGAAGTATTTATCTTTAATGCCTAATTGTACCAGTATTCATGTATTTTTTTAATAAGTGTACCTTGGAATATGTTCCTAATAGATACTTAAGTGAGAGCTATTCTTTGTGTTTGTCACTGCACTTTAACTAAATAGTAATAATTCACCGTAAAAACCACCAGAAGTACCTCTTTTATGTGCTAATTTCCACACTACTTCAATAATATGTGAGGCTGAAAAAATACATGTAATAATAAAACTTGAAATGGGGATCTTCATATCAAAGATTTTTCACTTTATCTGTTTGATTAGAATTCAGTAGTCAAACGAAATCTGTTTCATCATTTGCTTTCATAACACAAATGTAGTTTATTCTTATTGAATCTAGACCTGAAAGTACTGATGACAGTGTAAATAAAAGTATCATGTGATTGAGGGAAAACTAGGATATGCCAAGTAATGGAATGTTTCAGGATCATTTAGTTATCCGATTAACTAGAAACCAAAAATGTCAATGCAATAGACTTAAGTTCGATTTTTATTTAAGCCGTTACATACAAAAAAAACTATTTCGTATAGATAGTCAGTATAAATCCACTTTAGTTACGATTTTCACTACACTATACATGAAGTAAGTATTTGGCACGTTTGTAGTTAAATCCTTTATTTTCAAAACATTTTGTGAAAAAAAGTCCGCCAAAAATAGATGAAAGTCTAAAGGATATGAATGAAATGCTACATGCAACTTTAGATTTATGGAACAAAACAGACTATCTTAACAACTGATTTAAGAAGAGTAACATGACGACTTACTTCCAGGAGTAAAACTGCTTTATCAACATTCTTCTCTTTAATTAACTGAGTAGCCGATAAAAGCAAAGCCCGCGGACTTAACTCCTCTTGTGAAACTGTACGCAGTTTTGCGGTACAAGCTTCCATCTGTATAAAAATTCAATAAATTATTTTGGAATTTTGCTTTATGAAACTAAAATAAAAAAATTACATTTCTAAAATACGTTAACATTGAAAGAATAACTGCTGAATGCGTAATGTGTGTAAATTAATACACCCAAACTAGTGCGATCTCCAGTGAGTATTGTGAGACGAAACACAATTATTGTACAGAATTAAGAGCTAATATTGTTCGAAGATAACAAGTTAAAGAAAAATAACCCTTAAGCTAGTGAAATGAATAAGCCCCACAGTTCACACCAATCTTAAAAATGAAGATATCTGTAAGTCATAAGTATACAGAACCTTGTGTATGATAGAACTGTAGTCTTTATACCCTGGGTTTTCAAACATGTAGCTTTATAATTTGGTCTTCAAGTCATAGCTATAAATGGTTCCATTAATTATCTCACAATGGACGTGCTGCGTTTGACTGTGATTCATTAACTATTCGCAACATTGTCCTGTGGTTCATCCAGAGTTGCTTTGGAACCGAAAAGTTTTAAAATAGTAAGATAAAGTCTCAGACAGATTACTTTGATTTTAAAACTGTTAAACAGTACCACGAATAGTAGTTAGACGGTTAAACATTCAACAATGAAACGACGGGGTTTCTGTTCGAAACTTACTGCAAATACTTCAGTTTAGGTTCCCACTAGCCTTAATATGAAGTGTTGCTTAAACTCCAGTATATGTTCATGTATCTGGTATCTGAGTTCTAGAATTCAAATTAACCCAAATAACTTATTATTTATTCATTTGAATAAATATTGGTACAAACGGGTACCGAATACATATGCGTCACACAAGTCACCTGATTTGTGTGGAGGCTGTGATAATACCCGGGTGCCCAAACCGAAGCAGGTGGTTTTCTTAGAGGCCACACCCGGAGTCTTCGAATAAAAGGTATGATCCACAAAACAGTGGAGCAACGTCAGGAGATGAAGTCCCATGGTAGCCAGTGACCAACAATAGATTCATATGCTATTTGTTCCCTCAGGATGCTGGAACCCATGTACACCATTGGTTTGGAATCAGGGTTTTCCCACTCCCCCTAGGTGGACCCTACGTGTCCGCCAACCCGGTTAAAGCGCCGGACATTCGCTTTTCATTCTGTCAATTTCGTAAACAACACCACAGACGTGAGAAGGCAGTAAGACATCCCTGGCAGTAACTGTACGCGTGGCCATGTGGGAGCATTTCGAGAGAGAGAGAGAGAGCTGGCTCTTCCCACTCTCGGCCGTACAAGGGCATTCGGGAGCAAAAAATAATAACACTAACACTTGAATTTTTGAGACAAGCTGTTTTCTTTAATGAAAATCTGTCAATGATTATTCTACGCGAAATGGAAGACAGAGAAAAACAACACGAATAAAATCACTAGGTGTTTTCAAATCACGTTGCATCATCGCATTTGTATTACATAAATGCATGAACTCAATAGATATATTTCTGCATACAGCTTTAATAGCACAACTTCCTTTGAATATGAGGTAATATTTCTAAATATAGTGGTCATATATCACAAACACTTTACTGCTACTGCATCCTAGGACAATAAACAGTTCATACACTCCCTTAGAATTACACTTATTGCATAGTCTTTCATCACCACATTAGCAGCTTAAGGTTTCACAGCTTTATCATAAATTCTGGGAACCAAATATTTAGCTAAAAAAAATAAACTAGTTTATCGTGATAGGAATAGCGAATCACCAAGTCAATGTAGTAACTATGAAATAATACGGGATTTCGAAAGTAAATAAACTCATGTTGTTTATTTTCTTGCTAGAAGGCTGAATCACTATTTTTAATCATCTATCATATTTGACAGAAAATCCAAACCACAAGTGGAAAAATTCTTTATTGCTCCTTAGTGTTTTACGTAGTTCGAACACTTAAAATATGTAACACTGCTTGAAGTCAAGAGCTACCATCCAGAAAAGCTAAAGGTTCTGAACAAATCAGGAAATGTGGGGGGAAAAACACGTCCGAGTTATTTTAGAAGTCTACAAATGTACTTATTAACCGAAAACTTACTTGGTTCGTATACCAGTAAAACAAAGCTTGGTTGATAAGCATATCAGCACGTTGGCGGGAAAAAAGCTTAAATTGTAAACCATCTGTCGAAGCCATCTTAATACGTTTACGGCTGTCGAATATATTTTGATCCTGATTGATACAGACAATATTGTTGGCAGCCACTGCTAAAAGGGCAGGATCTGAAGCTCTGGTTCAAAATAAACAGAAAGAAAAAAAAACGTGACTGAGGTATGAGCGTATATCAAAATAATAAAGCATTCAAAATTATTAGCTAAAATGGATGCAATATAAACCAGTGAAGACAAAAAGTATTTATTAGTAAATTTCTTAAGAAAAAAAAACAAGGAAACAAAATATGAAGTCAACATGTGCCCCCAAATGCCCTGGTACGGTCGAGAGTGGGGAGAGTCTGCTCTCCCTCTCAAAATGCTCTCATATGGCCACGCGAATATATAGCCTCTGCCAGGGAAGTCCTACTCACTGCCTTCTCGTGGCGTGGGTGTTGTTCACAAAAGTGAGAGGACGAAAAGCGAATGTCCAGCGCTTTAACCGGGTTGGTGGATGTGGAGGATCCACCTAGGGGAGTTGGAAAACCCTGATTCCAAACCAATGATGCACATGGGCTCCAGTATCCTGATGGAACGAATGGTGAATGAACCTTCTGCTGGTCACCGGCTACCATGGGACTACATCTCCTCACGATGCTCCACTGCCTTGTGAGTTAGACCTCTGGGTCAAAGGCTCGGGGTGTGGCCCCCTAAGAAAACCACCTGCTTCGGTTTGGGCACCCGGGCAGTGTCACAGCCCACACACAAATAAATGAAATGATGAATTCTATTGACGATACTATTCTCGCTCATATTGGAAGCAAGACAATTTACACTATTATTATTATTATTTACTACGTCGCTTTTTCACTCCCTTTATTCCCAAATTGTGTATCCTTCCTTTCCAACTTATGCAGTAGCTCGCCCATGGTGGTAACTCTGTCCTATCTAAACGATCTCCAGTCACTGTTTGGTTGAAAGTGAATGCTTCCACCGATTACGAATACTGAAGCAGTCTTTCTGAAACCACGTACGCCGTTCAAGCTGGCTTCCTTCAACGTTCGCACACTAATGCAGATGGGACAACAGATGAGGCTGGCTATGTCTTTAGAAAGTCTTAATAATGACGTTTGCTGTCTATCCGAGACCCGTATTCAAGACTCTATTGAAGTACTACAAATTCGCTCACCATCTGTCGCTTCGAAAAGCTTGTTTCACGTGCGCTTATACGGGGACTCTGTGGCATCTTCGTCTGGTCTTGCAGGCGTTGCTTTTGCACTAAGCGCTAAGGCTGAGGCAGCACTAATCGATTGGATCCCCAATAACAGTCGGTTATGTGCTGTTAGATTAGAAAGTTCCATCAAAGTGAGAAGAAATCGGCGTGAGAAACGGTATCTTTTCGTCATCTACGCCTATGCCCCGACAGATTGCAGTCCGGATGCAATCAAGGAGTCTGATCATGCCCTGGTCTGCGCCAATCTCACCTTACTTTTCAGTGGCCGAAGGATTGACCACCATCAACGGATTGATGTTAGTAAACTGGCTGCAACTTCTGTTGCAAGTAAGTATCGAGCGGAGCTAGCCTCTAGGCTAGCTAACACCCCACCGAAAAGTATAGATGAGCATTGGTTGCTTCTTCACGACGCCATGAAAATGGCGAGTAAAGCCGCTTGCGGCTTCGCGAAACGTCCCGCTTACAAGCACTGGGTCTCTTCTGGCTCCTTACAACTGATGGAAGCCCGTCAGTCTACTCCGGGTGACCGTGAGTTTGACCACAAACGAAGGCTGTTACGTAATGAAATCGGGCAAAGCTTGCGTAAGGACCGAGAAGCCTGGTGGTCGGAGCGTGCTAATGAGATGGAAGCAGCAGCTGCATCTGGTAACTGCCGGAAGCTCTTCCAACTCATCCGAGCCACTGGCAGCAAGAAGTCTGGTGTGAGTGAAACAATCTACGAGGATGACGGGATGCCAATCACTAACATCTCTCGACGTCTTGGACGATGGGCGGAATTCTTCGAAGGGCAGTTCAACTGGCCTGCTGCTCCGGCAACATCAACCAGCTTGTCCTGCCCCCCATGGCCGGTGACGACTGATCCACCTAACGAAGCGGAAGTCCGCAAGGAACTCCAACTCTTGAAGCGCTACAAATCACCTGGCCCAGATGACTTACCTCCGGCTCTTTTTAAAGATGGTGGTGACTTTCTCGCTAAGGAACTGACGGTGTTGTTTTCAAAGGTTTGGGAGCAAGAAAGTGTTCCAACATCATGGAATGAGTCAATAATCGTCCTTATCTTTAAAAAGGGTTCACGTTGTTCCTGTAACAACTATCGGGGGATAAGTCTACTTCCGATTGCGTCCAAACTATTGGCTTCTGTCATTCTTCGTAGGTTGTTTAAAACCCGAGAACGATAGACTCGCGAGGAGCAGGCTGGTTTTCGTTCTGGTCGAGGATGCATTGATCACATCTTCACCCTCCGCCAAATGTTAGAACACCGTCATACTTATCGCAGGCCAACAATCGTAGTGTTTCTTGATATCAGAGCTGCCTTCGATTCGTTGGACAGGACTGTTCTCTGGGATTGTCTATTGAAGAAGGGTGTGCCTGAGAAGTTCATTAACATCTTAAAGGCCCTGTATACGAACACCTCAGGCAGAATGAGGGCATACAACCACCTTTCTCCCTTGTTCCATTCGAGCAGTGGGGTTAGGCAGGGTTGCCCAATCTCACCATTCCTCTTCAACTCTGCCATCGACGACATCCTGGAAACAGCTCTGATGGATGTAAGTAATGGCGGTGTGGATATGTTGCCTGGAGAACGACTTCTCGACCTTCAGTATGTGGATGATATTGTCTTACTGTGCGATAATGCCCAAGGCATGCAATCCGCACTTAATCAGTTGGCAATCAATGTCCGCAGGTACGGCATGTGCTTTGCACCCTCCAAGTGCAAAGTACTCCTACAAGACTGGCAGGATTCTCATCCTGCACTCACCCTAGATGGTGAGCAGACTGAAATAGTTGAGAAGTTCGTGTATCTAGGTAGCTACATAAGTGCTGATGGTGGCGTGAGTGATGAGATTGATGCACGTATAATGAAAGCCAGAGCGGCTTATGCCAATCTGGGCCATCTTTGGCGCCTTCGTGATGTTAGTCTGGCTGTAAAAGGTCGGATCTACAACGCATCGGTGAGAGCAGTTTTGCTCTATGCTTGTGAAACCTGGCCTCCGAGTTGAGGATGTTAGACGTCTCTCTGTGTTCGATCATCGTTGTCTCCGAAGGACTGCTGACATACAGTGGCAACACCATGTTAGTAATGCAGAGGTTCGGCATCGTGTATTCGGGCGCAGAGACGATAATTCAATTGGTGTCACCATCTTGAAACACCGACTTCGGTGGCTTGGACATGATTTACGAATGTCGTCTCAGAGACTTCCACGCCGTGCATTATTTGCCGACTCTGGGACTGGTTGGAAAAAGCGGGGAGGTGGTTAGTGTATGACATGGTGTCGTGGCATGAAAGAAAGCTGCAAAGGACTAGCTTCTGTTGGTCCTTCACGACTCCCTGGCTGGGGTCCGAGAGATGGTGCAACACAGTGGCTAGAGACGTTATCAGATATGGCTCAGAATAGAAACCAGTGGCGATCCTGCTGCAACCTTCTTTTACTTTCTACATAAAGAGTGTTTATAACTTTCTTAACTGAAAGAGTCTTCTGGTTGTACATTTCAGTCCGCCTTATCTTTTCATCCCTTCACTTCCTACTTTCATTATTTTGTGTGGCGCATATGTATCTGGTGCCCTTTTGTACCAATATATGTGTTTAAATAAATAATAAATAAATAGAAAAACTCAACACCTATAAAATATTTGTGAAATATATATGTCCTATACCATTTGTTAAGCGACTTTGAATAATACGTACCACTGTTTCAGGTTTTATGCTGATGGTGTCCGCTTTTATGGTTTCCAGTTATCAGGAACTCATGTATGGAGTCCAAGTAACAAGGAAATACAGTACAAAAGTATAGGTAACGAAATAAAGCAGTGAAGCACTATATTATCAATTCCTAAACAGTGAGATTAAACGTTAATTAGCCGTTATTATGAGTGAACCATAAACTTATCGTTATCATGAAACAAAGGACAATGTTTAATATATGGTATATAATCCATGTTCAAACTTATAAACCGAAAATCACATCCTCAAATCCCAACCGCGGCTGCTACCTTGATGTCTTAATCGGAATAGTCAACTAAAATGACCCGGACAAAAAATATTAGCTGGAAAACTTGCTCCTTTAGGCCCTATATTGCCAGGCCCCCAAATGCCCTGGTACGGTCGAGAGTGGGGAGAGTCTGCTCTCCCTCTCAAAATGCTCTCATATGGCCACGCGAATATATAGCCTCTGCCAGGGAAGTCCTACTCACTGCCTTCTCGTGGCGGGGGTGTTGTTCACAAAAGTGAGAGGACGAAAAGCGAATGTCCAGCGCTTTAACCGGGTTGGTGGATGTGGAGGATCCACCTAGGGGAGTTGGAAAACCCTGATTCCAAACCAATGATGCACATGGGCTCCAGTATCCTGATGGAACGAATGGTGAATGAACCTTCTGCTGGTCACCGGCTACCATGGGACTACATCTCCTCACGATGCTCCACTGCCTTGTGGAATAGACCTTTAGGTCCAAGGCTCGGGGTGTGGCCCCCTAAGAAAACCACCTGCTCCAGTTTGGACACCTGGGCAGTATCACAGCCCTCACACAAATCGAATGAGATTTGTGTGGCGCATATTTATCTGGTGCTTCCTTGTACCAATATTTATGTGTTTAAATAAATAAAATAAACTATATTGCCAGACAGGTCGGTTGGATAACAGAGATATTTAAAGCAAAAACTTAAAGACTTGGTGCTAACTATATTGGGGTAGGACAGAAGCAAGTTATTTCTCTCATATAACTAACATCTACAACGATGTTTTCTCCCCACAAAAGCATTGACTTAGAAAGAATCATCACCAAAAATAACATATTTAACCTTCGGCGACAGATCCCCACCCCCGGCAACAAGGTTTTAAAAATACAGAGTCAGTACATTGAGAATCACCCAGAAAAAGGCTATGTATGGCCGATGACAAGTCAGTTCACGGACTATACGGTTATGCTCACAGGTCGACAAAATTATTACGAGTCTAGTTTTATTTCTAAATACCTTTAGAAGTATCTCTCTACAGTGTGGTCAGCTGAGTGATGACCACCCACAAACCTCTGAAAGCAATTGAGATTACCTTGTTTGAGATTTCATCTCTCTGTCACTTCACAATAGTTGTACTGTCTTTACTATCAACTCCTTTGCGAAGACTTCATATTTAACCCCACGCTACATCAGTGCTAACGATTTAAGTGAACGAAATGCTATTCCTGGACTTTTGAAACTGCATTTTAAACCGTATGTTGGGGCTTTCAATGTTTGAGCCTTATATTAACTCTGACAATATACTTCATTAGCTGGGAATCTAGAATTTCTTCCAACTAACAAGTGCTACATCTGTGAAACTTGAGTACAGGGTGCACTTACGGTAACTTAGCCTAACTCATTCAATATGATAAAGCGTTACGATTTACCCACTGTGTACCTAAGGTCTTGACTACTACTCCTCGCGGCCTTACTGGTGTAGGTAAAACACTAAGTACAAATCCACAACATGATCTCTTGGACTAAGTTTCGAAGGACAATTGCTTTTGCGCTGCCCGATCTAATTGGACAGCAAGTACTTGGTAAGATGTGGACACATCTTGTTTCCTCTGCATTATCTCTGCCTACAATCACAACAACTGCAATACGGAGGAATCAAAAATATGAGTTTTACAAAACGCTTTTAATCCACATTTGAAAGGTGAGACCCTCAGATGCAACTATTGTAGGCGATTTTAATGCCCAAGTAGGTAGTCGAAACTTAAGTGAAGGACATTTAAATGAATCTTATGATGTCCCAACTTGACGATAACAGCGACTGCTTACTGAAATGTCGTTCAGATAACCGATTTTCTTAGTAAGTAATAACTTAAGGCACAAAAAAGACATCATCTGACATGACGGTCCTCGACGTCGACCCAACGGTAGATGAGAATAGATAATATCTACCGTCCAGCGTTGAAAAATCTTGACAGAATGCCATTGCTCTTTCTGGAGCGTATGTTTAGATTTTGATCATGCTCTAGTGAGAGAACTTGTTTACTTGCGTCTTGATGGACGCAGAAAAGTCATAACAAGAAGAATCCTTAGAGTTTACCTTAACGATATGTTACAATGACTAGAGAACCCTTTCTAATCAATCATGAAAATGTTGTTAACTTCAGGATGACTTAGCCCGACAACTCATTAGTCAGTCAGTCACAATCAAAGTAGTGCCTTGCACAAATGTGCACTGACCCCACTGGCAGCAAAATAGGGGTAATATCTATTGGTGATTTAGACCAAAACGCCAAGAAAGACTGATGGGTTTTGCTGATATCTACTGAACTGATAGGTGACCGGAAATTCATCCCATCAAGTTCCAAACACGATAAGCAGCAAGAGTAAATTAAGCGTATATTGACAAATATTCTACGCAATGATACTGGGAAGCAGAGGAAGCGGAGGAAAAAAAGGAGAGAGAAAAGATATATGCGATGGGTAATTGTAGAATACTTTTCAGATTTATGGAAGGAACAAATATTAAAATGTCAGGTGCTAGTGCGACTGTATCTGAAACAGATAATTTTCTGGTCTAATCTCAGTTCACAGGGTTGCAATAATGGTCGCAACACTTTGAGAGACAGTTTAGCCAATCCTCAACTACCCCTGAGTTGCTTTATACTACTAGATAACAAGAATGTCAGTCAGTCAGTCAGTCACAACGTAGAACTTCGTACGTACGTCAGTTCGAGATGCCATACCACATTAGCACAGAGATGCAGTTGTCGATTCAAATCCCATAGTGGTAGAAGTAGTAGGAGTATAATCATAAAATCCAAAAGATTAGGGTTTGAAGAAATTATTGAAGGAGTATAGTACAGTGAAATAAATTTGGAAAGAGAAAAAGGTAGAGGCATGAGGAATTCAGAAGATTAGAAGTTGGTAGAACACAAAGAGTGGATACACCTTAGCCATTGCAAACGATTTTGAGCCATGTCATTCAAGGTCTCTAACCATCGGTTGCTATCATCTCGCGAATCCCAACCAGATAGTCTACACCTACCAACATGGCTCAGTCCAACTGTCAGTGACTCCATGGATTTGTGCCACGTTTTGGTCTGGCCGTCCTTAGCTTTCTTCCAACCTACTCCTACACCATGAAACATTGCACGTCGGGGCAGTCGGTGGTTGGGCATACGTAACACATGTCCCAGCCATTTCAACTGATGAAGTTTCACTACTTCATCAATCGATTTGCCAGGAGTGAGCTATTAGCACATGCCCGAAACTGTTCATGAATTTGAAAAGGCTATAACTAGTCTAAGGCAATAGATAGCAGCAGGCCCTGATCCATTATTCCAGGAGAATGTTACGCTTGATGACCCAGTTTTAGCAGTTAGATAGGTTGCGATGATAGTTAGAGCCTTGGACGTAATTCAACTTGGTCGGTTTTGAAAAATGACAATTTATGTTTACAAAGAACTGGAACAACTTTGTAATATTCGTAGAGAAATCAGTTTAACTAGCATAATCACTAAGACATTAGTCTTAATTATCATCAGACCTGATTGATTCGTTTTTTGATGAAAATTCACCACGGATTAAGGAAGCTCAGTTGACTTCTGTCAACTTTCATCACATGTGCTGTAGGCCAGATGTCTATCCACCAACCAATGGGTAAATATACTGCACAGCAATCGTCTTTGTTACTTTACTGATGTGAAACATGGACTATGAAAATGAGAGATATGCTTACTTTGCAGATTTTTGATCAAAAGTGTCTTATAGGCATTTCGCGCTTACCGACCAAATGAACAATGCCGAGTTTGGACGTGAAGTTGAAATTGTCAATACTTATCGTCTTAAGTAATATGGGAGTCAATCTGAAGAAAGATATTGATGGTCAAAGCAGAACATAGCATCAGTTTATTAAGTCACTGGTTATTGGGCCTTGTTGACAGATACATACTAACTGGTTGAAGTCTGCGAGACAACTGCGATTAGTGCTTAGAGATTTTAGATGAAATGGCTTACAATCGTCAAACGTAGAGATGTATTCACTAAATGTCTTAGTATAGATCTTGAGTTCCAGTATTCCTTCATACATACCACTTTATTTCGTTTTCCCAAACCACATTTTAAACACTTTATCTCACATATTATCATTTTAATTATACTATTCCAGACCCTGCACTACTAATCTTTTTGATCCCATCCCACCGTGCTAACGTGTAATGGAAATTCAAGTCAGCTGACATTTATCCCAGGCATTACACTGACGACTAACTGATTAGTTGTACACAGTTCATTGTCATAAAGCATAACAAGTCCCATCAAAAATCTGCACAACCCGAGTTCATGCACAGAGGAGCAATTATTAATATAATATCGTTAATATGAACTAGATCATTAGCAGGATATGATTTATTATGAAGTAGAGTCGACAAAATCAAAATGGTCTTCTCTTTGAGATACGTAACTCCTCAATATAAATTAGAACAATTATCACATAAATTTTGATGTGCAGCTTGCTATCAACCATTTTTTTAATATTATCTCTTAATCGATAGCATTCTTAATTTAAAAAGCAATATTTAAGATCGGCATGAAGTAATGACAAATTTAAAACAACTATATTACCTTTGTCGAATGACAGATTGATACACCTGGTTCGCTTCTTCTTCCTCCTTATTGAGCTGCAAAATATAGGCCCGCTGAACTCTGAAAATAAAAATGTGCTTTGAAGATTAATCTTGGCTTACTGATGGTCTTGGAGAATAAAAATAATGGATATACGTTTTATAAGTATCATTAACTAAAAGTTATAACACCAATTTGGGAGCGTCAAAACGTTTGCAACAAGGAATATTCATGGGGAAAATTACCTCAAGTAATGAATTTTAGCAACCATTACATTTTGTAGATAAACCTCCGTCTGTCATTATTTCTTACTAAACATTACGATCCGAAATAACTATCGGGTAACAACATCAAATTATGCTGTCTACGTTATGTAAAGTTAGGTTGTCGAACCTTTCATATCCTGAAGTGTAACTTAATGTTGAGAATCGATAACGATGAGTAAATGTGATTGTAATGGTTAGGTGATATAAGTAAAAACCGATCACAGTAATGCGAATACATTCATTTTTTCTAAATGTTTAAAATACAGCATCCTAGTTTTATCCCCACAAGGAATCCGTTCTTCGCATACTTTAGGGCCCCATCAGTTTTATTACTTAAGCTTCTTCACTTGTTTATTTTTTTGAATTTCGAAAAGAATCGTGAGTTTGGATAGTAGCACATTTAAAACAAGTCTTACATTTTAGTCCAACTAGTATATATATATATATATATATGTCCAGGAGCAGACTTTCACTTAAGATAAATGATTTTCCTTCATCGGACATGGCATGATCTTTTTTGTAAGACATAATTCACTCAATACCCCCGGATATGAATAAACAGAAAATTTGACCAGCCTATTTGAACACTGCTCTCTGAAGCACCACCTGACTGACTGAACATAAATTTACTTGTAGACTGAGGACGAAACATCGTTTTTCACACTAGTACTAAAAGACGTTGAAGAAGTGCTTTATTTTGAAAAATGTTTCACTTTTTTCAACTTTTTTGCTAAATATAGTCCAGTCGGAACGTTTCATTATCCAGGATTTTAAAAATTAAAGCAACAAAGTGGATTTACTTATCTTAAAAAAACCTTAAACAGAAGTAAAAAGATGATTTGGGTTTTTGTACCTTATAGGAGCTAACTCTTCATTCCTCTCCTCTTCAGTTAATTCCGGGTCTTCAGAGAGACATAAATTACAAGTATCTATGGCAATTAATTATTAGTTAAGTATCATACTTTCAGAATCATCTAACAATCTGGATGCGAGATGACAGTCACCACGTCCAAGATGATAACATGCCAAATTAAACTTTCCTTCATACATTTGTGGGTTAACATCTAAGTCCTTTAAAAAATAAAGATTATAACCAATTTATCCTTACTAGATTAGCGTTATTAAAGCATGATTCAGCAGCAGCCACTGCCGTTAGATTTGCAAGCCGTTCTTCACTATAATCATCCTAGAAGAGAATAACGAATAAGGTGAACAACTAACTTGAGAATTACGAATCACTGTCCGTAAGTATGCGTATGCACCAGCAAAATCACCTTTTCTGTACAACTAGAGAAAATGAAGATCGAAGAGATGAAGAATACTTACCACTTGTGCTTTAAGTTCCTGAACTTTTGAATCGCTTGCCTCGGCTGATTCAAGAGTTTTTGCGGCTTCCGTGAGACGATTAAGTCTATATTCAACGTAAGCTTTCTCAAAGATGACATGACTGAAATAAACAAAACAGTGCTGAGCAGAATAACATACCTAGATAGTGTTGGGTTTTTTTTCAAAAAACTCAAACAATCTTCGTATTTTTCGGCTCGAATAAGGGCAACAACCTTGCACTGAAAAGCTTTCGTTTCACCAGGAAACTTTGTCAGAACTACAAGGAAAATATTACGTAGGTGCTTAAATATTTTTCTGTAAACCAAATTTCATACTTAGTGGGAAACCCAGAACATCCCACTAAGGTTATATTGATACTTAGATTTTAATCGAAGTCCATGTGCAAGAAATTATTTCACTGCAGGTGTTTAGCAAATGATATGATTAAGTCCAGTAAAAGCGGTAATAACATCTAAATAAGGAAGTGAAATGGCCTTAAAGTGCAAAGCAAAAGTTTGAAATTAAACAGTTAGAGACTGGAACTCTTCAGAAATAACTAATTTTAGTTTATTCTCAGAACCTAATAACTGAGAATCTATGTTTAGGAACCACTACTCCAAAAATACCCCTTACATAACGATAAACAAGCGACCAACTAAAAAGTGGCAGTTGAGAAATGTTCTAGGGTGGGAATGTTGGAGATTTACTTGTACTAAAATTTCCTCTGAAATAATAAAAACCAGCGTGAAGCACAAACATTCCTGTAGCAAGATAAAGCACGACATTGCCGAATTCAAACTCACTTTTCCCAGAAATATTTATAATCTTATCATACGCTTGAGCACTACACGCCTTGTTGAGATCTGAATAAGCAGACTGAAGATTAAAAGCCTTATCGTTTGCCATTTGCAAACGTGTCAAGTTACGCACACTCCATATAACGCGCTCTTTAGGTTTGACTGGGGCCTTTAAATGGTTCAAATGTTTTCAGTCTTCAGTACTATAGACGGGAGGTCTATCGATCTGTATTAATCCTTGAAGTTTGTTACACTTTGAATGTCTACTCTCTTGTTGGAATTCATTTCTAGTGAACACCCGTCCATCCATGCAACCAAAAACCTGAGATCATCCTGTAATACTATTCTATCTGAAATGATGTATATGAATCTCCAAATCTTTCTGACATCGACGAAAAGTAGAACGGACGACGTTTGTCGGTTCTGATGCTCCTCTTCACTTGCTTGTTTGCCTCTGTGTATTCGGCTTGTGCCTTGGCTTTTTCTGCTCTGGTTCGGCTGATATTGATTGCTGCCTTCTTGTTCCTCCTTTCTTCAATTTTATCCAGTGAACCAACAGTACCACACTCGCCTCTTATATGTCACGGATGTGACTACGAAAGTTCGCTACCTCGTCGATACCGGTGCAGGAGTTAGCGTTCTTCCAGCAAATCTCAACGACAGACTTCGCGAGTCTGTTTTCAGTTTACAGGCGGCAAACGGAAAGCCGTTCGCTACTTACGGTAAAAGGTACGTCTACCTTAACGTGGGTTTACGCAAACCCATACACTGAAATTTCGTGGTTGCAAATGTCTCTATGCCAATCATTGGTATAGTTCTGTTACAATACCACAATCTACTAATCGACACACGCTCACGAAAGTTAATAGACGGAAACACTAAGTTAACTGTTTGCGTAACTCTTTGTTCTGGTTGCAACAAAGCAACCAGTCACAACTAAGCACGCCATAGACCCCCTATAAAAATAATCACTTGACAAATACCCCAGGATATACCAACCGCAACCAAAATTGCCCTGTGTAACCAGCAAACCTTCCAAAGGTTCATAGATGACGTCTTCCGAGGTCTCAAATTCGTACATGCGTATGTTGATGCAGAACGTTTTTGCTGGCCTGGCATGAATAAAGACGTGAGGGAGTGGGCACGCTCCATGTTCATCTGGCTTTTGGTAGTACCCTTACCCGATTACAACGGATACGCATATCTCTTAACATGCGTAGACCGTTTAACTTGATGGCCAGGAGCAGTACCGACTTAGGACATAACTGCTGAAACTGTGGCTCGCGCTTTCGTCGAACGATGGGTAGCTAATTTCGGCTGCCCTTCAACAATCACTACAGACCGCGGACGCCAGTTCGAATCTGGACTTTTCCGTTGTCTGACCTCACTATTAGAAATCACTCGCTTCCGAACGATCGCCTACCACCCACAAGCAAACGGGTTGGTAGAACGCTTTCATCGACAATTAAAAGCTTCATTATCAGCTTCAAACGTTTCACAGTGAACAGACGCTCTTCCATTCGTCTTGCCAGGTATCTGCAATGCAGTGAAAGATGAAATTGGATACACTGAATCTCAACTCGTCTACGGAACGACAATCCGACTTCCAGGAGAATTCGTGGATCCTTCAGCTTCTTCATTGAACATGGATCTAAACTCTTACACGAGTAGGCTTACAAACGCTATGCGTTCAGTTAAACCTGCTCACACTCGACCTCAATCAACTGATGTTTTCGTTCAACCTGAATTACGACATAGTACACACGTCTTCGTTCGTCGAGACTCACATCAACGACCGCTCGAATCAGCATACGAAGGACCCTTCAAAGTTCTTCAACGTGAACCCAAGTACTATGTAGTCGATAAGAACGGCACGAACGACAGCATCAGTATCGATCGCTTAAAAGCAGCGTACTTAGAAGGAAACCATCGCTACGTCGAATTTCCTTCGCTACAATTGTACGACACGGCTCCCACACTCGAAATACCCCACACGACAGCCGATAAACAACTTGATACTTCGTCAACTTCGATAGATAAACCTAAAACAACGCGTTCTGGAAGACGAGTAAGATTTCCAGAACATCTAAACGACCATTGCACGTAGGACACAAACTTAATCTCGAATTCCCTTTCCATTATTTATTATAAAAAACAATTTTTTAATATGCTCATTTTTTATTTATTTAAAAAAAAACCTTTTTGAGCGTATTTATATTTTTTATGTATAAAAAAGACCCAAAAAACCTTTTTTTTTCCCCGATCGCTTTTACGCTGTTGCAAGTGTATTTACCTTGTTTTTTTCCCGCCCATCTTGTGTCCTTACGCAAGTACGAGTGTATTTTCGACATGCACTAACGCGTTCTATTTTTTTCTCTTTTCCAGGACGGCTGGAAAAGAACGACGAAGTCTCGCAAGGAACCGAAATTTTTCATTGTACTTTATTTCTTTATTGCTATGTTGACATTTTGGTCCCTTAGTATAAGGAAAGACGACCAGACGCTGCTAAACGAAGCAAGCTATCAGAAGAGTGTTTACCAACGACAAACTCGTTGGGTTTAAACTTCTGGCTGGTCACGTCTTAGGGGCATCACTACCTCACTAGGGAGGGGAGTGATCTGTAGCTGTAAATAATTCCCTAAAATCAATAGCTTTCTATGTGTTCGACATTGGATGCTGACCACGTTGTTTAAGTGGACTTGTTTAACTGAAGGCTTTCGGTCATGCATCCGTACCAGATCACTTTGCAACTCGGCGTGGGACACAGCTCCTACGTTTCAATAGCTAGCCAAAAACAAACGCCTCTCGATATAACTGGATATGAACTGTTCTAAGCCGGTAGAGATGAACATATTCTAGTGTTTTTTCCTACGTCCAAGAGTTTCTTGACTTATTTAGTTATCCATGGTGGACTATTATTCGGTCTAGGTGGTACCAAGTATGGTATGAACGAGGACGTGACTGAACCAAACTTACCCCTAAATATAGACAATGCTTCTTCAACTGATGAGCTAGTATCTGCTGTCCAATCCGTCTTATCAGCATACACCTGAATAGCCGATATGTTAGCTCTCCATACATTTGGGCGAGGCTTAACCTGATCGTAAATCATGTCACTAGCTCAAAACGTAAATGACAAAACAGCGTGATCGCTATTCACTAACGATGGAAGAATATTTAGGTTGGCAATGTCCTCAATCGCATGAATGATTACCAAGTCCAACAGAGAATCTTGATTTGAAACCAAAACGTGTGGGTTTGAATACATGCTGTACTAACACATGCTCCATTTACTGTTACCAGGTATCAACTATCAAAGGAGTTTATGGCCCCTTCCGTGGTCATCTCAGTCCAACTAGTATGAGGTGCATTAAAGTCTCCTAATATCAAACATCAAGCATAACGGAATGTTCTCTAAAAAAATCGTCAACTAAGCAGGTTAGTATGCGATAGATGACACAGAGTAAAAAAAATGTACAACATCCGATGGTGAGCTCACAACTAATGACCTCACAAGTTCCACTATCATGGGATTAGCAAACGGAGGAGCGTATTACTTGCTATGTATAAAAAGACACCACCATCTTTCCTGCATCTATGTCTATAACTTCTGAGGTAATGGTATCCGGATTATTCTGGAGTAATGTCGAAGTCATGGACTAACCAAATTTCCGTCGCGCCTAAAATGAGTGGCTTTGATTTGTCCACTGATGCTCCTAGTTCAATGAATTTATGTCTTAGACTACGAGCGTTGGTATATAAAACTTTTAGGGAGAACGACCTATCCAAACAGCCCTTGATATCATTCGCTTCCAAAACCTGATTATTCGAAAACCCACTACTGGGCAACTTAACCAACGAATGAGTGAATATCTACCAGCATGGTTTGGGAAGGGCCAGATAAAAGCAATACGCAGTTCTATCTTGGCACATCTAATTGATAGTGGTCACAATGTAGATAAATCGAAATCATTTCGAGTGATCTATCGTGCACCTCCACCATTTCCCAACGGAGTTCGTTTCTGTCTCCTATATGCAGGAGAAGCCATAGGAACTCGTACATTTCACCTACATTTATGTGTACAGAAGAAATTTTTAACCCCTCTATGCCTTCCATGGCCGGACATAACTCAACAAATGATATTATTATCACTATTTTAAATTTAATTTTTAACTTCTTTATCGTTTGTTTGTTATTTTCCGCATTTTCCGTCTGTATTCTTCACTATCTAATGTTTATAACTACGTGGAACGTCCGTACAATGTGGGAGACCAGTCAAATAGCAATGTAAATGCGGAGATGTAAATTTACGGTGCTTGGAATCAACGAAACTCATTGTACACAAGCTGGACAACAAAGGCTTGGTACGAGAGAGATGCTGCTGTACTCCGGTCACGAAGGATAAAAGCTCCACACACTCAGGGAGTTGATCTGATGCGGTCCAAAGAAGCACGTAATGCACTTACAGGATGAGAATCTCACGGATCCATGATCATCAAAGCATACTTCAAAACGAAGAAGGAGGAAATAACGATGAATTTTATATACTGTTATACACTCTTAAGTGATATCAACGACGACGATAAAATCGACTTTACGAGAGATTGCAATCAACCATGGATAAGTTCGCAGAAAACGACCTAATCATCCTGATGGGATATGTAAACGTCCAATTCGGAATAAACAACACTGGGTATGAAGATATCATGGGTCGAGGTGGACGGATTAGGCGGAACGAACGAGAATGGGGAGAGATCTATAAATCTATGTACATTCAATAAGTCGGTTATAGGTTATAGGCGGCACAATATTTCCACACAAACGCATACAAAAAGCTACATGGACCTTACCGAACAACACCACATAACCAGATAGATCATATTTGTATCAACAAAAAATTCCGAAGGACAATGGAAGATGTGAAAACAAGAAGAGAACACTGACATAGCTTCACATAACCACTTAGTTGTGGCCGAGATCAAGCTGAAGTTAAATAAACAATGAACAACTGGGGGAACAGCATTACTAAGGTTCAATATAGCCTTTATTCGAGATACTCACAAACTTAGCCAATTCAAGATAACTCTCAACAACAGGTCCCAAGCTCTACAAAATCTACTGAAAGAGCAAGGATCCACGATGGAGGACAACATGAAACGGATCAAAGAAACATTAATTTTAACGTACCAGGAGGATCTCGGTCGCAAGAAATATCATCATCCAAAGTGAAGTATATGAATACAAATGCTTAGAAATATTAAACGCTTATTGCTAGCTACACACATATATCAAAACCGTTTGCTTACTGAATATAATTATACACAATAGTATATTCAAAATGCATAAAATTGTTGATATGTGTAAAGTCTTGCAACATTAGTAATTGACCAATCCAACTACAAAAAAAACAGGAGCCATTGTCAAGACTGACACAGACCACCGAGCATTCCGTCCTCTCCAAACTGAAACTGATAATAGCAGTCAGATACCTACCGGAAATTGAACTTAGAAGTACGGCAATTCGATTGAGTGGCTACCATCGTAGCTCAGTAATTTCTTTTACATGGCTTCTGAGCATTCCTGGAAGCCTCTGAGTCTTTTTCACGTAGAATATCCGGAAGGTAAGAAGCTATTTGTTTTTGTACGTATTTCAAGCTGATGCTTTTGGAAAGCTCCTGGCGTATTCCAGTATGGTACCAATATTCATTATCTTCAGCAACATAACTCTTATTATGTCGAGAAGAGATTTGCATACAGTATTATCAATTGTAGGATTAACGCTTAAGTCTCAAGATATTTTATTTTTGTGGTTGTTTGATCAATGAACTGAGTAACTATCTTCTCAAATATATCATCAAGCAACCAAGGCCTTTCCCTACCAGTTTGTTAATAAATAATGCTTACAGATTTTTGTACATACAGTTCACCCAGGTATTAAGTCATCAGGTATGCCTTCAAACCATGCACAATTCATGGGCTTTTTCTGTGCTTACATTGGATTTTTCCTCTTCATAAGGTTAGTGAAGCCTTTGTTTATTCGATTACTTAGGCTCAATCAGCAATCCTTCAGTCGCCAGTTCACAACATCTGTTTACTTAGTTTGTGCATCAATTACTGCAGTCGTTTGCTACAGCAGGTACCAAGAGTTTCTATTTATTTCAAGGGTTTATTTATTGTATCATACTTCTACTCAAGTTTTAGTTGGGATCATGATAGGTGGAATTTCCGGGATACTGTGGTTCTTAATTGTTCACTATGCAATAACACCAATATTTCCACGGTTCACGGATAGGTAGGTCTTTTATTTTCATTAGAACCAATTTTTACTGTCAATGTTTTTGAACAGTTTCTCAGATCTAATTTCTTTAGATAAACTGGGCGCAGTCATTCTCAAAGGAAGCAAAGGGCAAAGGTTTGTAGGGAACGCTCAACTTACCATTGTACGCTTAGCCTTTAGTAAAGGTTTTGACTTAGCACGTCATGCAGTAGTCTCGTATTTCAATCTGTAGTTTAGTAACTCAATACAATCTTTGTGCTTGGAAAATTCGAACAACTGTAAGACTAATACACATCTCGTTGGTTAATGTTTTCAATATGATCTTTGGATGATATATATATATGTATATTAGAGAGAGAAAAGTATTGCTGCTTTTAAGTCCGGTAATTGTAATAAGTCATTTTGATACTTGATATATAGCAGGTACTTAGTGACATAAGTCGCGTTCACATCGAGGTTTAAAGTTAGATTTGCCATAAAAATCTCGTGGAATTTCTATTTGTTCAAATCGTTCACTCAAGGAAATTGTTCAGAATCTTTCTCACTGACCCGGATACATTCACTCTTTGTTGTCTCTTAGATTCTTCTTTCTATAGCTTCACTCATTCACATGCATTGTGGAACTTGACACATGCGCATTGGTTCAAGTCGCTATAGCATTTTATAACATGTCCTGCTAATTCGTTCTCGAATCATATTGTCTACCCTGCCCTGGTACGGCCGAGAGTAAGGAGAATTAACTTCCTCTCAAAATGCCCTCACATGGCCACGCGTATACAGTCACTGCCAGGGAAGTCCTACTCACTGCCTTCTCGTGGCGGTGTTGCTTAATAAATTGAGAGGACAAAAAGCGAATTGGTGGACACGGAAAGTTCACCTAGGGGAGTTGGAAAACCCTGATTCCAAGCCAATGGTGTACATGGGCTCCAGTATCCTGACGGAACAAATGGCGTATAAGCCTATTGTTGGTCACCGGCTGCCATGGGACTGCATCTCCTTACGATGATCCACTGTTTTGTGGATCAGACCTTTAGGTCAAACGCTTCGGGTGTGGCCGACTAAGAAAACCACCTTCATTTTGGGCACCTGGGCAGTGTCAAAGCCCTCACGCAAATCAAATGAGATATGTGCGGCGCATATATATCTGGTGACAGGGAATACTGTGCAATGATATATTTGAAAATTGGTACAAACTATACCAGAAAGAATTATTGATCAGTTTATGTTTAAATTAGTCAAATACTTCTTTGCTTAGAATTACTGGTCAAACTGAGGTGTGTATACGAAACATTTAATGTAACTGTTAAGTTGTAGGGAATCAAATATAATGGGTTATTTCAACTACCCATAAATCCGATCTGAGTTCTGAACCACAGACCATATGATAGCACCAACTCAAAACACCACCTAGATAGGTTTTTTTGAATCAGAAACGTTTATGAACAATTTCTCAAGGATATCTCCAGGTTTTTTTCGAGAAATAGTATCCTGATATACGGGCCTTGTGATCTTTAGGAGACCTACCGGGATGCGGTGATGAAGCAAAAAGCTTTTTCACCTTACGGCACATCATAGACCGTCCACAACTCCGCTTTTTGCACAGTGTATTAGTGTTAGCAATCAATATCCCATGTGGCAAATTGAGCGGAGTGTATGTTTCTGTGGTAGATCGGGAATCATATGCATTGTTCTTATGTGTTGAGAATATCACATTACGAAAAGATTTTCTACGTTATCCTGATAACTTTTTATTCCTGTTTTTTTGTAGTTGGATTGGTCAATTACTGATGTTGCAAGACTTTACACATATCAACAATTTTATGCATTTTGAATATACTATTGTGCAGAATTATATTCAGTAAGCAAACGGTTTTGATATATGTGTGTAGCTAGCAATAAGCGTTTAATATTTCTAAGCATTTGTATTCATATATTTCACTTTGAATGAGCAAATCACTTATCTTATGAATCGTGTCAGCGGCTGAACTGATTTGAGAAATTTATCATTTGCCAAAATAGACGCCACTGACCAAATTTCATGTTGTTGAAACGCTATATGGTCACTGAGGTATCATTTGAGAATTACAATTCCATTTAGTGAAGACCGATCTCAAAGCGAACAAACTCATTGTTGATCCTTAGACGTGACGGTAATACTCCATGAAGACTCTCATCCTGAATTCCTGTTAACATATATAAATAAATATGTTTTACATTGTTATTTGTAATTTATCTAAACAAAGCGTGATAAAGGTTCATAATAATTGCCGTACTAACAAGGAAATACGGTAGATGATTTCGACAAATCTTAGTGAACTTTGATCAATACTGATTATTGTATTAAATGTTCTCTGGAAATATCCGTACGAATATAATGAACTTCTCTTAATTTCAGTAGAACGAAATCCGGAAGGCCCGCGTGAAGAATATAACGTTTTGTTTCATTTTTGCGACCGGTTTTTTCTTTGTAATAAACGATTATTTATCATTACTTCTCTTTTTTCGTATATTGTGCGTTATGACTAGTTTTCTACTAGCGCATTCCTGTCATATTGCACAAGTTGTGTGTATAATTCGCAGACCCTCAAAACTTCAGTCGAAAAGATATCATTGTTACAAAAGATACATTTACAAGTACTTAGAACCACTGATTAACGTTACATATAGAGCCACACTGTAGAACCAAGTTTTCATTTGTATGTTCATGGATGTTCTAACTCTTCTGGACGTATCGGCCTTGTCATTGGTATAACAGATCGTTTAAGCACATCTGCTGAAAGTGCTTTCCTCATATCTAAGAAAATTGAGCAGATAAAACATTCTTTTTGAATTGTATATAACAAAGTATATCTAACATTAGTTTTGCATTTTTCCCAAAGTAGTAGAAATGGAAAGCAATTATTCTAAAACGATAATTTCACTTAATACAGTACAGAAGAAAATGAGTAAACAAATATAAATGATATCAATAAATAACAAAAACTTCCTCAAACTTAAATGAATCTTCACAAAGTTAAGCAATTATGTAGAATCAATTAATAATTTCCTTTAATAATGGACATTTAGTGGAAAGGGTAACTCACAGACTTGACATCTTATCAGATTCCAAATTATTTTCTAAACGATATGTGCTTAGCTGAAAAGTCCTGAAATCCTAAATTTGACTCTGTGTGAAAAAGTTGTCGATTATCCCAGAAATTACTTTATTTTCTTAGTTGAAAGCGTAAGTCAATTGAAGCTAGACCACCAGGGAAAACCTGGAGGCACTGGACGGCTGTTTCGCCCTATTGCGGGACTCCTCAGCAGTGCGTATCCACGACCCCGCCTCGCGAGATTCGAACACAGGACCTACCAGTCTTGCGCCAGATCACTTAACCGACAGACCACTGGGCCGCCATCCGATGGTTTTAATGTCCAACTGCAACCAATCCACGAAGTTGAGCAACCGTTCACCAATTGTTTTCATTGAGTTCTTATCTCACAACAGACGTGGTTTAAACTACACTGGTCACGGCTTCTCACTAGAACTCCAGGATTTGCCTCTCGAAGTCAGTCACTAGTGAGCATATGATTATCATTATCAGAAGAGGTTTTTGTGGAGATTTAGTATTTTCATAGTTGGAAGCTGAGGAGTCCCGCAATAGGGCGAAACGGCTGTCCAGCGCTTCCAAGTTTTCCCTGGTGGTCTAGCTTCAATTGACTCACGCTTCCAACTATGTATATACTAAATCTCCACAAAAACCCCTTCTGATAATTATTTTATTAACCAAAACAGCATCGAGAAATCTTTCAAAATTTCTTAGATGCATATCTGTAAGCGTCTAGTATGTCTTTGAATTTTTTTACATGTAAGGAATGATACTTGTCAGTCAGTCACACGCAACGTAGAGCATGGCACATCTGCATCGGTTCAAGTTGCCACAACACATCAGCATAACGAGGTCTCAGAGTAGTATTGGTGGTAGTTAAGAAACATTGAGCATAGAAGATATGATCCGAGGAGATAATAAACTTGGTGTTTAAGGTAAGATAAAGAGTAAATGCACCTGTGCCACTGAGCTATGCCATCCAAAGACTAGTCGTTGGTTACCAGAATCACAAGGTCCTTAAAGACATGGTCACCACCTACATACATGGCCCGCTTGAACGAAAATATGAAGTACATTACTCCGTTCGGACACTTGCGACGATTGTAGAAGTCTATTGACCCCTTATATATCTATAATCACATTACCCTTGCTAAAATAATGAAAGGATACGGCGGTATATTTGAATGGCTTTGTGGATATCCCATCAATTATTCGACTTGCGATTAGAAAAATGTTTAGAGTCACTGAAGACAGGTGTTTAAAGGTCTGCCACTAGCGGAACTGTTTTTGACATGATGGTAACGCGACCTATCATAATTTTATTCTACACTTTTCCTCCCGTCTCACTCATTTCTTAAAGAAAGCTTTTTACTGAAGTGGATATTGTCTATTTCCTGGCTTCGTTTTCCATCTTATTTTCTTGATGTGCTGATGCAACGTGTGTGAACTCGAGCAGACACGTTTATAACTGATTAATTTGATCTGTGCGGATCCAAGATACGTCTAACTGGCACCATAATGTTTTGCCTTTTGTTTATCAAAAGTAAAACACTAAAAGTGTGGGTTTTCATTTAGAAGTGCACTTGTAACATTACTTGTTTATAACGAAAACATATCTAAAGATACTTGGTTATTAGATGTATAACCTTCTCTAAGGAAAGTAACAAGTTGTGCGGTGAAATTGAGAAGCTTAATCAAGTACTACGACTACATTTTGGAATACAAGTTGAGTTCCTGCTGCACTGATAAGAAACGACATGTGAATAACTTGAGCTAACTATCTAATTATCCAACGCTTTAAATATACGACTTTATGAAGCCTAAATAGTTTGACACTTACCGAAAGCATCTTCATCTTCAACAGAACCCCAGTAGTAATTTAAGACTCTGCGATATATAATATACCCCAATTTACTATAAATATCTATGCCCAGTTTGTTTGATGCACGTACGAATAGGTCGACATAGTAACATCGCTTCCTAAAGGAAAGAGAAGAATTGGGAGATTCACTTCAACAGCGATTTAAAACCTATAGGATTGGGCCATATGATTCATTTATTATGAATCTGCACTAGTACCATTGTTAGACGTTATAATAACTGTTTTTGAGTATTTCTCCACTACATTTTTCTCCCATCAGTCTAGCAGCTATACTCATTTTTTAGTGCAATTGGATTTCAAAGCTGAGTTGTTCTCCTAGGTTGTTTTTTGTTCTAATCATTTGATATCACTGTTGTCAGTTCGAGTTTTAAAGTAATCGACTCGCTTAGTGTGACCGTAAAACAGCATATTAAATGAAAACTTGAAGTTTTTCAACAATCTCTATATTTCATAAAAGCAAATTGTAATGGCATATCTGAGTAGTTGTTAGTCGCAGAGTAGCATACCATATTCTGAGTTAAATTTTTAGGTCAGAAGCCAACATTCTATTGTATGATATTGAGTCACATAGTCCCCTGAAGATAAATAAAATCTTTAAACTGTTGAATATAAAGTTGGATCCTCGTCATAAAAAAACAGACTTGGAGTAGGCTAGTTACAAAACAACTATATTTTGTAGACTTGATCAGGGGTAATTTTCATCTCAGTAGAAACTAGACTTGACGAGGATAAAAGAATCCACCAGGAGCGCATACCTATCAAAACCAAGCAGATTTTTCTGATTATCTTTATTTGGACAAACCAAGTTCTTGAGTTCAGAATTCATAAGACAGTTTCAGTGTACAACTACAGTAACGTTATTTTGTAACGACTAGGTCACTCTACATGTATTCTGGTTGAAGAAAACTTAGAATATACTCCACGAAATTAATACGCAACCAACCGAGAACTTGATCTCCAATAATTGTCAAATGACGAGATGAAATTTTTAGGGTGGTCATTATAGTTTCACAGCAATGACTCATGAAGTAGATAGTTGCAGTTCCTAAAATATTGTTACGACACGATCTTAATGAAAGGGCTTGAATTCTATTCTTTAATGTAGTTAGAAAAACCATCCTATGGTTTTTGTCTATCAGTCTTCTGCACACTTATAATCTAGAGTCTTTTTATCATAATATTCAATCACTGCAGAGCAAGCGAGTATCATGCAATGTATTCTTTAATGTCGACTGAATTCCATCAATCAACTCTGCAATTTGACCATTAGAATAAATAAGTTTTTTTCCATGTTGAGTACATTGTTATCTGATGCATAAACGCAGATACGATACTTCAGTCTAAGGTCTGTTTTCTTTAATCACTACGCACCTACACAACACAAAAGTTCCTAAATATATACTAATTAGTAGACTGTTATCTTACATCAGAAGAGCACTAGAAGGGACTTAAACAAAGAAGTTTATTTTCTTTATAAAACAGCAGGTTAATAGTGACGTCTAGTTTACAACCAAGTAAATCTTTCACTGCTGTAACATTTAAGTATACGTGCCTTATTTAAAAGACTAGGATCTTAACCAGGAATGTTATCCCAGAAATATTTAAAGCCATACCAATTTTAAAATCCAGTTTTTCTAAACATCCTTACCGTTCGGAAGTTTCTTCTAACTCTAACATTAGTTGAGTAGCTAATCTCAAACGACGATATTCGGGAGCCACTGACAGCGCTGTGACATGACCATGCCAATCCACTCCATGACCTTCCGACTTCGCCATCATGTAGCCCATTAGTCGTTGACACGTAGATGGTATTGATACGATCTTGGGAGATGGGTTTTGTGCATCACCTGTGTGTGGAATATCCGAAAGACGTGTCGAATTCCTTTCAAAACAGGTTAGTGTGGGTGACTCTAGGACTCGCATATACTCTGGCCATTTTGCCAAATAATGCAGATAAAATCCGATACTATACTTTTATTGCCATTAACAGTGTAACAGTACTACTAAGTCAAAGAAAGTACAATTTCATAATGGTCTATCGAGCATATTCTAAATAATCTAAAACTTGGAGGAAAAACTAGTATTCATAGTTCGTTTGCTTACCACCTACTGGACACGAAGTACACATTAAAAGTCATTAGTAAACAATAATATATATATATATACTCTAGTGATATCTGTATAAAATACAGCAACTGAAAGAACTATTCAGAAAAGGTGGTTACGGCTTTAATGTTTTAATAACATAATTAAATTATGTGAAGAAATTAGCTTCAATTGCTCAACTTATAAAGATTTTTCTATTAAAACTAATTATAGTTCTATTAAATCCTTATCCTTTTATGTAACAAAAGTAGTTTTTAACACACTATAACTACCCATAAACACCATTAGCTCTTCAATGTAAACTAGATTACAAATGCGCCTTCTAGAAAACCTACTATCCTCTTATGGGCAACTAATTTCTTGATTTCTAAGTACGCTAAAATTTCAAAATAACTTATTAACTTAGATATGGTTAAGAAGAAAGGAGTAGACTACACTGAGTTTATTAGAATCTCCAGATACTGGCATTCTTACTTTTTCAACTTGTGAAAGGAACCGTTTGCATCATATTGGACTGTCTACTATATAAATTATACAGAAACAGTATTATCTACTATATAACCTTCCTTGTGCAGATTAATAAACAATGATATCATGGAAACCACATAATTTCTATAGTTCGAATTCTTGTTCATTAGAAGTTTTGACTATTATTTATGAGAAACAAGTAAACAATCAACATTATTTGAAGCTGTATAGTTAACCTATACTTAGCGAAGTGTGTTGAAAACGTTATCTAATGAATAATGCTGGTTCTCTGTATTTATAGTAAACAAACCAGCGTTAGGTTTCCTTCAGTACAGTAATCCTAGTGATATTATATTAGATAGACAAATATATATAAATACTTCCCATACACCTCGAATTCCACAAGATTCAACAAACATATAACTAATATGCTAAAGGATACAGTTTCCGTATATATATCCAGATTACTAAAACAAAAGCGAAGAATATGGTTGAGTACATAGTACAAATATAATTTTAATAAACTAAGTAAGCAGTATACACAAAACAATTTATAGCGTAAAATGGAGTGATATTCGCGCTTGTACAGATTAGATATAAACTTACTTTCAGTAACTTTTAGAAAAACGCAGTACAGTTAGAACATGGTTTGCGACTACCTAAATTCAATTTCCATATTTAACGAAGTGAAACAGAATGACACCGCTCATAAGTTCAATACAGTACAACAACCCCTAAATGTGGAATGACCTTGAAGAAAACAAACTGGATCTTGAGGTTAATTAGCCACACTAACTGTGGAAATTCTGCTACATATGGGAGTGTAATATCAAGGCTCGCGGATTTTAATGGCTAGTAACTGAATGTTAACAGCTAAATACTTCATTAGTTATATTTTCCATCGACAACTAATCTTACTAATGCCCTAGTAGGTTTATATTCAAAGACAAAGCCTAATATTCTGAACGACACAAAATTTCTAGATTCTCTGATTTCTGCTGGAAATAAAGTATATTAAACTACCGTCAGAGGCAGCGCTATCTGCTTTATTTGATATCATTTAGCTTTAATAGAGATAATTAACGGGGAATAATCTACAATAAGTGTTAGGAGGTTTAATTGATCTATAGAACTTATTTATTACTACCAACTGGAAGTTTTCGTCTCCAGGAATTTGAGTCTAACGTAATTTCAATCTAATTTACAAACATTATTGCGAAAATCGTAATATCGAATCAATGTTTCCGCAGATAAAATTGTATATTTGTGTGAAAATACTATCAACGTATGTTTGTAAACTGAAATATCAGGTTTAACAACGCCTGGTGTACAACGACCTCAACTGACATTCACGTTATTCTAACAGACTTCTTTGTCTTTAAAATATATTTCAAAGGTTCTTTCGTGTATCATGCACAAGTGTTGACCAGTTCGTTAAATTTCCCAGTGAGTTAAAGTTTTGAACTCTACAAAACCACTTAGTCATATAGATCAAGGTGTAGTATCGAAATTCGTAAACAACCAATGAGTCGAAACAGGATGTAATCACTTTAACAGAGAGTTTTTCCTAACCAATGATAAAATCCGCTATATAAAAGGATGAAGAACTCATTAATGTAGTGTAATTTGTAGACATCCCTTTTAGTACCAAACACTTTGTTCACAAATGCCCTGGTACTGCTGAGAGTGAGGAGAGTCCGCTCTCTCTTGAAATGCTTTCATACAGCCACGTGTATACAGGTAATACCAGGGAAGTCCTACTCACTGCCTTGTCGCGGTTAAAAAACCAAGAACAAAAGCTAACAATTTGATTACCAGGCTACATCATAACTAAGATTAGTAGAAAATAAACTGATGACTGTCAATACAGACGAAACAACTGACTTAAAAGTATGTTCAGAAGTGTGGAAGTCAGAAATAACTAACAAATAGTTGAAGAACACACAAAAGATTAAGTATAACAATTAGTGGTCTCACTGTGCTCTAAAGTCATCTTTAAATATCACGTAAAAAAGAGTTAAATAGAATCAGGCAAAAACTTACATATTTCCAAACTTCAACAAGTCTAAGCAAGTAAACGGCCTCACGGTTACCATAATGCAGTCAATTTTCTCTCCGATCCAATTACAAAAGTATATGTCTATCAATTCATAAACAGGTTACATATGACTGAATTCACAATAAATCAAGAGAAGATAAGGTTAATATGTATACCTGCAACAGCAATCAAGATCACTGTAAACATCTATATTCAGTCAGTCAGTCACAAAGTAGAACTTTTTACGTACGTAAATCAGTTCGAGTTGCCATACCACATTAGCACAGAGATGCAGTCGTCGATTCAAATCCCATAGTGGTAGAAGTAGTAGGAGTATAATCAGAAATCCAAAAGATTAGGGTTTGAAGAAATTATTGAAGGAGTATAGTACAGTGAAATAAATTTGGAAAGAGAAAAAAAAAGGAAAGTATATATAGAATTCTAAAGATTAGAATTTGGGAGAACACAAAGAGTGGATGCTCCTGCGCCATTGCAAACGATTTTGAGCCATGTCATTCAAGGTCTCTAACCATCGATTGCTATCATCTCGCGAATCCCAAAGAGGGAGTCTACACCTACCAGCATGGCTCACTCCAACTGTCAGTGACTCCATGGATTTGTGCCACGTTTTGGTCTGGCCGTCCTTAGCTTTCTTCCAACCTACTCCTACACCATAAAACATTGCACGTCGAGTCAGTCAGCTACAACGTAAGACAAGGCACATTTATGCATCGATCCAAGTTGCCATACCTCGTTAGCACAACAAGATGAACATCGGATTCATAGAAGTAATTAATTTAGTGGTGGTAGTATATAAAAGATAGGTTGTATATAAAGATATAGTATAGGAAGGAAGAACGTTATGAAGCAATTTTAATATTAAGGTTTAAGGGAAGATAAAGAGTGTATACACCGACGCCATTGTGATCGATTCTGAGCCATGTCACACAGAGTCTCCAACCATTGGTTACGATAGTCACGCGGACCCCAACCTGGTAGTCTGCATCTGTCAACATGGCTCAGACTAGAAGTTAGTGACTTCACGCTGTGATATCACGTTTTAGTTTGGCCGCCCCTAACTGTTTTCCAACAATCCCCAGTACTAGTCAGCATAGTGCGTCGTGGTAATCGGTGTCCAGGCATAAATTCATCGTAGATAACACGTTCATATACCACCAAATAGGGAAATGTACAGTTCAGCAGTCTCAATGGGCGATAAAAAGTAAAAGATATGCGTGGGCTGACAGTATATGATCGTAGGTATCTCTTAAGTATTGCTCACACTACAATAAATCAATGAGCAATCTATAGTTTAGATGCAGAGTGCTAGGCGAGAGAAATTTTATTTATGAGGTTACAAACCTTCAACGGAGGTAGTTATGGTGAACACTACGCATCCCTTAACATTCCTTATACCGATATGCAAATTTGGGTGATATATGTTGGCAAAAAGCTAACCCTGGACAAATCAAGACGTGAGATTTATTCATAAAATTCCTGATTAATCGCAATGACTATCCCAAAAGGCACAGACTCTTTGGTATGGATCATTTCAACACTCGTAATAAATGGTCGCAGACGTTGAATAATATGGAATACAATCGGTTACAGTGGCTTAGCGGTATTTAGCCCTTATGTCCCGCTAAATCTTTGGCATAGTACAATAAAAGAAGTGTATCCACTTTAATTATTTGGTTTTGTATAATATATTTTAACCCTATGCTGACTGTTTACTGATTGGTTAACATTTCTCAAGGTCACTTAAGATTCGCTCAAAGGTCACGCCATCAAGATTTTCCTTGAAGGACCACATTAATGTAACTTGGGTCATCTTAGCCGGAGCGAACATTAACAATTGACTACTAGTAAGGAGTAGGTGCACGCACAGTCTAGTTTACTGTGTTGTGCCTCTAACTTTCGAGGCTTTTTCCTGAACTTTGTGTTGAAACTGAATTTAAGTAGGTCTTCTAGGGAACCCACGAGAGTATTCACAGAGCCCTAAGTCATTAAAAGACTACCTCTGAGTCCCCTATATTTTAAAATGTAAAAATTTAGCGACTTAAGGAGTTCCTCGAGAGGCCTGAATTTGAGCCCGTGAGCTGACTTCGCGACTCGCTTTTGGATACGCTCTGGAGTATTCTTATCCTTTCGAAGTGGAGAAAACCATTTCTGTACTTTATATATGGTCGAAGAAAATTGTCAAAACAAATAAAAAGCTTTACTGTTAAAATGAACAAGCATCCAATTGAAAACGACCAGCGCATGCATATCATTTAAATCATAGAATACTAAGACACCTAGATTCTTCTCAAATAATGGTCTGTAGAGGGAAATTGCCGAAGTTATGTGTATAAATTGCAACATGTAGATAGACTAGGTTACACTTTAAAAATTCGAGCGTGGATTCATAACCATTCATTTAATCTTGAAGCACAGCCATATCCTGATGAAGTATTACCTTCTCAGTCTGGCTGAAAACTCTCCAAACTAAGGATATTCAGCAAAAAATAATGTCCTAAAAGATACCTAAGCAAAATCATTCATGTCAATTAAAAAAGAACAACCCTCAGTCCTAAATTCTTAGAGGCATAACTGGGAAACTGTAGCCTGTGAAAATAGAAGGCTTACTTTAACTTGAAAAGTGTTCTTTAGACATGACTTAAGTCTGTCTGTTTGGAGTAGGATGGGTCACACTTTACGGGAGCCATAAAGCTGCACCGTGAGGCAAATCCTTGCTTTCAGCCCTCGAGAGAGGCAGATCAAGAAACACAGCCCCGAGGATCAGAGGAAGACATAGACCATGAATAGTACTTAGCAACAAATGGAAAGGACAGCCGAGAGCAGTTACTACGATGTTTTGTCAGCAGCCTGAGACGTAAAAGCGGTAACATGCCCTAGTAATTAAGCGAGTAGGCCAGAATAATAGTGGTGACTTGATACTTATCAACTTGGGCTTCTTGAAAAACGTATGATCGTATCTCAAATGAATCATATGACAGATGGCAAGGTATTGTTTTATCATCAATAAATCTGGCATCAAACTGACTGGCCTTAAAATATACTTATGGATTTTAAATACCAGACCTAAAATTTAATGTTTGTAAGGTTATGCTTGACCACGGAATATTGCGAATACGCTCGCACAGACTAACCTTGGAGCAGGCACCTAACTTGTGTCTTGCGCCTTCAATATTTCAGTTTTAGTTTCAATATATTATATATGAAATTAAAATTTTGCTGAGATCACAGATCATTGCTAAGCTAATATCGCTATCCTGTGTTTTGGGTCATCGACAAAGTCAAATCACGCCGTGTGCATCTGCTGTGTATTCCCATTTAACTCCATTTTTTAACTGTTATTTATCTTACTGTTGAAAAATAAAATCAATAAATTATATTTAGTAAGTACTTATTTACCATGAAGGCCACGACGGGGGTCGTAACATGTCAAAAGGGACCACAGTCGTGTGTTTAGTAGGAATCCAAGCGAGAGCTTAAACCGGTATAATGCACCACATGGGGTGCCCTTATGTTACTAGCGTTCTATCAGTGTATTGTCCGCGTTCACTAAGACTTAGATGTTAGTTTGGGAATAGAAGCTGTGCTTGTTGTGTGAGAAGTAGTTCAGGAGCTACTATGAGTGTTATCGAAAACGATAATATTTCAGGTCAAACTCACTATTGAAACGGCATGAACTTTATCTAGGAATATAATTCGAGCAGAGGAATTCTGCAACCTCTAGGCTGTTGCACAACACAATAACCTTAAACTGCTTGTTTGCTTTACTTTAAATAGGGTTTTGGCATAAGGACAATGTTGAAGGTAGACAAGTCTCGATAAATCTAATGACTTGTTGAAGACCATTCGGTATAACAACTTGCAACTGATCGTTACTTGATGTCCGGAACCACACATAATTTGCCAGATAACTTTTATCGAGGAAATGATTGTGAATCGTCTTGCATGAATCCATTATGTACCGGTCGAGACCATGTCACAAAAGAAATATGGCTTCACAACGAGTAAGCTTTGATCTATGAAGAAGTAAGCATGATAACGGTTACTTGCAGTTTTACTCTCTGACCATACAACTCCGGCTTCCTTTTTATGGGCAAAACGACAGAAATATACAACGTACTGATGATGAATTTTAGGCTTTTCTTCATTCAGCTTACTTTCACGTACCACTCAATTTGCACAGGTGATCTACTAATGCTATTTATCTCATAACGTACTTTCTTCAATTTATTACTAGCACCTCTGACTTAGCCCCAGGTTGTCAGGTGCATGAGTTTATAGTGGTAATAGTTACTAGCCACATGATCCTCAAAGCTGAGCATATAGTTGCCGAGACGGTTGAAATCCAACATGTAAAACGTGGAGGAGATAGGCAGTGGTGGACGCGAGAAGAATGAGTCGAAATGGCATTGCTCGGCCATACAAGTGTGCGAACCCCATGTAACATGTTTTGTATTTGATATATTACTCACTACCCAGACCGAAATGTAGTCTTCATACGTGTTATGTGTGATATTGCCTACTGTCTCGATAGGATGGGTCAGCGTACACTATGTTATGACTTCTACGTAAAATCTAATAGATTAGATAGTCACATCATAATGGGTCTACAATTTCAGAATCATCTCTATTATTATTGTAGCATAAATAAATGTACAAATACCTAACTGTATCGTAATTCTACGCGTTTCTTGATCTCTTTTTTGAATATAACACTTTTATTTATAACTGGGCACTCATAATTGTTTTCGAACTCCGACGGAATAGAGATATCTATAATACTAAGGCAGTGCTATAACATTAGAACTGAAAGCTGTATCAATACATTTCCAATGCTGACATTCAGACACCTGTCGAAAATTGATTTCGTACCCTCCAACATCAAGCAGGCCATAACTGCCCTAAAAAATTCCTATGACGGTAGACCTGACGGGATTCCCTAATCATTTGCGAAATATGGTAGTAGAGAATTCCCATTATTTTGTTCAAAACTTTTCGACCTATCTATGGAATATAGGGGCCCATCCATCTGTATGGAAAACATCTCTTATTACCCCCAGATCCAAAACCGGATCACGCAGTGATATTGTTAACTACAGACCAATTAATTTGACATCCGTGCTGTCAAGAACTATGGAAAAAATCATCCATAAACAGCTATGATCATTCTTGCTTTCAGTTAATCTGATTAGCCCATCCCAACACGGGTTTATGACCAAACGCTCATGCTTCACATCGCACCTGGAAGTTTTTGATCAAATTACCTAGAGAAGAGATGTTGGTCAGTCAGTGATGATTCTGTACTTCGACTTTAGTAAGACCTTCGACAGCGTCTCACACAAACTTCTTCTTCTAAAACTCTCTTCATATGGAATACAGAATCCCCTTTTATCTTGGCCCAAGTCAATTTTAGAAGAACGTAGCCAAATTGTCCGCTTTGGATCTTGCTACTCCAAACATGGGAATGTAACCAGTGGGGTTATACAAGGAAGTGTAATCGGTCCATTACTATTTCTCCTTTTTATCAATGACGTTTGCTCCCTCTTTCAATATGGTAAACCTTTTCTTTTGCCGATGATCTAAAAGTGGTTTATTCCTTCTCATCTCCCACCAAAGAAAGCTATATTTCAACGGTAATCCAAGAAGAAATAAACAAGTTGTACGAACGGACTATTTCGTGGAATTTGCCACTTAATGTTGACAAAAGTGGATTTATTACCATTAGCCGCTGCCTTAACCTAAATCTGGCTATACAAAAACATACACTGAAACCTCTCAACACTGTTCGTGACTTGGGTTTAAGATATAGCGACAGTTTGAACTTTTCTGAGCACATTGTATATCAATTATCCAAAGCTAGAAAGCTCATCGGATTCATAATGATTAATCTCAATAACATCGAATCGAGGTTATTATTATATAGAAAATTTATCTTACCAATTCTTGAATATGGTATTTTAGTTTACAGTAATTGCAGGCATAATGACCTGATTAAAATTGATGGTGTTCAAAGAAGGTTCACCAAAGCTGTTTTAGGGTATTCTGACAACAAAGACTATCACCAAAGATGTCAACAACTCAAACTAGAACCTCTCTGGATCAGGCGTATCAAATTAAACCCTATCTTCCTCTACCGGCTTCATAACGATATTTCTTACTCTCTACTATCTACCCCTCCATACTCTATGATACCGTCCCACAATCTACCCAATAAGGAAAATATTCGAACGATTCCAAAAACCCACACAAATTTACGCCAGAATTTTTTCGTTATTCGCTACTCAACCATGTGGAATAGACTGCCAGTGAACCTTCGATGCAGTGAAACTACAACCCGGTTCCGAAGTCTTGTTGATGATTTTCTTTCCGAAAGTGGATTGTGTCACCTATTGAATATCAACGTGCTTAACAATGATATATACAAAAAAGGTCGGTCATCTATCTGACTGACTGAAAAGCAAAGTGAAACCTTTGAAATTTTGATGCCTATTTTATTTCACTTTTATTCATCTTAATATATGAAGTCTGCTTATGTTCGTATTTATAATTATTAGTTATTGATATCATTATTGGTCCCCCGACGCATGAGATATTCTTTTCATCTCTTCTTGTTTTTCTAAACATATTTTATTCCTAGACATCCAAAGTCTATAACTGAAAGCAAAAAATCGCTCTATGTTACACTTAAACAAATAAATTCTCAGATTTTTATTTTTATTTTTTAATCTTCACAACATGTATATAACAGAATCTTGCTCCGAGGGTGAAGCTATGTAACTTCGGACATCTGGAACAAGCTCGACGAACGCGCATTCCCAAGGTCATAGCTCGAACCAGGCGCTCCACAGGCCTACGTTATGACAACAATAAACTTAAAAGGCTGCATTACATAAATACTTAGCACGACCGAAACCCTATCACACTTTTTGTCGAGATTGGATCTGGTATGTAACGTGGACGCTATGCCCCTTTGGAAATATATTCTTATGAAAACACATTATATCTGAACGAATGAACTGCTATCAACTTTTATAGATTATTATTACCAAACAACCTTGCTTGGGATGCATACTGTGAACCAGTATATGTTGTAAATTGTAGATCATGCCTGTAAAAATGGCGTGTCCTTGCTATTGCAGAAATATTTTATTATTATTATATAGAAATTTATATTTGATTATCCTTTGCAATCAATTGTGACTAAGATAGTATCACTCTAAATTATTATTATTGCACGAATGTTTATACTAATGCCCGGTTTCACTCTGTATACTGTTACATAAATCTATATGTATTTGTCCGAGTACAGTAAAGGTTTATTATTATTGTTACTATTATTGTTATTACTTATTTATTTTTAGTTATTTTTTTCTGATTTTCGTTATTTATTTATTATTATTATTTTTCAAATTATTCGTTTATCTCAAAAATCTATAACCATTACATTATTATGATCATGGTTGGACCCTTTAACTAGGTGTTCATCTCTTCTCTCTCCCCACTTTTTTCATTCTAAATAAATATTATTCTTAAGATTACGAAATTTTGGATTAAGACAACAACTTGTGTTACGCTGAATTCAACTTATCAGACTCGTTTTATCTTTACTATGCATATACACCTCATACATATTGATTATCTTTTGCACTTAATTGAGACATTCATGGCATCACTCCAAACTATGTCTGCACGAACAAACACTTATTCTAACGTCAAATCTTACTGCAATAGTAAGTTATTTACGTATTAATTCATTTTGTTTTATTTTATTTTCATCACTTGTTTCGCTATACATTTATAGTTGTTTATTCTTGTTCTGTGTTGAGATATTCACGTATTCCGCGTCTCCTTTATTTCCATTTCCTTAGTTTCCTCCTTTCCTCCTTCAAAATCAATTCGAACTTCACGCCAATTACGCAGAACCTGATTTATTATTACTATTTTATTATTAGTATTTTATTTTCCTTTTCCTTCCTCTCTCAAACATGGCAAATGTAATGCTAACATTATTGAAACTTGTGTATTATTGCATTTTTGAAGAAACCCGAAATGGTTTCTTCACAACACTTATGTACCCATAAGATGTTTGTGAATAATAATAATAATAATAATAAGGCGGATAACGAAACGGAGACCGTTTTCTTTTATTCTCGATGACACCATAAATAACACTTGGGAACAAATATGCGAACAGTTATCAAATCACAGGTCGTCCCAACATTCATTTTAGTTAGAAAAACACTTGAGTTAGTGTCTGATATCTACTAAAGGCTACTTAAAACAAAACGGACCAACGTTTTGTCACATAAAGCACTTAAGCATGCCGGAAACAATACGCTGATCTGAGTAGTAGTTGTTGTTGTAGCGAAAGACGAGAAAACAAAACTGGTTCAAAAACATTGGCATTATCATTGAGAGGATCACACAATATACGAAATTTCAGAACAACAAAGGGCTAAATTTTGCGTCGACACAAAAAGACTGACGAAAGAATACAGGACTAGACAAGCCGACATCCAATTCTTGCAAAGATGACAACAATGATAATTTTCTCTCCATTCTGATCCGTCGCTAGTGTACTGCCAAATTACAGACACAAATGAAGTTATTTTCCAGTCGGTATATCATATATAGTCATGTGAACATAATTTGTCCCATTGTACATTGAAATTTAAATGGATTCAACAATTTGAATACCACACGTATTAAACCTCTTCAGAGTACTAATAAAGATCAAAATTGTCGAAGAATATGTAGTGTTTGATACCTAAATGAAAACCATATTATGCCTGTTTAATCATATTCAGATGTAGAGGGAGGGTGGCATGACTGACCAACAAACATGATGGTGGGAAGATAACTTCAAACCACCCATGTCTGTAAGGCAGAACATGTTAGATTACGGCTCCTTAAGGTCTAACGGAATGTCACGAACCGACGGTGTTGATGCTGGTTTCTTTATGGGAAATATCTTTTTAAATCGTGTTTAGAACGCTGAATTGGTTTCACTTTTTACCAAGTAATCCTATTACAAACAAACTAGACAATTCGCTAAAAAGAAAGCCCACTCCATACCCTATAAAATCTAAAAACAAAAACAAGTGTTCGAATAGCTTCGAAAAAAAGGGAGACAACACTGTTTTCAGCACTTTATTTTATAATTACACATAATTCCATACTTCCTTCTGAAATACCTTCACTTATACAGCTACTTATCCACTCATACCTTGTTCACAATTATTTTTCTCTAACAAATTAGTATGCTCTTGCTTTATAAGCATTTCGGTAACAGGCAAATAAACCAAATGTTTACACTTTAACTATTCTTCCATGAATATTGTGTGCTCTGCTTTACGTCCTTCCTTTTTCTTACACATTTTTCAGCCCCCTGGTGATATCCCACCGAAAACAGATATGGCACGGGTTACTTCATTCTACACTATTATTAAAGCCTTGTATATCCAGTAGGGACATAAGGCTGAAGCTTCTAAAAGCCTTCAACTTCGCATGTATCTATTCTCGATCATCAGCTGTATGTTGGAACGCTACCTTCATAAAGTGCGCCTATCGTGATATTGACATGTATCTTACGAAATCCACTTACATTTAGATCTTATAAAATATCAACACATCTGGGTAATTTTCTACAATGAAAATTATAGCCTCTGTAACATTTTGATCTTGCCTGTTAAATGGTATGCCTTATGTAACAAACTGTTATTTGGGAATAAATCATTATTATTATATACTATATAGTCTTCGAGATATTTTCCAAAGAGGAGTCGCGCCAACGTTACAAACCAGATCCAGTCTCGGCAAAATAGTCTTAGGATTTTGGTCTTGCTAATTAATTATGCTATGCAACTTTCTAAGATTATGGTTGTTATAAAGTAGACTTGTAAAGCACTTGCTGTGAACTACGCGAAAGCGCGTACGTTCAGTTTTTTCCAGATGTCAGAATTTCCTCAACTTCTGGTGAAATAAAAGAAACTGAGGAGCAGCAAGGCATTTGGATATGAATGATAAACAATGCTTAACATTTAGTAGTGGGACAGACGGCGGTATAATAAATTATTAGATGAAATTCATACTAGCTCTTGTTGCTATATTGACATGTGGTCAGGGGCTCCAGATGAGAGAATGCAGTAATAAAGAACAATTAGATGTGATATTTATCAAGGTGGAGTAAGTTCAAATGAAGGAAGGGAAGTCAAGTTTGGAAGAGGGAAGGCTGTTTGTCAGAAAAGAGAGTGTATACAGAGAGAATGAAGTGTCAAGAAAACTAACAACTATATCCTTTATTTCAACTTAGTATTGTTTGTTTGAATCTTCCCATCGATTTGTTAGGACTGCAACTGGTCAGTCTCTAATTGGCATATGTGCATACTGTGCGTATTGCCTCGATATACCTTAATTCACAAGCATGGTTAGCAGAGATGGATAGTAGCTAGCAGTGGAATCCAGAACGCGCGTTTCGTCCTATTTGGGACTCGTCAGCTGGATGTACCTGCATCTCAGAGTTGATGTTCACTCTGGGACTCGAACCCAGTACCCTGGCTTCAAACGCCATCGCGTTATCCACTCGGCCACTGAGTCCTGATAGCCACTTGCTTGTGCGATGGGGTGAAGTTTAAATTCAGCTTAGTATTGTTTGTTCCGTACCACTAAACTTCATCTTTGTCCCTGATATACCTACAACTTTTCTTCCTCCCTCCACATCTTTGTCACGCTCTCTAGCTAAAGCACGTGCATAAATTAAGAACTACTAGGCCACTTATCGATTTGTTTGCTAGAGCCTATGGTGAGTAGTGGAATAAGAATACTATGGTCATCTAGCATAAGTGAAATAAGCCCTACTAGGACAACTATGATGAAAAATAAGATGTATTTGCCTGAGTAGCTCTACTGAAATTGAGTATAATATCAAAAAGTCTCAACAAAAAATGTCCTCTAGATGAAGTAGATAAACATCTTACCCTATCACAGTCATCTTCTTCAACCATTTTCAAATATCGGCCAATCAATGGATGAAGTCAAATAAGATCAGACATCTCAGGTTGTCATTAATGCGTACAGGGAGTGCATATTGACCAACGAAACATTGTATTGTTGAGTTTTCTAATCATTTCACAGTAACTATTGAGAGATTCCTCAAACATTTCTGAATTTATTTTTATTTGCTTCGTGATGACCTATTATCCAATTTTCGCTCATAGGCTGACAAAAGTAGCACGCCAGAAAACACCTGATATTTGAACTATGCACCGCAAATATTCTACCTTCTTCTTTAGTTTTGAATGCAATTCCAATTCCTTCCTAGCTCTGAATCGCTGGTTTACTGGTAATACTTGAGTGGATGGCTACCTGGGGCGATTTTTTTAATGCGAAATTTACTACAGTGCCCAAAATGCCACTATAAAGGTACTTTGCATTCACATTTTGCATCCCACTACATACATTTATTTTCATAAGATACCAGGTAACTATGCTTTAAATCGCTGCCCAAGTGTTTGAATAAAATCTTTCACAGAAAACAGATTGAAGAATGACAGTGTATAAGGAGCCGTTCAGATTTTAGATCGGTTTATTTTATATCTCTGTTAAATTAACTCGGCCCGGTCACCTTAGGCTATGGAGAAATGCCATTGTCAACTAAATATCTAGTAAAGTATTCTATTTGGTAAGAGTACCTTCAGTCTGAAAGAAAATATAATTAGAGTTTAATGTTATTTTAATGATCTTGCGGAGTATTCAAAGATTGAAAGGTAAACATTTCGTGGTTAGATTGAAATCATATGAAAAGTGACCGAGAATCATCGGTCCTTATTTCTCACAGTAAAGTAGATTCAGAAATGATCTTAAAATATCAACGTTACAAATGCTACCAGGCACCTATCAAGAAAATTTTAAAATCGTTGACTGTCGCTTAAATGCGTCGAGTTTGTTCAGGTTGGTGCTGACAGTCTGGCTTTGGCTAGAGCTCGAACGTCGCTGCTTACTAACAGTGGTAAATTTATCAAGATGGAAGAGAGCTGAGCATCGTTAATGTCAGTGTGAGTATAGTTTCCATAAATTAACTCACCATTTTCATGAGCTTGTACGATCAATCTTTGTTGATTCTTGTAATTTTTCAGCTAGTCAGTGAAGTAACATATGTTGTTAGTTGTTGCTGCCTGGTTGCAAGCACTTTCCCTAACCCAAGTGTCAACCAACCATCTCACGTTTTAGCTGAATTGTGGCGAGGTTCAGACTGTCAAGATTATGATGAATGAATAACCCCCACACAGGTCGTGATGGCTGAGGAGGGTTCCTAAACAATAGCTTGATTTATGTAAGTCAACACTAAGAAACGACGTTTGATGCCTAAAGAAACTTTCGATTAAGCAAAGAACAATGAAGTTCACACCACGTCCCTCAGCTTGACAAAAACTCTGCCAACAACAACTGCTAGGTTTCAAAGTATACTCCCAGAACTTCCAAACCTAATCGAAGATCAAATCGAAGGTAAGTCACACAATCAAACTGGGCTCAAGATACCAGCAGTAGATAGGCCTAAAATCACCATAGCCAAGTTCGACCACATGGCACAGCCGTGGATTATCCGTCCTCTGATTGCCAATGGTAATCCCCCCACTCACAGTCCCGAGGAAAAATTGTGACTGGCGATCGTATGGGGATGACAGATCCCTCAACCGTCAATCTGTACTTACTAGATACACGATACCTCATATCCAAGATTTCAGAAACGGCCCACAGAGTATGAAAATGTTTACGAGTTCGACTTTGCCAGAGAATATCACAATATATCTGTAGTCTGGGAAGGTGTACCAAAAACAGCTGTTACTTGACCTTTCGGAACGTTTTAGTTTGTACGCATGCCATATGGTCTGAAGAACGCAGCACGAATGTCTCGAAGGTTTATGGACAACTTATTTTGAGATAAGCCTTTTGCACGGGGTTATGTTGACGATTTGTTAGCTGTCAATCTGGATTGAAGTCGCACGTGCAACAGATGGGAGCAGCTCTAAGATGTCTGGGTGAAAACTGAATGAAAATGCGTCAGTGTATTCTCGGAGATCAGATTTCGGAATTTCCCGGACACATAATAAGCCCAGAAGAGGTTACACTTATCAGAGGCAGTGGAAATCATTATGTAATATCTTATACTAAGTCCTCTGAGACAAATTTGAATTTTTCCAGGTTTAGTCAACTTTTATCATTGACTCATATTGGATCGTGCATAACTAATCCAACCACTGACAGATCCCCTTGAGGGAAATCCGAAAGATTTCAGTCTGAACTCCGAGGGTGCTGAGGCTGTTAAGCAGCTAAGGGATAAACTAGCTCAAGCATCCACGTTAACTAATCCAAATTCCTATTCCTCACTCACCTTGATGGAAGACGCTTCAGACAAATCAGTGGGGGATATCCTTAACCAACAGGTTGAAAATGCCTGGAAACCGATTGGAATCTTCTCAAAAAGACTAGCTGTAGAAGAGATAAGACATCTTACCTCCGGACGAGAACTCTCAATCTACCTAACCGTCATGCTTTTCCGACACGTATTGAAAGGCAGGAATGTTGTAGTTTACGTGGATCGTAAACCACTAACTATTTCATTAAAAGCTAGAGTTTGAAAATATTCTCCTTCAGAGCTTCGATAGTTATCTCCCAATTTCCACTGCTATTTGACCGGTCATCCCGGTCTCACACATTGTCCGGACGCTCCACGTACTTATAAACATTGGTGCTGTGGTTGTTAGAGGGGGCATTGATCTCGTGACCTCCGAAGGATATCGTCTTTCATCCTGAGGCGTCATAATTTTTCCTTCAACCCCCAATCTTCCTCCATTACCCTGGCTTGGGACTGGCCGTAACTCTGGAAGAGCTACAGACAGAGTTTATGATTTCATTATGAATCCCAAAACTGCCCAATTTTGATTCAAGACCAAGGTGACGTAGGCGAACGGACTTACTAAGATCTGGGAAAATTGTATTTATAGGAATGTTTCTATCTTCATCAGCAGCCTACTATTCTCTTGAAACCAGCAAATTTGTAGGACATGCTAGTCCTTTCATGAAATCATGTCTTTCCATAGATAAATTTTTTTATTTTCACAGACGCCATCTTTCTAGTACTGAGATACAAAATGTAGATGTAAAGTACCTTCATTGTGGCGCTTAGGTCTTTATATAGGTCATGGAACAGAACAGTGGGAAGTTATCTTTTTCAAACGCCCCTTTCAGAAGTCAATATAAAATAATAGGAAGTATAATCATTATACAAAATAGGGAAGTGAATGAATACTTGCGCTATGATTTTCTGACATTTCTAAGATATTTGGGTCCAACTCTTAACTGACCAACCTACGTTGTTTCAGGTCTTAGATCGTGACGTACTATCACATCCAAATTCTCATGAAACAGATCTAATGTCGCCTACTTCAGGCATATGTGTAGAATTATGGTTTACTTTGTTGCTAGTGCTACTATAATAACAGACCTAATCCTAAAATTTTAGATATGTCATGATGTGACTGCCTAATCTATAAGATTTTACGTGGAAGTCACATCATTGTCTACATTGACTCATCGTATCGTAAAAATTAACAATATGATATCTGGAGTTAGTCAAGAGCACACCTGGGCTGAAGGTAGGATATTATATTTAATGTCAGTTAAGACAAGTTATGCAGAATGACAAGGTCTGTGAGGTTGTACCATGTTATTCCATCTATTGAATTGGGCATTTCGTTAAAATTGATTGCAGCCTCGAGTAGAACGCGATGTCGAAATTGCAATTACTGTCAAGTAGAACAAAGAGTTTCAGTGTGTCGAAAGCACGGTTTTGGCATAGCATTTATAGGGTAGGCATGAAGACAGTTCGGATATCAGAAAATACTGTAAGATGAAGATAGACGATTAGAGGCTATGTATATGTACCGTATAAATACAATGTAACCTGTCACATTACATACGATGCACTTGCCTATTGTCTTGTTTTACAATACCACTTATCATGCATGACAGTATGGAAGCCAAAAAGTCAGAATGACACTTCGAAACCGAACTTCCTTTCTTTTTTTATCTTTTTGTGCTTGAATAAGCATCCCTTTGTATGCATTGAAGATGTGAGTTTGTTGTAGGTTGCCCTTCACGCGCGAAGATTGAGTCTTGACGTTAAGATCGTACTTCAAGGGGTCACTCCTGTAGTACGTATCACCAGGTCGTCAAACAACCATTTAATGTTGTTTTTCTCCCTTGCTGAACATGGCTTGTGATAGTCTGTGTAAGTTATTTATGGCTTAAATTTTTATTTTAAATAGTGGGTCTTGAAGATGCTATGGATATGTTTCTTCAGTCAACGGACTTGGTAATTTTGACGTTTCGTATAATTCTTCGTTCAGTTTAATGATATTGATATGGGTGAATTCGACATTGCATTAAAGGCTTCAGAGCTCCTCGAAAACTCAGACAGTGATAGTGGAATAAGCGGTTTGTCTGCTTTTATGATAGTCATGTCTTTAAACAGTTGCAGGGGAGAAACAATCAATAAACCAGGAAATTAATGTGCGGCCCAGCAACACTGGTGCTGATTATGTTCTAACTGATGTTGTTGATGCTAAGAAACATTTGTCCGATATTTTGCACGCAAGTAACAAATATTGCGGAAATCAAGTGATGAGTTCGTCAGAAAGCGTACCTGTCAATATACCGAGTTCTAACCCTACTATTCCTAAATTTAAGCGGATTATTGTAAACTCTGTTGGTGAAAGACGTCTACTACATAACTCTTCTTTGGTAACACCACATTTTTCAGCTTTCTATCCTCAGAACGTAAATTCTGGTGTTGGTCACAATTTGCCTATATCAGGTGTATTACAGCAGTCGGAGCATTTTGGTGTCCCTGTTAAAACGGTGCCTTCTTGTATTACTCCGTTGTTCGAGTCCCCGAACACATTCCTGGGATCTTCTGCAAATTCACCTACGAAATCAGGCATGGATTGCCGTTGTAAGTTGTATGCAAGACATAGACAAATATTTCACCTACTAATAACGTAAACATTTAGAGCGATAATATTGTACTACACAGATAATTCTCAAAAAAATCTATAACAAGTTACTTATAACTTGCAGGTGTCTTTGATTTCTATGGTTACTATTCATTTCCCTTAAGTAATTAAGAGCAGGTTGTAATGGAATTAATTCACCATTTTGTGGACAAAAAACATCTTGTTCTATACATGACGTGTTTTATCAAACTTGATATGGATTTTGTGAATCCATGCGGGTGTTTATGAAGTACCAAAAAGTTAAATTTGATCGAGAGATTCAGGACTGTTTCCCTAGTGCTCATATATATATATATATACTGAATGAAATGTCCTAAACAGGCCTTCTTACTTTTGATTTTAATCAAAGACTATTTCATTTCCCCCATTTGATAAGCTGTAAGAAATTTAGTTGATCCATTTCTGGACAGAGCCTAATTCCATCTGTTGTTTTCTATCCTAAGTCCTATTTAGTTGTCTGGTAATCATGTGACTGGAAATATAGAGTTACTAATTCACATATTTTCCATTGTAAAAGGTTTGATCCATTTAAAATGTACAATAATTAAAACCAGTAAGTGATCAACACTGCCCCGAAACCGTATGAGAATCAGAGTCAAATCCCACCTTCAAGACACGAGGTTAATGTACAATTGGTTGCTGGTCAGTGGTAATAGGAAAGATTCAATATCGAAGAAACGATCCAAAAATATAACTCAGTGAAATAATAACAGAAAGGGTTGTGAGGAATTTATAATCCCACGATTTGGCTGAAGATGGAGAATGGATCCACCTGCGCCACTGAACACAACTTTGAGCCATATCATTTAAGGTCTAACCTTTGGTAACGATAATCACACCGACCCCATCAGGTTGTCTATATTTATTAGCACATCCAAATCCAATTGTCACTAGCTTCATGGACTAATGCCATGTTTTGGTTTGACCGCCCCTAGCTAAGCTCCACCTAAATATCAGGTTACAATGAAAGTCATGACTATTGAAATGATACCATTACAATATTCTTCAGTGGTTACTACCAGAAGATTCCTTTCTTTACTATCCCAAGCATGTAATTTTTAACTACTACGTTCCAGTTCCAAGACCAACTTCACTTATTTTGACATACTTTGAGATCGCTAACATTCACAAATTGTATAATTCATACCTCAACAAAGGATTATACACTTTGATTCATGATCGAATTAAAGTGGATTTCTGAGTACCATTAAGTGCTCATATTGTACAGAAGTCTGGTTAGTATCTCTTAACGTCTGTAAAACATGACAATCAAGATTGTAAGACTAGTCAGTTAATAATGTTTGATAAAAAATACCTTCAAGCCACTGCTAACGTAAGGTGGAACCAACGAGTAAATAATTTGGTTTGTCATATAGTACATTGTATGGGTGGTAACTCAGCCGAAATGCGAACGTCCAATAATAAAGCGGTTGAGGCATACCAAGCGAAACTATCACCTACTGCTACTCATTATATGATTCTAGGTGAGATAGTGTATACGGAGAAGGATATCTGAATAATCAAGTTATAAACAGTCAGACCCTAAAATCTTTGGTTGAGTCCTCGATGAAACAGGAATGTGCCAATAAATAGAATTACTAATGAAACGTTTATTCCCTTGATTGATTTTGGTAGTGTTTTTTCGTCAATTTTTCTTCCTAGGGATTATGTTCTTGACCTCATTTTTCTTATCTTTTTTTAATCAGCAACTGAAATTAGTAGTTTATAGGAAGAAACTTATTTTTCATAGTTTCAATAGCGAATTGATCTTAGCTGGACAGTCATCAAAAGCCTTGGAGAACTGGACAACCATTTCGTCTTCGCGTGGGACTCCTAGAAGCGCGCATTCAGGGATCAGACCCAGAACCTTCGGTCTCGCGCACGAACGCTTAACTTTTAAACAAGTGAACTGGTATCCAACAATAATGTTTAGCTTCAGTCAAATGACGATTCTTACTTACTTACTTACTTACTTATTCATTACCTGCGGTAGGTAACTGTCTTACATCCGACACGGTCGAACACCACTGGTCACCTCTTCTCACTAGAACTCGATTTGCATTCCAAAGCTGTAATCCCAGGTACGAACTTCTGAGGAGTCCCATATCAGGACGAGACGGTTATCCATAGTAGTTTAACTAAAATCATTTCGTGATTTGAACTGAAAATTCTGTAATTTCCGCAGATGACCCAAACGCAATTTTGTCAAGTTCACTTATTTTTGCGTTATGTTATTGTGAGTTAGTTAAATAGGGAACCTAAACACCATGTAATCATCTTATAAGATGTCTCTGTCAGAAATAAGGCAATACATACGTAGTTCGAGCGGTTATTTAACCCTGTCCTCAAGGTTTTCTATTTGCCAATCAACTAGCTATGCTATTCTGTTTTAAATACTTGATATGTACTATTATCTTTCCTTATAAGCATTAGACAAGTTGTTTCCCGCAGTAAATGGGGTAAATGAAATTTATGAATACTGTAAAAATTCAACTCCTTCAGATCCTTCACTATGGCAGCATTCAGTAAGTTTTCCAGTTTGTTACTTTTATTAAATTCGAAATATTAAATATTAAGATTGTTTTGGGGAAAGACTTTTTACTGGTTCCCTCTTCAAGGTCTACTGCTTTAAAATAGTAACTTGTAGTTGAGGAATTTAAGGAAAGAGTTAAACATCCATTTTCTCTAAATTTTTTGTTGGCTAATTCAATATTTAGCATGTTACATTTATTGTTACTTCAATATTTCTGTGTAGTGAAAAATTGCAGTTGTCAAAATATATTCATACGATTTCTCACTTAGTTTTCTTATGATATTGAAAACGTACAGTAATGCATAGCATAACAAATAGACTCACTTAAAATCTTCAAAATATTCCTCATCTGTAAACTATGTTGCTTCAAATTGACATATTACAATTTAGTGCTATCTTATATTTTTGTTTACTTGCCATTATGTATTCTTAAATCCTAAAAACGAAATATCAACACCAAGCTTTTTAAAATCCGAATCTAGTGTGGCAATACAAGTAAATTGCTTATAACTTCAAAAACGTAAATAGCTTCGGTATTGTTTAATTTCATCTCATAGCGAGTGTGAATATTGACTAAGTTTATGTAACAACTGTTATGGAATTGCTGTTCTGCTGGTTTGTCAGTAGGGATTTCAGATTAAATGATAGTAGCTTTTATATAGATAAGTCTTAGTAGCCCCAAAACGTTTTTCAATCCTTTCATCTTAAAGTAATAGCCAAAAATGCCCGGAAGTTGGTTACCCACTAATATGATTTTCGTGACTGTTAATATGTTTTAAGTTTGATATTTGTTGGTTTGTAAAAGTTTTCAGACTATTTTCAGTGGAATTTTAGGTAATTCTGGCATGGAATTCATAGTTACGACGGAAAACAGTGGTAAACAAGTTTTAATTTGTTTTGTGACTATTATAATTACCACCAATATACTTATTGATAGCTTAAATTTTCTATTTCATCAGATTTATCTTGGAAGTTGGTTCCCAGATGTATGTGATTGTGTGAATAAAGTGTCTATTTTCCCATACAAATTTCTAGATGTTTTCTCTTAGCCAAAAGTATTATACTTCAGCATATATTTCATCTGTTCATTTCAGTGAACAAAGCAAATATTTAATTTCTGGCAATAGTTGCCCGCAGATCTGTTAATCATTTTCCAATGCGTGGTTTTGTATCACTACCACCTAAGGCAACTGGTAGTAAAGAGTTTCAATACTAATATAGATTACTCAAAAATTCATTAGGATTGATCTAGTTAGTTCGTCTGTAAGAAGTTTGTAGAAATAATCAAGTAGTTACTGAATGCTTGTGTTTAGGTGAACAACTATTTCTACTCACTATTCTTTTATAATGCTGATAATAAAGTAGTCCTATCAACACTACTAGTTAAAGGTTGCTGTGACTATGTAAATCAAAGTCGAGGTATGATTTGGACGAAGTCCTTGTGTGGTGTATGTTTGCGCGATATACACCTATATTTTCTTTATTCTGGTTATTCACTTGTATTCATCAGGGCTCCTTATCACTTGTTTTTATACAGAAAAGTATCTCAAGTACATCATATCCTGACTCTGTTTTCGGGAGTAATTCTCAATTCTCACCAACGTCATTTCTTGATGTGCAAGATTTTTCGGGACCTAACGAATCCATCATAACCCACACTGACTTGGAACGCATACGTAAAAAGCAAGAAAGAATGATTAAAAATAGACAAGCAGCATGTCTAAGCCGGTTACGTAAGAAGGAGGTAATTCACCTTGTACTATGTTTATATGTCATAACATTAGAATTTTAGATAATTTGAGTGTGTTCGGATTTTAGTCCTACTGATCATTGCCACTTCTAAGTAATTATCAGTTTTAGTTATTGTGGCTGGGACGGACTCGTAAAATTAGTAAGCTTTATAAATCTAAAAATGCATGGTGCTCAAACTGGTCTGACGAATATGAAGGGTTCACCTACCGCAGTTGAAAAACCGTTTTTCCAAGCCAGTAGTGTACATGAAGATTTTAAGTGAACAAGTAGCGTACAAGTTTATTCCGGTCGTAGTTCACTATGCCACTGCTTCTCTTGATGTTTCTATAATACTGCCTTGATGATTATACCTTTAGGTCATATGCCTTAAAGGTGATACCTTGAGAAAACCACCTGCATCGATCTGGACGTTCACAGAATATTTCTATTATCTCTCTTATTACAACTCAGCTACTTTTATTGCTCAGTATTCTTCAGACACTACTTTACTCGACAAGACCCCAAATCAGAACACGGTTGAACAGGAACGTTATTATATTCCAAACAAACAAGTTAGAGTGGAAGTAAGAATCACTATGAGAAAAATGTTAGTATATTAATATTTTTGCACGAGAAGATTCTAGAGTCTTGGCTAAGAAATGGCCATCCAGCATGCTTCGACACAATCCATATCCCGTTTAAAATATCAGTCCACATACAATGATGACGAATAATTGTGAGAATGTTCTACTCCCTTCACTTCACAAGAGAATTTCTTTTCGATTTCTAATCCACCTCAATTCCATTCTGATTACTCTTACTCTTCAGCTCACTTAGTAGCTCGTCTCTATTGAAAATACTGTCTTGTCTAAACAGTTTCATGTCTCTCAATAGTCGGTTTTATAAATTATTTCATAGAATATAAAATCCGACATAGCTTTCGTCTACAGATTGTGCAAAACCTATAATAGACTGACTCGCGTGGAGCAGGCTGATTTTTGTTCTTCAGTAGTATATATATTGATCACACCAACCTTCACCAAATGCTGGAGCACCACTACGATTATAGCAATCCAAAAACCATTATATTTCTTGACATCAGGGCTACCTTTGACTACTCTTAGGCCTCGTATTTAAGAAAACGGTGTGACTGAGACATTTATGAACATTTTAAAGGTCTTATATTCTAGCACCTCAGACCGGCATAAAGGCATGCAGCTACCTCTTTTGATTGCTCCAACCTGACAATGGAATTAAGCAGTTTTGCTCAATGTCACCATTTTTCCCCAAATTTACCTTTGATAACATCCTGGTAACATCTCTAAAGAAGTACGTGGTAATGAAGGAATCTTCGATCCTGATATCTTGGAAGTCTGACCAGCCCTAATGAACTGACGTCTGACGAAGTCTGTGCACGGATTCAAAAAGCTCGTTTGGCTTTTTCCAAATTACGTCACCTATGGCGAAGGCGACATATCCGTCTATTAATTAGAAGAGGAGTATACTGAGCAGCAGTTCGCTCTGTTCTACTTTACGGCTGCGAAACGTGGTCATTAGGGGTAGAAGATAACCATAAGTTACTGATATTTGATCAAAGATGTCTTAGAAATATTGCCAGCATCTTCTGGGATCAGTCAGTCAGTCAGCGACAACGTAGGACCAGGCACATATATGCATCGGTCCAAGTTGCGATACCTCGTTAGCACAACAAGATGAACACCGGATTCATAGAAGTAATTAATTTAGTGGTGGTAGTATATAAAGAAAGGTTGTATATAAGGATATAGTATAAGAAGGGAAAAAAAGTCATGAAGCAATTTTAATATTAAGGTTTAAGGGAAGACAAAGAGTGTATATACCAACTATGCCATTTTGATCGATGCTGAGCCATGTCACCCAGAGTCTCCAACCATTTATTACGATAGTCACGCGGACCCTAACCAAGTAGTCTGCATCTACCAACATGGCTCACACTTGAAGTTAGTGACTTCAAGCACTGATGCCACGTTTTAGTTTGGCCGCCCCTAACTGTTTTCCAACCATCCCCAATACTAGTCAGCATAGAGCGTCGTGGTAATCGGTGTCCAGGCCCTGATGCTGCTTCCCGTGGCCTCGCATGAGTAGGTATAGCATTCAAGCCTAGGGCAGAACTAGCTCCATTAGACTGGGTCCCAGTAAAAAGTTGTTTGTGTGCTGTTCGACTAAACGGAACAGTAAGGACTCAGAAAAATAGGGACACTTGTCTTTGCCTTTAAGCATAAGGAATAACATCTTTTGACATGGCGACCCTCGAATTCGTCTTAACGTTGGACCCAACTAGATCACATCGCTATCAGCCACAGATGGAGGGACTCGATTTAAGACCGTCGCTCATTCTGGAGCACACGTTTATATTCAGATCATGCTCTAATGCGAGCACATATTTGTCTGCGTCTTGCTGTAGGTAGGAAAGACACTGCAAGGAAGCCTCTTAGAGTTCTACTTAATGATAGCCAAGCTAAGAATATATTTCAGGAACAACTAGAAAAACAGTTAGGCAGATGTGTAAGTTGTGTCCACCTCGAGGCAGCGTGGGATAACATCCGTAAAGCTGTGGAAACAGCCGTGATATCTGCTAATACGGTAAACCATAAGGATAGGGAAAAACATTGGATCTTATCAGCATCTACCGCACTGATAGATGCTCGAAAACTCACCCCACCTGGCTCTGAACATGACGAAGGGTAGAGTCAGCTTAAGCACAAACTGATAAGAAGCCGACGCAATGATCGCGAACAGTGGTGGGTAGTGAGAGCAAGAGAGATTTAAAAGGCAACAGCAGACAACTGATCAGACTTATCAAGGAAACGTGTTAGAAACTCAACTGTTAGCGAAACTATCTCGGAAAGAGATGGATATATTATTCACTCTCAATCTGGGAGATTGGATCGATGGGCAGAACACTTTAGGGATCAGTTCAACTGACCTTCAGCCACACTTCGGTTTCCCGCGATTCCCAATCGACCTGAATGGCAAGTTAATGTAGGTCTACCAACTCTATACGAGGTTGATAAAGCTATAGGAAATCTGAAGCGAGGGAGGGCAGCAGGCCCTGACAGGTTTACCTCTGAGATTCTTAAGGATGGCGGTCCAGTACTAGCAACGAGATTGACTGAGGTCTTAGGTAGAATCTGGGAACTGGACGTAATTCCATCTGACTGGTCCCAATCACTGATTGTGCCAGTCTATAAGAAAGGACAAAAGTCCTCTTGTGACAATCACAGGGGAATCAGTTTGACTAATGTAGTGCCTTAAATATTAGCTTCAATAATACTCGAACGCCTAACTAAAGCTCGTGAAGAGCAGGCTATAGAAAATCAGGCTAGTTTTCGACCTGGACGTGGTTGTATAGACCAGATATTCACTCTACGTCAGGTCCTAGAACATAGACACAAATTCAGACGTCCCACAATAGTAGTATTTCTTGACCTTAAGGCGGCATTTGACTCCGTTGATCGTGAGGTTCTATGGCAGTGTTTGTCAGTGAAAAGAGTACCAAAGAAGTACATTAATCCCTCTCTACTCGAACACAACTGGTCGAGTTAGAGCTTATGGCGAACTGTCATCAGAATTGATTACCTCAAGTGGTGTTTGTCAGGGCTGTCCACTCTCCCCATTCTTGTTTAACTTTGTCGTTGACATGCTTTTAGAAATAACACTTTCCTCATCCAAATATAGAGGGGTTGAACTTTTACCGGGAGATTCACTTGCTGACTTAGAATATGTCGATGACATAGTTCTATTTGATGAAGACGCTGACTAAATGCAGAGTCTTCTGACCACTATAAGCAACAATGCAGGCATGTTCGAGATTCGATTCTCTCCCTCGAAATGCAAATTGTTACTTCAGGATTGGGTTGCATCAGCATCTGAACTAGTGATAGGGAGTGAAGTAGTTGAGCGTGTCGACCACTTTACTTATCTTGGGAGTCTCATCAGCCCTTGTGGTGTGGTGTGTGACGAAATCTCAACACGGATACAGAAGGCTCGTCTAGCTTTTGCCAAGTTCCGTCATTTTTTGGCTCTGAATAAAAGTTAGTGGTGATGCTGCCATATGCTGATTTTAAAAGTGAAATAAAGTCCCTTAACTGACTGGCTGTAATTTTAACTGGACTGATATTTTTGCTTATTCATTCATATTACCATACTTTTTTCTTTTTGTTGAGGGTTTTACATCCCCAACCCAACGTATAAAGAACAATCAATCTTCATATCATCTATCAGTTTTTGGTGGTTTCCGTACAGTCACCTTCAACGTATCTTAGCTATATTGATTTATTCACAGTGTATTCTATTCATGTACCTTCAGTGTGTTTTAGGTCATAATTAGTTAGTTGATTCCCAGTCTGTTTTGTATTAATTAATTCACTATAATTCTATGTTCGGTAAAAATTACTCATTTAGTAAATCTTTTCGTTGATATTTACTGCGTCTCTATATGACTGAATTAACTGGAATGTAGATTGATGCTTCCAGGGAATGGAATCAAGAAAGTTTCTATACAAACTATACTTCAAACCCAGGTTGCGGAATAAGGAAAAAGAGGGTAAAAGTGACTTCTTTCACCTTATTGAAATTGCAGTTGCAGAACATTAGCTTAGTGCACTTCTATTTCGCAATATTATCACTTCATTTTGCTATGTTTGAAGAGATTATAAAATCACCTAAAAAAATCGGCGAACGGAACGAAGGATCAGCGACACAATGACAAGACAGCTTAACTATTTCAATACGTCCCAGCCCCGCTAACTAGGGGGACGAGTCCAGGTTCAGATGAGGGAAAGTATATTCCACAAGCAGTCAGAATCACGAACATCAACAAGCTCACAACTCAAGCATACATATGTAGCATAAAAATCTCCTTGGGAAACGTCACAAAATAGCATATTAAAAGAGGTAACCAATCAATGACATTTAATGTCCTTCCAAGTGAGAAATACAATCTGAAGCTAAAAATGGGCACCTTTAGCGCGAAAACGAGAAATTCGAATTTCCAAAATAAGATTACAAAAATAAGACGTTATAAAGTGAGTTCTGGGGATCTAGCATCCCCAACACATTTGGATGGTGCATTATTTTGACACCTCATAGTATCAGGATTTATTTAAGTTAGGAGATTTTACTGGTTATAGGTTGCGGTGAAGCTGTTACATTCATATCGTTTTTTGTTTGAATTTCTAGTTTAGTCTCCCTCCGTATTTCCTATCCTTAGGTCATATTCCTTCCTTTCAAATTATATATCTTATATTTCACTTTCCTCTGTAATTTACATGATCTTCACTTCGTCTCAGTTGAGAAATCTGACGTAATAAAGACCACCTAATCGCGTTTGCTTAAGACTGGAGAATTTTTAAATGTATTGCTTGTTATTGTGGAACGCCATTTTGTGAAATCAATTTGTACCAGGTTGGAACTCCAAATTATGGTTTCCATTTTATCACTTTTTAAAAAATTATAAACAAACCTATTGTTTACACGCCAAAATTTCAGTCATGGGTGCTTATCCACCTTCTGCTTTTAGTACCTGGAAAGGTTAGAAATGAAGTTTGAGCAGCTAAAACGTGAAAACCTTTCACTTTGGCGTCAGAATGAGGAGTGGCGTGCACGATGTTTTCGTTTGGAACGTTGTATTGAAGATTTACAATCACGGCTTCCAAGCTCTATAAATTCAGAAAACCTAACCGTTAAATCCCGGTCGTTTGAGATAAGTTCAGACGAGGCGTCAAATATTTCGTCACACACCGACAAACAAATTACTCCTCGCGAGGCTTGTAGCAAAACAGTTTCTGTGCACACATTAAAACCTCTCAATGAAGTCTCTGTCGGTTACAAATCGAATGCTCTACTTAGTCGTCTTCCAAGGTTGTCTGATCTTGGAAAAAGCAAAACCGTTTCAGTTCAGCATTTGAAAAATTGCCAAAACGTAGTTCCCACTCAAAAAACGAGTAAGTTTTATTATTTATAGAATCAGATTTTATTTCCACGAACATTTTCCATATAAAGGCTTTTAATGATCATATTTTGTTTATTATTTAGCTTTGAGATACTAATTTCGTGCCTTCGGTGTTTAAAAAGCACTGTAATATCCGAAATAGCCTCCTTCTAATTACATCGGAGTTCATCACATCACACACATAACATATTAACCGATATTTCATACCTGTCAACAATTTTTAACTAGATGAGATGTGTTTGTTAACACAGTTCGGGAAAGTGATTTATTTGTGTGATTTTGGCTTACTTATTAAAAAATCTATATCGATAGAGAGTACGTAAGTGAAATATCACTATTTAAGACTGCTGTTGAAGGAGGAGCATTCGTCGTTCACTGTGCATTAGTGATCTATCTATCAATATATATATATATATATGTATATATATATATATATATATATATATATAATCTTCCTCAGAAATATTGAAGCAATAATGCTACATCTACCTACAATCGGTTATATTCATAGATATGTATAATATCAGAGTATTGTATAACGTTGAAATTCACGTCTTTTATTTCGTTAATTCTTATTTCAGCCTACTTTACGAGTGTAAATTCCCCAAGGACGTTCAAATGGGATAGTTCTTCAAAGAGATTATTACTTACAAGTAAAGTTGATGTTGAATCACATTCTCAATCTTCATCACATCAGTCTCAACTCAAGTCAATTACTAAAACCTTGATTTCTCCTCAGCGAATCGTTCGTACCGTCAGTCATCGATCTAAAGTAATTGCTACCACAAGTTTATTGGTTATGTGCGGTCTGTTTGCCATGAATATAGTTCCTTTGTCAGATTTATCTTCTGGATTAGGATTCATGCCTTCACGTAGCATGTCTTATGACGGTGATTCCCTTGCTACTGGAAAATTTGGTAATTTCTATTTCTAAAAATAAATTCTAACGCCTTCTAAAAATTCATATATAATTTGTTATAGAAATTATATTTGTGAAACTATCAAAACCTTCGTAAATTTTCTCCATATATATATATATACGGAATTCGCAATCCCATTCTATGACTCAAAAGATCGCTAGTTGGAATGATATTTCTGTATATAGACGATGTGGCGAAGGAAAGTTCCTATTCGATTGTGTTGTGGAGTAATTAGCAATTATCCAACCTAATTAGTAGGATGTTGTTAAATGGATGTTACATCATTAACTAAGTGGTAAAAATATCGACAAAAATAGTTGCGTAATGATTTGGATGTTGACTTAGAAGCTGGAAATAGGTTTAGTCGTAATACAATATGATAATATATATAGCATAAATGACCCCAAGAAGAAACAAGTAGATGTTGATAGCAATTTATGAAGTATAAGTATTTGGAAGTGAGGTTAAAGCCTTCGTAGTTACAGAAATCAGACATGTCACCTTTGAACACAAATCAGGGTTGAATCGTTAGAATAATAAATTTTTTGGTCCATACTTCATTTGAACCGATTCGCTTAACCTTTTAGATCATTTTTATCGACAATAGTAAAGTAGATACACTACCAATCACAATGGTGTCGAGAATGCAAATTTAACTTTTTCATATCACTATTGATTCATTTTGGTCAGTGGTTCTGTTTTCAATCGAAACTATGATTGTTCCAATTTAAAAGACCTCTAAAGATATTTCTAAGATAGATCTGAAAAAGATAAGTGTAGGCAGAAATCATAGGCGTTATCTGAGCACAATTCTAGGACTGAACTACATTCATTCTTGAAAAGTAATAATACACTGCAGAGTTATTTCTTAAGAACGTTTCTCTGCATATTTCCCGCTTATCTACCGATTTAAATGTGTTGTTCTTCTGAATGAATCTTTAATAAGGTGTCATGAATTTAAGATCATTTTTATCTTAAAATCTGTTATCGCAGAATGAAGTTGCTATCATTTGTACTGAACTTCATATTTATGTAGGTATGTGTCATCCGGGGTTCATAGTTTTCAGTTTTCGGTATTATTTGTTTTGACAAGCGCTTTTGTGTTCAAAAATGGTTTTCACTACATTGAAGGCTAACTTCCGAGATTCGCGGTTGAAGAGTAAGCGAATAATTATGCAAAATGACTGTAAACTTCACAAACTAGCATAAAAGTGATATATCTATGTGAAATTCCACTGCCCTGTATCAACACACATACTTCGTAAAAGTATAGCAACCTGAATTCGGTATAAGAATTTTACTAAAGCTTCCTCTTGATAATATGTATCAACGATTTGCTGGAGTCGCCGGCGTGAAAGATTTGTCTTCCAGCTAGGTTATTCCGGATGCGTTCAACTTCCAACAAGAGGAATGATCATCCTGTATTTAAGTAAACGAAATCATTGAAAAGAAAATTTTCTCCACTGAATTGTCTTTGATTCTTTTTCAGTTTAGTCTGTCTGACTATCGTTATTTATTTCCTGAAGCGCTTTTTGTGTATTCTATACTATTCAAGGGTATTGGAAAGGGTTATAATTATATAACCGGGTGAAAACTGTTGATTCCAATCGTAACACCTTGCCCTTAAATCATTACAATCTGTTAAGTTTGTTCTTCTGAGTGTAATTATTTCTTATCGTCAACTACTTACTAATGAGTTTCGTTGGTTGTTTTTTGCGACTTCTTGATGTTTAGTTTGTTATCTTTTCTATTTTTCAAAATTTTAGCTTTTGGTTATCCGAGAGTATGGTCATCTGTGCCACATTTGCCAACTGGGCGACGTCTTTTATTAAATATTCCACCTACACAAGAAGATATTTTAACAAATGATAATTCACTGCAGAACGCCTCAAATAATAAATTTCTATTTTCTGGAAAAATTTCAACTAACCATTCTACTAACAACTGTGGTCCTAATAAAAACATGAGTTGCTCAGAGAATTCCTTACTTACGGATCCTAGGCAAATTTTCCAAGTGAGTCGGCATTCCAACTTATTGTTATTACTCTGTAGTTATAAGCTGAATGTTTGTTCATACATTTTTGTTTTTTCTTTGTTATTCATATATCATCTAAGTTTTTTACTGCTTACAGATGTTAGTCTGCAATCATCGTTGTTCGAATCTCTCATATAAACTAACGCTATTCCTAGTAGTTTTAACAAAAAATATGGATCAGCCTAATTCATATTTCCGTACATTTGAACAATACATCGGAAATAATAATGTAGATGAAAGTAACTAAATAAAAATCTCTTGATTTCGTCAATTTTGAGTAAAGCATGCTAGATAAAACGTAAATGTATTTGTCTTAAGGGAGTTAATTTACTTTATTTGACCACTGATTTCTTTTATTTAGGCGGTCTAGTAAAAAGTCGTAATTAATTGAGATTCGCTTCAACAAACTTAATCTTTGCATCTGTAAAATGTGTGTCTAACCCACTCATCACTATAGTCGTCAGTGTAAACGTTACTCAAGGATGTTATGAATGACATGTCAGTCCCACTATTTTTCCTTATCCTAAATTGTGATTTTTTATTCTTACTTAGATGTTGTCAACACTGGATTCAAAAGAAACCTTTTTAAAACTTTTGTGATAGATAGTAATATAATATAAAAATTCATTAAATTCATTTTTCTATGGTATTTTTTACCTTGACGTGGTGGTCGAGCTTGTCTATCGTAATAAATCGACCGAATTTATATATTTTTTAGAGTCTGGGATATGAGCGTAATCCCATCTGACTGGTTTCGATCTCTGGTCGTGCCAGTCCACAATAAGGGACAAAGCTCTCCTTGTGATAACCACAGAGGAATCACTTTAACTAATATAGTTTCTAAAGTATTAGCCTCAATAGTCATCCAACGTTCAACTAGGACTTATGAAGTGCAAATTCGAGAAAACCAGGTTGGTCTAAGACCTAGGTGGGGATATGTAGACCAGAGATTCCCCTTTCTGTTAATTTCTGAAGCGCAGTCATACCTACCGACCCTCATCCTTAGTTGTATCTCTCGATTCCGTAGATCGACAGGTTTTATGTCAAAGTTTATCATTGAAATTCGTACCAAAGAAGTACGTAAACGTTGTTAAGGGCTTATATTCGAACACTACTGGTCCGGTCAGAACATATGACGAACTGGCTTCGAAATTGATTACTTCAAGTGGTGTGCATCGAGGTTGTCTACTTTCCCCACTTTTATTGAAATTTGTCACAGAAATTCTTTTTGGGGAAAAAAATTTTATGATTGGATTTTTCAGAAACCAATCTTCTATCAGAAGATTCTCTTGTTGACTTGGAATAGGCAGTTGATATAGTTCTGTTTAATGAATTGGTTAAAAAAATGCTGTCTTCTGACTGTCTTGTGTAACAACCATATCATATTCGGGATGCATTTCCCTCTGATGTGTGGGCGAGAATGTTAATGATTAGTTGTCTGCTCAGTCTAACAGGTGTCAGATGAGTTATATATTCCCCTATCCTTATTATTTATTTATTTATTAATTATTCATTGTTATTGGATTGTGTCGGGTTTTGTTGTGGAAATATATTTACTTTCTAGTCAGGCTAATCACGTGTTCATGATCTGAGTTGTGTTGAAGTCCTGTAGAATAGACATTGGGAGGGAATATAGTTTAGATATTCGTCTAAGGTAAATTAACGTCCCATCCGTGTAGAAAGGAAAACGGACCGTTATAACTCTCTCCTAAATCCAAAGTGTTACTTCAGGTATGTTCTAGGTCTACGCCTGATCCAATGCTATTGAGTGAAGTTGTTGAGCGCGTCCATCACTTCACTTATCTTAGAAGTCTTATCACTCAGGGGTTTAGTGTCGGACAAAATCTCGGCACGAATCCAGAAAGCTTGGTTGACTTTCGCCACTTATGATGTAAGTGAGATACCATTTTCTATTACCATTACTACTGTCATTACCTCTACTACTGTGGGACTTTCCCTTAGTCTCGTGCGAATGGATTATGTCGACTCAAAGCGATATACACAGTGATAGGTTCTACTTTGCGTATAATTAACTGAATCATTTATCAATTGATAACTTAAAATATTAAGATTTATCTATTCGCCTTCGATTTGGCGCTTTTTCCTTAACCACTCATCCTTACTTTCATAAGATGTCCTATATATATATATATATATATATATATATATATATATATATATATATATATATATATATATATATATATATTTGACTTTTTAGGGTTGGATTAAAAGGCATGCTGTATCTACCAGTAATCAGTCCAGTATATACAGACTACTACTCACTTCATCCCTTCATAGTCTAAAAGCGTTTGAACACCGAAAACGTATAGTCAGTTCATCAAAATCTTTGGAACAAAATATATCACATACTCAAAAACCTGCTTTCTTACCTATGAAACATTTGAACAATTCATCTCCAAAATCGATTTCACCTTCACGAAAGGAGTCATTAGAACACTTTTCAGCGAGGAAAATTAGCGGTTCTATTCTAAATGTTACAACTGAATCATCGCCATCCAACTTTCCTCCACCTCATCGTCCTGCAATATTGAGAAAATATGATTTACAGGTACTTCATTTTATACATAAATTCTATGTATGATTATTCCTCTTAATTGTCTTGCATAAATAAAAACGTTCTGTTACAGTAACTCATGATCACTGATATATTTCAGTGAATTATTATTGATATATTAAGAGTAGGCGATTCGATTAAAATATTGTTATATAGAAGCTTCTAAACGGTAGTCACTTTGGATCAACATCAGAATTAAATCGGTAAATATAATAATGTGTTAACTGCAAATTGACTCTCTAGGTGTACAAAATGTTAAACTTCCTAACTGCTTGAATAACTTTTGCTTTAGTTATGAGTATACTCTCCTAGTAGTCCTAATAATAGATTTGTTCCATTAATATTTATTCTTATTAAAATTGTTATGCCTTATCGTCATCTCAGAGGAGAGTGTTTTTGGCCTGTAAAGTAAAACAAGGTTGCATGATTAACTGATAATTTCCTTCAGATTTAATTAAAAGGGATAATCCATATTGTGGTTTTAGTTTAGTGAGATTTCTGTATTCGTAGGGTCCGTTTATACGACCATCTGGTTGCTAGTCATCATAAGGCAGTCATAAAAGAATCAAACGAGATATTAAGTCTTACGTGTTTATCGCTTCTAAATACTGATTCGCGTGTATTCAAAGTAATTAATCCTTTTATATTATCATGCATAGTTGTAGGTTAACGTTTCACGGTTATCATATACTGAATAAAATGGAAAGGTACAAAATGATTAAAACAAGTATTCCATACCAATAATTTCTTAATGAATGCTTATAGTTTTAGACTGAATTCATGTACAGCGGATATTTCTGAGGCCTAGAATGTATCCATTCGTATAATTGTAATTCAAATCTAGGGAGAGTTAACGGTGTCTTTTCGTTTGTTTAGATACCTGTTTGTCTTTTATGAATTATAATGATTTTCTAAAAATGCACTAATAGCAAATATGTTCTTCCGCAAATTTGTTGATTTGTTTTGTTCAAAGTGGACGCTTTTCTACTATTGAATCTTGTATCGAAATTGCTTCATTCATCCTTGAAATTGCTTACTCATCAATCACTTTCCACATCATCTCAAATTATTTAGGATAATATCAAAGAATCTGATGTATGTTGTCTTTAAAAGTGTTCCCTTTCATTAACCACTTGAATGTTTTATCTAACTACTTTCGGTTTTTTAATGAGTTTGCTTAAAATGTGATTTCATGAACATTTTGAGTGTTTTGTTAATTATGAAGCTTGTTTTGTTAATCCGTTTGTTTAGTCTGTGCTTTGTGATGTCTTCTGTGATTGATCACTGGGTTCCTGTTTGTGTATGGTTTTTGTTAACTTCTAGAAACGTTATCATTATATAGTTATAAAGAAAAGAGTTACATCTTAACGCCATTTGGTATTGTCTAATAGAAAGTCAATAACAAGAATTATAAAGTAATTATTATGTAATTCGGTAAACATGAAATAAGCTCATTTTAGCTGTCGAGGGCATAGTTCGAAAGCCGTATCACGTACTTTGGGTTAGCTTACACACTTAGAGTATAGCTCAGTGAGTCAGTTTATTTAATCCACTTAAATTTATCGGATTATAAACACCAACCAACTTTATTGATCACGCTTCTTCAGTTCATCAACTGATCCATATGCCTTCAGAAGTACTTTTTCTATCTGTGATCTAGAAATTTCGCCATTGTCGCTCAACGAGTGATTCTCATAGTTCAGACTTCATTGCAGTTCATTTCAAATTCTATGATGCTTTTTTCTGTTAAGATTTAAATCAGATCATCCTTAACAATAAATTACGTAAAATACCAAGTATAAATGTTAGAACTTCAAATAATAAAACATAAATTACACAAAACTCGCGTTATGATCCAGGAACATTTCTTTTCTCATTTGTATACGTATGTCATGTAAATTACAAGAGTATTAAACACATCGTGAAAAAGATAAATGGTATCTCATTTTTGTATTTTACCTATATTCATTTACAGAGAGTAAAACAAAGCAAAAAGGTCACTCATTTTAATGTTTTTCTTCAAATCATATGCATTTATTTCTTCAATAAGGTTACATGGTTATGTGACCTTGGAATTAAAATTAGTACTCATTCAAGTACAGTTTCTTGGGTTTTTTTCTCAACTTTATGTTTTAATTGTTTCAGATTTCATCTCATTTCATTGTCATTCTTGTCACCAACAGTGATATACATGATATTAATATTAGTTCCGTTTGTTGTATGGATTTTTCTTGCTAATTTATCTTGTTTTACGTGTTTCGCATTTCAACTTTTTTCCATATTTTTCTACAATTGATATGTAAGTGAACACTTAATGAAAACACAATAAGCGAATTCTAAATTGTGATAGCAAAATGAAAATAATTATAAAACTGTGACGATGAAGACTATCGATATTTATCGGTTTGATAACATCACTGTGCATCAGTTTTTAACGTAGAAGTGATTCATGCCGTTTTGTGACTTTCTGAATTTTCACTTGAATACAAATGTTAAATCTTCTTGGTCGATTTCATTGGATAAAGGAAATTCTTTATAGGGTTCTTTTTTTCTCATACAGTCAGTGAATATCACACCTTTTTAAAGAAAAGTATATTTCAGATTGTATAATTTTATCACCCCAAGTATGCAAACATAATGCGTGCATTGAAATCTACAACCAAGTTTTATGCTATTTACACTAATTTATAAGGTTAACTTACTTTATTGTTCTTGGCCTAACTTATTACATATATCTATGAGCAAGATACTTGTATAGCTATACTCTCAACTGTTCATTTATTTATATTAATTGTTACTGCAATTAGTATCATTGTTATTATAAGTGGATGAACTTTGTTTTCTGCATATTCAAATTTTTAATACAATAATCTATTGTGAAGTGTTTAAATTGGTAAGTAAAGTAGTTGAATTGTGCTTATCAGTAGAAAATTTCAATGACCAAATCGACTTATATTCTTTTACATATTTGGTTGTTTTGTCCACTAATAATCTATTATAAATATTTATTGATAGTAAACCTTTACAATTCATTATTACTCTCATTTACAGCACTTATTGATTAGAAAATTTGCAACTCTTTGTTTATCTTAACTGTTGCATAATATTTATGTTTCACGACCATATTATGACCATAAATATCTGTTTGCACGGCTTTCTAGATATATATTTTTTCTAATATTAACATATAAAACCCATAATTTTAATAAACTATATGTTCTTCAGTATAAAAGTCCTTTGTCTATAAAGTTACGTATGGTTAGTGGTAACGCTTATAGGTGACTTGATTTAAATGAAATTGAACTGATAAGTCATTCAAATCATCCAACTACTTCACTAATGATAGCCAGGTTAGACACTAACGAAAATTACTCTTGTTTCAAGGTAAGGAATTTCAAAGCACATTTTTCCGTAAAGATTGTAGGTTATAGTAAAGTTAAAGTTGTTGCTATCACAATCCAAGTTTACTTAAACGTCGGACGAAATAATGATATTATCTGAGCAATCAACTAAAAATGCGCCTACGCCAACAGAAACTGTTCAACTGCAAATGTTAGTAACAGCTACGAGAAATTACAAAGTATTACTAATTGTTGATAATACATTACAGATTAGCTTCATTTGCATCGTAAAATTATTAGTATTCCTATGTGTCTATTTCTTAAATTCAATGTATCATCCATCGGTCAACTGTTTTAAGGCGTAGCGTTTTGTTGTTCACCAAATTTATAGTTTTCAATATTCTTCTAATGATGTTGACTGGTATCTCTATGGTTCCTCCTTTCTTCTTTTATAGTTCTGCTTAAATGGTTAGTATGTTCAATGAATAAATCTATTTTGTTTTTTAATTGTTAGTCATAACATTCTGTAGTATCATTGTTTATTCTCATTTATGTCAAAATTTTTATTACTGTCAGGTAGCAACGAGAATGTCAAGAAAATAGTACTGAACTTTTCCATGTATTGAAATTCTAACCTCACTTATTGTCTGATCACTTGCCTAATCTAATTAAGTGAATTTTATTCAAGTCACTTAGCCAATATTCTTGATTTAAAGAACATAGCTGTTTTATTGTTAAAGTTGTTTCATTATTATTAATTTGATTGCTGATTCGTTTCACATGGTTTCCCATAATGTTGTGTGGATGTTTATTTTACTGGTTTATTTAAACTCTTAAAAAATAAAACTGTAGTTCAAAGAACAAATCTATTTTTAAACATTTTAAACTCTATTCATTTACAATATTATAAACATTTAGCTGTTATGACACAACACATGTTAGACTTACTTCTTACCTTTTTAGGTTTTGGAGGATTAATACATAATTTACTAATAGATATTATCAGCTTTCATTGACTTCAAAGATATTATTCAATTTGTTACTTACTTACTTACTTACTTTCGCCTGTTACTCCCAATGGAGCATAGGCCGCCGACCAGCTTTCTCCAACCCACTCTGTCCTGGGCCTTCTTTTCTAGTTCTTTCCAGTTCTTGTTCATTCTTCTCATGTCTGTCTCTATTTCTCGGCGTAATGTGTTCTTTGGTCTTCCTCTTCTCCTTCGACCTTCAGGATTCCATGTGAGGGCTTGTCTTGTGACACAATTGGGTGATTTCCTCAAAGTGTGCCCAATCCACTTCCAGCGCTTCTTCCTGATTTCTTCCTCCGCTGGAATCTGGTTTGTTCTCTCCCACAGTAACTTGTTGCTGATAGTGTCTGGCCATCGGATCCGAAGTATCTTGCGTAGACAGCTGTTAATAAACACTTGTATCTTCTGGATAATGCCTTTCGTAGTTCTCCACGTCTCTGCCCCATACAGAAGAACTGTCTTGACATTTGTATTGAAAATTCTAACCTTGGTGTTGGTTGACAATTGTTTTGAGCTCCAGATGTTTTTCAGCTGTAGGTATGCTGCTCTTGCTTTGCCGATCCTCGCCCTCACATCTGCATCTGATCCACCGTGTTCATCAATGATGCTGTCCAGATATGTAAAGATTTCCACATCCTCCAAAGCTTCTCCGTCAAGTGTAATTGGATTGGTGCATATTGTATTGTATCGTAGAGTCTTGCTTTTCCCTTTGTTTATATTGAGACCTACTGCTGCTGAGGCTGCTGCTACACTGGTCGTTTTCTCCTGCATTTGTTGTTGCGTTTGTGATAGAAGAGCCAGATCATCCGCGAAGTCTAAATCGTCAAGCTGCATCCTGTCTGTCCACTGTATCCCGTGCATTCCTCCAGATGTTGACGCCTTCATAATCCAGTCGATCACCAGGAGAAAGAGAAAGGGTGAGAGTAGGCAACCTTGCCTAACACCGGTCTTTACCTCGAACGAGTCGGTGAGTTGTCCTCCGTGGACGATTTGGCAGTTTAGTCCATCATAGGAGTTCCGTATGATATTTACTATCTTCTCAGGCACACCGTAGTGTCGAAGAAGCTTCCACAGTGTCGTCCTGTCCACGCTATCAAATGCCTTCTCGTAGTCGATGAAGTTGATGTACAGTGATGAATTCCATTCGATTGATTGTTCCACAATGATACGTAGAGTTGCGATTTGATCTGTGCACGATCTATCCTTACGAAATCCAGCTTGTTGATCTCGAAGTTGAGCGTCCACGGAATCCTTCATCCTGTTTAACAATACTCTGTTGAAGACTTTTCCTGGTATTGAGAGGAGAGTGATGCCCCTGTAGTTGTCGCACTTGCTCAGATCGCCTTTCTTTGGTATCTTGATGAGAAGTCCTTCTTTCCAGTCTGTTGGTACATGTTCTTCGTCCCAAATCTTACCGAAGAGGATGTGGAGTATCTTGGCAGTTGCTGTTACATTTGCTTTCAGTGCCTCTGCCGGGATGTTGTCTGGTCCCGCTGCTTTGCCACTCTTGATTTGTCTAATGGCCATGCTGATCTCTTCAATTGTTGGTGGGCCAATATCGATTGGGAGGTCTGTGGGTGCTGCTTCGATGTTGGGTGGGTTCAGTGGAGCTGGTCGATTCAAGAGTTCTTTGAAGTGTTCTACACACCTGTTTCGTTGTTCTTCAATATCGTTGATTACTTTGCCTTCCTTGTTTTTCACTGGTCTTTCTGGTTGACGGTAATTTCCAGCAAGTTTCTTTGTTGTATCATACAGTTGTCTCATGTTTCCCTCTCTTGCAGCCTTTTCCGCTGTCATCGCTAAATCTTCCACATATTTACGTTTGTCGGTTCTGATGCTCCTCTTCACTTGCTTGTTTGCCTCTGTGTATTCGGCTTGTGCCTTGGCTTTTTCTGCTCTTGTTCGGCTGATATTGATTGCTACCTTCTTGTTCCTCCTTGCTTCAATTTTATCCAGTGTACCAACAGTGATCCATTCCTTGTGATGGTGCTTCTTTTGACCCAGAACCTCCTGACATGTTGAAACGATTGCCTCCTTGATACCTTTCCAGCTGCTCTCTATGGTGGTTCCCTCTTCATTGAGTAGGTTATGAAAGGCCTCGAACCTGTTGCTGAGGGCTACGTTAAATTCGTTGAGTTTGTCAGCATCTCGAAGAAAGGCCGTATTAAACTTTTGTGATGTTGTCCGCACAGTTGTCCAGTGCTTCTTGAGTTTTAGTTTCATCTTGGCGACCAGCAAATGGTGATCGGATGCTATATCAGCTCCTCTCCTGGTTCTCACATCCTCCATCGTCCTCCTGAACTTTTTGTTGATGCAGACATGGTTGATTTGACTCTGTGTAGTGTGATCCGGTGAAATCCAAGTGGCTTTGTGTATGTTTTTGTGTGGGAATATGGTGCCACCTATGACCAGTTTATTGAAGGCACATAGGTTTGCAAATCTCTCACCGTTCTCGTTCCTTCCTCCCAGTCCATGTTGTCCCATGACGTCTTCGTATCCAGTGTTGTCCTTTCCAACCTTGGCATTGAAATCTCCCATTAGAATGGTCAGGTCCTTGGTTGGGCACTTCTGGAAGATTGACTGCAGCCTATCGTAGAATTGGTTTTTAGCGTCTTCATCGTAGTCGTTGGTCGGCGCATAGCATTGGATGATGTTCATTGTAATGCCCTCTCTCTTTGTTTTGAAGGAGGCTTTGATGATCCTTGGTCCATGAGATTTCCATCCTATAAGTGCATTTTGTGCTTTTCTAGACAGCATCAGTGCCACTCCTTGTGTATGTGGGGCATTTTCTTCTTCATGACCGGAGTATAACAGAAGTTCTCCTGAAGACAGTCGTTGTTGTCCAACCTGCGTCCAATGTGTTTCACTGATTCCAAGCACTTCCAGGTTGTATTTCCTCATTTCCGCAGAAATTTGGAAGACTCTGCCGGTCTCCCACATTGTCCGGACATTCCATGTACCTATAAAAATTGTCGCTCTGGTTGTAAGAAGGTGCATCGGCCTCATGACTTCCGAAGGAACTCGGCTTTCATCATGAGACGTCATAATTATTCCTTCTACTCCCAGGGCAGAGTTTGAATGGTTTGAATGATTTTTTCTGGTTAGCGTTTTTTTAGCGAGTTGATTTTCTACGGGATGGGGTCGCTAACGCCATGCTCAACCCTCCTCCTTTACCCGGGCTTGGGACCGGCAGTAGCCCCTGGAGGAGCTACAGGCGGAGTTATTCAATTTGTAGTACTGTTTTTATCTGATTCGTCTGCCCTTATTTAATAGTATCACTTCAGTCTCTTAGTGATATACATCAAATTTGTTTATTCGGCTTCATAATAACATATTGCCTATTCATACTTTCATTTTTTACGAGGTTTTACACAAAATAATATACTGCGGCGTTATATTTGTCTATTGTTTCTTTCAACGAACAGTGGAGCAATGGTTAATCATTCAGTTGTTCGACTTATGAACTACAAAGTAACTTCATTCTCCATTTACTGTACACGATAGGTCAGCTTTAGTTGTGCTATTAAGTTTAAAAATCTCACATGTATTCACATACTTTTGTTTCAAACTTATCACATAATATCTAGGATTATAAAGTATCTAAAATACATAATCAAACTCCTTCCGTATATATATTAGATATTTCTCTATTGTTTTATCCGATGCACATTAAAACATATTATTACTGTAACTTGTTTCAACTAATTCAAACATATATATTTCTTTTTCTATTTTTTTACCAATACCATTTCAAGCCTTACATTCATCCTGCTGTTCACGCTTTTGAGAAATTATTCAATGTAGTTAATCGTCGCAATGATACAGCATACATTGTTTTTTTGAACCGGGATCATTTCCTCCTGCCTTCAGTTGATCCATTACCTGCAAATATGAAACAGAAAATAACTTTTCTACTGCCAGCTCATTCTGTGATCAACGGTAAGTTAATATAATGTTCTCTATTGATTGAAATAAATTTTTAGCATACTTTTCAGCCTCGTACATTGTTTGTTAACCATCTTGACCTTAAAAATTATGAAAGTCTAACTGTAGTATCATTAATATAATCTTATTTTATGGTTAATACAATAAATAATCCTTATGTGCAAAAATATTATCCACTTTCTAATCATTTCATGAAAGTTTAAATAAGTTATATTATTTGGTATCATGCCTGTTATGAGGCATAAAAGTATTTGGTTCTATTTTACTTAATATAATTTCACGCTGCTGATGAGTTCTATATATATATTCCTCACATTTCATCTTTTATTATTATTAAACAATATTGTTTGGTTAATGATTTTCTTCATATCTTACTCCTTATATTACTATTGCATAATGTTATACTTAAATTATTAGCACTTACGCATAGTTTTATTATTTCGTTTATTTCGTTTATCCATATTGTCAATCAGTATATAGATCAGTCTACCACCTGTATATTTCATGGACAAAGGGTTTAGTTTTTTGTTTTTTACTACCACTTTTAAACTAATTACATAATTTTAGCATCAATAATTTAACCTTTTCCATTCGTGTTCTGTATGGACTTAGCTTTTTCCACCGTCGTTGCTAGTTCTTCCATGTATTTCCGTTTGTCAGCTCTAATGCTCCTCTTAACTTGATTGTTTGCTTCAGTGTATTCTACTTTTGCCTTGACTTATTCTGTCTTCTCATCCTTTCGTAAATGTTGTTCGGGGTTTCCATAGCGATCCATCCCTTATGATGATGCTTGTTACGGCCCGACACCTCCTGATACGTTCAAGCTAATGTTCCTTTGATCTCTTTCCAGTTGTCCTCCATAGTAGTTCCTTCTTCTTTGAGAAGATCTTGTAAGGCTTGGAACCTATTGTTGTGTGCTATCTTGAATTGGTTTAGTACGTTAGCATCTCGAAAGAAGACTGTATTGAACCTATGTAATTCTGTTTGTCCAGTTGTCCAGTGCTTCTTTAGCTTCAATGATCCAGTGAGACCCATGTACGCGTTTTTGTGGGAATATAGTTTCACCTATAACTAATTTGTTGTATACACATATGAAGACAATTAGTATAGCAGCAGCCTCTGCATCAGTAGGCCTCAGTATACACAAAGGAAAAAGCAAGATGCTCAAATGCGACACAGAGAATACCAAGCCAATCATACTTGATGGAGAAACTCTGGAAGATGTAGAATTTTTCACTCAATATCAGTTGGCAGGATACCATCAACATCAACCTTCTGTGGGAGAGGACGAATCAACTTCCAGCTGAAGAGGAAATTAGGAAAAGACGTTGGAAGTAGATATAACATTCATTAAGAAAATCATGAAACTGCATCACGAGGCAAACCCTAACTTGGAATCCTGAAGGGATTAGGATTTAAAGTTAGACTTTGAAGGTTTCATTACTAATGGACACCAGCTATTATGCCAAAATGCTATTTAGCCATATGGATGAATGAATTTTGTGTCAAAATCTATGATTTGCTATCTTAATTCTGGTTATTATTCCATAAATTGAAGTCCATAAAAATAGTGCTGTACTTGGACTGTTGAAAATGATTTTTCAAACTGTTTTATACTTGATACCTGTTTACCACTTCAACCAATAATATTTGTAGGAGAAAAAGACAAAACGAAGAAAGAAATAATTCTTGTCAATAAGTTTTTCGGCATTTGTAGCTCTACGTTTTTATTTATTTAGTCGTTTGTAATAGTGGTGAATTTGTCACCAGTATTTTAAAAATTATAATAATTAACGTAAGTAATAAATAATTAGTGGCAGTAAGAAGAACAACGACCGACATAGCACAGCAATTACCTTGATCCATCAAATAAAATGTTTAATAAAAAGATTATCCAAAGTAATGATGACATTTGTTTTTGAAAAGAATTAGACTCTGTCAAGTAAATAATCTCACATTCATTTTTCTCATTTCTTTGCTCTTTCTTAAAGATTACTAATATTGATGGCTCTGGTTTTTAAGTAATGTTTAACTAAATAATTAAATTTTTTGAGCTTTCTTATTCATTTTATACCAATCTAGTTACTCTCAATTATAAAATAATATCTTCTCATTCATTAGCATTGTCATCCATACAGTTTCATCTTTGAATCAATTTCTTAACTATAGAAATATTTACATCAATAATGTTGTTGTGACTTCCGCCCGTTAAGTATCACGTGATTTATTCGCTAATCAGATGACGACTTAGACAATCTTAACACTGTGCCACAACAATGACGTATAGACAGGTATGAGCACCCTAGCGTCCTTATTGGTCCTTTTTCCTGCCTAGTTCTGCTTATAAAGTCCAGAATACTAATATCAGTTTCTACTATATGAATCGTTTATTTTAAACATACCTGGTTTATATACAAGCCAAACAGACCATATCACACTATAAAACAGGAAATAACATTTGTACAAGCCAAAAGTGACTGTGATTGTGTGTGACTGTAATTAATAAACTGGTTATAACTTAAAAATAATAAATCGCATCATAATAGTCTATAGGTCTATATATATATATATATATATATATATATATATATATATATATATATATATAACAATTCTCATTAGCTATCTCTTCAAAAAGATCTCAGAATAAATGGAGTTTTGCAGTTGCGTTCTAATTTATTGATACATATAGAAATATTAGTTGTTTCTGAACTCTAAAGAATGGAGCGCGTACATCATGAATGAAAAATAACAAAAGTAAAGGTAATAATTTTGAATATATGTAATATCAATAGCATGAAAGAATACTTTTAACATTGGCTTTAATCACCAGCTTTCGAGTTCCGAACAAAATTACAAAAGGTGCCTGTTAACATAAAGTCAAGAAACTTTTTTGTCTATGCAGCCACGAAATAAAATATAAATTGGGTACAAAAGTTTACAGTGAATGGTAACCGTTAAGAATTATTTATGTATTAAGATTATACGAATATCTTTATTGTCTGATTATTAAGTAACTATACTTTATGTGTATTCATATTTCTTTTATTAAAAGCGTTCTCGAGTTATTCTCAATCTATTAGTCAAAGTTTCTGACGATCACAGCCACTTTTGGCTTGATGTTATACAAATGTTATTTCCTGTTTTTTAGTGTGATGTGGTCTGATTGTGCTTATGTATAAATCAAATATGTTTGAAATGTATGATTTGTATCGCGGAAGCTGAGATTGGCATTCTGGACTTAACAAGCAGGTTTAGGCAGGAAAAAGGACCCATCGGAACTTTAATCTGCTCGTACTGGTGTATGCATCATTAGTTTGGTCGTATAAGTCAACGTATCTAAATTGACAGTCGTATTTCGCGATAATCATATAGCTAAGGACATAACAGAATTGACCTGTAAAGTGTAAAATTGCTTATTTTCTGTTGACTTTAAATCACGCTTAACACATTTCTACCTTGTTGAAAAAATATCATAAACCTATTCGAATCAAAATATGATCGCTTATTAAGTATGTATGAACAACTGGCCAACTTTCTTTTTGGAGATAGTCAAGTCAGAGCTACACGTAAAATGAAAAACAGTAACAATCAACCGGTGTAACTAATAAAAATCATTTCCTGAATTGTAACAGATTTATTTTCTTACCTACTTATATATATATATATGTTAGGTGTAGGAAGAATTTGAAAGTGACCAACTTGGTCTCATGTGCTGTTAATTATATGAGGGCTAATATCACTTCCCGGCTGCCCATATCGTGGAAGGTTATTTCTTGAGGGACCTGAAAAAGAAGTTGGATTAGTGTTGGTCTTAATGACCTGAGAGCGTGACCGCAGTGCCCAAGGGACAACTGCTTGAGGCGGGTCACGCACGGCCTTTTTGTGGGGATTTTTGACGTGTTAGCTCCGTTCTTCAAAGGACCTTACCGCCGTAGACGGAAATCCGTGGGATAATGCGAGGAGTGCATTTTTAGGGTCGACCTTTTCTAACCCCACCCCTCCTCGTAGGAAGGCAGCATCGCTGTCATGCTGGTTGTCTGAAGGAAACACCTTACTGCTGTCACACCTCTGTACAGTCGGCAGTACGACTTCGCCTTCGGATCTTGGGATTGCTGCTTTTTGTCTTACCTCTCTTCAACGGACCTGTCTGGCATGGTGGGACCTTGAGGAACGATTGTTCCAGCCAGCATAGCTCGGTTGATTCATCACGATAGGCAAGCCCGACCACCACGTCAAGGCAGCAGCAACGTGTTACGTATGCCCAACCACCGACTGCCCCGACGTGCGATATTTCACGGTGTAGAAGTAGGTTGGAAGAAATGTAGGGGGCGGCCAGATCGAAACGTTTCACAAATCCATGAAGTCACTGACAAGTGGACTGAGCCATGTTGGTAGGTGAATAACATGGCTCAAAATCGTTTGCAATGGCGAAGGTGCATCCACTTTTTGTGTTCTACCAAATTCTAATTCTCTGAATTCCTCATGTCCCTATCCTCTTCAAATTTATTTCACTGTATTATACTCCTTTAATAACATCTTCATACCCTAATTTTTCACATAATGCTTATACTCTTACTATTTCTACCACTGTGGGATTTGAATCGACAACTTCATCTCTGTGTTAAATTCGTATGGCAGCTTGAACTAATGTACGTACGTACGAAGTTCTACGCTGTGACTGATATATATATATATATATATATATATATATATATATATATATATATATATATATATAATATTTCTTGTTGGCTGTTATATTATTGGTGTTCATCCTGTTTTTCTGTGCTGTTTTATGTAGTGGATATTAGTCTTGATATAGTTTCATGCAAAGTTATACTTTTTCATTTGTGCCGGTACAGATTTGAACAATTAAAGTGCAGGTCAATATATATGTTTACTATTTCTATGCTATACTTGCTAATACATCTGGTGTTACGCAAACTCTTTTCATATTATTTTAGGGTTTGTGTTTTTTTAAGCACAAAATGTTTTTACGTATGTATTGATCATGATTATGACCGACTTCTCACTTTTCCATCATAATTTATGAGTAACGCATTGATTAGTGGCCAAAATAAGTTTATACAAATAAAAGTTAAGGCGTTACCTTATCTTTTATTGTTTACTTAGTAGATTTCTTTGTAAGGGTTTCTGTTAATCTATTTTTCTACAGTATTTTCAGTTTGTATATTGTTTCATTAAATACCTATTGTATTCAGATAGTAGTCGTTTTTTCATGAAATTCTGTTGTGCTCAACAACAATTATGTAAATAGAAAAGTTCACAGGCTTTGTTTTATTCTTTTAATAATCCTATAATTTAGTTTCCTGTAGAAATAACTAATACATTTTTACTGAGTTCTCGTTACTTTTCTGCCATTCAAATAAGTTTAAAATAACTAAACTTCCACATATGAAATTATTCATTTTAACAGCCGTATTGAACATATTTTTTAAGAAATTTCATGTGGATTATTGAATGTAGGGTTAATATCTTCTACCATGTCCACTTGGTGTCCGTAGTTGTCAACCCCTTGAAAGTTTACACCCTAATCTATGCATTTGTTAATGTTCATACACATTGATATGTAGCGAGTAATTACGATGCTTTTACAAAGCTGTTGATATGCTTTTCGTTTCTAACATAACATATCATAAATTAGGTAACTGTTGGAATCTGAAGTTCTCAAAACATTGTCCAATTCTCACTCGCCTTTTGTATCTAAAATATCTCCACTTCTCATTTATTTATTCCTCAAAATGTTAATATAAATACAAATTCATAAAATGTCTTCATTTTCCTTTTCTTCACATTTATATATCATATTCTCCTTAAATTCGTACTATAAATTATAAAAGAGCAATTCATTCAGCAAACAACTCTCGTTTCAATGAATTCATTTCCCTAAGCTGTACAATCCCAAATATATACATTTCTTTCTGTGATAATCAGTAATATGCTTGTCAGAAACCATAATTTAGCAAGCATAGAAAAAAAGGTTACTAGGAAATTGAAAAATGTTGTTGTTAGGATCATAAACACTCAATAAGAACGTTATAAAAGTGAAATGAAGCGTAATAGTTCAGTAGGGGGATTGTATGACATGATAAAATAAAATATTGAAATGAAATATCATCAGGGAGGTAATAGTTTTGGAAAATTGGAGGTTGTGACATTGGCAGAAGAGGTTGGACAGGTTTCTTTTGTGTGCACAGTTATGGCTTATCTAGATACATAGTAAAGACTCCACCAACTTTACGAATACGGAATTTCACTGTTTTTGATGGGTTTCTGTTTCGCTTATCAGTGACTTTCAGCCCTTAATCTGTTTGAATTGAACGATTCGTGTTCTCAAGATGTTCAATTATGGGGTTTCTTACATATCCAACTTCTTGGAGGATTCATGAACATGGTTATAAAAACGTAAGAATTGATTCACTGAGCTGAAACGATAAGCGCTTGCTGAATGATACTTTTATTTCTATGAACTATAAAAACTCATGTGAAATAAATTTGTTCAAAACTGAAAGCTTCTCAGTTTCATAGTTGCACATAAGACACAGTTGACCAGTGATTTAAAAAAGGTTTGTTATTTATCATTACATATTAAATATCAAGGCAGATCTGCTTGATGTGACCAGTATTTAAATAGTTAGTGTTGGCAACAGTTTCTTTAACTATCAGACATATGATCATATCTTTTTTTTAACCTCTATAGGATCGTCTATTGATGGTGAAGATAATTATTATGGTAGTTCAAATTCCATTCTGACTATGCTGCAATTAGATTGTGAAATGATGAATGCTACACTATTACAATCACCTGTATATAATTTTCATGAAAAGCACACACCTAATAACCATTAATTACTAAGGTAACATCTTTTTGTGCTTTCATTTATTAAAATAATAATCATTATTTGTATATTTTGTTTTCCTTCAGTGTTTTCATTATGAACCTTTTAATGTGTTTATTGTGAAGAATTTTGTTTCTTATTTCATCGAATAAACAAGATTGTTTTGTGTTTTTCGTTCTACCATAGCGTTACTTTTCAATTACATTACATGTCCATTTATTTATGATCAGTTATATTGTTCTGTTTTATTTCTTGTATTATCATTTTTACTTATAGTAATTGTTTCATTACTCCTTATCATAATCAATCATCTGTGTTTTGTTTTTTATGTTTATTTATAATAAAAACTATTTTTCGTCAAAAAACAAACACTAATAATAGTCATTCAGTTCGTTCTCAGTTTATTACCACTGTCTAGCATTGTTTTATATTGTTTAACTAATGTATGTTAGTTAATTGAATGCAATAAGACATTGGAAAGAAAGTTTGCTGATATTAGTTATTTTTTAAGTTAACTATTTATGTATAATGTTTGTAATATGTAGTAGTATGTAAACACTAAACTGTTGTGTCATTTTGAATGATAAATTATTATTTCTTATCGTATCTGATCCACTAATGGCGTGTGATTCCTTTTTGCGATGCTTTCAATTTATTCTTTAAAAAGAACATACTAAGTTACACTGTTCTGTACTCATGGGGAATTGACTGAAAGTCAAGGACACAGTAATCAGTTACAGGTTTTCAAAACATTAGATTTAATCAGAAAGGGAAATTCCTTCAATGCAGATATATAAAGGACAAAATTCATAGAAATTTGAGTATAGTATGAATTTCAACCAGGAATTCTGCAAATGCCGACAGCTCAGACGAGCAATCTGACTAAATTTGGTCACTACAAACGTTTTCCCAATCTTTTATATCAACCAGCAATATACATAGTAGGCAGACGTAGCATTTATAACCTCGTAAATGGATTTAGTCTTTTTACTGTGCTGTAGTTTAGCATTAATTATTGATTCTCCTACATGTGTGGGTATCCCCATGTTCGAAATAGTGAAAATAATGTGCATTTGGTCTACAAGTCGAGGCTTGAAACCAGTCTGCTTTTTCGGGTTCGATTGTTCTGAGTTCCAACCAAGGGTCGAATGTTTATGGATTTTATATTTTAGACGCTATACTAGTCATAACTAATTATTTTCTGGATAACACGAAAGGATTTTTTCTTTTTCTACTAAACTGAGTGTTATAAACGTAAGGAGAGAGAGGATACTGGTTATAACTTTAGGGGTTTATGGTTATAACAGTCCTTTCACTTTCTACACGTATGTGGGACATTAATTTACCTAGACGAATATCTACACTAGATTCTCACCCAGTGTCTATTCTACAGGAATTCAACAGAACTCAGATCAAGAACACGAGATTAGCCTGACTACAACGTCAATATATTTCCACACCAAAATCCGACACAAAGAACAGTCAATCAATGTGTCCATCAACAAGGAACAGTTCCTACATAATAAGGATAGGGGAATATATATAGCACACATAACGCCTGTCATCCTATCTAATGTCTGACTCATCAAGACAACCAATCATTGTTATTCTCGCCCACACATCACCCTCACGAAGTCCGATCGTATGATTTCACTTTAGGGTCTATTTGAAAAAATTTCATTTGTTTCCGTTTCCTGAATGACCTTCGTTTAACTTCTGATTTCAGATCATTTTTTCTCATTTCAACTTGTGGTGGTGGTGGAATATCAAATGTATCACATAATACTTCCATTGGTAATGGTTTGAGTTTAGATGACTCATAAACACATTTTCTATCTCGCAGTTGCTTTACATGTCTAATAATTAGTGTATTTTCGATCATCACTTTATACAATACTGTACCACGTCGTTTTTTTATAAACCCAAATATCCATTTTGGCTTGCCAGGCCGGAAATCCCGTGCATAGAAGAGTCACCTACTTTGAATTCTCGAATTTTCGGGCAATTCCCTTTCTTATTTTTTTGTAGTCCACTGATTCTGTCTTTCGGGATCAAAACATCAAAAGATGTTCTAATCGGTCGGCCAAACATTATTTCGGCTGGTGATTTCCCGTCTTGACAGCTTGGACTCGGTGTAACTCCATAAGAAATGAGAAATTGTTGCAGAGCCTCTTCTACGTTGTCTTCTCTTCCCATCTTTAAGAAAGCTCGTTTAAGAATATCAACAAATTTCTCTGCCTGCCCGTTTGACTGAGGGTGGTACGGTGGAGTTCTAATGTCTTCGATTCCATTTTGTTTACAGAACTCCGCAAACTCTAACGACGTGAACTGCGTTCCGTTATCTGAAACCAAAACATTAGGTGTACCAAACCTACCAAATAATTGTCTCAGATGTAGCAGTGTTTCAGACGTAGATGGTCTTCGTACCACATAAATTTCAGGCCATTTTGAGTATGAATCAACAACCACCGAAAAATAATGTCCACTTATCGGTCCAGCATAATCAACGTGTGATCGGACCCAAGGTTTTGTCGTTTCTGGCCATGGCTGAGATTCTACTTTCGTTGGATCTTTTGCAACTTCGGCACATCGCCGACGTCTCACTACGTATTCTCCCACAGCCTTATCCATGAATGGCTAATAGACATAACTACGCATAACTGCTTTCATTCTGTTCCTTCCCGGATGACCAATGTGAAACTGTTTAAGCACAAAAAACTGAAGAGATTTGGGGATGACAACACGATCGCCATACATCAAACAATTATCATAAATCGATATAGACTCACGTCTCAGGAAAAATTGGTGAAACTCTTGACCAGCTTTGTCCTGTTTCCAACCCTTTAAAACAGCTTCTTTTATTCTTTTAAATAGAGGATCATTAGCTGTGGCTTCTGTAACTGCTTCCGCCGTTACTGGTAGAATTCTGATAGCATCACAGAACACGTTTTATTTCCCGTTCAAGTGATATAGAAGCAACCACTACATCTTCCTCTAACTTGCGGTTATGTGCTATTACTTTTGAAGTCTGTATCTTATTTCCTTTACGAAACGTATGCTGATGGTCGGAAACCTTTGGTTTACTTTTACAACGTACTTGAGCATGACCATATTTACTTACGTACGCCTGTTACTCCCAATGGAGCATAGGCCGCCGACCAGCTTTCTCCAACCCACTCTGTCCTGGGCCTTCTTTTCTAGTTCTTGTTCATTCTTCTCATGTCTGTCTCTATTTCTCGGCATGACCATATTTACGACATTGAAAACATACTCGTTTTTTAAAGTAGCAAACATTGGTAGAATAACACTTACCACATCGCCAACATGACGTTTTAGGTTTCACTTGGTTTGGGATTTGCTAGGAGTTCGAATCTTTATTTCCATTAAAAGGTTTACGTAAAGCATTAATTCCCACGTGTTCGCTGTTCCTTTCTACGAGATTCGTGTCATGCTTCAAATTAACCATTCTTTGACAATCTTCGGATACTGATTGTAGACTGATATTAGGATCTTGTTCGATTCTCGTTAGAATCCGTGTTCTAATATCTGCATCTACTGGAGATTGTAATCCACATACAAAAAAATAAGGCATTTAAATTGATCTGAGGACATTTATTGTAAACGGAACCGCTCACATTCCCGGTTCACGATACTTGCATACGTAACATAATCGCCCTGTACTTTTAACAAGTTGAAGACACTGGTATCTAGTGTGAAAAATTTTTGATCGTTCACCAAATATATGAGTCAGGCATTCAACTGTTTCTTTGAACGTTATGTCGGTTGGCTTTTTTGGGAGGATAAAATTACAGAACTTTTCATGTTCGGACACTCCAAGCTTTCTTAATAATAATCTCAATGTTGAACTTTCGTCCCACTCTTTACATTCATTGTTAAACAAATCCTCATGGCGTCTAAACCACGCCTCAAAAGTAATTCCATTTTCTGGATGAAATATAAATTCAGTTATTGAATTTGCAATAGTATCCGGAGTCATAGTGGAATTAGACACATCGGTTCTTGAGGATATCGACATGTTTTTGACTAATAATTCGATAAGAGAATTTTGCTGTTGCAACAAGGTTTTCAGATCATCCATTTTCTTGTTACAAAATTCACTTTAACTGAATATGTAAGCGTAGATCCGTTTTAATCACCGTCGCCAATTGTTATAAACGTAGAACAGAGGATACTGATTATAACGCTTGGCGGTTTCTTGTTATATTAGTCCTTTCACTTTCTACACGTATGTGGGACGTTAATTTACCTAGACGAATATCTACATTAGATTCCCACCCAGTGTCTATTCTACAGGAATTCAACAGAACTCAGATCAATAACACGAGATTAGCCTGTCTACAACGTCAATATATTTCCACACCAAAATCCGACACAAAGAACAGTCAATCAATGTGTCCATCAACAAGGAACAGTTCCTACATAATAAGGATAGGGGAATATATATAGCACACATAACACCTGTCATCCTATCTAATGTCTGACTCATCAAGACAACCAATCATTGTCATTCTCGCCCACACATCACTGAGGATATCAGTCAGCTTCCAATTAGTATGTCAATTTAACTGCTGAAACTAGGTTGCCATATATTTGAACTTCTAGAATTAACCTGTCAGTCCTTGTAGGTATCTTTCGCTACAAACTAGATATGGCTTTTTAAACAGCAAAGAGCTTCTAGTCCTCTGTTAATTTCATTTAAGTTCATGCTTATGGTTCTCAAGTCAAATAGTTGCTTTTATTATATGTGAATTGATTATAAACTGAATCTGGTAATCAAAAGTATATCCAATATCCGTATAATAACTTTATTTTCTACCTTTTTAATGAGACTAACAGCTCATATAAAAAACCAACATCTAAACTTTTATTGATGAAATTGTTTGTGGTCACTAGAGATAAAAGAGGGTTATAATCTTCACGTTCACAGATATCTACAAACACTAGTAACAGAAGAGACAACTGGTATTATTAGTGATTAATGATACAGATTCATATCAAAGTTCTTAAGACTGTACTGATAGCATCCAGCTTTCCTTTAGCAATAAGTTAAGCTTTTCAGCAAATTGTGCGTTTATACGGGTCGATTCTCTTTTATAAATTCGTCACAAATTTAAAAAGAATATATTTATTGTTCAATACCAGACAAGTATTTGATGTTGATAACTTCATAATGTCTTATTCGAGTCCCAAATTTACCGAAAAACTTGGAAAAAAGTTATACTTGATATTTAGGTTTCCTCCAAAAATATGATAAGTTATAACCCTTCGTAAACAAATTTAGGCCTTACAAAGCATCCCACAGATTTTTTCTGACAAGCTAAGAACATGGTTTTTGAGATCGTCCTATGATGGAGTTAGAGAGCTATCTCTAACAGATACTTAGAAACGGTAGATAAATGTATTCGAGATGATGTGCTGCTATAAACCAGATAATATTGTTAATGAACCACACAAAAAATAATATATCAATCCTATTTTTTAGAAGACTAGTCAAGTGGCAAAGAGGATTAGCCGATATTAAGTAGGTTAATTTTCACGCGAACAAGATCGTATCATACGTCAAGTCAGAAATCATGAAAATTTCGTTATAAAATGGGTGAATTCGAAGGACAGAAATGCAAGTATATATGTCCTTTTTAGAACATAACTCAAACGATAAAGAAGTCGTCATAGCCACTTGCGCGATCAGTGGTCAGGCTTTAAATGTTTGGATGACACAAATGGAATATGTGAACATAGATTATTAACTTCAACTGTAAATGTTCTCTTCAATCTCCCTATATTTTTTATAAGTCTATGATGTGTTAGCGTGATATAGATTGGATTGAAACATATTCTGTGCAGGATTGTTGAAACATGCTGACTAGCTATTGCTTAGCTAGTCAGCGCTAGCGGATACTCAAAGAAGACTCTACAATAATCTTGTGTAAAAATTGTAAAATATACTAACGTTCCTGTCTAACCGTGTTCTGATATTAAGCAGTCAAAGTGGATGGGTCGTTATAAAGGCGTCATAGCATTGTTCTAGGGCTATAACCATAACTCTTCATAAATTTAAACTTTGTTTAAGTTCTGCTGGAAAAACGACTGTTTACCTATAAACAGTCCATTTCCCAGGTATCTTAATATATATTAAAGCATACATTACCTGAAGCTCATCAACCGTCAGTAGTATAAAATTAGAAGGAAACAGCTGTTCAATGCACCCTAGTATTCAGTGGTCTTCCAGCTTAACACAGTTCTTAAGGTAAATCAAAACAAAAAATCAAAAATACTTCTTCAATAGAAGCCATGAACTAAAAAAATGTTTTTTCAGATATATTGTCAAATATTTATAAAGTTAAAACATGATAAGATTGATTGCGGAGTATAAATTCCACCCAGCGAATCGTTGAATCCCAAGCATATTAGCTGATTTGTATCTATATAATTTCATTATTAGTTTATATATATATATATATATATATATATATATATATATATATCCCTTGCTTTAGTTTGAGTGGATGGTTTTAAGCATTAAACATAGGGCTATACTGAACTGACCTTTTTCTCACATAAAGAAATTAATCATACACTAACTGGATTCACAAATTCATTCGAAAATGAATGTCTGGAAGTACCCAGGACAGAGTTGGATGGAGAATGCTGGCGTGCGGCCTATGCTCCTCCACGAGGGGTAACAGGCGTAAGTAAGTCTGGAATTAGAAATACTTTTCGAAGTGATCTATAGAAACAAATGATGGTACTGGGTCACATTTATATACTCGTTTAAGAACGGGAGATTTAGCTTCGTTTTCAGGTCATAATTACATACCTCAATTAGTTAAATCTCAGGTAAATTAGTTTCCAACAAATATTTTAAGGGAAATTAAAATAACGTCCACCTTAAACATGCGTCACAGATATTTCAGCTAGTAAGATACTTTCAAAACAAGCGTCACCAAGTAATTAAAAGTAGGATCTGTGAAATACTTACAAGTATCTAGTTAGTTAAAATGTGTCACACATAGAAATGAAACACTTCCTTCCTAACTTATTCCAGTATTTAACTCAACTAATGAACGATTAGTAAATAGGAAAAGCTAAGTACATTTAAATTTTAGGATAGATAATGGGATTCTAAGTTTTTATGAGATCTATATAAACAGACCATCAACCTTCGGGTCCGGATAAAACCATATAAATAACCGTAGAAATCTCATAATCTTTCACATTTTAGATATTTAAAGATGATTATCGCCACTTTCTAATAACATGTTTAGAAGTTCATGTTGTATTTAATTTAACCAAGTAGTCATATGGTATTATTATTTTCATTATACCTTTGGACCGAAATCAAATATTGTTTAGTACGGGCGGGCTACTGAGATATTTTATCTTTCACGTAAGATTCATTACTTTGAGGGATATTGCGTACACGATGAAAGACTCAAACAAGAACACCACAATATGGTCTAAAATCAATCAAAAGGCAATCTGACACGCTTTTATTTAGGCTGAAAACCCAACTATTTTAGTCTGATTCATTTCGCCATCGTCCTATAGAGATGTTGAATACAAAGCACAGGATACTAAGAGATAAATTCTTTGTAATTATCGTAATATTGCTTGTATTCTGTTTATAAACGTAGATGGTGACCAACTGTTCACAGCTAAGATCTGCAGATGATTCTGATTCTCTCGTTTACAACCAAGCTACTTTCATTCTTATGATTGGATTACGGTCGTTAGAAAATCGTATGATTGTAAGCTAAAAAAACTAAATTCCTAAGTAAGATTTTTTCAGTTTTCCCAACTTATAATTGAATCGCATAATTAAAATTGACTGAAAATTCAGTTTATGACTGGATTATGATTAATTGAAACGGAGCTGAACTAGTTCTCCGATGATAGATTTTTTTAATCATCAAAATCTTTGGACTGTCTATGAATCGACATAACTGCCTACTAAAAATTACTTCTATAATACATGTTCTTATTGTTGTATATCACATCAAGATATCGTTAAATACATTTTACTCCAGCTAAGTCTAATTTTGATGTTTGTCTTTCTAAGATGCAAGTACAATAAAACAGCATGCAGCAAGTAATCACAAAGAATCTCGTGAACTCAGGTGGGCTTAACTGACTCTCATTCTGCAAGTTACTAATTATTTATACTTTTTTAATTGGAGAATTTTCAAGTTACACGTTTTACATCTATAGTAATTAATAAGATCTAGTTTTACAAATAAAAATCAATGCCACTGCTAAATACCACAATGCAATTATAAAATCTTTTATAATTTACAAATTTGACCACTCTATTAACATGGTGAACCGTGATTTCAAGTTGCACTCACTCAACATTTAATCTAACGGCTTTACGGATTAAATAGATTTTTTGAACTACATAAATTTTTAAGAATTTGGTGAAAAAAAGTTCTATTTCATCAAGTTAGTGGATTAATTCAATATTTGAAGGTTAAACAGGCATGTCATTACTGCCCTGAAAGCCTACTAGAACAATGGGAAACACAAGATAATAAAAATGTTGAACTAACAAAGCAAACTGACGAATAGGATCAACGATAATAAACAGTGAAGAAATATCACCTTTCGTATAAAGTAACATACAATACGAATTAGAACTAAACCAATATTATAAAATAATGTGTAGAAGGACAGAAACTCCCATTCCTATTTAAAACTTCTATCGTGCAATAATACCAGTTGATACACACACGATTGGTCCAATGATACAAAAACTTTTTAAAAAAACAATAAACTTATTTAGAATCAAATTACAGTTACTTTTTTCGAAGAAAAAAACAAATCAAAGCGATAAATAAATCATAATGAAATAATCAAAGGAAAATATCATGCCTGTCACTTACATAAGAATAAAGTAAATAGTTTTTTCTTCGAAAAGTAAGAAAGTACCAAGTGAAAATATACATACTTTCATAATTAACTTTTTTTTTAAAAAACATTGCTCAAACCACCTAATAATTACATAGGGAAACAAACAGTTGAGACCAATTAGTTGGGAGTTGCTCCAATTGTATACAATATTGTCTCCCGTACACACATGTTTGTGTATTAATATAAATTGATTACACGTACATCACAAAATAATTTGATTTCTGGCACTTTGTGATAATTCTTTGTGTGGTAGAACTATACAGTTCAGGACAATAACTTCAGGAGGAATTTCCACATTGGAACCTAAGACAAAAGCAAATTAGGGGAAAAAGCTATAAATTGCAATTTAAAACAAGACATAGATGATATGAACAGTGATCCGAATCTATAAGATAGACAATGAAAATAAATAAATAAAGAGGAGTAATAAGTACTTTTATGTTAAGCATCAAAAGCTATCACAGTCGTTTTATGTTAAAACAGTTCAGAAATTCACAAAACCAATCCTACTCCAACTGATTGTCAGTTCTCGCAACTTTATGAAATATTATGAACTGAAATGTTTATTTAGGGCTTGAATACAGCTTTAATTAGAATGTATTCACAAATATTGAAATGTAAATTTTAAAGGAATAAATAACCCTACATTATTAAAGATGAATTGTATTATGTTTCGAAATGATTATCTCTGTTAATAGGTACCTTACAAATTGAATCATCTGACCTCAAATGTTTTGGTACAGCCAAAGGTGTAGAGAGTTAGCTCTTACTCTTAAATGCTCTCATAAAACCCCGTGAGCATAGGGTTTATCTTCACGTGACGGATAGGTGTTTGGTGAAAAATAATAGAGAAGAAAGTGAACGTCCGGCCTCAAACCGAATGGTGGATATAAAGCGTTCGCCTTAAGGAGCCGGAAAACCATTATTTTAAACTAATATAGATGGCCAACAAGAAACCGGGGGAACGAAGGCTATTTCAACCAAAATCAGTCTCTGGCCGCCATCGGATAGCACGCACTGTGACCGCCTAGGAAAACTAATTTCTCCGCCTTAGGCTCCCAGGTAGTATTCTACCCCAATCACGAATATGATAATCGATAATTACAGAAAATTGATCGATTTGCTATCCTTTATTAATAGATAAATCGATGTTTGCTGTCTACTTAATTTATGTGTATTTGTTCTATGTTACTTTATCTTCCTATTTTGTTTAACTTCCATTCTGTGTTAACCTTTATTCTTCAGTACGCTCAATCGCTCGTTTCCGCCAAGTTGTTTTCTTAAACGGTCTCAGGTGACTGAATATTGACTTCATGAATTCTGTCACTGAATACGAAATCATGTATTTTCGACAGCCCCTTAGTCTTCAAAAACGATGTAGGCGGATAGTCGTTGGTACGTACAGTAAATTGGATGAGGAATGTTAATTCTGTTATTGGTAGGCTGGGTGACGTAATATATTCTATCAAATGTAATAGTTTTTTTTATATATACCCATTTGGATTTTTCAGCTATGAAGTAAGATGCTTTATGACAAAATTCAAAGTACTACTGAATGATGAAGGGTTTATAAATGAGATGAGATTAATGTATTGGTTTGGCTGACAGTAAAACTAAATGTCGTAAATCTCTGCCAACGACATCCTGAGACTAAAAGTATACTGAAAGGGAACTCCGGAAACATTTAATAACCGTAACCAGTGTATTTGAGACTGTCAATTGCAATGGTTTTCGAGTCAGAGACGAATCTTAGTATCTTCAGATAGTTTGACGACATGCATACATACATATATATTCTGAAAATAACTTTAGATTTTAAAACAGCTAGTCCCTTTGATAAATTTGGACGATGCGGTGAGAAGACAAAGGTCAACAAAAATATGTGACATATTTGCGCAATTCAAACAATCTGATTACACGTATACTTGTTAAGAATATTTATGCAACTAGACAAATTAAAAGGTAAGGAGAAACAGAGATAATAATAAAGTACGCAATGTGAAAACCACCCTGGATAATAAACTTAGAATTCCTGCCGATTTCTAGACTCGGTCAACTTTGTATAAATTGATAAAAGTACATACAATGGTCATCGTTTACTTATATTCCTTTCGTACACATACATATTGATCTAAATTTGATGGTATTTAATCTTCTCTATTTATTATTATATTGATTTTTATATTATTTTTTATGGCAGATCATAAATATTCATTATCCATTAATCGTAATAATAAAAAGTAAATTAGACTCACCAATCACAGTAATGGATGGATTTAGTTGACCTTTAACATTGAAAACAGGTAAAACTTCCAGTTTGGTAAATTGCTTATTAGGATTAGGATCGTTGGGTGTACCTTCGACACGGGCCCATTCCCCAATAACTGTATTCCATCCAATTACTGCATTCAAGCAACAAGCGTGTGCACGAATCTCAACATCCCTGAGTACAATGCATTCTCGTAAACGCACGCCTGCTTGTATTACAGCTCGTTCACCTATACTTACGTTGGGTCCTATCTGAAAATCGATAGAAAAAACCAATTCATTCAGATCATTAATCATAAAGAGAACTAGAGTTAAACGTTTAGCAGATTAAAATTTAACAAGAAGAAAATACATTGATTTACTCAGAACTTAGAAATTAATTTAATCTTATGAAATTTTTAAACAAGTATGTTGAGAATTATGTGATACATTAGTACGTTATGTACTATTTTCTAAGCGGTTTGCAAACAAGTATTATCCGTTTAGACTATCAAAAACTGAAAATGATCTTTGAATATGATATGAAACGAATACATAAACTCCCTTACTTTGATGTAAAAGTTATAAGAGCCAGGGTAGTCAAATAAAGAAATAACATTAACGCGCACATTCAGTGATTGCATCAAGGCTATATGTATGTATGCTTCTTAAATGAAGTATGTGGCTCAGTAATAAAATGACGAAATAAATAGTATCGACTAGGAATAAGCAATTAGGTAATTATGTGGATCAGATACGACTATGTCATAGATGTATTTGCTTTCAGTTTCCTTTAAACAATTAGCTTTTTTTATTTGCTAAAATTTATAAGCATTTAAATTAACTCCAAAATTTATAGTTTGAAACTGAACGAATATGAGGCAAATAAATACCACAGGGATTCTCTTCAATCGTTGAAAATCCTATCAAAACATGAGAAGTTTGAAGACTCGTAAGGTTACAAAAACTACCTCGAAATTATCTTGATGGAAGTGAATAAATAAAACATATCATTATGGGGTAGTGAAGTTTGTTGAGTTTTTGATTGAGATCATGAATTGAACAGTGTTAAACCTGTATTGAAAACGTGGAAGCACTGGACGGCCATTTCGTCCTATTATGGGACGCCTCAGCAGTGCACATCCATGATCCACGGTTGGAGTTAAACATTAACCATGTTGGATGCCAACTCACTGATCTAGAGGATAGGCATTCGTGCACGAAACTGAAAGTCCTGGGTTCGAGTTCCGCGTGTGGAGTAGTGGATGTGCACTGCTGAGGAGTTCCATACTAGAACGGCCGTCCAGTTTTTCTAGGTTTTCAATGGGGGTCTAACATTGATCGCTTCATGATCTCAATCAGAAATAAAACATAATTTGATATGAATGCAACCACTCGAAATTATTCATGATAACTATATATATATATATGTCTATCACTATGACCAATGCTGGTTTATATACAAACAAGGCGAAAATAGTCACGAACAATCAAACGGAAACAGTGTTAGTCTATGAAACGTTAGAGAAAGTCATATGGGGAGATGTAGACTTTCTGCTTAAAATCTACAACCAATGATTATAGATGTAATGATGTTGCTTTAAACCACTTTCAGTGGTGTCAATACATTCATCTTTTACGTCGTTCTAAATCACTAGCTTAATATAACATTATACCTTATATCTTTTATTCCGATTAATTCCTTTTGAGAAATATTGCTTATGTTTAGGCTCTTACTCACACAGATATTATTGTTCATATCTTCTACCTTTTACCTGGTCTATTTCTTTCGTCATGAAACGTGATACAACTTGAACTGGTAAATATACTCGTACTAGTCTTTAATATCGTGCATGACTAATCGGATTTTTCTATTACATTCAATAATGAAATCGTTATACTACAGCCTTTTTATTTCTATGCATGTATGCTGGTGAAAATATTTTCGGTAATATAAAGTTCAAAAGATTCTTTTATATTCAAATAAACATAGTATGACTTTTGATTCACTGTTGAATATTATTCTGATTTTATGATAAGAATAAATCATTTTTCATATCACATGTATACTCACAACAGCTGTTCGATCAATTGAAGCAGTTGGATGTATGAATACATGACCAATTATAATCGGTCCACAAATTGATGGTTGGCAATCTCCATTCATTACAACTAATGATGAATTAATGGGATCATCTAACATTTGTAGGTTTGATGAACTTGGTATTGTCATTTTAGCAAGTCTATGAGGATGTGTTCTTTCATAAAGTGACAATATATGACGATTAGCATAGATTACAGCACTGAACAAAAATAAAATGAGATAAATTATTCAGTTATTAAGATATATGACAAAATTTCTAATGAAATTAAAAAATATAATACCAGGTAGTAAGAATGAAGATAAACAATATTTAAGAAAATAACTGAGAAGCAACAATCATTTATATATTAGTTGAAATTTGTATAACGATTAAAAACATTTATCAAAAAAATAAATCTCGGTAAACTTCTTCAGAGACTACTGTTATGTGCATCTGAACTTCACGTATAAAGTAATAAACACTCATCTTTAGCTAATGTGACTAAACTGCAAAATTAAATACATGAAAATTGATGCGTCCTGCCACAGACTGTCTGGACTTTAATTTCAATTGGAATATAAAACTGGATAGCAAATTGAAATGTGTATTTGAATTACGACTGCTTCTCATCCCTGTTCAGTGGAAAAACATATTGTTAAGATAGGCTCATAGATTCAATTTGTCTATGGAATATCCACAAAATACAGAATTACACAATTAAATCTACTAAAATAATATAGTAACGATATTTAACTACAGAAACGAGATTAATTGTGTGACTGTAGTTACTACTGGGTGCCTATGACATTTTGATCTGACATTAAATGATTAATCAGAGTTGAGTTGAGTTCAGTCTACGTTTAGTCAATATTTAACTAGTTATCAGTGAAATGTATTTTCTTCGTCTTTTTCGCACTTGCATCGAATTGTGTGTCGTTTAGAAAATTGCGATGTTCCTAGTCAAAGAAGATGTAATCAAACTTCTTGTTCATAAATCGTTATTAACACAAGAGTTCCATTGTCATAAGCTGAAAAAGCTAATCAGTCAGTCAGTCAGTCACAACGTAGAACTTCGTACGTACGTACATCAGTTCGAGTTGCCATACCACATTAGCACAGAGATGCAGTTGTCGATTCGAATCCCATAGTGGTAGACGTAGTAGGAGTATAATCATAAAATCCAAAAGATTAGGGTTTGAAGAAATTATTGAAGGAGTATAGTACAGTGAAATAAATTTGGAAAGAGAAAAAGGTAGAGGCATGAGGAATTCAGAAGATTAGAAGTTGGTAGAACACAAAGAGTGGATGCATCTTCGCCATTGCAAACGATTTTGAGCAATGTCATTCAAGGTCTCTAACCATCGGTTGCTGTCATCTCGCGAATCCCAACCAGGTAGTCTACACCTACCAATATGGCCCAGTCCACTTGTCAGTGACTTCATTGATTTGTGCCACGTTTTGGTCTGACCACCCCTACCTTTCTTCCAACCTACTCCTACACCATGAAACATTGCACGTCGGGGCAGTCGGTGGTCGGGCATTCATAACACATGTCCCAGCCATCTCAACTGATGAAGTTTCACTACTTTACCAATCGATTTCCCATCCTTACCTAGTACCCGTTTCCTAACAACTGCATTACTTACCCGGTGGTCCCAGGATATACGAGCAATGCTTCGAAGACACCTATGATCGAACACTAGTAGCCTTCGAATATCCTCTACTCTTATTGGCCATGTTTCACTGCCATAAAGTAGGACGGAGCGAACTGCTGCACAGTAAACCCGTCCTTTGGTTGCAAGACGGATATCTCGCCTACGCCATAAATGATGCAAGTTGGCGAAAGCTAGACGAGCCTTCTGTATCCGTGCTGAGATTTCGTCACACACTAGACCACAAGGGCTGATGAGACTCCCGAGATAAGTGAAGTGGTCTACACGCTCAACTACTTCACTCCCTATCATTAGTTCAGGTGTCGCTGCAACCCAATCCTGAAGTAACATTTTGCACTTCGAGGGAGAGAATCGCATCCCGATCATGCCTGCATAGTTGCTTATAGTGGTCAGAAGACTCTGCATGTTGTCAGCGTCTTCACCGAGTAAAACTTTGTCGTCGGCGTATTCTAAGTCAACAAGTGAATCTCCCGGTAAAAGTTCAACTCCTGGAGGTTTAGCTGATGAAAGTGCTATCTCTAAAAGTATGTCAATGACAAAGTTAAACAAGAATGGGGAGAGTGGACAGCCCTGACGAACGCCACTTGTGGTAATCAGTTCTGATGACAGTTCGCCATAGGCTCTAACTCGACCAGTTGTGTTCGAGTAGAGAGCCTTTATGAGGTTAATGTACTTCTTTGGTACTCCTTTCAGTGACAAACATTGCCATAGAACCTCACGATCAACGGAGTCAAATGCCGCCTTAAGGTCAAGAAATACTACTATTGTGGGACGTCTGAATTTGTGTGTATGTTCTAGAACCTGACGTAGGGTGAATATCTGGTCTATGCAACCACGTCCAGGTCGAAAACCAGACTGGTTTTCTCTAGTCTGCTCTTCACGAGCTTTGGTTAAGCGACCTAGTATTATTGAAGCTAATATTTTAGACACTATATTAGTCAAACTGATCCCTCTGTGATTGTCACAAGAGGACTTTTGTCCTTTCTTATAGACTGGCACAATCAGTGATTGGGACCAGTCAGATGGAATTACGTCCAGTTCCCAGATTTTACCTAAGACCTCAGTCAATCTCACTGCTAGTACTGGACCACCATCCTTGAAAATCTCAGGGGTCAACCTATCAGGGCCTGCTGCTCTCCCTCGCTTCAGATTTCCTATAGCTTTTTCAACCTCACAGAGGGTTGGAGGACTTACATCAATTTGCCATTCAGAACGACTGGGGATCGTGGGTAATTGAAGTGTGGCTGAAGGCCAGTTGAACTGATCCCTAAAGTGTTCTGCCCATCGATCCAATCTCCTGGATTGAGAATGAATGACATGTCCACCTTTGTCTGAGATAGTTTCGCTAATAGTTGGGTTCCTAATACCGGTTTCTTTAATAAGTCTGAATGGCTGTCTGCTGTTACCTATTGCCACTTCCTTTTCCATCTCTCTTGCTTTCGCTACCCACCACTGTTCACGATCATTGCGTAGGCTTCTTATTAGCCAGCGATTAAGTTGACTCCGCTCTTCGTTATGTTCAGAGCCAGGTGGGATGAGTTTTCGAGTATCTATCAGTGCGGTAGATGCTGCCGAGATCCATTGTTTCTCCCTGACCTTATGGTTTACCTTACTAGCGGATATCACTGCTGTTTCCACAGCTTTTCGGATGTCATTCCACGCTGCCTCGGGGTGGACACAACTTACATGGCTGCCTAACTGTTTTCCTAGTTGTTCCTGAAATATATTCTTAGCTTGCCTATCATTAAGTAGAACCCTTAGAGGCTTCCCTGCAGTGTCTTTCCTACGACCAGTAAGACGCAGACAGATACGTGCTCGCACTAGAGCATGATCTGAATCTAAACATGTGCCCCAGAATGAGCGACAGTCTTCTATCGAGCCCCTCCATCGGTGGCTGATAGCGATGTGATCTAATTGGGTCCAACGTTGGGACGAATTCGGGGGTCGCCATGTCAAAAGATGTTTTTCCTTATGCTTAAAGTTAGTATTTGCAAGAAATAGGCGGTTATCTGAGCATAGCTGCAACAGACGGTCGCCATTATCTGTTCTTTTCGCCATGACACCATAAGATCCACCCAGGTGTCGATTGGATCATCACGATAGGCAAGCCCGACCACCACGTCAAGGTAGCAGCAACGGTCGGGTGAAAAAGTTAATAAATATAGGCTATATGTATTTAAAAATCAGGAAGTACTTGGATAAAACTTTGTATCATTTAGTTTCGTAGGAAATATGTTAATTTGCTCAGTCAGTGAAATTAATATGATATCTGCCTATAAAAGATCAAGTGCATAACATGTTGACGTGAGTAGTAACATCTTATAAAATAGAGAATACAATAGTCTAAATGGAATGCTTCATGTGCATAATTACTACTAACTCAACATCGGTTTCTGAAACCTATTGGATTTGTTTGTGATATTTGCTATTACATAAACACTCAGTAACGGTGAGTGATGTGTTAGTCTCCAACTGAACAAGGAGCATATGGAACCTAGAGTTCTTAACACTAGCGGTTGATTACACGACTAAATCGAATGCATATTCCAAAAAAAGCAAAAAAACTTTTAAGGTTGTCAGATAACAGAAGAGATAAGTGGTGTGTGTTGTCTCAGTTTCACGGTACATCCTAAAAATACGCCGTTTGATTGCTTTTTATATCATTGATATTCCAAAGGAAAGTTAATTCTGTTGGTGACTATAATAAAATGCAATAAATTCAGTTTTCTGAATCAGTCAATGTATATGCATATTAAGGGAAGAGTTTTGATCAGATTAAATAACAACTCACTCCAATCTGATTGCTATTCAAACATTTGTGTCAGTGACAAATCATTAGGGTTCCACACGTTGTGTTAAGTAGGTGAAGAGTATTGTTTCGATAATGTAATAAGAAGACGAAGATTATCAGAACTATGTGATATATTAGCGCAATACATTTCGAACAGTCTGATCACACAATTATATATGTGTATTCAAAAACAGTTTGTTCTCTACTTAAACCTACCCTGGTAATAAATGCTTATTATCCAGAGTGATTAGGTGTCAAGTTGTTTTCACATTATTTTATCATTATTATCCTTGTCTATTTCTTAACCTTATTACCAGTCTAGTTGACCTTTTATTTTTATATATAAATGTTCTTAACAAGTATATGTGTGATCAGATTGTTCGAAATGTATTGCGCTAATATATCACATAGTTCTGATAATCTTCGTCTTCTTATTACATTATCGAAGAGTATTGTGATCTACACTAACCATAATGAAGCTTTTCCCAAGTATCTTATCGACGTATCAGACTTTAAACTTCGACTTAAAATTTTCCAACCATCAGATTTCTCGCTTTATAGTTTACTAGTTTAGCACGTCAGTTAAGTGAGTCATGTTGAATTCATTTTTCAATATACGTTAGGTGGCTGAAATATTCAACAGGAAAGCACGGACCTGAATTACTTGTCAACAGAACATACCTGCAATCTCTAAGAGGTTGATTCTGGTGGATTCAAACCTGTGTCATTCAGTTTCACGGCCTGAAACGCTACGACTGAGATATATACATTGATTAATCACTGAGAAATGGTTAATATCATATTTGTCTAGTGCTCAGAACTGATCGAACAATATCGAAAATTGTGTTAAAATACATGATTAAAGCTAGAAATAACTGAAATTAGCCACAACATGTAAAACCTATCTTATGGAAATAAAAACCACGGTACTTTTGCGCAAAACTTTATACATCAATAAATTCAATTAATAAGGAGTTATAAAAGATTACCACATCCAAGAAAAACTAGTCTATTGATGTTTTTCGCAAAAATAGAGAACATCAACAGATAACTTCCTAAATTTTGTTACCCAGCAAATTTGATTTGACTCCAAAACCGATTGGTATGATAGACAAATAAAGTCCCACTTCCAGCTAACGGTTGACATATTTCTCGTTCTAAATGAATAGTTTCTTTGCATGAAGGCCTTAAATCATAACTAGAATTGGATACGAGAGAGAAACAGAAAAAAAAGAAGATTGGACAAATCAAAAGTAAAGTTTTTTTATCAATAGAAAATCCAGTACACAAGACATGTTCATTAAGAGTTACAGAACAATAATAATCGACGATGTACAGGTCAAATACATGTTTTATTGTAGTCTTAGTAGTAATAACGAACGTCAGAAATTGTACAAACACATGAAAAACTGTTAGTTTTATGATTTTCGAGAAACTAAACAATGGACAAACATGGACAATTTCAATTCTTCATTAAAAAATAATACGAAAATTGCTCCATAATTAAATGCACTTTGTGATGATAATGGAATGAATATTAAATTACATAAAGACAAAACACCACTCATCATTCATAAATACTTCAAATCATAATATCCGTGGTACGCTTGAACTATGCGCTACAATAATACGGCACACTTGTTGATGGATGACTCAGTAGATGAGTCAATAAGCATCGATAATATTAAGAGTGAATTAGATAATATATATAAGCAATATGCGTTCTAAAGTGTGGTCACTTGAGGGCTCTTTATCAAAACATGATGACCTTAAGCAAGAACAAAAGCACTATCACCACTTAAACTATTGTCGAAGGATGTGGCTCCTGTGGGACTTGAAGATATTATCAAAGTAGAATCTGTTATCAATTTTATCGCTAGCGAAGTTACTAAGCAACTGACCTCTCGAAATGATGTTATTACCAACAACAAACCTGAAAAAATTGCCCTTAAATCTGTGAGGAACTCGATATTAAAAGCATCTAACCTTCAAGATAATCCATGTCAATGTAGTCGCCCTAATAAAAAGCACCAGTTCTCGCGCCCTATTGTGTGTAGATTCCACTCACATTTACTAGCTGAACAGCTGAAGGAATCCGAACGGTTAATCTGTGCACTTACGAAGTTTATGAACGCTCGTACAGTCTCAGATAAAACCACCAAAGGTTTACGCAAAAGCGTACCTTAGACGAAAACGATGTAGAGATCACAAGGAATCCCGTTGCCTCAGCGGCAGGACCCATTGATGCAACTAACCCATCGCATGTCAGTTAATACTGTGATATATCAGTGAAGAGTGCTAATTTGCCATTTATGTGTGTAATGACCTCAGATAACCAATGTATACCTTATGTAGACATTAATCTAATATCTCCCAGTGTAACATTAAAAGCGCATACCCAAATAATTAATTCTAAAATGAAATCTTTCCAAACACTGTTAAGCTTAAAAGAAGTACAGAAGAAGTACATACAGAACTGTCTAGTTCCAAAACTAATACCAAGAATATTACACTGACTCAACCATACAAAAAATATACTTTCTGACACCACGTTTTGTGTCGTCGTCCAGGTAACCCTAAAATACATAACATCGATATGGCAGTTCTCGATTTTTTTTACATTACATACTCCCTTTTTAAACTTATTACTTATCTATGCATGTTCACTTCAAAATAAAATTTCGGCCTTGAGAACCTTAGCTTTACTAGTCAAGCCTTCTTCCATACTTGACACTGAAACATGGTGCTCACAACCAGTATCTGATTCAAATTAAATATGCGGAAGTACCAATTCTATCGCTGTAACGGAGAAACTAAGAGAGGGATTGGTTGTCTTACATATGCCTTGGATCCCCCAACAACAATAGAGTTGAGGACAGTGTCCTGAGTAGTTTACCTGAATTGGTCTGGATATCAATCAACACCCTAAATCATAATCCGCTCCTGGAATGTATATACAGAGCCCCTGATAGTTCGGATAATGTGAATGATCTTATTATCGATGCATTTATACATGCATCTGATCTAAACTACAATGCTCAGGTTATTACAAGAGATTTCAATTACCCTGGAATAAAGTGGAATACCGGGAGTTGTCAGTCATGTAATGATGAATTCTCAACAACCATTAACATGCACTGCTGGTCACAATGGATTCTTACCCAAACAAGGCGTTATAATACACCTGATCTAATATTTTTTAGAGATGTCATCCCACTATCTGTACAAGTATATAATAAATTTGAAAGCAGAGGCATTGACACATTCCATCTGACCGCTAACTCTTGTCTAGATTCTTGTGCACCTCTTAAAACGTACAGGTTTAGTAAACCAAACGAAATATTTATACCAACTGAATATCGTAATTAAATAAGACGCCTACAAAAACATTTTTTTAATTCAAATGAATTCACAGCAATTGCACAAATAACAACAGTTTTTAACTATATTAAAGAGCAGCACATGTTGAAAGCCATTAATGAGGAGCTGTTAGCACTTAATACTAGCTTAAAAGTACAAAACTTTATCATCCATTTCAATAAACGCGTTTACGTAACTCAAAATGTTAATATACCAAACATCCTGCATAGTAGCACTTTTATATACGACTAAAATCATAGCAGACCTTTTCAGTGTTATATTTTCGAACGATAGAGAATCCTTAAATGGCACTGTTTCAAAAGTCATGTATGTGACTAGAAACTCAATAAAATCCATCTCCTTCACATGCTATAAACTCCCTTAAGGTTTCGAGCGGTCATGAAGTAGACGGAATTTCATCATTTCTCTACAAATATGGTGGTTCATATATTACACTTCTTCTAAAGCTGTTTACTCTCTCTCTCTCACTCTCTCTAGAAGCAGATACCATTATTGTTGGAAAACCACGTTACAAAACTGGAGAAAAGACTGACATGAATAATTTTCGGCCCATAAATATTAATCCGGTTATCTTTAGGATTATGGAAAAATTGTTAGTGACGAACTCTGCAACTATACACTCGCTGTAAAATCTACCAGTGATTCTCAACAGCGATCTCTTAAAAATCGATCTTCTGTGACATGCCACTATGACTCCTTAAATTTATATATATATTCTTACAAATAAACTCGCATCTTAAGGGTTACAAAACCTTCTGCTTGCTTCGTTTCATTCCTTCCTCAGCAACCGACATTAAATAGTTAAAATCAACTATTCATTGTCTACACTCCCTGTTAGAAGCGGTGTAATACAAGGTAGCGTTAGTATTTCTCGTAGTATTTCTCGACTTTAAGGCGGCATTTGACTCCGTTGATCGTAAAGTTCTCTGGTAATGTTTGTCACTGAAAACAGTACCGAAGAAGTGTATTAACCTTATAAAGGCTCTCTACTCGAACACAACTGGTCGAGTTAGAGCCTATGGCGAACTGTCATCAGAATTGATTACCTCAAGTGGTGTTCGTCAGGGCTGCCCACTCTCTCCATTTTTGTTTAACTTTGTCGTTGACATGCTTTTAGAAATAACACTTTCCTCATCCAAATTTAGAGGGGTTGAGCTTGTACCAGGAGATTCGCTTGCTGACTTGGAATATGTCGATGACAGAAAGCTAAGCACTCAGACATAGTAATCGTAGCGGGTGTGTGACGAAATCTCAGCACGGATACAGAAGGCTCGTCTAGCTTTTGCCAAGTTTCGTCATTTATGGCGTAGGAGAGATATCCGTCTATCAATTAAGGGACGACTATACTGCGTAGCAGTACACTCTGTTTTACTTTATAGCAGTGAAACATGGCTGGTAAGAGTAGAGGGTATTTGTAAATTACTGGTATTCAATCATAGGTGTCTCCAATGCATCGTTCGTATATCCTGGGACCACTGAGTAAGTAATGCAGTTGTTAGGAAACGGGTACTGAGTAAGGATGGCAAATTGATTGGTAAAGTAGTGAGACTTCATCAGTTGAGATGACTGGGATATGTGTTACGTATGCCCAACCACCGACTGCCCCGACGAGCGATGTTTTATGGTGTAGGAGTAGGTTGGAAGAAAGCTAGGGGCGGTCAGACCAAAACGTGGCACAAATCCATGAAGTCACTGACAAGTGGACTGAGTCATATTGGTAGGTGTAGACCACCTGGTTGGGATCCGCGAGATGATAGTAACCGATGGTTAGAGACCTTAAATGACATTGCTCAGAATCGTTTGCAATGGCGAAGGTGCATCAACTCTTTGTGCTCTCCCAAATTATAATCTCCTGAATTCTTTATATACCTTTCTTTTTTTCTCTTTCCAAGTTTATTTCACTGGATTATACTCCTTGAATAACATCTTCAAACCCTAATCTTTCCGATTACTGCTTATAGTTTTACTACTTCTACCACTATGGGACTCGAATCAACAACTGCATCTCTGTGCTAATGTGGTATGGCAACTGAAACTGATGTACGTACGTACGAAGTTCTACATTGTGACAGACTGACTGATTTTCCTAGTACTCTTTAATCATCGTTACTTAAATAAGCTGATTTACGAGCTTGATTTAAATCTCCTATATTTTAAAACTTGCATTTAACGAAAAATTACTTACTTTAGTTGATTCTGATGTTCAAGAAAAGCTATACGAATAAATTTAAATATTCCAGGAGTAAATAGGTAAAGACCACAATTTATTGTTGTGCTGACGAACGTTGCTGGCTTCTCGACATAATGCATAACCTTTAACGGTTTTAGAATTGAATAAGACAATGAATAAATAAAGTGATATGTTTATGTATAGAATTAAAAGCATTACCAATAGTTTCGTGTAGAACACATCTTCATATATTACATCTCTGAGGGATACTACCGACTGCAGCTGCTATTTTGACTCAGTGGTCGACCTTGCCTATCGTGATGACTCCAACGACATACATGGGCTGGAACACATGTTCATTCTTTATCTTCCCCCAAATCCTGAACTTCTGAATTCCTCAAAACTTGTTTTATTTCACTGATTTATATTATCTTGAATTATCTTCGATACCTAATCTTTGTTATCACCACTGATACTGTTACCGTCTCTAGTATACTGGGATTTGCCCTGACAGTTCCATTTCTCTGTGCTAATGAGGGCATGGCAACTTGGACCGATGTACATAATTACCAGGTTCTATGCTGCGACTGACCGACTTGAGGGACATTATTACATATATCTTAGAAGGATATTATTCCACTTACAACACACACAAATACAACTACTTAATGCAACAGTGTGGTATTGAGTAATTCAGTTATCTACAAGCATATACACTAAAGTGAAATTAAGACTGATTAAATGGGAAAGAAAAGTAATTGTTAAGACCAGAAATATTTTAATGAATAACCAGTTGCTCACTTCATGGGTGTTGGGGTCTTCAACAATACAACCGAACTTCATAGATTGTTGACGTGTCGCCTATTTAAGAACAATAAATTACGAAATTTTTAGAAAGTTCACGATGCTCATGAAAATAATCTATCAAAATTCAAGAGAATAAATCAATACAACTTCAGTGAACCGATTAGGGACCGTCACCTCAGATTACCATAGCCGGTTGTATTTGTCAGATTTCGGTGCATTAGTTTTTGTTTAAATTCCCATACAATTTGGAGTTTGAAACCATTCTCGAGGATAACAGATTTTCTGTAGTCACTCCTGTTAAGTGTAACCAGGTAACAATATCAACAAACTACAGGTATATTGAATAAGGATAGTAAGGCGATGTAGCCTTCTAAAAACGTTGAGTGGTTACCGCATATTGTCCTTGCATAGTCAGTGTAAAATAACTTTACAGAACTCCTACTTATCCTAATAAGTGAATTTAAGTCATTCAAATGAATCGAAAAGTACAACCAGTCTTAGAGGATCCCACACACTACTTTTCTGTTGTACTCTTTGGTATTGCAAGGTTCAAGTATGTCCTATCCACAAAGTCAAACGCTTTCTCCTAATGAAGGAAGCTCTTGCATAGTGATGAATCCCATTAACTTGACTGCTCAACAATGATCCGTAATGTCACGATTCGGTCTGTACATGACTGGTTCTTACGGAATTCATCCTGTTGATCTAGACGGGTGTATAAATTACTGTTGATTCTTCTGTGATGTTTCATTGTGTTCTGAACTAAAACCATGATGTTTATTTTAACTGACATAAATTGATCTTGCGTACGTGTTTTTTCAGATGTTTTATTTGATAAACTAAATTTTCATTCATTTACTGTACGACCTAATTTGAACTGTCATTGGATTCAAAAGTGATCAATTGTTTTGCTTTACTGTTTCTATTATAGGGGTTCTCACTGAATTCCTTTTTAGCTACACCAAAATGTGAGTTGATAATCCAAAGATGACACTTTGATTTCAATCCACTGAGAGAAATTTTGCAAGACATTTAGGTTTTAACTGTGACATTCATTCATCTAATGAAATCTACGTTTTAAGAACTGGTATCCCATCTCTAGGGTCACTATTATGAAGACCTTGAATTTATTATTAACGTTTGGGGTTTTGAAATGATGTACGGTGTTCATTGATAGAGAATACACACAAATCAAACGAAATAATAAGTCTGTATTTGAATTCTGACTACTGTCAAGAAGTTATTAACTAAATTAAAGCCTTATAATCATAGATAACATTTCGGAAATTGGCTATTGTACAGTGAGGGTAGAATCAATGCTGATACAATTGGCAAAACAGGTTTTAACAGGTACACTGCAGTCTTCCACCAAATAGTTTGAAAAGTAGTAATGTGTACTACAAATGAGTCTGACGACACGGAACGAAGAAAATATAGCTCCACAAAGCAATCTCATAAGACAAAGTTTAAACAAGCAAAAGTGAAAAATTGTCAAACAGTCAAAGTAGAACCTGTTATGAGGAGAAAATCATACATTTAGAATTATTAGCCAAATATTTAAGGACGATATAAAATAAAGTGTATCAACTAACATCAGTCGCCATAATTAGAAATCGATCCCCAGTACCCAAACATTTGTGAAACTCGAGCATTTCCTCAAGAGGTAAATCACAACATACATCACCATTCATCACGAACAACAAATCCGGAGATCCAGATAATAATTGGTCACGGAATTGATATATACCCCCAGCTGTTCCTAGCGATGTGAACTCTTGTAAATATCTGTTAAATTTGAATGCACAACATTCCGTAGGATTATAAGTATAAATATATATCTTTCAACAAACAATTCAAATGAAACTCCTATTAAAATTTATTTAGGAATTAAGCCCATTTTTACATAAGGACAAAATATGAGACTTTAGGAAACCAAACTGTAGTTTATTCTTCACAGTTACGTAAACACCGTAAGGATAGTATAAGGATCAGTAAATATTAGTTAAGATCTTTTCCTCAGAAACAATATGCATCTTTGGCGCCTTCGTGATGTTATCCTGGCTGTTAAAGGTCGGATCTACAACGCATCGGTGAGAGCGGTTTTGCTCTATGCTTGTAAAATCTGGCATCTCCGAGTTGAAGATGTTAGACGACTCTCTGTACTTGATCATCGTTGTCTTCGAAGGATTGCTGACATCCAGCTACCATGGAACTGCATCTGCTAACGTTACTCTACTGCCTTGTGGATTAGACTTCTAGGTCAAAAGCTCGAGGAGTGGCCCTCTAAGAGAACCACCTGCTTCGGTTTGGACGCCCGAGCAGCATTCTAGCCCTCAAACAAATCGAATGACGAAGTATGGTATATATACATTTGGTACATACTTGTACTTGTACTAATTTTTGTGTTCAAATAAACAAATAAAAATAAGTCTACTAAGACCTTGTGTTCGAAATGACAGACCAACCCTCATCCTGGTCTCCAAATCTACTCGGAAAATGAATTAAAGCTGATCATAGTGATACAGACATATTTACTCCTTAAATTATCATAAATAATGTGAATGCTATAGTTTGAAAGATTGCGTACATGTCTAACTTTCTAATATAATTTCTGCAAGTATTGTCGCTTCATGGACTACTTAAAAGACTTCTAGTCTATAACCCGACAACTGAAGTATTAATCAGTGTGTAAGCCAAGGCTTTCATATAATCCAATCACTAAGCTATAGTTCACTGTCTTGAATTAGTGACGAAGGATTATAATTGTGAGAAAAAAACCCAAAGTGACAATGAAATAAGGTAAGAAAAATTATATAAACGAACACAACCCTCGGTGATGAAAACGAATTTATTTATTTAATCACATATATATTGGTACAAAAGGCACCGGATACATATGCGCCACACAAAATAATGAGAATGGGAGAAGGAAGAAGATGCGTATATATAAAAAAAGGGAAAAAAAAGGAGAAGAGTAATGATGGGGGAACTGAATGTACAACCAGAAGAGCTCTCTCAGTTAGGAAAGTTATAAACACTCTTTATGAAGAAAGTAAAAGAAGGTTACATCAGGCTCGCCACTAGCTTTTATTCTGAGCCATATCTGATAGCATCTCTAGCCAGTGTGTTGCACCATCTCTCGGACCCCGACTAGGGAGTCGTGAAGGACCAACAGAACCTAGCCCTTTGCACCTTTCTTTCATGCCACGACACCATGTCATACACTGACCTCCTCTCCGCTTTCTCCAACCAGTCCCAGGGTCGGCAAATAATGCACGACGTGGAAGTTTGTGGGACGACATTCGTAGAACATGTCCAAGTCACCGAAGTCGGTGTTCCAAGATGGTGACACCAATTGAATTATCGTCTTTGCGCCCCAACAGACGATGCCGAACCTCTGCATTACTAACATGGTGTTGCCACTGAATGTCAGCAATTCTTCGGAGACAACGATGATCGAACACAGAGAGTCGTCTAACATCCTCAACTCGGAGAGGCCAGGTTTCACAAGCATAGAGCAAAACTGCTCTCACCGATGCGTTGTAGATCCGACCTTTTACAGGAAGGCGCCAAAGATGGCCCAGATTGGCATAAGCCGCTCTGGCTTTCATTATACGTGCATCAATCTCATCACTCACGCCACCACCAGCACTTATGTAGCTACCTAGATACACGAACTTCTCAACTACTTCAATCTGCTCACCATCCAGGGTGAGTACAGGATGAGAATCCTGCCAGTCTTATAGGAGTACCTTGCACTTGGAGGGTACAAAGCACATACCGTACCTGCGGACACTGATTGCCAACTGATTAAGTGCGGATTGAATGCCTTGGGTATTATCGCACAGTAAGACAATATCATCCACATACTCAAGGTCGAGAAGTCGTTCTCCAGGCAACATATCCACACCGCCATTACTTACATCCATCAGAGCTGTTTCCAGGATGTCGTCGATAGCAAAGTTGAAGAGGAATGGTGAGATCGGGCAACCCTGCCTAACCCCACTGCTCGAATGGAACAAGGGAGAAAGGTGGTTGTATGCCCTCACTCTGCCTGAGGTGTTCGTATACAGGGCCTTTAAGATGTTAATGAACTTCTCAGGCACACCCTTCTTCAATAGACAATCCCAGAGAACAGTCCTGTTCAACGAATCGAAGGCAGCCCTGATATCAAGGATTAAAATGAAACTAAGATCTGACTGGCTACACAGCGTGCAGGATGATGAATTCTCAAAAGCATTTTTTAGGATGAACTCGCTTCTGTACTCAACAAGCAGATTTAAATCAACTGCGTTCACTGACTTTCAGTATTTCACTTGTATTGATTTATTTGACAGTTTATTTTAATTTTAGTGGTTAATGTACTGTGACTTTGTGTCCATGCGACGATCGCTCAGTTTGTACTCAACGAACACTGAATTTAACCGATGTATAATGCAATAAATATATAGTTTATTTCTTCTGTGAGCCTGTGAAATACAAACTTCTTACAAGATTTCTTTGTCGTTGATATATTGTGTATTGGTCATCCGGTTTATTCAGCACCCAGATCCTGTTTCATATTAGAAAAATCTCTTGATTGTTTTCAGTCACTCAAGTGATGAAATCAACAACTAATGTGCGACGGCCTCTGCATCAATAAGCCTCAACATACACAAAGAAAAAAGCAAGATCTTCAAATACAACACGAAGAACGCCAAGCCAATCACACTTGGTGGCGAAACTCTAGGAGAGGTGGAAACATTCACGTACCTGGGAAGCATCATTGATGAACAAGGAGGATCGGATGCAGATGTAAAGGCGAGGATTGGCAAAGCAAGGGCTGCATTCCAACAACTGAAGAACATATGAAAATCAAAACAACTCTCGACTAATTTCAAAGTGAGAACCTTCAGTACGAACGTCGAGACAGTTCTACTGTACGGGGCTGAGACGTGGAGAACTACCACATCCATCGTCAAGAAGGTACAAGTATTTACAAACAGTTGTTTACGCAAAATACTCAACATTCACTGGACGGATACTATCAGCAACAGCATTTTATGGGAGAGGACAAACCAGCTTCCAGCTGAAGTGGAAATTAGGAAAAGACGTCGGAAGTGGATCGGACATACATTGAGGAAATCACCAAACTGCATCACGAGGCAAGCCCCAACTTGAAATCCGGAAGGGAAGCGGAAAACAGGAAGGCCAAAGAACACACTACGCCGGGAAATGGAAGCAGATATGAAAAGGGTGAATAGCAACTGGAAGGAACTGGAAAGGAAGACTCAGGACAAAAATGGATGGAGAATGCCGGTGAGCGGCCTATGCTCCTCGACGAGGGGTAATAGGTGTAAGTAAGTAAGTAACCTACAAACCAAGATATATAAAGCGAAAGTCCTCTACTTTGTCCCGGTCAGTATTCACTAACCTCTTAATGCTTTCATGTATTCTTTGAACTTTATATGGTATTCTTATTTCTCTTCTATCATTATGATTATTTTGAGATAGCCGAAAATCGGAACGCTCAGCGCAACTGTTAAAATGACTATGTTGGTTAAAATACACTAACTATATATTTCCTTCAGTTAGTCAAGAAACTGATTACTGATTGATATCATGTATTGAGTCTTTTAAAATCTTTGTGATTGTTTACTCTTATCATTTGCTGCAATGTCAGTCCATCTAAATGTTACAAAAAACAATTTAAAAAAATAAGATGACAATCACATTTTTGTATTCTCAAAGTCAGTCATCTACAACGTAGGACCAGGTACATATATGCATCAGTCCAAGTTGCCACACTTCATTAGTACAACAAGATGAGCACCTAATTCATAGAAGCAATCACTTTAATGACAGTAATACATAAAAAACGATTGCAAATAAGAATATAGTACGGGGAAAAATTATGAAAAGGATGAATAACAACTGGAAAGGATTGCCCAGGACAGGGTTGGATGGAGAGTGCTGGTGGGCGGCCTATGCTCCTCCAAGGGGAGCAACAGGTGTAAGTAATTTTAGTATGACTCATAATTTTTATTTATTTCGATAAGATAAGCAATACTGGCCGGTATGTTCGTGCGTTCCGCTTAACGACTATAGTTCTTTTAATTGTTGTTTTTATATTTAGGAATGGATAAAGTTAAAAGCCAAGTTGTCCTTGTTCTGACTATAGCTTTCACATATACTCTGGGGTCGCCCGTATCGTGTTTAAAGTTCTAGTAGAATATCTGTAGGAAAAACTAAATCCTACACTTAGGTATCCAAAAAATACTAAAAAATAACAGAAAATCAATAAACATCAAAACTCTACACACCTAACAGAAACTTTGAACTCGTGTTGAGCATTTGAAATCAGCTGGTTTAGAGCCTCATTTGGTTGGTAAAATCCCAAAAGAATGATTTCTCTCAATCCCGGTAACTAAATCACAATGTCGAATTCTAATGATTACCTTGGAAAATGCTTCAATATGATGATAAACAACTGGAAACCCAGCTATCGGAAAAAGTGGTTTCGGTAACTCCAACGAAAGTGGCCTGAAGCGAGTCCCTTTATTTGAAAAAGTAATCGAAATGCCAATTATTACCTTTACATGGACCACCAATTAGGATTATAGCTTTAATTTTTTTCGTGCTATCAGTAAGTACAACTTCATCATTTTCCATCTTCTTGTGAAGATATTTCTAGATCGCACTCAAAACCAAGTAGTTACTACTGAAATAAAGGTAAGCAAAATGTAATAAGTAAATGAATCCTTTGGAAGCATCAGTAACTGAATATTTTCGGCCTTGAGAGGCCATGTAAAACAAGTATAGAGCACGACGAACTACACCAAGAAAATCCTTGCCGAAGCTTCCCCGGTCAAGTCAGGGTCACAATAATATTGAAGGAAGCTTACGCCAGCATATACCTCATTGACTTGTAATTTCAATCTTATTGTAAGTGGTTTAAACCCGAAAACAGACACCAGATAACTTTGAGATTGTTAGAGTACTTGAAGCATTGCGTCTGTCACTTTAGGAGTAAATATTAAATAAGTGATGAACATCGGGAATAAAATGTTGATATTTTAAAAATGAATTTTGACCAGTCTCGGTTGACATGTGTGCAGATGGCTTCGATATAGCTGATTATGACGTACGTTAGTGCTAACTTATACCTTTGCAGTTAACTTTTGGTAAATTAAGGATTTAAACAAATAATAAAGCTGAAACTCATGTGAAACTATCTTTTCCTTAGAAGACAATAAACAGGGGAAAACACTACCTGTGTCAGAAGTTCGGCAACGAGACAGTGAAGATTTTCAATTAGTGCATGGCCAACCCAATTATATTAGTTCGTGCCATAACAAAAGACATAAATACTCTGAATGGTTTTATACTCGCAGATCTAAACAAAGCTTTCGAATGTTTCAGTTCCAAATTTAAGATCGATGCTCCGGGACTGGTTCAACAAGTACAGACACTGTAATATCAATTCTGCCGGAACACAGCATTAGTATTTTATGTTGATATATCTGAGGTGACATTGAATCGCCGTAATATCAAATATTCGTGGAATATAGGTTAACCGCCGTTCTATGATTGCAATTGGTGAATTAGCCTAGAAACTATCGACAATCTAGTGCAGATTGGACATCAAATACATTCTTCTAAGCAATACTAAACTTTTGAACAAATGGAGATTAAGTAACTATGCTTCAAATAAACTGTCACACCAGATAGTGAATTAGTTTAGAAACAGTCTACAGCGAAAAGCTGCAATTAACACATTAGCTACTAACCCCTTTAAAATCCACTGCTTGATGAACCGAGTTTTTATATAATTGAGAGGGGCTTTGAATGTTATAAATATTGTAACCACCGGAATTAGTTAAGATGACCCCTAACTAGATCCGATTAGTTTCCTAACCTCTTCTGGAGACTCAATGACCTCCAAAGTAGAATTACCGCCCTAACACGATCTTGTTGAGCGTTAAATAAAAGGATGATGACATAATAAACTGTTTTTTAACGTGTTCTCAATATTTCAAATATCTTTTCAGACTTGGAAAGAGGTGGGAATCGGTCATTTATTAGAATAGGTGTGTGGATTTTAGAAGAGAGATTACAGTTTCAGTTTGGAAAGGACAGGAAGCTTGATGGCCTGTGTTAGTTCTGGCAATGATGGTGTCTCATCTGATCCAACTTTCTTTTGAAGGAGTCGACGGATGGAGCCTCAAACACGTACTGAGATAATGAATTCCACTCGTTGATGATTCGATGGGAAAGTCGGTAGTCAGCTGACAAGTAATTCGTTCTGGGCTTGTGAACTTTTTTGAAGTGTCCTCGTAAATTTTCTGTTTTGGAAGACAAGAAAAATGAGGGCATATCAGGTGCAAATTTGTCATTAAGCAATTTGAAAACCGTAATCAAGTCGCCTGTGATTCCTCTATATGACAGCGGGAATAGGTTTAGCTTCGTCAGTCTGGTACCATACGGGAGCTTCGCCATTCCGGGAATCAGCCTAGTTGCTGTTCTCTGAAACCTTTCCAAAAGTTCACTGTCTGTTTTTAGGCATAGGCTAGCTGCTTGTATGCGGTACTCAAGTTTAGGACGTACGAAAACTGTATACAAAGTCAGAAACGTTTTAGCGTCAACATGCCTAAAAGCCCTACGTATGGACCATAAAGTCCTAAAACCTTTGGCGGCTATTGCCGGCAGTGTGCAGTAGTCTTCAAGTCTTGACTGACGATGACTCCTAAGTCATTATGTGTCTGGACAATAGGTAGCTCAGTATTATTCATCGCATGTTTATCTGTACCTTGATGGCCAATATGCATCACAATACACTTGGAAGTATTTATCGGCAACTGTCAGGTTTGGGACCATTCAGATAGTTTTTCCAAGTCATTTTGGAGTTCTAAGCTATTGATCTTACTTTGTATCGCTCTCCACATCTTGACATCGTCAGCATACAGTAAGACCGGTGACGATAGTAGACGAGGGAGGTCATTTACGTACAGGAGGAATAACACTGGCCCCAAAACTGTACCCTGGGGGACTCCACTAAGCACAGTTTCCCAGCTAGACAACTTAGAGTTCACCCTTACTCTTTGTTGACGCCCAACTAGGAAGTCTTTTATCCACATCAATAGATTGTCTCCAATCCCGACATTCCTTAGCTTATATAACAGCCGGTTATGCGGAACTTTGTCGAAAGCTTTGCTGAAATCGATGTAAGCTAATAATAATAATAATATATTTCTGCAATAGCAGGTACACGCCATTTTTACAGGCATGATCTACAATTTACAACATATACTGGTTCACAGTATGCATCCCAAGCAAGGCTGTTTAGTAATTATAATCTATAAAAGTTGATAGCAGTTCATTCATTCAGATATAATGTGTTTTCATAAGAATAGTTTCCAAAGGGGCATCGCGTCCACGTTACATACCAGATCCAATCTCGACAAAAAGTGTGATAGGGTTTTGGTCGTGCTAAGTATTTATGTAATGCAGCTTTTTAAGTTTGTTGTTGTTATAAAGTAGGCTTGTGGAGCGCCTGGTTCGAGCTATGACCTTGGGAATGCGCGCTCGTCGAGCTTGTTCCAGATGTCCGAAGTTACATAGCTTCACCCTCAGAGCAAGATTCTGAAGAAAAAAAGAGAGAAACCGAGGAGCAGCAAGGCATTTGGATATGAACGATAACCAATGCTTAACATTTATTAGTGGAACAGATGGAGGTATGATAAATTATTAGATTAAATTGATACTTGCTCATGTTGCAAGAGTGAACTGCGATTAGGGGCTCCAGAGGAGAGAAGGCAGTAATAAAGAACAATGAGTTGTGATATTTATCAAGGTGGAGTAGATTCCAATGAAGGAGGGAAGTCAAGGTTGGAATGAGGAAGAACAGAGAGTGCATATAGAGAGTGTTGAGTAAAATAGCAACCATATCCTTTACAGTCAGTTTTTTTCATCATCCGATGCCTGCCACACAGATTTCATGTAAAAGTCCGAGTTAGCATGTTATAGGTTGTCTTAGTAGAATAATTAATCCAGCGCAAAAATTAGAAACATGAGTCTTAATGGTGAGTGTAGGAGAACAATCTCAATATCACAGATCTATTGGCTCGTTCTCATCCATAAAGAGCCTGATACAAACAAAATGTTCTGCTCCACAAACACGGGCGCATTGAAATCATCGCCCTCACCATCAGTGCTTGCTGGTCAGTAACTCCACCCTCCCTCCATAGGTAACTTTTGGTCCTTAAGAGCCCACCAGCTTTCACGAGCGATTAATAAGTTTGTGAGACAAGAGTAACCTGTTCTAAAACCATGCTGCTTTTCGGAGAGGATCCGGTTTTCATCGAGATACATTAACAGTTCCTTCCGAATAATCTTTTCTAAGATTTTAACAACCACACTAGTTAGGCTAATTGGTCGGTAATTCTCATTCTTATGTTTTGAGCCTGTTTTGAAGACTGGACTTACTATGGCGTTCTTACAGTCTTTTGTTAGACGACCCTGGGTTACGGATAGATTAAAACATACACTTAAAGGGTTCGCAACAAAGTTAGCTAATTCCTTTAGTAACCTAGGATGCAGTTTATCGGGTCCAGTGGATTTACCTATGTCAAGCTTAACTAGCAGACCAAAGACATCGAGTTCTTTAATGGTCACGCTGTCCAGTGCTTGTGTGGGGGATTTTCATGGACTGGTGAAGAGGGTGTTTCTATGGCATATACATTGCTAAAGTATTTAGAGAATACTTGAGCTTTGCCAAAGTCGTCCTCCACTAGTGATGTGGCAGTACTGTCTCCCCATAGTGAAGGAACATTTCTTCTTTCTGTCCTTTGGTTTAAATACGAATACAAGCGTTTAGGGCATTCTATAGATTCCCTAACGATTTTCTCTCCGTACAGCTTTCTGGCCTTACGGAGGGTCGAGGCACAGGTATTTCGAGCCTTTCGATACTGAGGTTTTGCCTCGTCAGTCCCCAGTAACCTAAATCTATCCCGCATTTTCCTTCTTTTACGGAGAAGGATGCGAACCTCCCTACTGAACCACGGTGGGGAGTTTCTCGGCCCCTTAGGTGTAGTCCAAGGGATGTGGGGGCGGTAACTTTTAGGTATAAATTCCGGAATACGTCCCGAGCCGTTTCGATTGATGACTCTGGGTCTATTTTCCAATCTACTGATGATGCTGATTTCATGATGTCTGGTGTGTTTGCTTTTCCAGACGTTAGGTCTGGATTGAGCTGAGGCGTGCTCGTGATCGACAGTTATATGGAAGTCAAAGGTTAAAACTGCATGATCACTTTTGCCTAGGGGTGGCATGTAATCCAGGTTTGCAACATCATCCTCATAATGAGTCAATATAAGATCTAGTAAGGATGATGCAGAACCCGGGTCGTACCTAGTTGCTTCCTTCACGTGTTGCACTAGGTCACATGTGATTACCTCATCAACTAGTTCCTGTTCGAAGGAATTTGCTGACGATTCAGTCCACAGATTTCCCCAGTCCACCATGGGTGCATTAAGGTCCCCTAGGATTAGACATCGATCACTTCGTGGTAAAGTGTTGAGACTGCTTAGCAGGACCTCGTTTACCTCACAGCTTGGACTGCGATAGATCAAACTAAGCAGCAACTCTTGTCCCCTGCATTTCAGGCGGCAGCAAACTAATTCATACGTCCCACTGTCATGGAATACTGTCGATAATGGTGAATGGAATAGCATTCCTAATGAAGAGAGCTACTCCCCCTCCTTTACGCGTTTGTATTCTATCGGCTCTTACTAATGTAAAACCTTCGAAATCAAGTTCCCTACTATCTATAGAGGGCGTCAGCCATGTTTCTGTGACTGCGATTATGTCTGGCCTAGTTGAGTCAATCTGTACATATAGTTCCGGTAGCTTATTGAGTAAAAATTCTAGTATTTAATCCGAAAGGGAATAAAGATATTGATTATTAGTTCTAATAACCATTATCTTAGTGATGAGAACATATAAACCTAAATCTTTGGCGGCACCACCTGTTTGAAAACAAGGAGCAGCCACAGACTAGGTATATTAAGCCACAGGATGGTGTAGCGGTAAATAAATCCCCAAAATCATCAGCTCTGTAAGTTTTCGACATTGAATTCTGACGACTTTAGTTTTAGTGGACTCACCAAGCTGAAGGCTCACGGTCGTGGACCCGCACCAGATCACGAGTAGGAACGCCGTGTTCAACTTCTCCTGCGATCACTAGTCAGTTTAGATCAGTCACTTCTCGATTAACTGATAACCTATCAAACATATCCTCCATCCTCCTCGCTTCTGAGTTTTTATTTCACTGGGTGGGCACTATTCAATTATAGGTGTTGCTGGTTAAAGTGTCTTCAAACTAAAGTACCTTTGGTATATTCAGTAATTCTGAAGACTGACAGATATTTGAACATTCTCACATTATGAGAAGACTTTACTCAGTAGATTTCTTCCCAAACCTAGAGTCTGAGTAGCGGTTGGACAGCTGTGTGGAAATGAACTGCAAAGTATATTTGAGTCCCTAATGTTATTATGCGCTAAGGATGTAGAAATCTGGCGAGAAATATTAGGAGATGCAGATGCATATGAGTATATGTGCACTTCAGACAGTTTTAAATATTTTGGTTAGCCGGTCTGAAGAGTGCCTGATACCTATCAACGCGTCATAGTGCGTCTACTTGCACTTTGGGGATACAAAGGTAAAGAGGTACAGCATAGTGGAAATGCTTGTACTCGTGTTTCGGTCTCACAAGGGTCTTGTGGTGAAAGTCACGATCTTAAGACCACAGACCATCTCTGGGAGTTATGAGGTGTATAACCCTGTGAGCCCTAGAGCGGACATTCACCAAGTTAGATATTACAGTGTTCAACACAGTATACATAACCTTGATAACAAGTAAATCAAAAAAGTGAGTCCAAGCCACAAGCTCGTGTTTGGAAGTTGACTCGATATCATAGAAAAGGGATAGCTTGCCGTGCAATTTCGGAACACCAGGATTTATCATACAAAGAGTGGCTTGAAAAGCTAGACCTCTTTAATCTGTCCTTTTCGCAGATTATGAGGTGATCTGATTTGAAGTATAGAATACTAAGAAATGATTTTGGATTTAAATGTGATATTAAAGAGCATTTGAATTATGGTATAAACTAGTAATCCCAGAAACAACACAATCTAATCAAGAAATATTAGATGAACACGAACAAATGTATTGTATTCGCAATTCAAAATCAGGCAGCTCTCAATACGGAGGAATCACTGGTTTATACAAACATCACGTCCGTCACAGCTTAAATTGGAGTGTAAGTGTTTGTAACCGATCGTAAGTCTTCTGAAGTACATCCTGTGTCTGTCCGACAGTGTATTGGATAAAGGCTTTGTATTATCTAGAATATACTTTTTAGTATTACAATTAAAAACCAAAATTTGAACAGACTCACTTGGGTCCTGGAATTGTATTTGGTCAGCGTGTTGCTTATGTATGCCCAAGTCATGAATATCTAGAATTCGCACCATAGATTTCGCAACATTCTTCACCAAGATCTCCGTGTCTGGTCGAAGATCATTTCCACAATAATATGTAACTTCTGCAGACTCCAAACACCTCATATTCGAACGAAGAATTATTTCCCTCTCCAGTTCACTGAATGTTGAAACAGCAATAGAATCAATAGCAATTTTCAATGTCCAGACGAAATTTTCTGCCTGACCATTAGAACAAGGGTGCCTGGGAGTCGTAAGTAAATGTCTGCACCCTATATCATCCAACTAATTAGTGACTGCGTCCGCAGCGAAATAAGAGCCATTATCAGTCACTAACAGCATGGGAATCCCTTCTCGACTAAACACCTTTCTCAACGCTTGGATTGTGAAGTCAGAATTCGGTGAAGTTGTAAAAAAAACCTTAAAGCACTTCGAAAAAGAATCAATGATTACAAGTGCATAGTATTTGCCAAGAAATGGACCACAATAGTCTGCATGAATTCTCTGCCAGACCTCAGACGATACTGGCCATGAAATCCACTTCGAAGACTGACTTTTCAACTTATGACATTTTTCACAATTGTTTGCTGTACGACATATCTGCATTTATCTCTGGCCACCAACAAGCGAACCTTACCAAGGACTTCATTTTCTCAACACCTGAATGTCCATTATGAAGATCTTTAAGGACAGATTTACGTAATGAAGGAGTAATAACAACACGATCATTTAGACAAAAGATACCATCAGGAGTAATGGACAACTCATGCCGCTTTGAAAATAGACAGGAAATCTATGTTTCAGATTAGCACTCAAACATCTCCGTATAGCAATGAGTATACATCCAAAGTATCTACGAGTTTCTCCAATAAGATCTGGATGTCTCACCGGTAAAAAGTTTACTAACAGTCTGAAGTATTAACAGGTCTACCTTGTAATGATTGTCGAGAAATGTAGTCAACGTGTTGAATTTGTTTGGCATTCCTGTGCTGAACCGCACAGTCATGGGCGCTCAAAGCATTATTCCATCGTTGAACCATAACAACTGAGGAACGTGACGGATTTTTCAGGGTGATAAATGAATATCAAAGCTTCATGATTAGTGACAATAGTGAATTTCTTTCCAAATAAATATTTATGGAGTCTTCTAACAGGTCAAAACACAGCCAATACTTCTCTCTGAGTTAGTGAATAACCTTGTTTAGGAACAGTAAGTTTACGTGAAACGGAGAACTGGTCGACTTTCCTGCTCCAAAACTGCACCAAAACCCATTGATGATGCGTCAGTGATTAGTACATAATGTACACTAGGAGAGTAAGATAGAAGAACAGAATCACTTTGAAGAAATTTTAGTAAACTTCGTATGCATGACTCTCGTTCCTCACCCCATTTGAAAGGATGGATTTCAAAATATTAAATGAACAATTGACACGACAAGAAAAATTAGGAATAAAACGGGAATAGTATTGAAGAGCACCCGTTAGTGAACGTAGTTCTGTAAGATTTTTCGGAAATGGTGCATTTGTCAGTGCAGCTAATCATCTCATATCTGGTGTAAAACCACTACCATCAACTAGGTATCTATGACATTCGAAACTAGATGCACAAAATGAACACTTATTTGGATTTACCGTAATAAACTTATTGATTAAACGACTCAATAAGGCAATAAGTCTCTGGTAACGAACTACCTTATCAATACCACGAACAATGAGATCATCTTGATAAACTTCAACACACCCAAGATCACTGAACACTTTACTTATAACTCCTTGGAATATGGATGGAGAATAACTTGGACCAAATGAAAGGAAGTTGTATCTGAACAAACCGAAAGAGATGTTAATTTTTGTCAAAATAGATGAAAATTGATCTAAAGGGATTTGAAGATAAGCATCTTTTAGTTCAACTTTCGAGAACACATTAGAATCATGAAGTCTATTTAAAATGTCTTCAGCCTCCACGTCATGCACGTTTGCTTCAACAAACAGGATTTCAGTGTTACTCTATAAACACCATACATTTTAGGGGTTTTGCCATACAACTTTAATGGCGTAACAATAGGACTATCTCATGCTGATGGCTGAATCAGTTCAATCGTAATTTCGCACACAGATGCTTCAATGTCTTGGGTACTGTTTCCCGAAGACCATAGAGAATTATTCATCTTCTAAGAAAGACTGGATCACCCTGTACTTGAAGTTTTATGGGCTGAATTTTCATACCTCCACTGCACTTAGAACACGCAGCTATCAAATCTTTAAGCGAAGCATCAAAAGTTTCTGTAGAAACTGGTAAAGACAATTCCACTTTAGGCCCATTATTTATTTTGAACCCATTATTGGCAGTCCTGTTTCGCCAACTAAACATTCACAAGGCATGTATGAAGAAATACCATCTCTTATTAGCAATTATCGGTATTCTCTTATTAGACAGTCTGTGTCCAGTAGTTCTCAATATTGAGACTTCAGTGGGTCTTACCACAACATTAGGATCTAAAGACTTCAAGTCATGAAATGAATCGAATGATGTATATAATCGCTTTCGAATATGAGCATTACATTTAGAAATGGTGAATAAAGTTAAGTCATCATTAGGAACAGCCTAATTATTGGGATCTAAATTACAAGACTTAGTAATACTTGAAGAAAGGTTAACATTAGTTTTATATACTGACTGAATGTGCCCTATCCTGCGACATTTAAAACATTTAACATTACGAAATGCACATGAATTACGAGAATGAAATTTTCCACAAGATAAGCATTTACCAAACTTTTTATCACCGCTGTTTGTTTTGCAGTTCCTTGTTGAACCACCTTTCATTTTTTCACGAGAATAGGAGTCACTATTCAACGAAGGCAAATTCCATCGACCATGAGATTGTATTTCATCATGACGACTGAGCAAATTCGCAATTTTCATCGATTAAATATCAAGTTCATTCACTGCTTCGTAGTCAATACATGCAATTCTAGTATCTTGAAAGGAATAGCTCGGAGTTCTTAACAGCTCTCTTTCCAAATCTAATATATTAATTCCTGCAATTAATCGACCTCTCAGCTGTATATGGAGTTGATCACCAAAATTGCATTTGGCAGCTTGTCTTTGCAACTGAAGGATGAATTTTCTAACCTTTCAGTTATTCTGACGAATCATGTTATGAATTTTGCTCTCTCACGACATTTAAAACCGGCGCACTTTATATGATTTAATAGTAGCTCTTTAAACGTTGTATAGGGAAGTATGATAGGCTTTTCATGATATGCCAAAGTTTTTAATAAACTGTAGGCTTCTTGACCGATGAATGTAAGAAAGTGTGCCACAATTTTATCACCCTTCACATCTTTCTTGGTCATGCTTCATATCCCAAACCTTTCAAAAGAATCCTCAGAAGCTTCTGAATCCTAATTAATGTCCAACTGTTGCATTGCAGGCTCCATCATGACGCCGTTGTGATATTGAAGAGCATTTGAATTATGGTATAAACTATTAATCTCAGAAACAACACAATTTAATCTAGAAGTATTAGATGAGCACGGACGAATGTATTGCATTCGGAATTCAAAATCAGGCAGTCCTCAATACGAAGGAATAATTGGTTCATACAAACACCACACTAATATTTTCTGTTTTTCTTTCAACTAGAAAGTTACATCTCAAAGGACATAGCAAGCGAGTAGATATGTTTAAAGCGAACAAAAGTACCCTTGGCAAACGTGTTCTCACACCGAGTTATCACTTTTTGGAATCTGTTACCCGAAGCAGTGATATCCGATTGTTCATTTGACTAATTCAAGAGAAAATTGTACGCTCACAGAAGCATACTAGCAAAAGAATAATATAGGCCGAAGGCCTCCCGTCCATATTACATAAATCTGAATCTAGATTTGTTACTCTGGACACTAGTGTTCTGTAAACTGCAGTACCTAAGAAAAGACACTTCTCCCGGTCCGGATATGGTTCATTCTGCTATTCTGAGGGAAGCAGCTTCAATCCTGCAACACCGCTTAGCGTGATGTTTCCATACTCGCTAAGCCGAGGTAAACTACCGGAAATTTGAATGCTGGCTCACATCACCCTGATTTTTAAAGGAGGTCGACGCAGTGAACCCTCAAGCTACCGACCGGTGACCCTTCTCTCCATATCTTCTAAAATTATGGAGTCCCTGATATGCGATGGTATACACGACCACTTATTATCCCTAAAGTTCTTCTCACCTCAACAGCATGGTCTCAGGAAGGGTCACTCTTGTATAACCAACCTGCTGACTGCGGTGGACAGATGGACCAGCATCCTTGATCGTAAGGGGAAGGTTGACACCATTTACCTTGATTTCTAAAAAGATTTTGTTAGGGCCAACCATATGTGCCATATCAATAAGCTTAAGCGATTGGGTATCAAACCACCTCTAATTGACTGGCTCGCTTCATATCTAGAAAACCGACATTTTAAGGTCAGGGTTAACTTCACTTCCTCTTAGGATTTGAAATGTCCTAGTGGGGTCCCCCAGGGCTCAATACTAGGACCTCTTCTCTTCTTGATTAACATGAACGATCTTCCACAATTAGTAATGTCTGACATATTGCTTTTTGTTGATGACGTGAAACTTTGGAGAGAAAAAGATTGGCAACCAAGAGGATACACTGGCACTTCAGGAGGATCTGACTCGACTTAAAAGTTGGGCAGACGACAACGGACTTACCTTCAACACTTCAAATTGTAAAGTAGTCCATCTGCGACATGTTGCACACTATAGTTACAACTAAGGAAACTCCTCTCTAGAAGTATCTTAAATCGAAAAAGGTTTACGAGTGTCGATACCCTACTACTTGAAGTCGTACGCTAACTATGAGAAAAACGCTTTTCAAGCAAACCTAGCACTGGTAACATTTAGGAGCATTCTCGGCCAGTTTGACAATAGAACTTTTCACGTAACCTTCAACAGTTTTATTCGTCCCCATTTAGAGTACGGAAACAGTGTTTCCTCCCTCTCTCCAAAAGGATAAGGACACTCTGGAGCGTATCCAACATCGAGCCACGAAATCAACTCGGGGACTCAAATTCAAACCTTATGAAGAGCGCCTCCAATCACTTAACCTTTAGCCTTTAAAGTATAGGCGTCTTAGAGGTGACCTTCTTATGTCTTACATCATCCTTAACACTTCTGATCATCCCTTTAAACATCTATCTAAGCTTAGTCACAACACTAACCTAAGGGGTAACATCCAGAAACTAGAGACCCAACATAGCAGAACGGACTGTAGATACAACTTGTCAAATGCTGGAATTCATTGCTGACTGGGCTAGTCCAAGCGACTTCTCAGGAGTCCTTTAGGAGGAAACTTGACCTATCCCTTAGGATTAAGGATGACATCTAATTATGATTTACCAATTCCTTTTTTCCTATTATCGTGAATATGCCTACGCTCCTGCGTGGAGGTGTTAGTGATTCACTACTACTAGACATGGAAGCCCGTTCAGCGAAAGCTTCTATTCCGTTCACAACCATTTGTTTCATTTGAACCACTACATAGCGCCGACTATGAAAAGTGAAGGCCACTAGAACTTCACGGTAGGAACTCTCGTGAGTTCTTATTTGATTTCATTCTGGTTAGAGTTAACCCTTAAAGTCTCTATTTATAGTAGCAATTTGTTACGTTTGAGTCGTATTTTCTTCGAGCCCCTACGTTATCTTACTTTTTTGGTGAATGACGTATTTTTCATACATGTACATCATCAGTGATTTGATGAGGAAAAGAGTCATCATTGAAACACTGTTCAAAAACCTCTAATCCCAGTTTTCACCAGGTTCAGGCTAACATAAGTTTTCTTAAATTCATTATCGGAACAGATTTTATGCTGAACTTTAAAAGTTCAACAGTAGTGGTTTTAAACTCTTGCATAATTTGGACCTGTGTTATGTTACTGGTAAGTCAGTCCTTGTGACATTCATCATCATTTTGTTTAGTGGGGATACATGCATGTACCGTAAATTACAACAATGTTTTTGGGTCACTAACTTATATTTCACCGAGTTGCTTCAGTTACTTTTGATTTAAATCCATGAATACCTGTTAGTACAAGCTTTTACTTTTTCGGAATCAAAACTCCTAATTTATTCTTGCAAATAAGGCCTCGCGTTTAAGTAGATCTTCAAGTTATTTATAGACTTAGCAAGGGTAGTATTAGTAAGGGTTCAGCGTAGCAGATCAAGTCTTATTTATTTAATTAAACACATTTGTTTATTCTATTTATTTATTTGAACACATACATATTGATACAAAGGGGCACCAGATACGTATGCGTCACACAAAACAATGAGGATGGAAGCGAAAGGGGCAAGATGCGTATATATAAAGGAAAAAAATAGGATGAGAAAGAGAAGAGTAATTATGGGGGGGAACTGAAATATACGACAAGAAGAGCTCTCTCAGTTAGGAAAGTTATAGCCACTCTTTATGAAGAAAGTAAAAGAAGGTTACATCAGGCTCGCCACTAGCTTTTATTCTGAGCCATATCTGATAGCATCTCTAGCCAGTGTGTTGCACCATCTCTCGGACCCCGACCAGGGAGTCGTGAAGGACCAACAGAACCTAGCCCTTTGCACCTTTCTTTCATGCCACGACACCATGTCATACACTGACCTCCTCTCCGCTTTCTCCAACCAGTCCCAGGGTCGGCAAATAATGCACGACGTGGAAGTTTGTGGGACGACATTCGTAGAACATGTCCAAGTCACCGAAGTCGGTGTTCCAAGATGTTGACACCAATTGAATTATCGTCTTTGCGCCCCAACAGACGATGCCGAACCTCTGCATTACTAACATGGTGTTGCCACTGAATGTCAGCAATTCTTCGGAGACAACGATGATCGAACACAGAGAGTCGTCTAACATCCTCAACTCGGAGAGGCCAGGTTTCACAAGCATAGAGCAAAACTGCTCTCACCGATGCGTTGTAGATCCGACCTTTTACAGCCAGACTAACATCACGAAGGCGCCAAAGATGGCCCAGATTGGCATAAGCCGCTCTGGCTTTCATTATACGTGCATCAATCTCATCACTCACGCCACCACCAGCACTTATGTAGCTACCTAGATACACGAACTTCTCAACTACTTCAATCTGCTCACCATCCAGGGTGAGTACAGGATGAGAATCCTGCCAGTCTTGTAGGAGTACCTTGCACTTGGAGGGTGCAAAGCACATACCGTACCTGCGGACACTGATTGCCAACTGATTAAGTGCGGATTGCATGGCTTGAGCTTTTGTGTAGCGTGATCCGATGAGACCCATATAGTTGTGTGTATGCGTCTGTGTGGGAATATAGTGCCACCTATAACCAATTTGTTGAATGCACATAGATTTGCGAATCTCTCACCATTCTCATTCCCTTCTCCTAGTCAGTCCATGTCATCCCATGATATCTTCATATCCATTTGTGTCCATTCCGACTTCGACGTTTAGGTCTCCCATCAGTATGGTCAGGTCCTTTACTGGGCATTCCGGTTTGATCGACAGAAGCCTCACATAAAAGTGATCTTTTCAACCGGCAGTGACCCTAGAAGGGCTACAGGTGAAATTTGAAATATCATACACTAAATTTCTTCCTACGATGATTTTTAGCGTTAGCAGATAAATTTAAGGAACACCAGGATCACTAGTTATTTTGTTTCAAATGAAGTGTCTTTACATGTCTGTTCAAATTCTGGCTAAACGATAATCTAACTAGTAAATTTCAGTTAGATAATAGATGACAATTGCAGTATATAAGCACTTAAAACAGTATAAAAACATGATAACCTATATATATAACCTTTGGTTTATTAGGTCTATTATCAAAGTATTAAAATTGAAAACAAATTTTAAGCACAATTTATAGACGATACATGAATAAAAAGGTTCTGTTTACTTGCCATAACTACCGTGATATTATAAACTTATTATGAGTATGTAGATGATAACTTATGTGTAAGATTAAAGATTGTTACATATAGATTGATTATTTTGAGGATAGGACCCTACATATGTTCACTATTAAATTATTGACAATGTAATGTTTACTTCGTGAATAAATAATTAATGTTTTTACCACAAAATATAATCATCCACCTATGGCTTGTGAAATTTGATAATTTACTTAACAGACACCGTTCATTAATTCAGTCGTTATATAGAAACCAATTTAATTAGAAGAGATTTCTGAACATAGGCAAACAACGGTTGGATAACTATGAAATTACAGGGTAAAGTGGAAAGTTGTTTTGTTTTACCTTGAAACTCCCTAGTGTCAACCCCCAATGACCCTTCCATGGGTCAAACCTAGTGTCCTAATATATAGCAACGAGAGCGTCACTTTGATAATAAGCTGCAATCTAGTGATTTATATTTCAACTTTCAATCGGGTGTCGGCATGAAGTGACCGTCATTTGGTGCCACTGATGATAACTAATTCAGTATGTAGATATCTAAACCTTACTGGTCACAATTTCTCACTGCAACTTTGTTAATCCATTTCTTTACAATAAACTGATCGGAACTATCCACTGAATTAATTTAAAGTTGTTTGTATATTTACTCAAATAGGATTTGATCTTTGAAATTTCACTAGCTGTATATATACGTGGGATGAGAGCACAACAAATATGTAGACGAATTTAAAATTGTTTATTCAATGTTTGGTAAAACTGTATGAAGAACGACTTATATACTGGGTAGTCAAATGGCTAATAATACGTCTTTGATAGAATATCGACCCTTAGGATATTATACGTAATATAGTATTTCAACTATATTAGGTGAAACATTTAATCTCGGGTTTTAATTCATTAAGTCTTACACCCTTGCATTAATTAGTTCGTTCTACTCATATTGAGCGTGACACAAACTAGAAATTAAACCTCTCTGAATGATTTTTGTGTAATACAGTAAACACTTTAGTATTAAATATCTGAATGCAAACGTCGTAAAATTGGGTGGTGATCTGAAGCAATGTCAGCTCTCCTCCTGGTTCTCATGTCTTCTATTGACCTTTTTAATTTTTTACTGATGCAAATATGATCGATCTGCTTCTATGTAGCGTGATCCGATAAGACCCATGTAGTTGTTTGTATGCGTTTGTGTGGGAATATAGTGCCACCTATAACCAATTTGTTGAATGCACATAGATTTGCGAATCTCTCACCATTCTCATTCCCTTCTCCTAGTCAGTCCATGTCATCCCATGATATCTTCATATCCATTTGTGTCCATTCCGACTTCGACGTTTAGGTCTCCCATCAGTATGGTCAGGACCTTTCCTGAGCACTTCGATATAATCAGTTGCAGCTTCTCGTAAAACTGATCTTTATCGTTGTCATTCTGCCTATATAGGGTGCATAACATTGTATAACCTTCATTATGGTTCCCTCCTTTGTTTTGAAGGATTCTTTGATGTTTATGGATCCATGAGATTCCTATACCAGAAGTGCTTTTCGTGCTTCTCTGGATAACATCGGAGCTCTGATGCTGTAACCATTTCTAACTTCTTTAGTGCGTGAAGACGCGGTATTTTTGGAGATGCTAGTGATCCTTAGAAAATACCGTACCAATGTGATTACTCGACAGTTAACAGGCCCAATGATTCCTCAGACATATTTGCTGTCTTTATTCTTACCACTGTCGAAATGATAAACCTGGTAGTCTAGGATTTCAAGAAACAAGTGTTTTACTCAATATAGCCTGAATGAATCATTACGATAGCCAAGTAAGACAACTGTATTAAGATATTAGCTACAATCAAAAACAATTATATCGTCTTTAATTATTGAATTTCTACAAGATACACTAAGTAACAGTGTGGTATTGAGTAATTCAGTTATCTACAAGCATATACACTAAAGTGAAATTAAGACTGATTAAATGGGAAAGAAAAGTAATTGTTAAGACCAGAAATATTTTAATGAATAACCAGTTGCTCACTTCATGGGTGTTGGGGTCTTCAACAATACAACCGAACTTCATAGATTGTTGACGTGTCGCCTATTTAAGAACAATAAATTACGAAATTTTTAGAAAGTTCACGATGCTCATGAAAATAATCTATCAAAATTCAAGAGAATAGATCAATACAACTTCAGTGAACCGATTAGGGACCGTCACCTCAGATTACCATAGCCGGTTGTATTTGTCAGATTTCGGTGCATTAGTTTTTGTTTAAATTCCCATACAATTTGGAGTTTGAAACCATTCTCGAGGATAACAGATTTTCTGTAGTCACTCCTGTTAAGTGTAACCAGGTAACAATATCAACAAACTACAGGTATATTGAATAAGGATAGTAAGGCGATGTAGCCTTCTAAAAACGTTGAGTGGTTACCGCATATTGTCCTTACATAGTCAGTGTAAAATAACTTTACAGAACTCCTACTTATCCTAATAAGTGAATTTAAGTCATTCAAATGAATCGAAAAGTACAACCAGTCTTAGAGGATCCCACACACTACTTTTCTGTTGTACTCTTTGGTATTGCAAGGTTCAAGTATGTCCTATCCACAAAGTCAAACGCTTTCTCCTAATGAAGGAAGCTCTTGCATAGTGATGAATCCCATTAACTTGACTGCTCAACAATGATCCGTAATGTCACGATTCGGTCTGTACATGACTGGTTCTTACGGAATTCATCCTGTTGATCTAGACGGGTGTATAAATTACTGTTGATTCTTCTGTGATGTTTCATTGTGTTCTGAACTAAAACCATGATGTTTATTTTAACTGACATAAATAGATCTTGTGTACGTGTTTTTTCAGATGTTTTATTTGATTATTATTATTATTATTATTATTATTATTATTATTATTTAAACACATAAATATTGTTAAAATGAAGCACCAGATAAATATGCGCCGCACAAATCACATTTGATTTCTGTGAGGGCTGTGATACTGCCCAGATGCTCAGACTGAAGCAGGTGGTTTTCGTAGGGTGCCACACCCGGAGCCTTTGACCTAAATATCTGATCCACAAGGCAGTGGAGCATCGTACGGATATGCCGTCCCACGGTAGCCGTTGACCAACGATTGATTCATACGCCATTTGTTCCTTCACGATACTGGAGCCCATGTGCACCATTGGTTTGGAATCAGGGTTTTGCAACTCCCCTAGGTGGACTTTCCGTGTCCACCAACCCAGTTAAAGCGCTGCACATTCGCTTTTCGTCCTCTCAATTTCTTAAACAACACCGGTGCCACGAGAAGGCAGTGAGTCGGACTTCCCTGGCAGTGGTTGTATGCACGTGGCCATGTAAGAGTATTTCGAGAGGGAGAGCGGACTCTTCACTCTCGTACGTACGAGGACATTTGGGGGTCACAATTATATAATACCCTTATGAGCCAGGGTAATCTTGCACTGGTTTTCAAGAGAACCAGACACCATCCAGACTTTCACGCGGCAACCTAAACAGTACAGCCCGATCCCGTTTAACAGGGGAGCCAGACACTGTCTAGGATAAACCCAAGCAGTACAGCTCAATCTCGCCCTATATGAGAACCAGACACTATACAGGCTTCAACGCTACAATCCGAACAGTCAGTCCGTCAGTCAGCGACAGCTTAGGACCAGGCACATATATGCATCGGTCCAGGTTGCCATACCTCGTTAGCACAAAAAGTTCAACACCGGATTCATAGAAGTAATTAATTTAGTGGTGGTAGTATATAAAGAAAAGTTGTATATATATAGTATAGGAAGGAAGAAAGTTATGCAGCAATTTTAATCTCAAGGTTTAAGGGAAGACAAAGAGTGTATATACCAACTATGCCATTTTGATCGATGCTGAGCCTGTCACCCAGAGTCTCCAACCATTTATTACGATAGTCACGCGGACCCCAACCAAGTAGTCTGCATCTACCAACATGGCTCACACTTGAAGTTAGTGACTTCAAGCACTGATGCCACGTTTTAGTTTGGCCGCCCCTAACTGTTTTCCAACCATCCCCAATACTAGTCAGCATAGAGCGTCGTGGTAATCGGTGTTCAGGCATACGTAACACGTGACCCAACCATCTCAGTCGATGAAGATTCATCACCTCCTCAACTGATTTACCATCATTCCCTAATACCCTGCGTCTAACCTCACTATTACTTACCCGGTTATCCCAGCAGATGCGAGCAATATTTCTAAGGCATCTGCCCCCAAATGCCCTGGTACAGCCGAGAGTGGGGAGAGTCTACTCTCCCTCTCGAAATACTCTCACATTGCCAGCGAATATATAGCCTCTGCCAGGGAAGTCCTACTCACTGCGTTCTCGTGGCGGGAGTGTTGTTCACAAAAGTGAGAAGGACGAAAAGCGAATGTCCGGCGCTCTAACCGGGTTGGTGGATGTGGAGGATCCACCTAGGGGAGTTGGAAAACCCTAATTCCAAACCAATGGTGCACATGGGCTCTAGTATCCTGATGGAACGAATGGCGGACGAACCTGTCATTGGTCACCGGCTACCATGGGACTGCATCTCCTCACGATGCTCCACTGCCTTGTGGATCAGACCTTTTGGTCAAAGGCTCGGGATGTGGCCCCCTAAGAAAACCACCTGCTTCGGTTTGGGCACCCGGGCAGTATCACAGCCCACACACAAATAAATGAAATGATGAATTCTATTGACGATACTATTCCTGCTCATACTAGAAGCAAGACAATTTACATTATTATTATTATTACCTTTATTATTATTATTATTATTATTATTATTATTATTATTATTATTATTATTATTATTATTTACCATATCGCTAACTCACTACCTTTTATCCCCAATTTGTGTAACTTTACTTTTCATCTTATGCAGCAGCTCGCCCATGGTGGAGAATCTGTTCTACCTAAACGATCTCCAGTCAGTCTGGTTGAAAGTGAATGCTTCCACCGATTATGAATACTGAGGCAGTCTTTCTGAAACCACGTACGCCGTTCAAGCTGGCTTCCTTCAACGTTCGCACACTAATGCATATCAGACAACAGATAGGGCTGGCTATGTCTTTGGAAGGTCTTAATGTTGATGTTTGTTGTCTATCCGAGACCCGTATTCAAGACTCTAGTGAAGTACTACAAATCCGCTCTCCATCTGTCGCCTCGAAAAGCTTGTTCCACGTCCGCTTATCCGGGGACCCTGTGGCATCTTCGTCTGGTCTTGCTGGCGTTGGTGTCGCACTAAGCGCTAGAGCTGAGGTAGCACTAACAGTCGGTTATGTGCTGTTAGATTAGAAAGTTCCATCAAAGTGAGAAGAAATCGGCGTGAGAAACGGTGTCTTTTTGTCATCTCCGCCTATGCCCCGACAGATTGCATCCGGGCAATCAAGGATGAGTTTTACCATCAGTTAACAGTTCTTCTCCAGAAAGCGCGTGCGACAGATATTGTAGTGCTAGCCGGATACTTGAATGCACAGGTCGGGCGTCTAGGCACAGAAGAGAGTCGTTTAGGTGGCCGATGGGGACTTGTTGGTCGCAGGACAGATAACGGGGACCGTTTGCTGCAACTGTGCACAGAATACAACCTGTTTCTGGCCAGCACTAACTTCTGACACAGTCATCGCCGGTGTGCCACCTGGCGTCCTCCCTCTGCATCCCAAGCCTGGACTCAGATTGATCACATCGCGATCAGCTACCGCTGGCGTGGTTGTGTACAAGACTGCCGCTCCTTTTGGAGTACCTATCTGGAGTCTGATCATGCCCTGGTCTGCGCCAATCTCACCTTACTTTTCAGTGGCCGAAGGATTGACCACCATCAACGGATTGATGTTAGTAAACTGGCTGCAACTTCTGTTGCAAGTAAGTATCGAGCGGAGCTAGCCTCTAGGCTAGCTACCACCCCACCGAAAAGTATAGATGAGCATTGGTTGCATCTTCACGATGCCATGAAAATGGCAAGTAAAGCCGCTTGCGGCTTCGCGAAACGTCCCGCTTACAAGCACTGGGTTTCTTCTGGCTCCTTACAACTGATCGAAGCCCGTCGGTCTACTCCGGGTGACCGTGAGTTTGACCACAAACGAAGGCTGTTACGTAATGAAATCGGGCAAAGCTTGCGTAAGGACCGAGAAGCCTGGTGGTCGGAGCGTGCTAATGAGATGGAAGCAGCAGCTGCATCTGGTAACTGCCGGAAGCTCTTCCAACTCATCCGAGCCACTGGCAGCAAGAAGTCTGGTGTGAGTGAAACAATCTACGAGGATGACGGGATGCCAATCACTAACATCTCTCGACGTCTTGGACGATGGGCGGAATTCTTCGAAGGGCAGTTCAACTGGCCTGCTGCTCCAGCAACATCAACCAGTTTGTCCTGCCCCTCATGGCCAGGGACGACTGATCCACCAAACGAGGCGGAAGTCCGCTAGGAACTCCAACTCTTGAAGCGCTACAAATCACCTGGCCCAGATGGCTTACCTCCGGCTCTTTTTAAAGATGGTGGTTACCTTCTGGCTAAGGAACTGACGGTGTTGTTTTCAAAGGTTTGGGAGCAAGAAAGTGTTCCAACATCATGGAATGAGTCGATAGTCGTCCCTATCTTTAAAAAGGGTTCACGTTGTTCCTGCAATAACTATCGGGGGATAAGTCTACTTTCGATTGCGTCCAAACTATTGGCTTCTATCATTCTTCGTAGGTTGTTTAAAACCCGAGAACGATAGACTCGCGAGGAGCAGGCTGGTTTTCGTTCTGGTCGAGGATGCATTGACCACATCTTCACCCCCCGCCAAATGTTAGAACACTGTCATACTTATCGCAGGTCAACAATCGTAGTGTTTCTTGATATCAGAGCTGCCTTCGATTCGTTGGACAGGACTGTTCTCTGGGATTGTCTATTGAAGAAGGGTGTGCCTGAGAAGTTCATTAACATCTTAAAGGCCCTGTATACGAACACCTCAGGCAGAGTGAGGGCATACAACCACCTTTCTCCCTTGTTCCATTCGAGCAGTGGGGTTAGGCAGGGTTGCCCGATCTCACCATTCCTCTTCAACTTTGCTATCGACGACATCCTGGAAACAGCTCTGATGGATGTAAGTAATGGCGGTGTGGATATGTTGCCTGGAGAACGACTTCTCGACCTTGAGTATGTGGATGATATTGTCTTACTGTGCGATAATACCCAAGGCATTCAATCCGCACTTAATCAGTTGGCAATCAGTGTCCGCAGGTACGGTATGTGCTTTGTACCCTCCAAGTGCAAGGTACTCCTACAAGACTGGCAGGATTCTCATCCTGTACTCACCCTGGATGGTGAGCAGATTGAAGTAGTTGAGAAGTTCGTGTATCTAGGTAGCTACATAAGTGCTGGTGGTGGCGTGAGTGATGAGATTGATGCACGTATAATGAAAGCCAGAGCGGCTTATGCCAATCTGGGCCATCTTTGGCGCCTTCGTGATGTTAGTCTGGCTGTAAAAGGTCGGATCTACAACGCATCGGTGAGAGCAGTTTTGCTCTATGCTTGTGAAACCTGGCCTCTCCGAGTTGAGGATGTTAGACGACTCTCTGTGTTCGATCATCGTTGTCTCCGAAGAATTGCTGACATTCAGTGGCAACACCATGTTAGTAATGCAGAGGTTCGGCATCGTCTGTTGGGGCGCAAAGACGATAATTCAATTGGTGTCAACATCTTGGAACACCGACTTCGGTGACTTGGACATGTTCTACGAATGTCGTCCCACAAACTTCCACGTCGTGCATTATTTGCCGACCCTGGGACTGGTTGGAGAAAGCGGAGAGGAGGTCAGTGTATGACATGGTGTCGTGGCATGAAAGAAAGGTGCAAAGGGCTAGGTTCTGTTGGTCCTTCACGACTCCCTAGTCGGGGTCCGAGAGATGGTGCAACACACTGGCTAGAGATGCTATCAGATATGGCTCAGAATAAAAGCTAGTGGCGAGCCTGATGTAACCTTCTTTTACTTTCTTCATAAAGAGTGTTTATAACTTTCTTAACTGAAAGAGTCTTCTGGTTGTACATTTCAGTCCGCCTTATCTTTTCATCCCTTCACTTCCTACTTTCATTATTTTGTGTGGCGCATATGTACCTGGTGCCCTTTTGTACCAATATTTATGTGTTTAAATATAATAAAATAAAATAAATGTGGTCAAATACTAGTAACCTACAAGTATCTTCTACCCTTAATGACCATGTTTCACAGCCGTAAAGTAGAACAGAACGAACTGCTGCGCAGTATACTCGTCCCTTAATTGATAGACGGATATCTCGTCTTCGCCATAGGTGACGTAAGTTGGCAAAAGCCAAACGAGCTTTTTGAATCCGTGCTGAGATTTCGTCAGACACCAACCCATTAGGGCTGATCAGACTTCCAAGATAAGTGAAGTTGTCCACGCGTTCGACTACTTCACTCCCTATCCTTAGTTCAAGTGTTGACGCAGGCCAGTCCTGGAGCAACAATTTACATTTGGATGGGGAGAAACGCATCCCAAACATCCTGGCATTATTACTCAGTTCCAACAGAAGACTCTGCATTTAGTCAGCGTATTCACCAAACAGGACTATGTGATCTGCGTATTCTAAGTCGATAAGTGAACCTCCTGGTAGAAGATCAATTCCTGAAAATTCAGGAGACGAAAGTGTTATTTCCAGCAACAGGATGGGGAGAAACGCATCCCAAACATCCGAACATACAGCCCAATCCTGTTGCGCAACTACTCAGGTACCAAACACCCTGGTGGACCAGTTTTGTTTGATACATTAAATTTTCATTCATTTACTGTACGACTCTTTCCATTTCGATTTTACACATTTAGTATCGTTCCGTTTTGCATGGATTATTTTTGTAGCCGACTGTTTGACAAATTTTTTACTTATTAGTGGATACAAATTTCAACATAACTAGATGAGCGAATTATAAATGAACAATTCCTAAAGTAGAACCCTATTCATTTGAGTAATCATATCAACAAAAAATCCAAACTACATTTAGTCGGTAATTAGTGTCTTTTAGCTGGGCATGTAAATTGTATCTTTAAAGTGCAATTTCCTTCATGAAGATTTGCGTAAGGTTGTTCCTGCACTCTTAGTTTTTGCTTACTCTCTAGAACTGATTAAAATGTTCGTGTGTTTGAGCAGTGGCAGAAGTCTAATAATGTCATGACAGATAAAAGCAATCTATTCGTCGTGAAATCTAGAGTGATCTATGCAAATGGTGGCGTCGTGGTATAGAAGATAACTGTTTAGAACTGGCATCTTTTAGTCCATCATGACTCTCAAATTGTTGTCCTAGAAGTCAGAATATAAGACTGGTTATGTTCCTGTTGTTTTCTTCTGTATTCTTCTGAAGAGAACCGCCATGAATATCTCTGTTAACCGTAAATCACACGAATCTTTTTCAGTTTTTACCTCTCAATGTACTGCTATGTCAGTTTTTATTTATATCCTAATGTTATCTTTCACATGGGTGACGTGATTTTGGCACTTATTGAGTCAGAAAACAATCAATTAATTACATGTCTTCAACTAAATGTTCTCTTTTTTATCTTAAAAGTATTTCCAATACGAACTTTTTCTATCCGCCTAATCTAAAAACATATCTGGCCAAAAGAATGGATCATGCCCACGGCTCTCATCATTCACCGGCTGATGCTAGTATGCAGTCGAGTGATCATTCCATGGATATGAAAGTATGACTCATTTCTGTCATAAAAATTATTTATAGATGTATTTCAATACTGATATGCATTATACATTGCTTTTTTCATTCTGGATTATTGATACAGTTGGAAGTAAATGTTTTTCTTAAAACCATACTCTTAACTTATAGAAGCGATCGTAGCATGTCTTGGCTCTTTCATATTCGCTATCATATATGAAGCCCTAGAAGTAAGTTGTTATTTTGTTTATGTGCTGAGATCTGTTAATTTGACCTATCTCTCAAAAGAACAGTTATTAGTCTTATTGTGATGGAGTTATGGTATTCATCTCTTTAACTTAATTAGTAGATATTGCTTGCCCAAGATCCATGTAGGTTGTTCCTTAAAGTCACATTATGCTATAATTAATTGTTTACAACACACAAAGCTGTTAGAGGTGTTCTTGAGTGCTGTTAGAAGTATGAGGGTGGTTATAACTTTCCGGTCGCCCACACCATGGGAGGGTTCTTCTAGAGGTACCTGAAAAAGAAATTGGGTTAGAGTTGGTCTTAGTGACCTGAGAGCGTGACCGCAGTGCCCAAGCGACAACTGTTTGAGGTCGGTCACACACGAACTTTTTGTGGGTGGTTTTTGTGTTAGCTGCTTACTTGTTGGGACCTTACCGCCACAGACGGATATCCGTGGGATAAGGCGAGGTGTGCATTTTTAGGGTCGACCTTTTCTAACCCCACCCCTCCTTGTAGGAAGGCAGCATCGCTGTTATGCTGGTTGTCTGAAGGAAACGTCTTACTTTCGTCACACTGCGGTACAGTCGGCAGTACGACTTCACCCTCGGACCTTGGGTTTTCTACTTTTAGTCTGACCGCGCTTCAACCGACCTGTCTGGCATGGTAGGACCTTGAGGGACGATTGTTCCAGCCAGTGTAGCTCGATTGGTTCACCACGATAGGTAAACTCTACCACCACATCAAGTTAACAGCAACGGTCGGACACAAAGCTCAGTGTACGAGATGTTACAATTGTGCTTGATGAACTGGAATAGCGGTTTTGTGAAGTATTGAGTTAGGGAAGAATATTTTGTAATAATATACATTTCAAATGAGAAACTAACAAAAGATTTGTTCCTGACAGTAGAACATTTTAATAAAAAAGAATCACATTGGGATAATTACTAGTTCATACGCGGAAATATGTCTAGTAACATCTTAACCCACTGACTCCATATGCGAAGCCGTTTCAGGAAAACTGATGCTACTTCAATACAACTGTTCTTTATTTCATAGCAACATATATTATACTAGCCATCTCGTCTTCTTCACTTATAGCTGGTATCAATAAGTAATAAGCTGTGTGAAGGTCATTGAAAAGCTCACATTTATAAAGCTAATAAATGTCACTGACTGAACAATGATTTTTACTATTCCTAACCAGAAGTCGCGCCTCAGCACTTACTTACGTCTGTTACCGTTAATTGAGGAGCATAAACTCACTACCAGCTTCTCCATCTAACTCTGTCCTGGTCAATCCTTCCCAGTTGCTATTCATCATTTTGATGTCTGCTTCCAATTCCCGACGCAGTGTGTTCCTTAGTCTTCCTGTTTTCCGTTTTCCTTCAGGATTCCAAGTTAGCGCTTGCTTCGTGATGCAGTTTGATTATTTCCGTGATGCATGTTCTATCCACTCCTAATGTCTTTTCCTTATTTCCTCTTCATCTGGAAGTTAGTTTGTTATCTCCCACAGTGGATCGTTGCTGATGGTATCCGATCAACGGACATGGAGTATCTTGCATAGACAATTGTTCATAAATACTTGTACTTTTTTTATCATAGTTAAAGTAGTTCCCCAAGTTTCGGCTCCATGCAGTAGAACTATCTTGACTTTCGTATTGAAGATTGTGACTTTGATTTTGGTTGACAATTGTTATTTATTTAAACACATAAATATTGGTACAAGGGGAAACCCGATATATATCTGCCGCACAAATCTCATTTGATTTGTGTGAGGGCTGTGATACTGCCCAGATGCTCAGACTGAAGCAGGTGGTTTTCGTAGGGTGCCACACCCGGAGCCTTTGACCTAAAGGTCTAGTCCACAAGGCAGTGGAGCATCGTACGGATATGCCGTCCCACGGTAGCCGTTGACCAACGATTGATTCATACGCCATTTGTTCCTTCACGATACTGGAGCCCATGTGCACCATTGGTTTGGAATCAGGGTTTTGCAACTCCCCTAGGTGGACTTTCCGTGTCCACCAACCCAGTTAAAGCGCTGCACATTCGCTTTTCGTCCTCTCAATTTCTTAAACAACACCGGTGCCACGAGAAGGCAGTGAGTCGGACTTCCCTGGCAGTGGTTGTATGCACGTGGCCATGTAAGAGTATTTCGAGAGGGAGAGCGGATTCTCCCCACTCTCGGCCGTACCAGGGCATTTGGGTCCATATGTTCTCCAGTGGTAGAAATGCCATCCTTGCTTTGCACATCCCATCGAAAACAACCTTGCGAAGAATAAAGCTAACCCCAGCTCTTGATCAAGACAAAATTTGTGGTTGACAGCATCTTAGTCGAAATGTGTCAGCGCATAATCAACGGTGATAAAAAACAGCGTTTCCGTCGTCAGTTATTCCCGCGTTCACTGTACAGCCTAATGAATAAATGTCTTATAAGTTAATTAGTAGTTTTTTGTCTTCAGCTTCTTGTGCGAGGTATGTGTAGTGTAATGAACGTTATTGAAATAGTGAGTTTGGAAGAAGATATGTTAAATTTGGAATCAGCAGTTAATCGTCAGTACTTTACTCAGATCTTGGATACCGGTCTCTGAGATATAGGAGACATCATTTGCAAGAATGCAGACTCAATCTTTTATTCGATATGCATGAAGGTCCAAACGATGAAGATCATTGGTTTAAATTGTACATATAACCTACGAATAGCTTCAGATATCTCATCGAGCTATATCTCTGATAAATCTGCCGTTCAACTGCTAAATATATGTGTTAACTCCCGACGAAGACCGTTTGTTGATTAAAATTGAGGTTGAAGTCTAAATGAAAAAAATATGAATCAGTTAAAAGTTTAATAACCCAACAGAAATGATCAGTCAGTCAGTCACAACGTAGAACTTCGTACGTACGTACATCAGTTCGAGTTGCCATACCACATTAGCACAGAGATGCAGTTGTCGATCCAAATCCCATAGTGGTAGAAGTAGTAAGAGTATAAGCATTACGTGAAAGATTAGGGTTTGAAGATGTTATTAAGGGAATATAATCCATTGAAATAAATTTGGAAAGAGTAAAAAAGATAGTGATATGAAGAATTCAGAAGATTAGAATTTGGTAGAACACAAAGAGTGGATGCACCTTAGCCATTGCAAACGATTTTGAGCCATGTCATTTAAGGTCCCTAACCATCGATTGCTATCATTTCGCGAATCTCAACCAGGTGGTCTACACCTACCAACATGGCTCAGTCCACTTGTCAGTGACTTCATGGATTTATGCCATGTTTTGGTCTGACCGCTCCTAGCTTTCTTCCAACCTACTCCTACACCATGAAACATTGCACTAACATAAAAGATAAAAAAACAAACAATTTTTTGATTGCGGCATAAATAAAGTGTGAATATCTGTTTGTAGAGAGAGCGACGGGATCGGATAATACTAGTTCCAAAATATGCTTCAGCCATTTCTCTTGATGATAGACAAGGGAAAGATTGACAGTGATGAAGAGCGAAAATATGTTTGATTGTAGGCAGATATTGCTGAACGCGAGACTTCTAAAATTGTTTTCTATAGCAGAAGTATTTCACGTTGGTCATAGCGTGATCTGATGGATTGGCTCCAGAGGTCTTTAAATATGGTGGTCCAATTTTAGCGATTTGGTTGACTAATATTCTGGCTAAAATCTGGGAGACGGACGTAATCCCATCCGACTGGTCACAATCACTGATTGTCCCAATATATAAAAAGGGGTCAAAATCATCCTGCGATAACCAGAGAGGGATTAGTTTGACTAACATAGTATCTAAAATACTAGTCTCAATAATTATCAGGCGCCTAACTAAGACTCGTGAACTGCAAACACGAGAAAATCAGGCTGGCTTCAGACCTGGTCGTGGCTGTATCGACCACATATTCACCATTCGTCAAGTTTTAGAGCACAGACACGCTTATCGGCGTCCGACAATGATAGTTTTCCTTGACTTGAAAGCAGCATTTGACTCTGTAGACCGAGAGGTTCTGTGGCAGTGTCTGTGATTGAAAGGTGTACCTGAGAAGTACATAAACCTTGTGAAGGCTCTTTACTCGAACACTACCAGTCGAGTGAGAGCTTATGGCGAACTGTCATCTGATTTTGAAACCTAAAGTGGTATCCGTCATGGCTGTTCACTATCCCCATTTTTGTTTAACTTCATTATAGACCTGTTGCTGGAAATAACACTCTCGTCTCCTGAATTTTCAGGAATTGATCTTCTACCAGGAGGTTCACTTATCGACTTAGAATACGCAGATCACATAGTCCTGTTTGGTGAATACGCTGACTAAATGCAGAGTCTTCTGTTGGAACTGAGTAATAATGCCAGGATGTTTGGGATGCGTTTCTCCCCATCCAAATGTAAATTGTTGCTCCAGGACTGGCCTGCGTCAACACTTGAACTAAGGATAGGGAGTGAAGTAGTCGAACGCGTGGACAACTTCACTTATCTTGGAAGTCTGATCAGCCCTAATGGGTTGGTGTCTGACGAAATCTCAGCACGGATTCAAAAAGCTCGTTTGGCTTTTGCCAACTTACGTCACCTATGGCGAAGACGAGATATCCGTCTATCAATTAAGGGACGAGTATACTGCGCAGCAGTTCGTTCTGTTCTACTTTACGGCTGTGAAACATGGTCATTAAGGGTAGAAGATACTTGTAGGTTACTAGTATTTGACCACAGATGCCTTAGAAATATTGCTCGCATCTGCTGGGATAACCGGGTAAGTAATAGTGAGGTTAGACGCAGGGTATTAGGGAATGATGGTAAATCAGTTGAGGAGGTGATGAATCTTCATCGACTGAGATGGTTGGGTCACGTGTTACGTATGCCTGAACACCGATTACCACGACGCTCTATGCTGACTAGTATTGGGGATGGTTGGAAAACAGTTAGGGGCGGCCAAACTAAAACGTGGCATCAGTGCTTGAAGTCACTAACTTCAAGTGTGAGCCATGTTGGTAGATGCAGACTACTTGGTTGGGGTCCGCGTGACTATCGTAATAAATGGTTGGAGACTCTGGGTGACAGGCTCAGCATCGATCAAAATGGCATAGTTGGTATATACACTCTTTGTCTTCCCTTAAACCTTGAGATTAAAATTGCTGCATAACTTTCTTCCTTCCTATACTTTATCCTTATATTCAACCTATAATTCATATACTACTGTTAGTGGGATTTAGATTGGATTAAGCATGTTTTATGCATGATGGTGTTGCTGCGCGCTGATTGGTTAATTTTGAAACCGATCAGTCCGGGCATATTATTGCAGAAAAATATATATAAGCTTCTTATGTATATACTATAAATATATGAACATTATTTAAACTATTGATTGCTGTTCACTTATCATTATTATTTTCAATACAATTTCATTCCTGTTCAACGTGTTCTGATTTTGGGGTCTTGTCGAGTGTCATCGTATAAGAATGCTAAGCAATAGGAATAGCTGGGTCGTTTATATAGGAAAACACAATTATAACAACTACCACCTCCACTAAATTAACTACTATGAATCCGGTGTTGATCTTGTTGTGCTAACGAGGTATGGCAACTTAGACCGATGCATAAATGTGCCTGGTCCTACGTTGTAGCTGACTAACTGACTGATAGTGTGATCTGCTGGTGATGCTTGATCGGACGCCTTAAACCTTTCATGTTCATCCAAACCAACAAGGTCAACACCAATATTATACGTTTACAAAATTATTTATCACCTACGTCTGTTACCCCTCACGTTTTTCTCAGTCTTCGATGAGGGATATAGATCATGAAGTAATGAAAACCTGAATATATACTCAGCATGTCCTCTTTTCAAAGACACAGTTGAAGTAAAAAGTACTTGTGTTATCAAATTCAGATAATGCATCTGTCTGTAGATTGAATGTTCGAGAAAATCAGATGTCATTAACTTAGCTCTTTGAGAAAATGGGGTTATATTATCAAGAAGTTCAAGTGTATTCGTGCATTATAGTTGTTTTCTCTTTCTATCTTACCGTATAGCCGATTTATTCTTTTAAAGTACCTTTAACTATATATTTTATTTCGCTCTTCTTTCCTCATTGATTTCTGGTATTGTTCTCTCTATCTTTTGAATGTTCTGGTGATTTGAATCACCCCATCATTTTTATTGATCTTTTGACTGTTTGATGATAAGCTTCATCATCTTATAAATTTTCTAACCTGAAAGTTTGAAGGGAACCCCATTCATCCAACTATTTGCCAAAGTTGAAATCATGAGTCAATTGAAGCTAGACCACCATCGAAAACCTGGAAGCACTGGACGGCCGTTTCGTCCTATTATGGGACTCCTCAGCAGTGCGCATCCACGAACCCGCTCTCGCGAGATTCGAACCCAGGACCTACCAGTCACGAGCCGAAGCCCTTAATTTGCATTGTCTGAAGAATAGTTCACAAATTGTACTTACAAAATGATACTGTCTTCATTGCTTATTAACTAATAGTTAAATCGGTAACTGAAATCATTTCCATATACTTGACTTACAGACCTTTGTATTAGTATTATCGATACTATTTGTTTATCTAAATTATAGTAAGTCGAGTTGAACTCGAAAGTTTCTACCATATAACTCAAAGTTTAGCGCTGTCAATTTGCGAGTTACTCTTTCAATTTTTCAAATGTACTAATGGCATGTATGTTTTGTGATAGTTAAATAGTTCAAAATAAAAATGTCAGAAAATCCATTTTGAAACACTTGCATTTAAGCAACAGTATTGTACTACTAATAATAAATAATCAAAATTTATTATGAAATTAAATAGTAGATACAAAGTGGATTATAGTTTTGATAAGAACATATCGATTTTTTGTCCTTGCAAGTGTCACACGTTCCGTGAATGTTTAATTTCAAATATCTATTTCTAAAAATAAATATTCTGATTGAAATTTTCTTAAAACAGTAGTTAACATCTGATAGAATTTTCTATTTATGATTTTGTTCAATCTGTATTTTTATACCTTCCTTGTGTTAACACTTTTCCCCTCAAATGATATCAAATATTCTTTAAATCACAGACATTACGACATAAATTGCTTTTACGGGCAGCATGTAACAATCAGTGTGAACGTGCTGGAAATTCCTACGGTGGTCCGTCATGTCCAGGTTGTCCAAATCCATCAGATTCAAATTCCAACAAAAGATATCTTAATCCAGTTGAATCAAATGAAGAAGTTCGTGTTAACGTTTATTCGAATTCTTATCGTGAAAAACTTCGCTCGTAAGTATCGTTTTACGAAATGCGTCTATAATTTTTTTCCTCAATAAGACAGTAACACTATTAAATAATTAATGTATTTTAAGTATCATTTGATCTCTGATATGTAAGAACAATAATGTTTAGAGAATATGATGAATTTATTCTAACTTATTCCTTTTCCTTACAGATATTTCTAAAATTTGTTTTTTAATCTTGTTGAGTATTTAGTTTGATATTTGACTAATACTCCAAAACCATTGCTTCTGGTGCATCGGTAATTATTCAAATGACATTGGTTACAAGTAAGTTTTTTATTATTGGCTCCTAAAACACAGCGGCCTGCCTGAATACTTGGACTACCTGTTCCTATCATTTAGATATTTCGAAAAGTTATCTTTTTTGTTTTGTTTTAACACATTACTATGTCTATTAATCGCATAACCTATTCAGGCGCGTATATGAAAAGTTTACTAGCCATTGTTCTACAAAGTACAAAAAATTACAATTAGAGACAACGCAGTGGTTGGCAATATGCATTAAAAAGAATGAACATTAATCAGATGTCGATTCCTGAACTGCTGAATTCTTACTGCCGATCATTAGTTGGCAAAGTGAACTATCTTCGATTCCCACTAAGTTTAAACATGTATCGTAAGTGTGGTGTAATCACAGTTCAAGAATCACGGTTAAATGTCTTAAAAAAATGATTGCTTAGTATCACTACAAGATTTCAAGGTGTTACGGTGTCGTAGCTACATTTATAAATGTGAACTGGTATCGATCTACTTTTGCTTTTTTTAAGTTTTTGAAAGACATTTTCGATTGTGTAACTTTGAGATGCCGTCCAAAACACTTGATTAAATACAATTAATTTTTATGTTATGAACATCGACGTGACTTCGGGCTGTACATCACCTGCACTATCTGTTTTCGTTCACGAATTAACTGGATTTGCTGTTATTGCCTTCAGTATTTCACTTTCGATTGTATGCGATGATTTTAATTCATGTGACTGTAGCTTTCTTTGACCACTAGGTCGCCAAAATGTAGTGGATTTCGACACTCGTTTGGACGCCTATTCAAACCATGTTTTCATTAATGATGTGAGTATATATGTGACTCGTAAACGTGCTTCATTGTCTAGTTCTGGTCATTGTACAATTCTTATTCTACCTAAAGTATATGACAAGCTTGAAAAGCTTAAACTCCTACATCAAAAAAAAAGAAATTTATATACAGGAGTTACTCAAAAAAAATATCTAAAGTTTGAAACATATGTGCAACAAACTGGGAATTATTTACAGATGACTCGTTGGAAAACATTATTGGTGTTATCACTCGTTATCTTAAATTCTGTTTTGATGTTTGCTGTCGCACTGAGACCGTTTTTTTTTAGTTCTGATCGACTTTCATCTCCACAATCAAAACGATTACGGAGGGTAAAAAAAGGGATGTACGAGGAGAAAAACTCAATGGAAGTTCGAAAGCTAAATGGCCTAATAAACTTAGAGATTAGACGTCTGAACTTTATGCTTCCTCAGTAACTCCTATCTTGTTAAATCTCTTCAAGCATGTGGAAACTATTTAAAGAGCTTACATGTGAGAGACACATTAAAGGTGATAACCAGATGAATGTTTGTGACTTAAATAAGTCTTTTGTACGTCAGCCATCTGATGTCACGCTTCCTATATATACAGGTTTGAAGAATAATTGTGTTCCGATTTTCCCTGAAAATGATGTCCGAAAATGTATCCAGTCACTTAACTCATCCCAATGTTTAGGACCTGATGAAATCCCAAAACTCTCTTTTAAAAAAATGTTCCGACCTTCTGTAGTATCTATTCATGAGCATCTTTAATAGATCTTTCTCAGCTAATCTCATACCGAAAATATGGTGAAGGGTAAACATAATCCCAATACCTAAGAAAATATCTGTCGATAAGAATTAGGATTTTGGACCTATAGTAATAACTCCACCTTTTCTCTAAACAATAGGAAAATTATTGATACTCCCATTTCAAACTGCACTAAAAGAGCACATTGATCCTTATCAGTTTGCTCACAAATGCAAAAGAAGCAACTTAGATGCTGCTGTTGTTCTGCATCATAATATAGTATTCAGCTTGGAAAAGGGTAAGAAGTATGTTCAATGCACTTTTCTGGACGATACTTCTGTCTTTGACTCTATTCCAAGAGAACTACTACTTAACAAGTTAATCAGCTCCAACACTGACAACTGGATAACCAACTGGCCATGTTCCTATCTCTGAAAGAAAACAGTAAACTGTATTTGGAGGAAGGTATTCGACATCTCTACTATCTCATGGAAGTGTACAACAAAGACCTACTCTTTTCTCTCTTCTGCATGATCTACCATTTTCCATAGAAAACACGTTTGTTAAATATGCGGACGATCTTACTGTATGTATCCCGATTTCTACCTCTTAGCATCCCATAGAGATGAATGAGTTCTTGTCTCCTATTGAATGGTAGTCTGTTGTAAATGGTCTTACACTTAACCTGTCTAAGTGTCAAACTGTTAACATTAGCCTGAGACATGAACAGCACCTAAACACCCTGTTGGAGTCTCATAAAGCTTGTACTGTCGGAGATTCTTTGATAAACACAGTGTCGAAGGTCATTTATCTTAGTGTAAGTTTTCCGTCTGACTTACTACATGAAGAGGTTGCATACATTTGCTATTACTTGATATTTACTCTTAAGATTTGTCAATTCTTGCATATTACCTATTATTCTTTACTGTTCTGCATTATTCTTTCCCGGGCTTTCAAGAAAAGACTGCTGTATTGAGGAGATTAATGACGGCAGTTATCAGGGTGTATAGTAAACTTTTAAAGGTGGTTATTAATATTATTAGTGGCTTTATTCAATACTATATTTTGGTACAATATAGAATTCTCAACACAAAATATTTTAACAAGTTTCCTTTTCTTATTTCGTGAACAACCCTGACGATAAATATTGAGTGGTCGCCAGTTAGATGTTAGCAGTTTAGTAATCGACATCTGAGTAATGTATATTCTTCTTGATGCATATTGCCAGCAACCACGATATTTCTGATTAGACCTTTTGTAACCTTTACAGTGAAAGGTTGTACACTTTTCAGAAACGCATCTGCATAGGTTATGAGACTAATAAGCATAATGATGTATTAAAACCATCAAAACTAGATAACTTGTTGAAATATTTGGATGACAGGAACAGGCCTTGAATGATGCGATTTGATGGTTGTGAATAGACTTCTAAAATCTCGCAAACTCCTGACAGGTGTTGTTTTATCAGATACTAACCATCCACTTTATTCACATATTTCTCTTTGTATATCTTCTGGTAGAATGAGATGTCAATACATCAGAATACATGCACATAAGCCAAGGTTTGATAGTTCTACAATACCTTATCTAGAAAATATGCCATGTGATGAACAGGTTTTTAGGGTTGATCTAGTCAATAACTTGTATTCCTAAACATGTTTCTAATTTTAAAAGAAAATCGTACAGATTCAAATCCTTAAAAAAACATTTCATTTAACTCCATTCAGTTGATCTACTTAACTTTAGTATATATGTTTGCAGTTATCAGTCTCTTGCACTTTTTTTCCTTTTTCTTTTTAAATTTAACTTGTTTAAATGCCTTGTGCTAAGAATTCTGTATTGTACTAGAAATATAATATTGAATAAAGCCATTAATAATAACGATAATAGTAATAATATTGTCCATGGAAATTGTTTCAATTTCGCATTCTCAGTAGATCCTGTCTTAACATACCAGTAGTTTGTTATTATTTTAAAGATTTTATGGATTGAACTAAATGACAGAATTTGCTCACTTTAGTTAAATTATCTCCAAATACCAAATATAACAAGCCTAAACGTGTGGATGCAGCTCTACTGCTGTCATATGCGGTAAATTATTAAATAAATCAGAAATAACGAAACTTTCACAGAAATGCAAGTTGGAGACGATAAATATCAATGCATTCCTATGATTTTTCTTACTTTTTACTTCAATTCTCATACACATAGCTCCCTTCGTTATCTTGAAGACAGCGAACACAAAGATTGGTGTGGAATAATATGAATCCATTTTATTTCTCTAGGTTCTCATAAATTGCTCACAACCTATAATATTTTAAAATCAAAGTTATCATAGAGATTGACACTTATAAATACGAGAGTGATTAGAGATATATTTGTGTTTCATGATGTAGCGAAGATTCCAGTAGAGCTAATAAGGTCGTAGAGAGTTTTATTTCAGATAAATGATGTGTGAGGGGGAAAGCTCCAGAACACCAAGCCGAAAAACCCCTGTATGTGGATTAGATGATTATAATGATGATTCCGCTTTTACTAAAAAACTATACTTTAGAGTTTCTGCCATATTTAATAATGTTTGGAATAGCATTCCTTTCACTTGTCTTCTGTCCTCTCATTTGCGACTTGGAGGGTCCTAGTGTTCGAGTGCTCAAGTTGTACGCGGTGTAGCAAGAAATACACATTATAGATATAACAAATGGTAATGAAGAATGATGTAAGGTAAAATCAGTCAATGCGAATAAAAATCATGGATTAAAGTAAAATGGCAATGATGTTACCGAAACGTGATGAAAAATTTAAATAATGAATGGTTCAATAAAAAAGATGTGATGTTACCAGGGTAAAGAAAGATTATTTAGTATCTTTTTGGACGCATATGTATGGTTTTCGACGTTTAATCGCTACGCCTTCGGCCAATTTCAGAAGGTTGGTATTCGGTTGTCTATTAATCACCTTGAAAGACTTCAGTATATCCACTTAACTTCAACCTGAATTCAAGAGTGATGGTGTTACAGGGTCAATCAACATGTTAACTTTGTTATATTACTTCTTTACTAGGTCATTGTAGAAACATAGTCACGTCGTTATTAACTTACAGCTTTTATTAATAAGGCCATATAAATGATGACCGACTGATTTGATCACACTTGATTCCATTAGTGTGTAGTTTTTTCAAATAAATTGTGAGTTCGATCCATCGATGGGCCTGTTCAAATAACCGAAGTCGATGTTTCAAGATGGTGACACCAACTGAATTATTGTCACCGTGTTCGAACACACGTTGCCGAACGCCTGAATTAGTGACATAGTGTTGCCACTGAATGTCAGCAATCTTTTAAAGACAACGATGATCAAGCACAGAGAGCACCATCTTTAAAAAGGGCAGTAGGTAAGTCATCTGGGTCCGGTAATTTGTGGTGTAATGTATACAAAGTTGACGGATATACAATTTCTGTATTATTTTGTATGTAAGCACTTATCAATAGTAAACTGCAGTAACATATAGTGATTGCAGTGATCGGGTAAGAATTAAGTCAGGGCTTAATAAATTGGTCTCAATTAATTGTACAGATATCTTCCAATAGCCCTTAAAATCAAATTGTATAAATTTCTGTTTGATTATTTTGTATATAACCATATTATGTTAATAGATGTCATACATAACAACGACATTTCCTTTATCTGACTCGAATTTCAATAGTCCTAATAATTAATTTACGATTTTTTTTTGTTTTTTTTCGATCAATAATTTAGTTATTGTTCAAGTTATCATCTTGTTCAAACTATTTTGCATTTGATACATGCATTTATGGGCTATATTCTTATGTTGATTGTAATGACATACAATGTCTATTTGTTATTGGCTGTTTTATTCGGTTTCACCCTTGGTTACTTTCTATTCGCACGAAATCGAGCTCTGCTAGTCCGATCGCATAACTGCTGTCATTAGACAATGAGCGCATAATTATGTGTGTGTTGGTCAGTGAATTAGTTCAAGCTCTTCGGATTCGTTTGAAGATAATCAAATTACTTTGTTGCACACATTTTGGATCTCTTTGCATTCTCCATGTTTGTGTTACTATTGTTGTTCCTGTGTTATTTATTCTCATTTTTTCAACATTGTTCTCCACCTTCATTCTTTACCTCCATTTTTTTAACCACCTTATCTAGATTTTGTGAATTCCCAATATGCATCAATATATACTATTTTGTAAAATTTTTTATTAAAATCAAGTAGTGTGTGTGGTTTTGATTGTTTTGTTTGTAATTTCTGTTTTACCTTTCCTAAATCATTTCTACCACGCTTCATGTACACTAGACAATCAACAAACCGTTGATTCTCCCCGATCTCTATTATCAATAAAATATTTGTGATTTGTGCTCAAGACGTATTTCAATAATACCATTTGGCTATTATGATGTTACCCTGTTATACTGTTTTGATGATTATGGTAATCAGTCATCTGAACTATGAGTTACTATTCGTAATTCCTTGGTTAAAGATATCTTGTCAGTTTCGTTCTTTCACGTTTCTGTTTTGTGAAGATTTGTAAAACAGAGGTTTATTTTACGTTCTTTATGATTTCAAAAGTTATGCCTTTTCTTTTTTGCAATATGTCAATGAAATTTAATATGATTTAAAATAAACCGTTACTTACCATATACACTTATCACTTGGTTTCTCTGATTTCAAAATTTTTGCAATATAAGCATGAAATATTCATTTAAAAGTCTCTGTCATTATACAGTTTATGCTCAAGTATCTATTTCGATCATCCAGATTATTTCGGGAATCTAAATTTTCTTTATTATATTTGTATAGTTATAAACTACGTACATGAGACTTAGGCACAATAATGAACTATTTTAAAGTATAGGAATTTCAGACCATAACAAATTATTAGAAAAAAAATAACTATAGAGTAATAAAGTATTCAGTATATCTGTTAGCTGCTTAACTGTACTATCTTGTATACCTTCGTCTTTAAAACTGCGATTAAATTAAGGCTTCATTTACTGAAAATGTCGTAACTTTATTGCACATTTTATATTACATTCAACTATTCTGTATCGTATAATCATTTTTCATATTAACTAGCTAACAATGTCAACAGTTGTTCTATTTTTCTGTCTATACTAATATTATTCATTTGCCACTGATATACGACAGAAGTAGAAAGAACTAATCACATTAGTGTTATCATTGTAAAATGACCAAAAATTTTTTCTGCTTTTCTAAAGGAGCTTTTAATTCTTACTGTTGTTCAGTATTAAATTGTGCTGCATAGTAGTAAAAATATGATATAACTAGAGTACTGTTTATAATTGTGCACATTGCAGAAGTTAATAAGAAGTAATAACCAGTGAATTTTCTATGGAAGTTACTAGAACTTTGATTTGTTGTTATTTCAAAAGAATCAAATGATTATTTTCATGAAATTTCGTAAAATTTTTCCTGTTTACAAATTTAAATAAATAAAGAAGATCATAGTCTGGGAGTGGAAATGATGTTGATTTTTCAGAATCTGTCACAATACCAATAAGCCGTTACAATGAAAGCGTTTTGTCAGAATTTATTCATCCAAAAAGATGAAGTTATCAATCTCTTGTTTTGGTGGCTTCGTCTTCATGAGATCATCACGTAATAGTTTTCCAGGGATCTCGGTTATGTTTTCTTAATCCTTACTTCTGAACTTTACCAGTCCATATCTTTTTCATTCCTACCTAAGTATTCTCTTCTAGAATACTCATATATATTCACCCCATAAATAAACAAACCTCTGAACAGTTCTTAATTCCTTCACAATTATTGGCACTTATTATCCTACATGTACACGTCAATCTCAGTTTTATCTAGGCCTTTCCCGACATAAACTTTGTACACCTATTATTTTTAATGGGTAATATCATTGTTTCTGGATTGTAAGCAGCTGAGAAGAATCCACGAAATAAATGAATTCATATTGTTCTGCTACATTCTTTATTCATACTTTTGTGGGATTCAGTGTTTAATGTTGTAAGCACAGTATAATCAAATCCGGAATCGCACTCAAAAATTATAGATTCATATAACGAGTCAACTGATACAATAAAAAAAACAGTTTTGTGGTGGGGAAAGAGGTCAACGAATTCTTTAATATTGTTGACTCTGGGCAATGTTCAAACGTTCTTTTATCACATTCCTCTCATTCTAACCATGCAGTCTTATCTACTGAGACAAATATTCCAAATGAATCAATTTCCGGTCAAATTACAGATGATATCATATCAGATGCTGACTATCTTAAAAATCCACTAGTTTATAATAAAGTCCTTTGTGAATTTGCGAAAAATATTTCAAATGTATCAAATTCTGACATTATAACAAATGTTGCTTGTTCTCATAATGCATTTGTTTTTGGTGAAAGCCTTAATCGATATGATGCATAAATTCTCAATGGGTTCAAATCTAACTACAGTTCTGATGGACCCATATCGGATTTTATTTATCCTCACAATCCATTCACCTCTAGTCAGTATGAGGAACAAGTAACATTCTGATCACATTTCAGATGTCATTATATCAGACGTTGGATGCTCTCACACCTCATATATGTACCTTAGAATTCCTCCTCAATGCTATGATAAATCAATTGACATAACAAGTGTTTGCGAGACATTCGCAAAACCAGAGTGCCAAGGAGTAACAAAAAGACTCTTCAACCTCTGCGTATACCCATACGCCCCAATACACACACGTTATTTGTAAAGTGGGTACCTGAAGGTCCAACATTGTTTCGTGAGGGAGGGCGAATCGTATATGCATTGAACGAAGGAGCAAAGCATGGAAGTCAGAAGGTTAAGTAGATTTTTCTTTCAAATGAAGCTGGAAAAACAACTGGAACACGACTACGTGACCGGTCGAGATCCCAGCAAGTACATAAAAGAACAACAACCTTTCGAATAGAACTTCCATGAAAAACTTATTCGTATGTATCCAGTTTAAAAAAGGGAGTTGGTATTATGGAATAAAAAGTCAACATTACATTCTTTTACTCTCTATGATCTTCGTTCAACATTACTTCAGTTCAATTCAATGTGATGATTGCTCAATGTAGCATTTGTTTTGTTTTCCCATATGTCATTTTATTCTGCGTAACATACCATATTCTTGTATTCAATAGACATGAACTATGCTCAGCATGACGTGTAGCATGTGATTTGTTATAACTCTGGGTATTTTTCATATGCGTGATTTCATCATAATTATTAAACAAAATGGATATACAACCAATATATAAGTAAATGTATTGTCGACTACAGTCGTCGTCATGTTTTGTGGCTAATAAATCTTCACTTGTACCAGTCTTTAACTCCGCCTGTAGCTCCTCTGGGGGTTACTGCCGGTCCAAAGCCCGGGTAAAGGAGGAGGGTTGGGCATGAGGTTAGCGACCCCATCCCGTAGAAAATCAACTCGCTAAAAAAACGCTAACCAGAAAAAATCATTCAAACCATTTAAACTCTGCCCTGGGAGTAGAAGGAATAATTATGACGTCTCATGATTAAAGCCGAGTTCATTCGGAAGTCATGAGGCCGATGCACCTTCTTACAAGCAGAGCGACAATTTTTATAGGTACATGGAATGTCCGGACAATGTGGGAGATCAGAAGATCCTTCCAAATTGCTGCAGAAATGAGAAAATACAACCTAGAAGTGCTTGGAATCAGTGAAACACATTGGACGCAGGTTGGACAACTACGACTATCTTCAGGAGAACTTCTGTTATACTCCGGTCATGAAGAAGAAAATGCCCCATATACACAAGGAGTTGCATTGATGCTGTCCAGAAAAGCACAAAATGCACTTATTGGATGGGAATCTCATGGACCAAGGATCATCAAAGCCTCCTTCAAAACAAAGAGAGAGGGCATTACAATGAACGTCATCCAATGCTATGCGCCGACCAACGACTACGATGAAGACGCTAAAAACCAATTCTACGATAGGCCCAACCAAGGACCTGACCATTCTAATGGGAGATTTCAATGCCAAGGTTGGAAAGGACAACACTGGATACGAAGACGTCATGGGACAACATGGACTGGGAGAAAGGAACGAAAACGGTGAGAGATTTGCAAACCTATGTGCCTTCAATAAACTGGTCATAGGTGGCACCATATTCCCACACAAAAACATACACAAAGCCACTTGGATTTCACCGGATCACACTACACAGAACCAAATCGACCATATCTGCATCGACAAAAAGTTCAGGAGGACGATGGAGGATATGAGAACCAGAAGAGGAGCTGATATAGCATCCGATCATCATTTGCTGGTCGCCAAGATGAAACTAAAACTCAAGAAGCAGTGGACAATGGTGCAGACAACATCACAAAAGTTTAATACGGCCTCTCTTCGAAATGCTGACAAACTCAACAAATTCATCATAGCCCTCAGCAACAGGTTCCATGCCTTTCATGATCTACTCAATGGAGAGGGAACTACCATGGAGAGCAACTGGAAAGGTATCAAGGAGGCCATCGTTTCAACATGTCAGTAGGTTCTGGGTCAAAAGAAGCACCATCACAAGGAATGGATCACTGTTGGTACACTGGATAAAATTGAAGAAAGGAGGAACAAGAAGGCAGCAATCAATACCAGCCGAACAAGAGCGGAAAAAGTTAAGGCACAAGCTGACTACACAGAGGCAAACAAGCAAGTGAAGAGCAGCATCAGAACCGACAAACGTAAATATGTGGAAGATTTAGCAATGACAGCGGAAAAGGCTGCAAGAGAGGGAAACATGAGACAATTGTATGATACAACAAAGAAACTTGCTGGAAATTACCGTCAACCAGAAAGACCAGTGAAATGCAAGGAAGGCGAAGTAATCACCGACATTGAAGAACAACGAAACAGGTGGGTAGAACACTTCAAAGAACTCTTGAATCGACCAACTCTACTGAACCCACCTAACATCGAAGCAGCACCCACAGACCTCCCAATCGATGTTGGCCCACCAACAATTGAAGAGATCAGCACGGCCATTAGACAAATCAAGAGCGGCAAATCAGCGGGACCAGACAACATCTCGGCAGAGGCACTGAAAGCAAATGTAACAGCAACTGCCAAGATACTCCACATCCTCTTCAGTAAGATTTGGTATGAAGAACAAGTACCAATAGACTGGAAAAAAGGACTTCTGATCAAGATACCAAAGAAAGGCGATCTCAGCAAGTGCGACAACTACAGGGGCATCACTCTCCTCTCAATACCAGGAAAAGTCTTCAACAGAGTATTGTTAAACAGGATGAAGGATTCCGTGGACGCCCAATTTCAAGATCAACAAGCTGGGTTTCGTAAGGATAGATCGTGCACAGATCAAATCGCAACTCTACGTATCATTGTGGAACAATCAATCGAATGGAATTCATCACTCTACATCAACTTCATCGACTACGAGAAGGCATTTGATAGTGTGGACAGGACGACACTATGGAGGCTTCTTCGACACTACGGCGTGCCTGAGAAGATAGTCAATATCATACGGAACTCCTATGATGGACTAAACTGCCAAATCGTCCACGGAGGACAACTCACCGACTCGTTTGAAGTAAAGACCGGTGTTAGGCAAGGTTGCTTACTCTCACCCTTTCTCTTTCTCCTGGTGATCGACTGGATCATGAAGACGTCAACGACTGGAGGAAAGCACGGAATACTGTGGACAGGCAGGATGCAGTTTGACGATTTAGACTTCTCAGATGATCTGGCTCTTCTATCACAAACGCAACAACAAATGCAGGAGAAAACGTCCAGTGTAGCAGCAGCCTCAGCAGCAGTAGGTCTCAATATAAACAAAGAGAAAAGCAAGACTCTCCGATACAATACAATATGCACCAATCCAATTACACTTGACGGAGAAGCTTTGGAGGATGTGGAAACCTTTACATATCTGGGCAGCATCATTGATGAACACGGTGGATCAGATGCAGATGTGAGGGCGAGGGTTGGCAAAGCAAGAGCATGTAGTACCAGTTCATATTTTAGGCCCATATACTTTATTCTAGTTACTGGCCAAGCCAATTCACCTGTACATTGAGTCATCTTTTGATCTTGTTAATCATTTGCTTATTAACCTTGAGTACTTTTTATATGAGCGCATATGTGTACACTTCGTATCTTATTCATCATATGTCTGTCACTCATTTTTGTCTGCCTATAAATGTTAGTTAACGCTTGCTTAAAATGAGTTGGCTTCCCAGCCATCTCCAATACGCATCATCTTTGCTTCGCTTGCTTACAGTTGCTCATGTGCTTACAACTTTCTGGTCTGCATCGATTATCAATAAAAATGTAGTTGCCGCTTCCCTTTGCCTTCTGATATTATACACCGTTAAGATTGGTAATAATAACGGTTATCGAGACGATCGATTAACGAAGCACTACACAAATGAGGTTGAGCGCATATCCCTCTAACTACACAAACCACGCTAGGCTGCATGACCATAAAGGAATCCGACTCCGCATATCTCGTTTCAGCAGTCACTATTCTGTTCCTCCGGTCATTCTACTAATACATATTTAACGATAACTCAACGCAAGCGACAACGCACACTGACTTCGCATTTTATTATCATAATCAATTGCAGTACAGCAATGAATACCACCTGTTGATGCAGTCATCTTCCTACGGCTGGATTACTTCTTATCTCACGTAAACTTCAGTTATGTAAATTCGAATCCACTCATCGCCAATCGACTCTATTTACTCGACTGCAGCTTATCAGAACATATTTCACTGTTATTTATCCTCATATTCAATCAGCACCACAGAGCAATTACTGTTATACTCTATTTTCACTATATTTCAAATCGCTCATACGAACATGTTATTTTATCATTCGGACAGTCACTACATAAATTCATGTTAAATTTTTTCGAACGCTTACTAATGTACTCATAATCACATGCTAGCATCCCTATTTTTGTCCGCACTTTGACAATATTCATGTTCCTTTTTACATAAGTATGACACTTTCGCTTAATACGCTCACCTCTCACATGACACTGTAATTCATCAGGTATTGTACCATTTTTTCCCACATTTTGACGTTATCCTCATACCGCTTCAGTGTTATTTTTCGAAAACAGACATTTTTTTATAAATGTGCTATTTTCTACAAGGGGGCTATGTAGTACCAGTTCATATGTTAGGCCCATATACTTTATTCTAGTTACTGGCCAAGCCAATTCACCTGTACATTGAGTCATCTTTTGATCTTGTTAATCATTTGCTTATTAACCTTGAGTACTTTTTATATGAGCGCATATGTGTACACTTCGTATCTTATTCATCATATGTCTGTCACTCATTTTTGTCTGCCTATAAATGTTAGTTAACGCTTGCTTAAAATGAGTTGGCTTCCCAGCCATCTCCAATACGCATCATCTTTGCTTCGCTTGCTTACAGTTGCTCATGTGCTTACAACTTTCTGGTCTGCATCGATTATCAATAAAAATGTAGTTGCCGCTTCCCTTTGCCTTCTGATATTATACACCGTTAAGATTGGTATTAATAACGGTTATCGAAGTAAACGGTTAACGAATCACGGCACTACAAGCAGTATATCTGCAACTGAAGAACATCTGGAGCTCAAAACAATTGTCAACCAACACCAAGGTTAGAATTTTCAATACAAATGTCAAGACAGTTCTTCTGTATGGGGCGGAGACGTGGAGAACTACGAAAGCCATTATCCAGAAGATACAAGTGTTTATCAACAGCTGTCTACGCAAGATACTTCGGATCCGTTGGCCAGACACTATCAGCAACAAGTTACTGTGGGAGACAACAAACCGGATTCCAGCGGAGGAAGCGCTGGAAGTGGATTGGGCACACTTTGAGGAAATCACCTAATTGTGTCACAAGACAAGCCCTCACATGGAATCCTGAAGGTCAAAGGAGAAGAGGAAGACCAAAGAACACATTACGCCGAGACAGACATGAGAAGAATGAACAAGAACTGGATAGAACTAGAAAAGAAGGCCCAGAGCAGAGTGGGTTAGAGAAAGCTGGTCGGCGGCCTATGCTCCATTGGGAGTAACAGGTGTAAGTAAGTAAGTAAGTGTACCAGTCTTTGTGTTCTTACATTTGAGTCGTGAGAATTGTACAAGTTCCTCATTTTACAAGTATACGTGGTAAGCAGTCGGCGACACAGTCACAACGCGATTCATATTTCGTAATTTGACCGAATGGTGGTGTGAAATTTTATTATTTAACTGATTCATTGTTTTTTACTGATAGCCTTCAAACTTAGTAGCAATTGAAAGTCTTAGGGACTAGTCATCCAATTTTACTGTATTTATCGAAAGGGTATTAACTAAATAGACATTCCTTCCTACTAACTATAAGGCAGAATTCCTTATCATCATAGAAAGAATCTGTACAAAAATACTTCATTTGTGTTGATATTTGTACAACCAACAATGAGTATACAAGTCAGCCTAGTTGGTCAGATGTTTGTTACAATTTATTTAGAATGCATTATACCACGTTGTTTCTTAATGAGCTATTACATCCATTTATTTTGAGGACTACAATTCAGGTTAGTAGTATGTTTGGTTGTTTTTATATGGCATTATGTTTTCAGTTAATTATATTTCCATCTATTGAAATGTCTAGTTAATTCTAATATTTTATGAATGGATCGAAAAGTATTGTTTTCGGATGATATTTTTTACTCAAGGGGTTGCAACATATCTTGACTGTTAAATAGTAAGAGAAATTATAAACCTGAAGTAACGTCAGTTTGTTAAATGGGTTACAGTAGTTGAAGATTTCTTTCAAAAACCACGCTTGTACAACTCTTAAACTCTTAATGAAGCCCTTCAAATTATTACGTGTTCAATGGGTAAAGTAAAAACATGTACAATGTAAAGTACTACACATGACTTCGCTACATGCATCATTATGCTTATTACTAATCTCTGAGCAGGTAAATTATATATTTTTTGTATTCATGCTGACGAGGTGTATCACTTTCATTAAATGTGGTCCGAATTGTAAATCATTTAAGAGGAACGAAAGACAATAAAGCAAACGGTCGTTTTTTTTGACGATATAATTCACTAAAACTGCGCAATCCTATCTATAGTCATTTCAAAAGTATCTCTGCATAATTCGTTTTGTATTTTTTTCCAACAGCAACTGAGTTATAAACGTCAAGATAAAATATTCATAACGTGAACGGATCGCGAGTAAGTGATATGCGGAAAAAACCAGACAAATCTTAGAGCTTCATGGTAGATCAGACGCAAATGTGCGTTATCTACTCCAAGTAGGTTATCGAATCAACCAAGGCCAGCTTTTGTTCTGTACAGTTTCGTACACTTTGTCTTTTCCCTCTACATAGTTGGACTGGTCTATCATTAGGAGCATAAATGTTAGCTCAACCGGATAATATATAACGACACTGACTTAGGTTACTTGAGACATCAGGTAGAGTGATTTGATCAGTTTTGTTGCATTCCTTTTAGGCTGAAATATAGTCAAACGATGTAACTGTGTTGCTTATTGTGAGGTTACCCTGTCCATGACTATCCTGTTCATGTTTTACTGTTGCTTGCATTATTAGCTGTTATGATTTTGATCGATCATATTCAATTGAAGATCATAACATTACCAGATTTATCGCAGCTGTCAGTTCTATTCATTATTCTGACTAATGTCTTATTGACACATCCTTAAAGCATTTTAAAAAAGCGTTATAACATAAAATGGGAATAAATACGCGAAAGACCTTCAATTTGACCAGGCATTGTACCGTACACAATGATGCTATCGTAAATCACACTTTCTATAATTGTTGTTAGTGTAAATGTTCGGTAAAAATATTTTTCAGAAATCACTTCCGTATGACCACATGACCATTGAATTTCCATTCAATGCATAACTCGAGTCAATGACTACATATAAACGGAAATCCGTCATAAATAAATGAATAATCGGAATATATCAAGTATGACGTATGTCGCCTGAGTGAATATCAAGATTACAAAATACATCTAGTTCGACATTATTCACTTCAGTCAGAATGAGTAAGGAATCAGCTTAGGTGCAATTTAGTGACCGAATTATTTATCTGATGGAATTCTATTGAAGGTTACCCAATAGATCAATATTTGTTGCTTCAACTTCAAGGACTTGTTAATCCTAAATGAAGTTCTTCGCAGAACAGTTTACTTCACCCAGTTTTATGACGTTTGCATTCAGATATTTAATACTAAAGTGTTTACTGTATTACACAAAAATCATTCAGAGAGGTTTAATTTCTAGTTTGTGTCACGCTCAATATGAGTAGAACGAACTAATTAATGCAAGGGTGTAAGACTTAATGAATTAAAACCCGAGATTAAATGTTTCACCTAATATAGTTGAAATACTATATTACGTATAATATCCTAAGGGTCGATATTCTATCAAAGACGTATTATTAGCCATTTGACTACCCAGTATATAAGTCGTTCTTCATACAGTTTTACCAAACATTGAATAAACAATTATAAATTCGTCTACACATTTGTTGTGCTCTCATCCCACGTATATATACAGCTAGTGAAATTTCAAAGATCAAATCCTATTTGATTAAATATACATATAGCAACCATCCTATAATCAATTCCGATTATAGCCAATTTTGGTTAAGCCCTTTTTATTAACTTACTTAACAGACATCGTCATTTGGATAGTAACAATTTGCATATTCTTTGCACTGCTATACCACTAGAGCACATGACACTCTATCCGAAATGTTGACTGCTTAAATATCATTCGATGACTAATACTCCTCCCCATATGTGTACGCACGCAAATATTATTATCAGCCTTTGTTTTGCTTTGCTGTGCCCTTATTAAATTTGACTATAGATTGCCTATGTAATTATTTGCTATTCGTCTCGTTCGTTTCCTTCGCTTGTTCACCTGTTCACTTGCTCTCTCGCTTGCCGCTCACTCGCTCGTTGATATTCGCTCAGGTGTTGTTAGCTTTTTGATCTGAGTTATTCGACAATAAACTGTAGTTGCTGCTATCCTTCGTCTTCTGATTTTACGCACCGTTAAGTTTAGAATTATAACGGTCATCGAAGTAAACGATTAACGAATCGCGGCACTACATAATTGAATGCCTCGCCGAGCAAACACAAAACAATTTTCGACGAGATAATTTCATTTCGAAAATTCAACGTCATCTGTTTCTATTAAATTATTATCTGGATTATAATCATAATTGTGGATTTATTATATCACAATTATAATCGCACGTAAATTATCCCATAAACATTGTTGAACTTAAGGATAATATTCATAATAAATAACGATTATTCACGAACAATTGATATATTGGTGCAATTTAGTAAGTCTGTTCCAATTTATAAATTGTACCATTTGTTGTTATCATTGTTTTCGTCGATCCATTTCTCTTAGTGACAGTTACGTTATATTTGCATATTATTCGATTTTTTTCTTATTAATGTCTTTAAATAACGACACAATCGATCTTTCACAGACACCATCCGTGGGAGCTATAAACGTTGCTATTCCCTCTTTTAATGTTAATGACCCTCAACTTTGGTTTATTAGACTTGAAAATTATTTCTTAGCCAATCGTATCCTTTTACAGAGACATAAGTTCGGCTACGCAAGCTCACTACTTCCAGACGAAGTAGCAGACAAGGTGCGAGAGGTCCTCACTAAGCCGGATGCGATAAGTCCGTACGACGTATTGAAACAGGCAGTAATAAAAGCTTTCTCATTAAACGACCGGCAAGCCTTCGAGCAATTGCTCAGTGAAGTGCAGATCGGAGATAGAACACCATCGACTTACATGAGCAACGTGATTGGAGACAGAAATGTAGATAAAAATATATTTTACCAGTTATGGTTACGACGACTCCCGCCGAACGTGCAGCAGATCCTTGCTGTTGGAGACAGCGAGGTAGACATAGACAACATCGCTAAAATAACTGATAAGATTTACGAGAGAACGAGACAAGCGACTCCACAAACGCTCAACTCCACAGTAGACAAAAAAATCGATTGGTTACAAAAGGAAATTAATGTACTATGCAACAATCTTGCGAGCCTAAATCGCAACGACAAGAAAAGAAGAAGTAGCCGATCAAGAAATAGAAATCGACCATTCTCTAAAGGAATCCCAGATCCTAATATATGCTGGTACCATCAAACGTTTGGGTACAGAGCTCGAAAATGCAGATCTCCATGCAAATTCAAACGATCCCACCGATTTTCGGTAACGACTACGACAATTAACGCGGCTCCCGGGGACAATCGTTTACTTTATATTCAGGACAAAGCAACAGGCGCGCAATTTTTAGTAGACACGGGAGCGGAAATAAGCGTCGTACCCCCATTGAGCAACGAAAGACAAAATATCGATACCACGTTAACTCTTAAAGCAGTAAATAGATCCGACATAAAAACATACGGCAAGCGAAGATTGTCCTTAAATTTCGGCTGAGGCGCGACTTACCGCTGGGATTTCGTCATAGCAGAAGTATCGGTACCTATAATAAGCATCGATTTCTTATGCAAATTTGGTTTACTTGTGGACTCACGGCGACACCGACTCATAAACGTTACCCATACTACTTCGATTACGGGAACACTTACAGAATATGTTTCTATGAATCTAGTGGTAGATAATAGCCGCAACGACCCACGTAATTTATTTCTAAACGAGTTTCTAGAGCTTTTAAAAGTAACGTATAATAATACAGATCTGAAGCATGCTATCCAACACCATATTATAATCAACGAGCCAACGGTTAATGCAAGGCCAAGAAGATTAGACCCAAAAAGACTAGCAACAGCAAAGCAAGAATTTGACAAGTTAATGAGGCTAGGCATAATAAGGCCTTCGAACAGCCCGTGGGCATCCCCATTACACACGGCTCCAAAAAAGAACGGAGAATTAAGACCATGTGGGGACTATCGAGCACTTAATAAGCAAACAATGGCCGATAGATACCCTATACCACACATCCATGATTTTACCTACAGTACAGAAGGTGCTACAGTATTCTCGAAGATTGACTTAATTAGAGCGTATTATCACATCCCGAGCGCTCCACAAGACATATCAAAAACAGCGGTAACAACCCCTTTTGGGCTATATGAATTATTACGTATGCCTTTTGGATTGACTAATGCAGCACAGACATTTCAACGATTTATTGATCAGGTCATTAGATGCTTACCTGGAGTATACGCATACATAGATGACTTACTAGTAGCCAGCTCCACTATGGACGAGCACATACAGCAACTACGTCAATTATTCGCGCGGATAAGAGATCACGGTATTTCCATAAACATTGAGAAGCGTGAGTCTGGAAAAGGATCCTCACAGTTCCTTGGACACATGGTGAATTCTCAAGGTATCACACCGATCTCTACAGAAATTGATACCATCAGACACTATCCGTTGCCCGATACACAGAAGAAGTTACGACGTTTTCTGGGACTAATAAATTATTATAGACGTTTTATTCCGAATTGTGCGGCAATATTTCAACCACTGACCGATGCGTTACAGGGACACTCCCGGACATTCCAGTTATCAGCAGAGGCAATACAGGCCTTCGAGAACGCCGAGAAGGCACTCAACAAAAGGACGACATAGCTAGAAGAAAGAGCGAAACACCATTAGCTATCATGACAGATGCATCGAATGTGGCGGTAGGAGCTGTTTTACAACAGTTAGTAAATGACACATGGGAACCGCTTTCATTCTTCTCAAAGAGACTGAATCCTACGCAAACGAGATATAGTACTTTCGGAAGAGAATTACCAGCAATCTACTTAGCAATAAAACATTTTCGACATATGATAGGAGGCATAAATTTTACTGTTTACACGGACCACAAACCACTCACGAACGCACTAAGCGCAAAGCAAGATAATTACTCTCCGAGGGAGATCAGGCAGTTAGAGTTTATTTCCCAGTTCACTTCTGATATACGATATATTAAAGGCCAAGAAAACGAAGTAGCTGACGCATTATCATGAACGACGATAAACATTCTCGCCCAATCCAAAATCGTTTATCACGAATTAGCAGCGTTACAAAACATAGATGTCGAGTTAAACAGACTGAAGTCCGACAATACAACCTCTCTGGTACTAAAAGAAAATTCAGTCAAAAAAGTGAGTATTATGTGCGATATTTCTACGGGCCGACCAAGACCATTTATACCGAAGCCTCTAAGACGAAGGGTTTTCGACACTATGCATGATATATCACATCCTGGGATAAAGGCCACGATCAAATTAATCAGCGAACGTTTTGTATGGCCAAGTATGAACCGGGATATTCGTAATTGAACGCAAACTTGCATAAAATTCCAAAAAGTTGAAGTACACCGTCACACCAGTTCCACAATAGGTCCTTTTCGTCATCCGGATAGCAGATTTGAGCATATACATATTGACATTGTAGGACCGCTACCGATTTCAAACGGCTTTAGTTACATTTTTACCTGCATTGATAGATTTACGCGATGGCTTGTAATACCTATAAAAGACATTTCGGCCGAAACTATAGCCAAAACCTTAGTAGAGCATTGGATTTCTCATCATAGTGTGCCTGCGAATGTTACAACCGATCGAGGAGCTCTATTTGAGAGCCACCTCTTTCAACAACTCACTTAACTCCTGGGAATCAAACGTATTCGGACATCATCCTACCATCCGATGGCTAATGGTATGGTAGAAAGATTACATCGGCAACTCAAAGCCTCTCTTACATCTGTTATTAGCAATAACAATTGGGCCAACAAGCTTCCATTGGTCATGTTGAGTTTAAGATCAACAATTAAACAAGATATAGGATGTTGCCCAGCAGAGTTGGTTTACGGAACCACTTTACGTCTACCAGGGGAGTTTTTCACATCAAGTAAAACGGTTCAAACTGATTTATCCAACTATGTACAACGTCTAAAGCAGCATATGAGTAATCTAAGAGTAACACTTCCGAGGCAACATCAACACCGAGTGTACATACCAAAACAACTGAGCGTTAGTACCCATGTGTTTATCAGAAGGGATAATGTGCAACGTCCCTTACAACCGGCTTACGATGGTCCATTTAAAGTTATTAGAAGAAATGATAAAACTATTACAGTAGATAAAGACGGAAAAATGTATGTAATTAGCATAGACCGAGTCAAACCAGCTTTCATCGAAGCTGACGACCAGCCAATACATACAGATCATTCGAAAATCGTCGAGTCACCGAAACGTCAGTCTCAATCATCAACGACATCGACGAACAAAAACGAAGAGAAACCAGTAATGACAAAATATGGTCGCAGAGTAAGATGGCCGCAACGCTATGTCGCTACAATCTTTTACTGATAATTTTCTGATAATTTGAATAATAATTATAGTTCTCCCTCTTCATTGTATACATATGGATTATTAAGTTCATGTTATACGCTGTTAAACTCGGCACAGCTTATGTACACCCTTATGCTTATACGTGTAATTTTTTCTCGGAGCGATACCATATTCCTTCTATATCTTACCGCTATTTTGTATAGCCTAACGGACTGGTACGAACTAAATACACATTAACTTCATTCTAATTTTGTACAATCCCATATCTTCAAGTGATTGTAAATACGCTGTTCAATTTACTGTACTTTATGCAAACACAGACATTTTTCATATATCTTTGTTTGCAGGGGGGAGTTATATAGCAACCATCCTATAATCAATTCCGATTATAGCCAATTTTGGTTAAGCCCTTTTTATTAACTTACTTAACAGACATCGTCATTTGGATAGTAACAATTTGCATATTCTTTGCACTGCTATACCACTAGAGCACATGACACTCTATCCGAAATGTTGACTGCTTAAATATCATTCGATGACTAATACTCCTCCCCATATGTGTACGCACGCAAATATTATTATCAGCCTTTGTTTTGCTTTGCTGTGCCCTTATTAAATTTGACTATAGATTGCCTATGTAATTATTTGCTATTCGTCTCGTTCGTTTCCTTCGCTTGTTCACCTGTTCACTTGCTCTCTCGCTTGCCGCTCACTCGCTCGTTGATATTCGCTCAGGTGTTGTTAGCTTTTTGATCTGAGTTATTCGACAATAAACTGTAGTTGCTGCTATCCTTCGTCTTCTGATTTTACGCACCGTTAAGTTTAGAATTATAACGGTCATCGAAGTAAACGATTAACGAATCGTGGCACTACATACAAACAACTTTAAATTTATTCAGTGGATAGTTCCGATCAGTTTATTGTAAAGAAATGGTTTAGTGTCTTAGTGTATCTTGTAGAAATTCAATAATTAAAGACGATATAATTATTTTTGATTGTAGCTAATATCTTAATACAGTTGTCTTACTTGACTTTCGTAATGATTCATTCAGGCTATATTGAGTAAAACACTTTTTTCTTGAAGTCCTAGACTACCAGGTTTGTCATTTCGACACTGGTAAGAATAAAGACAGCAAATATGTCTGAGGAATCACTGGGCCTGTTAACTGTCAAGTAATCACATTGGTACGGTATTTCCTAAGGATCACTAACATCTCCAAAAATACCGCGTCTTCACGAACTAAAGAAGTTAGAAATGGTTACAGCATCAGAGCTCCGATGTTATCCAGAGAAGCACGAAAAGCACTTCTGGTATAGGAATCTCATGGATCCGTAAACATCAAAGAATCCTTCAAAACAAAGGAGGGAACCATAATGAAGGTTATACAATGTTATGCACCCTATATAGGCAGAATGACAACGATAAAGATCAGTTTTACGAGAAGCTGCAACTGATTATATCGAAGTGCTCAGGAAAGGACCTGAACATACTGATGGGAGACCTAAACGTCAAAGTCAGGATGGACAACAATGGATATGAAGATATCATGGGATGACATGGACTGACTAGGAGAAAGGAATGAGAATGGTGAGAGATTCGCAAATCTATGTACATTCAACAAATTGGTTATAGGTGGCACTATATTCCCACACAAACGCATACAAACAACTACATGGGTCTCATCGGATCACGCTACATAGAAGCAGATCGATCATATTTGCATCAGTAAAAAATTAAAAAGGTCAATAGAAGACATGAGAACCAGGAGGAGAGCTGACATAGCTTCAGATCACCACCTGGTTGTGACCAACATGAAACTGAAGCCAAAGAAGCACTGGACAACTGAACAAACAGAATTACAAAGGTTCAATGAATTCTTCCTTCGAGATACTGGCAAACTCAACTAATTCAAGATAGATCACAACAATAGGTTCCCAGTCTTACAAGATCTCAAAGAATCACTAATGTTAACGTATCAGGAGGTGTTGGACTCCAACAAGCATGTTCATAAGGAATGGACCTCTATGGAAACCCTGAACAAGATTCAAAAAGGAAGGGTGAGAAGACAGCAATTAACAGCAGTCAAACAGGAACAGAGAAAGTCAAGACAAAGGTCGAATACACTGAAGAGAACAAGCAAGTAAAGAGGGGCATTAGAGCTGACAAACGGAAATACGTGGAAGACCTAGCAGCGATAGCGGAAGAAGCAGGAAATATCAGACACGCATGTGATACAACGAATGAAAATATAATAAACCAAATTAACCAGTCAAGAGCAAAGAAGGGAGATGTGAAGGCAAGATTGGCAAAGCAAGGGTGGCATTCATAAAACTGAAGAACGTATGAAGCTCAAAACAACTCAGCCAACATCAAGTCAGAATCTTCAATACGAATATCAAGACAGTGCTACTGTCCGGGGAAATGCTACAACTAAAGATGCCATAGGTGTTCGTAGTTTGACAACGCTTTTATGAGCAACAACTTTATGATCGAAGTATACCAACGCAGTCAAATCCTAAGTCAGAAATGGAAGGGTTCGACGGTATATTTGGAAGGCTATCGATGTGTCCACAAGCGTTTGATTCATGCTGACTAGACGTTGCAAAGAATGAGAGGCACGGCGTTCACCTGTGATCTGGTGCGGATGCGTGACCGAGCGCCTTTAGCTAGACTGAGTCCAGTGAAACTAATGATATCAGCGTCAATATTGAAGACTTACAGAACTACTTATTTTAAGGATTTATTAACCACTACCCAACCATCAAAAATGTGTTGGTGTTTGTAAACAATTTTCTATGCAAGATACTCCATGTCCGTCGATCGAATACCATCAGCAACGACCCACTGTGGGAGAGAACAAACCAACTTCCAGATGAAGAGAAAATAAGGAAAAGACGTTAGAATTGGATAGAACATACATCACGGAAATCATCAAACTGCATCACGAAGCAAGCACTAACTTGGAATCCTGAAAGGAAACAAAAAAGCGGAAGACTAAGGAACACACTGCGTCGGGAATTGGAAGCAGACATCAAAATGATGGATAGAAATTAAGTTGGATGGAGGATCTTGGTGTCAGTGGACACTTCTCTACTAGGGATAACAGGCATATGTGAAGTGAATGATATTTCAGAAAATTCTTCAGTGGTTGGGTTACTTTAGGTACTTTATATAGTATCCAAGACATAAGGTATCATTTATACTTTATAGCAATCCATATCTATACAAATAATTCTTTCTAAATCACCTACCCTGTAAAGCAATAAATATTGTATAGGATCTACTTGAAAGTAAGTAACGTAATTTCTATTATTTATCAAGAAAATCCATCTTTCTAAGAAATATAAAAGTATGAACAACTTGTATCTTTTATTCAAACTATAATCCAATTGATTATTTTAAAAATGCTCAGTAACTAATGTGTACATACCTCATTAGAAACGCGCGGTTTAGAAAAATGAACGTTTTTGATGTTGGTTTTTTCTCTGAGCTGGATGGTTTGGTCGTGGAGCTTTCATCGTCCTTCTGAACGACATCATCAGCACAAACTTCGGGTAGAAGTGAAGTGTTTGAATTTCTCCACATGTGATTCACAGCTTGTCCTCTGCACCTCGACGTTGATTGGTTCTTATTGACCTTAAATCTGTCATTGTTTATTTCTTTGTTTTGGTTGTATCTCCCATTGGTTTGATTTTTGTTCCTATGTTCCTGCATAATTTTCTTGATTGGTTGATAGATTGGATTGATTTCAATGTTTGTTTATTGCAGATTGACCTGAGTGCCAAGCTTCTAAAATTTCTCTGGTATTTTTGGAATTGCCTCTGTCCAAAATCTGCACATTTTCCCAGTCGAATGAACGTTTCCATTATTGTCTTAAAAAAGTGCGAACGCAAAACTTTTTTTGGTGTAAAATTGATATAGCAAATGAATGAAAATATCTGTTTACTCTCTGTGCTATACTGCGCTAATAAAACTAGCGACAGACAATAATCTACCACTGGACTGGATACTCAAACAATACGCTATATGCAGACTAGATCACGTTTTATCAGATACACATTTCATGACCAGATATAGAGAACCAAAATGACTATAGACAACAGTTCATTTTACACAATTACTAGTAGTCACCTCAGTGGGGCCAGAGTGGTAACCAATAAGAGGAAAGTAAATCATACATTTAATTATCAGAAAGCTGAGTACCTGTTTGTCCATATTTAGTGACCAATCACATTTACATTTACTGACCACACATCAAAAACACGCTAGGATAACATTCAAGTTATTGAAATACCATATAATTCAATTCTGAAATAATCAATCCATTTCATAACGGAAAAAAAACGTTTACGATCATATCAACATTTATTTGGCTGTGTTCTTTCGCTTCTTAAAATCACTTATCATTACAAGTATCACCGTAATAATAAGCTTTGACTGTCTGTAATTTTGGAATAGACCTTCATCTATTGTGTACTTAACTTTGGTCTCACTTGTTTACAATCAAAATGAAAAAGTAATTTGAAGCGATTATTTACGGAATTATCATTCGCTTTTTCGAAACCTCTGTAAGAAATTTCCCACTCGTTACTTCGAACCACTTTAGCAAATATCATTCTATGAAACATAAATCCCTTGCTCCAAATAATAATTACTTCATGTGTTGTGATATTTACAAAATAAAAAAAACAAAAAACCGAATCTTCATCCTTCCTACCACACCCGAAATTGCTAAATAAATGATGATTTATGGCTAAACGGAATATTTCAAAGCAATTTCAATACATAAATTAAATGGAATATATTCAAAGTTGAACTTAATCGTATTTTGAATTACTATGCCGAAATACCCTTCACATTTTTAATTATATCTAATTAAATGACTACTTTTAAGCCCAACCCATCGACAATTAGCTCACAAATTATGACGTGTTTTCATTCAACTAATTTAAGTAATTGTTCAATTATGTGTAAATTTATTCATTTGGTATATTTTTGAAGTTTCTGCATAGTAAATTTCTACCTATCTATTATTTCGTATTCATTCATTTGAAAGCTCATATGAGATACTTTCTTTTACATAGTTGAAAGCGTGAGTCAATTGAAGCTGACCACCATCGAAAACCTGGAAGCATTGGACAGCCGTTTCGTCCTATTATGGGACTTCTCAGCAATGCGCATCCACGATCCCGCACTCACGAGATTCGAACCCAGGGTCAATGAGTCTCTCGCCAGAGCACTTAACCGATAGACCACTGAGCCGGCATCTAACGGTGTTAATGTCTAACTTCAACTTCTTCTGATGATATTTTCTTTTAGTTAAAATTGTGTTTTCACATTTTATCATTGCCGCTCATATGAATGAAAGTAATATAAGATGAATGCACTAATTGTTTATTTATATTACTTTTTTACCAAAATATTTCAAATCATAGGAGATTATTCATACTACTCTAAACGGGACATATGAAATCGAGAACTGACCAACAGGTCAGATTCATGTACAATAGATCTAATATAATTTATAATCAGGTAATTGATATTGTATAGAGGAATGAGAAGTTTTGTTACCCAGTAAAATAGGATTACTGTTGTTGTTTCATATGCTTTCAGAGTGCAAAAAGTTAAAGGAATATGATGGTAATAAGATTTGATAAATATTATACATTTGAGCAATCTAGCCTTATTCTGTTTTATACTGAAAAGGAATAAAATAGGTTCAAAATTCGAGAAAACAATTAATCTGTTTGTATTTCCTGGTAATAAAATAGTTAATGCTGTACGATTTCTATCACCAGTTATTACCGTGACATTTTATGAGCTTCAAATGGCCACTGTGTAGTTATAACTTTAGTATTGATTACTAAAGAAAACGAAATAGTCGAAACCATGAATCCTAAAACTTGAATAATTGAGTGAAAACACGTTATAATTTGTGAAATAATTGTCGATGGGTTGGGCTTAAAAGTAGAGTTATTTAATTAGATATAATTATAAATGTGAAGGGTATTTCGGCAAATACTTTGGGGTATAACAAATTACATGCTAAACGCCATGCTGAGCATAGCTTATGTCCATTGAATACAAGAATATCGTATGTTATAAAGAATACAATGTCATATAGGAAAACAAAATAAATACTGTATTGAGTAATCCTCACATTAAATTAAACCGAAGAAATGTTGAACAAAAATCATAATGAGTAAATCAATCAAATTTTGACTACTATTCCCGTCATATCAAGTACACAAGAGATTCCGAACATTTTGTATATTGGCCTTGTCGCTGATTTGTGATAAACGGATGACACGAGCTACATATATCTCTTGTACGAATTCGTTTGTTTAAACTAAACATGAATATCTAATTATCTTAACTATTCTGTAAATGATTGGTAAGTTAAAACCTCATCCGACCTCCAAAATTCGTTTTAACACCATTGTTTAGAAAACATGAAGAATAAGTTTATGATATGTTGTTTTTGGCATATAGTTGCAAGATATTTACTAATCTATAGCGTCATGATAATTTTTAAACATAATGTATTTTTTTATAGTTAGTCGACATCGATAAATGCTCGACTAGTATTGATCATACGTCACTTATGTAAAATAGGTGTAAATCGAAATCAGTGACTTTCAAGAAAGTCTATTTTCTGTTCAATATATTCTATGGTTTGTTATGGATTATCAAAAAAATATATATCATACTGTCGAATGATATGGGAAACCTTATATCCATTGGGTAATATCATATTTTGGCGAATATTCATATTCAAAATTAAGCACAGCAAACACATTATGTAACTTAATCTGATTAATCTGACTCAGAATTTTGTAAACAGAGACTGAACATGTCTGAATGCTAGATGAATTAAGATAATCGCCTGGACATCTTGAACCTAGATTTTACGCTAGTTGACACTTACAGAAAAGAATGCTTATTATAATCTGGTGGGGGTCCGATATTTCCTATATTCAAATAAATACTGTAAACTCACTATAAAAATGTTGAACGCCACAACCTGGCAACACGGTTTGTTAACTTTTATCATTATTATTAGTGGCTTTATTCAATATTAAATTTTTGGTACAATATAGAATTCTCAACACAAAATATTTTAACAAGTTTCCTTTTCTTATTTCGTGAACAACCCTGACGATAAATATTGAGTGGTCGCCAGTTAGATGTTAGTAGTTTAGTAATCGACATCTGAGTAATGTATATTCTTCTCGATGCATATTGCCAGCAACCACGATATTTCTGATTAGACCTTTTGTAACCTTTACAGTGAAAGGTTGTACACTTTTCAGAAACGCATCTGCATAGGTTATGAGACTAATAAGCATAATGATGTATTAAAACCATCAAAATTAGATAACTTGTTGAAATATTTAGATGACAGGAACAGGTAGCCCAAATGTTTAAGCAGATCGCCTAGTTATGTTTATGCGTGAATTCGGTTATTAATATCGATAGAGATGTGCATTGAGTTTATACGAATATAACAGGATAAAAGACAATTTGAATACACTTTTCAATCACTATCAAAGAATGACTCTTTAATTTATTTTTGAAATAAATCAGTTACTTGGTAGGTAAATCTAAGTAATTTACATCATTCCCCTTTGCAACTCATATAAACATACCTCCTAGACAATTGATTATTGATTTAGCCACATTCGTAAATTCAATATGTCAGTAAATGTGATCTAGTCACTGACTTGTTTTTGTTGCAGCGTTTGTGATATAATCATCCTCGGAGACTTGTTGTGATTATGATAAATTGAATATACAAATATTTTAAAAGAGAAAATACTTTTCCTCATAACAAAACATCCATGTTTGTTAAATGTTTCCTATCGATCGTCATATATTACTATTTTGTGTTATTGCACAAAATATAGTTTTAAAAAAATATACTCATGATAGTAATGATAGTAATCAATAAAATGGTTACATACACATGATAAAAATACATTGTTTTAAATGGGTCAAATAAATAGAATATTGACAGCAAATTTAGAGTGGTCCAACATGGACGTTAGCGTTTTGAAGGCAAAGAAATTATACTAGTAGACTGAAGGTATGAAGCATGAAACAGTTGACTTCTTATTGGATATTATCATAGTTTCTTTTTATGAAATCTTCATTTTCGTTACATATTGACTACAATATCGGCTAACCTTTTGCTTGATTTTATACGTCAGTTCATTTTCCCACACATTCCATCTTAACCGTTTTTTAGTCACGTATTTTTCAAAACACTTTCTTTGTTTAGTATTTGCCTAAACTACTCATCTGCTTCGAATTCACTTACAACTGACTATATTTGTCACTAATCAATATTCAGTTAGCCTGAGGATTTTCAAACAGGAATAGCATTGACGAATGACATTTAGGATATTCTGGAATTCCTGTCAACATGAGTAAAAAATGAATACACACACAATTTATGCTTGTTGACGGTACATTATTATAAGGAACGAAATTTATGTGTAGTACTTTAAGAACTGATGTGGTTGCAGTATTATCTCTAGATAAACTACATAGCTTGACAGTAAGTTCTTATGGAACACTGTAACTGATTGAATATGTCTGAGTTCCATTCCAATAAGAATCATTTGTGCTGAATCAAAGAAATAAACAAATATTAGCTGCTGCCATTGATTATCATTGGAGATCCCAGCCTCCATTCACATTATAAAGAAAACATCAAGGAAGAGCCATAAATATACATATAAACCGAAGATTTATTCTTTAAAAGTTATTTTGGAAACATTTTTGCCTTCTTTGAGGATTTTGAAACGACATTTAATACCACTTCATATTCTGTTTTTCTGAACAAAAATATAAATCATAACAAAACCAGCAAAAACCTAGTCACATACTATATCATAAAATAAGCGGTTAAAAAACATTTTGTCTTTTTGATTCAGCGTTTGTAATGAGATTATATGTTAAAAAACTGATATGTCTTCTCACTTTATTAATGTCATGTGAAGTGAGTTAGGAGAAATCGGTACTTCTAAATTGATATTAATTTAAGTCGGCTATTTGCTGAAAAAGATAAAGCGCTTTAAAAAAATAGATTCTTGATCAAAGCAAGTACCAAGTATTTACGTTCTGTTTCAGAATGTCAATCAAGCTAAGAGAATAAAATATGCAGACTATAATTAATTCTCATTGAAACCACTTCAATCACACGTAAGCTATTTAGTATGTAGTAAAAATATAGAGTTGAGATCATGAGTCAATTGAAGCTGACCACCATCGAAAACCTGGAAGCATTGGACGGTCGTTTCGTCCTATTATGGGACTTCTCAGCAATGCGCATCCACGATCCCGCACTCACGGGATTCGAACCCAGGGTCAATGAGTCTCTCGCCAGAGCACTTAACCGATAGACCACTGAGCCGGCATCTAACGGTGTTAATGTCTAACCTCAACCAATCCACAAAATTGATGACATTGGTGAATGGTTGCTCAATTTAGTGGATTGGTTGAGGTCAGACATTAACACCGTTGGATGCTGGCTCAGTAGTCTATCAGTTAAGTTCTCTGGCGCAAGACTGGTAGATCCTGGGTTTGAATCTTGCGAGTACGGGATCGTGGATGCGTATTGCTGAGGAGTCCCACAATAGGACAAAACGGCCGTCCAATGCTTCCAGGTTTTCCCTGGTGGTCTAGCCTCGTGATCTCAACTCTATAAAACTACTAAAATCTCCACAAAACGTCTTCTGATAAGTAGTAAAAACTTCAGAATTTAATGAAAACTACTTCCGAATCGCGTGAAATTACAACAAAAACTAGTTAATTTGAAAATAGATTCCAAAGTTATTTTTAACATGATGTATAACGATCACTCTCCATCATTAACTGAAATTTAAAATATCGATTATTGGATCCTAACACGGTAATATAAAAGGCATATTACTTAAATTGTAAGCTAACTGCATTAAGTTCCATCTATTATGGAATTGTGAATGTTCACTCTTGAAAAGTCTGAATCTAGAACAAAACAAGGACTTATATATTTTCTGAATTCTCATAGTTCTACAGCTCATGCACTTTGATAAACTTGTCTTTAGATGTGCACAATCTAAACACAATCGCATTACCTTATTTTCTATTATCTAACTAATTAGCTTATTAACAAAGAAGATGATGAACTGGAATGTAATGTCGAAGTATATTCTACACAAGTCATATGGAATTCTTATTAAAAATTGAAAATGAGAAACTAATCGATTTTAAAGGCAGATAATTGATTTGAAATGAAATGGAAGAGATTGCTTGATATTAAATTTATCAAATTATAATAAGCGTTATAATGATTAGAAGATCTATTGCTAAAATCAATAACTGAATAACTTTAGATTACATTCAATCAATAAAGGTCATAACTGTTACAAATTTAGCATTATTATACGAACTTAAAAACGATCTATGGGATTAAAACAAATGGGATGGTTTTTAAAAAATAGTTCAGATTCTGATGTGATTATGTAACGCTTTCACAAAATATGATAATATAGAAATTTAAAAATTAAAGCGTTTTGTGGATTGGTATCTATGTAACTTACTTTTAGATTTAAAACGATTACTAAGAGTTTTTCTATAAAGCTTCTGAAGATAGATGTTTATATAAGATTGTGGTTGGAGCTGGCCAACAGGAAACCCTAGACCAGGGTTTCGTGCTACTTGGAACTCGTCAGCAAGGTGTACCTGTAATCTTGAGAAAACTGGTGCTCCCTGACGGATTAGATCCCGTGTCACTCAACTTCACAGAGACGAAACCATGGTCCAGGGTTTCCTGTTGACCACCTCCAACCACCATCTTATCTCAACATAGTGCACGCATTGTCGAGCCACCTAGACTAGTGGCCACATTGCAACTTGATCGATAGCATTCGGTCGGCACTAAGACGGACTTGACAGGCATGACATTGATCGCCACCCAGTGATCAATCAATTGTGAAAGATGTTTATCTCTATCATAAAGCTTTCAATATATGTTATATAGATATTCGGAACAAAATAAAAACTATAGGGAAATGTCATTGAAAAGTTATACGTTTATGATACACATTAACTGTTGTCTGAGAGAAAAGAAAGCTGCATATCCACATGCTTTATTAAATCTATGTATCAGAGATCAGGGAGTTATTAATTTGAAGTTAATATCTACTATTGACAGTAGCTAGAAAACCTCTGGAAACATGAAGCGTTCTTATTTAAGGTTTGCTTTAGCTAACTGTTTATTGTACGTTAACCTCAACTAATCACCATTGATGAGCTGGCTTCAGTTTAATGTTTTTGATATTCATGTTTTATCATCGAGGATTCTATATTGTGAGCAAACATGTAGTATTGGATAAAGCGATTATGATGGTAATTGAATGTTTTAAACTGGTTTCTAATTACATAAAGTTAAAATATTTCTAGTCGTATGCTATAGCTTGTTTGTATATGATCAAATAAGTACCCAATATTTTTTCAACTACTTAACAGAAACGTATAGGACAGTGAATATAAATGTATCAATGCTTACATCGACCAAGAAGAGTACTTACTTACTTACTTACTTACGCCTGTTACCCCTAATGGAGCATAGACCAGCATTATCCAACCCACTCTATCCTGTGCCTTCCTTTCTAGTTCTAGAGTATGTAATGCTCATCTGGTCTGTGAAAACTCCCTTGATGAAGGGTAAGACAGTAACTATCTGAACTCAGTAGTTAAGTAGATAATGCGGTGGCATTTGAAGTGATAGGCACTGAGTTCGAATCAAGGAGTAAAAGTAAACTCCAGAATCTAAGTGCATTCAGCTGAAGAGTCCCGAATAGGATGAAATGCACTTGGTTCCACTATTAATCACTACCCATCTCTGCTTAAATTGCTTCTCCACGTAGTTTGTAGTTTCGAAATCTTTTAACAATTATTATCTGGTAGCTGTAAAATATAAGTAAAGAGTACAATAAAATGTCGATGAAAAGTATCAATGCATATGAGGAGAATTCGATAAAAGAAAAAGTAGTTCGGAAAATTGAACTCTTTAAGGCTACTTTATTCGCAAAGCTACACAATTATAAATATATGCTGTTATTCATAATGAAAATCGATTATCCGTATTTTTGATAACTATGATTTAATAAAAATAGTAACAGATGAGCATATTAACGAAACATAAAAATTTCATCCTTGTTATTAAGAGACTATAAGTGGTGTTGTTAAGATATTGAATATTAATCAAGAATGTGAAGGAATTCAGATAAGTGTTTTTAATTGTGAAAACGATCAGCTTAATAAAAAAATAAATTTTGAAATTCAGGTGAAATGTAACAAAAAAGAAACGAGAAGATGAAATAAACTGGTTGTATGGTTAAAGCATCAAGGGAATAGAAGAGAAGGTAAATAGAATGTCTTGTGGAAACTAAAGATTACGACCATGGTCAAAGAAGAAATAAAGATAATTTCTGTATATGCTTATTTTAATCTCAAATGACAGCTTCAACAATGCAAATCAGAGTAAAATTCACTATATTTAACAGCGTTCTACTTATTTTGAAAATCATTTTTAATGAGTTTGTTTTGATCGAGTGACCTACCTTTACGAAGTGTTTAATTATCAAGTTAACCAGGAATTTACTGAAGCTTGTTTTCCGACATATAAGGTAACTTGTTTTGTAATGGTAAAAGCTGAACACAACTTTAAACGATCAGTGTCATATATGTTTTTATCTCTTGAGGACTAATATATCATAGTTAAATATTAATAGCAGTTTTTTAGTGGCCTTATATGTTATTAAAACAATTGATTTCTCTATTACAGCATTAAGAATAATAATTTTCTAATATAACTATGACAACTTAAAGGAATTGTAACTTCATTTCCCCCAAAAAATTTATTTATCTGTAAATTTACCCTTCAGTTGGGGTGAATTTAACTTACTGACGCCTGTTACCCCTCGTGGATGAGCATAGGCCACCCACCAGCATTCTCCATCCATGCAAAAAAGGTGCTTACAATGGAATCTTATTGGGAATTACTTTTCAACAATACTATTAAGTGCTAGTCATTGATAAAATTTAGTTCAGTAATGTTTTCAAAATAATCTTGGTTACTCAGCCGAAGATGGATAGTGGCTAGCAGTGGAATCCAGGACATACGTTTCGTCCTATTCGGGAATAGCCAGCTGGATGTACATGCATCTCAGAGTTGATGTTCACTCTGTGACTCGAACCCAGTATAGTTCACTTTAAACGTCATCACGTTATCCACCCAGCTACTGAGTCCTGATAGCCACCTGCTTGTGCAATCCGGTGAAGTTTAAATTCACTTGGTATTGTTTGTTTGAATCCCCCCATTAATGTTTAAAACTGCAATTGATCAGTCTCTTATTGGCACATGTGCTTACTGTGCGTATTGCCACGATATAGCCTTAATCTTAGTTACTTATTACGTATGTTTAAAAAAAGCAATCGTCATTCAAAGATAATAAAACTTGTCATTTCAACTACACAACAAAATATTAGTATTAAATCTCTAATTTCCATTCTGAAATTTTTAATTTTATAATTTCGATCTAAATCACATAATAATGATATGTATATATATAAATTTCAAAGAAAACGTTTTTAGAATTATAGTTACCAACAGAACAATAAATGAGATTTTTCTTTTGTAATTCATATAGTATCCAACTAATAAATGATTCTTTGAAATTACACTCATTTTAATCGATATTGATAAGTGACACTGGAATTTTTCTATTTCTATACATGATCACTATAGTATATACATATATATATCTTCAAATTCATTTGTAATCCTGTTTAAAGACATTTGAATTTCGCCAGTAATATTGTAATGGGTGGTCTACTTATATCCACATAAGTAGTATATGGTGATGGTCAGGCATATAATCTATTTCACTAGAAGATCTATAAGGAAAGAACAGGAATGAAGTGCAATCGGTATGAGAATGCATGAACAATGATATCAGAGAAGACAGACTGATATTTGGAGAAGAAACAGTCAAGATTGAGACAATTGATTGTTATTTTGCAAATTGACTGTTTACTGTATGGTTATCAGATTTTTGTGACATAGTCTGTAATTTGTTCTTAAATGCATTCAATTGTCCCCAGTCGTGTTCTTGTTCACTAAAATATTGTCATTCTTTTTCAAATTCTTTATATATTGGGTTATGAAAGAAAATTGGTTTCTGTTTGTTTGACGTATTTTTGTTAACTATATAATCCAACTTTTGGTCTAAAAATAATTTTTTTCTTTTTTAAATGGTATTAGAGGTTGATTTACTTTGAGATGTTTAGCTATTTGTTTTCTTTGAATAGATACAACCTGTCTTTTGCGTTTCTTCTAGAAATTATTAATCTCGAATTTATTTAAGGTTATTGCACTAAATTAACCCTTAAACATTTTTAATTACATACAGTTAGTTCCCTTTCTAAAACATTTTTATTACTCTGATAAATAAAGAAGCAAATCGGGTTTACTCAACAATTGGAATGTTTTAATAACTGTCAATAAATTCATTGATGGACACAGTGCGTTTCCATTTTTTGATATACTTTTGTGTTCGATACTTAAATAAGTCTGACTATCTTTGATAACTTTGCTCAAAGATTCATACGATGCCCAAAGATTAGGCCTATGATCAGGTTTTAATTGACTGAAAAATGATGCATTATGCACTCACCTACTCATTACAAAGCAAACTCAGCACCTTTGGTCTGAACCATTGAACTGGCGTCCAATTGTGTGAATGTCTAATTTCAATCATTTGGTGATATTGCTCGACCTTCTCATACACAATATAGTTGAACTTCAGTGTTTAAGACTTCTCACTAGAAGTGTGGGGATTACCTCTCGAATTTAGTTACTAGAACAGACTAACTTATTAATGTTTAAGTACTCGAATTTGGTGTCAACAAGTCACATCGATAGATTTGGTGTAACTTTATACAATTCCTCAATAAACATTATGATAATACCTTATACACTATCACTTATTGGCTTTTTCTCCATGGAGAGTATACATGGTAAACAGAAATGGATCTTTATGCCAAAGAAATTGGATATCCTATGATAGTCAAAAGCTTGCTAATTTTATAAGCTGTTAAAAAATTTGTTAAAATATGAGTAGACAGAGGTCTTGACAGATATATAAGAACTAGACTCTCTGATTAATGAACCAAATAATTTAAACCTTTTATAAAACATTTAAAATAAAATAACAAATGAACAGAATTCAAACAACTAATTTTAGCGGAGTTACGAAAGTTATCTCATTTGAATTACACGTTTAACAAAAGGTGCTTGCCAAATTACATGTGAACACTTTTTAAGCCATAAAGTTTAATTATAACAGTCAAACAAGGAAAACGTTTTATACAAGTAACAATATTCCAACAATGTTTGGTTACGTAATAAATCTTGTATAAACTCTAAATTTTAGGACTTTACTCAGTAAAGACGATAAAATCATAGATCAAAACAGAGATAATTCATTTATAACATGAGAGTTCGTAACAATTAACAGTAGAAATATGTATCAAGAACAAAATTTATAAGAATATTTGGCGAGAGTATGATTTATGGACGAGTCAATCAGAAGAGTTTGAGGGATTTCAAGGTCACGGCTCCAGTTTCAGTACCTGATGCTCATATACGATCGATTCACAGAAGATTTTAGAGAACACGTGACAATTAAGCGGCTACAATAAATGGGACTACTAAAAGGTTCCTTTATTTGTAATTGCGGTAATCAAATGACTTGTAGACGTTGTGCAGACTACCGTGATGGTGTCATTCGATCTAACATATGTTGGAGGAAGATGTCTGCTAGAATGGCAACCTTTTTCGCTCGATCCAGTTTGAGACTAAGGCAAATTATAGTAATCACCGCGAACTGTATAATAAAAGCACCAGTAACATTGGCTACAATATTCGCAGATGCTACTGAAGCTTCAGCTGTAGGGATATATGCGTAATGAAAATAACAACCTTATACAACTGGAGTACACACAAACAGAGAGTTTTTAAGACCTTATCATGACTCCAGAGACCGACTATTATGGAGCCATACAGATGAGTTCCTCTACCTTATGCAATACGATTTTAGAACCTTTGAATCTCTCTCTAACCTTGACAAGTTTCTGGACCATGTAAAAGAAGTGTATTCACCTTAATTCTTTGGTTTTGCATAATATATTTGTACTTCGTACTGACTGTTTATTGATTAGCTAATACTTCTCAAGGTCACTCGAACTTCGTTCAAAGGTCGTCCATAAATTATAGTATTGCCGAATATTTTATGCATCTGGGAAATGACTGAGCCCAGCTTTCGTAATACAAAGTGTTCATTGGAAGGTTTCATCAGAAAAGTGCTAATTAAAACACACAGTCTTATGCAATTCTTGGCGGGATCATATGCGCTCATTACTGACGAGGCAAAACTAGAACAGCTATTTAATGTCTCTGATTTTGAATCTTTATCTAGTTAGAGTTACTCCATGATATTAATATAAAACTTAGAAACTTTTTTTAAATTATTTTCAGTTGACAAGAACAAGCTAAATTTCAAAATAGCATTGCCACTTTTTGACTGTAGTAAATAATGTATATATTTACAAATTAAAGTTTTAAACCTATTCAGCCATAATACATTCATTTTTAAACAAATATTAATAAATAAACGATTAGCTATCGATCATAAATATAAAAAAATGTTCAATGGTAACATTCTGTTCAATTTTGATGATGAACAACACGGTGTAAAGTAATACTAGGGGGTGTTAAGTGTTCATTCAAATAATTACAGGATTTAAACCAATATACAATGGTTATTGAACATTATAATTGATTCGTGTTATCCTAATAATATAAAAAATTAGGATTATAAAATAATTAACGGTTAATTGATAGTGCATACTGATGAAAACTGATGTTCACTGTATTTATGTATTACTCTATTACTGGTAATAATCAAGCTAAGTAGTTCATTTATGATTGATAAGAAAGAATTGGGAAATAAATAATAGAGTTGAGATCATGAGTCAATTGAAGCTAGACCACCATCGAAAACCTGGAAGCGTTGGACGGCCGTTTCGTCCTATTATGAGACTCCTCAGCAGTTCGCATCCACTATCCCGACTCGTGAGATTCAAACCCAGGACCTACAAGTCTCGCGCTAGAGCACTTGACCGATAGACCACTTAGCTGGCATCCAACGGTGTTAATGTCTAACTTCAACCAATCCACTAAATTGAGCAACCATTCACCAATGTCATCAGTGAGTTGATATCTCACAACAGACCTGTTTGAACTCCACGGGTTACTGATTCTCACTAAAACTCCAGGAAATACCTCGCGAGGCGAGGCGAGGCGAGATCGTGGATGTGCACTGCTGAGAAGTCCCACAATAATAAGAAACGGTTGTCCTGTGCTTCCAGGTTTTCGATGGTGGTCTAGCTTCAATTGTCTAATGATCTCAGCTCTATAAAATTAATAAAATCTCCACAAAACCCCTTCTGATAAAAATAAATAATACACAAAACTTTTGTCAAGCATATGTTTAAAAAAACTCAGAAGAAAAATGGATAATCGGAAGTATTCACAATTGTGGATAATAAAAATAAGTGAAATGATGAATAAGTCTGTTGTTAGAAAAACGGTATGTGGTGATTATCTAGTTCTAAGATGGTTGACATCAACTACTGATTAAAGCTAGATAACTGCCGGAAACTAAAGAGGACTGAAATGATGTTTGTTCTTGCGGTGTACACAGATAAACTAGTCAAGGATCAAACTGTCAGTCTTTGAGTGATAAGTGTATCAGGTTTAGACCCCTGAGTTGACATTCAATGTTTCGCATTTCATATTTGAATTAATTTACATTATTGAAATATCATCATTCTTTTACACTGGTGATACCTATCTTAGGGTTGATATGTTTGGATTTATTTAATACTGTAGCGGAAATCAGTCCTTAATAAAACTTATCTTCGAATTTTGAATTTATGAACTGAAAAACTTCATTGTCGAATGTTCGCCTATATTACATTTTTTGAGAACATTCACATTCAATCCTAAGTCATAGCGGTTGTCGTTGACGGCCTGCTTGAATATTTGAGCTACCCGTTCCTATCATCTAGATATTTCAACAGGTTATCTAATTTCGTTTGTTTTAATACAACATTATGGCTATTGATAGAATAACTTATTCAGGTGCGTTTGTGAAAAGTTTACGACCTATCGCCTTAAAAAGTGTAATTAGAAACATCGCGGTGGCTGGCAATATGGATTAAAAAGAACGAACATTATTCAGATGTCGATTCCTAAACTGCTAACATCTAATTGGCGACCATTCAATATTTGTCGTCAGGATCGACCAAGAAATAAGAAGAAACTTGTCGAAATACTTTAAGCTGGGAATTCTATATTGTACCAAAAATATAATATTGAATAAAGCTAATAATAATAATATTTATATCTACATATGTTCAACTGAAAAATGAAACTTTAAAGTTATTCTCATATTACTCAGAGTACATACAGATTTTTTTATCGTTACAGCTGATTTTCCAAAATTGATAGCAAGAGTATGCAGCATGCACATTTAGCATCATACTGTTTCTTTTAGATATTCTTCTATTTATACACAATAATGAACTATAATTCACTAAATAAATATTATTTTGAACTAGCTGTATCTATAAATTCACTTAGTATTGTTTGTTTCAATCTTCCCATTGATGTTTAGGACTACAATTGATCAGTCTCTTATTAACATATGTGCATACTGTGCGTATTGGCTCGATATAGCCTTAGTTCACAAGCATTATAAGCAAAGATGGATAGTGGTTAGAAGTGGAATCCAGAACGCGCGTTTCGTCCTATTTGGGACTCGTCAGCTGGACGTACCTGCATCTCAGGGTTGCTGTTCACTCTGGAACTCGAACCCAGTACCTTTCGCTTCAAACGACATCGCGTTATCCACTCAAAGTGAACATCAACTCAGTGGTGCAGGTAAATCCAGCCGACGAGTTTCAAATGGGACGAAACGCGCGTCCTAGATTCCGCTGCTAACCACTATCCATCTTTGCTTATAGTTGTATCTATGTTTTAATCTATTAGAAATTTAAGACAATTAAAATCTTAATTCTTTATTATTTTTACTACAATATTCAGATTTACACTTTTTTGTTTTGTAAAAATTAAATATAAATAAGTGCGACCATTAAATCGAAATATCTACTTCTTTGCCAATTGATAGATTTCGAATTATTGGAAATCATTACAGTCTTTGAAATAATAGTTCAAATTATATAATAATAATAGTAATAATAATAATAATAATAATAATAGAGTTTCCTATTTCAGATGAATTCAAGATTTATCTTAATTACATTGTGTCCTATCAGGTAGACAATCAAAATGATCATAGGTTTTGTTAGTACACATTTTAAAAGGTCGCTTTTGTATATAAATCGATTGTGTACATGAAATGTAAAAAGTTAATATATCTTCTGATTACCATATTCTTTGATTCGAATTTATTGTTGGACATTCAAGTTATTAACTATACTTCCGATAGTGTAATAAAGAGACGAAGTTTATCAGAACTAGGTGATATGTTAGCGCAATATATTTCGAACAATCTGATCACACATAATCTACTTGTTAAAGCCATTTATATATATAAATAAAAAGCCAACTAGGGGTTAAGAGGAGACAAGGATAATAAAGAAAATGATATGAAAAACGATTTGAAATTTGATCGCTCTGAATAATAAGCTAATACTATCAGGGTAGGTTTAGGATGAGAACAAACCGTTTTTGAATACATAAAGGATGTTTGAATTTTCGTGTGGCTAAGGCTTCGATAAACCTTAGCATACACCCTTTTACACTTTTATACAACACAACAAAAGCCTAGTTAAGATCAATCTTATGACCTGTTTCAACTATATGTCTGGCAACAGAGAAGAATGGATTTTTATTATCTACTCTTATTGAGAAATTTGTTCTTATTTGTATCTGCAGTCACTTAGGTATATGTTCACACACCCGAATTTTCAGATCACGATTACTCCTCCCGATGTATTTATGGCCACACACACGCATTTAAATTGATAAACATAGTGCAATGTGCTCAATAATTTTCATATATTTTAGGTTTTTGGCGAAGCATGGAGCTTGCTCTTTCTTTGATAATGACCTTTGCTGTGTAATAGGTATTGTTTATGATTAATTTAAGTCTTTCTTTCAATAAAAAGCTATTTGAATCACTTCTAAATGGTAAGGTGATGTAGATAGGCTTTTTTCTGCCAAGGCTGTAATAGGTTTCACTGTACCGTGAACTTTCTATCTATTTATGATTTCAAAGGGATAGCCATTTTCCATTAATGTTTTGTTTAAAAACCTTACATCATGATCAATAGCGTCTTTTGCGCAAAAACGACCAAGTCTGTTAAATAGGCAACATATCAGACCCCGTTTGTATTACACAGGGCAATAACTATAATAACTAAGGCATTGGCCTCTTCACGTTGGTTTTCTAAATATGAATCGTTTGATTGAGCCATCTTCAGTTCTACTTAGAAGTATATCTAAGATGGGAAGGTGGTCGTTCTTGCCGTCTTCGCATGAGAGACTGATGTCGTTTTGGAGTGTTTAGTTTATCCAATCACCCATTCATACCCTCCTTTCTTTCACAGGCAACTAAGATATCGTCCATATATCTCTTACAAAGTGACATTTTTTCAAGTAGGTCTTCAGCCAGATTTTCAACATGTTCCATAAGCATATCAAAAGGACTTACTACTTTAACTGTTATTCATGTTTACCATAAATTTACAAACTATCAAAGTCTTTTTTTATTAAAGTTGATAATGTTATATCTAGAGCCTTGATTCTTACTATGCCGCGTACTATTAGACCACTTGAACGACAGAACCCGCAACGTCGCAAGAGAGAAGACAGAAGACTAGTAAGTAGGAAGTTTATTCCCCAAAACAGTGTCAAAATATAGTACAGAAATCTCATGTATTTATAGTTATTGGCTGAATGTAAATCATCATTTTGGTCAACCAATAGGCACATAGGGGTCATCCTTATCCATCCAATGGGGAAGCTACACGTTGAGATTCTAGAATATTCCTCTAGCAGTGATTGGATGGAATATGTCCGGCTCTTTCCGGGCTTCTTAAAGCTTCCTAGAGTTTACCAACGAGCCGTCCTTACAGATAACAACTGTTTCACTGAAATATATATAATCAACAAACCTTCTCTCTAGAAATATTTTTGTCAGAGATTCTTTATCGTAGAATAACTTATCGCATGCAAAACAATAAGGTTAATGAACATTATCTAATTATTTTCGCAATGAACGTCTCAGCAGGACTCGCCTATTAACCTCAATGTAGATAATAATTAATGAGGTCAGTTTAAAAGCTTCACCGGATGGAGAATATCATGAAAATTTCTACGGATATTGTTGTATATGATCTATCTGAAAGCTGATAATATGAATCATACAGATTAACTTTTATTTTGTAGTTTGTAGGAATAAGTTGATAAGCGCTCTGAACTTGAAACATTAATCTCAGAGCGTGTATTAACCCGGCATTTAATGATCACCAGTATATATTTTTCTTAATAATAGTTCTGTTCACTTTTTCAAAACAATTTCAAAACAATTATCAAAACTATTACATATATATTTTTTAATTATTTAAGAGAAACTTGAAACCCAGTACAGCATTTGCCAACCTCAATCATAACTAAAAGATTGTGGTTTAAATATACCTATAGAAAATTATTCTAGCTTACTTAAGATAAGCTTAGAGCACCCTAACAATCACTTTCAAAAATCCGATTCTCGTTCAGTAAACGTTTTCGTCAGTCAGGTAGTTTTTTTCTACTGAATCACATTAAAATTTTCCAGCTAGCAGAAGTACAAAATTTAAATCGAATTACATAGTACTAATCAACGCCTTTGATGGAGTTTTCTTCTCTCAGATCAGAGAATAAAACTCTATCAAAATCACCCACCTGAGCTACAAATCTTCTCCACCATCTCACTAATCAATGCCAAAATATTTATTTTGTAACCATTTCTATTGAAATTATTTTACTAATTTTTACGTGCTATATGGTATATCATTGTCAGTGATTAAAATATTACAAATGTTTATCTGATTGGGCTGAACTGATTACTACCATCTACTTAAATGTTAGATATGTAAGCTAACCTTCATGACATTTCATCTCTATAGGTATCCATTCACCTTATGAATAAACATACATTTCTTATTTTTTTAAAATTTAATATTCTACCAACAGGTTTGGAATCACTATGACTCCGAAATTTGTATTGATATCTTGCTCAAGATTTAGTTTAGATTATTGCCACTTATCAACCTTTCATCCATTTATTGCAAATACATTCATAATAATTGCTAATTTTATTTTAATTTTGTTATATCGATTAACTGTGTGCCCTGTTGATATATGAACGTGATGATCCCCGCCAATTAGAGAGCGGTGAGTTATCGATCAGAGCAATGATACACGGAAACCGTATGAGCAGTCTTAAGTACTTATCAGTCCTGCTTTCTGCCCAGCCCAGCCAGTTAAGTCCAGAACTCCAACAACAGCCTCTACAATATGAATCATCACATACTGGGTTTATATACTAAACAAACTGACCAAATTGTACCATAAAATAGAAAATAACATTTGTACAAGATTTAGGCAAATGTGGCTGTGAATAGGGCGAACAGTAATTAATAGACTAGGGATAACTCAAGAATGGTAAATCGTATAATAATATTATTACAAATATATAATTTATTTATATCGTATAATAATAGTCTATAAGTCAAAATAAAGCTTAGGATAAGAGGGACACGAATATGAATAGTTTAGTTAATTACTTACTTACTTACTTACGCCTGTTACTCCCAATGGAGCATAGGCCGCCGACCAGCTTTCTCCAACCCACTCTGTCCTGGGCCTTCTTTTCTAGTTCTATCCAGTTCTTGTTCATTCTTCTCATGTCTGTCTCGGCGTAATGTGTTCTTTGGTCTTCCTCTTCTCCTTTGACCTTCAGGATTCCATGTTAGGGCTTGTCTTGTGACACAATTAGGTGATTTCCTCAAAGTGTGCCCAATCCACTTCCAGCGCTTTCTCCTGATTTCTTCCTCCGCTGGAATCTGGTTTATTGTCTTCCACAGTAACTTGTTGCTGATAGTGTCTGGCCATCGGATCCGAAGTATCTTGCGTAGACAGCAGTTGATAAACACTTGTATCTTCTGGATAATGGCTTTCGTAGTTCTCCACGTCTCTGCCCCATACAGAAGAACTGTCTTGACATTTGTATTGAAAATTCTAAACTTGGTGTTGGTTGACAATTGTTTTGAGCTCCAGATGTTTTTCAGTTGTAAGTATGCTGTTCTTGCTTTGCCGATCCGCGCCCTCACATCTGCATCTGATCCACCGTGTTCATCAATGATGCTGCCCAGATATGTAAAGATTTCCACATCCTCCAAAGCTTCTCCTTCAAGTGTAATTGGATTGGTGCATATTGTATTGTATCGGAGAGTCTTGCTTTTCTCTTTGTTTATATTGAGACCTACTGCTGCTGAGGCTGCTGCTACACTGGACGTTTTCTCCTGCATTTGTTGTTGCGTTTGTGATAGAAGAGCCAGATCATCTGAGAAGTCTAAATCGTCAAACTGCATCCTGCCTGTCCACAGTATTCCGTGCTTTCCTCCAGTCGTTGACGTCTTCATGATCCAGTCGATCACCAGGAGAAAGAGAAAGGGTGAGAGTAAGCAACCTTGCCTAACACCGGTCTTTACTTCAAACGAGTCGGTGAGTTGTCCTCCGTGGACGATTTGGCAGTTTAGTCCATCATAGGAGTTCCGTATGATATTGACTATCTTCTCAGGCACGCCGTAGTGTCGAAGAAGCCTCCATAGTGTCGTCCTGTCCACACTATCAAATGCCTTCTCGTAGTCGATGAAGTTGATGTAGAGTGATGAATTCCATTCGATTGATTGTTCCACAATGATACGTAGAGTTGCGATTTGATCTGTGCACGATCTATCCTTACGAAACCCAGCTTGTTGATCTTGAAATTGGGCGTCCACGGAATCCTTCATCCTGTTTAACAATACTCTGTTGAAGACTTTTCCTGGTATTGAGAGGAGAGTGATGCCCCTGTAGTTGTCGCACTTGCTGAGATCGCCTTTCTTTGGTATCTTGATCAGAAGTCCTTCTTTCCAGTCTGTTGGTACATGTTCTTCGTCCCAAATCTTACCGAAGAGGGTGTGGAGTATCTTGGCAGTTGCTGTTACATTTGCTTTCAGTGCCTCTGCCGGGATGTTGTCTGGTCCCGCTGCTTTGCCGCTCTTGATTTGTCTAATGGCCATGCTGATCTCTTCAATTGTTGGTGGGCCAATATCGATTGGGAGGTCTGTGGGTGCTGCTTCGATGTTGGGTGGGTTCAGTAGAGTTGGTCGATTCAAGAGTTCTTTGAAGTGTTCTACCCACCTGTTTCGTTGTTCTTCAATATCGTTGATTTCTTTCCAGCAAGTTTCTTTGTTGTATCATAAAGTTGTCTCATGTTTCCCTCTCTTGCAGCCTTTTCCGCTGTCATTGCTAAATCTTCCACATATTTACGTTTGTCGGTCCTGATGCTGCTCTTCACTTGCTTGTTTGCCTCTGTGTATTCGGCTTGTGCCTTAGCTTTTTCCGCTCTGGTTCGGCTGATATTGATTGCTGCCTTCTTGTTCCTCCTTTCTTCAATTTTATCCAGTGAACCAACAGTGATCCATTCCTTGTGATGGTGCTTCTTTTGACCCAGAACCTCCTGACATGTTGAAACGATTGCCTCCTTGATAGCTTTTCAGTTGCTCTCCATTGAGTAGATCATGAAAGGCCCGTGACCTGTTGCTGAGGGCTATGTTGAATTCGTTGAGTTTGTCAGCATCTCGAAGAAAGGCCGTATTAAACTTTTGTGATGTTGTCCGCACCGTTGTCCACTGCTTCTTGAGTTTTAGTTTCATCTTGGCGACCAGCAAATAATGATCGGATGCTATATCAGCTCCTCTCCTGGTTCCCACATCCTCCATCGTCCTCCTGAACTTTTTGTTGATGCAGACATGGTCGATTTGATTCTGTGTAGTGTGATCCGGTGAAATCCAAGTGGCTTTGTGTATGTTTTTGTGTGGGAATATGGTGCCACCTATGACCAGTTTATTGAAGGCACATAGGTTTGCAAATCTCTCATCATTTTCGTTCCTTTCTCCCAGTCCATGTTGTCCCATGACGTCTCCGTATCCAGTGTTGTCCTTTCCAACCTTGGCATTGAAATCTCCCATTAGAATGGTCAGGTCCTTGGTTGGGCACTTCTCGAAGATTGGCTGCAGCCTATCGTAGAATTGGTTTTTAGCGTCTTCATCGTAGTCGTTGGTAGGCGCATAGCATTGGATGACGTTCATTGTAATGCCCTCTCTCTTTGTTTTGAAGGAGGCTTTGATGATCCTCGGTCCATGAGATTCCCATCCAATAAGTGCATTTTGTGCTTTTCTGGACAGCATCAGTGCCACTCCTTGTGTATGTGGCGCATTTTCTTCTTCATGACCGGAGTATAACAGAAGTCCTCCTGAAGATAGACGTTGTTGTCCAACCTGCGTCCAATGTGTTTCACTGATTCCAAGCACTTCTAGGTTGTATTTCCTCATTTCCGCAGAAATTTAGAAGACTCTTCCGGTCTCCCACATTGTTTAGACATTCCATGTACCTATAAAAATTGTCGCTCTGCTTGTAAGAAGGTGCATCGGCCTCATGACTTCCGAAGGAACTCGGCTTTCATCATGAGACGTCATAATTATTCCTTCTACTCCCAGGGCAGAGTTTGAATGGTTTGAATGAATTTTTCTGGTTAGCGTTTTTTTAGCGAGTTGATTTTCTACGGGATGGGGTCGCTAACCCCATGCCCAACCCTCCTCCTTTACCCGGGCTTGGGACCGGCAGTAACCCCCAGAGGAGCTACAGGCGGAGTTAAGTGTGTCGATTAAATATAATGTAAATTCTCATTATGATATATTTAGAAGAACAACAGCATAAAGAAAACGTATTGTCTGTATATGAATGATTTGAATTACCATCGTTTACGAATTATAATACCGGTACATGCATTCTGGTATAAAAATTGATCACAATATTTATAGGCATATCGTGGAAGTGTATATATAGTATGTTAGTAACTTTTTAGTGTATACACGGTAGAATAACAAAACACATCAATTCTTAATAAGGAATGTAAAAAAATGTGACTAGTTATATTAATAATGAAAATAAATTGCCAAGAGCACATATGAAGATAATATTCACAACTACCCTAAGTTACTGTTGCAAAAATAATTTTATTATGACTCAGTGGTTAATGCAGCCATGAAATGAAAATGAATGAATTTGTATGTATGATAATGTATGTATGAAAATTCAATTAACTATTTCTTTAGCTATGTTTAATTCATAGATGGCGTACAAACCGTAGAAGCTGTACTATCTTTTAACTGTTATATCGTATATTATGATTTTATCAACCTCAACGATTCAAATGTTCAAAGCGTGAGTCAATTGAAGCTAGACCACTATGAAAAACCTGAAAGCACTGGACGGCCGTTTCGCCCTATTGTGAGACTCCTGAACAGTGCGCATCCACAATCTCGCGTCGCGAGATTCGAACACAGGACCTACCAGTCTCGCGCCAGAGCACTTAACCGATAGACCACTGAGCCGGCATCTCCACAAAACCCCTCCTGATTCAAATGTTGTTAATAAATAATTCCATTTGAAATTCCACAGACTAATGATAAATTACCAAAATACTTATTTACTTAAATTATTTTATTGAATAAATATGTTGAATAAAAACATAAAAATACTACTTATTAACATTGAGTTATCAAGGTTGTCTAGAAATTTAATAATTTCAAGATGACAGTAGACCTGAAAAGAAAACAAAATGTTGTGCCCTACCCAGTGAAGTTGATTGTGACTAAAGTGAAAGACGAATTGTATGTAAGAAATAAACATAAAGGAAAATCAACCTTAACTAGATATTAATTAGAAGTACATTTTTGTTCTTTACTTTATATTCCGTCAGTGATGTAATCAAATTACAATAACACATGACTTCTGAAAATACAACAAATTCTGATAAAATTAATGCTTCAACAAATTATTAAACTACATAAACGAGTTACATCAAAACTTGACGTTTTTTAGGAAATAAAAATACGTTACTTATAATGTTAATAGTAATTTCCTTACTTTAAATTCATAGCATATGAAAGTAACATTTCTTTCATCTTCGCATTTCAAAAAAATACAAATACTATAGCTGACTAGTTCACGACAAGTTCAGTTGTTGTACAGTTTAAATAACTTACTACCATTTGTGTTGCATTCGTATTATAAGTAGTCCTGTTAATTTTGAATCCATGAATTCTTTGTTAAATCTACACAGTAAATTTCTATAGTGATTCAAGTACCACAATTATCTTCAATATTTTTTTAAAAAAATATATAAACAAACATGATAGTCAAATAGGTATCCAAATCACTGTATTAACTATTTCTTGTAAGTGAAGTTTAAGGTTTTTCTTCATTATTGATTCACTTTATTTAAAGACATGGAATATATTCAATTAGAATTGTTTGTTTGAATCTTCCCATTGATTTTTAGGACTGCAACTGGTCAGTCACTAACTCGTGGCAACCTTTAGATTTTTTCTCGAGACGGTTGCTAGATGCGGAATCTAGGTACAGCACGTTCGGTAGGGAACTCCTAGCTATGTATTGTGTGGTACGGCATTTCCAATATTCCATCAAAGGAAGAGAATTCACGCTTTTTACCGATCATAAACCTCTTACCTTCTCTTGAAGTTCATCTTCAGACAAGTACTCACCGCGAGAGTCTCGACAACTCGACTACATTTCGCAGTTTACTTCAGACATACAACACATTTCTGGAGCAAACAATGTAGTCGCAGACCCCTTGTCTCAAATAAGTTCCTTGAACAGTTTCCAAGGAATCGACCTTCTTAAACTCGCACAGCTTCAAAAAGAAGACATTGATCTTCAGCATGAGTTATCCTCGACAACTCTGAAACTAAGTATTAAGCAGATGGGAACAGTTAAAAAAACCTTACTTTGCGACACATCTACAGGTAAAGATCATCCAATAGTACCAAAACATTATCGACGCAACGTCTTCAATACGTTGCACAATCTTTCTCATCCAGGTGCTCGTGCAACAGTCAAACTTATAGCCGAACGGTTTTGCTGGCCTGGCATGAATAAAGACGTGAGGGAGTGGGCACGCTTCTGTGTAAGCTGTCAGAAATCTAAGGTCATAAGACACAACAAATGTCCCTTAGGCTCTTTCAAAACCCCTGACTCTCGTTTCGACCACGTTCATCTAGATTTGGTAGGACCCTTACCCGACTCAAACGGATACTCATATCTCCTAACATGCGTAGACCGTTTTACTCGATGGCCAGAAGCAGTACCGATTAAGGACATTACTGCTGAAAAAGTGGCTCGCGCCTTCGTCGAACGATGGGTAGCAAATTTCAGCTGCCCTTCCACGATTACTACAGACCGCGGACGCCAGTTCGAATCTGGACTTTTCCGTTGTCTGACCTCACTATTAGGAATCACTTGCTTCCGAACGACCGCCTACCATCCACAAGCAAACGGGTTGGTAGAACGCTTTCATCGACAATTAAAAGCTTCATTATCAGCTTCAAACGTTTCACAGTGAACAGACGCTCTTCCATTCGTCTTGCCAGGTATCTGCAATGCAGTGAAAGATGACATTGGATACACTGCATCTCAACTCGTTTACGGAACGACACTCCGACTCCCAGGAGAATTCGTGAATCCTTCAGCTTCTTCATTGAACATGGATCTAAACTCTTACACGAGTAGGCTTACAAGCGCTATGCGTTCAGTTAAACCTGCTCACACTCGACCTCAATCAACTGATGTTTTCGTTCAACCTGAATTACGACATAGTACACACGTCTTCGTTCGTCGAGACTCACATCGACGACCCCTCGAATCAGCATACGAAGGACCCTTCAAAGTCCTTCAACGCGAACCTAAGTACTATGTAGTCGATAAGAACGGTACGAACGATAGCATCAGTATCGATCGCTTAAAAGCAGCGTACTTAGAAGGAAACCCTAGCATCGTCGATTTTCCTTCGGTACAAGCAAACGACACAGCTACTACACCTGTAGTACCCCACACGACAACCGACACACAACTTGATACTTCGTCAACGTCGATAGATAAACCTAAAACAACGCATTCTAGAAGAAGAGTAAGATTTCCAGAACATCTTAACGAATATTGCACGTAGGACACAAGCTTTATCTCGAATTCCTTGTTCATTGTTTATTATAAAAAAATAATTTTAAATATGCTCATTTTTTATTTTATTAGAAAAAAACAATAAACAAAACATTATTATTTTTTGAGAGTATTTATATTTTTTTATATAAAAAACCCCAAAAAAAACCTTTTTTTCCGATCGCTTTTACGCTGTTGCAAGTGTATCAATTTATTTTTTCTCCCGCTCATCTTGTGTCCTTACGCAAGTACGAGTGTATTTTCGACATGCACTCACACGTTTTATTTTTCCTCTTTTCCAGGACGGCTGGAAAAGAACGACGAAGTTTCCCAAGGAACCGAAATTTTCATTGTATTTTATTTCTTTATTGTTATGTTGTACCTCGTGGTCCCTTAGTTTAAGGAAAGACGACTAGACGCTGCTAAACGAAGCAAGCTATCAGAAGAGTGTTTACCAATGACAAACTCGTTGGTTTTAAACTTCTGGCTGGTCACGTCTTAGGGGCATCACTACCTCACTAGGGAGGGGAGTGATCTGTAGCTGTAAATAATTCCCCAAAATCAATAGCTTTCTAAGTGTTCGACATTGGATGCTGACCACGTTGTTTAAGTGGACTTGTTTAACTTAAGGCTTTCGGTCATGCATCCGTACCAGATCACGTTGCAACTCGGCGTGGGACACAGCTCCTACGTTTCCATAATCAGCTAAGAACGAACGCCTCTCGATATATTGGTAACGTATCAAATATATCTCTCCTACCTCTTCTCGTCTGACTTCTGATTTCCTTTGGCCGGGAACGATCGAATATAGAAGGTACTACTGGTTGCTAGTCGTAAAACTAGAATATCTGTCGTATCTTCAATGTGCATACTGTGTGTATTGCCTCGATATAGACTTAAATTCACAAGCATTGTAACTCTGAGATTCAGGTACATCCAGCTGACGAGTCCCGAATAGGGCGAAACGCGCGTCCTAGATTCCACTGCTATTCACTATCCATCTCCGCTTACATGGAATATATATTTTAAAACAAAAGAAGAAACCAATGAATCCACTAAGAAGAATGAAAATGTTTCTATTTCTTTAGTTGTACAATCGTATTTATGTGTAATTTTTGATTTCTTTGCAAAATAATGTATTACCCATTTTATTCAAATCTTGGAAACTTTTTGATAACCCTTAATTACCTCTTTAAACTATGAAACACAACATTATTTTTATAAACTTTTTAACATTCAGTATTGGAGTAAATTCGACTATGTTTAATAATTTTGTGACACACCTCTATTTTACTATAGACCACTAAACGTAATTAAAATCTTGTGTAAATACGATTATGTAACTTATAAAAATGATATAGTTGATGAGAAAATTTTTTGAATATGTATTTGTTCAAGTGCCAAGTTTCTTTAATTGAATCTCTGAGTCAGTCTGACAACAGATGATTGTCTAAATTAAACAAGTTTTAGTGTAGGCTGATATGTTAAGCCCACACAACTTATTCTAGCTTCTTGACAGGACAATCAATTCATTCTTCCTGAGTCACATTTTGACCCTGTTATTTGTTCGCATATCAAGCTTGACTGTTTTTATATGAGTATGGGTGCATTTCTTATCCTGATCATCACATGTCTGTAACTTATTTTTGTGTGACCATAAATATCGATAAACGCTCGGTTGAATAGAGTTGGCCCACTCAACTTCTCCAGTACGCTCTATTTCTCATCGCTCTCTTCGCTTCCTTCACTCCATTCCTCTGATTGTATGTTTAGATCAATGAGTGTACAAAATCTACGTATTCAAAAATCTTTTCTCGTATTTCATTTATTTAATTCACCAACGCGGATTAAGTCGAAAAATATATACGAGGGTAGACGACATGTATACTTTAATAATATTCGTCCGATCCAATTGGAGTCAGATATCGAGCCATTAAAAAGTGATTTTGATACTATCTGATTAATAGATATCAGATTTTATTTTATGAAATGTTTTTAAAATAAATTATGTTGTGACAAACGTTAATCAAGAAAGTATGAATTTTAAAGAGATTAACAATGGATTATTGTAGTCAGCTAGACAACAGATAATTAATTTTTCATAGTAGAAAGCATGAGTCAGTTGAAGCTAGACCACCATGGAAAACTGGGAAACACTGGACGGGCGTTTCGTCCTATTATGGGACTCCTCAGCAGTGCGCATCCACGAACCCGCCCTCGCGAGATTCGAACCCAGGACCTACCAGTCTCGAGCCGAAGCCCTTAACCGAGAGACCACTGAGCTGGCATCCAACGGTGTTAATGTCTAACTTCAACTGATCCACGAAGTTGAGCAACCATTCACTAATTGTCTTCAGCGAGTTCCTATCTCACAACAGACGTGGTTTTGAACTCCACTGGTCACTGCTTCTCACTAGAGCTCTTAGTTATACTTCTCAAAGTCACTAGTGAGCATATGATTATAATAATTATCAGAAGGGGTTTTGTGGAGATTTAGTATTTTTCATAGTAGCAATTATTTACCTAAAATATGATGATGTCACGAAGATGACCTATATTATCGAGTAACACTAATTACGATATATTTGTAAGTGCATTAGTATTTTGTTTTGTTTCAAAGTTCAGTTTGACATTCATATGATCTTACACATAGATTATAGGTTATGCTCAGATACTTATGTCAATAGTTTTATTATTGTTTTACAAATTTATACGTTCAAATCTGTCGAAACAATATTTTAGTGCTTTTGAAAAATGCTCATATAATTATGTCTATTGAAAGTACCCTTAATCAGTTATGATTTCGTAGGCAACAACGTTTAATAGGCTAAAAATAATGATACTCTAACTCCCAAATATAATATGTTCGTTTGTTCTCGCCTCGTTCTGTTTATTATAAATTACGCTATTTCGGGGATTAATAATTCGCACAATAATTCTAATACTTCTAAATATCACACGGATATAATTGCCTTGGCTGTACCAATACACACGCTACCGTTTTTATTCAAATAAACTCTTTCTCCATCGTCTCTTCTTTTACTTTATTGGCTACGGCCTGTGATTGAAGGTTACAATAGTGTTGTAACATTAGTTTAGGCCATTCTACACTACGTTGGACTTTTAGCCCAGATTATTATTGAATAATACTATCGGATATATCTTTTTCGTTATTTTGTTGGTGCCACTGTGTACAGAGGAACCTTAGTAATTCAAATGAACTCACTTGTGGTTGTTATCTCAGAAAGAGCTTACGAGTAACATTCATTTTATCATATTTTTTATCATTTCGTCACTTAACATATCACTTTATCGTCGCCGTTTTAGTTTACTCATGATCAGACACTTCGGTTTGTGATATTAATGTTTTCGATATATCATTAGTAACGTTGGATACTGTTACATCTTGAGTAATTTCTTTTACTAGGACTCACCACAAATCCGGCAAGCCCATACTTTTCATTAAAACCATAATTTCCAGTTCACGTTCAGACGTTCCTTCCTTAGTTCTTATAATATTTACCTGTAAATTTTGTAATGGCTTTTTCTTAATCAGACTTCATGTCCCGAACTTATAAAGACGGCGGGTAAGCGAAACAACGCAGTTAAGTGCATTAGATTCGAAAAATGTTCCTTCGTTTAGCGAACGTAACTTGAGTGCCTGGATCGCTCAACTAAAAATGCAATTTCATCGACGAAGTATACCCTCACAAGCTTGAAAATACTCTTTTATCCTCGAGACTTTGCCCACAGAAATAGTAACAGAGGTCTCAAACCTTATCGGCAATGTACTTATTCGTAAAACATATGATAAGTCAAAGCAATCAATTACCCGGCATATTTCTGTGTCGGATAAAAAGTGAATACAATAATTACTAAATGAATGTGGGCTAGAGGACCGGTCACCGCCTGGACTGTTAAAGCAATTGAGACATTTGGTAGGTTTTTACAAAGTTGACGACTCATTTCTTAAAGAGACTTGACTTCAAACGTCTGACAGACAGATTCTTTATTTTTATAGCCAACCCTTGGATTTGGATAATGTAACCGAATTGGTAGATAAGATTTTGGGAGTAACACCTCGTCGTATCCCATTCGCATAAACACTCGTTGGTTCACCAAGTGCTCCAGTGAATTGAGATAGTTCCGCTTATGCCGCAGAAAGAGTCATGTTCTCGTTATGCTTCAAGTTTAGTATATATCACGGTAAAATTAGGAGCTCTACTGGAAACGGTTTCTAATATATCTACAAGGAGTTGCTCATTTTCCAGCAGACAGTCCGAAAAACGGATGCATTTTAAGCCTACGAGAAATACAGAAGCCATTTTGTGGTACCGTCGCAGATAAGGAAACAAACCTAAAAGAATGTGCAACAACTTTCAAGTTTTGTAAGACATTCCCACTGTAGAAAAACACGGATACGAGACAATAGTCAGGAAAGTTGTTACTGATCTAGTCTTTTTCTAGTCGCTTCTTCTGTGTATTAGTTAAAACTTTAGGCTCGAAGCTTCTAGTGTACACAGGAGCTGACGTCGGCGTAATTCGCGTTACTTTAGCCCGGCGAACGATAAATGATAGTAGAAAGTATTTGCTGAGTGCTACAAATAGAACGGAAATGAAAACACTCGTGGAGCCATTACGGTGCCATTACGGCCAAATAGAACCAAGTGAGCACAAACGAACATATCGTATTACGAATTCGAAATCGCGCACACATCAAGAACACAAAAATCACTAGTTCATACAAACATCACAAGATGTTTCCGTCAGCCTGTTACCATGAGGATATCTTGGAAAACAAATGTGTAGCGAAAGATAGTTTACAAAAACAAACAGTCCCATAAGTCCTCGTTATTGACGCTAACCTCACCAGTTCAACTGGATACAGCCCTAAGTGCAGGTGCTCGGTCAAGCATCAGTGTCACTTTACAATGGAGCATGTCACGCTACGCATCCCTTACATTAAATAGTTAGCCTAAATGATATACTTCTTAACTCACAAACAACGTCAGAAATATGTCTTCGAACTTCATCGCTCTTGACTTCTGGTTTAATTGACTTTGGCATCTTCTATTATAAAGGTGTTACAAACAACAGCATCGCCAAGCAGTAAATGCCCGTAACATCCTTATGGCCTTGATCATGAAGTTAATCCCTATTTGTAGACAGTAAGAAGTTAGGTTATATAGAGCAAAATGAAAAAAATCATTACTCATTTTCCTTAGAATTTTCACCAGAAAAATATTTTACCCAGTGGTGAATGTTTAACAAACAGTTCACTTACTTTCAGTTTGGCATTCTTACAAAAAACCGACATTTTACATTTTTTTCGATCACAAGTTAAAGTGTAAAAAAGTCAAAAAATTAGTTCAAGCTTTGATTTACTGACAGTGAGTGCAGTGATGGAAAACACCTTTTATTGAAGGGTGATAAATGAAGATACTGAAAAGGTCTTGGTAATATTCTCTGACCTCATATCTAAACAATCTCAACTAGTTTTATATCAGTTCTGAAGCCAAACACATCTCATAAATACGAAATGCAATTACCACAATGTATGATCGGGAAATGCTGCTCTGTGAAGGACTACTGTGATATCTTTTGTTCCAGTGTACACATATGTGGTACACATATGTTTGACAAATACAGAACTCCAAACTTTATAGATCGTTGTATACACATATACCTGTATTTATTGGTTCTTCATTGTTAACCTTGATCGATCTTATGTGGGCATTCGCACACTTTCGTTCATCTGTAATCCGTTGAGACCAACTTGGAGATCAAAATGATCAGCTTTGCTTCCTATTGACTTCCGAATTCGGACACCATCTTGAAAAAAAACGGGGTCGAAGACCTAAGCAGTTCTAATGAACCATATACTTAGGGAACGCAGGGCTTTAGGTGACTTTGAGATAATCCGCTTTAAGAATTAAAGTATTGGAGTTGAGACACTTATTTGCTTGATCTTTTTGCGTTGGTGTACTGGTTTAGGTTATCAAACACACGATCCTAGAACCTGATCATAAGGTAGCTGAGATTTACAGCCGGTAATTATCACTTAGAGAGAATGAGAAGTGGTAAACGTCAGAACAATTGATCCGTATGGCATAGTGCAGACCTGTACTTGTATGTGTTCATATAAAATGTACTCTATACCCAATAAAATCTGTTCATCAGGAGCCCTTAGCAGCAGTCGCTGACTGTCACGACAGAAAGCGTCATCACGGACAATGATGTGACGTACTCGTTGGGTTTCACAGGTTAGGTAGTTAAACCACCAAAAACCTACAGTTTTTGGATGAGGTCTATTATTCTAGTGGCAAAGACTAGTGAAAATAGTGTAACCCTGACAATAATCTTACATAGGCGTTGTATTTTCAATATTTCTGTGGAAAATAGTGGATGATTTGTGTGTTTAAAGCAAGACACTCCTGTTACAATTGTTCAGCTTCTTGGTGATAAACCTACTAAGACTGCCTTAAACCCAATTAATATCTGCTGATACAGGAGTAAACGTGAGCTCATTAGTTTTTACCCTCTCGTGTCTGGAAAAAGATTATTCCAAAGCTCAAGGGCTTCTGCATAAGATTTAATTAAAACACCTTATCAGACGGTTTGCTAAAATCTATGGATAGAAAAGCGACAGTAAATGTGTTATCGTGGGCTGATGACCGCAGTAAATTAGTTTGTTGGACGCGAACGTTTGTTCAAAAGCCGGTGTTACTCAGAAGTTACTAAATTGTATGGTTTTAAGTGATTTAGTGACGTGAATTATTCCCTCAAACACCCTAACTATTGTGGTAAATAGACTGGCAGGCTGTTAGTTTGATGAAATGTTTCCTTCCACACATGAATCCCGGTTTAGTATAGCACCTTTCCTATTCTCAGGAAGTTTAGTTTACTAAAGTGACATGTCAAGCGGTATTGTAAATGGTTCCGAAGTAATGCTTGAAAGCAATGAGGATAGTTTTGAGTGCATTTCACCAAAGCTCGAAGACATACCATGTTTAAAGTTAATAAACAGTCAGAAAACAGCTTCATTAGTTCCAAGCACCAGTCTGTAGCTTGTATCCCAGTAGTGTGGTGGTGAAAATGTTGATAACAATGTTCTTAGAGTGAAACACGCTAAAAAATCCGATAAAATCTCGGCTTTGTTCGTAATGGATTAGAGTAAGTGTATCTAGATCATCATGCAACATTAATGAAGAAATTCCATCATAACGTTTCGTTCTTCGCTTAATGTACAAAATCAATCGTTTCCTGAAAGTATGGCTATGGTGTGCCAACCGTCATTTTTAATTATTGTAACACCTAGCTACATTCGTTTTACATATATTTCGGATATTTTGGTATTCGCAAGCCATTCGTGGCCTATTGTTATTAACAAGTCGCATAAATGCCGTAGCAGATTTTGCATTTCCTACTGATCTATAAAGGACAATGTGGTAACCGTCATGTTGACCATGGGATAAGTGGTAACAAAACGGCTTCAAATGTGACTTTAAATTAACTCCGTTAGTCTTTAGTAAACCTGTAGACATTGACCGACCAATGTATTGGGATAGTACAGCCTTTGACGAGATGAATGTTAGTCCGCCAGATAATAGAACGGGGTGGAGCAAATATGTAGTGTAGGTTGTGTCCAAAACCCAAAGTACAGTCGACGTGATTAATCCTCTCTAGAATGGATAGTTACTGAGTGTTGGTAAACCATCCCTGTTGTGTGTGAATACAATGTCCAATTATCTTTGTCCATGTTCTCAGTCGGTTTTGTGACACACAATTCCAGCGAGCACAGAATAACATTAGGCTGACGTAGAAACATTCGCCTGAATTTGTGAGCCCTATCTGACTGACTTTGTGAGTTAAAATTCCTGACCACGCGACAATAATCAGTCCAACTCCATGTACAGATATAACTTACAACATTCATCAGCAAGACGATGGGGACTTTAGTACATTTCCCCCATGATCACTACATTTGATTGCACAACAAGCCATCTCACACATACCACCGTCATGCGCCTTCGGTCTATTCGATCGCGAACAAATATCGTCTCCAACACATGTGATTATGTCTCTCCCCTAACGACCAATAAACCAAACACTTCCAACACAGACGTGTCCATTAATGGTTAGAGAACAATCGATATCTGCAATGAGTCATGTTTCTGCATCAATAATTATTTCGAAATTAAATTTCTCCATCATTTAGCTTATTTCAGATGCTTTGTCTCCAAATATTTGAGCCTATATGAAAAAAACACTGTAAGTGATTTGAGAGTCACATGTCCTACTTACGTAGTTCGCCGGTCTATTAACTTTTAAAACCCAACCTTGAACACTGAGGTTTGTTTCGCCACTTCTCTTCCATGTGAAACTTTGGAGAGAGATGTGTAATCATAATGATATACTAGTTCTTCAGGAGGATCTGATCCGACTTCAAAGTTGGGCAGACGACGACGGACTTACCTTCAACACTTCAAAGTGCAAAGTAGTCCATCTGAGACATGTTGCAGACTATAGTTATAACTTAGGTAACTCACCTCTAGAAGTTTCCCTAGTCGAAAAAAGATTTAGGAGTGTTGGTACCCTACGATCTGAAATCGTATGCGAACTGTGACAAAAACGCCTCTCAAGCAAACCTTGCACTGGTAACATTGAAGCGCATTTTTGGCCAGCTTGACGGTAGAACCTTCCACATAATCTTCAACAGCTTTATTCGTCCCCATTTAGAGTACGGAAACATAGTATTTCCTCCCTCTCTCCAAAAGGATAAGGACACTCTGGAACGTATACAACGTCGAACCACGAAATCAGTTCGGGAACTCAAATTCAAACCTTATGAAGAGCGCCTCAAATCACTTAACCTTTACCCGTTAGAGTATAGGCATCTTAGAGGTGATCTTCTTATGACTTATAGTATCCTTAATACTTCTGGTCATCCCCTTAAACAACTTCTTAAGCTTAGTCATAACACTAACCTCAGAGGTAACACCCAGAAATCGGAGACCCTACATAGCAGAACAGACTGCAGACACAACTTCTACTCCGTTAGAGTTGTCAAGTGCTGAAATTCGCTGCCGACTGAGCTAGTCCAAGCGACCTCCCAGGAGTCCTTTAAGAGAAAACTTGACTTATTCTTAAGGACTAAGGATAACATATTATTGTGATTTACCAAATTCTTTTTTTCCCTCTATTATCGTTCATATACCTAGGTTCTTGCCTGGAGGTATTGGTGATCCACTGCTACCAGACACGGAAGCCCGTTAAGCGAAAGCTTCTTCTATTCCGTCCTCAACCATTTGAAGTTTCAAACTCAGAAAGATCATTCTACCGTATAACTTTGGTCCTCGAGTGATCAGTCCAGTAGGACATCATATTATGTGTTGGGAGTATATGTACTTTTGACGTCTGTGACTGAAGGTCAGTTGAACTGATCCCCAGAGTGTTCTGCCCGTCTATCCATTCTCCCGGATTGAGAATGAATAATATGTCCATCCTTTTCCGAGTTAGTTTCACTAACAGTTGGGTTCCAAATACCAGTTTCTTTAACAAGTCTGAATGTTTGTCTGCTGTTGCCTGTTGCCTCTGCCTTTTAAATCTCTCTTGCTCTCGCTACCCACCACTGTTCGCGATCATTGCGTAAGCTTCTTATCAGCTTGCACTTAAGCTGACTCCACTCTTCGTTATGTTCAGAGCCAGATGTGATAAGTTTTCGGGCATCTATCAGTGCGGTAGATGCTGCTAAGATACAGTGTTCCTCCCTATCCTTACGGTTTACCGTATTAGCAGGTATCACTGCTGTTTCTACAGCTTTTCAGATACCATTCCACGCTGCCTCGGGGTGAACACAACTTACATCTCTGCCCAACTGTTTTTCCAGTTGTTCCTGAAATATATTCCTAGCTTGGCAATCATTTAGTGGAACCCTAAGAGGCTTCCTTGCAGCGTCTTTCCTACATCCAGCAAGACGCAGACAAATACGTGCTTGCACTAGAGCATGATATGAATCTATGAGCAACAGTCTTCTATCGAATCCCTCCATTGGTAGCTGATAGAGATGTAATCTAGTTGGGTGCAACGTTTGGACGAATTCGAGGGTCGCCATGTCAAAAGATGTTTTTCCCATATGCTTGAAGTTATTATTTGCAAGAAACAGGCGGTTATATAAGCATAGCTGCAATAGACGGTCTCCATTATCTGTCCTTTTAGCCACGACACCATAAGATCCACCCAGGTGTCTTTCCCTTTCGCCTAGTTTACCTACTTGAGCATCAAAGTCACCAGCCACTATTACTACGTCACAGCGCCTAGCTTTCCGGACAAGGTCCTTTATTATGACATGATGAGGTCAAATGAATGAGGCTACTCGGATCCTGTATGCGCATTTCGGAGATGCGGCACACATAGTCGTTGTGAGATTCCAAAGTCCTAGTTAAGGAAGCCTGTTGTCCTATTCGGCATAATGTTCGGAAGTTAAAAGTTCCTAAATGTAGTTTAGAGTGTGGTTCAGGAGACCAGGAATAACGTCCCACGTACTCTAATCGTTTGTCCTAGCGATGTGGGGTGATAAAGGGACGTGCGAAGCGTTAGTCGTGAAGATAAGAGAGCTATTAAGTGTAGGAAGGAGTTGATTGTGATCAACTTGGTGTGCTGTTATGGGTATGAGGGCTAATATCACATCTTGGCTCCTACATTGTGAAAAGACGTTTTTTGAGGGATCTGAAAAGGAGTTTGGATTAATGTTGATCTTAACGACCTGGGAGTGTGACCTCAGAGACCAAGGGACAACTGCTTGAGTCCGGTCGCGCACAGCCTTTTAGCGGGAAGTTTTTGACCTTTTAGCCTTGTTCTTCAAAGGGCCTTATCGCCGTAGACGGAAATCTGTGAGGTAGGATGAGGCGTGACATTTTTAGGGTTGATTTTATCTAACCCATTCCTTCCTTGTGAGAAAGCAGCATCACTGCGGATGCTGGTTTTCCGATGAAAACACCTTACCGCTGTCCTGCACCACCCTATAGTCAGCAGTACGAATTCTCCCTCAGACCTTGAGTTGCCGTTTTGAGTCCTACAGTTCTTCAGTCGACCTGCCTGGCGTGATGCAACCTGCAGTAATATATATTCCAGCCAATATAGTTCGGTTGAGTCATCACGTTAGGCACTACCACGTTAGTGTAGCAGCTACGGTCGATACAAATGGGTGTAGTTGTAGATCCGTCCTGATAAGCAACTGTTCAGTAAGTCTTCGACAGTGATGCTGATCTGTGATATTCAGTAGTTGAATTACTATACGAACCAGGAACCCCCAAAACAGAGCGAATCAAGCCAAATAGAACTAAGTTAACACAAACGAACATATTGTATTCGGCATTTGAGATCAGGCAGCAAATTAATTATAAAAGAATAATTATTTAGTGTAAGCATCACATGACTTTATTAGTTTCACTAAACCCAACGTAGCGGAAGTCACTTGGTTTAGTATCCGCTACAGATCACCATCACACCAACCGACCACCTTAGATCAAACGATTTTCAACCTATCAACAGCTTTCTAAATATAACTTCGAACTTCATCATTTCTGACTTTTAATTTGATTTATTAAGTATTTTTCGGTCTTAAGGATGTTATAAACTAAAGCTTTTTCATCCTAATCTACCGATTTCGGAGAAATTCTTGGGGAAATGCGACAAAATCCTCCAAATTTCCCTTGGTCAGTTGTCTTTCTCCATTGTTTTAGGTTATCCTGAGGAAGTTCTCGAAACCCTTGGTGATATGTTGGATTTTCACCAATATTCTGCCAGAATTCGATGAAAACTGGATTTTCATATGACTCTGGAGAAAACCCAAAATCTCGGAGATAGGGATATCTCGAATATTTGTAGCATCTTTATACTTACCATCAAAAACTTTAACCGGCACTAGCTGAAATAGAAGATGTGCTAGAAGGAATATTACACAAACCCTTAACACCGTTATAAGTGGTAAGTATGAGTTATAACTAGTTTCTGATACGATAATCGCAATTTCTCGAGACTCAAAATATTCCTTTCGTTTATTCAAATTTGTTCACAGACAGTCATCATCGTCATCAGTTCAGACACTGAGATAAAAACATAACGGATTTGCTTTTTCATCTATTCACAAAACAAAAGTTAAGGTTTCAACTGAGTGTTACCTTGAGGTATGTGCGTGCTTCAAAGTAAAATGTGCTTTGCGCGTTACAAGTGACATCCTGGAGAATATGAACGTGTTAATGGATAATACCGTAAGGAAACATTCCAGATTTACCACTTTGGTTTTTTGCGAATGAGACTTTATGCACTTACAACCTTTTTTTAGAACTACCGTAACGAAGCTAGCAATTGTGGTATTGTAAGTGCCACTTCGACCTCCGAAGGTGCGTTTCACCAAGTTTTCCAAATTTATTTTGTTGAGTTTCACCTAACATGTGTTTTTGTTACACAAAAATTCTCAGATGTTTTTACTTGTGTTAAGAGGCTTGCTATTATCTTTGACTAGTTCTAAACAACTGTTGATATATGATTTCGCCAACTGACTTCCATCTATTCGGTTTTATGCTTGCACAGCAAAGTTGAGTCTTATGTCCTGTACTGTCTCTGGTGGTGTCTCCTAGGGGTTCTGACACCTGCTGTGATGATTAAGCCACTTTAGTGAAGCTACTACATAATCAGAGATTGGTAGGCGTTTCATTTTTTATCGTACGTTTTCATTTTCTGTCGGCAAAATAGTTGAACCGATTAGTTGGCTCATTATTTAAACCACGTGGCTCATAGAATCTATAAAAGGCCTCCGTAATGACTGTCAAAGCATACATATTTCCCATTAGCCCTTTCATTTTCGGTGCCATTTCCCCAAAATTTTCTATAACGGCTTCCCGAAAATTCCCCCAAATTGGGAGATTAGGTTCAACGAATTAACCTGATAAATTCAAGTGCGGGTTTAACAATGTTCTGTCAATATTCGTATCTCGAATGTGTCGTATTTCCAGGTTTATTGGTTCATTATAATACGTGTTTTACTACGATGTTGGGTCTAAAAATGTTCCATTCCCTTCTCCCTTAAAATTACAACCAGATAGGTTGTAAACCTGTTTATATGTCCCTTAGTATTCGGTATGTGAGTCACAGATACCTTATATAAAGGCTAACATTGTCCTTCGTTCCGACAATAGAACACATATTAATGCTTCCTTTGACTTTCGTAAGTAATAAAAGCTGCGTAGTCTGTTATGATCGTTTGCACTCATATAGGTTCTAGCGTCTTCTTGGAACCTATCTTAAAACAGACCAATGTCATATATTTTTGTTCACAGTTTCTGTTATATATTAAAAAATAAACCTATAAACTTACTGAATATTGACTTCCTGAGATTCTCAACCATTTTTTATATTACCATCTCTAAATGATGGAAAAATCAATGACACTAATAACAATGTCAGTAGATGTATACCATAAAATCCTATCAGTTTACTGCAAACTTTTCAATAGAGACCAAAGTTTTCTTATATTTCCCATAGAAAGATCAAATATCTTCTTGACTATTTGTTAAAAAATTGTAAATACGTTCCAGCTTGTTTTATATACAACCTATTGGTTTGCGCCTTGATTTCTTTATGTCAACTAAAATCAACTGCGTTTTATGTGATCTGGATCATTCCCATCTTTGCCTTTAATGTTCTTACAAAGCGACCACAAAACCCATAAATTCGTGACTTTTCGCTTCGTATTTACTTGGGGTTTGAGGTCACTATATACAGTGGCTTTCTGACAACTGTAAGCAATAAATAAACATGTGCATCTGTATTATCTCACCCGCTGTCTGTCTTGCTCTATTCGGCTCAAGCTTTTTGTCAAAGGATTGTTCGCGTACATCCCACCTATCGAATGTCTTAGTATGACAGGATTTAGACTGGAATTGTCATTTCTTAAAAGAGGTATATTATTGGTGATACAAAATGTACCTCTTAATTTGGAAGATTTACCACGTTGTGTTTGTTTGGATGTTCGTTTGACAGTACAGATCTGTAAACTTAACTGTAACCCTCTGTAATGCATGAGAACGTGGGGAAGTTTTACTGGTGCGAAGTTACTTAGTCTTTTTTACCTTATAACCAAGTACAATCTCGTTTCTTCCTAATAGATGATCAGCTGAGTTTATGTTGTCTATGTGGTCAAACGTTTCCAAGCATCAAGTCCCTTCATATTCACATTAATGTTGTACACGAAGGTAAGCTTATTTAGAAATTTCAAACTTGATTTGCAATCATCATTTTAAAATAATACTACAGCAAAGGTTCGTTGTCATGGGGTTGACCAAAACTATGTTTGACTTTTATGTATAGCTAATCGAATTACAATAAAGGTTTCTTGTTCTAAGTACTCATGTTCAAACTCTGCTCCAACTATATTAATTTATACTCCCAAGTGGCAGTTGATAGATATTTTTATCCTAACATCTCGGCTTGATTGCAAAAATAGTTCGTCTTATTCTTTGTTCTTTTCCTCTTTATATTCGATCACTACATATTTTGCCCATTAGCTCCCGACTCACATAAAAATTCATTTTTTTACTGTATTTGAATTAATAATAGTCTTGCACTTGAAAGATAAAGCGAACTGTTGGTTTCATAATTTATGTAATATAAATATGTACTACACTTAACGTGTTCAACGTGTGCCCATATGTGCTAGTTCAGTCATTTTTAGTAACAAGTTTGACCAGGTATTCTTACGTCTACCATAAATATCCTTGTGTGAAAATACTTTTTAAGTTCAAGAATTACATCCTTATTCCTGTTAACGACCTACGTTTTTTGCCTAATCTGTGCCATGTCAGTAGATGCAGACTACCTGGCTGGGGTCTGTGTGACTATCGTAACAAATGGTTGGAGACTCTGGGTGACATGGCGCAGGTGTATACACTCTTTATCTTCCTTTGAACCTTGAGATTAAAATTGCTTCATATCTGTCTTTCTTCTTGCACTATATCCTTATATACAACCTTTCTTTTATATGTTACCACCTTTAAATTAACTACTATGAATTCGGTATTCATCTTGTTGTGCTAATGAGGTATGGCAAGTTGGACCGATGCATACGTGTGCCTGGTTCTACGTTGTAGCTGACTGACTAAGACCAGCGTTTCTATCGACATTTTTGTAGGTCTACGTAAACCGCTTATCTAGATTTGATTACATATAAGCAGTTGTTTGTCCAGTACTAGCAACGAGATTGACTGAGGTTCTAGGTAGAATCTGGGAACTGGACGTAATTCCATCTGACTGGTCCCAATCACTGATTGTGCCAGTCTATAAGAAAGGACAAAAGTCCTCCTGTGACAATCACAGAGGAATCAGTTTGACCAATATAGTGTCTAAAATATTAGCTTCAATATTACTTAGGCGCCTAACCAAAGCTCGTGAAGAGCAGACTAGAGAAAACCAGGCTAGTTTTCGACCTGGTCGTCGTTGAAGAGACCAGATATTCACTCTACGTCAGGTCCTAGAACATAGACATACATTCAGACGTCCCACAATAGTAGTATTTCTTGACTTTAAGGCGGCATTTGACTCCGTTGATCGTGAGGTTCTATGGCAGTGTTTGTCAGTGAAAGGAGTACCAAAGAAGTACATTAATCTCATAAAGGCTCTCTACTCGAACACAACTGGTCGAGTTAGAGCCTATGGCGAACTGTCATCAGAATTGATTACCTCAAGTGGTGTTTGTCAGGGCTGTCCACTCTCCCCATTCTTGTTTAACTTTGTCGTTGACATGCTTTTAGAGATATCACTTTCATCTCAATCTCCAGGAGTTGAACTTTTAACGGGAGATTCACTTGTTGACTTAGAATACGCCGACGACATAGTTTTATTTCGTGAAGATGCTGACAAAATGCAGAGTCTTCTGACCACTATAAGCAACAATGCAGGCATGTTCGGGATGCAATTCTCTCCCTCGAAGTGCAAAATGTTACTTCAGGATTGGGTTGCATCGACACCTGAACTAATGATAAGGAGTGAAGTAGTTGAACGTGTTGACTGTTTCACTTATCTTGGGAGTCTCATCAGCCCTTGTGGTCTGGTGTGTGACGAAATCTCAACACGGATACAGAAGGCTCGTCTAGCTTTTGCCAACTTGCATCATTTATGGCGTAGGCGAGATATCCGTCTAGCAACAAAAGGACGGGTTTACTGTGCAGCAGTTCGCTCTGTTTTACTTTATGGCAGTGAAACATGGCCGATAAGAGTAGAGGATATTCGTAGGCTACTAGTATTCGATCATAGGTGTCTTCGAAGCATTGCTCGTATATCCTGGGACCACCGGGTAAGTAATGCAGTTGTTAGGAAACGGGTACTAGGTAAGGATGGGAAATCGATTGGTAAAGTAGTGAAACCTTATCAGTTGAAATGTCTGGGACATGTAATACGTATGCCCAACCACCGACTGCCCCGACGTGCGATATTTCACGGTGTAGGAGCAGGTTAGAAGAAAGGTAGGGGCGGCCAGACCGAAACGTGGCACAAATCCATGGAGTCGCTGACAAGTGGACTGGGCCATGTTGGTAGGTGTAGACTACCTGGTTGGGATTCGCGAGATGATAGTAACCGATGGTTAGAGACCTTGAATGACATGGCTCAAAATCGTTTGCAATGGCGAAGGTGCATACACTCTTTGTGTTCTAACAAATTCTGATCTTCTGAATTCTTCATGTCCGTATCCTTTTTCTCTTTCCAAATTCATTTCACTGTATTATACTCCTTGAATAACATCTTCAAACACTAATCTTTCCGATTACTGCTTATACTCTTACTACTTCTACCACTGTGGGATTTGAATCAACAACTGAATCTCTGTGCTAATGTGTTATGGCAACTCGAACTGATGTACGTACGTACGAAGTTCTACGTTGTAACTGACTAACTGGAGTTGTTTTAGACAAACGTGTTGACGGAAATAATAATTCGAGATTTTACCAGTGTAAAGATCCCCATAGAATATTCAAAAAATGAACCATATTTGAGCGAACAATCGTTTTCAGTAACTTCATGTTCAGGCTCTACAATTATAAGTCCATAATTTACAAACAACACAATTTTGAAGTATATATGTCGTAACAGATACAAACGTTCACCATTTTTAACATATAACATTGTCAATTTCGAGATTTGTTAAGAGGAAACTTGAGAGCCTTCAGCATTAATTTTGAGTCTGTCACAGACTAGTTGGTATATCAAAGTAGTCTGTCCGCATATAATTCACTCAGATTCAAAGTTGTGGGCCACATTAGTCCAAGTATGTACCACAACCATTGCTAATTTTAAAACTGATTCGGTTGTAATCAGTAATGGCATAAGTCACTATAAAATCGTATATTTCTATTAAATTTCTTTAACCGTTGGAACGTTACATATAGCAGTAACATTCGCCATGCATGTAACGTATCAGAAATTAGCCCACTGGTAAGACAAGATGGGGGAATATTGTGGAGTTTTTCCACAACATTGAAACAACTGATGCAATCGTCTATGTCATTTAAGGGGTAGTTATAGATTTCAAGGCCACTTATGAGAATCGATAAACCTGGTTTTCAAATCCGTAGCGCTTGTTAGCTCCAGGTTCTTGTTAGAATCTGTGACGTACGTACCTATTGTGGCCACAAATCATTCTGATGATACATCTTTCGACGTTGCTCTATTGCTTTTTAGATCAGATAATTAGGTTTGAAACTACTTTGTCCGACGTGCCCGAAGACCCAATAACTATAACCAGGGACTGACGACAGATACAATGTCTCCTTTATTACTTTCGATTCCCCAATGGATCGTAGCGTAGATGTTGTTCAAAATCAGTCTAATTACCAATTAATTTTCAACAAAGCCCATTTGACAGATATCACAACATAGATACTCTAGTTGGGTGTTTAGGTCTAGAATAGAGCTTTTCATCCAACCAGTGTGAAGTCGATGTTCCCAAGTTGAATAATACAGATTATCTTCTGTGGTGACATGGAGTGTCGTCAGTTTTGCTTAGTCCCGTACGTCTAATCTCACGGTTACTCGCTCGGTGGTTACAACGTTGGAACATGTAGGAACAATGAAGTCTGAGACAATTAATGAACAGTTTGAAAATGAAGTATTGGAGTATGGTTTTTCTATTTTACCAAGTAACTGTAATTTTGTGCTAAATATATAATCGGTTGTGCTTACCTGTGTTCTCCTTCACTACACTACGAACTGTTGGTCGAAAGCTTAGTGCCTTAACCACTATTCAGCTACTACTTGTATTTATTGAATAATCTAAATTTCTAGTCTAATTTCTCCATCAATGCAAAATGTAAATCTATGTCAGGTAGGGCGAGTAAAACGTAACGTACCTTGATATAAATCAAAGAACTAACTTTGTAGAAATACTAATTATTTTCTTCTTTGATTCTTATAGAAGTGGCAGACTCTTTTGATTTTCACTTAACTGATGGTGAAAACGACGACTCTCATTCAGTAAGTTAAGACTATTGAGATATTTTTGGAGAGATTGTGAAAATATGTACTTTATTCTGCTTCTCAAAAAAGGACTGTAGTTTTTACTATTTGTTATATGTCTTTAGCGTAATCTCTTTTCAATTTTCACTCGACCAATATGGTGATTATCGAATCAAAGTCCTATAATAACTTGAGAGATACTAGAATTCTAATCCATCTATTTTTATTAGTTTTATGATACGTCATATATACTGGGATGTGTTAATCGTAATGGAATAACCGGACTCATACGTATTACTTATAATGAATGACACGAATATGAAATGGTAATCACGTTTAAACGACAAGAAGTTATGTTTATTAATCCCATTGATGGCTCTTCATAAAAGAACAGGGGTGGTCATATCTCAGACTGGGTGACTGAATCAACGAGGAAACGCTGAGAAATAGTTTAATAAACCTTCAACTCCCCACTACTCACTTTCAACTTTAACAGAACATAAAAATCAAACCCTCCAACTCTTAGCAAAGTAAAAGAAACTTTGATTAACTTTATACAAGTGAGATTAATATGTTGTGACAGGTTGATTTCTTAAGTTTGAGATCTAGGTGTAATTCGGTCTCATCGGTTTCATATTTTAGTATTGAAGCCACGGAGACAAAATTAGATATAACGCTTGGTTTGTTTGCGTTTAGTACTGAATGAATTAATATATAACTCAACTGCAGACATTAAAAGTGGTCGAAACCATGAAAGGTCGAGCTCAATACCTGCGATACGGAACGGCCTATGGATGTTCTATCAAAAAAGGTGTTCAAACATTGAAATTTACTCAGCAAATGCTGGTCATCACTCTCATCAAATGCTGCATTCGATGTTTTATACATCCTAATGTTTTCAGGCCTCGTCTGCCTGTACTTCGTTTAGTTTTAGATCGAAAGTATGACCACTAACTTCAACAGTGTTTTTTCTGGTTTCTACGGTGGTAATCATTAATACTCCCATTAATTTGACTATCGGCTTACTATAAGAATGGCTGATTTTTCTGGACTTTTCGTGGCACCGTGGGTTCTACTAACAAAATCAGACTTTGTGTCTTGTCTCTGCATTTACCGGGACAGTGGTTTTCGTAGGCGCATTGTTTGGTTAAATTACGTGCATCCTAACTCCTATAGATAAATAATGAAGCCTTCTTCAACCCTCTAGCGGATTAGTTAAGTAATGTGGTGGATCCAGAAGACTCAGGTTCAAGAATACATAAACTCTGAAATCTCCTTAATTTTTAGATTAGATCGAAATAATATGCTTGAAATAATTTATCTATCGAAGTTCGGCTGTGACATTAAAATTCGATCTATGGCCATAATCATATTATTCACCAATATAGTGCTAATGGCGATAAATTTCGCAGATTGATAACATCAGGCGAGATCAATAACTCACCAAAAGGCTTCCAGCGTTTCTGAATTCGATTAATCAAAATGATAGACAATCTGACCATACTTCTCTCATCTTTCCCATTTTAAGCAACCATACTTCATGGTGTCATTAAAGTATAAAGTCTGCTATAAAACGGCTCATCGTGATGGAGTCAGAGATAAACTAAAAAAATGTAGTTTGTTTTCATTATATAACTTTATTGGAATGCTGAAAACGTCACATAAAATCCCTGTTTCAGCAATTTTACGGGGAAAATAATATTCTTACATGATATTTTCTTGCTGTACTGAATGGTAACATCATTTTATTCAATATGTAACAATAGTATTCTTCATGTTCTTTATGTATTTATAGGTTACCTTAGGATCGCGGATCTCACTGTCATCTAGTAGTGAGGAATTTATATCTAGTAAGTAACCTATTTAGTCCCTTGGCAAACAGTCATGAGTTGTTTGGTCTGTTTTAATTTATTCTAAAATACTTAAATGATATTAAAATGAAAATAGTTTCTTGTCACAGATGATCCTCATTCTTAAGTTTTGCTTATTGGTTATGGATTTTTAAAAATAATCTAATTAGGCTTCACTTCTATTCTTATGCTGTTATTATCCGCAACATTTCGAATCCTGTGAAGTTTACAGTAAATTCTAATGGTTTCATTTTGCTGTAGACTAATTTGAACTCTCCACCTCATCATTTCTTGTATTTTTTGTGCTCAACTATTTTGATTCAGTTCTTAAGGTTAATGTTTACGAATATATGATGAATTCTTGTAAAAATCACTATTAAGCATAAAAATCAGTTTGGATTTCGCGTTTGTTTACTATAACACTGCAAAACCTTTGATACTAAAATGCCTTTTAAAGTCTTCCAAATCTGCAATTTATTTAGTACCGAATCTCCCATTCAACCGTGAAAGAATTTTGTTGCTTTTTTCAGGGAAATTCCTTTTTTGTTGTACAGGACTCATTTGTACGCTACTTTTTTGAATATTTATTAGTGTTACTCAAACATTAGATGTACAGATTTACACACTCAGCATTGAAGTACACTTCATGTGTATGGCTTATTGATGTTTGTCTAAACTGCAATAGGTAGATGTCTGTATCTGCATTGACCACTTAGTCATATATATATATATATATATATATATATATATATATATATAATCTTTTTCCCAACAATAGTCTTTTTTACTGTTTAGAATTATTAGAGCCCGAACTGAAAAACCTGTTAAGTCTTTAGGTGGCTGAATACATATTTATGTCAGAAGGGGTTTTGTGTATATTATAGTAATTTCAATAGTTTAGATCATGAGTCAATTGAAGTTAAACCACCATGGAAAACCTGGAAGCACTGGACGGCCGTTTCGTCTAACTTCAACCAATCTATGAAATTGAGCAACCATCCACCATTGTCTTCAGTGAGTTACTATCTTACAACAGGCCCGGTTGAACTCCACTAGTCACTGCTTCTCACTAAAATTCCAGGAAATATCTCCTGAAGTCAGTCACTAGTGAGCATATGATTATTATCAAAAGGGGCTTTTTGTGGAGATTTTAGTAATTTTATAGTTGAACTATTATCATTATTATTACTATTATTATTAATGGCATGAGTTCATTGAAGTTAGACATTAACACCGTTGGATGCCGACTCAGTGGTCTAGAGGTTAGGCGTTTGCGCGCAAGACTGATAGGTCCTGGGTTTGAATCTCGCGAGGCGGGATAGTGGGTGCTCACTTCTGAGAAGTCTCACAATAGGGTGAAATGGCCGTCCAGTGCTTCCAGCTTTTCCATGGCGGTTTAGCTTCAATGGACTCATGATCTCGACTATTGAAATTACATATTTATGTATTGGTTTGTTCAGATTGTGAAAACTTTAACACTTTAGTCATTCTAATAATATCCTCCTTACTTTAATATCCAGAGCCTGAAACTCCAGTTGTTTGTCCTAATTGTAAAAAGTCGTTTCCTGGTCTCACAAGTTTACGAGTTCATATAGATTCTGTACATCATGGTGAGCGTTTATACAATGAATTGACTTCAATGTTTATTGATATATATATATATATATATATATATATATATATATATATATTACTAATTATTCAATGAAGATAGTATGACTTACCAGACAATGAATGATTAATCAATGCTAAAAATTAAAGTTATCAAAAAACTAATATCTTTGTAATTATATTTGAAAGTTTCTAGTAGTAAGGTCTCGTATCAACGTGATATGAAGTAGAAAAAGAATAAGTGGCAAACTTGGTCCATCTGAAAAAGCCATAAGAACGATATACAGCAATAAAAACACAATAAATGAAAAACTAATTATCTTGAGCAAAAGTATACGAGCCTAAAAATAATTGTCACAAATTTCTGACCGGTTCTTAGTCAATCAGAAAACAGCCTTTATAAATTGATATTTTATGAAAAAGAAAACAATAATATTGCAAAGTGTAATATTTACTTCGACAGATTCGTGTGTAACTCGAAGAAACAACAACGTATAAACTCGTCTTTATGGATAAAGGTTGTCCATCTCAAACTCTTATAAGGACCTGAGCAGATTCTTAATCGTCTCTATGTTGTTACTAGTTAGAGTTAGTTATTTAAGACTCAAGTTTGGAGCATGAAGTGATATTAGCTACAATGTAAAATGCTCTGCAGCAATATTAGTGAATTAATTTCGGGCGAAAATAGAATTTATGGCCGACCTTTAAGCGATCCTGAAGTGACCTTGGGGGAAATTCACTTGCTTACTAGGATCAGAAGATAGATTGAGATTAAGAGTTCGACGTGATAGTTTTCATCACGAGCTAACCTCATCTGTAATGCTGAAATACTGTTTAGCCATATGAATGAATGGATTCCGCGCCCAAATCCAAAACTTGCTATTTTAAATCTCATTGGTTCGTCTATATATTGTAGTCTCACTGAATTTCGTTCATAAGCACAAGAGACTCTATCTAGTTAGTTCATCCACAAGATGCGATGTAACCAAGTTAAAGTTTGTTTCAGGATTAAGGGGTAAGTTTCAGGGATAGTGTCGACTTACCTATTATATACAACATAAAAGAATGGAATTAAACATTTTGACGTCATTTTAAACGTTTTGATCAGTATAAAAACGTATTTTTGCCGCTTGTAATAATTGACGTTTGGATTTCGGGCAAAAACGTAAAAGTCGCGTTCTCGATTCTGATTGACTCGTCCCTAGAATATATTTTTGCCATATCTTCTTGATTCGTTTGTTAGCACCAAAATGTTAAAAACGAACTAATCACTGCACCCAAATTTAAGCTTAGGCTGAACATGTAACTGGTTGGATTCTCTCCTGCTAGCTGTAAAGTAAATACATTACAAATACTAAAATCATATAGATCGTTTATTGACGAATGATTTTGTTTTTACTGTAGAAGTTAACTTACTTTGGTACTCGTCCATATAGTTTCTTATATAGAATGTTGTAATTAAAAGTGATAAAATGTCATTGAGAACCACCAACCGTTTGAAAGACTGGAAACGTGAAGATAATAATTGGAGATTTATTAAGAACAAATACAATTGTTTCCCACAAAATCATCAATAAGTCCTTGATAGGATTTTATAAAAGGCAATTATATAAAGTAATTTACATTTTTAATCATTCAGAGTAGTGAGATTTTTTGAAATGAACACTAAACAAGAACTTTCGTCGAATATCTCACACTGAAAGCATTGTATATGTTTCTTCTTTGGGATATTTTTATACCATGAATCTGATTTTGTTATCAATATCCATCTTTATAGTATATATTTAGTTAATCTTCTCATAAATTTACTTCCAACTAAATAGATTTGTGTGGACATTTATTATTCACTAGGTAATCGGATACCTCAATGTGATTTTTGCATGAAAAAGTTCTCCACTTTATCCTACCTTCGAATGCATATTTCTACTGTTCATGAAGGTTAGTTATCATTTGAAATATTGCTGATTATTTGGTTATCCAACAGCAAATACAAGAGCATAACAACTTGTTCCAGTAATCTAAAATAAGAAGCAGATCAAGTACGTTTGAAACATAAAACCAAAGCTATCGTACGTGTCCAACTTACGGTTAGAATGTACAGTGATAGCGAAAGCGACGTTTAAATAAAATTCTAACTAATAATCGTAGGGACACTACAATTAACCTTTTGAACTAAATTTTAAGCTTTCTACTTAATAATAAAAGTGTCTTAAAGCGAGATGTGAGACTTTTTTGCTCTCTCGACTCCTCTGTTTATTATTGTGTCATCGTTAACTGTTTTTCATTAAGCAGTCAGTTTAAAATTTTTTGACTGCAGTAAATATCGTTTATCCAATATTTCTTGTTCAACGTAATAGTCCTGTATTAATTGCACACGCTTGTGTGTTTATACGTTTTTCCTAATCAGTCAGTCATCTACAACGTAGGACCAGGCACATATATGCATCAGTCCAAGTTGCCACACCTCATTAGCACAACAAGATGAACACCAAATTCATAGAAGCAGTCACTTCAATGACAGTAATACATAAAAAAAGATTGCAAATAAGGATATAGTACGGGGAAAAAGAATTAGTTCGTAGAAAGAAAGGTATAAAATAACTTTCACTCCATATTTTAAGGAAAGATAAAGAGTGTATCCACCTACACAAGGTTTGTGTACTTCTGAGGTACACCTTTCAATGACAGACACTGCCACAGAACCTCTCCATCTAAAGAGTCGAACACTGCTTTTAAGTCAAGAATGACCACGATTGTCGGACACCGATAAGTATGCCGGTATTCCAAAATCTGATGAATGGCGAATATGTAGTCGATGCAGCCATGACCATGTCTGAAGCCAGTCTGATTTTCTCATGTTTGCAGTTCACGAGTCTTAGTTAGGCATCCGATAATTATTGAGGCTATTATTTTAGATGCTATATTAGTCATACTAATCCCTCTATGGTTATCACAGGATGATTTTGACCCCTTATATAATGGGACGATCAGTGATTGTGACTAGTCAGATGTGATTGCGTTCAGTACCCAGATTTTGGCTAGAATATTAGTCAACCTAGTCGCTTAAATTAAACCACCATCTATCTGGAGCCAATCCATCTGAACCAGCTACTCTTCCTCGTTTCAGACTGGCTATAGCCATTTCAACTTCAGCTAGATTCGGGGAATCTACTTCAATGTTCCATTCAGACTGTCTGAGAATGTTGTGTAACTGTAGAGTAGCTGAAGACCAATTTTCTTCATTGAAAGGAATCGGTAATGTATAGTTTGTACCTTTGTATCTTCATCTCTTTCCCTCCATTATTTATTTATCTTCCTCCCCTCTCATGATGTTATGTTTCGTCTCTCTTAGTACTATGTACTAGTTTATGCTTCGCATCTTAAACATTGATAATTGGTTTTATATTTACTTGTGACCATCAGTTTTTCTTCGTACTTCTAGACAACATTAAAAAGTTTTTGTCCATTTCATATCATAGGGTGATAGTAGCATGAGGACATCAACTCACCGATTCAAGACCGTTTCTGTATGTCTCAACACAGCACTTATTACTTGTCCCCGAATATACAAAAATATAATGCATTTACTCGAGCTAAAGCACATCTATTACAACTTGATGATATATCTTTCATCGTTTTGTAGTCTACTCGACATAATTCAGACAATTGACAGTTTTCATTTATTTATACACCAGAATACATAGAAATAAAATCGGATTTATTTCATCTATACTAATTGTTCTCTCATATCTCAGTCTAAGTAATTAGTTTCGTATGTTCAAAGTAAACTGTTTGCGAAATCTTGCAAATAAACTAAAATTAATCAGTTTTAATTAAACTGTTGATCAATATCCATAAATACGTGTTGCAATAAGTATTATCGTATTATTTTATATCGTGAAATCAAAGGTCACTGTGAAATTGGTTGTTATTACTTCATGTCTATGTATAACTTCATCTCTGAAAGTGTATGTTACCTTTAAAGCAAATTGGAGCTGTGCACGTTTCGTATATTTCTCACTCCAGCATTGTTAATAGTAGTTGCAGCATTAGTAACTGTAGCAAGGTTCCCCTTTTTTTATAAGATCCTCCTGGCTTTTACATAAAAAATCACTCAAAACTCGAAGGTGGGAATGCATCGTGAGGAAATTTTCCAGTGTTGCATTTTTCTTGCTTATTCATGTAATTCCTGCTTATTTGCAAGCATGTCTTTGAGTGCGCGTGTATTTGTTTTCATGTAACTACTTACGCTTTGTGGTTAAGTCACTCGATTGGTACTTAAATTCTTAAATTAATACCTTGTTTAATGAAATCATACACAAGGAAATTTTAATTGAGATCTATCATACGAATCACAGGGCTACTGATATATTCACATGCTTCCTGAAAGATGGCTAACTATATAGATTAACAGTTTTCTACTGCGCAACTGTGATAAATAACTATATTGAGATTGAAATTCAAAAAAAAATTATGGCAAAACACTACTTTTAAAGTCATTGTGAAACAGTTTATTTCGTGTAACTGTTTTACACTAAGTGTAAAATTCGTTTCCGTTACACTTATTAAACATTTCATAAACAGTGCTTCATTTCGTAGTAGAAACATCACAAAACTTCATTTTATTTCATAAATTTACTCCCTTGTGATATAAAGTGTGGATGCAAACACCGACATTTTATAACGTCTAAAGTTTTCCCACCACTACTATCTGCCTCAGTGCTAAAAAAGATCTTATTATCCATTACATCCTTCAATCTCGATGTTTCAAATTCGTGTTATTGGTATGTAATAAAAAGAAAGAAAAAACCTCAATATTATTCTAAATGATTCAGTATCAAAGTGAACCCCGGTACTGAGTCCATCTGCCTGCAGAAACAATTAGAGGAAATCAAGTGATAATATCGGTATAGCGAACGTAATTCCTTCAGTGTAATAAATCTATAAACTAAACTTGTTTCCCTGACACTTGATTTTAACGGTCATAACTTTACGCCATGAACAATATCGCCTTTTTTCCACTGAAATGTTTCGTAATCTTTCAGAGCATTTTCGTTCATTTAGTAATCATTTAGTTTTGTGTTTATTTTGTTTTAACAATAACTGTTATCTTCCTCATTCTTTAGATATTTTTTCTAAATATTATTCAGGTATTCGTGCATATGCTTGTAATATCTGTGAGAAAAGTTACACTCAAAAGCATTCTTTGAAAAAACACCTTAGAAATTCTCATTCAAGTATGTTTCTACGTTCACGTTATCTGTGTTGTTTAGGGATAAAACTGTAAATAAATCAATAGTTTCAATAAAATACAAGATTTTTAAAAATGAAGTGTAATCAAGATATGTGGGTCAATGAGACTGCCCTGTATACCGAACTAAATTAGGTGGAGTGGGGCTCAAAATTGAGGATTAGTGACTGAAAGTCGAATGCCTTAACCTTTAAGCGACCGCTTAGTGGTACTCAGCGCACAATCATTTTACAAGCACATTTTACTACGTCAGAAAAAATAGCAAACTATACAGGTAATTACCCTTCCTAGAGAGTAGCAATACCATTTCTTTGAAATCACGAACTGGTCTAAGTTAGACAACCACTTTAAACCTGGGAGCACTGGAAAGCGGTTTCGTCCTAATATGGGACTTCTCGCGAGTTCACATCCGCGACCCCACAACTGGGAATCAAACCCAAGACCTTCAGTTTCACACTCAGACTCTTAACCTCTGGGCCACAAAGCAAGTATTCAGTGATGTTCATGTCTAACTTCAATTAATCCTACGTATTGTGCAACCATTTTGAATTGTCCTCAGTGTGTACATTCCTCACACTCGACACGATCGGACTCTACTGGTCACGTCTTCTTACTAAAATTTCGGAAATTTTCTCACCAAGCTGTTTACTAGTAAGCGCATGGTAACTGTCAGTATGGGGTTGTGGAGATTGTTTAATTTCACTATAATCACGACGTCGTGGGTGCACAATGCTGAGGAGTTCCATACTAGGACCAAACAGCTGTCTAGCGCTTTCACACCTTCAGTGGTTATGATTTCAGTAAAATTTGAGAATTCTTACAACCCTATACTTATAACTATATCTATTTAAGTAGCCCTAAGTACGTATGTATTTTATTAAATATCTATGCAAAAAAAACGAGATTGATAAAGTTAGTGCAGTTCTTAAATATATCAAATCTTGTTTTCGTGCAACTCACATTTCACGGATAATTTTGATTAACTAATAAACATCTTTCTCACATTTCGGTTGAAATTAAGAACAGACATAACTCAATAATTATCACAAATTTTACGTGGACTCTTTTTAAATTTGAATAAGATAATCGCTATATTCTCGGATGATAGAACAGTTGACTAGTCAAATATTATCAAACAATTAACCGTGTCCTTTGACATACTTTTGCCTTCACCTCTCCAAAAGGCTTGTTGCAGGTTGTCTGGACACTATAATTTAAAATGCTTCAGAAATTTTCTGTAATTTATAATATCTATCAACGATGACCTGTACATTTTTCTTTTTTCTATTTAGTCTCATTCAGTCAAGGCATACTAGATGATTCAGGATCAACTAATGGGGTACAGAATAAATCTAGTCAATCTGCATGTTCCAATGAGATGCGTACTTTCAAATCACGTAAAGGGTTACTCGTTGATTCTCCAATTACGCCTAATTCTTCTAGTCCTAGTCCATCTAGATCGAATGAAGTAAGTGTCTACTTCTGTGATATGATTCAAATTCACCAATTACTTTCTCAATGTTCTTTTATGTGCAGATGTTCTATCCAAATCACTTTTAGTTTAGGAATATTATCAATTATGTATCTTAGCCAGTTTTCTTTGGGTTACTCAAACGTACCACTTTTAGGAGTACAGAAATATTTGTTGCATGATTATTCATGGATGCCAGATTTATAGTTAATCTTATATTAGTTCTTTACTTTTAACAATAAAATTAGAAAATTAATTTCTTATGTAGGTTTGTTCAAGTATATTGACAAGAAAGTACGCTGTTACTGAATAAAAAAGCTACCAAACCTTAAGAAGGTTTTAAGCGGCTACTTCAAATTGTACAATTTTTACTCAATGTTAGTATATGTTTATGCACCTGGTTATGCACCTATTTTTACAGAAGTTACAACTAATAATTACATGATCTTAGAGGCTTCTTAGTTTCGATAAATGCATCTTGAGAAACGGCACTGTGGTGTGAGCTACTTATATCGACATAAGTAGTATATATGGTGAGCAAGGAATAGAATATCTGACAGCAGAAGATTGAGAAGATCAAGAAGAGAAGGACAGAAATAAAAAGCAATTTGTGTGGAAATCCAGGAACAATGAAGCCTGAGACAATTGAAGAACATTTTGCAAACAGAGTATCATAGTATGGTTTTTACATTTTACCAAGTAACGTTGTAATTTGTGCTAAATATATAGTTGGTTGTCCTCACCTGTGTTCTCATTCACTACATTTGGTGTCGCTGCCTCCAAGGATGAAGATTCCATGGCTGAAGGAATTTGAGGACAGAGATGTGCTGAGCTTCCTGAAGGAGTTTGAAGCAGTGGCGGAGCTGGTTGGAGTGAAGGGGCCGAAGGCGAAGACGGTGGTGCTGAGAGGCAAAGCGAAGGCTGTATATGACAACTTGGAAGGTGCTGGCGGGAAGACGACATGGGAGGCAGTCACGGAGCGGTTGGTCATGAAGTTCGACAGCCCAGTGGATATAGAAGAAGCGCTGCAGAAGTTCCGAGTGGCGAAGTTGCCGGTCGGTGGTGACCCGCTGGTGCTGGCCGTGGAGCTTACCAAGTTGTTGCGTCGCGCGTTGCCGAATCTGGATGAGGAGTCGGAGGCACAGTTGTTGGCGTCGCAGTTTATCGAGAGCGTGTCTGTTGCCATTTCCCAGCAGCTGAGACTGGTACACGCCGCGCAACCTATGGATATCAGTGAGCTTGCAAAGGTGACGCGACAGTTGATGACACGAACAGTAGCTCCGGTCGCGTGCGGAAGTCAGGAGACAAATAGCATCGAGAAGAAAATTCAAGAACTGCATCACGAGATTGCGGCATTACGAGCGAATCGTAAAGGGAATGATAAGAGTTACGCATGTGGAGGGACAGGACACTGGAAGATAAACTGTCCAACACGACGAAAACGGAGATATTTTAGACGTTACGTGTTTCCTTCTTACTCTAGGGATCTGGGAGTTGTTGCATTAGTAGATAGAGAGGCAGTCTATGCAAGAGTGAACGTAAATGAACTAGATTTAGTGTGCCCCGACCGTTGCTGCTACCTTGACGTGGTGGTCGGGCTTGCCTATCGTGATGAATCAACCGAGCTATACTGGCTGGAACAATCGTTCCTCAAGGTCCTACCATGCCAGGCAGATCGTTTGAAGAGCGGTGAGACTAAAAGCAGCAAACCCAAGGTCCGAAGGCGAAGTCGTACTGTCGACTGTACAGAGGTGTGACAGCAGTAAGGTGTTTCCTTCAGACAACCAGCATGACAGCGATGCTGCCTTCCCACAAGGAGGGGTGGGGTTAGAAAAGGTCGACCCTAAAAATGCACACCTCGCCTTATCCCACGGATATCCGTCTCCGGCGGTAAGGCTTTTTTTTGAAGAACGGAGCTAACACAAAAACTACCCACAAAAAGTTCGTGTGTGACCGACCTCAAGCAGTTGTCCCTTGGGCACTGCGGTCACGCTCTCAGGTCATTAAGAACACTTCTAACCCAATTTCCTTTTCAGGTACCCCCAGGAGTTGGCTTTTGCCAGATTACGTCACCTATGGCGAAGACGATATATCCGTCTATCAACTAAGGGACGAGTATACTGTGCAGCAGTTCGCTCTGTTTTACTTTACGGCTGTGAAACATGGCCATTAAGAGTAGAAGATACTCGTAAGTTACTAGTATTTAACCACAGATGTCTTAGAAATATTGCTCGCATCTCCTGGGATAACCGGGTAAGTAATAGCGAGGTTAGACGCAGGGTATTAGGGAATGATGGTAAATCAGTTGACGAGGTGATGAATCTTCATCGACTGAGATGGTTGGGCCGTGTTACGTATGCCTGAACACCGATTACCACGATGCTCTATGCTGACTAGTATTGGGGATGGTTGGAAGAGAGTTAGGGGCGGCCAAACCAAAACATGGCATCAGTGTTTGAAGTCACTAACTTCTAGTCTGAGCCATGTTGGCTGACGCAGACTACCTGGTTGGGGTCCGCGTGACTATCGTAACCAATGGTTGGAGACTCTAGGTGACATGGCTCAGAATCGATCACAATGGCGTAGGTGTATACACTCTTTATCTTCCTTTAAACCTTGAGACTAAAATTGCTTCATATCTCTCTTCCTTCCTGTACTATATCCTTATATACAACCTATAATTTATATACTACTACCACCACTAAATTAATTACTTTTATGAACCCGGTGTTCATCTTGTTGTGATAACGAGGTATGGCAACTTGGACCGATGCATATATGTGCCTGGTCCTACGTTGTAGCTGATTGAGATTTAGTGTGCCTAATCGATACAGGGGCAGCAGTATCGTTAATAGGTAAAGAGCAATGTAAGATATTCAAGCAGTGTACAGTAGCAGTTCACACCATAGGAGGGCATATGTTAGAGGTATTGGGCGTGTCTAACAGTATCGTAAAAGTGGATGGTTCTGAAATAAGTTTTCCGTTCGTGGTAACCGCAAACCTGTCGAGACCAATATTAGGAGCAGATTTCCTAAGAGAAGTAAAAGCAATAGTTGATCTAAGAAGTGGTAAGGTGGTCACAAAGTACGGTTCGTTCCCAGTACATGAAAATAGCGAGGTGGCAGATTTAAGAGTGGCAACAGCCGTTCCAACGAAGAAACCAAACATTACCGAGTTGTGCACAAAGTATGCGAAACTGTTCACTGGAGAAGGAGAGCCTTACGGATTTTGCAAAAAAGTAAAGCACGAAATCCCGATTAAGAACAATGGAGTAAGTATATTCACAACACGTCGTGTCCCTGTGCACTTAGAGGCTGAAGTAAATCGACAGGTCCAAGAGATGTTGAAAGAAGGTATAATTGAGGAGGCAGACAGCCCATATAGCTCACCAGTACTCTTGGTAAAGAAACCGAATGGAAAGTATAGATTTTGTGTTGATTTTAGAGAACTGAATAATATAACGGAACTAAAACCATGTGCAATGCCAACAATAGTGGAAACATTAGATCGGCTGCAGAATGCCATGGTGTTTACAGTGTTGGATTTGCTGTCAGGTTATTGGCAACTGCCTATAAAAGAGAGCGATCGAAGCAAGACAGCATTTACTGTACGTGACAAACGGTATCAATTTAGACGAATGCCGTTTGGGTTTGCGGGCGCACCATTTACGTTCAGAAGATTAATGTCGCTACTGCTCAGGGATCTAGATAATGTCGAAGTATATGGCGACGATGTAGTTGTATACAGCCAGACAGATACAGATCGTGTCAAGCATGTGGAAGCGGTCTTAAAGAGAATCGAAGAATTCGGACTTCGAATTAATAAGGACAAGTCACAGATAGCGAAAAGTAGCATCACGTTGTTGGGGCATAAAGTAGGAAATGGAGAAATAAAACCACTGCCGGAAAAAATTCTGACCATAAAGAACATTGCAGTACCTAATTCGAAAAGGAAATTGAGACAGTTCCTGGGAAGGGCGGCGTTCTACAGTCGATTCATCAAGAATTTCAACGAAATAGCAGCACCCCTTTATAAGTTGTTGAGCAACACTAAATTTTCGTGGACTGAAACCGCCCAATCAAAAACATACTAGACGACCTCCAGATGACGCTCAGACTGCCCGAACTCGAGAAACCGTTCACAGTGACCACAGACGCAAGTGACCATGGTATAGGTGCCGTTTTTAGTCAGTCTGATAGAGTGGTGAAATACTCAAGTCGCGTTCTCACGCCTGCCGAACAGAAGTATTCAACGATCGAAAAGGAGTGTTTAGCGATTGTGTAGGCAGTAGACAAGTGGAGACCATATCTGTTAGGTAGACGATTTCACATCGAGACTGAGCATAAACCCCTGCAGTGGCTACAAACAGCACGAGACCCCCGTGGGAAGTTGGCGAGATGGATTATACGTCTGCAGGAGTATAACTTCATTATCGGGCATGTTCCAGGGAAGGAAAATGTAATGGCGGACTACCTGTCAAGACCAGACATGGAAGTCGAGCTTCCATTGACAGCATACGCAGTGAACAGTATAGAGGGAGACCCACTAGAACTCGTCCGGCAACAGAAATCAGAGTGATAAAAGAAGGAGCAGATGTTGACAAACGAGCAATGAACAAGGAGGTAATACTGTTACTTCGGCAAAAGGAAAGACTGAGAGTGAACACATGGAGCACTGGTCTGGCAGGATGATGACAAAAATCGGGTGGCTGTGATCCCGAAAGACTGGCGGCGTAAGATGATACACGAATGTCACCAGATAGCGCATTCAGGTATTGCAAGAACGACGGATTTACTGCGGCAAAGTGCATACTGGCCAGGTATGAGAGACGATGTGGCCCAATATGTGTTGACGTGCCAGCAGTGCCAATTAATGAAAAGCGAAGATACACGCAACCGCCATTGCAGTCAATCCCAGTAACCGCAGTCGGCGATCTATAGTCGGTAGATGTGATGGGACCATTTCCACAGACGGATAGCGGCAACCGATACTTATTAGTAATGACGGAACATGCTACACGATGGGTCGACGCTGTACCGATTGCAGATCAGCGGTCAAAAACAGTGACCGAAGTAGTAATCTGGCATATTATAGCGGGTCACGGAATACCGAAGATGATACTAACCGACCAGGGTCTCTGTTTTGAAAGTGACGAGTTTAAAGCAGTTCGGCATCAAGAGGATACGAACGAACCGTATCACCCTCAGACGAATGGGCTTACAGAAAGAAACAACCGGACATTAAAGGAATGGTTAGCATCTAAAGGAGGGAATTGGGAGAAAGAGTTACCACTAATTTTGCTGGTGCATCGTGCCTCTATACAAGGAACAACCAAGAAATCACCTTTCCTACTTATGTATGGTAGACAGCCACGACTTCCGATGCATAATAAGACGTGGCCACAGCATCAGAAGTGGATGGCAACAAGATTAAGGAAAGAGAGGACGGAGGCAATAAAGAACGTGAAAAAGAAACAAATATCAGACATCAAGAAGGCGGAACAACAGAGAAGAGCATGGAAGCCTTTTAGAGTGGGGGACCTGGTAAAGTGTAGAGAACGGGAAGGTAACATTGAAGGGGGACCAGGGTCAGGAAAGCTGACCTCGAAATGGGAGGGACCGTACATTATCACGGAGAGACGCGGCTCAGTTTACACGATCCGGAGGGAAGACAAGCAGAAGCGTGTAAATGCCAGTCAACTACAGAGATGGTTTCAAGAACGTCATAAGTACGAGCCACGAACAGCACCAAAGGAGACAGTGGTACGGCGATCGGAAAGATTGCGAGAACAGCTTATTAAAAGGGGGGACGAGTGTGGTGTGAGCTACTTATATCGACATAAGTAGTATATATGGTGAGCAAGGAATAGAATATCTGACAGCAGAAGATTGAGAAGATCAAGAAGAGAAGGACAGAAATAAAAAGCAATTTGTGTGGAAATCCAGGAACAATGAAGCCTGAGACAATTGAAGAACATTTTGCAAACAGAGTATCATAGTATGGTTTTTACATTTTACCAAGTAACGTTGTAATTTGTGCTAAATATATAGTTGGTTGTCCTCACCTGTGTTCTCATTCACTACACCACAATAAATCACTTCATCTCAATGAAATTTTCTAGTATTCAAAGTCACATTCTAAATTTATAGCAGGCAACTACAGAATCTACTTACCTAAAGTTTAACAACAAAGGAAGTGCATAACTGTGACTTGTCACTTAACCTTGTTCATAAATTATTGACTGCTACGTATTTGTGAGTATTTTGACAAATTATATCGCTAATTCCTCTAATTTTTGATGTACTATTCATATAAGGTTACTGCTTCAAACTTATCTTGTGTAAACCTATGTGTTTTGTATCATCTTAGTTTTTCATCACTTCAGTGGTAAATAACATAGTTTTATGTACTGTATATGGGTCGATTGATATGTTTTGGGTTTTTCTTTTCCCTAGACATTCACTTAACAGATATTCCTTCGGATAAAACTTTCGTGCAGCGTTTTTGTATTTAGACGCACAAGTAACCATGGACATCCCAATCTTCAAGCTGAGTTTTTTTATGTCTACCTCATCGATTAAACTGACGTCTACCTCAGTTTATATAGTTTCCATTATTGCATTTATGTAGTTCAATTGATAACCTTTTGTATGAAAAACCGGTTTGCCGTAGATTTTTTTTTTGAGTTTTTCAAATTTGGTTTTCAAACAATTGATTACTAACACATTCTTTATATTATGTACTAAATCTAATACTTTTGCTATCTGGACACTGTTCTTTGAGCTATTTTTGGATCAAACCTTATGTTCATCTGTATTCGCGATCTCATCTAATGTTGAATTTTTCAAGTATTTCTGGACTTTGTCTTATTTCTCGATGCTTTGTGATGGTTGATTTGACGAGTTGAGATATATATTATCATTATTATGTGACTGAAAATCTCAGAGCTGTTTAATCTTATTTTTGCTCTAATTTTTTGTGGTACATTTTTCACAGGAAGAGTTTCAATATATGTGCTCTTACCGTCTTTTTTATCTGTATGATGTGAAGATTCGGTCTACATGGTAGTGTTTATGTTAGTAAATGTCAGTCTGACAAAATGCGTATGAAACACATACGAAACAGTTGTATAAAGTGCAAGAATTTGAATAGTTCAAAATCACAATAATCCTTATAAAAAGAGTACTATATCATCGATTAGTTACTAAATAGACTTTTTGCTAGGGTAACACTAAATCGGACTGAAGAGAGGAAGGCGGGTTAGGATAAAAACATGCTTGACCAGAAATAGACAAATGAACACGGTTCTTATTTTTCTGTCGAAAGCCTGTCTCACAGTTCAGAATAATGCGTAATAAAGACATCTGTTTTCCGCTTGTGTAGGTCCTTCAAACCAAGACAAAAATCTTTTGTTCATATGACAAAGCTTCTAACATCGTAAAGGGGCTCATGGGAAATTACGCAAACAAATAAATGGGAACAATTTTTACATGCTCAAACTATATAAGGTCTATTCCTTGCACTGTACACCTAAAATCTTGGTTATTGAGACTGCTTCCATATCTCCTTTAATCTCGAAAAGTGATCTTCATACCTCTCCACATTCGCGAAGCTTGTCGATCTTTCTCAGCATGAAACTGCACAAATGTACAACGTTTCGTGTTGCCACCAAATTGGCATAACCCATTACAAAATTAGTAGAAGTTATAAATATTTTAGTGACATAAGACAGATATGACTCCAGAAGAAAGTATTGGTTTGTTATCGAAAATTATACGATAATTTAGAAGCTCGTAAACTAAAGGAAGTGAAAGCATCAATACACCTAGTATCTCTGATCGCGCAGAACCCAACCAGAAGGTCTGCATTTGCCGATATGGTTCAGCTCGACAGTTGATGACTTCATGGACTGATGACGTCTTACTTATTTTTATTTAAGTACATAAATATAAGGAGACACCGAATATATATGCACCACACTTCATCATTAGATTTGTTTGTGAGCTGGAATACTGCTCGGGCGCACGAACCGGAGCACGTGGTTCTCCTAGGTGTCCACTCCCCGAGCCTTTGACCTAAAAGTGTAATCCACAGGACACTGGTGTAATGTACCGAGATGCAGTCTCATGGTAGCCGGTGACCAACGATTGCTTCATACGCCTTTTGTTCCCTCAGAATCCTGGAGACCATGTGCACCATTGGTTTGGAATCAGGGTTTCCAAAACTCCTCTAGGTGGATCCACCAACCCGGTTAAAGCTCCGGACCTTTACTTTCCGCCCTCTCAATTTCGTAAACAACAGCCCCGCTTCTAGAAGGCTGTGAATAAAACTTCCGTGACAGGCTGTACATGCACGGCGATGTGAGTGCGGACGCCTCGACCGTGCCAGGGCCGCACTTAACCTTGTTCTAACCTATCTCTGCACGAACAAACCACCTGTGGAAGTAGTTAGTTGCGAATAGCACGTCCCAACCATGATTCACGATCTCATCAACCGATTTCATCCCTACCTAGCACCTTACGCCTAATCTTAATTGGTCGTTCCATGATACTCAAATAATTCAGCCCACAGGTCTTGTACTTTCAAAAATTGTAGAATGATGTGAAGTATGCTGTTCCGCAGTATATTCACTCTTACGTAGACAAAAGTATATCTCTACTCCACAAGTGATGTAAATTAAGGAAAAGGCAGATCGAACTTTCCGAATCCATAACGAAATCTGATTTGATGAAAATTCTAAGACTTATGGTGGGGTCAATGCAGTCGATTAACGTACTTCTTATCACTTGCTTACTTACGCTTGTTACCCTCGTCGAGGAGCATAGGCTGCACACCAGCATTCTCCACCCAACCCTGTACTAAGCAATCCTTTCCGGTTAACATTCATCCTTTTCATATCTGCTTCTATTTCCGGTGTAGTGTGTTCTTTAGCTTTCCGGATTCCAAGTTAGGGCTCTCCTCGTGATGCAGTTTGGTGATTTCCTTAATGTATGTCCGATCCACTTTCAACGTCTTTTCCTAATTTCCTCTTCATCTGGAAGCTGGTTTGTCCTCTCCCATAAAACGCTGTTGCTGATAGTATTCGGCCAGTGAATGTTGAGTATTTTGCGTAGACAACTTTTAATAAATACTTGTACCTTCTTGACGATGGATGTAATAGTTCTCCACGTTTCAGCTTCGTACAGTAGGACTGTCTTGACGTTCGTATTGAAGATTCTCACTTTGAAATCCATATGTTCTTCAATTGTAGGAATGCAGTCCTTGCTTTATTAATCCTCGTCTTTACATCTGCATCCGATCCTCTTTGTTCATCAATGACGCTTCCCGGGTCTCCTTACCACTAATTCAGGGATTTAGACAGATCGCTAGTGAAATAAAATTTTGCATATAAGGCGATAAAAACATTGTTGATCAAAACAGGGCATTATGGTGTATTCAGCAAACAGGGCTACATTACCTGCGTATTATAATTCAATAAGCAAACCTAGATAATCAGTCCCTGGAATGAGAATGATGTTTTCCGAGGCGATCACTAAATATGTTAGGTAAAAGTGTAGTCAGTAGACGAACATCAAATGAGGTTGACAGTTCTTCATAAACTCTGACTCAACGCCATTAAGGGTCTGGAAGGCTTGCGTTAACGTTCCTCACAATTCGTTTGGTAAAATTAAGGAACTGAAGGGTAGCTGGAGAGCATTTAAACTGTAAACCATCAACTTTGATGATCTATGTCAAAATGATTGAAGGCCTACTAGAGTTAGATGAGAATGGTGACGAAACAACTAACGCTGAAGTCACACCTCGCGACCAGCACCTTACGTGGATTGCTCCATCGTCGTATTAAGGGATCATGGGTGCTCTGAAGACTGTACAACACAAAGGACGTTATTACAAGAATATATTAGTTAAGGTAGATACAAGCGAAAGTACAACCACTGCCGCGTGGCCCAGCCCATGGCGTATAATCAGCTGATGCGCGCTCATTGTCCTTGACCTTGACAGGCATCGATGATCTGTTTGATATTCAGTGACATTTCACTGACCCTACAAAACTATAACGTCCAGTCTTACGTATATTTATGTTAAGCATGTAGTTACCTTGTGTGTTGGTGAAGTATGAGGTGCATTATTTTTGAGAATCTGAAAAAGGAAAAGTTAGCTTATGACTAACGATGCTTCTACATTTAATAATGAAAATAATAGAAAGCAGTTGGCGGTAACAATTGTAAGATTAAAACAATCGAAATCAGAAGTTGCTAGTGACAGATTTGAAATATATTAAAGTGGTCTTCAGTGTGTTACGACTATCGCTTCGATCTTTTAGCTGAGATTAGATCATTCGTTTTTTCTCAGAAACCATCCAACTACCTCCTACATTTTTGATGTTTGTTTTTTTGAAGAGACGTCAGATATTTTCCTTCTAAAAACCATGCGGTGTACTAGGGAGATTTTTTGGATTATATCTACTTTATGTCCTTCATTAAATAAGAGTTTACTGGAAGATAAGATTTACAATGAGAGCTAGTAGTAATCAGGCCTTACAAATATTAGATCCTTAGTAATTATAAGATATTTACATAAATTCGTCTGACGTAACTAATTATTGCTAAGTAATTCAATAGTAGAGAAACAGGCTCTAAATGAGGTGTAAGAACCGATATATACTTTGGAGGTGTTGTGTCCTCTGCGCTGATTTATTCCGTTGTACGGTTTCAAATCTTCTTCTTCTACACGACTGCAAGTATTTGAAACGTTGAACCAAGGGAGTATTCAGAAAATGGATATGTCACTAGAATCTGCCTTAGTACTTATGAGCAAATAGAATTATATAAAAAAAATACCCAGAAGTAGTTTGTATCGATTCTACTTACAACACCAATAATAAAAGTATTTATGTTTTTTTCCAATTCCGCTTTGTAGATATTCTTTATTCCAGTTGGTAATAACCGATAATTTTTGACGGGGACGTCCTGTTCTGTTTGCATGGACTCAAAAACAATTTCGAACAGACGTAACCTGGATCTTGGATAAATTCAGGGAAATAATAAGGAATACATCAAATACGCAAACGTTCGTTGTGGATTGCTCACGAGCAGAAAGCGCGGCTGTCCACATTACACATAGTAGTGCAAATATAATTTTGCGCGCTTTTCACGCATGTCACACTTTTTGTAAAATGGTACACCAATCGCGATTTTAATGAAATTGCCTTTAGGCTCGTGACAAAATCTTGAGAACCTACCTTGGTAGGTTAGTAACCTCAGAAACTGTTGGAAGGTATTGCGTGAAATATATTTATTCTGTAGATTTAAGTAGTATTTCAGAATTATTAACCAAAGAGACAAACGATTAGGTCAGTATCTGCACTGATTTTGGGTGGCTCGTAAAAGTTTGTGGGTTGCAGAGTTCACTGGAAATGTTTTGTCTCTCGGTAACAACACGAATAATCCCGTGAAATCATTGAATCGCCGGCTGAAAAGATACACACGCACAAGCGATAGTTTGCATAAATGTGTGTACAAGTTTTTCAAGTGGAATGTATTAACATCGGCAAGAATAACTGTTTAAGAAACGATCATAGCCGGCAGATGCTGTACTCACGATTCCCCACGACGACTACTTCCGTTGATCAGCGTACTTACTCCGTTTGTATGGACGAAGGTTTTATTCGAGCTGAAAAAGATGCGTTTCGTTTATATGGAATACAAAAATGGCGACTGGTTGTTCATGATTGATTACCGCAAACATTATGAAGTGGACGCAAGCACTTGCGGATGCATTTGTCGAACATTTATGACATGCCGATATCCTTGTCGTCATATACTACTGGCATACGTAAGAAGGCGAACAATTACAAGTAAGCTTAATCAATTACGAAATAAATAAACTGAATAGCTCATTATATTTTTAGACAATGCAGTTGATGGAAGATAAATAACACACATACCTTCTATAATAACCAGTCAACATCATTACCCAGACGGAGCAAACAGTATATACGGATTCAGTAAAGTCAAAAGATACATAAACAACAGATTGTTGAGAAATATGGTGGACACTTTACGATGATAATAGAGAGGAAAGTAGACGATTTTTACTTAAGAAACATCAATAACTAGGTAAGACTGCAATTTCTCAAACACTTATCTTTGTTTAGTCCTCTTTACGATCAAAAATACGGTTCAGAATGTAACAAAGTGTGGAGACGTGACAAGAACTGTTTACTGTAAAAAGTCCTTTGTGTTTGTACTTTTGATTTCACAATATATGCAACTTGTAAACTGATTTTCCTACATCAAATGTTGCTGTTCCTGTACCAGTAGTAATGATGCATCAATAAACCTTTGTCCGATTTTTTATTTTCGTCTTCTTCATACTTTTATGGGGAGGTATACCGACAATCCTAACGGGTAACTTTGTGAAAATTAAAAAAACTACTAAGCGTTCGGTTCTTATGTACCCGTTTCGTTACGAAAACTTGTAGTATTGCATCAGTTTAGACGTTTCGTTAGAATGCTGCGTTGTATGCATAAGTTTCTTCACTGTGACATTATAATCGAATGAATACATGTAACAGCATTTTTTAACCGCATGGTCTTCGAAGCCAAGCATATAAAAACTGAAAAGATGTATACTTGACATATAACACTTGGAGAAGGTCGGAAGTGGTGGACGTGGAGATATTAAGCCGGATGGCATGGCTCAGCCTTGCAGACGTGCTCATTATGTTTTTTTTATTGATATTCACATTGAATATATTATTCTGTCCCCAGCATAAATGTGTTCTCCAGAAGCACCAAGCACCATTGTTAATTGTCAGGATACGATGAGTCAGTGCAGATAGTGATGCGACTTCCATGTAAGATCCTACAGACTAGACAATCACATGACAAATTTACCGTTTTCGGATTAGGTTTATCATCGAAGTGGTATTAGCACCGAACCAGACTATAATTATACATACTAACAATATTTATAATGCAAAAAACTGTACATTTGTTATATTTATATTTAGATAATTCACTAGATGAATAAACGTGGTAGTGAAAAATATATAACACAGTTTCGTCAATTTGTAAACTGTTTCTCCACATGATCTTACATATTCAAAAATTGGGGAAGTTGTTCACCGGCATAGACTTGATTATTAGAAAGATTTGAGCCTGTGGTGACCTACTTTTATGACGATTATGCGATTGGTATAATGGAAACGATTACTATTATACCCAATTTCACTATTGATTGTTTTACTGTAACTGCTTGTTTAACTGCACCAAGAACACTTTTCCTTCCGTTACCTGTGATCTTTCACGAACCTGCTTAAGCTCGGCAGTTCCGCCAGTATTCTTCGGCACATCTTAGTATTCTTTCGATACCACGAGATCGTCAACAAACATATATCTCATTGCGACCACTAACAGCTTACTGGTTTTCGGCATACCGAAGGATCCAAGTCAATATCTGGCACGTAATCTTCCTGTAGTGTTGATCATAGTCAATCGCGACCCGATGCCGTCTATAAGCCTTCCAATTAGTTGACAAAAGCCATAGATCGCACACCAGGAAGCATATGAGGATCTTCTTAGCTTCATGCAATTCAGAAGAACAACAAATCAGTCGTGAAAAAACTACTAAACTTCCTTATCTGTATCAAATTCCATAAGTAAATGAAAGAGAAGCTGACAGGATGTACTTATAAGTGTCGTACTTGTTGTAAACAGTGCTCTTCATTTTCTAACCCTCCTAGAATTTCATTTAGTTATTTGGTGTTAACGAGCAAACTGCAGGAACCAAATAAACGGACTCAGATTCTTCAATTAGTAGTATGAAATCTGAGAATTATCCAATTACAACGTTCATAATACTATTAGCAGTTTACTGTTTATATACCATAATGAAATAGCTGGTGAGCACTACTTAGATATTACTCGTCAACATGCATTTAAACTTTGTTTCTGATTTGGTCAGTGATTTCCGATTCTGTTAGAGGAAATTTATTTGTTGACCCTATAACAGACATCATAAATTAGCATTAACTACATGTTTTAATTACCATGCTCAAAACAAACACACATCGCTTTACTTATGAAGAATATTTGGCTAATTTATATGGCACTCACAGTAACGTTATACACAATTCCTGTAAATGTCCAAAAAGCGGGCAGAAAGGGCTATCAACATCAATTGTTACTCATATAATTTTTCCTTTTCAGATGCCTTACGTAATAATATGTCAGTTCAGTCGAAAACGATGATACTTATAATAGATAGAACTGTTTACCCCAAACAACCAATAAAATGGAAATAAAGCGGATGAACGCGTGAATAATAATATATATTTCTCCAAGGGCAGGCACACGCCATTTTTACAGGCGTGATCTACAAGTTACAACATATACTGATTCACAGTATGCATTCCAAGCATTGTTGTTGAGTTAATTTAATCTACAAAACTTGATAGCAGTTCATTCGTTCAGATATAATGTGTTTACATAAGAACAGTTTCCAAAGGGGCATCGCGTCCACGATACATACCAGATCCAATCTCGACAGAAGGTGTATTAGGGTTTCGATCGTGCCAAGTATTTATGTAATGCAGCTTTTTAAGTTTGTTGTTGTTATAGAGTAGGCTTGTGGAGCACCTGGTGCGAACTGTGACCTTGGGAAAGGGCGTTCGTTGAGCCTGTTCCAGATGTCACAAGTTACATAGCTTCACCCTTAGAGCAAGATTCTGAAGAGAGAAAAAAATAAAAATAAACATAGGAGCGGCTAGGCATTTCGACATGAACGATAACCAAGGCATAACAATTAGTATTGGAAAAGACGGAGGTATGATAAATTATTAGATCAAATTGATACTAGCTCATGTTGCTAGAGTGTAACGTAATCAAGGACTCCAGATGAGAGAATGCAGTAGTAAAGAACAATGAGTTGTGATATTGATCAAGGTGGAGTAGGTTCGAATGAACGGAGGGGAGTCAGGACTGGAATAAGGAAGACTGTTTATTAGAACAGAGAGTGCATATAAATGTCGATTTTTCGCCTGTACGTCAGTTATTTTTAGGGGGAAAGTCGATTTTCCCGTTTCCGTCGTGTATTTGGGGGAAAATTTGTAGAAAATTAGGCGCAACGTATAGTATTTGAACGAACCGCAATCCGAAACTACATTTTCCTATGTCCAAAATAAAGCATGAATAAATTAAATTTGCGAATATTATCATTATAACGCATGCAATAAAGTACGGACAAAGGCATTTTTATGTGGTGCATATGTACTTACTTGAGCAACTTAAAATGAAAAGACTAGTTTGATGGTCCTGTGTGTCCAAAGCAAATATCGGGACTTTGGTAGTTACAGAAACCATAGACCTAAAATCCAACAGTCTCAGAAATATAGTTTTTAGTAGTAATACTGTTATTACCGAGCTTATTTAAGTTGCTAGAATTATTACTCTTCTATAACATAATTAACTCTTCACGATATCCAATCTATGTGATCTCAAGTCTCGGTCACAACACTGTCCGCTCTAACTCGGCATATCGTGATGGTTGGGGTTTCTCGTTCTGAAAAACAAACGCAATTTCACTATATGATTCATTAAATATAGAGACGACACAAATCTACTCCATTACTTTATCTGCACGGCCGATTAATACCGTCTCGGTAATTCTCTAGCGTCAGAATCATAGCGATTGGAACTCGATGTATTTAACTTATTATAGACTATCACTGTAAATATCACCCTTTTCACCGGCATAACATGTAAGTGTTTCTTTCAAGACTCAAACTTCCTGTGTTTATAATTTCGGCCTTGAACTCCTAGCTTTCACCTTGCCTTCAGTTTGTCGCTTCGTATTTTAACGCTCGAAAACTAAATGTCGATGGTCTCTTCATGAGATTTATCATTGTAGTTTCTATGAGGAACATTTCGATGAATTCACAATGCACTAATGAGATTAAAGCGTTTTGTTGTCAAAAGTTGAGTTTTCAATTCATTTGTCTGAAAGTTGTAAATTTGCCGAAAATTTGTGTTTCGGTCAACCGAGGCTATAAATTTGAACGCTTAATGTCTTTTCTAACACCAATGTCTTATTAATTATTCATATCTCCTGGTAAACAGTCAAGATTGGTGAGCATTTTCTTCCATGGATTGTTTAGGTAATGTTAAATGTTGCTCACTCATTTATTAAGCTTTCTTTTTGCTTTTGGGTATGTTGATTTGTGCTAGAGAAAACTTTGACTACATAGCACAAAATGTACCGTTTGAAGTATTTTTGTACTTTTGGCATAGTTTATTTTCTTCGGGGAATTAAAGTCGATAAAATTGAGCAACTTAATATGAGTGATCCTCATATAAATGCTATCAGTTCATTAAAAGTGGTTAAAGAACGCAAGAACTCGTAAAACAAAGAAAACTTATGTATATGCTTACCGGAAACATGGCTGGTATCAAAAACAAATCATAACGATTTTCATTTCTTTGGCATCTTACTTTGCAGAGACAACAAACGGGAAATTAGAAGAGGTGACGTTATCCTGAACTTTGAAACCTCCTTAAAACTACCTGCTGTCAAGACAGAAACTACGACCTGGAGATATGAGAATCGGAGTGATATCGGCTGAAATGTAAGGGCCAAAACATCAGCCAGTTATGGTGTACCATGGTTCTGAATATGTGGTGGATGATTTCCTTCTAAATAGGGTGTAATCCTGACGATGAAGTCCTGCAATGAAAATATCCTGTGCATCGTCTGCAGACTGATATAAATAAAAGACAAGAATCGTACAAAAGTCGTCTGGTTTCGGAATTTTAGAAACCACGATAGTCCTGTTTATCAGATGTCCCACTAGAAACAACCCACTTTTCTCTCCTGTTTCAAACTTCTCACTCCTGGTAATTCCAGTCAAATTGGATAACTTCCAACGATACAGTAAAGTGATCATGTTTTCATTATATTCTAGGTAATTGCTACTATAGTCTATCATTTAGACTCCCCGTCCTATTGTAACGTATGTAAAGTCAGCAGAATATCACTGTGCCCTAGCTGAGCCACTCAGTAGTCAAGTCACTGAATATCGAAGGGTTCACAGATCTTCGCCAAAGTCAAGTACAACAAACGCGCATCAGTTAGGTATACGCCATGGACTGGTCAATACATCAGTGGTCAGCAGTGCATGTAGGAAAAGTGTTGCTCAGTACCACATTCATCCTATTTTTATCCTCCTTTTCAAGTTCACACACAAGAAATATTGCTCCTTATCGTTCTGTGACGCCCATGAACCATAGTGCATAATTGAATCATTGTCAAGTATATACGTGAAGGCTTCCTCTGGACGGAGAACTGGATCCGGAAGCAGCATAAATAAGCCCGCTCTTCACCTTCATCTTCAGCTGGGAATAGTTACTGAAGATACTAAGCCCTTTTGATACGTGGAAATCAACGGAATTGGATAGATTACACCTTATAATCTGGTGGCTGTACATTATTGTTCCACTTACTACGATACTCAAGACTTTACTCAGCCAGATTATGTTGTGGACATTAAGGATACTTCCATCACTCCGATTCGGAAGATATGATCTGGAAAATTGTTGGAACAGGGATCTGTAAGACCCATCTGTGTAGTAGTTAAAATACCAAAACACCATTCAGAAGGTCATTGTAATCCCCACTAAAGCTAAGAACCTGTCAGGAAGTGAGAAAAATGGTCTCTGGAGAGAACTTTCATGCACGACCAATCTTCTGTTGGCGGAAGGAAGAGGAATGGAGTTGTCTAATAATGAAAAACCTGTGGATGTAGTCCGAATTGATTTACCCGAAGCATTTGATAAGTTTTCGTATAATAGGCTCTTACTGAAACCAGAAAACCTAGTTATTTCCGAGTCTCTATTGTAGTGGGCCAAAGATTTTCTGGTAGGTGGTCTGCAGAAAATATGAATGAATTCCGAATGTTTCTTGTGGAAACCAGTACTTAGAGACTATGTTATAAATCCTTTACTTATTGAACATCGTGTGAAGAATTCCTGTGTATCATTTAGTCTTCAAATCTACAATACTATGATGATGTCAAAATGTGGAGAGAATTGACAAAGGATGTGAATACATATACACTCCAGGTCGAACTAGACCGGTAGTCAAATAATAGGGAAGTTCCGTCGTGGTTATCGATTATCAGGGAAGAAATCTTGATCGCGAGGTAAGTGTAGTTCAAGTATGTAGGAGGAAAGCCAACATTATTAGTATCCTTCCAAATAGGGGGCGGCCTTAATACGGTCCACAACGACATTATTGTTAGTTCCGCCTCTGTCAGTGGTATAGTATTTAGGTTTACGATGAAGAACTTTTGTGGTCCTTCGTATGTTATCTCTAGAAGTTGTCATAATGAATCGCAACGTCTGAAAGCTTGTGTACTGTATCGTAGGACAAGTTGAAAGAAAACATCAGTTGATGGGAATCGAAAGGAAACGGGTCTAACTGAACACATGGCGTTTGCAAGCCTGTTATTGTAGGAGTTTTGACCTATCAACAATGAAGATGAAGGACCCATGGTTTTTTTATGACCTTTTATCTGATTCCAGTTAGATCCTATGCTGACTGTCATCTAAATATACATATTAGCTGGCCTCGTATATAATCATCAACTTAACTCGCGTTAGTGAATAAAGGAATACGATAGGCCAAATACGAGAATGAATTTCCTATACGTACATTCCATAAAATTGTCGATTGAGACAGACAGTTAAAGAAAAGAAGCGAAGGGAGCGCAGAGTAGAGGGCGAAGCGAAACGAAATGACGCGCGGTGGAAAAGGTGATTGTGTCAACTCAATTCAATCAAGCGTGACTCGATATTTATGGTCAAATGAAAATAAGTCACAGATATAATGTATGGGGTAAGTAATTACCACATATACGATCATATAAAAATAGTCAGGGCTTACAAACAGTCAAGTGGCAAGGTCAAAAAACAGCTTGAAGAGAACGAATAAATTAGTCTGTCCAGAAGCTAGGATAGTTTATATGGGCCAGCTACTACAAATTCTCCTGGAGGTCGGAGTGTTGTTCCGTAGATGGGTTGAGCTGCAGTGTATCCAATTTCAGTTTTCACTGCATTGCGAATACCGAGTAAGACGAGTGGAAGAGTTTTGGTGCACTATGAGGTGCTTGCAGATGAGAGTGAAGCTTTCGACTGTTAGTGAAAGATTCCTACCAACCTGTTATCTTGCGGATGATAGTCGGTCATCTAAATCATGTGATTCACAGTAGTGTAGTAAGAAAACGGAGAATTCCGGACCCAAACTGGTGTCCACGGTCTGTAGTGATGGGTGAAGAACAGCCGAAGTTCGCTACCCATCGTTTGACGAAGGAACGTTCCACTTTTTCGACATCTTGAACGTCTGTTTCGTCATGATGGGGAAAATATCGTGAGCGTGAAAATAAATGACTGAAAATATATGAATAATATCAACGTATGTAAAAATAAAGACTAAAAGTTATTCATAATGATCCAAGAAGGAAATTAATTTTGTTGTTTAGGTTAACAGATAGTGTTGGGCTCACTATAAAAGATGACAGATTATTTGGGTTTGGCAACACCTTTATAATCAAAGGACACTAAGTCAATCAATTCAAACGTCATGAATGAAGGGGCTCAGACATATAGTAAGAAGCGGATAACACAAGCCTGAGCCCCTTTAGTTTCTGAACACAAATCTACAATTCTAATATGGTGTCGTGAATTACTTAAACTGCCGTCAAGAAAATACTGTTTTTCAACTTTCTATCGATTAACTGATAAAATACTGTAACTAAATGGGTAGTAGAGGTATATCCCGATCGCCATAAATAGGTTGCAATTAATGAGGACTAGATTCTCAAGTATTTGTTTAAAAGACGCGATAACTCATTCAAATCAAGTGTCCGTTCCATATGGAGTCTTCAGTTATTGTCGCTGTCAGGGTAAGGCCTTTAACAAAACGGTAAGTAGTACGACCTAAGATTATGTATTCAGGGAGGCCCTAAACAACCGACAGTGCCCTATTCAGATCCCTAAACCAGGTGTTGTCCATGTGTTCGAATCCAATGTTAAAAATAACGTTAATGTTCGTGAGTTCCAATTCGATCACACATTTTGGTCACTTAACGATGGATCGAATCATATGCCACATGCAAGTCAGGAGTTAGTGTACCAAACACTTGGGTTTCCATTATTGATAAGAGCTTTGGAAGGTTACAATGCATGCCTTTTCGCATACGGAATGACCTCTTCTGGGAAAACATATAGGTAAACATCCTTGATTTTCACTATATAAATATTCATAAAGTTTTATCCTAAGGATGTCAGACGCGACTAAAGGATAAGATTTCGGTCAACAGGTCTTACGTCTAAACTTCACCTACTTCAGTTTAGGCAGCAAGAAAGTACCTTTAGCACTCACGAAGTTGTTCAAATCCAAGTGTATAAAACACTAGTTAGCAAATGGGTTTTTCAACCAGTAGTATGCATTTCAATGCATGTTGACGGATATTCACTCAGTCTGCTAAGTAATTCTTTATAGATCCTATTCCTTCCTCAAGTTTGAGATATATCTAACGGATTTGTGGCAACTGTAAAATAATTTGTTTTCTACTTGAAAGGGAAAACAAAAAGCAATGAGAAAAGGACCCTTTAAACATGTGATTACGCAGTTATTTTTGTGAGTGTGGTACTTATTGTATCGTCACACTATATTGTTTGTATCCTTGTGCCTATCTAATTATTGTTCCAAATCCATGGAAATTACTGGAAGTTCTACTTTTGCAATGTTTCAATAGTTTACAAGTAAGACGTTTTGGTCAATCTGGCTAGTAGTTAAAGCGTTTGGCTTCTACCTACTGATTCCTATTTTCAAACTCGCTTACTTGAGTTTCTCTGAGTAAAACCACTAATCTTCATGCAAAAATTTGTTGTCGAAGTCTAAGTACGTAAACTGTGCTTAACAAATAAGTTGAACTATTCTTCCTACTCTAAGTTCTAAGGGGTTCAGTATCTACTTAACGGTTAGAGTGATATATCGACGACCTTTGAGCCGCGCTACATTGACATAAGGCATGTCCACTTGCTGGATTATAAATTGGTGTGAGGAATCAGGATTAGGATTTACTGCTGGATGTTTGGGTAAGGAATAAGATTTAGGGTCTTATCACGAAATGACCAGCTGTAATGCCAAAATGCTAATTAACCAATCGGTGGATGAATTTCGCACCAAGATCTAAGACCTGTCATCTTAAATTTGATTAGTTTGTCCGCAAATATCAGGTTATTTCTCCATATGTTTCAGTTTGATATTTTTTATATCTTTTAAATGTAGTATAACTGGACCTCCTGATGACCCGGGAATAATCCGGAGAATTTCAAAAGACGTGTTCGAGGAAATTGGAAGAAGAACGGTACTCTTGGTAGTTGATCCTGTTTGATGTGCATTTAGGAACCCACTACAAGATTTTCTGTTAAAATGAGTTATTATGAAATTTATAATGAACGAATACGTGACCTCCTTTCGTCGAATTCTACCAGAAACGGGGTAAGATAAATATGACCTCAGTTTACCTTGATATTAATCCTCACCACGTGTGAACAGTAATTTTCGTAGGACTGTTAATTTTATGTTTCTGCGCTGTTGGGGGGCCAAGACCTAAATCACAGCACTATTGACGGACATTTTTTGTAACGAGTGTGCTTTAGGAAATCTATCAGTCGATTATGTTCAATGTCAAACCTGACACATGTATCGGTTCACGTTACCGTGCCATATCACAGAGAAATAAAACTACAACTATAAATTCACGGGTAGTAGAAGCAAAAATTTCAGTAGTAGTAGAAATGTAAGACAGAACACGTTTGGGCACAAGTCTTCAGACATCGTCAGTTACCATGGTACAGTAGTTAGAAAACAAGTCTATGAATTCATCGACTACTGGTTTAAGCGGCGTAGAAAAACACGATACTTTGTATGGATTCACACAATAACTGCAAATCTGTGCTCGAAGATATTTCGTGACAGCTCATAATCAGTCACTGACACCTGTATTCAGCCATGATTCCTAGATCGTTAGTCCTAGTGTTCCCCCATATATACCTTTCCACTCTGTCTTTCGGAATCGTATTCCCAATATTGTCTTTTTTAACATCACTGGTACCACGTAGTTTCAGTTCCTTTGCTATTCATCTTAAATTCATCTCATCGTGTTAATGGGACATGGAAACGAGCCAAAATAAATTTGTGCCGAGCCCTACGTTCATTATGACTGGCTGTTTGTAGACATTGAATGGCTTAGGGTGTCATAGTGACGCAAGTGCGTTCGGTTTTTACATTTCTACTAATCTTGAGCTTTGGTAATGTTTCATACTTTTTGTTCCTCGAACTTATCATATCACTAGATTCTCCAATGTTTAATCTTTCCTACTTTTATTTGCAGTACTATTGTTTTGGTTCTTGCTATTCACTTTGCTAATTTAATCTAGTCGTGCTCGCAGAATATGAGAACATAAGTTTGTGCCAGGCTTTGTGTCGGCTACGATCGACTTCTATTAGTTAAAAGGTTTGGATTTTCTAATCAACATAATTCTACTGCCTAGAACATGATTGGATACCTTTTAGAATTCGGTATATGAGTCTCCATACTCTGAGATTTCGTGTCGAAGTACCATCGTAAATAAAGTCTTGCGCAATTTGTCCGTAGTCGGTATCTTTTCAAACATCAGCTAGTCTTTTCTAGCTTATTAACGTAACTGCTTTTTGATTTAGACGAAGTTTTGGTATCCTAATACCTAAAAAAGAATCCTTTTCTGTCTAAGAAATGTTGATTTATTGTTATTATCCATATTTATTATCGTTTAAATTTCAGCTTGTAGTTCGTGAACACCCAGTAACTGGCCCATACATCGACGGTTTGTTATGTGAAGAAGTTTGGTCTGAATCGGATATCATAAAACGACTTAATTTTGGGAATCGTTTACGTGCTGTGGCTGCCACTCCTCTGAACGAAAACAGCAGTCGCTCACACACCGTACTTGTATTATCACTGACGAAGCGTTCAACTGTTAGTTTCATAAGCTTTTCGTATAGATGTTAAAAATATGTAAATTAGTTTGCAGCGACTTACTATTAATACGAATCCATTCACGCAAAGTACATTCGAAGGGTTTCAAACAGCTGGATCATCTGTTCTATCTCATGCTTCTGCATTTTCGCATTGTTATTAGTTATAAAAGCCTTGAATTCGTTCATTAATATCGACAGTAATATACTGTTATTTAGCATATATGTATAGGATTAGCATTAGTCAGATCCCATTTTTTTTACATGATGTAATACCTTCAGAAAATTCCATGTGAGCTCTTTGTTGGATATAATTTTATCTATTCGTTGATCTGATATTTATAAACTGACTGATCGAGTTAACGGTGGACGGAAACTGGTTTGAAATATCGGCTTCATGAGGAGTTATCTGAAGAATAAAACATTCAATTCATCAAAATGAATAATTTGGGTGATCTCTTATTCTTTTATACTGTTGGATTGTCAAAAGTAACAGACTAGAATTCCCATTGATAGATGACCAGACTAACAATGGCTTAATAAATGATGATCATATTCTATCTAGCGGACGTCCATTAACTTAGTGATTAAATCTCTTAAATTCCGCCTGACTTCGACCTCATAAACATACAAAGAAATTTAGTATAAACAAACCAACGGAGTTACTATGGAACAATCTGTTTAATCGATTGTCGTTAATTTGTTCATATCCTATTCAAAATCGCGTAATTTTGGCAGTACCATCAGACATCACATTCAGCTCATCAGATTTGTAGATGACACTTTTGTCACCATGAAAAATACTTTCTCAGGGCACACAAAATTAACTTTCGAAAATGAACTCAGTGAATTACCATTTGTATCAATATACACAAGTGCCAGGTTTTACATCGCTTACGACTTACTTACCTTTTGTCACTCTGTTTTTATACAATAACTTTGTCTAGTAACCCTTAACCATAATGATAATGGTGTGCATGAATAAGTTCTTACTACATTCATATAGAAGTTTACTCGGTAAACGCATAATAAAGTTCTATATGATAGTTATATCACGACTGCCACGTAAATGAATTCTACGTTATTGATTCCACAATCAGAATTTGTGTTAATCTAAATAACATTTTGTAATCAGAATACAAACTTAAATCCGTTTTACTGTGATCGTTAACTAATTTAGTGTTTGTGAATATGACAACGAAGTTATTTTTTGATTACGAACGTTTTGTCTGATTTGAACTTTTCCAGACTAAACATATTTTAGGAGATATTGACAACATGTATAATAGTCACATAACCGTTGTTGATCTCGCTGGAAGTGAACGTCAAACATCTACATCGACTTTGAGTGGACGTTTTATTGTAAGTTTGTTATATTTGAGTACTATTTTTCAAAATAGTTCATATATTAGGATTTATGTTGGTTGTATTCAATGATTCCATGTATTTATTAATAGCATGGTTTTTAAAGCTTATTTAAAGTTGTAATAAATAAATTACACCATTCATTTCTAGTGCTTTTTAAAATTTTATTAAGAATGTAGGTGATATATTACATTTTAAAGTAAATATTTTCAAACCATCCCAGTGTTTTAGTGGTTAATATCTTATTTGAAAGGATTTATTTTTGCATTATTTTTGAGCGGTTAGTAATTCAACACTTGATAGTATGTATAAGAAAGTATTATTGAACGTCCTGGTAATGAATGTTAAGATGTGTTTTCAGTGAGTCAAAATTACTACATTGAAAAAGTAGATCTAGTGTTCTGCAATACAGTAGATAACAATGAAAATACCTAACCCATATTCTAGTGGGCTTTATCCAGAACCGTGTTTTCTTGATTAGCAGTTAGCTTAAGCTATCGATGATTTAGCCGTTCCAACGTTATCTACTCTTCACCGTCACATTTTTGGAATACTAATGTTTTAGTTCTCTTTCACAATGTATTCCTGACTACAAGTTTGAGTTACGTTTTCTGGGTATCACTAAGACTATCGCTAATTAAAAAAAAATACTGATTAGTGAACTAATTTCACCAACCCTGGTGTCAAACAAAATCTCCGCACGAATTCTAGGAGTTGAACTTTTACCGGGAGATTCACTTGTTGACTTAGAATACGCCGACGACATAGTTTTATTTGGTGAAGACGCTGACAAAATGCAGTCTTCTGACCACTATAAGCAACAATGCAGGCATGTTCGGGATGCGATTCTCTCCCTCGAAGTGCAAAATGTTACTTCAGGATTGGGTTGCATCGACACCTGAACTAATGATAAGGAGTGAAGTAGTTGAACGTGTTGACTGTTTCACTTATCTTGGGAGTCTCATCAGCCCTTGTGGTGTGGTGTGTGACGAAATCTCAGCACGGATACAGAAGGCTCGTCTAGCTTTTGCCAACTTGCATCATTTATGGCGTAGGCGAGTTATCCGTCTAGCAACAAAAGGATGGGTTTACTGTGCAGCAGTTCGCTCTGTTTTACTTTATGGCAGTGAAACATGGCCGATAAGAATAGAAGGTATTTGTAGATTACTAGTATTCGATCATAGGTGTCTTCGAAGCATTGCTCGTATATCCTGGGACCACCGGGTAAGTAATGCAGTTGTTAGGAAACGGGTACTAGGTAAGGATGGGAAATCGATTGGTAAAGTAGTGAAACCTTATCAGTTGAGATGTCTGGGACATGTAATACGTATGCCCAACCACCGACTGCCCCGACGTGCGATATTTCACGGTGTAGGAGTAGGTTGGAAGAAAGGTAGGGGCGGCCAGACCGAAACGTGGCACAAATCCATGGAGTCACTGACAAGTGGACTGAGCCATGTTGGCAGGTATAGACCACCTGGTTGGGATCCGCGAGATGATAGTAACCGATGGTTAGAGACCTTGAATGACAGCTCAAAATCATTTGCAGTGGCGAAGGTGCATCCACTCTTTGTGTTCTACCAAATTCTAATCTTTTGTATTCCTCATGTCTCTATCTTTTTCCTCTTTCCAAAGTTACTGAACTGGATTATACTCCTTGAATAACATCTTCAAACCCTAATCTTTCCGATTACTGCTTATACTCTTACTACTTCTACCACTGTGGGATTTGAATCAACAACTGCATCTCTGTGCTAATGTGGTATGGCAATTCGAACTGATGCACGTACGTACGAAGTTCTACATTGTGATAGCTGACTGACTGACTCGATGGTTGATGTCTGCTGTAGAAGTATTTTGGGTGGAAACTAGGCTTGACCAACCCGAAACATGGCATCAGTTCGTGGATGCAATAATTGTTGGACTGAACAATGTAGGTTGGTGCAAATTAATTGAGCGGTGACAGCGTGATTATCTTAGCTAGTGGTAAGAGACTTGCAATGACATGTATCAAGATCATTCGCAATGATGTAGGTCCATTCGCTCTTTATCTTCCCTTAGATTTTAAGTTTCTAAATTCCTTGCAGTTTTATAAAATTCATTAATTAAAATCTTGAATCGTGTCTTCAGTGCCTAATCTTTTCTATTACCAGCAACACTGTTGTTACTTTTACCGCTTGGGAATTTCATCTCATTGCTAATAGGGTGTGGCAATTTGCTCCGATATGCACATATACTAGGTTCTGCTTTGCGTTTGACTGACTGACTTACATAAAATATAAGATCTAAAAGTAAGTACAAAGATCTGTACCGTATGGCAACTTCCATATGACTAAAGGATTGAATTAAACTTTTGGTCGCGGTTGAATGATTTAGTTAAGATGCATTATTCATATCGTTAAAAAAAGTGTTCAGTAAGGAGGGAAAGGCTATAAAGTTTAAACTTTTTAGAACCTGTAGTGAGTTATAGGCTTCCACATAAATAGCCTACGTACTATCCAACAGTACAAATATTAGGATAAATTGTTCCATTTCCTCTTTATTTTGACTGAATAGTTTTGTATGATAACCGCACCATGTCCTTATTTAGAATGCCTACAACGTATCGGAAAGCTAAATAGTGCAACGTTCACACACAACCACCACAGTAGTCCTATAAAACAACGAGTGTAAATTCCATTTCGATTCCTACATCATAGGGGCATAACTGATTGGAAACTTTTGCAGACGTAGATGTGTAGCAACCACTCAATACGCCGAGAATTATTTTCTGTAACCAAACTTATGGTGTTGCATAAAGCGATTATTATTGTTATTATCACTGGTGTGAAGAGTTGACTGACGATTTAAAGTACCGATTTTCCGTTTCAAAACGCTAATATTGCATAAAAGTCAAATATAATATTTTTAAGCCCATTTTACCCGTTCTTGTTTGGCATGGTTTACGGAGTAGTGTAAGAACTTATAAATGGGTAACAAATTCGTGAATTTTACTCAAATCCATTTTAAATGTTGCTATCAATAAGTAGGTAAAATAATTCATACTCATTTATACTAGTTGTCTACCTAGGTTTACTTCTTATTTTACTCACTGAAATTATGACAAAATTTAAATAGACAGCCAGTTTAACGAAGTATCAGCTTGACGAAACTCGGTAAAATTAAGAACTGGCTTGTTTTTATTGCTCATTGTTCAATTCTCTAGGCTCTGGATCGGTTACAATAAGTTCTTTTGCTCAAAAGCTGAATGAGTCTCTTGTTTTCGAAGTCTTATTCAGTTCCCCGGGATTTATTTTCATTTCTTAAAGGATTTTTAACAAATCTTATAGTTTAGGAATTGTTAGTTCGAAAGAGTCATTTAAATCGTAGTAAAGATTAAATATTATTTGCTGGTATAACGGGTGAATTTATGTGATAATGAGAACGCTTGTCACTAATAACACTCGAATTTATAACAAATACGATTATTCCCCTTGTAACTTATGTCCTACTGAACCATAGTATTATCAGAAAACCGTCTGATATGTGACTGCAAAGGATTACTATTTAGCAAAAGTACAACTCTATGTACACTTGATCAACTCAAAATTACAGTAAAAGTATTGTTGAGCGGTTTGTACTATAGAATGAGGTTTCCAATAATTCAGACTAGCAGTATGAATGAAGGTATGAAGGAAATAAAGATCCGTCTCATTACGCAAAAGCTTGAAGTGTTGATTTATAATTCAAATGTTTCCCGTAACTATTAAATTTGTCAGTGTTTATTGCCATTTCTTTCATTCATTTCTTGTAATATCATGTTATTTTGATTTTCAAAATGACAGCATCGTTTTAAGACGTTTTATCAGTGTCAGATGTAAGTATTCTCTTCAGTGACCTCTTGAAATTTTATAGGTCCACTGTTTTATTCACCATGTGCTTTAGGAAAGCTGTCAAATCAACAAGTCGTTGTTTACTCTCGGGAAGGTAATCACTCAACTTTCCCAGAATATTACTTACAAGAGAAGGGCATTTCCATCCCCTGAACCACGTTCAGTTGTTCATGATACTTGTCCACTGTTTTCCGTAACTCCGTGCCGTTTGGTCAATAAACGACGGGATTTTGTTTCTTATCGTGATTCCTTGCTAACCTGGTTTGTTGATTTTTATGATTATTTTTCGTTACATATTTCTATGCATACAGTAATATCAATTAACCATTATATAATTATTGATTGATTATTGAACATTTGGTCACAAGATTTTGAATTAACTCATTTTTTGTATGCTCATGTCTCCTATTATAATTCCATTTAGTTTTAGTGAAGTATTTCACTAGGTTAAGAGAGCTAGCTACAGTTGGTCTTTTCATAAGCTAAATGCACCGTTTTTTCGCTAAGAATTTTCTTACTCATTTACTAACTGGGGCTGATAGAGTTAAGACATTGTTGTTGGTCAATTACTTGCAACGCGTTAAAAATACCTGACAAATTATCAGCAGTAAATGATCATGAGTTAATTTAAAATAAGATCAGAATTTTAAAACATTGAGATTTTCTGTGGTGAGTGGTATTCACAAGATTGCTTTTAAATAGTACGTAGCGCCACACCTCATGGAAGTTGTTACAGTCGACAGCCAAAGAGAATAGTTCCAGGAGGTTAAAAAACATGGCATATACAGAGCACCGGGGATCAAAAGAGAAGCGAGAGAAGACAGTCTAGAGCAAACTTGAATTGCAAATGGATGACTAAACTAGGTGTACATATTGCATAAACATTCTTTCTGTCAGTGGTTTTTCCCTACACATCGTTAGTGGAAATAATGAATTTTTAAAGTCCCAACGAGTAGAAGCTAGATTTCTGACGTTTCATGATTTGGCGTAGGCCACTTTTTCACAGGATAAGAATAAATAAATTGAATTGACACAAGTTCAAGAGACGAAAATCAGAATACTTTTAGTACAGTCGAAATTAAGATAGGTCTAATCACGATTATATTCTTGTGTTCTTCCGAACAAGGTTATTTCGTATTGTGTGAGATCTAGCTGCATGTAGTTGTGTGTGTGGAAAATGATATTTGTAATGTGGAAGAGTGGGGTTAGGAATATTTGTATGTTTGTTAGTGGCGTGAGATGTGAACATAATTAGTTGTGTGAATATTTGTATAGGTCGTTAGGCCTTCCTTCCTACTAAGCCCAGTAGGGTTTAAGAAAACATGAAGGGCTTCAGCCACTTGCCTTTTTAATTGGAAAATCCTTTGTGACTAATTTTGGTGTCACTAATATTGATATGGTGGTTGTTAAAATTAGTATGTACTGTTATTGCTGATTTGATTTGTAGATGCTCTAGTTCTGCATGATTATTTGGCGGTCTTTTTGTGTAGCCTAGATGTTGTTTGTCATGAGTCCACGAGAAGACTCTCCAGCATAGAATGCGATACGGTCTACACATCCTAGTCTGTAGACACAATGCCGTGTTGAAGTGATAGGAATTTTATCATTGATTTGAACCAAAGCATTTCGAAGGGTGTTCGTTATTTTATAGAAAGTTTAAATTCTGTGTGAACTAAGGATTCGTTGTAGTTCTTCTGTTGTACCATGACGGTATGATAGAACTGCAGTGCCAACCCATGATAGTCCATTCAACTTACTATTGTTATTGTTCGACAAAGGAACGTTTTGTTTTAGTATATTTTTGATGATATTCATGGGGAAGTTATTAAACAGTAAGAAGATTATATGTTTGTTCTTTTTGTTTCCCTTCACGCTATGTCACAATGTTTGACGCTCGTCTAAAGCATTTTAGAATCAAAGGGACTTTTGCATTGAGTGAATGTGCCGAGTTGAAACTAATACATCAATTTGAATGTGTCGGTTTGTGTTAGATGGTTCGATTTAAACTTCCATTTAAATTTATTTTGACTAAACTTTCTAAAATGGTAGTTCACTAAGTTCATTTTCGAAAGTTAATTTTGTGTGCCCTGAGAAAGTATTTTTCATGGTGACAAAAGTGTCATCTACAAATCTGATGAGCTGAATGTGATGTCTGATGGTACTGCCAAAATTACGCGATTTTGAATAGGATATGAACAAATTAACGACAATCGATTAAACAGATTGTTCCATAGTAACTCCGTTGGTTTGTTTATACTAAATTTATTTGTATGTTTATGAGGTCGAAGTCAGGCGGAATTTAAGAGATTTAATCACTAAGTTAATGGACGTCCGCTAGATAGAATATGATCATCATCTATTAAGCCATTGTTAAAGTCTGGTCATCTATCAATGGGAATCGTAGTCTGTAAAGATACAAAATCATGGTTTACCATTGTTTCGTTTTCTTTGGCGGTTAGATCCGAAAATTTTGATTTAAAATCATAGGAATCTTTAGTGGTATTGTGTAAGTTGTTTCGAAGATGTTTCAGTACACCTCTTAGATATTTAGATACAGTATATATCGGAGTGTTTTTGGAATTTATAATATATTTGGTAACCCTCACAAACGCGATGTGGTGAACAATTTGATGATATATAAAGAAAAGAATTAGGAGATATTAGTAAATGACTTTAGTTCTTTAAGAAGTTGGCCTGTATCTGATTTAACTTTAATTATTGGAAGATATTTTAAGTCTATCTTTAAATACGCTTCCTTAGGTGGATGTTCAACGACTTTTTCTTTGAAATCCGTTTTGTTCATGACCACTGTTTTATTTTTATTGTCCTTGGTAATTATAACCGTTTCATCTTTTCGTAAAGAACATAGGGCTGTCATCTCTTTTGAGATGTTAGTTGGGCGGCGTTTTTGTTTTGTCGAAATGGGACAGGATTTTTTAGCGTATAAGACTTTATGGTATTTGTTCCAGTAGATGCCTAAAAATCGGTGCGATTTTTTGTGTCGTGGTTTTCTGTGTAAATTGAAATCGAATTATTTCCCTTAAATGGTTGTTTTGTGTTTATTTATAGTTCTGTATGAAATTTTATGATACTATCACTCAGAAATCACATTATTTAGAAATAAATTATCATCATTAACCTACGAACCAAGATATATAAAGCGAAAGTCCTCTACTTTGTCCCGGCCAGTATTCACTAACCTCTTAATGCTTTCATGTATTCTTTGAACTTTATATGGTATTCTTATTTCTCTTCTATCATTATGATTATTTTGAGATAGCCGAAAATCGGAACGCTCAGCGCAACTGTTAAAATGACTATGTTGGTTAAAATACACTAACTATATATTTCCTTCAGTTAGTCAAGAAACTGATTACTGATTGATATCATGTATTGAGTCTTTTAAAATCTTTGTGATTGTTTACTCTTATCATTTGCTGCAATGTCAGTCCATCTGATTGTTACAAAAATCCATTTAAATCTATAAGATGCCAATCACATTTTTGTATTCTCAAAGTCAGTCATCTTCAACGTAGGACCAGGTACATATATGCATCAGTCCAAGTTGCCACACTTCATTAGTACAACAAGATGAGCACCTAATTCATAGAAGCAATCACTTTAATGACAGTAATACATGAAAAAAGATTGCAAATAAGAATATAGTACGGGGAAAAAATTATTTCGTAGAAAGAAAGGTATAAAATAGTTTTCATCACACATTTTAAGGAAAGATAAAGAGTGTACCCACCTACACCATTGTTATCAATTCTGAGCTATGTCACCCAGAGTCTCCAACCATTGGTCACAATAGTTGTGCGGACCCCAACCAAATAGTCTGCATCTACCAACATGGCTTAGACCAGAAGTTAGTGACTTTATGGACTGATTTCACGTTTTGGTTTGGCCACCCTTAACTTTCTTTCATCCATCCCCAACACTAGTCAGTATTGCGCGCCGTTGTAATCGGGGGTTGGACATGCGTATTACGTGGCCCAAACATCCCAGTCAATAGAGATTCACAACCTAATCAACTGATTTACCATCATTCCCTAATCTTTTCAAAAGTAAGTTATAGCTGTATTTCAAAACTTACATCTAACTGTTCGAAATTTCTGACTAAAATCTTTATCGATATAGGGTTGTAGAGATTGTTGAATTTCATTGAAATCATGAATCGTTCTACGTTAGGTCCCCATTAAAAACTCAAAAGCACTACATGGATTTTTCGTTGTCAGTATGTACTTATAAAGAGTCCCATGCAGGGATTAAAAGGCCATCAAGTGCCTACAGGTTTTCAATGGTGATCTGACTTAGCTGAGTTCATGATTTTAATAAAATCATTGTAGTTGTATGGCTCTATACAATTGGCAGAAACGCGATTAGAAATTGCTAAAGTTGGATTTTTGTGACATTCACTAATTAACCTGTAGAGTCAAGCGTGTACTTCCATACATTTGTGCAGGTGAACTGAACATTTGAAAATCATTACCTCGACTTTCCCGTTATTGATTTATAATGCTTCTATTTCGTTCTGTTTTTTTTTCATTTTAGGTTATTGAAGGATAGTTTAGGAGGCAATGCAGTCACAGTAATGCTGGCAACTGTCAGTCCCTGTCAAACTCATTACGACGAAACATTAAGCACTTTACGGTAGGAACTGTTGTTGCTTGAATTCAATTTATATTTGATCTCATATATGGTTGAATAATGAAAGGATATTTTGTGTGTAGACCACCAACCAACTGATTTTTGTTGGTTACTGCGACTTTCGTTTATTGCTGATAATTCTGTTTCGATTTTCTAACCCATTTGCTTTGAACTGAAGCCTTTGTAAACGAATTGTAATTTTCGTGTTCTTTCTGTAGTTTTAACTAACTTAGAAGGTCCTTATTTTCATTATACTGTATATTTTTAGTTATGCCAAAAAGGCTTCATCTATTATTAATTCAGCGATGGTCAATGAAGATCCGAAAAGTCGATTGATTCGTGGTAATTTATATGTGTAATTTTGTTTTTAATATATATATATATATATATATATATATATATATATATATATATATATATATATATATATATATATATATATATATATATATATATATATATAATTTAAAAAATATCAAATAGGAGGTTCGGTAATAATGACCTATGTGTAGAAAGTTTTTTGGTTCTATCTAAATATCAACCAAAGTAACAGAACTACCATGGACCATCTGCTTGTCTGAACCATTTATGAGAATACTTTTTTAAGACAAACCAATGATCTATTAGAGTAAAAAGCAGAGACAACTGCATGATACTGTGTCCATTTTTAAAAAAAGGGAATCATGCCAGATTTATTATAATGTTTTATATATCCGTATGTCACAAACAAGGTTTATTTAAACTCTTTTTTTCTGAATTTACAACTTAGTTATCCTTATATATATTTAAAATAATTCCGGTTAAACGCTTTATCAACTGTACTTCAAAACGTTGCAGTTAGGAGATAGACATCGCATTCACACCGTATTTTTTTAAATTGTTGATGTACGAGTAACAGGCATCATAAGAGTAATTCGCTATTACGTAATAAATTCAATCTATTTAAGTCAATTTCTCTCTACACCTTATATGAGTTCTTATGATGATCTTAGGCTTCTCGAACCCTGGGTGATAAAAATGTATGTGAACATGCAGTCCACTGGTCAAAAAACAAGTACTTATGGCAGAACCACTACGTATTATTGCAGTTGAGCTGCATCTCATCATTGTTATCAAGATATTAACGCACGTCAAAAGGAAGTTGCAACTACCTGGTTTGTTAAGTGACGAGCCATAACAATCACTTTTGCACATCATTACCTACAGTTCGCTTAATTGTTAACCACTTTTTATCTTTATAAGTGATTCAGTGAGTTAATGTAAATTCGCAACTTTATTTGGCAATAATTTCATTCAAGATGTATGTGCGTGTATTTAGTTTTTTTCGAATTATTTTTGATAGAATTAATGTCCGAATTACGTATCTTACAACAGAAAGCATCTTCAATTATGTTTGAATCCGGAACATGTCAAGCTTATGAGGCCGCTAAGCTTAGAGAATTAATCTCCATTCGTGAAGAAGGTGTCCTACAGTTGCGAAGGTATTTTTTATTAATTGTCTCTTATACTCCCCACACATTTCTCAGTTCATTTTATAGCTGATATATATTATGGGCTATCAAATCCCATAAAAAAACAATTTTCAAACAGTTACATCCAATTTCAAGTCAAAAACAATAAAAAAATACTTTCAGACAGCTCAATCAAAAACTTCAACTTATGCCTACTCGTCAGTTAAAGTATGAAAATCATAAATTTGGAATGTTTTGATCGTGTTTTATAAAAATATTTATTCTTTAAGCATGTTCTTTCTCTAAAGGTAACATCAAGTAACAACATCGTGGAAGTAGTGGTACCAATATAACTCACCATCTTATAATAGTGCGTTAAACATTACAGATTTAAAAAAAAATTCCCCAGTCAACAAATGATCACCAATTCTATTTTATGACTCATCATTATAGGATCTACAGTTGCTAAATTATACATGTTTTTCGGTAACTTTCTTGTTTATTATGAATGTAATTTTCGTTAACTGGGAGAATTGTCTAAAACTATGGAGCACTAAACTAACTGACTATGGTTTTCAGTAGTCCTCCACCTCATATCAATTTGTGATGTACAGTTATCTTATTAGCGCTTCGAAAATAACAACATCTTAACTACCAAGTGTTGTACGTTACAATCTATTGTTCTTATTTCATTATAGTTGTGGTTTTCAAAATAAATTACGGTTGTTATGTTTAGACCTCACAACAATAACTTCGTTTAACAGGATTACACTTAGCGATATGAGTTCAATCAATAAACTCGTATAGACTTTCAGTGTTACAATGGTTAAATCAATCACAACAATATACCTTGGTGAGTTATTAAACAAAGATAATTCTTAGGAGTTTATTATTGTTGGGATTTTCTAAGAAAGCTTAATACCTTAATACTCTGTTAATCAATTACTTTCGTTATACATAATTTCGGTAATTTAGTGGAATTTTTATGTTACTTGTTTTACTAAAAATAAAAATATTCAGAATGTCCTGGATTTTGTATATTTGTCTTTAAGAGTCATCAATATACCTGTAGTTTGATATACATTTTGATTTCAATCTAAAATCTGTTATTCAAGTACAGTGACCTATTTCGCCATCTTATCGTTTGTTGTTATTCATGAAGTTGGTTATCTAATCTTTTACGAAGGAAGTTAACTGATCGTCGCTCGTTCACTGGGGACCACTCTATCCAAGCTGTTACATCTGAACTATGTAAATCAACACAAACGTCAGAAGTTTATCAAAATGAACCGGATACAGGCTCACGAACACTCCGAAGAGTACTCTCCACTCTTAATTGTACAAATACTATGTAAGGTTCCTCATATTTACTCATTTCTGTTACTTACGATGTAAATAGTGCATTAAGGAAACACATGTTATATTTATGGATGAATGACATGTTTTTGTGATAGTTATTTGTCTAGCTTTGAAAGTGCTTAGCGTACACCCCAGACTTTATTTATTGTTCGACACAATAATCAAACTCCTTCTGTTGTTATTTGAAGTATGGAATTATTGTCTAGTCAGTAGCTTTCAGTTAATTTTGTTTATTACCAGTTATGTGGAAGATTTAGCAATCACTGCAGAATAGGCTGCAAGAGAAGGAAGCATGAGACAACTGTATGATAGAACAAAGAAGCTCTCTGGAAATTACCGTAAACCAGATCGACCAGTGAAAAGCAAGGAAGGCAAAGTAATCACCAACATTGATGAACAACGGAACAGGTAGGTAGAACAATTCAAAGAACTTTTGAATCGACCGGCTTCACTGAACCCACCCAACTTCGGAGTAGCACCCACGGACCTCCCAATCGATGTTGGCTCACCAACAATAAAAGAGATTAGCATGGCCATCAGACAAGGCAGCAGGACCAGATAATATTCCGGCAGAGGCACTGAAATCAGATGTAGCAGTAACTGCAAAGATACTTCACATTCTCTTCAGTAAGATTTGGGATGAAGAACAAGTACCAACAGACTGGAAAGAAGGATTTCTGACCAAAATACAAAAGAAAGGCGATCTCATCAAGTGTGATAACTACAGGGGCATCACTCTTGTCCTTATACCAGGAAAAGTCTTCAACAGGTTATTGTTAAACAGAATAAAGGACTCTGTAGACTCCCAACTTCGAGACCAACAGGCTAGATTCCGTGAGGATCGATCATGTATAAACCAAAAAGCAATTCTACGGATCATTGTGGAACAATCAATTGAATGGAATTCTTCACTCTACATCAACTTCATTGACTACAAGAAACCATTTGATAGCGTGGACAGGACAACGCTATGGAGACCTCTTCGACACTGGCGTGCCTGAGAAGATAGTCAGTGTCATACGGGATTCCTATGATGATGAACTAAACTGCCGAATCATCCATGAAGGACAACTCACCGACTCATTCGAGATAAAAACCGGTGTTAGGTAAGGTTGCTTACTCTCACCCTTTCTCTTTCTTCTGGTGATCGACTGGATCATGAAGACGTCAACATCTGGAGGTAAGCGCGGGATACAGTGGACAGCTAGGATGCAGCTGGATGATCTAGACTTCGCAGATGATCTGGCTCTTCTATCACACACGCGAAAACAAGTGCAGCAGAATACGACCAGTGTAGAAGTAGGTCTCAATATAAACAAAGGGAAAAGCAAGACTCTCTAATACAACGCAGCATGCACCAATCGAATCACACTTGACGGAGAAGCCTTAGAGATTGTGAAAACCTTTACATATCTGGGGAACATCATCGATGAAAACGGTGGATCAGATGCAGATGTGAAGGTGTGGATCGGCAAAGCAAGAGCAGCATATTTACAACTGAAGAACATCTAGAACTCAAAACAAATGTCAAGACAATTCTACTGTATGAGGACAGAAGTTCTCTTGTGACAATCACAGAGGAATCAGTTTGACTAATGTAGTGTCTAAAATATTAGCTTCAATAATACTCGAACGCCTAACTAAACTCGTGAAGAGCAGACTAGAGAAAACCAGGCTGGGTTTCAACCTGGTCGTCGTTGCAGAGACCAGATATTCACTCTACGTCAGGTCCTAGAACATAGACATACATTCAGACGTCCCACAATAGTAGTATTTCTTGACTTTAAGGCGGCATTTGACTCCGTTGATCGTGAGGTTCTATGGCAGTGTTTGTCAGTGAAAGGAGTACCAAAGAAGTACATTAATCTCATAAAGGCTCTCTACTCGAACACAACTGGTCGAGTTAGAGCCTATGGCGAACTGTCATCAGAATTGATTACCTCAAGTGGTGTTTGTCAGGGCTGTCCACTCTCCCCATTCTTGTTTAACTTTGTCGTTGACATGCTTTTAGAGATATCACTTTCATCTCAATCTCCAGGAGTTGAACTTTTACCGGGAGATTCACTTGTTGACTTAGAATACGCCGACGACATAGTTTTATTTGGTGAAGACGCTGACAAAATGCAGTCTTCTGACCACTATAAGCAACAATGCAGGCATGTTCGGGATGCGATTCTCTCCCTCGAAGTGCAAAATGTTACTTCAGGATTGGGTTGCATCGACACCTGAACTAATGATAAGGAGTGAAGTAGTTGAACGTGTTGACTGTTTCACTTATCTTGGGAGTCTCATCAGCCCTTGTGGTGTGGTGTGTGACGAAATCTCAGCACGGATACAGAAGGCTCGTCTAGCTTTTGCCAACTTGCATCATTTATGGCGTAGGCGAGTTATCCGTCTAGCAACAAAAGGATGGGTTTACTGTGCAGCAGTTCGCTCTGTTTTACTTTATGGCAGTGAAACATGGCCGATAAGAATAGAAGGTATTTGTAGATTACTAGTATTCGATCATAGGTGTCTTCGAAGCATTGCTCGTATATCCCGGGACCACCGGGTAAGTAATGCAGTTGTTAGGAAACGGGTACTAGGTAAGGATGGGAAATCGATTGGTAAAGTAGTGAAACCTTATCAGTTGAGATGTCTGGGACATGTAATACGTATGCCCAACCACCGACTGCCCCGACGTGCGATATTTCACGGTGTAGGAGTAGGTTGGAAGAAAGGTAGGGGCGGCCAGACCGAAACGTGGCACAAATCCATGGAGTCACTGACAAGTGGACTGAGCCATGTTGGCAGGTATAGACCACCTGGTTGGGATCCGCGAGATGATAGTAACCGATGGTTAGAGACCTTAAATGACAGCTCAAAATCATTTGCAGTGGCGAAGGTGCATCCACTCTTTGTGTTCTACCAAATTCTAATCTTCTGTATTCCTCATGTCTCTATCTTTTTCCTCTTTCCAAAGTTACTGAACTGGATTATACTCCTTGAATAACATCTTCAAACCTTAATCTTTCCGATTACTGCTTATACTCTTACTACTTCTACCACTGTGGGATTTGAATCAACAACTGCATCTCTGTGCTAATGTGGTATGGCAATTCGAACTGATGCACGTACGTACGAAGTTCTACATTGTGACTAGCTGACTGATTGACATGAATTATAGAATGAAATAACAGTCCCTGTGCTGTCGCTAAGCTTTATTATTTTGTCATGGATGTACAGTAGTCATTTCCACAAAAGAAAATGACATCAGATTTACAAATGTTTGCAGATTCTTTGCTTATAATTTCTTCATTAATTAATTCATATTATTAGCTTTAGATATAGAAAATTAATTTCTTGAACTTAGCACATTTTTCATATAATGGATTCTTAGAAAAAAATATGTATGTAAAGTGCAAATGTTAATATTACTTTAATATAATCAGTTGATCAAATCAGAGTAATGTTTTAAAAATGATCTGCGTCTTCACGGTTTCCTGAAATAACAAAAAAGTCGATAAGAAGACGAATAAGGTATTTTAGAATGTATTTACAATTAGTAGAACAAGATGATGTTAATGTACGAAAACTGCGAATACCGAATTCGTACTCTATCACGAATCCAGTCACTAGTTCATGCTAAAATTTGAAATCAATGAAGTCTTTCAAGCTCGACTGATTTGTTTCCATGGTTGGAACATTGACATTCAACACCATTTTTTTCATTCCGTGGTTCTGCGTACATAACCAACTTTCCCGATTATTGGTATCCAGTTATCTGTAGTTCTTCCACATCATTCACATTTAGCTCTCATGTTTCACAGGTAAAAAGTGCAAATAGCTCACAGGACTTTGTTACAAATTCGATCTTTAATATGTGTTTGAAAATCCTGTTTGTTTTAGATAGGTAGCGTAATAAATCAAGAGATCAGATGAATTGACACGATAATAAGAAACAAATTATATTGAATAACATAAAAGAGCAAATAATTCTATTTCTTCTCAAAATATTGTGTGTTTCATTGAATCATAATAATATCAGTATAAAACACAGTTGTACTGCCAAAATACGACTGAAGACTTGTTTCTAATCAGCGTAACTGCAGTAAAGATGTAGTTAAGTGATTGATTCAGCATCATAAAATATCCGGCAAAAATATCTAGGTTTGGTCTAATCTAAATTTTGTTCAAATTTATGACTTTTCATCAGTACTCCATTACGCATTCATGAGGACAAAGTGGACTTCGAAGGGATAGAAAAACCATACGGACAAACTGCCTTACCTAGTTCTTCTGAAGTTTCTACTTCTGTTGGTCATTCTTTGCTGTGTAGTCCTATGACCCATTGCCAGCTTGTTGACCAGATTGCCAATTTAAATTGTACATTACAATCTGTACAAGATTCGGTAGGTTATTGAAAAATCTGTTTGCTGTATCATTTTGATTATTTTAGCATCTGTATGTTTGTCAGTCAAGTATCTAAAATACTTTCCTGTGTAAAAGTGAATTTTGTCTCATTTTAATGTTAGTATAATGTACACTGCGCTTTTAAATATACGGTTATTCGTGTTTATATCTTATGAGATGTTAAGGTATTTATCTCCGAAATGCTTGGTTGATTGTATTTATTTATTTAAACACGTAAATATTGGTACAAGGATGCACCAGATACATATGCGCCACACAATAACAATTAGAATGGAAAGAGATGAAGTGCTGTTATAGGTATGAGGGCGGTTATCACTTCCCGGTTGCCTGGACCCTTACCAACAAGTCGTGAAGAACCAACAGAAACCAGTCTTGTGGAACTCTTCATACCACGACACAGGAGTGGTTTGCATCAGTCTGTAGTCTATTTATAGGAAGTGAAATAGTTGTAAGTTAAGTTTTGGCAGAATAAGTAAAGAGGAATGTTTGACTTCTGTCAACTGATATTTGTTTTTTAAGACGTCCTCATCAATTAGTGGGCAACTGTATATCGCTATATTAGTCTGTCATTTTGTGTCTGTGAGATCTAACTTTCATAGTTAGAAATTTGCATAGGTTGCTAATGTTCCATCGTAGATGTTTTCCAAACATAGCTTGGCTTTGCTGAAACAATAAGGTTAATTATGTTGAAGATAAGCATAGGATATGTAAAAAAAAGTCGCTTAGAATATCGAGGTAGTTGATATATATCTCTAGGAAACACAGTTCTCTATCTGATAAGTTAAATAAAACGTTTTCAAAATTCGAATTTTTGACTAAGAAATCGGGAAAATTGGAAGTTGAGGTAAGTTGTGACATTTAAAAGTTCTCTGTTATAGCTTGATTCCCCTTTTATGGAATGGTCCGAAACTATCTGCACTGTTAATTAGCCTTTCTCAGTTTTGCATTATATCATTTATTGTGATGTATTTTCTCCATCATTTTACACGTCGGAATATTTTTTCTTTGATTGCGATACGGATAGGCATGTTTTTGTGGACAGCATTGATTGTCTAGCTTATCACATTACTGACTAAATACATCTGAAATTTATCGTTTGCTTGTTTTTAACGATATCTCAGTAGAAACATGATTGTAGTGAACTACTAAGGTTCAGTGTTTCACAATTTCTTCAACATAAGGCGTCTACGCTCTGCAATTGAAGATAATCTTAGAATGTAACCTCATCCTACTAAATTTCGAGAGTGTATGTTACATTTTTTATTATTAACCCAGTCCTTTGTAAATTTAGGAACTCAATCAGAAGGTCGTCATATTGCAAGAAAAATTACTAGCGCAAACTCGTTTACTTGATAACTTCAGACAGGTGAGTAATATTTGCATAAGTATACTTGTCCATTGTAATTTAATGCTCTGTTATAAGTTCTCTGTTTTTAGTGTACAGAGTTTCCTAAATGATGTCTATATACTGTCAAGTGCATTTTCTTGTTAATACATATAGTAAATGGTTAGTTTCAGAAAAAGAATTCGTTTTCATTAGCGTTGTTAGAGCAATTACTTCGTTCTCCACAGAGATGTCTGTCCAAACCATATATATCTTGTACATATATATCGGTCACCAAGGGAAATAATTAGGTAACTCCAACAATCGTACTTCCCTTCTGCTACAAATCATTGTTTTTCAATGTACATCCTGACTCCAATTCGTAGTCTATTTAAAATACTGTTTAACGGGACAGATATTTTCCCTATTGAATGGGAAATAATTGTGTTTAAATTGTAACTGATTGCTGCGCTCGTTGTTACAAATAGTGTATAAACCTAGTGGTTTTCATTGAATTCGGCATCTTTATCTTATGATTCCCACAGGAGGAATGGAAACTGCTGAAAAAGTCGGGTTGTTTAGCGAACGTTCTTAATGGTGACAAGCGTCACTACATATAACCCGTTAGTCGTTTTAGGTATTTTTGAGTAGATGTGTTTATTCCGTGAACTTGCGTACGTGAGTTTTTTCCGTCGTACTAAACAACTAAGGCACACAAAACGTCCACCTGTTTGTTTACTAGCGTTTTGTGTGACCAAACACTACTAAAAGAAGCTACATATATATGCGATGCAAAATTACAACACTCGACTCTTATCAATCAGGAAATTTAGACTGTGGTATACTTCGTTTTATTTTAGGCCTTTGACAAGCTGAACCGAGAATATCAAGCTATACTGCGATTATTTCCTCATTTGTTGAAGAAAGTTGCACACATGACCTTACCCGACAATGAACTAAGCAGTATAACAAGTCATTTGGTAAGTGTGCATTAAATTCCTAAGGTTGTTATTATCCTTGAGCTCTCACCAGTGATTTAGTTCTAGGTCTCATCAAGATGTTTTTGAGATAAGCTTTATCTAGTAACACCTTCATATAATGTTCTGTAAGATTTTATTTTTTTCAGAATAACTATACGGAGCTACGCTCGACCTTCCCCTCTACGGATACTTCATCAGTTAACCAGCTAAGACACACCGTAAGTTATGCTACCTTCATCCCAATTTAATGGATATAGAATTAATCGTTTCCCATAACCTTAATATAGCTTATAAACGCAATGACTGCAGACGTAGCTCAGATAGTGGATGGGAATATGAAGTGATGTTAAATAGACGTAAACAGTACACGATAGTTTTTGGCGCAGATGTTATGAATTAGATGAAAACTATCTGAGCTGTGTATCAGCTTGACCAACTTTAACATCAAGTCATTATCATTTCAAAATGAAATATGAGCATACTACAAACGCAGATCAATTGAATGATACAAAAGCCCACAGCTTACTATTTTTACGTTTCAGACAGTGAATGATACCGTTGAAATATCCGCACTGATAACATGTTTTCAGTAGAAACTATGCCCATAGACGAATTGTTTTAGCTGTAAGGGATCATCTGATGATATCAGGTATTTCGTGTGGGCTTCCAGTTATTCCCATATTTTCTAATACATGTGGTTCTGTAGGACTATCAATCAATAGGCGACATAATTTATTGTCCATTTTTATCATTTCAGGTTTCTACTTGTGTATCAGGAAAACCCAAGTGTGACGCATTACAACTTAGATGAAATTGCATGTCTGCAGATCGTCAAAATTCATGTACATAAAATGTTTCTTGTAAATAAATTTCCCTAAGTATGTCTTTCTCCAGTAATTCTTATACAGCTATAATCCCCGACCCTTGATGCTACCTTGACGTGGTGGTCGGGCTTTCCTATCGCGATGAACCAATCGAGTTATATTGGCTGGCACAATCGTTCCTCAGGGTCCTACCATGCCAGGCAGGTCGGTTGAAGCGCGGTCAGACTAAAAGCAGCAAACCTAAGGTCCGAAGGCGAAGTCGTACTGCTGACTGTACAAAGGTGTGACGGCTGTAAGGTGTTTCATTCAGACAGCCAGCACAACAGAGATGCTGCCTACCCCACAAGGAGGGGTGGGGGTAGAAAAGGTCGACCCTAAAAATGCACATCTCGCCTTATCCCATGGATGTCCGTCTCCGTCGGTAAGGTCCCAACTGTTGGTATGATCCTGAAAATTTCTCGCAATCGACTTGATAAGCTCATGAAACATTAAGGAGCATTTCATTCAATCAGCGTTTGATTAGAAGTTATGTTAGTAACATAGCGAAAATGAAAAGTCACATGTGGAGATTCTGATTGGCTGATTAATTCACTGCTACTATGTTTAGCATTATTCTGGAATTTTCAGTAAAACGCAAGGACTTTTAAAATACTATAAAAAACCTATATTTTCTGTACAAAAATGAATCCTGGAGTAAAGTGCTTCCCACATATTTTGTGCCTTTTCTCTTGTCTTCAAGTCGCTGTTTAGTTCTAGCTCGGGGGTTACGAAACTAGCTTAGGATCTGAATATAGCGTTCAATCAACAAGTACGGAGCTTACACGAAAATTACTCACAAAAAGGTCCTGTGTGACCAACATCAAGCAGTTATCCCTTGAGCACTGCGGTCACGCTCTCAGGTCACTGAGACCATTTATAATCCAATTTCCTTTTCAGGTACCTCCAGAAGAACCCTTCCACGGTGTGGGCAACCGGGAAATGATAACCGCCCTCATACCTATAACAACATTCAAGATCACTGTATTTATGGTCAATCTCTTTCAATTCCTATTACTTCTTCCACCTCGACTTTCAACACTAAACTTCCTCTTTTGGCTTCCTCCCCAAGTGTCACCATGGCCATCGATTCTAATGCGCAAAACACTGTCCCATGTCTACTAGGACCTCGCTCTAAACTATTAATTGGAGCCTTCAACGTCCGCACACTATGTCAAATCGGCCAGCAACCCTCCTTGGCTAAGACCCTAGATTCTCGTACGATTGATGTGTGCTGTGTCTCCGAAACACGGATACAGGATCCTAGTGTGGTCATTCACTTGACCTCACCTCGCCAAAACGGAGAGGCGACGAGATACACCCTCCATGTATCTTGCAACCCGATGGCTAGTTCTCGTGGACTTGCAGGTGTAGGCATAGTACTCGATACGAGAACAAAACAAGCACTATTAGAATGCGCCCTCGTTAACTATCGCCTATTTGCTCTTCCGCTAAACGGCTCCGTAAAAACTCGGAAGGATAGGGACACACGCCGTTTCTACCTACGCTCCCACTGACTGCAGCCATGATAAAGTGGAAGATGACTTCTACAGAAAACTCTCTGAGCTTCTTCAGAAAGCTAAGCGCTCAGACATAGTACTCGTGGGGGTGACTTTAATGCTCAATTAGGCAGCTTGAATCAAACAGAAAGACATTTAGGTGGGTGTTTTAGTATTCCAGCTCAACGAACCGATAATGGTGATCGTCTGTTGCAACTATGCTCAGACAATCGTTTATTTTTAGCAAGCACTAATTTTAAGCATAAGGAGAGGCATCGTCTAACGTAGCGACCACCTGCACCAAACCAACGATGGACTCAAATAGACCATATTGTCATCAGTCATCGTTGGAGAGGCTCAATAGAAGACCGTCGCTCGTCCTGGAATACATGTTTATACTCTGATCATGCTTTAGTACGAGTACGTATTTGTTTCTACCTCACTGGACGCAGAAAGACCATACCAAGACCCACTAGGATTGAACTGAGGGACGAGAAATTCAAAAGTAAGTTCCAGAAACCATTGAGTTCACATCTAGACAGTTCTGTAAACGAGGCTGACTCACATGTTTCTTGGAAATATATACTAACAGCTGTGGAAACTACAGTGACTTATCATAATGATTTAAGTCAAATGGTTACGAAAAACCAATGGTTTTCTACTAAGTCTACTACACTGATGGATACTCGTCAAGTCATCCCAACAGGCTCCGAACACGATGAAGAGCGAAAGCATATCAGTTCTAGGTTAACCAAAAGTATACGGAACGATCGTGTGCAGCGGTGTACCCCGAAAGCAAAGGAAATGCAGTGGCTGTAGGCAACACTAGACAGTTCTTCAGACTAATAAAATAAACCAGAATTAAGAAGTCAAGTGTGAGCGAGACAATCTCGGAAAAAGAAGAGACTCTTATCTGCTCTCAGTCCAGACGCTTGGAACGATGGGCGGAACAATTTAGCTGGCCTTCAGCTACTCTTCATTATCATAGTCTGAATGGAACACTGAAATAAGTCTTCTGACTCTAGTTGAAGGTCTGAAGGCTAAAGCCCATCCGAAACAGGGAAAAGCAGATGGGTTGGCTCCCGAGATCCCTAAATATGGTGATCGGATTTTAGCTTAAATCTGGGAACTGGACCTAATTCCATCTGACTGGTCGCAATCACTGGTTGTCCCGATATATAAGAAAGGACCAAAATCATCCTGCGATAATCATAGAGGGATTAGTTTGACTAACATAGCGTCTAAAATACTAGCCTCAATAATTGTCGGGCGCCTGACAAAGACTTGTGAAATGTAAACACGAGAAAATCAGACTAGCTTCACACCAGATGGTGGATGTATCGACTAAATATTAATAATTCGTTAAAATTTGGAACACAGCCATGCCTGTTTAATTTCATCATAGACCTACTGCTGGAAATAACTTTCTCGTTGACTGAATTTCCAAAAATTGGTCTCTTACCAGGAGGTCCACTTGTTGTCTTAGAATAAGCAGATAACATAGTTCTGTTTGGTGAAGATGCTGGTAAAATGCAGTCTTTTAGTAGCACCGAACAACAATGCTGGGATTTTCATGATGCGTTTATCTCCCTCTAAATGAAAGTTGTTGCTTCAGGACTGGCCTGCGTCAACATCTGAACCAAGGATAAGGAGGGAAGAAGTCGAACGCGCCGACAACTTCACTTATCTTGAAAGTTTGATCAGTCCTAATGGGTTGGTGTCCTATAATGGATTCAGAAAGCTCGTTTGGCTTTTTCCAACTTACGTCACTTATGGAGCAGGCTAGATATCTGTCTATCAATTAAAAAACGAGTATACTGCGCAGCAGTTCGTTCTATTTTACTTTAATGCTGAGGAACGTAACCATTAAGAGTATAAGATACTCGCAAGTTGCTAGTATTTGATCACAGATGTCTTGGAAATATTGCTCGCATCTGCTGAGATCACCGGGTAAGTAATAGTGAGGTTGGACATCCGGTATTATGGAATGATAGTAATGGTGAATCTTTATCAACTGAGGTGGTTGGGCCATGTGTTACTTATGTCTGAACACCGATTACCACGACGCGCTATGATGACTAGTATTGGGGATGGTTGAAGAGTTAGGAGCGGCCAAATCGAAACGTGGTATCAGTGATTGAAGTCACTAACCTCTATTTTGAGCCATGTTGGTAGGTGCAAACTACTCGGTTGGAGTCCGTGTGGCTATCGTAACCAATAGTTGGAGACTCTGGGTTACGTGGCTGAGAATCGATCACAATGGCGTAAGTGTATACAATCTCTGTTTTCCCTTAAAACCTTGAGATTAAAATTGCTTCATATCTGTCTTTCTTCCTGTACTATATCCTTATATACAATCTTTCCTTTATATATTACCACCATTAAGTTAACTACTTCTATGAATTCGGTGTTCATCTTGTTGTGCTAATGAGGTACGGCAATTTGGACGGATGCATATTTGTTTCTGGTCACACGTTGTAGCTGACTGACTGATACAGCTATAACACATTTGGTTATAGCATCTGTCTTTTACTACCGTGAATCATTCTCTTGTCCAGCTCCCTATTTCTCAAAGATCGGAGGATCAGATGGTAGGAAATAGCACAATTTGAAAGAATAATAAATGTATATTTTTGAACATGAAATCATATGAAAATTGGAGAGGATTATACAATCTGGTTTCTCTTCAGCGATGCCGAGGATCTATAAAAGAAAGCAGTAAAACTGATTAAAAACTTCGTACACAAAATTCTCGCGTCTACATAAGTGTAAAAATTCTATGTAGTTATCTATTCAAATAGGGTACATCACACGAATTTGATAATGCTATTGTGGGATCCTACTTACAGTTGATTCTCATAAACCGAAGCGATTTTAACTAACCTTGACCTAGTAGTTCGTGCACTTCGATACTAGCAGAATTACTCGAAGATATCTTCTACTTCATACTGGTGTTGATGTTCAAGTCCTAGTAGAAGTATGAACTCGACTATTAATTAAGTTGACTACCTCTGTACTCTGCATGCTTTCCGATTGCCAGAATACTAAAGCTTAGGGATGCCATAAACAACGAACATTCTGGGAAGAATACACTGAAGCGATTTAATATTGATGGATTTATTTATTTAGCAGAAATCTTATTCAAAATTTGTAATTGCTTAACTTTAATTTCAAATATCCCTAGAATTAAGACAGCATATTTTTTGGTAAATGTTGATCAAGAACAGAGGTGGAAAGAAATAATTTGGTGTATTCTTTAAATTTAAAATCTAATTAAGATAAAATCCGGGGGATTTCTGACGATATATCTTTGAATTTAACTACAAATAAACTCAGACCTCAACATCATTTAAAGCCTTTTCTTTCTGGAGAAGTGATGTCGTCAAAGTTCATACCTAAAAAGGGAAGAAAGAGGGTTTTCAGAAAACTGAAACGTCTTTCCAAAGAAACGCCTAGTAATCTGTCGATTGTTCCATCTTGATTGTTACGATGCGAGACAATATGACAGAATGCATCTAATCGGAACTTTTCCGGAACTAGAACCTGGACATATCCATCATTCAGAAAATATTGACATGCCAAAAACTATAACGGATTTTAGCTGCAACCTAGTGCTGCTTCATCTGCCTTGAGAATCAACTTACCTTCGTGAATTGCTTCTATGTGTCGTTTTAGGCTGGATTTCTGAGAGAAGTTTCGCTGGCATACTTCACATCCGAAAGGCTTGAGACCTATATAGAAAGTTTACCTAAAGTAGAAAACACTAACCAACCTTTGTGAACAGCGTCGATGTGCTTATGAAGATCAGAATTTCGAGTGAATCCTTTATAACAATAAGTGCATTCAAACGGTTTTACACCTAAAATATGACCAAAAACCCTAACAGGTAAGTATTGAAAAGAAAAACAAAGAAACGCTGTATATACAAAAACTGTTTACATTAACAGAGTCTGACCTTTATGAACTGCTTTGATATGTGTGTTTAAATTACAGTGTTTAGTGAATACTTTGTTGCAAAACGCACAATTCAGAACTCGGAAATCTGTTTTAATGAATAGAAAGAAAAAAGACAAGGTTAAGAGTAACACGATATGCCAAAGTACAGTAACTTTGAAAAATAACTAGAAGTATACTTTATTTCTAGGGAGGATTTTTCAGTTAGTTAACATTGTTGGGAATCATTTAATAAATACTGTCGCTAGAATTACCAAACCTAACTGTTTGTCAGGGCTATCCACTTTCTGCATATTTACCTAGTTTATTTAGACATCCATATAAACAACTTTTCAGACATTGATCTACTAAGATTACGTGTTGATTTGGGATGTGCAAGTGATAATTTTGTTTGACAAAGACGTCAGTCTTTTGGTCACATTAGGCAACAATACAAGCACGTTCGGGTCACAGTGATGTCATGATATTATGAAATGAAAAGCAATAGTATTTTACAGTAAATAAATGAAACAAAAATAGCATATGATAGATGTAGTTCGGTCAAAAATACAACCAGTAAAGCTTTTAGTCAGGATGGTTCACTCACTATAGTGGGATTACTATCAGTTTCTATTATGGGTTATATCCGACAACGTCCAACGTCACCGAACTGCACCATCCCTAGGACTGCAACCTAGGAGTTTTGGTTGATCGACAGACGTCTATCTTAAGCAGTAATCTTTCATAATACGGGACCATGTCATCCAGCGACCACCTCAGTGTTGGCTAATAATGCACTATCAGTTTTTTCGAGATGGTGACATCAATTTTTTGTCCATCACTGTGGCCAAATACTCATCGCCAAGCCTCGGAATAAGTAATATGTTGCCACCTGATTATAGCAATCGCCTGGAGGCAACGACGATTGAACACAAAGTAGCTGAATATCCTCAGGTCGAAGATGCCAGGAAGACTGTCCCGACCAATCAGCTGTAAACTTGGTCTTACATAGAGAAAGGCTGGCATCCCAATAACGTCAAAGATGTTCGATATTAAAATACGCTAACTTGTATTCTACTAAGCGTAGATCGATTTCACCTGTCATGTTATTTTATCACTCACTACTCAAACAAACGGGACTTTCGACTGCTAACAGACTAAAAGGAAATTGAGTGGAATCACATTCTCCAGCCAGTTTTTCAGTAGTTCAAGAAACATTATATACGTATAAAGACTATGAACTAACTGATTAGATGTGATTGAGATAGTTTGTGTCACTGCACAGTAAGGCGGCGTTATATATATGTTGAAAAGTCCCTCTGCAGGTTGTGACAGACCCACAACCACACAACGCATTTCCCTTACAATTGTCCCTTTGATTTCATCAGTATGAAAGTCATAGGGGAACAACGCTTACCTTTATTGTTGGAATAAAACGGAGAAAGGTGGTTGAACGGCCTCACCCTGTTTGGGACGCTCGTGTATAAAGCCACCAAGATGTCAGTAAGCTTTTCAAGACACTCTCCTTCAATAGAGTCTGAGAGTACAGTTTTTCCAACGAATCTAAGAAGCTTTGATATCAAAATAATGACTGTTAGTCTGCAATAAGTGTGAAGGTATTCCAGTATTGGTGGAGAGTGAAGAGATGAGTCAATAGATCGACGATCTAAACAGAAACATGTCCGCTAATCATGTGTGAGCCCTTCACAAGAAGCCAATTATTTCTGCGCACGAAGTTTTGCGAGGCCGCAGGGGGCCTTACTTGCCGTCTTGTTAATTTAACCAGTTTTTACCTAAAGATTTCGGTGGGTTGCCAACTTTTATTTATTTAGACACACAAATATTGGTAAAAAAGGGGAACCAGATATATATGCGCCGCACAAATCTCATTTGATTAGTGTTAGGGCTGTGTTACTGCCCAGGTGCCCAAACTGAAGCATGTGGTTCTCGCAGGAAGCCACACCCGGAGCCCTTGATCTGAAGGTCTAATCCGCAAGGCAGTGGAGCATCGTAAGGAGATGCAGTCCCATGGTAGCCGGTGACCAACGATTGGTTCATACGCCATTTGTTCCCTCAGGATACTGGAGCCCATGTGCACCATTGGTTTGGAATCAGGGTTTTCCAACTCCCCTAGGTGGACTTTCCGTGTCCACCAACCCGGTTGAAGCGCCGGATATTCGCTTTTTGTCCTCTCAATTTCGTAAACAACAGTAATAACACGAGAAGGCAGTGAGTAGGACTTCCCTGGCAGAGGCTATATACGCTTGTCCATGCAAAAACATTACGAGAGGGAGAGCGGACTCTCCCCACTCTCGACCGTGCCAGGGCATTAGGGACTAACTAACCTTGAACCTAGCATGATTAAATCTTTGGTTGTGTGTCCAATCACTTTACACCTGGTTGCTGTCAGAAGCTGTTCCATTTCACTCAAGGCAACTCTCAGAGTTGATGACCCACAAATTATAAACCCATGACGACATCTCGAACATTGGGTGGAGCACTTCAAGGGATAGTTCATCTGATTTGTTGCTCCAACAACGTCGGTCAGACTGTCTTTTGTTTGTAGACCAGTGGTTACCAGTCCACCATACAAAGTTGAGATTCGTAAGAATGTGTGAACTTTTGCTGGATCCCTAACCTAATACCATTTTTGTCCATTTATGTAGTATTACTACAAGTACCGCTCTGTATTTCCCTACAAGAATATTAGTTAACTCGAATAACTGAATTTTTGGCGATGTACCGAACCAGAATTTGAGCCGTACATAAACAAATATGAATATAAATTATAACAAAATGTAAGCTCAAAATTACTGGGGATTTTAGTTAATCCGCAAATGGGTTTTACTGTTGAAACTACTTGTTACTGATTCATCTAAGATCGCTAATTTTCCATATGACAAATACAATTAAAGTTGTATCAAGGGAACCAACGGTTTAGTATTTTTGTTCGCTAGAGAAACTGAATAGAAAGGATCACTTTGTAACCGGATAAAATACTTTAGGGATAAACTAAAACGAGTGGCTATTAATGATGTTTTTCTCCCTTGACCTTAGATACACGTAAACAAACTAGATTAATTAACATAGTGGTATAAAACCTGAAAGAATTTAAGAATATGAGATTGTTTCATGTTGACATTTTATAAGGTGGTTTCACAGTCATATGCTTGTGAATAAAAGTTTTTTTGTAGATACATTTAGGGATAGAGAATGCTTAAATTAGCATAGCAATCATGATAGTTACAAATATCAACCACCTTACACTACTTTTAGGACAGATTACTTCCGGCTAGTACCACCCGACCGTTGCTGCTACCTTGACGTGGTGGTCGGGCTTGCCTATCGTGATGAATCAACCGAGCTATACTGGCTGGAACAATCGTTCCTCACGGTCCTACCATGCCAGGCAGATCGTTTGAAGAGCGGTGAGACTAAAAGCAGCAAACCCAAGGTCCGAAGGCGAAGTCGTACTGCTGACTGTACAGAGGTGTGACAGCAGTAAGGTGTTTCCTTCAGACAACCAGCATGACAGCGATGCTGCCTTCCCACAGGGAGGGGTGGGGTCAGAAAAGGTCGACCCTAAAAATGCACACCTCGCCTTATCCCACGGATATCCGTCTCCAGCGGTAAGGTCTTTTGAAGAACGGAGCCAACACAAAAACTACCCACAAAAAGGTGGTGTGTGACCGACCCCAAGCAGTTGTCTCTTGGGCACTGCGGTCACGCTCTCAGGTCATTAAGACCGCTTCTAACCCAATTTCCTTTTCAGGTATCTCTAGAAGAACCCCTGCACGGTGTGGGCAACCGGGAAGTGATAACTGCCCTCATAATTCTAACAGCACTCAAGACCACTGTATTCATAATCAATCTCCTTCAATTCCTACTATTTTTTCTACTTTGACTTTCAACACTAAACTTCCTCTTCCGGTTTCCTCCCCAAATGTCACCATGGCCAACGATTCTAGTGGGCGAAACGCTGTCCCAGATCTACTAAAACCTCGCTCCGAACTACACATTGGAGCCTTTAACGTACGTACCCTAAGCCAAATCGGTCAACAGGCCTCCTTAGCTAAAACCCTGAATCTCGTACCAGTGATGTATGCTTGGTCTCCGAAACACGCATACAGGATCCCAGTATGGTCATTCACTTGACCTCACCTCGCCAAAATGGACAGCCAATGAAATACATCCTCCGTGTATCTGGCGACCCGTTGGCTAGTCCTCGCGGACTTGCAGGTGTAGGCATAGCATTAAGTACAAGGGCAGAACAGGCACTACTAGAATGGATCCCCGTTGACAGTCGCCTGTGTGCTGTCCGGCTACATGGCTCTGTAAGAACTCGGAAGGATAGGGACACACGTCGTTGCCTTTTCGTCGTTTCTGCTTACGCTCCCACTGACTGCAGTCATGATGAAGTGAAAGATGACTTTTACAGAAAACTCTCTGAGCTTCTTCAGAAAGCTAAGCGCTCAGACATAGTAGTCGTAGCGGGTGACTTTAATGCCCAGGTAGACAGCTTGAATCAAACAGAAAGACATTTAGGTGGGTGTTTTAGTATTCCGGCTCAACGAACCGATAATGGTGATCGTCTGTTGCAACTATGCTCAGACAATCGTTTATTTTTAGCAAGCACTAATTTTAATCATAAGGAGAGGCATCGTCTAACGTAGCGACCACCTGCACCAAACCAACGATGGACTCAAATAGACCATATTGTCATCAGTCATCGTTGGAGAGGCTCAATAGAAGATTGTCGCTCGTATTGGAATACTTGTTTAGATTCTGATCACGCTTTAGTACGAGTACGTATTTGTTTCTACCTCACTGGACGCAGAAAGACCATACCAAGACCCACTAGGATTGAACTGGAGGACGAGAAAGCCAAATGCGAATTCCAGAAACAACTGAGTTCACATCTAGGCAGTTCTGTAAACGAAACTGACCCAGATGCTGCTTGGAAAGACATGCAAACAGCTTTGGAAACAGCAGTAACATCTATTAGTCATTTAAACCATAGGGCTCCAAAAAACCAATGGATTTCCTCTAAGTCTATTTCACTGATGGATTCGCGTAAACTCATCCCATCAGGCTCTGAACATGACGAAGAGCGTAAACAAATTAGATCTAGGTTAACTAAAAGTCTAAGGAACGATCGTGAGCAGTGGTGGGCAACGAAAGCAAAAGAGATGGAAAAGGCAGCGGCTGTAGGGAACACCAGGCAACTATTCAGACTAATAAAAGAAACCGGAATTAAGAAGTCAAGTGTAAGTGAGACAATCTCCGAAAAAGACGGAACCCATATCTGCTCTCAACCCAAACGTTTAGAACGATGGGCGGAACACTTTAAGGAGCAGTTTAGCTGGCCTTCAGCTACTGCACAACTACCCACTATTCCCAGAAAACCTGAATGGAACATTGAAGTAGGCCCCCGACCCTACTTGAAGTTCAAAAGGCTATAAGTAATCTGAAACGAGGAAGAGCAGCTGGTCCAGATGGATTGGCTCCAGAGGTCTTTAAATATGGTGGTCCAATTTTAGCGATTAGGTTGACTAATATTCTGGCTAAAATCTGGGAGACGAACGTAATCCCATCTGACTGGTCACAATCTCCCAATATATAAGAAGGGGCCAAAATCATCCTGTGATAACCATAGATGGATTAGTCTAACTAACATAGCATCTAAAATACTTGCCTCAATAATTATCGAACGCTTAACTAAGACTCGTGAACTGCGAACACGAGAAAATCAGACTGGCTTCAGACCTGGTCGTGGCTGTGTCGACCACATAGTCACCATTCGTCAAGTTTTAGAGCACAGACATGCTTATCGGTGTCCGACAATGATAGTTTTCCTTGACTTGAAAGCAGCATTTGACTCTGTAGACCGAGAGGTTCTGTGGCAGTGTCTGTCATTGAAAGGTGTACCTCTGAAGTACATAAACCTTGTGAAGGCTCTTTACTTGAACACTATCAGTCGAGTGAGAGCTTATGGCGAACTGTCATATGATTTTACAATCTCAAGTGGTGTCCGTCGAGGCTGTCCACTATCCCCATTTTTGTTTAACTTCATTATAGACCTGTTGCTGGAAATAACACTCTCTGCGACTGAATTTTCAGGAATTGATCTTCTACCAGGAGGTTCATTTATCGACTTAGAATACGCAGATCACATAGTCCTGTTTGGTGAAGACGCTGGCAAAATGCAGAGTCTTCTGTTGGAACTCAGTAATAATGCCAGGATGTTTGGGATGCGTTTCTCCCCATCCAAATGTAAATTGTTACTCCAGGACTGGCCTGCGTCAACACCTGAACTAAGGATAGGGAGTGAAGTAGTCGAACGCCTCGACAACTTCACTTATCTTGGAAGTCTGATCAGCCCTAATGGGTTGGTGTCTGACGAAATCTCAGCGCGGATTCAAAAAGCTCGTTTGGCTTTTGCCAACTTACGTCACTTATGGCGAAGACGAGATATCCGTCTATCAATTAAGGGACGAGTATACTGTGCAGCAGTTCGCTCTGTTTTACTTTACGGCTGTGAAACATGGCCATTAAGAGTAGAAGATACTCGTAAGTTACTAGTATTTAACCACATGTCTTAGAAATATTGCTCGCATCTCCTGGGATAACCGGGTAAGTAATAGCGAGGTTAGACGCAGGGTATTAGGGAATGATGGTAAATCAGTTGACGAGGTCATGAATCTTCATCGACTGAGATGGTTGGGCCGTGTTACGTATGCCTGAACACCGATTACCACGATGCTCTATGCTGACTAGTATTGGGGATGGTTGGAAGAGAGTTAGGGGCGGCCAAACCAAAACATGGCATCAGTGCTTGAAGTCACTAACTTCTAGCCTGAGCCATGTTGGCAGATGCAGACTACCTGGTTGGGGTCTGTGTGACTATCGTAACCAATGGTTGGAGACTCTAGGTGACATGGCTCAGAATCGATCACAATGGCGTAGGTGTATACACTCCTTATCTTCCCTTAAACCTTGAGATTGAAATTGCTTCATAACTTTCTTCCTATACTATATCCTTATATACAACCTATAATTTATATACTAACACCACCACTAAATTAACTACTATGAATCCGGTGTTGATCTTGTTGTGCTAACGAGGTATGGCAACTTGGACCGATGCATATATGTGCCTGGTCCTACGTTGTAGCTGACTGACTGCTAGTACCAGCTTACTGTAAAGGATTGTAGTTTCCATCCAATATGAGAACTTCATGCTTTCGTATTTCAGCTCAATATTTGGGAGAAACAGAACTGATAATCGTTATTACATAGGGAAATGTACAGACGACGGTTATTTTGAGTAACAAATTATAAAAACTAGATGATACACAAGGATAACGACACATCTCAGGACGTAAAGCAATGGCAGTTATTCAAAATACAATGATGAGTCTTACTTGCATCTTCTTCACCATTACTTTTACGACCTTGTTCATTCCCCATAGCGGCAAATCCACTTAGATCATACTGTTCAGTATCTATCTCCGTACCTAATTTAAACTGTTTGAAATCTTTTGACGAGTTACCTTCATGCATCAATTCAAAATGTTTGTGTAGAAGACTCTGACTGGAAAACGTTTTACCACAAAGACAACAAATGCTGATAAGTTCGCCTGAAAACGATAGGATTATAGTTAAAGATTACCATCATCGCATGCATCAGCAAATGTTGGCCCGACACCAGTTGGTTCGTTCATCTTGAAAGTCTATAGATATAAGGCGACAAGATCAACAGCATTAGGATACTACGAGTCCGGGGATGAATACACAGGAAAATGAATAAAAAAAACTCGTAGTAGCAGTAGTAAACAGAAGTAGTATGGGAACTACGAACTTATATTTGCGGTTGCGGAAGCATTCACTAAAGTATTCAATCTGAAGGAGCAACCACAATATCATATTGCAAACAAGTTTACTGTTAACGTGCTTAAAGAGTTGAATAGCTGATTCTTTAATTGGCGTTGGATATGCTGGCCATGTACTCTTATAGGATCAAGATGCGGAAAAATAAAGTTAGTTGAGTAACCTTGGTGATAACATGGGTATGTTGCGGATGTTTTTTATGAAGATTTGGAGTGCTGATTTACTAGTATGTTTGTACTATAACCAGTATCGTCGGACGCACTACTACTAGATAAGCTCTATGGCAGTAGGGGCTGATGACATCTTGGTCTATTGACTGAACCCTTATTCAGTAATTGACATCATTTATGATGCTGAATTCTCAACGTGTTACTAATAAATGTGGAGTAGAGATCGTCATTTACTGGCTAATTAAATCTAGGCAATAAACTACAGTTTAGAAAGAATGATCAACGCCAAACTTTCATACCATTTGGACTCACGATATTATGCTAGTTCGTTTGAAGGGGATTTTTAAACAAATAGGGAATTTCGAATGGAAGATAGCAGATATTTAGTGGCAAACCTATCAGGCCAAACAGCAGCTCGTGACACTATCAGTTATTTTACATAACTATATACCATATTCATGCGCAGCGAAAAACCAGGTTATTACAGAAGACCAATTTTACTACGTTTGCTGGTATTGAGTCTTAATTGTAATATCTAGAGTACGATGAAAACCTAGACAACAAGCTTTACTCGAGACAAAACAACGACGAATAGACTTACTGATAACTTTAGGAACTTGAAATAGACAGATTTTTGTTATACAGCATTATGTTACTGAAAGAGCACAAGCATCCTAATGTAAAGTAATTTCATTCACTTAGTAGATTGATTATATACATTAGCCTGGCATTTGAGAAAGATGTGTCGAGTGCACACAACTCTGCATTCCCGATGACTATCGAAAGCAAGAATTTCCGGTCAGTGAAACATGAGGCTGAAGACGAAAAACATAGCATAATCGGCATTCAAATGCTTCATTATCTCATATTTTTGACGACTAAAATAGTTCACCTTAAATATGTACGGTGGCATATTAATTACTTTATATCCAAATTTGAAATACAAAACCTATATGCTTCTTCTCCCATGGCGCTTCTACTTCGAGATAATCCAATTAAGAAATATTCAAAAGTGTCATCAAATGTAGCGACCAATATGCGTTACACCAACGCAACATATGATGTATCCCCAAACTTACCTGAACGCTCCAGGTATATTTGCTCAGCTTTTTAGTCAATGTGAAGTAAAATTCCATAGTTTATAGTCTACACAATAGATCCCAGCGCACAATTGAACATTTTACTGAACCGATTCGTTAACAGTCGTAGCTGCGCTCAAATATGACGGTTGACAGTTAAAACAAGAGAGACTTTCTTATCAAAAGTTCAAAAATCTTCAAAGCGTGCCTGAATCTTGATGGGATTATTTGTTTCCCTTCATAGCTTTCTTAAAATTCTGAAATTTATTCTTATCTTGATGATCTATGTGCATTTGACGATAATCGACACATATGTAATGAGAATTCAAAACATTTAAAAATAAACGCTTGAACATAAAACAAGTTGTATTTCGATGAAATTCTTAGAATAGCGACGGATAATTTACTTCGATTATTTCGTCGCACTTACCATTGATTCTTAGTTAATTATAAGGACAAATATGTCAAGTGAAATGTTACCCGACACTTGACAAATTATCCATCAGGTTAGACCATTTCTACGTTAAACAACAGATCAATAACCCATAGAAAGTCTGTTGAAAAACGTCATGTATGGCTGGTGTGAATTAGTCCATTTGACCTTATGAACATGCGAATCCAGCGAGGATTCCGCTTTGTACCTTGCAACCTGTTAATATTAATATATTCTGCTGCCTATTGCGAGTATTTATTGTAGCCAGTCATTCAGCTAGTCCATCAACGCAGTTATCACGGAAGGATAACTTGGGATGTTTCAACTGAAAGACGTAAATTCAACGTATGTTAGTAAGTCACACCATTCCCATACAACTCGGGTAGACCGATATCATTGACACATATCATATACGTATCTTTCCAGCACCAGAGAATCCAGCCCACCAGAATGATCAAGTCATTTCGATCACCGTGGATCTCATAGGTTTCAATGTTAACACGCACTTCTTTCAACATTTGGATACAAACGTTTAACTTGTTCAGCCGCAGTACAAACTATTTCAGCAGTCCCACACAGCAACTGATAAGATACATACAAGTGTGTGACAAAACATGAGAACTTTTGATGGGATTATTGAGGTACAATGACCATTAGAAGTTGAAGATGCCACATGTATTGTAGTTTGACAGCATTTTAACCAGCAACACCTATAATTGAACCGTGTCAACCCAGTGAAATTGAAAGTCAGAAGCGAAGAGGTCGGAAGATATGTTTGAAAGGTTATAAACATATCAAAGAGTGACTGATCTGAACTGGCTGGTGATCGCAGGAGAAGTTGAGCGCGGTGTTTCCACTCGTGATCTGATGAGGATGCATGGCTGAGCGCCTTCGGTTAGGTGAGTCCACTATAACTAATGTTGTCAGCATCCAATGTCGAACACCTTTAGAGCTATTGATCTTGGGGATTTATTTACCGCTACAAAGTATTTGGATTATCTTACTAGCTAGGAATCCCTGGGATGGCTCAATTTAAGACAAGTAGCAGTAGATTAGCACAAATGAATGTATTGTATTGCAATCGATGGACAATCAAACACAAGGGAATCATCAGTTCATACATATATCACATCCACCATAGCCCGAATGGGAATCTAAATTTCTGCAATCAATTGTACTTCTCCTTAGGTTCATTGTGCGTCTGTTCGACTGTGTATTGGATGTAGACTCTGTATGGTCTAGAATGTACTAATTAGTATTAGATTTACTAAACGAGATTTAAACAGACTCAACAGGTTATTGGAATGGTATTTGATCAACATGTCGGTTGGTTGTACTCAAATAATTGATATCTAGAATTTGAACCATAGATCTTCCAACACTATTCTGCTCCAGGAAATGATTTTGAATCTTCATATCCTTAAGTTATGAATAATGTAGCTTTATTGAAAAAGTCGTTTCTCATATTGACTGGTGGATCCATTAGAAGTGACTTCATGGTTAGGACAAACAACATTTGATATGGGATCATTCGAACTGTTGTTACGGTGGAATTCGTTTAGAACTTGTGCTTCATACGGAAAAAGTTTTCCACCAGAAACAAATATGTTACAATGATTAATAACATTTGATATGATATCACCAGGACTTGATTCTTTTGAAATGTTTTCCTCAAATTTACTAGGGATCCCACCAAAGAATAATGGATCATAAGAAAAAACTGCAGTTATCAGAATTGCATCAAATTTGCAATCGTGAAATGATTCATTAGACGTATTGATCTTTTTTTATGGGAAAGTACACCAGAAGTGCATGGATCATTAGGACAACCGATATCTAGTAAAGGAACGTGAGAAATCCGATAAGTTGGCCCATTGAAAACATTTGTCTCACGATAACTCTGAGTCTCATTTGATGCCTTTGTGAGGCCACTGAAATATCACTGAGTCCTAGACAAATTATTCGGCAGTCAGGTCACCGAATGTCACACATTTCACTGTTCCTCGTCAACGTTAAGAACAGCCAACATATATCAATCAATTCCATACTATGAACAGGCCTTTGCTGTGGTGTTCTCAACTACTCCCTTGTTCCTAATTTAACCAATTCATTTCTGTAATAACGTCCTTTGTGTTATATGGTCTTCAGAACAGCCATAGACCTCTGATACTACGAAGAGGTAATCAGCGTTAGGTGCTGGCCGCGAGGTGTGACTTAGACGTTAGCTATCAGTGACACCATTCCCGTTTAACTCGAGTACGTGTGATAATTAGAAGCATTTGAATTATTATACGAACTAAGAATCCATGAAATAGCGTAATTTAGACCGAAAAGAACCGGATGAGCACAAACGAACGTACTGTATTCAAAATTCGAAATCAGGCAAGCATCAAGTAAGAAAGAATCATTAGTTCATACGAATACCACAGTGGGTCCCTAATCAACCGAATTAGATCGTCTTTGTTGATGATCTACACAATTGTGTTCATTGTGATGCTCTTATTACTTTCCGAAAATCTGTCCGTCCAGCTTTCACGTCAAACGTCCCGTGAAGTATAAGTTTGTTTTAGCTGGAGTTCAGCTTCAGAACTATTAAAGGCTAACAAGACTTCATTTAGTTCTGAAGTGAGATACAACTCCATACTGTTCTTCGGAATGGTGGATAAAGATAAATGATCGTTGGATCGGAATGAAAACGTATTGTATTACTTACGGAGGAACGAAGAGTAGTTTTACGAAACAACTGTATATGTCCCATCTTACTACACCTGAAGCATCTAGCATGAAGAAAGACACATAAATTGCATAGGTCAAATTTACTACGAGAGAAACATCTGCCGAACCTGTTCTCCCTCAATGAATTTTTATCCACGTTTTCACAAGAATGAGGGTTATCGTCGATTAATCGCCTACCCACATAACCTCGTGTACGCATTCATGCCTGCGTCTTTTGGGAATACCGAATGACAAGATGAAATTCCAGGAGGGTTAGAAAATGAAGAGCACTGTTTACAACAAGTAAGATGCTCTAGACAGTGGTTTGAGTTTGGATTGTATATGAGGTACTGTTCATTAAATTCTTTATTTAACGCAGAGTTGTAGACTGAATTCGCCAGAGTCCAAAATTAATTTAAGCCAATCACGTAGCACTTCATGACGAACAGTCTAAACAAGATCTAACATTGCAGGAAATTTATAGTTCAAACTCATAGTAAGTTTCTAGCATTCGTATCGTCCGTTTGACCATGAGACTCGGCGACTGGAAATTAGGCAAGCAGTAGTCGTGTAAGTAATACATTCTAGTAGATAGTTTCTGATTGAAGATCGTTGATAGTGATTAAGCGGAAAAATGAGTTCACAATCGACAGTTATTCTTATTTCGCTTATACAAGTGGATAAGTTACAAACAGATGTAAGTTCGTGTTGCTGTGTGGCTATATTTACGAGTGGTTGATATTTTGACAAACATATCACACAGAAGCATTTACATGCTGCTAATGCTTGTTAAAGAACCACGATAGCCGATTATATTCGTAGTTGATTGGTTGGTTCTGTCGATTGAACATATTATTTAAGTTTAAATACTAATCAACATTGACATGAAGCAACTAATCTTCACAGTAAATAAGTAACATGGGCGACTATAAAAATGAAACAGAATAAACAATAATGCAATAATAACGATTATAACGATGGGTTGCGTTATTCGAAGTCTTGCCCACAAGTGTAGATCACTAAGGTGATCTGTGCTGAATGGTTGGGGTTCTACCCGAGTTAGACGAGAATGATGTCTCCTATAGCTAACCTGGATGTCACACCTCGCGGTCAGCACCTAACTGGGATCACCCCTTCTTTGTATTAAGGTACTATGTCTGCTTTGAAGACCATGTAACACAAAGGAAGTTATTGATGAAGTATATAAGTAAGAACGAGTACAAGGAAGATGGTGAGACTCTAACAGCCTAGGACGATTAGTTAAGAGTTGACCTCAAGTAACTAAGTACATGTCAAAATAAAAGAGCCTAAGTATTCATTCACTTCTTTATTTCTTATGAATACTATATTTCCAATTGTTTTTTATTGAATGTTGAAAAGCCTTGTGTGTATGAGAAGTTAATTCCCCGCTCCAGGGTGACTATTCCGCAATCTTAATAAAGGCCGATTCACAACTAGTCTGGTTTTTTTTCTATTAATAGAACGATGGTTACATACAGGCTCGAAAAGACCACCACCTCATGGGCCATTCCGTGACATACCATCAAGAGATGCGCGTTGGTTGTTCTTTACCTTGACGGGGATAGGTGAGCTGTTCGACATTCAGTCACCCGACTGCCAGATGGGTTGGCTTGGGCTCAGTGACATTTCACTAGTCCTACAATACTTATAGGAACGTTCCGTTATCTTATGGTTGAAAACATGAGTCAATTGAAGCTAGACCACCATGAAAAACCTGGAAGCACTGGATGGCCGTTTAACCCTATTGTGGGAATCCTCAGCGGTAGTGCGCATCCACGATCCAGCCTCACGAGATTCGAACCCAGGACCTATCAGTCCTGCGCGAGCGCTTAACCTCTAGACCACTGAGTCGGCATCCAAGGGTGTTAATGTATATCTTCAACCAGTCTACAAAACCGAGCAACCGTCCGCCATTGTCTTCACTGAGTTACGATCTCACAACAGACCTGGTTGAACTCCACTGGTCACTGCTTCTCACTAGAACTCCAGGAACTCTCTCCTGAAGCCAGTCCCTAGTGAGCATATGATTATGATCAGAAGGGGCTTTTTGTGGAAAGAGGATCGTGGATGCGCACCACTGCTGAAGAGTCCCACAGTAGGACGAAACGGCCGTCCAGAGCTTCTAGGCTTTTCATAGTGGTTTAGCTTCAATTGACTCATCATTTCAACTATAAACTCACTAAAATCTCCATAAAAAGGCCCAATCCATTATCTGCTATTTTATTTACTTATTGAATTTGTTACTGATAACGAAGTTTAATAGTTTGTTCCACGATTGACTTGCTTTTTTCCAGAATCGCATTAAGTTGGGTATGTCCACTTACGTCTTCTGATATGGCTTCTGTCAGCGAATTGAAAGGCTGGAACCTCTATAATAATCACGTCTATGTCGGTGCGAAACTTAGCGAATTTCTGTATATGGAGAATTAAGTAACGATAACTGTGTTTAGTATTAACTACTGCCACGTTTATTCATCTAATGAATTACATAAATATAGATATAACAGCTGTGCTCAGTCTTTTGCACTGTGAATCTTATCAGCATGTAGAATTGTAGTCTAGTTCAGTATCAATACCGACTGCGTAATCTATAAGATCTTATGTGGAAGTCACATCATTGTCTACAGTGATTTATCGTGTCGTGACAATTAACAATATGATACTAAGTACTTCTGAAGAACACATTTAGGCTGGGGGTCGAATAATATACCTGATGTCTATGGTGGTAAGTTACACATAATGCTCGCGTCTGCGAGGCTGAGCCATGTCATCCGATTAGATGAATGTTTGTGCGTTCACCATTGCTAGCCCTCTTGAAGAGTTACATGTTGAATACACATCTTTTTAGTCATCATACGCTCGTTCTCGAAAATCGTGTGGTTAGAAAACAATGTCACTACTAGTACCCATCCGAATCTAATGTCGTACTAAAGAAACTTATATGTACAACGCATTATTTCGGCGAAACTTCAAACCTGGTGCAGTGCTACAAGTTTTTGTAGCAAAACGGATACTTATAAAGCAAACACTTAATTGATTTTCATCTTCGCATACAGTTACCTGTTAAAATTGTCGGTACACATCCCTACGATGACGAAAATAAAAATTAGGCAAAAATTTATTGATGCATCAATACTACTGGTACAGGAACAGCAACATTTGATGCAAAAAATCAGTTTACTAGTTGTATATTTAGTTAGGTTAAACATACAACCACAAAGAACTTATTATAGCAAACAGTTCCCATCACGTCTTCATGCTTTCTTACATTCTGAGTCATGTTTTTCATCGTAAAGAAGACTAAACAAAGTAAGCGTTATAGAAATTAAAGTCTTAGTCAGTTATTGGCGATTCGTAAGTAAAAACTGTGGAATTTTCTCCTCACCAGCATCGCGAAACGCTCGCTGTTTCCAGTCTGTTGTTTGTGTGGTTTTTAGCTTCGTTGAATGCATACATACTGTTCGCTTTGCATGGGCAATGAAATTGTTGTGTTATTATGGAAGGTATGTGTGTTATTTATCTTCCGTCAACTGCGATGTCTAAGAATATGATGAGCCATTTAGTTTATTTATTTCGTAATTGATTGAGCTTACGTGTAAGGGTTCGTCTTCTTATGTATACCAGAAGGATATGACGGCAAAGATACGGGCATGTCAAAATAATCCGTCCGAAATTATTTTTCATTAACAAATGAAATAAAGAATATCTACAAAGTAGAGTCGATCCATAGACATAATCACTTTCAATCATTGGTATTGTAAGTAGAATTAATACCAAATACTTCTGGATATTTGTTACATGATTCTATCTGCTCATAAGTACTAGGGCAGATAATGATGGCATATCCACTTTCCCAATACTTCCTCAGTTCGCTGTTGTACCGCAGCATATCAAATACTTGCAGTCACGTAGAATAACCTCAAATTTACTTTCTATTACTTCATCTGTTGATGCTAACTGTAATATCAACGGCTTCGAATTTTCTGCTTCTTCTGAAGACAATCTTCTGGTCCATGGATCACAAACCATCCATGAACTACTACAAGGATGATTGTGAAGCATCTTGTAGGATTTGATGACATATTCCTCACCATCCGATTTCGCACTGAAAATTGATTAGCATTTCAGAAACGTAGACCTTCAACCTCATATGTTACTTAAGGATTTCACGGTTTTCAATACACTGTCTGATCTGGTTTACGCTTTTAGTGGCCCACTTTTGTTACGAGAACGTGATTGGTACAATGGAAACAATCATTATAACCCATTGTGCTTATTGATCCAATTGTATCAAGGACACACTTTCTTCCGTCGGCCATGACTTTGTACGGACTCGAGTACGCTCGGTAGTTCCTCCTGGCATGGTCAAAAAGTAATTCCATTGGTTCTGGTTCACATGTTGTTGAGGATTTTGGATGTCGTTATTCATCAGCTACTCACAGCATTTTTCCATCACACTTCAATTTTCATAATCTTTGTGCTTGTTACGTACCGTTTATTCCAGTCCATTAGTAGCTTGAGGTATTTTTTGCTCACAACCTGGGTGAACGCTTAGTAGGCCTAATTTGGTTATTTGTAACAATGCGAACCCAGGCAAGTGAAATTCACTATGTATGAAGTCAAAAATAGAACGAAATCAGAGTTTCGAGCAAAAACGAGCTCTAAAATCATTTAGATATAACCCATCTCCCTAATTATGGTAGTCATGAAAATGGGTGTTGATGGTTGTTTATAAATTTTAGATTGAAGAAATTGAGCGTTAAACAAGCTTAATGATATTTATGAATATTATTTGACTTACTAATATACATCCAGAAACAGTTCGACCTATTATAAGTATCATCGTTTTCGACTGAACTGACATATTATTACGTAAGGCATCTGAAAAGGAAAAATTATATGAGTAACAATTGATGTTGATAGCCCTTTCTGCCCGCTTTTTGGACATTTACAGGAATTGTGTATAACGTTACTGTGAGTGCCATATAAATTAGCCAAATATTCTTCATAAGTAAAGCGATGTGTGTTTGTTTTGAGCATGGTAATTAAAACATGTCGTAGTTAATGCTAATTTATGATGTCTGTTATAGGGTCAACAAATAAATTTCCTCTAACAGAATCGGAAATCACTGACCAAATCAGAAACAAAGTTTAAATGCATGTTGACGAGTAATATCTAAGTAGTGCTCACCAGCTATTTCATTATGGTATATAAACAGTAAACTGCTAATAGTATTATGAACGTTGTAATTGGATAATTCTCAGATTTCATACTACTAATTGAAGTATCTGAGTCCGTTTATTTGGTTCCTGCAGTTTGCTCGTTAACACCAAATAACTAAATGAAATTCTAGGAGGGTTAGAAAATGAAGAGCACTGTTTACAACAAGTACGACACTTATAAGTACATCCTGTTAGTGGTCGCAATGAGATATATTTGTTGACGATCTCGTGGTATCGAAAGAATATTAAGATGTGCCGAAGAATATTGGCGGAACTGCCGAGCTTAAGCAAGTTTCTGAAAGGTCACAGGTAACGGAAGGAAAAGTGTTCTTGGTGCAGTTAAACAAGCAGTTACAGTAAAACAATCAATGGTGAAATTGGGTATAATAGTAATTGTTTCCATTATACTAATCACATTATCGTCATAAAGGTAGGTCACTACAGAAGACGCCCGCCAGATAGGGTTTACACTTTCGATACGTAGCAGTTTCGTTAGTAGGACTGATCGGCAAACGTGCGATTGTAGAACGAAGTCGTTAGCAGAACAGGAAACGATCAATAATGCTTGACTTTCCACCAAAGGTCTTTCACGTAGAACGGTACCAGGATAAAAGGTGCTGTATTTGTTTTTGAGTAAGCGTGCTACACCAGAACAGTTTATATCCAGTATCTGAAGATTACGTTTATAGACGTCAAAGCCAGAAAACGCTGAAGACATTGGACGGACCCATACTGAGCCAAGAAACAAGGAGCGACCATAATAACCAAGTTCGGTACCAAATGTATGCCATACGTATTTGGAGCCAGAGAATGTCGACTGAATGCATTGATAAGAGCGTGGGTGATCAGACCAGCTTTCACCAAGGTTGACTGAAGTCGACTGTACCAATAAGGCGATAGATGGAGACGTGGGCTCAGGATAAATGGAAAAATCAAGGAAAAAGAGATAAGTGTAGTATGCATGTAGTATAGGGATAGAGTCCTACACCGTATCCGTTGTTGGTTGAGAGGTTAGTCGCGAAAGCGTGCGAGTAAGCGTACACGGCGATCCGAACTTGGGACGGTAGTCTCGTCTGTACCTCGTGAGACTGCAATCTCATTCGAAGTCAAGAGTGGCATGGTCTGCTGATCTGGACGTGAGACTGAAGTCTCGTCCGTAGATGGTGCAGATGACATGTGCTGTTGACTGGGAATGAGGTCTCTGATGTATCTAGCGTGGGATCCAAAGTAGATGTAGAGTTTCCGCAAGAAGATTTGATGGGTCTGGCATTGAGTCTCGGTTCATCAGGCAGAGCAATGTCATCGACGTGGGCTGACTTGAAACCATCACTACTGACTATCTCGAAGTGGCCATGTCGATCAACCCTTGAAGGTCTTATCGTGACGAGAAATCACGTGAAGAGGTCCTTCGTAAGGCTGTTGCAGAGGTTTTCGTACCGAATCTACTCGCATGAAAACATGTGAACAGGTAGATAACTCTCGAAGGAGAGCGACCTGTCGATGTTGTATATGAGTTGACACCGGAGGCAGTGTTCGCATAAATTCAAACAATCGTTGGACGTAGTCTGATTTACCAAAATTGTTACTGATCCGTGGTGTAAAAAACTCCCCAGACATACTCAATGTCGTGGCGTAAAGAAGTTCAGCGGTGGAACATTGAATATCTGCCTTTAAGCTCATTCTGATACTTGAGAGGACGAGCGGTGAGGTTTCGTACCAATTGTTGTTTTCGTGTGCTCGAAGAGCACTTTTAAGTTGGCGATGAAACCATTCAACTAAACCATTTGATGATGGGTGGTAGGCGGTAGTGCGTGTGCGTTCTGTACCAAGCAGCCGGGTTAGAGAGGAGAATAATTCGGACTCAAACTGTCGTCTTCGATCAGTTGTGACAGTCGAGGGACAACCGTACAGCGCTATCGATCGATCTAAGAAGCGGTGAACAACTGTCTTCGCCGTAAAAGACGTGATGAGAATAGCTTCGAGCCATCTTGTGAAACGATCGATGCACGTGAGTATGTGATCATACTTAAATGGTAGTGTTAGGTGCTGATAATGTTCATCTACGTTTGATGACGCGATTAGCAGGTCATCAATATAGACCTGAACAAAACCTAGGTCTCGTACTATGCTATCGATAAACCTTTGGAAAGTTTGAGCAGCTTTCCGTGATCCAAATGGCATTCGTAGTAACTCAAACAGATTGGAAGAAGTCTTTATAGAGATTTTTTCGATGTCTTCAAAAGCAACTGGGATCTGGTGATATGCTCATACCAGATCGATCTTAGAAAAAAATCCGTGCCCTTGAGTGATGCTGTGACGTCATTTATGCGGTGGATGGGGTAGTTATCGAAACGCGTAACTGCGTTTAATGCTCGGTAGTCTCCACATGGTCTCCAACTAACCTCATCCTTTTAGCATACCATGTGGATAGGTGAGGCCAAGGACTGTGAGAGGGACGAATAATACCAGTAGCTAGTAAATTGTCAAACTCACTTTTAGCAAAAGCTAATTTGTCAGGTACCAGTCGGTGGGGTTTTGCCGTGACTGCGGTCCTCGGGTGATTATGTGGTGTTCCACACGATTGGTCACCGATAGAATCTCCTTGAGGGGTTTAGTTAATTCAGTGAGATTCTGAAATAAAGCGTGGAATAAATCGTCACGCTAATGCAATACACTTGTGATTCGGTACGCGTTTGTGTGAGCTTTAAAGCCCATGAATTCGCTGTTCGACGAAGTATCGATTAGCTGCAGCCTACGTGAATCGACTAGCGATTCATAGTGCCGTAGGAAATCGATAGCGACCATGGCTGTGGGAAGATCGGCAATGATGAACTTCCACAGATACTGTTGTCGGTTTCTCAGGTTGACCGTAGGTAGGAATGATTAAGCCACTCGCAGCACGTAATCAAAGCATCGTAGCCTGAGACTTACTGTTTCCAAAGGTACGATAGAAACTTGAGCACCTGTAGCTACTAGGTACCTAGGGTTAGTGCGATAATCGTGCATATAAAATAAGCGGCCAACCTGAGGTGACGGGCCAGCGAGTACGGCCGCATATACTCGCCGGTTCGGGAGTTTCCCGCTCTGTATGAGCAGTGATCTCGACAATGGAGGGCATCGGACCCGAAGGCATTGCGAAACGAGCACCAACTAGCTTCTGAAACCGCCTTTTGGCGTAGCTTGGAGGATGCCCGCTTAGGGCGAGTTGTTACGGCTTTGCCAGAACATTACCTTGTACGGGGGATGTAGGGTTCTGGCACACTGGATCGGTCTCGAAAACTAAGATGGGTATGAACACAGTGATCCCTATTCCCATGAGCCCTAGGCCGATCAGTGTGGAGTTCGATTTTCAAACGTGATGTTGAGGCAACTATATAGTTGCCACGAGCGCTAGTCCGTGCCAATATCTTATTTGCTATGAGGACCACCTGGTTGGGTGAGGTGTCCTCTAGCAGAGCCGTAATCTTTTGTTGTATATGTGACGGTAATGATTCGAGCCATAGTTCGTAAACGATTTCGGAATCGGCTGTCATAATTCCTTCAAGAGATTGCAAGCACGTGAGGTGGTGGCTCAGTATAGCATCACCCATAGGGTTCCGCGCAATTGAGATGAACATCGAGTCGATTTTGAAGAAGGAAAGGGAGAAAATAAGGGAATAGCAATGAAGAAAACGCGAAATACGTGAATAGTTTAATTATCATGTTTGTGAACACCACAAGAATAAACGACTATGTTTGTATTACCAATTGAATAACAAAAAGTAAAAACGAAAAATGAACGTAAATCAATAAGAGTACAACCTACTACTGCAGTAAGATATGATGACACAATAAGTGTTAATGCAGTAATGGTTCGGAGCGATGCTATGAAAGTCTCAATTAGGTGCGAAGGATAATCAAATATCAATATGCATGAGCCATATATTCATAGTAAAGATAGAACGGGTCTGAGAAGTTAACTTGAGCATGACATAAGATATTGTCTTAATTACCAACTTCAAATAATTGGGAATAATATTTATTCAGAAGGAAGAGGGGAAAAGAAAATAGGTGAACACCTAGTGAGAGGGTTCAAACATGAAAATATGGACCTGTGAAATAAACCATTAACTAAAATCTTTTAAAGTCCACTTGGGTAAATACATGTAAATTGATGTAATAGGTTACTGAGTAAAACTTAATATTAGTATAAACTCTTGTGCAATAGTAATTTAAAATGATGCTATAAATGTCATCATTAATTGCTTAGGGTAAACTAATATAGATTTTTATGTTATATATATATATGGTTAAGATAAAATTAATCTGAGAAGTTGGTTTATTTAATAGTAAAATAAGATTATTTATTTTAGCTATAGACTTCGAATGTTTAGGAGGAAAGAAAGGACAAAAATAGTGTCTAATGTGTCGAAGGACCAATTGTAAGATCCAAACCTAGTTCCAACTAGGCTCGGATTGATGAATAACTGTCAGGTAAAAGTGAAGAAACTCGCAGACCCCAATCGAAATCAGAACAAGCTGTTTTGGGGTAATAACGGTTCTAAATTTCATCATATATACAAATGTACAAATTTACCTAAACAAATATTACCACCCAGTTATTCAACCAACAATTGATACCAAAATATTCAATCTAAATTACAATGAATAGCAAAGTGGTAAGAAATATATGAAAATTACCGAAAACACCAAAAGGTAAGTGTTGTTGTATCCTTTCTGGATAGATCAAGTAAGATTCCGTTTGAGCGGCTGTTCAATAACACAAAGTGTTTCAATTTCTGGGAAAGTGCTCCAGTTTACAACCAAAATACACGATCCCAGTCAAAATCTAACCGCACAATCAAAGAGCGAGCAGTCAATATGGCAGCCGCCATAATAATAACAACAATTAAAATGAATTAAATACAGTTCAGTAAGGAACATAGAGACTCAATAAAAACGATAGGGAAACCGAGAAAATTAAACGTTACAGTCTTAATTAGCATCAAAAAGGTTGACAATATAAACAAATAAAGAAACCACAAAGAAGAAATCGCAAATGTATGCATGGAGGAATTTTCACTTTCAAAATAGATCTAACATCAATCAATTTTAATTATTATCATAAATATAAACATAAGCGAACTTCATATGTTATGGTGAATCGAAGGAAAATAGAATAAATGTGAAAAGTTTCAAAGGTGCTAATTTGTTTTTCCTTCGAATAGATAGACGACGGACATTGTTTGTATAATTCATCGTTAAACACACTGATATTCACTAGATGGTAAAATCCACTTACGGAAAGAAAATCATCAAGGAGACTTCGGAACCGGTTTGTAGTTTCATTGCATCGGAGATTCACTGGCAGTCTTTTACACATAGTTGAGTAGCGAGTAACGAAAAAATTTCCGCGCAAGTTTTTGTTGGTTCTCAGAATCGCTAGAATATTTTCCTTGTTGTATAGATTACGGAATGATATATCGTAAAGTATGAAGGGGTGGATACCGAAGAGTAGGAAATACCGTGAATAAACTGGTATATAAAGATAAGGTTTAATTTAATACGTCTGATCCAGAGAGGTTCTTATTTGGATTGTTGACATCTTTGGTGATAATTCTTATCGTCGGAATACCCTAAAACAGCTTTAGTGAACGTTTTTTGAACTTCTCAATTTAGACCAGATCACTATGTCTGCTTTTGCTGCAAACTAAAATACCATATTCAAGAATGGATGATATACATTTTCTGTATAATAATTATAATCTCGATTCGATATTATTGACGTTTATCATTATGAGTTCAATGAGCTTTCTTGCTTTAGATACTTGAGATGCAATGTGTTCGGAAAAGTTCAAACTGTTGCTATATCTCCAACCCAAGTCACGAACTGTGTTGACAGATTTCAGTGTATGCTTGTGTACAGCCAGATTTAGGTTGAGGCAGCGGCCAATGTGGATAAATCCACTTTTCTCAACATTAAGTAGCAGATTCCACGAAACAGTCCATTCTTACAACTTGTTTATTTCTTCTTGGATTACCGCTAAAATATAGCTTTCTTTGATGGGAGAAGAGAATGAATAAACCACTTTTTAGGTCGTCGGCAAAAAGGAAAGATTTACCATATTGACAGAGAAAACATAAGTCATTGGTAAAAAAGAGAAACAGTAGTGTGTCAATCACAATTCCTTGTATAACCCCACCAGTTACATTCACAGGCTTAGAGTAGCAAGATTCAAAGCGGACGATTTAGCTACTTTCTGTTAAAAAGATTTGAACCAAGATAAGAGGGGATTCCGTATGCCAAATGAAGAGAGTTTTAAAAGAAGTTTGTATGGGACACTGTCGAAGGACTTACTGAAATCGAGACATAGAAATATCACCGACTGACTAACATTTCTTCTTTGAGCAATTTGATCAAAAAATTCCAGGTGAGCTATGAAGCGTGAGCGTTCAGTCATAAACCCGTGTTAGGTTGAACTAATCAACCCAGCTGAAAGTAAAAATGATATTAGCTGTTTGTAGGCGAGTATTTTCATGGTTCTTGATAGTACAGATGTCAAGTTAACGGGCATATAATTAGCAATATCATTACGTGATCCCGTTTTGTATCTTGGGGTGAATAGAGATGTTTTCCATAAAGATGAATAGGCTCCATATTCCAAAGATAGGTTGAACAGTTTCAAACAGAATAGATGGAATTCTCTACTGCCATATTTCACAAATGATGAGGGAATCTCGTCAGGTCCCCTGTCATAAGACCTTTACAGGGTAGCTATGATCTATTTGATGTTGGTGGATATGAAATCAATTTTCGATAGATGTCTAGATGTTAACATTGGAAATCTATCGATAAAGGTTTCAACTTCAGTGCTGTAGCATTGCGAGAAATTCAGGCTGAATTGTTTGCAAGTAATATCAGGGTCGTCAACTATGCTTCCGTTAGCAATGAAGAATTTGGTTGTCATAAGAGAAATTAATTTCACATTGGACTTTAAAAGCCAAGGTATTGATAATTGTGGGCTTTTAGTAACTAAGACTTTATTTTTCATATTCAGAAAACACTTACATTTAGATGAATTCTTTCTATCGATCAAGTTAAGTATACTCTGATGTGTGTACACGTCATGATGTTTGTGGTGGCGGTGTTTCAATACTCTTAGCTTTCTTTTAAAGGTTTTATAACCTCGATTAAGTGTCTAGCAGCCGTCTCCAGATGAATGCCAATGGTTGCCAAGTGTGACTAACCCATTGTTGTAAGATTCCTCCGATTGGTGAGTCGGATGTGTCTACTGAAATAATTATGGGTGTGTTGATGCTGTGGTGTGTGATCAATCTTGCTTTAGAGATAAGTTCCCTAACTGTATGGAATGGTGTTTTCGTACTGTTGTTCAAATTGAAGAGTGTCACGTTTCCACCAGGTTAGTCTGTTCAGGTTATAATGGGAAACTGACCAGGTCGCTGAAATAACGTGATCGCTTGACTGTGGTCGGTTCTGTGTAGTCAAGAATAGCTGCCACTTTGCCTTACAGAGGGCGAAAGCCAATTTGATATTTCTGAGTGGATACAATGATACGGTGCGTTTGTAGTGCTTTGAAAACAAGATATTGGAGATGAGATTCTCTATCCGGACTTGTAGTCAATGAGTTATTTGTATATGTGTTAACGAGACGTTATCGGTGAATCATTGGAAGGTTTATGCACAATTTCTTAGATCCGAAGGTATGTTCAAAAGTTCGTAGAGTCCGAATGGGATGGTGACAGAGGGCTTAGAGAATAGTTTTTATATTCAGACGCCGATAATCGCCAGTTGGACACTCATCAATGCTATCCGTTTTAAGGATCATGTGTAAGGGAGATGCTCATGCGCTGTTCAATGACCGAATACTTCCCAAGTCTATCACATGGTTAAATTAGTTTCTGGTCAATATCAGCTTCTCAAGAGTTAGTCAGCGCGTTTCTGATAATACATGTGGTCCTGTAGTCGTGATGTGAAACATTGCTGATTACGCACAGCAATCTCGTTCGCGTTTAATACAGTTCAGAGTACTTGTCGTGTTAGCGTTGATAGAATGTGTCGACTATGTGCTTGACAGTGACTAAGGATAATCTACAACCAGAAACTGGAGTTGCACTAAAAGATGATTTGGTATTTCTGTCTACTAACCTCCGTTTGAAAGTGCTGATGAGTAGATTATGGTGTTGTAACAGGTCTAAACCAATGATTGACATAGAAACATTTGGTACAACGAAGATCCGGTGGATGCGTTTGCGTAAACCCGCATACACATATCGCCTACAGCACGTGGCAACCTGTTTACCGTTTGCGACCTGTCAGGGTTATCAGTTTCTCGTGGTTTAGAGGCAGCTCGCCTACGTGAAGTGCTTCTTCGCGGAGTATGTGACCGTTTACGGTCATTTCGAAATTTAAGATAACGAGCAAGTGTATGACATAATTCCGTAGTGTCATTCTGGGCCATTTGAGGTTTTTCTTTGTGTTACGTCCTTGAATCTGTCTATCCACTTTAGTGCCGAGTATGACTTGTCTAATGTAGATTAAGACCTTGACCCGATAGGCTGACTGACTTAACCTAGGGGCTAGTATGCGTGAGTTCAAAGTGGGGGTAGAGAGACGAAAACTATTGTCCCTGATTGGCTGGCAAGCACGCGAGAGAAAGAGAGAAGACAAAGACAGCTGGAACACTAATCACTTTATTCCAACTCCGATCTAGCACTCGAATTCCCAATTCAGATTAGGGTGAAAAGTTACATGAATAAGTAGATGAATAACCTGACCACAATGTACAATAATTAGGAAAATACAATTATGTCCAAAACTGGGGGATTGTAGTAGAAAATAGAGTACAAAAGGTTACGTCTAAACTACAATAGCTTTAGAACAGAAAATGCTATGGCAGTGAATTATGCATCAAAAGAAAGCTTATGATCTGTGGAATAGGCTAGGGGCAAAAGTAAATGTTACAGTTTTACAAGCTTTGAATTAAATGAATTAACGCCCCCAAAAATAGCTTCCGTAATTTTTTAAGGCTTCTTGTTTCGCGATTCACATCACTTTGACCGAAAAAACCTCGGCATTAGAAGATTTCATGATTTATAGGATGCGATCGGCAGTTGCAACCAGCTCGTCTACGGCGTTGTTTTGAAACGAGACAAACACAGCTTGCACCGGTTGAGGAAGTTATTTAAACAGTTATTCGTCGAAAGTTCTTTAATCAATTACCTCATTCTTAGCAATATGTCTGTTGCTGAACCATGTTCCAGATCAATGTTATTAAGCAGTTGATTTGATTTTTGTCGATCGGTTAGATCTCCGCGTTTCGGAATGGACCGTTTTAGAGTTTCGCAAGGTCGCGAAACATCAATAGTAAACATACTGGGTGTGACGTATCTGATAATTTCGTGCGATAGTGCCTTTACTACTGTAAGGAATTGTGCACGTGTGACGTTCACGCCGTGCTCGTAGAAGTCGGCCTCTGCGTAGTGGAACCAGGCTTCGACGCTGTCTGACTAAAAAAGCATTAGCTGAAATGAAGGTGGTGTCATCGTCTTGAACTTAAGTACTTTAGATGTCTGTTCTGTCAGGGCGAATTTTAAGTATAGGGAAGAACGAGAAAAAATATTCAAAAATACGAAAAAATATCACAATACATAAAAAATAAAGTAAAGCGGTGGTTTGTGAAGTTTCTAAAAGGAACAGACTCACAGTTCACAAGTTCGTGTACCAGATAACGTTGGGTTCACCAACGAAGATATCATGGGTATTTGTAGTTTGACACTTTAATTGAATCGTGCCCACACGGTGAAATCAAAAGGCAGAAACGAGGAGGTTGGAAGATATATTTGATAGGTTATCAATGTATCGAGAAGTGACTGATCTAAACTGGCTAGCGATAGCAGAAGTTGAGCATGGCGTACCCACTCGTGATCCGGTGGGGATACATGACCGAGCGCCTTCAGCTAGGTGAGTCCATTAAAACTAATGTTATCAGCAACAAATGTTGAAAACTTACAGAGCTATTGATTTTGGGGATTTATTCACCGCTACAACTGATAATAAATATAGCGATCATTCAATCGAAATACTACTTTTACTTGTTCAAGATAACAAAAACGCTGCAAATCGGGAAAATATTATTTAGTTAATTTATAAGCCTGTTGACTATTGAGATAAAAGAAAGTGTATAAAAGGTGAACAACATTTTGATGTATTATTCAAGATCCTAATCACAATTTCTAGAAAATGTCACTCAAAACTACCATGTCATTAAAGTTATTACACAAAAAAGATTAATAAGAATCAAAATTCATGTATAACCTCAATGACGCTTGAAAATAATAACAGCGGGAGTGAAAAATTACTCATTGCACCATGACCACTTTCGGTCTATTCATCTGTTAATTTACAAGTAACGCAGACGTACTGTTCCACTCGAACTGTTAGCATATAGATATTTGATTTATTTTCCTACAAGGCTTATTCAATCGGCTAGTGGGAATTATTTGGTTGGAATCTGTGGAAAGGTTCCCCGAGAACACACACAGTTCAGCCTATCTAATATCTGTAATAATCGATTTTAGCTGCCATAACTTTAGATAAGAAAGCTTGATTCTAGTGCAAATAAACCAAAAAAAATTTAAGTGTTTTGGATCATCTTGCATTCATATAAATACAAAATGTTTTGTGGATCTTTTTTCACTCAAAATTATGGCCTTGATAATTTATATTCAATAAAGCATTCTTGATATAGTTGATTTCGGATCACTCATCACTAGGAAGTATATTACTATGTCCGAAGATCAAATATGTGGATAAGTTGATCCGTAAATTTATTCTTGAGAAAAATCCCCACTGATATAAAGACATCTATGATCTGTATGTATTTACATCTTTGAATTACTCTTATGTTAGTTAAACACCACATCAACCATAATTTCTGTTTGAGATTCTTATCATGTTATGCTTAGTGAAAATAACAAGGTTCTAAACGCAGTGACAATAAAAATTGACTTCTCTCAAACACTTATATTTGTTTTGTCATATTATTTTTGAGAATCCATCATTCTGATCCACATAAATCAACTCTGATGAAGGAATGTTTCCTTAAACAAATGTCTATTGGTATCGTAAATGGTTGGGGTTATACAGCTTTTTGGTATAAAATACCTGAGACAATTAGGACTCAATATATCAATCTAATTGACATAAGTCACTCGGCTGGGTTTACGTGGGCAATTGTTGAGATCATAACGCGATTTTGAAAATAGCTACATCATATCAGTAGTGACCGTGCCAGGCTTTATTGTTTGTACAGTATTGATATTATTAATGCCATTCTCAATCATTTATTCATTAAAATTTATTACTTGTTTCTTTTTTTATCACGAGTGAACAAAGGATTGTTTGGTGCTAAGATATTAAAGACACAATCGGAAGTACGGCCAAAGCTAATGCTAACATTACGATAAGAGAACGTCAACTAACTCAATACTTCACTTTACTTGAGACACCATTATGCTGATAGTACATCTCTATCATACTTGCCAGTGGATATCATGTTTACTTGCAGATCGTTTTGTTGCCTAAACTGTTAATTCTGATGAACTGCAATTAGTGTTCGGAGACTACATTATATCTAGTCAGCAATCTGAATAATACAATCACATCAACGGTGAAACAAAATTGAATAATATAATGAAATCCACTGAAACAAGAAAAATAAAACCAAGCTCCTTTTATTTAGTTAGATAAAAAGAAATTCCAAAATTGTCCACCATAGTTTAATTCCTATATTTACCAACATGGTTGATAACTTTTCCAGTCCGTACATTTCATAATAAAATCCCTTCACAATGCACAATAAAATGTTAGTATATCAAATGACCAGAAGAAATTAATTCATAATCAAGACAAAAATGAAAAATCTAACTGGTTATGTACATTTACATAGAAATAAAGTCACGTCCATTTAATCAAGAAACTTGAAAAGGTGAATAAACACTAGTTATTAGAAGAAAAGTTCCTGTGAATTTATAATTAACTATAGGAAAAGCAATTATTTTAAGTTTCGAAAAATGAGGTATCATGGGAAAATACATTCTTGTAGGTGATACAGCATTGATTCAGAAGTGACGCATGGCAAAACAAGCATCAATGCAAGATATATCAACTGAATTCTCAAATTCCGTCAGTAATTCATGAGCATTTATACGTTCTGGTGCACCGATCATAGCCTAATTACAAGTATGAAAAATAGTCTTTATTTATTCATAATTGAAAGATAAAACAATGTATTATATTATAATCTGAATAACGTTTTCATGATATGCAATATGGGAAACGAAATAGTATCTAAAAAAACAGGCGTCAACTGTGTTCTTACAGTAACAAATAAAAGAAAGTCCTATCAAGGTTCATAGTACCATACTGAGAAAAAGACGAAAACATCAAATGATGTAAAAGAATATTCATGGAGAGACGATTCCTTTTGTTAAATAACTTAAGCTTAATCTTGAAAACTATACAACATTCGTAGACATAAGGCATACCCAAAGTTGCACTGACGAAATTATTGATCTTTAATTACACAAAACAGTGTGAATGTACCAGATATTCAACCCTATGTGAAATATGTAGTTAGATAAATTATCAGAGTAACCATTGTGAATTTCGCATGTACTGTCCAAGCGGCTACGAATGAATACATAAGCCTTTCGAATACTCATAAATGAACATTATACAGAAAACACTCAATTTTCAGAATCCGTTATGAAAACCACGGAATTAAATGGACATAAAGTGGAAAATTACTAACCATCTATCTGACTAATTTTTCTCGATAAATAATATCCTAATAAGGAGTTTAGTTTCAATTCCAAAAAAATAACACCCGAAATTATTTTTGTACTCTTAGAATATCCTAATCTACAAACCAATACTCTATATTGATAGAAGTTCATCTTGTGGTCATTTGATTCAAAAATTGACGCTTAAGTCGACTAGAATCGATCCACAAATGAAATGTTTCAAAACCAGCTTAATGCATGATAACGATTAAGCACGGACTTTCTGATGGACAGCCTACATATTGAATGATATAAACAACGTACAATAGGTCACTATTTCCCAAATTAACAATGAACCCCATGATTCGTATAGAACCAGCCAAACCACTTGGACAAGCGAAATTAATGGGCGTTTGCAAGTTAAATCTAAGTGGAGGACTGGATAGAATTTTTCATCTCCAACATGAGTATATTGTTTGACAAATGGTAGATAATTCTGGGTTAAAAACTGGCTATTATTAAGACAGACCCCCTATGACCCACTCAATACAAATAAGGATCCCAGAAATTACGCCAAAATACCAGTAGATGTTAATTTGAGTAGTAAGTTCAATCGTATCACTTCTTATAACGTGAATCGGGTTCAGAAGCTCGCTCATACATTACCATCAAAATAATACCTAGTTTTATTAATGTGCGGTTTACTTCCGTATATAAACGATGGTCATTTTTTTCCTTTCCCATAATAAACAAAACTCATCTGTGTTGCGATCGGTGGTTCTACAACTATTCGCTTCAAATTAATATTGTATACAGCGTGAACTATGATTAGACAATACACGAACAGCTGTTAAAACACGACCCAAGTAGTGTCTCCCAAACTACCTCACACTAACCTTACGCTTTGCAATATCATCACGCTTTCGAGCTTCAACAAGAAGGCGCTTCTCTTCTTCAATACGGCGCAATTCTTGTTCTTTCCTCCTCTCAGCTTCCAAAGCAAGTTCTTCTTCCTGACGTCGTCTGTCAGCCTCTTCGCGTTCACGAATGGCCTTCTCTTCAGCCGCGCGAGAACTCCACTGAGATTGCCTGCGAGCTTCGCGCATTATTTGAAGAGCCGCTGCTTGTTTCTCTTTTTCCTCGTTTTTACCAGGCTGAGAGTTAGGCAGCAAAATGTCGTCTGCTTCAATAGGATCGGGTAAAACATTAACCATTCTAGCAGCGACAACTGTTGAAGAAACCTCAGAAAGTGATGTAGCTGTACAGCTACTTGTAAGAAGGGGTTTACCTGACGAACCATCTTCAGAAGATGGCTTTTTAGAAAACCCTGAAATGGCCCACACAGGTTGGGGTAGCTGATGAGGGGAGTTCGGTTCAGATTCCGTATCTGAAGATTCATTTTGCTCAGCCTTTGGTTCAATAGATTTCGCATAGATGATATCACTATTACAATTACCACTTGCAACAGAATCAAGTGCAGAAAATGTCGATGGTTGATTGATTGATGTCTTATTTGTTACATTATCCGAGTTCAGGGATAAAAAAACAGTCGATTTCGAACAATTTTGCAGGCCAGTTGAAGATACCTGGTCATGCGACTGTTTGTGGTCTGAAGCTGCTTCTGAAATTATAGCAAGAACACCAGGAAGGCAGGCCTTAAGATATAATTAATATAACCTACACTACCACCCAATGTGCTAACATCAAGAAGACTCTCACTTTAGTAGCAGATAATTTATCAAATGAAAATTACATGCTAAGTACTGTACAAAAATGCATTCAATGATCTTTTTATACACAGGACCACAAACAATTAAAAGGGAATTAGGTACAAATTTCTCACGAAAACAACGCCATGTGTTGGAGACATAGTGGTGTATATAAGAAGAAACCAAGAATTGATGTACAAAGAATAGGAAAGCCACTGAGGCAAAAAAATCAAGTACTGAAGTATTTGGTGCTTGATTAGAATCTTACGACTTCAGCTCGTAAAAAAGTGAAATTCTTGACTTGATGTTAGCACAGTGGCTGGCAGTAAAAAGGTGTGTGTAAGTTTTTAAAAAAGAATGATATACGTTAAGTAAATAAGGATTTAAAGAAATTACAAAATGAAACCATACTGTAGTAAAGTTGCTTAGAAAAAGAAAGAATACTGGATGACAATAAAGAATGCAGCATTCAATTACTGGGAATAAGTTGCAAATGTAGCAATTCATCAGGACTCACTATAAGATTTAGAATCTGAAGAATCAGATTCACTTGAGTCTGAAGTACTCTCGGAATCACTTGAACTGGATGATGATGCGCTCAAACGATTAGTACCATCTGAAAAACAATGAAGTTATATGCATTATCTGAGAAAATCGTGTGTTATTGAAAAATACCTAACCTGTAAACTTTTGCTAGCACCGAAACGATAACACAATGAAATATATAACCAACAATTTAAATATTTGGTTGATGTATAGAAAAATAGAAAAGATGAGCACTATGCTATATTATATCGAAATAACCGAGATTGATATACAAGGAGCTTGAAAAAAACTAAACAACTGCCTCATTTACAGCATAGGAAGCAGAAGTAGATTTGAAGACTGGTTGAAAATCAACTGATTTAACCTCTAAGTCATTGCCGGATTTTTCTGTATCAAAAGCATGGTCATCATTCCTAAACAACGTTGTAACAAGTCACTAAAATGATCACTTCAAGCGTAAGCAAGATATCAATATATATTCATAAATCATATCGAGGGTCTTTGTACGATATTATGCAAATCCGTGCTTAACGGCTCCGAAGTTTGAGAAGATACTAAATACTGAAAACATTACAATGCCGAAAATACCAATTTATTAGAATGAATCTGACAGCAAAATAAAGAGTATAATATATCCTCAATGAAAGTAAATGTTTGAACGTAAAAAGTACTGGTTAAACTATTTAACCAACGCTTCTACGGTGAACCTGTAGACACTGTATACCACAATATATAGTGGTTATCACGCGTGTCTGAAGTGAATTCTTTAAACCTTATATCATTGTAGGAACAATTGTGAGTACATTTTTAAACACCAAACGAATAGTTCCATTGGATACAAGGAATATAAAGTCACCTAGATGTTACCGCACTGACGATTAATGAGAAATTACTCACAAACACCAACAAGTCGAAACTGTAATAAGCTCGAGTCCAAATTTAATTTAAATGACCACACAGAATGATAATAGTAACAGAGAAAGATTGGAAAACTAGGAGATTGATTTAAAAAGCTGGAAATCATAAGAACCAATGGTAGTTGTGGTGATACTGGACTTACGTGACTTTTTCGGATTATGTGCATTATGATATCCAGGAGCACCTTGAGGAAGTCCTCCAATCTCTCTCAATCGATTTTCCAGCTCTTCTGTTTTCTCTTTCATGCACTCTTCACGAGTCTTGCCTGGTGGGACGCCACTTAAACCCTTCTTCACATATTTCCGGCTCCCGGATTTTGTCTTTTGCAGAACAGATTTTACATACTTCTCTAATTCACGCAAAGTTGTATGTTGCAGCGTTTCAAAATCAATTTCGATTTCATCTGGATTACAATCACGGTGCGACGGTTCACGTTGCTGGATGATTTGGACAACTCTACCTAATTTTTCACCAGGAAGCTTATTAATATCTAGACTTAATTGGCGTTTTTCATCGTAAGTCATCGGACGAACATTGTTTTCGGACATCTCCTCATCTGTAGCATATCCGGGAACAGGTATAGGTTGGGAATGTGCGGAACTCATGTTTACTGTGCTACTACTAACTGGAGCACATGGTGCATTTAGAACGGGTGCTGCAGCAGATAGTCCTGTTTAAATAAAACGATGGAAATTCAAACTGTTTTGAAATGTATAATATACTAGTGAATACAAGAACTTCAACATACATAGCAACACAGAAAATGTGGTAGTTGTATCAATAACAGTTATTTTCTAGTTGATATTTAATTACTTTGTTAGACAGTGATTACAGTTGAGATTATGAGTATTCCTACATTCTATTGAATTATTAAACAGGTGGACTGAGACGAAGTGTAGTCACAGGTTTTGAATTAACCCAAAGAAAGAAATAATTTTGGCGACTCAACTAGTGTTTCATTAAACGACCGGAGCTTATACACATTTCTAAATGATTAAATTGCTGCATGGGTAAGACATACATCTGGCGACCAAGGAGCAGATATACAGTGCAGCAGTCTGCTCTGTTTCAACATATAATTGGGAAGTGTTAATTTTAAGATCAAACGACATCAGAAAGTTACCGACGCAAGATCATAGATGACCTCAAAGGAATGTTTGTGTTATTTTGGGACTACAGAATGAACAATACCAAGATTAGAAACACAGTACTAAGCTATTCCGTTGATGAGGCTGCCAACCGTCAGAACATCCATCAAGTATGACAAACCACCCCTAACCTTTAACACTTGGTGTTGGCTGGTGCGATATTAGATTGGAAGAAAACCATGTGTGCCCAAACTAAAACGAGGGATCAATTCAAATTACCAGGGTACAGTCCGTGTGATTACTGTGACTAATGGTTAAAAACTTTGGATGACATGATTCAGAATCGTTCGTGGTATCGAAAGTGAATTTACTCATTCTCTTTCCTTGTATCCTGAGTTTCGAACTTAATTTTATTCCTTTTATTCCGCGAATTAATTCCTTACTTGTTAAGTCATTATCTCTGCCTAACCCATTTTACTATCACATATACTACTAGTAATTCTATTATATTAGTATTAACCTGATAATTTTATATCGCTGTGCTGGTGTGATGAAGCAACATGGACCAATGCACAGTCGTCCTATTTTCTGAATGAAATGAACATCTACTAGATGAGAAAGAAGCTGAACAAAAAATTTTATAGTTTATGCTGAACATCGTTTATAGCACTAAATACCTAAATCTAACACCAAAATTTTACATCTAACAGTCAGCTAATTTTACAATCACACAATAATATTGGAAAGACTATAATCTTATTTTATCTCCCCTCACGGTTCATGAAGAATATCACACCATTACTGAGTGTTCAATCAGTAATCAAAATGATTTTAGTGGGTGAACTCTAGATAAACATTTTGCCAGTGATGAGGTAATGATCCAGTTTTCTAAATTGAAATTCAACTCTCAGAAATTGCACAGCATAAATTAAACTAGGTGTGAGCTAAAGGATCGTTGTGAGCCTAAAGAAATGAAAATTGAATGTTCTCAACTTTTCTTGTTGTTGTTTGTTATATCTTCAGCAAGCCACTGAAAATTATCTTACTAAATCATTTAACTAGAAGTAATGTGCACATGATTAAACAAAATTCACTAGTGATGAGTATCTTGTTTGTCCACTAATTTTTGATAGAACGTCAAGTGACGTGATATGGTGTTTTATTTAGTAAGTAGCAAGTACGTCCTTGCATTTAACAATTCAGTAGTCGAGATTGAGATAATTGATATTGCAACATTCCAGATGATAAAAGCCTAACTTGAAAAGTAAAATAAACTTCTAATAAAAAAAAGTTTAGAAAGTGATATTGAAGTTTGTTTGTTTCCCTTTGGGTCATAAAGGCGATTTATTAAGTCCCTTACATTTCTTTTATCAATTAAAGAATAAAGCGATATTTCTTACTATGAAAGTCCCTCTTGATAATCGTAAACTTTATTGTTGTTTATTTGTTGGGGATGATAGATCCCCAGAAACTACTTAGCGAACGTCTCATTTTTATATTATTTTGGAAATTGTATTTCTCACTTGGAAAGACCTTAAATGTCATTGATTCGTTTTCTCTTATAGGACGCTATTTTGTGACGTTTCCCAGGGACATTATGTACTGTACATATACACATGAGTTGTGTGCTTGCTCGTTCTTGTTTCCGACTGCTTGTGGAATATACATTTTTCTAGGCTGAATCTGGTCTTTTTCTTCCAGTTAGCAGGCTGGGGTGCAGTGGAATAGCTTAAGCTTGTCCTGTTATTGTGTTGCTCACTTCGTTCCGTTCCGCCGGTTTTAAGTAATATCGTAATCTCTCCAAAAGCGGCATTACTAGGTTACAGGTAATGAAATTTCAAGGATTTGTACTATTTGTTTACCCACTGACGCTGCTAGAATGCTTAACCATTAGAACAGATAGTAAATCTTGAGTTTCTGTTTGTAATAAAAATCTGACTTCCGTTAGTTAAGAGTACTACTATATATTATTGGTGTACGAAGATAATAGGATAATAAAATCAGTTAAAAACCGAGAGGTTAATATAGTTGAATTCCTTTTGGATTTTCGATAAAAGGATAATGAATACACAAGATGACTGCGTTTTACTGAAAATTATACAGGATTCTTTTCAGTTATTTCTACTTCTTTATTACAGTGACAAATTTCAAGTAATATCAAAATCTGAACTATATGTAAGAGCATTAACTAATGATTTCGATCCTTGTAACAAAGTCAACTTCATACTTAAAAACAATCTAAAATATGACGTTAGTGATACCTAATGCGATGAGAAATGATGAGTTGTTCCACTTATGGTAAACAATATGTCATGAATACTTTAGTCCAAGACAACGGTCCATCCTTAAATAATTATGACCAAACAGTAATTTCAAGGAAAAGGTCTTAACTATCGAGTCGGCATCATTTCCTCCCCAAATTACTAATGTTTAACTAAGCATGAACGGTTAAACGTAGGAGGCTAGGTGAAAATGGGGACTCAACTGAAACCTTATCGACTGAGATAGTTAGGACAGATATTACGTATGCCCATCGACCGACTACCTCAACCTGCGACAGTAGGCTGCAAGAAAGCTAGCGTTGGACAACCATCTAAACGTAAATTGTTACTCCAGGACTGGCCTGCGTCAACACCTGAACTAAGGATAGGGAGCGAAATAGTCGAACGCCTCGACAACTTCACTTAACTTGGAAGTTTGATCAGCCCTAATGGGTTGGTATCTGACGAAATCTCAGCACGGATTCAAAAAGCTCGTTTGGCTTTTGCCAACTTACGTCACTTATGGCGAGGACGACGTATTCGTCTACCAATTAAGGGATGAGTATACTGCGCAGCAGTTCGTTCTGTTCTACTTTACGGCTGTGAAACATGGCCATTAAGAGTAGAAGATACTCGTAAGTTACTAGTATTTGACCACAGATGCCTTAGAAATATTGCTCGCATCTTCTGGGATCACCGGGTAAGTAATAGAGAGGTTAGACGCAAGGTATTAAGGAATGATGGCAAGTCAGTTGATGAGGTCATGAATCTTCATCGACTGAGATGGTTAGGTCGCGTGTTACTTATGTCTGAACACCGATTACCACGACGCGCCATGCTGACTAGTGTAGGGGGTGGTCGGAAGAAAGTTAGGGGCGGCCAAACCAAAACATGGCATCAGTGCTTGAAGTCACTAACTTCAAGTCTGAGGTATGGGGTCCGCGTGACTATCGTAACCAATGGTTGGAGACTCTAGGTGACATGGCTCAGAATCGATCACAATGGCGTAGGTGTGTACACTATTTATGTTCCTTCAAACCTTAAAATTGCTTCATAACGTTCTTTCTTCCTATACTATATCCTTATATACAACCTATCTTTTATATATTACCACCACTAAATTAACTACTTCTATGAATTCGGTGTTCATCTTGTTGTGCTAACGAGGTATGGCAACTTGGACCGATGCATAAATGTGCCTGGTCCTACGTTGTAGCTGACTGACTGACTAGGGTTGGACAAACCAATACATGGAATCAGTCCATGAAAATACTGATTTTTACTGAAGAATGTAGGTAGGTGAAGGATAATTATGGTCAGCGTGATTATCGTAACCAGTGGTTAGAGACTTTGAATAAAACGGATTAGAATTTTTTGCGACGGTGCAGGTGCATTCACACTTTGTTTACTCTTAAACCCTAAGTCTCTAGATTACCGTATAAATTTTTTTTATCTTACCAATCCAAACATTTTTCCTCGGATCACATCTTTTGAGCCTAATCTTCTTTTGTTAATACCAATACTGTTACTACCCCTACTACTGTGGTATTTGGCATAACAATCCCTGTGCCGATGGGGTGTAGCAGCTTAATAAATTGATGCACACATATCCCAGGTCCGACGTTGCACACGACTGACTGAGTGGAAGCTGAATAACAGTGCTATTTACCTTACTCCCAGTTCGAAAAAAATTTAGGACAATTTGGAACTACAACTTTTCGATTGATGTTGTCAGAAAACTCCCCTATACTTACTGTAAAAAACGATTTACTATAATATTCTGTTTCAAAACAAAACATGATATACAAACCAGACTGATCGCAGTGAATAATTGTATGTAGTGATGAGAAAATAAGGCAGTTTATAGTTAGTTTAACAATTAGGACCACTAACAGCTTTATAAAACAATATTTGGGATGTAAATGTGAGGTACATAGTAATGTAATTAACTCATTCGCCAGGTATTTGTGTATGAGCCATACTCTAAGTTTGAGGGTTAATTATACAACCCGGTTGCCCAAACTGAAGCAAATGGAGTGGGATTCGAGCATGGGGAACAGTAGCCAAAAGTTAGACGTCTCAACTACTAAGGGGTCGCTCTAAAATATTCTATTACCTAAGCTGATAGTAAGCAAGATTCAAAAATAAAGTGACCACGACCACATAAAGGCAAAAGATACAAGAGCGAACTTATGAAACTAAAAGGCTAACAAGTTTACGATAAAAAAAGATGTGACTGACCTGATTGTCTATACTTAGTTTTCGACTGAGATTGTCTGCCTCTCCTGAAAACAGAATAAAAGTTAGTCGAATATAAAGACCTACTTAGTGATATTTACATCTTCCATATCATTCATAGTAGGACGTGGAACAGTCGGAAGGCCAGTTTGAGTAGGGGGTAATGAATTAATATGGGGTGTGTTATGGCCAATAGGTGCTGGGAAAATAGATAGTAAAAAACAGACCTACCTTTTCTGACAGCCATACTTAAGGATGATAAGATAGAATTTAAGTTAGCTGTGCTTTTCTGCAAATCCTCGCTAAAACGCTGAAACTGATTAGTTAACTTCTGATGCTCTTTGATAGCGTTTTGAATTAGCTGATACATATTCTGATCAACAGGACGACCATCAGGGGAGGCAGCAGGATCTAACTCATCATCTGGAACTTTGGCGAAATTTTCATCAAAAATAGCTTGAAGTTGTTTTCCTACTCTAGCAACTTCGCTATCTTCACCATTATACTTATAACAATTATTAAACATCAGTCGAACATCGTCTGCGAAATCGTATTTGGTATGGTACTGACCACTTTCTAATTTTGTTTTTATGGTGCTGAGATCCATTGCTTTTTTGACAACATCGTAGTAATCATGAAGCCCGAGGGCCACGACATCCACTGGTTTTAAGAAAAAATGATTGAGATCCTAGAAATAATAGCTCAAAATGCTACAAACGCATACCCGATATCTCTGAGAGGAAATATCCTTCAGAATATTACTGCAAGCTTTCAATGCTTCGGAAAGTCGTAAACGTTTGCCAACATTGCGTTCTTCATATTCACGCTTAGGTTTTTTGATTTGACGACGATCGCGGGATAGATCATCATATGATTGGGGAGTCGACGGTAATTCGTCTATTGTAGAATCACTTTTCTTTTTGCTAGCCTTTTTGGTAGATGTAGAAGTTACTGATGGCCTGAAAGGTAATGTAGTCTGATCGACAGAAACAGCTGAGCCATTTAACCCTTCAGTATGGTTGGTTGAAGCAGCTGTATGGATTGGTTCGATAGGAGGATGGACCTGCAAAGGAGCACCAATAGGACGGATAGACTTTGGGGTTTTTTGTGGACAAATTTCGGTCTCAGGAGTCGGCATAAATTTAAGGCGTTCTCTAGCGATCTGCTCAAGTTTCATTGCCATTGCAACCACATCATCACCTGGCTTGTTGAATATATAACAATTTCGGAACATAGTGAAAAGATCATCGAGACATTCGGAAGAGGAGTGATAGAATTTTAGATTTAACCGCTGTTTTATCGTCCCAAGGTCCATAGGGTGTTTTATTATCTTGGGATAATCCTATGAATTATGCTTATCAGCGAAACAGACTTACTGGAAGGTTCAGCCGCTGGTGATCGACTGGTTTTGTAAACGGCCATACAATTTTTTCTTTAAATAGTCGTCCAACCACTTCTTTTTTAATATACTCCAGCTGGTTGGTAGTAATTTTTGAAGAATGAGACTTAGCAGCATGAGGTTCTGATTTAATGGAATTAGAAGAATCGAGATTCGCTTCAGAGCTCATTGCATTGGCGAGAATCTAAAAAAATATAGATAGGGTATGTACTACTCAAAAGGAAAAATGTACTATTTTTAGGTACTACTCTGTACTTCTCTAGAGTAGTCGATAACCAGTCCTTTAACTTGCTGACCTTCATTTTCATAATGAAAAATTTACAAATACTGTTGATATATATATATATATATATATATATATATATATATTTAAAACAAGTTCATTATGATCACGAGGTCATGTAGACCATTCAGATACATTTTATGGTTACTTAGTGTTACGATAAGTTTCATACAATAAACCTTAATAATCAACGCATTTTTCTACGGGATTGCCAAACACCAACCCAGATTTCGTAATACGAATGTGACATCCAGTACTTCATAGCTGTATTTTTATTACAACTGCCATTATCAAATTATTGAAGTACTTCATGTAAAGAACGCAAACAGTAATCTTAGAAGTTCGAAATCACCTATACGGCTTCCGCACTTTTAATTTGGTCGCTCGTCATAAACAGAAATTACATATAAGTATGTTTGTCTAAAACATTTAACTCAATAATATCCCGTTTCCTAGCTAGAGCACGTGAAAAGCGAACCCGAGAAAACCAAACGTTCAAGATCTGAGTATCAACGCATAGACCGAATATTCACTCTTCAGTAGGTCATGAAACAGATATACTTTTTGACTTCCATGACGGTGTTCGACTTTGTTGATCATAAGGTTCTGTGGTAGTGTCTCCCATTGAAAGGCGTACTAAAGAAGTACATTAACCTTGTACAGGCTTTTACTCGGACACTAGTGATAGAGTAAGAGCTTATGGTGAGCTTTCTGTTATGCTTGACACTAAATCGATTCCGCGGTAACGAACGAAAGCCAATGACACAATGACACGATAAGCTACTCTAATCTGTTGTCCCAGGCCCCGCTAACTAGATGAAGAAGTCCAAGGCAAGTAGGGGAATATATATGTATTCCGTAAGCAGCCGAGTACAAGCAATCAAATAAGGGGAAAAGTCAAGCGCATTTATACAGTAACAAATTGTCCTTGAGCATCATAGTAAATAGCACACATAAAGAAACAAAGGACCAATAGCGGTTAAGATAGTTTACAGGTGGGAAATATGACGTGAAGGTAAAAAGAGCGCTTTTGGCGCGAAAACAGCTAAATTCAAATTTTCAAAATAAAACTACAAGATTAAGCCATTTACCAAGTAAGTTCTGGGGATTTGACATCCCCAACACTTTCATAGAAATTAGTTCGAGTGTTGTTCGTCAAGATTGCCGGCTCACCTTATTTTCATATAAATTTGTCAAAGATATGCTTTTAGAGGTAAGATTTTCACCGTTTGTCTTCCTGGGGGTCGATTTACCGAGAGTTCCACTTGTTGACTTAGAATGCACAGATGATATAGTTCTGATTGGCGAATACGCTGACAAAAATGTTGTCATCTGATCATCCTAAGCAACAATTCAAGCATGTTTGGGATGTGGTCTTCTCCCTCTAAATGTAAAACGTTACGTTTGTTATGACCTGCGTCATTGCCCGAATTAATGATAGGAAGTGAAGTAGTCTCATCATTACTAACAGTCTGATATCTGATAAAATTTCAGCACAGGTTCAGAAGGCTCGATTGTCTTTTGTCAACTGGCGTCACTTTTGGCTTAAGACATCAGTCTTCCAACTAAAGAACACATTCACTGAGTAGCAGTTTGCTCCGTTCTACTTCACGGATGTGAAACGTGGCCATTAAGAACAGGGGATACTCATAGGTTATCAGTATTTGATCATAGTTGTCTTCGAAGTATTGCTTATGTACGAAGTAAGCAATGACTGAGTTAGGAATGAGGTGCTAGGTAAAGATGGGAAATCGATCGATGAAATAGTAAATTTTCATCAACTGTGGTGGTTGAGATATGTGTTATGTATACCTAACCACCACCTACCTCGACGGGCAATGTTTTATGGTGTAGGAGTAGGGTAGAACAAAGCTAGAAGCACCATAACCAAACCATGGCACCAACCCATGAAGACATTGAAAATTGGACTAAGTCATGATAATAGGTGTAGACCACCTTACTGGGGTCCGAATGATTATCGTAATCGATAATTAGAGACTGAACAACATGGCTCCAAATTCTTCACGGTGGAGCAGATGCATTCATTCTTTGTCTTGATATTTAGCCGGACTAAATATATAAACACTAGTGATTGTTATTTATGAAAAATAATCAAGCAAGAACTTAGGGTCAGCAGATACCCGTTTTCATTACCTCGAAAAAAATAGAATTTTTGAGTTGACTAGCTTGTAAATATTTTGATTAAACTATGTGAAATAACCGATCTTTAGTTTGATTACTAGTATTGCTCGGTATTTAAATACAGGTTGAAGTAGTCAACCTTGGGTCATACTTTTTTGTGTGAAGTTTAGTGATGTAATATAAGTGCTGAAATAGAAGCAGGCGCAATAGGAATGACAAATGCAATCATACAACTACATCAAAAGTATTTAAACAACTCACTATTGGAACAAGATCAAAACTCAGTGCTCTGTAATTATTATAATGGAATTACTTAGACATCCATTTTGGTCATAGTGGTATTGCTAAGAACTCAAGAATGATATGTATCTAACTTAGACTCTAAATAGTTAGTAAACCGTAAGTCGGATAAAAAATGACTGCAATGGTCTCAAAGATATATCTGCCTGAGACTTCTGGTGGAGTTTCAGAGAAACATGGACTGCAGTCAGTGGAAGTAAAATCGCAATGTACTGAACCTACCATTAGATTTAAGAGGCATACAGGAGAACGTGAACATTTAGTGAACTAAGAAGTAGTGGTCTAGATGTAAAAAAAAACATCTAGATACCGAAACTAGCCTTTATAACTTTTCTTTCGTATGTCGCGTCAATTTCATGCAAGCGAATTGTTGTACAGATATCGAACTAAAGAGACTTAAATCAATCGCGACAGAGGTAAATAAGATTATCATTCTGACAAGTATCCAGCAGGTTACATATTGTATAACTGTTTTTCGCATCGATACTGGACAAGACCAAAATTGTAGGTCCAATAAATAAAATAAGAGTTGGTTTTTAAAGAACGGTACATAGCCATGTTCATTTTATAATACCCCAATTATTATTATCTTATTAGACTATCCTAGGCATATCAATGGGCGGTTGCCTACTATACTTAAGTTTAGCAATCAAATCACGACCTGGAACACTACAATAAGTGATAATTCCGAACCAGTGGTCAAAAGGCAAAGCGCTTAAACCATTGGAGGTACAGCACAATGGTTTCATAATCTGGGTTGCGTTAGAATGTATATTGACCACCATTCAATAGAGCTGAAAAAAAAACTTACGCACTATTAATACTCTTCCCAATGGTGATGCTATCAAAACATAACTTCAGTCAAGTGACAGTCAGTTTATTTACTCTTTTTATAAAGTTGGTAACTTTTATTTAGCGAATTGTTGTAAATTGACCTTAAAACCTTTACTAGTCCTACATTCAAACAGCTATCACTAAAAGAACAACTTATGAATTCAAAAACCAGATGCTTTGTCTAGTTTATTTTGACATTTGCAAAAAGGTCGGAGATCAAACCACTTAAATAGGAGTCTAAAATTTACATTAACGGCATACATATATACAATTGATAGGTCGGAAACAAGTTTATTTGACTTTGGGTCCCATGTCTCATTTTAAAAATAGTGATACAACCCGTCTGTCAACAAGTGAGAGTTCGAGCACGTGATCCAACGATCTTGGAGTGCTTTAAACACCAATTTGTCTGCCGTTCCAACACTACACAGTGGTTAGAATAAATTTATGCTTATTTTAAGTATGGGATGTTAAATCAGTCCAAACCAGTTGGCCCACTTGATAATTGGCTACGACCAGCAGAAAACGTTTGGAGGTTAACACAATTTTATAGAACTTGATTGTAAGGTGATTAGTGTGACTGTTGACTTTTATTAAATGGGTTGATATGAAAAATGTCTTATGCATCTTTGCCACAATCTATTCCGAATGGCAAAACTGCCCACCATATATGACCAGACTGGTAAAAGGGTAGGAGTAACCAAACCAAACACCACTAAGAAGTCATGACATGGTGTCGTGGCATGAAAGAAAGCTGCAAAGGACTAGCTTCTGTTGGTCCTTCACGACTCCCTGGCTGGGGTCCGAGAGATGGTGCAACACAGTGACTAGAGACGTTATCGGATATGGCTCAGAATAGAAGCCAGTGACGAACCTGCTGCAACCTTCTTTTACTTTCTACATAAAGAGTGATTCTAACTTTCTTAACCGAAAGAGTCTTCTGGTTATACATTTCAGTCCGCCTTATCTTTTCATCCCTTCTCTTCCTACTTTCATTATTTTGTGTGGCGCATATGTATCTGGTGCCCTTTTCTACCAATATATATGTGTTTAAATAAATAAATAAAGAAGTCATCAAATGTTGAACTGAATGGAGTATAGAGATAGAAATCCTAAATGAGGTCAGCTTAATAATTGTGATATACAGTGGACATTAGGGGGCATAATTTGAAATCAGTCACAATAGTGAAGACACATTTATTCACAATCACTAAACCTTGAATAGCGTCAACACTTTATGTGCTTTATAAACTACTTTTCACGTTTAGTAACACATCGCTCTCAATGAAATCACTACTTTAACCATTTTATTTGACTTTTTCTTTTTTGCTTAGTGACAACTTGGACCGATCTACATCTTTGTCAGGTTTTGGAAGTTCGTCACTGATTTATTTAATGTCCAACCAAATTATTATTTTCACTGACAAGAGATGGCTACTCTGTTGGAGATTGTGGTTATAGGACAAACAATGATTAGTGGTCTTTAAAATGCAAATCTTATTACGTGCACAGCCTTCGTAACCGCTTTACACCTATTGCTTGTGTTGCCTAATTCCCGCCTACACTTCATGTAAATAGTAATCAAATATGTACATTGAATTACGATACAATAAAGTGTGCACTTTGATATAGTAAGCATACTTGACAGAAAAATCTAAAGGTGCATGTAATTCCATCAGGAAGTGAAGAAAAGTACTGGACTTATTATCTGTAATGAAAAGTTAGCTCACCTCAAGTGTACACATTATTTGTAAAACAGATATAAAGACCATGTTTTATACGCGCCCTACTAAAACTATACCAAACCGCATGTGCATCAGAGATGGAAACAATAAGAACCTCGAAGCCAATGAATCTAATTTACGTCATTAACGCTTATCGTAGCAAGCAGACACCAGGGAATTCGAATTAGGTTGAGCAAACTGAATATTCCAAATACAATCTGTACAACGAATTTTAGGGTTTCTTAAATCTGGGATTATTTGATGTACTCTACAGGAAATCCTTAAAGCAACTAATACTCCTTGTTGTTCTTGTGAGCCGTTTAATTATCTAACTACACTGGATTAACTCTATAACTTAATTTACCAGGGGTAGCGACTTACGATAATTTAGTTTATTGGATTTTACTTCTCTAAGACAGCGATAATAATAATGTCTTTTTTGCAAGTATCCAGGGGGACAAGGTCTAAAAGTGTTAAAACGATTAAATCCAACAAACTTAGAGGGGTTTTTTGACTATAAACTAATTCCTCACTTCCTACTCATAATTTCTGTTAGTAATTTTGAGCCCCCAAATGCCCTGGTACGGTCGAGAGTGGGGAGAGTCACCTCTCTCTCTCTCGAAATGCTCTCATATGGCCAGCGAATATATAGCCTCTGCCAGGGAAGTCCTACTCACTGCCTTCTCGTGGCGGGGGTGTTGTTTACGAAAGTGAGAAGACGAAAAGCGAATGTCCGGCGCTTTAACCGGGTTGATGGACATGGAAAGTTCACCTAGGGGAGTTGAAAAACCCTGATTCCAAACCAGTGGTGCACATGGGCTCCAGTAGCCTGAGGGAATCAACCGTTGATCACCGGTTACCATGGGACTGCATATCCTCACGATGCTCCACTGCCTTGTGGATCAGACCTTTAGGTCAAAGGCTCCGGGTGTGGCCTACTAAGAAAACCACCTGCTTCAGTTTGGGCACCTGGGCAGTATCACAGCCCTCACACAAATCGAATGAGATTTGTGAGGCGCATATTTATCTGGTGCTTCCTTGTACCAATATTTATGTTTAAATAAATAAATAAAATTTTGGTCATTGTTTAGAAACGATACTACTTTAATGTCTAACTATGGCTAGATCCGCTATTAACAACATACTTCAGTCAGTCAGTCAGTTACAACGTAGAACTTCGGACGTACGTACATCAGTTCGAGTTGCCATAACACATTAGCACAGAGATTCAGTTGTCGAGTCAAACCCTATAGTGGTAGAAGTAGTAAGAGTATAAGTAGTATGTGAAAGATAAGGGTTTGAAGATGTTATTGAAGGAGTATAATCCAGTGAAATAAATTTTGAGAGGAAAAAGATAGAGACATGAAGAATTCAGAAGATCAGAATTTGGTAGAACACAAAGAGTGGATGCACCTTCGCCATTGTAAACGATTTTGAGCCATGTCATTCAAGGTCTCTAACCATCGGTTGCTATCATCTCGCGAATCCCAACCAGGTAGTCTACACCTACCAACATGGGCCAGTCCACTTGTCAGCGACTTCATGGATTTGTGCCATGTTTTGGTCTGGCCACCCCTATCTTTCTTCCAACCTACTCCTACACCATAAAACATCGCACGTCGGGGCAGTCGGTGGTTGGGCATACGTAACACATGTCCCAGCCATTTCAACTGATGAAGTTTCACTTCATCAATCGATTTGCCATCCTTACTTAGTACCCATTTCCTACCAACTGCATTACTTACCCGGTGGTCCCAGGATATACGAGCAATGCTTCGAAGACACATATGATCGAATCCTAGTAGCCTACGAATATCCTCTACTCTTATCGGCCATGTTCCACTGCCATAAAGTAAAACAGAGCGAACCGCTGCACAGTAAACCCGTCCTTTTGTTGCTAGACGGATATTTCGCCTACGCCATAAATGACGCAAGTTGGCAAAAGCTAGACGAGCCTTCTGTATCCGAGCTGAGATTTCGTCACACACTAGACCACAAGGGCTGATGAGACTCCCAAGATAAGTGAAACAGTCAACACGCTCAACTACTTCACTCCTTATCATTAGTTCAGGTGTTGATGCAACCCAATCCTGAAGTAACATTTTGCACTTCGAGGGAGAGAATCGCATCCCGAACATGCCTTCATTGTTGCTTATGGTGGTCAGAAGATTCTGCATTTTGTCAGCATCTTCACCAAATAAGACTATGTCGTCGGCGTATTCTAAATCAATAAGTGAGCCTCCTGGTAAAAGTTCAACTCCTGGAGATTGAGATGATGAAAGTGATATCTCTAAAAGCATGTCAACGACAAAGTTAAACAAAAATGGGGAGAGTGGACAGCCCTGACGAACACCACTCGAGGTAATCAATTCTGATGACAGTTCGTCATAGGCTCTAACGCGACCAGTTGTGTTCGAGTAGAGAGCCTTTATAAGGTTAATGTACTTCTTTGGTACTCCTTTTAGTGACAAACACTGCCATAGAACCTCACGTTCAACGGAGTCAAATGCTGCCTTAAGGTCAAGAAATACTACGATTGTGGGACGTCTGAATGTATGTCTATGTTCTAGGACCTGACGTAGAGTGAATATCTGGTCTATGCAACCACGTCCAGGTCGAAAACCAGCCTGGTTTTCTCTAGTTTGCTCTTCACGAGCTTTGGTTAGGCGTCCAATTATTATTGAAGCTAATATTTTAGACACTATATTAGTCAAACTGATCCCTCTGTGATTGTCACAAGAGGACTTTTGTCCTTTCTTATAGACTGGCACAATCAGTGATTGGGACCAGTCAGATGGAATTACGTCCAGTTCCCAGATTTTACCTAAGACCTCAGTCAATCTCGTTGCTAGTACTGGACCACCATCCTTAAAAATCTCAGTGGTAAACCTGTCAGGGCCTGCGGTTCTCCCTCACTTCAGATTTCCTATAGCTTTTTCAACCTCGTAGAGAGTTGGAGGAATTACCTCAATTTGCCATTCAGGACGACTGGGGATCGTGGGTAACTGAAGTGTGGCTGAAGGCCAGTTGAACTGATTCCTAAAGTGTTCTGCCCATCGATCCAACCTCCTGGATTGAGAATGAATGACATGTCCACCTTTGTCTGAGATAGTTTCGCTAATAGTTGGGTTCCTAATACCGGTTTCTTTAATAAGTCTGAATGGCTGTCTGCTGTTACCTATTGCCACTTCCTTTTCCATCTCTCTTGCTTTCGCTACCCACCACTGTTCACGACCATTGCGTAGGCTTCTTATTAGCCAGCGATTAAGTTGACTCCGCTCTTCGTTATGTTCAGAGCCAGGTGGGATGAGTTTTCGAGTATCTATCAGTGCGGTAGATGCTGCCGAGATCCATTGTTTCTCCCTGACCTTATGGCTTACCTTACTAGCGGATATTACTGCTGTTTCCACAGCTTTTCGGATGTCATTCCACGCTGCTTCGGGGTGGGCACAACTTACATGTCTGCTAACTGTTTTCCAGTTGTTCCTGAGATATATTCTTAGCTTGCTTATCATTAAATAGAACCCTTAGAGGCCTCCCTGCAGTGTTTTTCTTACGACCAGTAAGACGCAGACAGATACGTGCTCGCACTAGAGCACTATCTGAGTCTAAACATGTCATCCAGAATGAGCGACAGTCTTCTATCGAGCCCATCCACCGGTGGCTGATAGCGATGTGATCTAATTGGGTCCAACGTTGGGACGAATTCGGGGGTCGCCATGTCAAAAGATGTTTTCCCTATGCTTAAAGTTAGTATTTGCAAGAAATAGGCGGTTATCTGAGCACAGCTGCAACGGACGGTCGCCATTATCTGTTCTTTTAGCCACGACACCATAAGATCCTCCCAGGTGTCTTTCCCTTTCACTTAGTTTACCTACTTGAGCGTTAAAGTCACCAGCCACTATTACTACATCAGAACGCCTAGCTTTTCGGAGGTCAGAAAGTTTCCTGTAAAACTCATCTTTTATATCGTCTGAGCTGCAGTCAGTGGGAGAGTAGGCAGAGACGACGAAGAGGCAACGACGGGTTTCCCTATCTTTTCGAATCCTTACTGATCCGTTTAGTCGGACAGCCGATAGACGACTGTCTACTGGGATCCAGTCGGAAAGAGTTAGTTCTACCCTGGGACTTAATGCTATACCTACTCCAGCGAGGCCACGGGAAGCAGCATCAGGGCTTCCAGATACACGAAGCGTGTATCGAGATGGTTCTTTATTATGACAGTGAGGTCAAATGAATGACACTACTCGGATCTTGTATGTGCGTTTCGGAGACGCAGCACACATCGATGGTGTAAGATTCTAGAGTCCTAGCTAAGGAAGCCTGTTGTCCTATTTGGCACAATGTGCGGACATTAAAAGTCCCTATATGTAGTTTAGAGCGTGGTTTCAGGAGACCAGGAATAACGTTCCGTGTACTTGAATCGTTTGCCCTAGCGGTGCGAGGTGATAAAAGGACGTGGGAAGGGTTAGTCGTGGAGATAAGAAAGTTATTAGGAGTAGGAAGGATTTGAAAGTGACCAGCTTGGTCTCGTGTGCAGTCAAGGGTATGAGGGCTAATATCACTTCCCGGCTGCCCACACCGTGGAAGAACAACATACTTACGTTACTTTTAACCTATTAAATATGAGCGAAGTATTATCTAATTGGAGGTTTTACATCATTCGCTATCGACTAATATGGTTAACTAATCGAGAAGCCACGCTGGATTACAGACTTTTAAAAGTTGTGACTCAATAATCAAATATATCCTCTCATACCAAGTCGAGAAACATGATTATTGTAGAAGTTAAGAGTAATATTTACACGAGCAAACAGGACATGAGGGCAAACATAATACTAATAAAAACGGTCGGAAAACAAGCCACAACCTAACTTAAAAAAGACTTTTAATACATGGAAACACGAAAACACCCGCAATAATAGTTATTTACTGAAAGTACCCACGAAGTCACTCAATATCCGTATGAGACAAATTATATGCCACAAACCAACAGAAAGAACACGTTCGCAGCTTCCGCGACATGTAGTACATGCTAAAGTACATAAATGCTTAAGTCAAGTTGATTCTCCATATTTCAAACCATTATATTGTAGCACGTTATGTCGATGTAAAACGAGCCGAAATACTACAGATAATGAAATAAATTAGTATACATGAGAAGTAACTGCTTGTATGCTTCGTGACGCTCTATTGCACGAGTTGTAAACATGGGAAGAAATGGACTACACTCTATTACGCCTAGCGATGTTATCTAGACATTAGGAGTGTTCCACTACATAGTCACTCGACCTAGCCAGTAATCAACATCGAGCCTGGAGGACGTGCATTAGCTCAAGTTCCCACAACATATTAGTTTGGAATGAAAACTGAAGTGTGAGTAAATAAAGACAGAAAGAATACAGTAGCAACGGCGACGAAAGAATGAGTATTGAAAGTATGGTCCAAGATGGGTGAAAAGCGAGGTATGAAGGAATGCTGAAATCTAGGAGGGCAAAAGGGTGAGTGAGTCTGCGCCATTGAGTTTTCACTACATAAATAGTGCCACTGATCTACCCATCTGGTTCCAGTGGTTGAAGCGATTCATATATGAATTGTGCTTATGACCCGACTAACTGAATAACCCGCCCTATCTATATTAAGCAACCCATTAACACCAACCCAGACACTTGGTTCCCGATACAATACCTCAGGAACCACTCACTGAGCTTTTTATTCCGATTGTAATCAGCCACATAATTTAATGCCAGAAAAATTACATGAAGGGCGAACCTAACTTGTAAGATGATCGAAGACATCCAACTAGTAAAAACGCTTAGCGTGTCAGCAATGCGTTTTTTATAGCCTTATCATAGATACTCAGTAACCTGCAGACTGATGAATACTTTTTGTTAAGTTGTACAGGCAAATACAAAATCTAAAGCTTACGGCAGAATACTTAACATGTGATCCAAACATCCAGTAACAAACATACTTTGTGAACCCAAGATATACTCACTATAATCCTATGCTTCTTCTAGGAACAACATACAACATGACTTATAACGAATTTTGCAATGACTCAAACCTGAAGACGGTATCAGGGTACAGTTAGAAACCCCTCGGTCCGTTGACAGTTAAGTCTGGGGAAAACTGGCAAACCATAACTGCTTTAACTGGTAGAAAATACACAGAAGAACAGAACACAGAATTAAACAAGTAAATCTTCCACACTTACCTACCTAAAAACTAGAAACATAATCCACACAGAAGCCAACAATGGCGAAACGAAAGTAAACCGACCGGACTTAAATCAGGTGGCTAAAACAAAAGAAAAACACAATATTTAAACCGCATCACTATCACTTGTAACTGTTCACATCGACATTCTACTGTTTCATCTGATAATAATTATTTGAAATCATTGTCCAGTCGTGTGAATTAATGAAGTTTTAATGTTAAACACGCTCTTTCACAGTCTAATGTATCGTAAAAAGACAAAATAGATGTTACACTAGTGTTTGGCATGCATACTACAATATTATTACTGTGTTTTTTTGAGATTTGCAAGATATAACCTACAAATAACTCTCGCTAGTCTGTTTTGAAGGCTTACGGAGGCTTGTATGTTGAGCGCGCTATTCAAACGGGAAGTTTAGTCCTAACGTGATTTACATTTCTCAAACTTTTGCTGTGTTTTTACACAACAAAAGTATCATTTCCAATCCAAAGAATCTATTCTGAGCCATACGTTCGGTAGATTACTTCTTTTTTTGTGTTTCACTCAAATTAATAGTTTACTGTGGTTTTGCCTCAGCTCACTATCGGTTTTTTTTATAGTTTTCACGTAAAGGCTAGCTTTAGCTTATCGTTAACTGTTTTTATACATTTTTGATAGTTTTTGTTTACTGTGTGTTTTTTTTAACGGTCCTAAATTTACTGCTTATATTTTTAAGACAGTCTAAATCACTAACCATGAAAAATTCATGCAAGAGACCTGGTTGCCGTTTTGCCGTTACATCTGGCATGCAATGTGACAACTGTAAAGGTTGGTTCCATGAGGCATGTACAGATCTAACAGCAGCAGCCTATAGCAGACTCAGCAAATCTGATCGTAGGTGGGTATGTGTTACCTGCAGCACCGATACGGTAGTTATGTTGGGTACTATTATTACTTTACTGACAGGTCTGAGAGATAGGTTGTCTAAGAATTCGGTATATGATATCATCATGACGGGTAACAAAGCTGGAACGCATAGGGCAAATAAGAAAAAGGATACTGACGGGTCGGTTATCGACGGTGCTGTTAACAGCACGAGTGATGATGTGCTGAAACTCAGCACCATCTTAACATCGACTGTCATCGACTCCCTCAGTAAACTTGGGTCCCCCGGGGAACGGTCCTTGAATGAGACAGTGGTTCCCAAAAATCCTGTAGGTGGATGGACTCACGTTAACAGGAGTAATAAAGCCCAAGCGTCCTCTCCGAAACTGAACTTCCCAAGTATCGTGCGGAAATCAATTGATGCTTTGGCCGCACAGTCTACACCCAAGACTGTCCGACCGGCCATCACTGAGCCCAGGAATCGAAAACGCGCCTCGACATCCAAACAACAAGATACCAAACCTAGACGCCCTGGAAAACCTGGGAAATCAATTGCGGTTCGTGACGACTCTGTCATAATCATGAACCTTATTGACAACCCCGACCTTCCTCTCAGTTTGCAGGACAAAAACGATAGGATGCTCTGGGGAGAATTAATCAAGAGGCTTGAACTCCCTAGAATAGAGCCTTTGACCGTCACACGGCTCACTCGGGGGAAGGACTCTAACCACCTAAACCACCCGAGGCTGCTTCGTGTTACACTTAAGAATGCCTCCGACGTAGACGACGTCCTGCTAGCCAGTCACTTACTGAGGTCCGATGGGAACGTAAGAATACTGCCCGACATACCGTATTCTGAACGAAATCTCATCCGGAACATCCCTAAGGAATCTTGCGAGGCGTTTTTCCGTGGACGAAATATCATTGTGCAAGGTGTGCCGGAAAATATGGACCCAGCTCAAGCAAACTCTGATATTCGGGAATGGAAATTCATCAAGCACTCCTTAAAACTCAAGAACATATTGACCCAACAGGCAATGAGACTGGCCAAGAGAGACGGAGACTCTAGGCCCCGGCTGCTGAAGATAACCTTCCCCTCCTCCCACATGGCGGCTGCAACTCTGGAAGCATTTCGTGCCAATAGACGTCGGTTGCCAACTGGCATCCATATGCATCCGGATAGGCCCCACGACAGCAGGATCAAGCACAAACGAAAGCTGGAGCTGACAATTCCACTCGTGGACTGTCTTGATCATAAAAAAAACGTGTAAAGGACAGGGACTACCAACTCGGTAAACATCGTATAGGTAGGCTACCTGTCCACTCACACACGGCTCATATAGACAAACAAGAAGAGGCTCATGCGTTCCAAATTGAAAGCATAAACTGCCTATACACGAACGCCGCGAGCTTGCCAAACAAAATGGATGAGCTACGTGAACTTAGCAACGCTAATGATGCCCATCTGATAGGAATATCCGAAACTTGGATAACGTCTCAGTTTACGGACCAAGAGTTAGCAATAACTGGGATGTCTTTATTTCGCGACGACAGAAAAACAGGAATGGGGGGCGGGGTAGCACTATACGTACGGTCATGCCTGGATGCGCACCAACTTCACAACCAAGAGTTTCACAATCTTGACGAGTCAGTATGGTGCTCAGTAAGATTATCTACCACCTCGAGGTGCCTAGTTGGGGTCGTTTACAGGAAGCCCACTGCCGACATCGAATATGATGTCTGCTGGAAGGATTAACTCGCTCTACGCGTCTCGGATTCTCTCATATCCTGATTCTAGGGGATTTCAATCTCCCTAGAATCAACTTCGTGGAACATACATACATTGGTGGTGCCAACTCTACTGAAGCTCTGTTCTTCAACCTTATCGGCGACCTGGGATTATTTGAAAATGTGAAGTCGGCAACCCGTTGGAGAAACAGTCAGACGCCGTCACGCTTAGACTGGGTATTCACAAACGAAGAATTCCTAATTGACGACCTCTCAATCCTGGCTACCCTGGGCAAAAGTGATCACGCCGTCTTATCATTCAGCTTTGTCAGCAAGACGGAGCTACGATATCCTACTAGCAACAAGCGCTGGAACTTCAAACGGTTGAATGTGTTAGCTTTACAGGACTATCTACAACAGGTGGATTGGGATGTTCGCCCTCAAATTGAAGTGGATGCTCATTGGGATTTTTTACTGCACACGATCTTATGTGCTACTGAGCATTCAGTTCCTAAAATGGTCCCAAAAAGCTACAAGCAACCTGCAATCATCAAGAACCGCACTCGTCGTTTGCTAAGCCGCAAAAGGCACTGTTGGGCTGAATATAAACGAACTGATAACAACGGCGCGTACAGGCAATACAAACATATAAGGAACATATGCACAAAGGCAATAAGAGAAGACAGGCTTCAGTTCCAGACCAAGCTTATCGATAGATTCGTCTCCAATCCGAAAATCTTGTTCAGTTATGCAGCTTCTCTTCGACAAGGCAAAACTGGAGTTTCCCAACTGCTTGGTTCTAATGGCCCGACCAACAACGACAGTGATGCCGCTAACCTTTTGGCTGAACATTACTCCCGGACATTCCAGCTGACCCACATCAACCATACTGACGAAAGCTTCACCTGCACCTGTACAGGACTTTCCGAAGTGGACCTGAGTGCTGACTTGGTGCTCCGTAAACTGCAGAACCTAGAAAAAGACACTTCTCCTGGTCCGGACATGGTTCATTCCACTGTATTGAGGGAAGCAGCTTCAATCCTGGCGACACCACTTAGCGTGATGTTTGCACACGTGCTAAGCAGAGGCAAACTACCGGAAATATGGAAGCTGGCCCACATCACACCAATTTTCAAAGGAGGTCGACGCAGTGAACCCTCAAGCTACCGACCAGTGGCCCTTCTCTCCATACCTTCAAAAATTATGGAATCTCTAGTATTCGACGGCATACTAGAACACTTATCATCCTCAAAGTTCTTCTCGCCTCAACAGCATGGTTTCAGAAAAGGCCATTCTTGTATGACCAACCTGCTGACTGTGGTGGATAGATGAACAACCATCCTTGATCGCAAGGGGAAGGTTGACGTCATCTACCTGGACTTCTCAAAAGCTTTTGATAGGGTCAACCATGCATGTCTTATCAAGAAGCTTGGACGATTGGGTATAAAACCCCCTTTAATTGACTGGATCACTTCATACCTAGAAAACCGACATTTTAAGGTCAGGGTTAACTTCACTCTCTCTCGGGCTATGGAATGTCCTAGTGGGGTCCCCCAGGGTTCAATACTAGGACCTCTTCTCTTCTTGATTTATATTAACGATCTTCCTCAACAAGTTTCATCTGATTTATTGCTTTTTGCTGATGATGTGAAACTTTGGAGAGAGATACGTAATCATAATGATATACTAGTTCTTCAGGAGGATCTGACTCGACTTCAAAGTTGGGCAGACTTACCTTCAACACTTCAAAGTGCAAGGTAGTCCATCTGAGACATGTTGCAGACTATAGTTATAACTTAGGTAACTCACCTCTAGAAGTTTCCCTAGTCGAAAAAAGATTTAGGAGTGTTGGTACCCTACGACCTGAAATCGTATGAGAACTGTGACAAAAACGCCTCTCAAGCAAACCTTGCACTGGTAACATTGAAGCGCATTTTTGGCCAGTTTGACGGTAGAACCTTCCACATAATCTTCAACAGTTTTATTCGTCCCCACTTAGAGTACGGAAACATAGTATTTCCTCCCTCCCTCCAAAAGGATAAGGTCACTCTGGAACGTATACAACGTCGAGCCACGAAATCAGTTCGGGGTCTCAAATTGAAACCTTATGAAGAGCGCCTCAAATCACTTAACCTTTACCCGTTAGAGTACAGGCGTCTTAGAGGTGATTTTCTTATCACTTATCGTATCCTTAATACTTCTGGTCATTCACTTAAACAACTTCTTAAGCTTAGTCATAATACTAACCTCAGAGGTAACACTTAGAAATTGGAGACCCTACATAGCAGAACAGACTGCAGACACAAATTCTACTCCGTTAGAGTTGTCAAGTGCTGGAATTCGCTGCCGACTGAGCTAGTCCAAGCGACCTCCCAGGAGTCCTTTAAGAGAAAACTTGACTTATTCTTAATGACTAAGGATAACATATTATTATGATTTACCAAATTCTTTTTTTCCCTCTATTATCGTTCATATACCTAGGTTCTTGCCTGGAAATATTGGTGATCCACTGCTACCAGACACGGAAGCCCGTTAAGCGAAAGCTTCTTCTATTCCGTCCTCAACCATTTGAACCATTTGAACCATAGCGTGGTCACAGAAGCTTAGCGGTAACGAGAGGTTTTAAAGTAGAATTTTTAATACGAAAGTTTTGTCAGAACGTACTCGCTACACCTTGCACAGCCTTATGTGGATACACACAAGAGAATTACTTGCCTATCTCAATCCTTTTTCAAAGTTCACGGGTCCATCGGAAGCAGTTCAAAGAACTACTATACATGCGATTCCTCAGACATTAAGCTTTTAGTAAAAAGAATGATCATAGAGGTTGTGATTTGCTTTGCCTCATGTTATCCTAAATTAGGTGGTGACTAAATTGTGATGTATAATACAGGTTAATTTTTGACCAGATTCATACCTTATTTTTTTAATACAGAAGAACAAATCACTGGGCACATATGGTAGTCCACAACAAGATTAATTCCTCTACGTCATATGGTACTTTTACCGTGTGACTGTTCATTTTAACCTGATCAGTATTAGAGTTTATTTCACACAAAATATCTATGTTACTGTGGTATTTGTGCTTGTTGTACGTCATTCAGTTGCTGGTCGGAACTTCAAGTGCATTAACTCCGACTGTTCTCGCTGGGTACTGTCGGACATGAACACTGATACATGCGTGACTACGAGAGTACGAGTTGGACAGTCTTAAGGATTGCCAGTCAATACATTATTTTGGTTCTGACTATTCGTCACATTAAGTTGGTCTCAGTGGTAAGGATCGCAAAAGTTTTTATTCAGATTTAGAGACGCATCTAGGCGTTAGGTCTTTGAGAGACAAAATCCCCGGAGGCATCAGGGCTTAAGCGAAAATTTACTTTTCGTCGACATATCACGATAATCCGCAACTCTAAACCCTGATATACTATCGTTGATGCTTCAAGTAAAGTCCTAGTGAAATATAGCAGGATGGAAAGACGAAAAATAGCTACAGCCTACTTAGACAATGAAATGTTGGCGTGCCTGCCATAAGAATTGGTCAATCACTTTTACGAGTAACAAATGTGCTCTCGTGTCGAAGTCTGGAGGTTAACCTGAGAGTACACCCGGAGCCGTATGGCTTGATCATTAGGGTGTGGTCAGTGTAAACCTTTCCTCCTGTATCAAATATATAATTCCGTTGGCAAGTTTAGATTTGTTTCACGAGGGTTCTTGAGAAGTAACCCCCTTAACTAATGCGTAGGGTGGGTCGGTATGAGTAACAATGTAACTTCTAGGTGTGGCGATAAAAGTATTGCGGCCACATTGTGAGAAACAACTGTACCAGTTTTATCCTTTTAATGGTGTACGTAAGTCAATAGTCAGGGATCATAGCAGAAAGAATGTTCTAAAAATCCTACCGAAGTTTTTCGTTGGACATCAGTGTTGTTTTTCGTTCTTTCTCCCTGTCTTGTGTTTTAGCTTTCACTCAGGGTTCCTGGGATCATGTTTCATATTTCTCAGTCATCTTCGTCTAAGCCTTGATCATTTGACCTTGGTTATGATTTGCCTTTATTGTTAAGTTTTTCTGTTGCATGATGCCGAGCTATTGACCACGGGGTCCCGTCTGACTGAGCTCAAGGTTGTGGCGTGGTTCGGCGGATGATTATTCACATTTGACTGCAGTTGCTCGAACTCTTACGGATAGATGTCAGCTCACGTCTTCTTGGGAATGCTACTATTGGTTTTAAGGTACTGAACACAAATTTATTTAGCTTTCTTTTTGCTTTTGGGTATGTTGATTTGTGCTAGAGAAAACTTTGACTACATAGCACAAGAGGTACCGTTTGAAGTATTTTTGTACTATTGGTATCGTTTATTTTCTTCGGGGAATTAAAGTCGATAAAATTGAGCAACTTAATATGGGTGATACTAAAAGGTTTTGTACGCAATACAAAAGCACATAATCCGGTCTAGTCGAAAAGACCAGTTTGATGGTCCTCTGTGTCCAAAGCAAATATCGGGACTTTGGTAGTTACAGAAACCATAGACCTAAAATCCAACAGTCTCAGAAATATAGTTTTTAGTAGTAATACTGTTATTACCGAGCTTATTTAAGTTGCTAGAATTATTACTCTTCTATAACATAATTAACTCTTCACGATATCCAATCTATGTGATCTCAAGTCTCGGTCACAACACTGTCCGCTCTAACTCGGCATATCGTGATGGTTGGGGTTTCTCGCTTTGAAAAACAAACGCAATTTCACTATATGATTCATTAAATATAGAGACGACACAAATCTACTCCATTACTTTATCTGCACGGCCGATTAATACCGTCTCGGTGATTCTCTAGCGTCAGAATCATAGCGATTGGAACTCGATGTATTTAACTTATTATAGACTATCACTGTAAATATCACCCTTTTCACCGGCATACCATGTAAGTGTTTCTTTCAAGACTCAAACTTCCTGTGTTTATAATTTCGGCCTTGAACTCCTAGCTTTCACCTTGCCTTCAGTTTGTCGCTTCGTATTTTAACGCTGGAAAACTAAATGTCGAAGGTCTCTTCATGAGATTTATCATTGTAGTTTCTATGAGGAACATTTCGATGAATTCACAACGCACTAATGAGATTAAAGTGTTTTGATGTCAAAAGTTGAGTTTTCAATTCATTTGTCTGAAAGTTGTAAATTTGCCGAAAATTTGTGTTTCGGTCAACCGAGGCTATAAATTTGAACGCTTAATGTCTTTTCTAACACCAATGTCTTATTAATTATTCATATCTCCTGGTAAACAGTCAAGATTGGTGAGCATTTTCTTCGATGGATCGTTTGGGTAATGTTAAATGTTGCTCACTCATTTATTAAGCTTTCTTTTTGCTTTTGGGTATGTTGATTTGTGCCAGAGAAAACTTTGACTACATAGCACAAAATGTACCGTTTGAAGTATTTTTGTACTTTTGGCATAGTTTATTTTCTTCGGGGAATTAAAGTCGATAAAATTGAGCAACTTAATATGAGTGATCCCCATATAAATGCTATCAGTTCATTAAAAGTGGTTAAAGAACGCAAGGACTCGTAAAACAAAGAAAACTTATGTATATGCTTACCGGAAACATGGCTGGTATCAAAAACAAATCATAACGATTTTCATTTCTTTGGCATCTTACTTTGCAGAGACAACAAACGGGAAATTAGAAGAGGTGACGTTATCCTGAACTTTGAAACCTCCTTAAAACTACCTGCTGTCAAGACAGAAACTGCGACCTGGAGATATGAGAATCGGAGTGATATCGGCTGAAATGTAAGGGCCAAAACATCAGCCAGTTATGGTGTACCATGGTTCTGAATATGTGGTAGATGATTTCCTTCTAAATAGGGTGTAATCCTGACGATGAAGTCCTGCAATGAAAATATCCTGTGCATCGTCTGCAGACTGATATAAATTAAAGACAAGAATCGTACAAAAGTCGTCTGGTTTCGGAATTTTAGAAACCACGATAGTCCTGTTTATCAGATGTCCCACTAAAAACAACCCACCTTATAATCTGGTGGCTGTACATTATTGTTCCACTTACTACGATACTCAAGACTTTACTCAGCCAGATTATGTTGTGGACAGTAAGGATACTTCCATCACTCCGAGTCGGAAGATAGTGTGGCTGTAAATAATTCCCCAAAATCAATAGCTTTGTAAGTGTTCGACATTGGATGCTGACCACGTTGTTTAAGTGGACTTGTTTAACTGCAGGCTTTCGGTCATGAATCCGTACCAGATCACGTTTCGAACCAGAGTGGGACACAGCTCCTACATTCACTAGCCAGATTAGAGCAAACGCCTCTTGATATATTGGTAACGTATCAAATATATCTTTCCGATCTCTTCGCATCTGACTTCTGATTTCATAAGTTTGGGGAAAGCCTCGTATATTGAAGGTGCCACTGGTAGCAGGTTGTAAAATCAGAATACTAGTCGTATCTTCAATAGGATCAGGAAAATTGTTGGAACATGGATCTGTAAGCCCCATCTGTGTAGTAGTTAAAATACCAAAACACCATTCAGAAGGCCATTGTAATCCCCACTAAAGCTAAGAACCTGTCAGGAAGTGAGAAAAATGGTTTCTGGAGAGAACTTTCATGCACGACCAATCTTCTGTTGGCGGAAGGAAGAGGAATGGAGTTGTCTAATAATGAAAAACCTGTGGATGTAGTCCGAATTGATTTACCCGAAGCATTTGATAAGTTTTCGTATAATAGGCTCTTACTGAAACCAGAAAACCTAGTTATTTCCGAGTCCCTATTGTAGTGGGCCAAAGATTTTCTGGTAGGTGGTCTGCAGAAAATATGAATGAATTCCGAATGTCCCTTGTGGAAACCAGTGCTTAGAGACTATGTTATAAATCCTTTACTTATTAAACATCATGTGAAGAATTCCTGTGTATCATTTAGTCTTCAAATCAACAATACTGTGATGATGTCAAAATATGGAGAGAATTGACGTAGGATGTGAATACATATACACTCCAGGTCGGACTAGACGTTCTGTTAATACGATACAAACTGATATCGGTCACCATCAACTCGCCAAAATGTGTCTATATGCATGTTGAACACACCAATGTAAACGATTACAGAGTAAGAAAAGCACCACCACCTCTGATCCTTTCTTATAAGAATCTTGGGGTAATTGTGTGTTTAGATCTCAAAATGACGACTCACTGCCTCCCTAGTGGGGTAGTGATGACCCCAAGACATGGACTGCCTGAAGTTTAAACCCAACGATAACGTAGTTGGTGCATACTCTTCTGATAGCTTGCTATGTTCAACACTATCCTATCATCTTTCCCTGATATAGGGGGCCATGTGGTACAGTATGTCAATTTAAAAAATGTTCAATCAAAATTTGAATTCATCGTATTCTTCGTCGGTTTTTCATATTTCCCCAGCCGTTCTGAAAAAAAGGAATTGTAAGTGCATATTGAAATACACCCGTACATGCGCAAGAATACTAAACGGGCAAAAAACAAAGTGAACTAGTCCACATGTGTATTGGTAACATAAGATAGCGCAAAAACAATTCTCACACGATGATTGTTTTTGGAAGTTTTGGAAAATGTTTAAAAGATATACACATATACATGAGTATATTAGAAAGATAACTATTTTTGACACAATAAGGCAAAAATATCTAGGTAAATCAACATGTTATTGTAGTGTTCAATGTGCAGCAATCATTTAAGTGATAGTTGAGGAACAGCCGAAGATCGCTACCCATCGTTTGACGAAGTTACGAGCCACAATTTCAGCAGTAAATTTTTTTATGGGTACTGCTTCCGGTCATCGATTGAACGGTCTATGCAATTTAGGAGATAAGAGTTTGTATAACGAAGCTGAGATCTGTAGAGACGTTATCGGTGAATCATTGGAAGGTTTATGCACAATTTCTTAGATCCGAAGGTATGTTCAAAAGTTCGTAGAGTCCGAGTGGAATGATGATAGAGGGCTTAGAGAATAGTTTTTATATTCAGACGCCGATAATCGCCAGTTGGACACTCATCAATGCTATCCGTTTTAAGGATCATGTGTAAGGGAGATGCTCATGCGCTGTTCAATGACCGAATACTTCCCAAGTCTATCACATGGTTAAATTAGTTTCTGGTCAATATCAGCTTCTCAGGGGTTAGTCAGCGCGTTTCTGGTAATACATGTGGTCCTGCAGTCGTGATGTGATGTGAAACATTGCTGATTACGCACAGCAATCTCGTTCGCGTTTAATACAGTTCAGAGTACTTGTCGTGTTACCGTTGATAGAATGTGTCGACTATGTGCTTGACAGTGACTAAGGATAATCTACAACCAGAAACTGGAGTTGCACTAAAAGATGATTTGGTATTTCCGTCTCCTGAACATGTGTGCTCGATCACATGTAAAAGCTTACGCACTTAATAATTCAATTAGCTGAAACGTCAGTTACTTAAATATCGCTCGATGAATTACCCGCCTTTTCATATATAAACATATATATGCCTAAATCTTTTCAATTCATTGGACTTTGAATCCACATCTGTATTCGCTTGCTTGCGCTCATTGGAATTTCTGCTCAGATTCCCTTGGTGCACTTGTAGTTTTGTTATCCGCGCAACACGAATATCAGCGTTTTGTGTTGTATTCTGAATTTATACACCGTCGGGATTTAAACAATAACATTTATCAAGGCTATCGATGAATGACGCCTAAGGAATTATCTCGACGTCAAACCATTACGGCAGGATCAGGCCTCGATGTTATCGGGCTAGAATGACATGAGTTCAAATGTGGGGCGTGGAAGAGTCTGAATCTTAAATAGCTTAGGTGTCTGTTCCGTCATGATGAAGATAAAATATACAAATATGTGATAAAACATATCCAAAAGTATGAAAACGATATTACAATATGTAACTCCGCCTGTAGCTCTTCTAGAGTTACTGCCGGTCTCAAGCCCGGGTAAAAGAGGAGGGTTGGGCATGGGGTTAGCGACCACATCCCGTAGAAAAGCTAACTCGCTAAAAAAAACGCTAACCAGAAAAAATAATTCAAACCATTTAAACTCTGCCCTGGGAGTTGAAGGAACAATTATGACGTCTCTTGATGAAAGCCGAAATTCTTTGGAAGTCACGAGACCGATGCATCTTCTAACAACCAGAGCAATACTCTTTATAGGTACATGGAATGTCCGGACAATGTGGGAGACAGGAAAGACCAGTCAAATAGCAATGGAAATGAGGAGATACAACTTGGCAGTACTCGGAATCAGCGAAACCCATTGGACACAATCTGGACAACAAAGGCTAGGTACAGGAGAGATGCTGCTGTACTCCGGTGACGAAGGGGAAAATGCTCCACACACGCAGGGAATTCCTCTGATGCTGTCCAAAGAAGCACGAAATGCACTTGTATTAAGGGAATCTCATGGACCCAGGATAATCAAGGCATCATTCAGGACAAAGAAGCAAGGGATCACAATGAACGTTATCCAATGTTATGCACCCACCAATGATAGCAACGACGATGATAAAGATCAGTTCAGGCTGCAATCAATCATAGCTAAGTGCTCAGGAAAGGATCTCACCATCCTGATGGGAGACCTAAATGCTAAAGTTGGAGTGGATAACACAGGATATGAAGATATAATTGGACGACATGGACTGGGAGAGAGAAATGAAAATGGGAAGAGACTTGCAAACCTATGTGCATTCAACAAATTGGTTATAGGCGGCACAATATTCCCACACAAGCGCATACACAAAGCTACATGGATCTCACCGGACCACACCACAGAGAACCAGATAGATCACATCTGTATCAACAAAAAATTCCGAAGATCAATGGAAGATGTGAGAACCCGGAGAGGAGCTGACATTGCTTCAGATCACCACCTGGTTGTGGCCAAGATGAGACTGAAGCTAAAGAAACACTGGACAACTGGACAAACAGCACTACAAAGGTTTAATACAGCCTTCCTTCGAGATACTGACAAGCTCCACGAATTCAAGATAACTCTCAACAACAGGTTCCAAGCTCTACAGGATCTACTGAAAGAACAAGAAACTACTTTGGAGGACAACTGGAAAGGGATAAAAGAAGCACTAACTTCAACGTGTCAGGAGGTTCTTGGTCCTAAGAAGCATCATCACAAGGAATGAATCTCTATGGGAACCCTGGACAAAATTCAAGAAAGGAAGAACAAGAAACTAGCAATTAACAACAGCCGAACACGAGCAGAGAAAGTCAAAGCACAAGCAGACTACGCAGAAGCAAACAGAGAAGTGAAGAAAAGCATTAAAGCTGACAAGCAGAACTACATGAGAGAACTAGCAACGACGGCGGAAAAAGCTGCAAGAGAAGGAAATATGAAACAACTATATGATACAACGAAGAAATTGGCAGGGAGATATAGCAAACCAGAAAGACCAGTCAAGGACAAAGAAGGAAAGACAATCACTGAGATTCAAGAACAGGGGAAAAGATGGGTAGAATACTTCGAGGAACTGCTGAATAGACCAGCCCCATTGAATCCACCGAACATCGAAGCAGCACACACTGACCTTCCTATAGATGTCACTCCACCAACGATCGAAGAAGTCAAGATGGCCATCAGACAAATCAAGAGTGGGAAAGCGGCAGGACCTGACAATATACCAGCAGAAGCACTGAAGTCAGAAATTGAAATAACTGCAAATATGCTTCACCTTCTATTCAAGAAGATTTGGGAAGACGAACAAGTGCCAACGGACTGAAAAGAAGGATATCTCATCAAGATACCAAAGAAAGGAGATCTGTGCAAATGTGAGAATTACAGAGGCATCAGTTTGTTGTCAGTACCAGGAAAAGTTTTCAACAGAGTGCAGCTGAACCGGATGAAAGACGCAGTAGACGCCGAACTTAGGGATCATCAGGCTGGATTCCGTAAGAATAGATCGTGCACAGACCAGATTGCGACACTACGGATCATCGTTGAACAATCAGTTGAGTGGAACTCATCACTATACGTCAACTTTATTGACTATGAGAAGGCGTTTGACAGCGTGGACAGGAGAACATTGTGGAAACTTCTTCGACACTATGGAGTTCCTCAGAAGATCGTCAACATTATCCAAAACTCATACGATGGATTACAGTGCAAAGTGGTGCATGGAGGACAGCTGACAGATGCATTTCCAGTAAGGACCGGAGTCAGACAAGGCTGTCTACTCTCCCCATTTTTCTTCCTTCTAGTGATTGACTGGATTATGAAGAAATCGACATCTGAGGGGAAACAAGGAATACAATGGACTTCTCAGAATCAATTAGATGATTTGGACTTCGCAGATGTCCTAGCCCTCCTCTCTCATACACACGAACAAATGCAGACGAAGACAGCAAATGTAGCAGCAGCCTCCGCATCGATAGGCCTCCACATTCTCAAAGGAAAAAGCAAGATTCCCAAATGCAACACGGAGAACACCAACCCAATCACACTTGATGGCAAAACTCTGAAAGAGGTGGAAACATTCAAGTACCTGGGGAGCATCGTCGATAAACAAGGAGGATCGGATGCAGATGTAAAGGCGAGGATTGGCAAAGCAAGGGCAGCATTTCTACAATTGAAGAACATGTGGAACTCAAAACAACTCTCAACTAATTTCAATGTCAGAATCTTTAATACGAACGTCAAGACAGTCCTACTGTATGGAGCTGAAACGTGGAGAACTACTACGACCATCGTCAGGAAGGTACAAGTATTTGTAAACAGTTGTCTACGCAAAATACTCAACATCCATTGGCCGGATATTATCAGCAACAGCGTTTTATGGGAGAGGACAAACCAGCTTCCAGCTGAAGTGGAAATTAGGAAAAGACATTGGAAGTTGATCGGACATACATTAAGGAAATCACCAATGTGCATCACGACTCAATCCCTAACTTGGAATCCGGAAGGGAAGCGGAAAAGAGGAAGGCCAAAGAACACACTACTCCGGGAAATAGAAGCCGATATGAAAAGAATGAATAGCAACTGGAAAGAACTGGAAAGGAAGGCTCAGAACAGAGTTGGATGGAGAATGCTGGTGAGCGGCCTATGCTCCTCGACGAGGGGTAACAGGCGTAAGTTAGTAAGTATTACAATATGTAAAAATAGAAGTTAAGGAGTGATATATAATGTTACAACAAGGAATAGACTCACGGTTTATTGTTTGGTGTACCAGACGACGTCGCTCTCAGTACTAAAGATGTCACATGTATTCGAAGTCTGACAATGCCTTAACCAACAATACCTTTATAATCAAATTATACCAACCCAGCGAAATCGGAAGTCAAGGATGAGAATGTTCGTATATATATTTCGAAATTTATCGATATGTCAAGGAACATTTCGTTTAAGCTGACTGATAGTTGTAAAGAATGTGTAGCACGACTGACTCACTCGAGTTCTAGTATGGATGTGTGACCGAGCGCCTTCGGCTAGATGGGCTCAGTACAAATAATGAGGTCAGCATCAATGTCGAAGACTTACAGAACTCTTTGTTTTCAGGGTTTATCTAGCGCTGCGCATTTACCGCGTTGGATGTAATTATGTTAACCACAGTATGAACAGCGTTAGTGAAGTCCATACTTAAAGACTATGTTCAGACTGCAAGCTGTTGTTCAAGAGGTCAGTATAAACATCCTGATAAAAGAACCGAAAATATCCAATTAAGAAGCTTCAGGATTCCCAAGCTTAGTGTACATACTTCTGTTGGAGCAGTTAGATCTTTACACTCGATCTTTCAACAGATTAAGAGATGACCTAGTATATTTGTGTGGAATATAAAAAAGTGATTTTTGACCTCTATTTCATTTTCCTACTAGATCAGGACAACTCAGAGGACACAGAATGCAAGTTTGGAATCCAAGATTGAACAAAATGCCAGTGATATATAGGTTTTCACAATGGGTTATCAACTCTTGGTACATACTACCGGAAGTAGTGTCCATACTTACAATCCAGTTATTCATGAGAAACCTAGACACTCAAAAGAGCTTAATGAAACAGGACGAATCCAGACTTTGAGCCTTCTGCATACAATACACTCAACCGGAAATATGAGCTATCTATATCTACGTCACTTTTGTTTGGTACGAAAAAATCCGTTAATATTGGCAAGAGATGATAACGAACAAGCTGAAGCTGTGTAGGAATATTTCAGTAAAGTGCTATCTATCAATAAGGAGGTAAGATCAACGATTAATTGTGATTTGGAGCGGCTTGTTGATGGATCCTGTAGTTGTTCAGAAAGTTACTCTCTTAAGACTATTTCAGCATCTCATCCTGACAAGTTTAGTGGTCCAGACGATGTTCATCCTAGGATTACGAATGTCATGTCGGATCTAATTTCGAATTACTGCTTGATATGTCTCTGCAGCAGTCCAAACTACCAAGAGACTGGAAAGACGGAGTAATTAGTCCGGTGTATATGGAGGGAGGCGGAAACTTAGTAACTACCGACCCGTTAGTCCAACCGATGTAATTGTCAAACTAATGGAGAAGATTATTTGGATGGCTGTCATAAACTATGTGGAAAGACATAATCTTCTATCCGGAGAACAACATGGTTTTCGGAAAGACCTGTCTGTTTGACAATTATGATAATTGCAAGAGAAGACTAGGCTACAGCAAAAGATTGAAATATTCCTATGAATGCAGCTTTCATAGATTTAAGTAAGGCCTTCGATAAGGTCATATATTCGGGTCTTAAATAAAAACTGGAATGTTTTGGAATTTATTATAAGGTCATAGATTGGATAGAGGACCTTTTCAATGATAGGAGACAGAAAGTAGGGGTAAATAGAGCTCGCTTAGCGTAGAAACTCGTAAAAGTGGAGTTCCCCACAGTATTATTCTTGGTCCTCTTCTCTTTTTACTTTATGTAAATAAATTGTCAACTGTAGCAAAATCATTCGTCTAACACTCCTTCGATGACATAAAGATTTGGAGACCCATCAATAGTATGTCAGATAGAATAATATTACAGGATGATCTCAACTAATTTGTGGCATGGATGAACAGATGGTAGCCAGAAGTAAATCCTAACAAGAGTGTGGTGATGAAATCACATAACTAAGATGATTTATATCACTATACAATACGTGGATTTGTGTTACCCCAAATAATGGACTATAAAGATTTAGGAGTCTGGTGGACTAAAAATTATATTTGCTCAAAAATAGCAATAAAGTTTTTGATATTATTTGTAAAATAAGTTTGTTATGCCCACCTCCACAGGAGTTATAATAAGCAGCGACCTCAAGACTACGCGTAACTGCATGGTCGTTACTACCAAAAACTTTAGGGTGTATATCATCAGTGTTGATGATCTCTGTCGAATGATTGGGGGCCTACTCAAGTTCGACGGAAATGGTGTGACCAACAGCTAACGTCGAGATCAAACCTCACGGTCAACACCTTACGTGGATTACCATGGATGCTTTGAAGATCATGTAACCCAAAGCACGTTGTTATGGAAATATATTGGTAAGAATGAGTACCTAGGATAGCAAGACCACCACCGCATGCGCCAACCCATCGCATACGATCGACAGATGGTATGGCTAGGACTCAGTGACATTTCACTGGCCCTACAAAGGTATTACGAGCTATTCGTGGGTCTTTCCAGTATTTGGACGAAAAAATGTTTAGATTAATATAGCTGCAAGCGTGAGTCAATTGAAGCTAGACCACTACTATGAAAATACTAAATCTCCACAAAACGCCTTCTGATAATAGAATAATACACCCGAATTTCGTGAGACCACACATTTGGAATATGGGATTCCAGAAGCGAGTCCTTGTTTCAAGTATGAGGTGGATATGCTAGAATGAGTCCAGCGACGAGGGACTAGAATGGTAAAAGGCCTATCTGGCCTATCTTATGAAGACAGACTGGGACACCTCAACTTATTTCCGTCATCTTATCGTAGAATACGAGGTGATCTAATATTGGCTTATCATATACTGAACGATGACCTTGGTATTAACGTCTTATATTTTCCTTCCTTATGGGACTGATCATTGCTGGAATTCGCTGCCAACTGAGCTAGTCCAATCGACTTCCCATGAGTCCTTTAAGAGGAAACTTGACTTATTCTTAAGGACTAAGGATAACATATTATTTTGATTTGCCAAATTCTTTTTTTCCTCTGTTATCGTTAATGTACCTAGGTTCTTGCGTGGAGGTATTGATGATCCACTGCTACTAGACACAGAAGCCCGTTAAGCGAAAGCTTCTTCTATTCCGTCCTCAACCATTTGAACCATTTGAAAAGACATTTAGGGAAAGTCCGAAAAACTAAGATCAGATCATCTACGTCTGGAGTTTCATTTCTCGCGCCGAGTAGTAAAATTACTAGAATTATCTACCGAAACACGTAATATCACCACCTTCTGGTGATAAATTGAAAACGAGATTGAACCTCCACAGTGTTACAAACTGCAAGGATTAATATAGGTCGATAGACCTATGCCTATTGCTGCAGACTGATCTCTTTTGCGTTATAAAGTACAAAGACACAGGTTTAAAAAAGATGGACCAGGATATAAGTGAACCAAGTATAAACAATCGAAAATTTTTTAAAAAGTGAAACCATGCGTCCACAGGAATAGCTCTATTCGCTCAATAGTGATGAGTTGCAACAGGCGCTTCGTTTAATGTGTAATTGTTATTGCGCTAATTACGTATCTACCAACCTATATGATCAGTTTGTGATCAAATGTTACTTTCAATCGAATTGTTTTTGTTGTGCTTTTAACTTCAGCGTTCCGCAACATTTTTTAATGTAGCACCAGAAACGCTTTGATATTGAGTAAAAAATTCGTTGGTCCAATAAAAGCAACCGACAGTATATTTGGAGTAAACAATGTCGTGGTATGCTAACAGTTCTAATTATTCTTCACTGTAATCTATATTAAGGAAATCTCTAGGGCGTTTGCTGTCAGGAATTAAAGGAGCTTACAATGATATAAACCCTGCGACGCTAACTGGAGCTATTGATGTGATTGTCGTCCAACAGAAAGATGGATCTTTTACCTGTGGACCGTTTCACGTTCGGTTCGGAAAACTTACAGCCTTCTCTCCCACTGATAAGACTGTTGAAGTCTATGTCAATGGTGAATTTGTCGACTTTTTACAGATGTCTTTAGGAAGTGCTGGTGATGCATACTTTGTAGACTGTTCTGGTTCAGCAACAGATGAATTTTTAACGACAGATCCTGATGACTGTCCAGGATTTACATATGATGACTCATGGTCCGAGCTTTCCGTGCGGCGTCACTCACGAAAGGTTCGACGGGACTCAGCAATGAGTGAACCGGGTACGGAATCTAACTTAATAAAAGAAGATATGGATGAATTATGTGGGACAAGTTATGAAGTTTCGTCCGATTGTGAAGCCTCAAGTGATAGGATTAGAGACTCCCGAAAGTGTCGGAATTCTGTTGGTGATAAATTTGCTTCTGACAGCCAGTTGGACGAAAGCTTAAAAGATACTGTAAGCAATTATAGTTACGATTGGAATCTGACGAAATATCACCCACGTGATAGCAGTTCACGTGTCGTTAAAGATGTTACAAAAAGTGATGTAGTACGGGAGCCTCATCTAAAAAGCTTTACACATGAAAAGGAAGTGTACCTGGAAGAACTAGTTACAGCGGAATTCGATCAAAATATTAAAGAGGTGTATATCTATCCCCCATCTCACGGAATTTTTCCACCTCAATGTCAAGGATCATACAACACTAGTGACAGCAACTGTGTTGACTACGGTTATCGTTCCGACAACGAACACTCTCCAAGAAGCATGTCACCCGTCTATGCCCATGATTTGAGTTTAAGACTCTCGTTATGTGGTGGTTTGTCTTCAGATAATCCTTGTTCTGAGGGGAAGTTTGTAGAGTACATAGTTTCTTATGAAGAATTTATACGTGACCCCAACGCTATTTTATCTAATCCCAATCTTGTTGTTTACTTCAATGGGCGTTATTGCAATTGGCAAGTAACTGCTCCTTCTATTGTCAGTTTACTCGCCTTTCAAACACAACTACCTTATCTGACTTTGCAAAAGCTAGAGAACCAGTACTTACCCAAAAAGCAGTCTCGACGTACCTCTTGGTTCAGTTGGGGTGCAAGTCAAACACGAACTGCTGCTACAAACTCCGTAATCCCCGCTAAAGAAGTTGATAATGCTGAAGAAAAACGGCTTGATTCCAGTTCCAGTTCACAACCACCTCAGGTAATTTTGTCTTTAAAGTTAACTAGTACTTCTAGGTACACACCACGCACAGAGTTAATAAAATTAACAGACTTTCTTCAAGTGAAGTAGCCAGATTGAATCTCAAACCTGGACGAAATGATATTGAGTTTCGTATCACCACAAAGTATCAAGGGACTTGCACGTGTTCAGCTTCTATTTATTATTGGCATTGGTATGACAAAATAGTTGTTTCTGACGTTGATGGGACCATTACACGTAGTGATTTACTTGGACACTTGCTTCCTATGGTGGGTCGTGATTGGACACACTCTGGAGTTGCTCGACTGTACAATCGAGTTCAAAATAACGGCTATCAGTTCCTCTATCTTTCAGCCCGAGCTCTCGGACAAGCAGGTATAACTAGGAGCTATTTAAGACAAGTCGTTCAGGATTCAGCATCCAGGTTGCCAGATGGACCAATACTATTGTCTCCGAATTCTCTTCTCCATGCCTTCCACCAGGAAGTCATTATTAATAAACCAGAAGTGTTTAAAACGAAATGCCTTCAAGATGTATGTTGTCTTTTTCCGAAGGGTTCCTCTCCACTGTATGCGGGATTCGGTAACAAGGTTAATGATGTTTTCGCGTATCAGAAAGCTGGGATCGAGCTTTGCCGAATATTCACAATTAACCCACGAGGAGAAGTTCGTAATGAATATCAGTCCCTAAGAAGTACAAGTTATCATGAGTTGGGCGATTTAGTGGATCTTCACTTTCCACCTCTTTGTAAGTACCAGACTACACATATACCACATCCTGTTGACTATGATCCTAGTTGTGTTCTAAAGTCAGAAAATTCGACACCAGCTGTTGCACATTCACCTGACACATTTGATCCCGTACTTGTTGATTTAACCACATTCTCTAGTTTTTCGTTTTGGAAATCTAATTACGAATTATCTTTTCCTCTTCCAAAGACACTGGAGAATTCTTGATATATATATATATATATATATATATATATATATATATATATATATATAAGGTTCTTAAATACATTTTCAAATTGCCTTTCTTGTTGCTCGCGTCCATTCTAGTAACGTAACTAATTTAGTATTCATCTTGCTAACAAAAACCCATATTTTTCAACAGATTTGTCTTTCTGGTTTATTAAGAATGTTATCTTTCACAGAGATTATGATTTTCTATTTTACTTACCAATTGTACCTAACTTTTCGTAAAAATGAACTTTCTGAGACCAATAAATTTATAACAAATTATTTGTACTTCTAATATTGTTTTACAATAAAATAACCAAATATGCTGGTTGGAACTTTTAGGCTTTATCGGAGAACCTATCAATAGATAGTTGTTTTGAACAAGCAGCAGCGCATTTGACTGAAATAGCTTATTCTCTGGACTCCAACACGTTACTCTACTTCTACGCTAGGTACAAACAGGTCAGTTACCGTTTACATTTTTGTAGTTTGGCTTGTATGCGAATTTTAACAGGATATTTCTACAGCATATTTCCATCGATCCAACACACCAGTAACCTAAATGTATCTTTTTCTTAGGATCATGCCCTAAAGCTGAATTTCTGTGTATCAAAAAAATCACTTCTTTGTTCCTAATAGGTTACTAACTTGCGCCTGTTACCCTTCATGGAGGAACATAGGCCGCCCACTAGCATTCTAAACAATTCTTTCCAGTTGCTAACCACCATTTCGATATCTGCTTCCGATTCCCGACGCAGTGTGCTTCTTGGCACTCCTCTTTTCCGTTTCCATTCAGCATTCCAAGTTAGGGTTTGCCTCGTGATGCAGTTTGATGATTTCCACAATGTATATCCCATCCACTCCCAATGTCTTTTCCTAATTTCCTCTTCATCTGGAAGTTGGTTTGATCTCTGTCAGAGTAGGTCGTTGCTGATAGTATCCGATCAACGGACATTGAATATCTTGTGTAGACAATTGATGATAAATACTTATACAGTTTTGATGATGGTTTTAGTAGTTCTCCAAGTTTCAGCTCCATACAGTAGAAGTGTCTTGACGTTCGTATTGAAAATTGTGACTTTGATGTTGGCTTGCAGACAGTTGTTTTGAGTTCCATATGTTCTTCAGTTGTAGAAATGGTGTCCATGCTTTGCTAGTCCTTGACTTTATATGTACGTCAGGTCTTCCCTGTTCATCAATGATACTGTCCAGATAGCTGCGTGAAGTGTTCCACCTCTTCCAGAGTTTCTCCATCAAGTGTGATTGAATTGATGTTCTCTGTATTGCATTTGAGTATCCATAAGATCCTTTTATCCACACTGTCAAATGCCTTCTCACAGTCAACGAAGGTTATATATAGTGACAAGTTTCATTCAATTGATTGTTCAACGATGACCCGTTGTGTCGCAATTTGGTCTGTGCACAACCAATCCACACGGAATCCGATAATAGTGTGATGCCTGTGTAGTTCTCACGTTTGCTCAGATCTTCTTTCCTTGGTATCCTGATGAGATATCCTTCTTTCCAGCGTGTCCGTCGGCACTTGTTTCTCCTTCCAAATCTTCTTGAATAATAGATGGAGCGTGTTTGCAGTTACTTCTATGTGCGACTTCAGTGCTTCAGTTGGCACATTGTCAGATCCGACTGCTGTCGCTGCTGCTGTCTTCCAACTATTGACTTGTCTGATGACCGGTCTTACTGCTTTCTTCGATTGTTGGTGTATTGATAGTTGTGGGGATGTCTGTATGTGTTGCTTCGATGTCCGGTGGGTTCATTGGAGCTGGTCTATTCGGGAGTTCCTCAACGTGTTCTACCCATCTGTTCCTCTGTTCTTCAATCTCAGTAGTTTGCTTGCCTTGCCTTGTTTGTCCTTGATCGATCTCTCTGGTTTACTGTATTTCCCTGCTTGTTTCTTCGTTGTGTCATACGGCTGTCTGATATTTCCTTCTCTTGCAGCTTTTTCCACTGTCGTTGTTTGGTTTTCCACGTATTTCTTCCTGTCAGCTCTAATGCTCCTCTCCACTTGTTTGTGTGTACTCAGCTTGTGCCTGGTCGGCGGCCTATGCTCCATTGGGAGTAACAGGCGTAAGTAAGTAAGTAAGCTTGTGCCTTGACTTTCTGTGATTGTGTTCGGCTGTTGTTAATTGCTGTCTTTTTGTTCTTCCATTGTTGAATCGAAAACAGGTTTCCCATAGAGACGCATTCCTCATGATGATGCTTGTTGCGGTGCAGCACTTGGTGACACGTTGAAGTTAGTGTTTCTTTGATCGCTTTCCAGTTGTTCTCCACAGTAGTTTATTCTTCTTTGAGTAGATCTTGTGAGGCTTGGAAGGTGTTGTTGAGAGCTATCTAGAATTTGTTGAGTTTGTTAGCGTGTCGAAGGACGTGTGTATTGAACCATTGTAATGCTGTTTGTCCAGTTGTCCAATGCTTCCTTAGCTTCAGCTTGATGTTGGCCACAACCAAGTTGTTGTTGTTGTTGTTGTGATGGTGGTGATCTGAAGCTATGTCGGTTCTTCTCCTTGTTCCCACGTCTCCCATTGACCTGCATATTTTATTGATGCAAGTATGATCCATCTGGTTCTCCGTGGTGTGATGTGGTGAGATGCATGTTGCTTTGTGTATGCGTTTTTGTGGAAATATTGTGCTGCCTATAATCAATTTGTTGAATGCACATAGATTTGCGAATCTCACTGGATTATCGTTCGTTTCTCCCAGTCAGTGCATGTCATCCTATGATATTTTCATAGCTGTTGTTGTCCATTCCGACTTTGGAGTTCAGGTTTCTCATCAGGATGATCAGGTCGTTTGCTGGGCACTTAGCTATGATTGATTGCAGCCTCTCATGGAACTGATGTTTAATGTCGTCGTTGCTGTGATTGGTGGGTTCATAATATTGGATGACATTTATTGTGGTCACCTCCTTCTTTGTTTTGAAGGATGCCTTGATGATTGTGTATGCATGAGATTCACATCCTATAAGTGGTTTTCGTGCTTCTTTGGATGGCATTAAAGCAACTCTCTGAGTGTTTGTAGTATTTTCTTCCTCATTGCCAGAGTACAGCAGCATCTCTCCCGAATATTTCGTTTTCTGTCGAGCTTGGTTCCAATGGGTTTCACTGATTCTGAACACCGTCAAGTAGTATCTCCCAATTTCCATAGTTATTTGATTAGTCCTGTCGGTCTCCCACATTGTCCGAACATTCTATGTAGCTATATTAACTGTTGCTGTGTTTGTTAGAAGGGTCATCGGCCTCGTGACTTCCGAGAAATCTTGGCGTTCTCCATGAGGCGTCATAATTCTTCTGAATGATGGAGATGTTTCCACTGAGAGGACATAGTTTGAATGGTTTAAATTGTTTATTCTGGTTATCGTTTTTTTAGCAAGGTTGTTTTCTACATGATGGGGTTGCTGATGCCATTCTCAACTCTCCCCCTTTGTATGCGGTAGGGACCGACAGTAACACTTAAAGAGCTGTAGACAGAGTTCATAATAATAATAATTTTTTTTTTCTTTTCGGTAAGACATTAGTTGAGAAGGATCTGTTAAATATATTCGTGAATGGATAACATAAGTTGATCTTTTTAAAATAACATTCAGCGGGTCAATCAGCTGTCGTTAAAAATAAACTTCGAAGATTCCGCTCGCAAACATAGTTTTACAACTTAAGTAGAGCATTTCTTTTACTTAGTTTTGAACACAACGTTGTGTACACCAGTCAGTCAGTCAGTCACAACGTAGAACTTCGTACGTACGTACATCAGTTCGAGTTGCCATAACACATTAGCACAGAGATTCAGTTGTCGAGTCAAACCCTATAGTGGTAGAAGTAGTAAGAGTATAAGTAGTATGTGAAAGATAAGGGTTTGAAGATGTTATTGAAGGAGTATAATCCAGTGAAATAAATTTTGAGAGGAAAAAGATAGAGACATGAAGAATTCAGAAGATCAGAATTTGGTAGAACACAAAGAGTGGATGCACCTTCGCCATTGTAAACGATTTTGAGCCATGTCATTCAAGGTCTCTAACCATCGGTTGCTATCATCTCGCGAATCCCAACCAGGTAGTCTACACCTACCAACATGGGCCAGTCCACTTGTCAGCGACTTCATGGATTTGTGCCATGTTTTGGTCTGGCCACCCCTATCTTTCTTCCAACCTACTCCTACACCATAAAACATCGCACGTCGGGGCAGTCGGTGGTTGGGCATACGTAACACATGTCCCAGCCATTTCAACTGATGAAGTTTCACTTCATCAATCGCTTTGCCATCCTTACTTAGTACCCGTTTCCTAACAACTGCATTACTTACCCGGTGGTCCCAGGATATACGAGCAATGCTTCGAAGACACCTATGATCGAATACTAGTAGCCTACGAATATCCTCTACTCTTATCGGCCATAAAGTAGGACGGAACGAACTGCTGCACAGTAAACCCGTCCTTTTGTTGCTAGACAGATATCTCGCCTACGCCATAAATGATGCAAGTTGGCAAAAGCTAGACGAGCCTTCTGTATCCGTGCTGAGATTCCATCACATACCAGTGGTGTACCTTTTGTACACCACATCTGAATGAGGTATTTTAATCTAAGTCGGGAAAATAGGGACCTAGTTTGCTTAAGTTTTGAAAGAATGTCGGCTGAAAACAGCTGTACAATCAGTCTTTCGGGTCATTCTTCAGTGTTCAGATTTCTTTAGATCAAGGGAACTGTTACAAAAGTCTATATCTGTAAACTAACTGTGCCAAGGCAAACAAATTTAGTGCACGTTTTTGAGCGTATCGACTAACTGTAGATCCTTCTCGTAACAGACATACTAATGTTTAGCTCTAATCATAGTCCTATGCGTAGGAGTGACACCTGATTACTTTGATGGAGAAATTTATAGCAGACTATGATGTAATCTTAATGTTACGTCCTTGAATCTGTCTACCCACTTTAGTGCCGAGTATAACTTGTCTAATGTAGATTAAGACCTTGACGCGATAGGCTGACTGGCTTAACCTGGAGGCTAGTATGCGTGAGTTCGAAGTGGGGGTAGATAGACGAAAGCTATTCTATCCCTGATTGACTGGTAAGCACGCGGTTCACATCACTTAACGACTAATTTATCTTGACTTTCATATACAATTTAAAGCATACAACAAGTTAAAACGTGAATTGACTTCACCAAGTTGCATATTATAGGTGAGCTATGGAAGTCTTGAAGGATAGTGGTCTTGAATTGTCGATAAGACTGACATGCTAAGTAGTATCTGGGAGCTTGGAAAAATCCTTTTCGATTGGTTCTGACTGTCTCAGTTCATAAGGGAGACAAGAATCTTGTGATAATGACAGAGAAATCAATCTAACTAATATTTGTCTAATATACTACCCTTCATAAATAGAGCCATGAAAAACCAAGCTCTATTCGACTCGAAAAATGTTTTCGTAATGCTAGTCATTGGGTGATGATGCGCCATAGTGATTAAATAAACCCTCTGAAACTTTTTTAATCGACCAGTATTGGCCGAGTCAGAACTGTCATCGAAACTACTAACTTCAAGTAGTATTCATTCCTTCGTCAGGTTACTCATAAGCATGACTATTCTGATTTTTCTATGATTTTTGTCGTACCTAGAAATTCAATCATCAAATGGAACTACATTGATGACATAGTTTCTGTTAACGAAGACGCTAACGAAGAATAATAAGATCACACAGAATGAGAATAAAATGGAACAAAAAGTAGAGAGAAATGAAAAATTCATTTGTAATAAGCTGATTTCAAATATCATTTAAATACATAAGAAGGCTAAATGAATAAAACGTTTTCTTCATAATTATTCACTATCATCTTTATGTGTGGGCTGGAATAATACACAAATCCTTAGACTGAAACAGGTGATTTAGAGGTCTAATCCATGAGTCAATGAAGCAGTCACGAAATACGGTCCCAAATTATCATTATACGCCATTTGTCTCCTTCGGATCCTGGAGTCTATGTGGACCATTCGTTTGGAATCAAGGTCTTCTAAACTCCCTAAATAGACTTGCTCTACTTACCAACCTGGTCTGAACGCCTTGTCGGGTTTTCATGAGAACACCCTCGTCACATAAAGGCAATTTGCAGGACTTACCTGACAGATTTTATAAACTCGTGACCGTATGATAGCGTTTCGATAATGCGAGCCGACTTCTCTCCATCACCCATACCTAGAAAACCATTACATTTTACAAGCTTATAATTTCAATTTCTACTTATTTAAAAATGATGGTTGACAGTACTTAAGATTGTTCTTGACACGAACTTTTCTGATTTATGGATACACAGCCTACCATACAGTGGGACAACATAAGTTGTCCGGATGCATTCAAAATTGACATCAGTTGTTTCCCAGCGTTATTTCTTGCAAGGATCTCGTTTTTGTTGTAATTGAATGGAACATATAACACTGGTTTGCGAGTATCTAGATTGACAAATTAACTTCTCGACATCTGTTCATTACGCTCATTAGCTTGAGTTGCTTTTTCTAGATTGACTACATCCATCACAATTGTATTGACAAAAGTATTCTACAACCCTTTGGGAGTAAAATTTTTAGAAGTGTAAAACCCTAATCCCTTTCTCTTGTTCTCTACCTCTTTCCCTCACTAATCAATCTACAGCGTGGTTCAGAACGGTCAATGAAAAGCCTACTTGCGAACCAATAAAAGCAACGGCTTTTGGATTTGAGCTCTAGTTTGCAATTCTTATTCCCATAGCCATCTGATCTCATGTCTCTTTCAAACAGCGAGACCGATACCATTTTTTAAGAGTTGTTTGTGAGTCACGGTTCTTCAAAAGAAGACATTTGTCAAACATTTAATAGTTGATGAAAAATAAACTTTCTATTGTTTTATTATCCGTGACAACCATCGTAAAGTAAATGATTTGTATGTGAAGTAACTGTGTGATGTCAAAGGTTACTCACATTGACTGACAGCGTCATCATTAAGATTAGTTTCTCAAAATATCCAGCATGTAATAGTTTGGAGAAGCTATTAGCTGTAGATGCGAGTCTTTCCTTCATGTTCCAATGGTGGTGATATTATGTCTATGGATCGTAACCATAAGTTGCCGTTGATTGTTTATAGGGGAATTCCATGGTTCTGTTGTTTGGTAAAACATCAAACGAAAAGGATTCATCCTTTACTGATCTGCAGACCTAAAGCCTCTGTCGTAATTGAACTCATGTATTCAACTTCGTGGAAGAAAACGGTCCCACAGGACGTCTTCTACATACATTCCACGGTGCTCAAGCTTAACTTTTATCATTAACTTTGTTTAATCGGTAGTTTTGAAATATTCACAATACATAGTCGATCTCGGAGACAAGTTGTTGGTGACCTAGAGTGTTGTTTCTTCCCAACGCGTGACTAGAATAATTTTATTCTTGTAGGTTGTAGGATGCTCATCATAGAACTTTCTGTAGAACTGCAGGTGTTTAAGTTAAAAACTCCAAAAAGAACGAAGTTAGTTGGGTATACTTTCGGATCCTTTCTAAAAAAAGTGACCCTAAATTGGCTGGAAGCGCTAATTTTTCATTCATCTCGGGAAAAGTTATTACCTTGTAAATCTCAATTAAGGTGACAGTCGGTATCCAATTCTTAACTCGTTTATTGGTCGATAACTGTACGTTATCGACTAGGATTCATTGTAATGTCCTACCATAGATCTATCATGACCGTGAACTTTAGAGTTGTAAAAAGTCTACACAGTTGAAAGTGTAAAGGGTTACATTAATAATATATTAAGCCGCTTTTCACTTTTTACCGTTCTCTGTGTTAGGTTACTAACAGTTTTCCTCCTTTGATAGTTTCATCAACCTTACTATTTCTTGATCGTTTCATCAAATTCTGAAGTCTTTTATAACTCTATACTATTCTTAGATATTATACACAATCTGCATCTCTTTGAACACTTTATTTAAGTTGGATCGTCATATGCGGCTACATCTAGATGGACGTCCATCGGTTCGGTAAATATACCATTATTTCTGTCATACTCAGATAACTCTTAGTGCAATAACTTGAAATAACACAGTCACATTTATTTATAATTTGAAAATAAACAGGCCTTTCAGTTTTCTACCTCCAGTATTTTACAAAAATGTTTCTTGTACTTTAGTTGTCTTATCTTTCCGTTCACAACTATAGAGTCTCAGATTGGAACGCCACCCCACCTGCTTCTGCTTGGGAACATTGTGATATCAGTAGCTCAAGACCGAGTATATGTAGACTTGTTTTAATGAGTCGCATTACATTATCATTCTCTGTATTTAAAGAAAAATATGATAGCTTCAAGCTTAGGTTACTTCAGTACGTTAATATTGTGTGGGGAGTACAATAATAATAATAATACTTATGTATTCTATACAGGTGGTAATGAAGTACTGATGCATTTAACTTTATACTAAAAACTAAGCAATATAAAACTGAATTCAGCATATACTGGTTTATAATCTGTCAGTAAATATTGTCTGCACTTGAGATTACTGTTGTAACATTATATTTAGAACCAACAGAAGGTAAGTCATTATTCTTAATATAAAGACTTGTTTTTTATTCATATACACTGCGTAAAAAGTAGTTGTACATGTTAAAATATGAAAGGAGATTCAAACGAAACATAGGACGTACAACCGTCTTGCCATAATCTGACCATAAATACTATAGTTTGAGTAACCTGGTCACATTGATAGCTTTCATAATATAAGCATGATATAAATTCTTCATAAGTAGATCTTCGTATTGTTTTAAAAGTACGTTGAAATCGACAGATGCAAACTCTGATCGGAATATTTTGCTTGTTCTTCGTATTCACATAATGCACTGTTTAATCTGTATTATTTGCTTTTGTCTAAAGGATACGCCTTATGAAGGTAATGCAAACTAGTAAATCATCATTTAGCATCCAAGTTTAAAATCTGTTCCCCTTAATTCTATTACAGGCCACTGTTGGCCCATGCAATGTATCAAAACCAGGAATTTTCGATGTCAGTGGTCGAAAAAAATGGTAAATATGCTTCTGATTCATTTATTGTGAATGAAGATATTCAATGGTCCTCATTTTGCTGTACAAATTAAACCTGTTCAAAAATAATTAATGGGAATTTGCTAAATAGTTTTAACAGGTCCTGGATTGTTACCGTTTTACTACTTGTTTTGCATTTATTGACATCCATCAAGTATCTGTGTTTTCAGCAGATATTTTTTGTCTTCCACTAAACTTAAGAAGAGAAAACTCATTTTTAGACTATGCATATAAGCAAGTAGGACCTGATATAAGTACTTGCTAGAACAAGTAGCCTTTTTTTCATATCCGGACAATATTGGTTGATCAATAATAAAATGAAAATAGTGGTAATTACAATAGATTGATCACTGGGTGATGATCAATGTCATGTGTGTCAAGTCCTTCTAAGTTCAGATCGAATGCTAGCGATCAAGCTGCAATGTGGCGACTAATCGAAGTGACTCGACACTGCGTGCGCTATGTTGAGATAAGATGATGGTTGGAGGTAGTCAACAGGAAACCCTGGACCCGAGTTTCGTGCTACTTGGCACTCGTCAGCAAAGTGTATCTGTAATCTTGCGGAAACTGGTGCTCCCTGACGGATTCGATCCCGTGTCACGCACCTTCCTGACGAGTGCCAAGTAGCACGAAATTCGGGTCCAGGGTTTCCTGTTGACTACCTCCAACCATCATCTTATCTCAACATAGCGCACGCAGTGTCGAGTCACCTCGATTAGTCGCCAAATTGCAACTTGATCGATAACATTCGACCTGAACTAAGAAGGACTTGACACACATGACATTGATCATCACCCAGTGATCAATCTATTGTGATTGCATCTCAGTCCTACAGGAGGTTGGTCGCGGCCCGGATAGCTCAGTGGATCGAATCCGTTAGGGGGCACTAGTTTCCTCAAGATTACAGGTAAACCTTGCTGACGAGTGCCAAGTAGAAAAAAGTGGTGATTACACTATTAGTATAGAAATTAAAAATAGCAAAAATGACTGACAAAAACTGGTGATGACAAGTATTCAGGATTTGAATAAAGATAAAGTGTAGTCGAATGTGTGACATTGAACCAATGGTTTCATCCTGAATCTTACAATTTACCCATGTTCAACCTACTGCTGTACACAGAAGCATATAATTTTTAGTGTATTTATGGTGTATAAATTATATATCGACTATGTGTGCATAACACAAGTCTCAAGGGTCTCAATTTTCTTTATTTTTACTATACATGTGATAAAACGCTTCAACTTAATCCATTTCACATGATTACGGAAGGTTTGTTTCGGTTTTTGTTACTAAATATGCTGATAGAATGAATGGGTAATAAACAAAAAACTACACTTTAAATAGTTGACATAGGAAATTCATATTACCTCATTAATTCTCAAATTGGTATTCCATTGATATACGTAGATTTTATATATTTTTTAAAACTGTGTTCATCTATACATACCTTTTATTAGTATTTGTGTAAGTTACGTTTTATTCAGGTTAATGGGAATTCAACAGTCGGTACTTTGCAACTTTGATCGGTTTATTTTATATGCCTTACTCTTATCACGGTTAGAGTTAAACATCATTTGAATTGGTAATCTAATTTATCTCCAAGTTGGTGTTAAAAGGGAAACAAATATATAATTTAGTGTTGTTATATTTCTCGGTAAAATCAGTTAATTCATTGATTTCGCAAATTATATACACACATTAGATTACTAATTACCCATTAATTCAATCCATTCAAATTTAATAATTGACCGAACATTTAAAATATGTAAGTCCTTACTCTTATGGATGTCATTTAATTAGTTGTTAGTGAATAAATTAGTCTCCTTTTTCAGTTTTATTTTCTTCCTTTCGTCAGCATAGCAGTCTCGTTCTGTTGGAATAAGTTGCAGGTAGCGGTTATTTTGTCGTCATAGTAAACAGTTATACCCGTAGTAGTAATCAGCACTTAGTTCTAGCCACAATACTGGCAAATCAATATTGTTTCAGGTCATCACAGCTAGTGTATCGAAGGTATTTTCACTATCTGTAAAATCTAGTTCCAGATAATTTAATGTCTCCTCTACTTTAAGTTAGTAATAGGTGTAAATTAAATAATATCTGCCTAGAAATACCGGTAAAATTCTTTCCTTTTTATTTTAAATCCATACATGATCATTGGATTTATATATTATAACCACATATACAAATTTAGAATCTTAGTAAAACCTTGACTGATGTCAGTAAAGGTTACATAATCCAAACTTTAAGCGGTAGATATATAAAAAGGACATTAAACAAACGTTCTGTATCCCCTCGAAATCGCCCACTTGAAATATGTAAAAAGATACTACCAGTAGAAATTGCGTTAAAAAGTGTTCTTTTTTATTCTTAAAGTAATCCCAGGATAAATTATGTGAGAATATAAATTAACTTATTCACCAGGTACGTGTATATAATGAGGTACTACTCGATTGGGCAAACCGAAGTAGGTGGGGCTTGATTCCATTTCAGCATCATTCAAGTAAAAACGATAAATGAACATGCTTGGATTTTTCATACATGTCTTGAAAATGCAACTCTGTTTAGTATAGTGTTAACATTTCCATTAGGAGTTTTTTTTGTCCTATTTGGTTTTAAATCAAGGTCTTATAAAATTATTTGAAATTAGAATAAGAAATTGATATTTTACAGGATTTTACCGTGGATATACAAATTTAACTGACCAAGAGAAATAGGGTTCACTGTAGTCACACAAATTAAGTAAAAAAACTGAAGGAAAGTAAAGGGATTGATAAAAGTTATATGTATGATTACTGTACTACACACGCAAATGATGTTTTCATGAATCATATGAAGTAAGCTAATGTCTTAACTAAGTTCCCGTAAACAGAAGTTGTTTAACCCAGCAACACAATCGGAATCTCCAAGAATGCTTAAAGCTACTTATAGTTTGAATCTTTTTTCGCGTTTCTTTACAAAATCCCGTGTGACAATCTACAGTTTCTTTATAAAGTTCTTCCCAAAGATTTAAAGCAAGATTCATCAGAAATGCTACTCATTCTTTTGATTTATATATTACAACTGATACTCGAATTCATTACCTAATTCTACAATTCACTGGGTTACTAAACCCAAGAAGGCATTCAAAACATCCTCAGAGTTGTTAGTGGTCAGTAGAATCCATAAAGTTGAGCCTACATTTTAACTCCTACTGTAAGCCAATACCACAATACAATCGCAATCCATACTCTGGTCATACTTTTTTGCGAGTTTTTTGTTGTTGCTCAATTTCAGGTGGGCGTGGCATGATCTTGGGAATATGCCTGTCGATGAGGCACAAAAGCAGTATATTGACAAGCTACAAGAACTGAATCCAGCATGGAAACCATCGGTAACTATATTTTCCTAATTATCAGACAGAACGTTTTTGGCTCTTGAATCAATAAAATATTTCGCAATCGTGTTTCTAACTAATCTCAGCTTTAAATTCTAAGGGATTATATTCTTTATGGAAGCTGATATGTGTTTAAACACGCAAAACCGGTATGCATTATTTTCGTGGTAATCGGTGTTCAGACATAAGTAACACATGGCCCAACCACCTCAGTTGATAAAGATTCACCATCACTATCATTCCATAATACCGGATGTCCAACCTCACTATTACTTACCCGGTGATCTCAGCAGATGCGAGCAATATTTCCAAGACATCTGTGATCAAATACTAGCAACTTGCGAGTATCTTATACTCTTAATGGTTACGTTCCTCAGCATTAAAGTAAAATAGAACGAACTGCTGCGCAGTATACTCGTTTTTTAATTGATAGACAGATATCTAGCCTGCTCCATAAATGACGTAAGTTGGAAAAAGCCAAACGAGCTTTCTGAATCCATTATAGGACACCAACCCATTAGGACTGATCAAACTTTCAAGATAAGTGAAGTTGTCGGCGCGTTCGACTTCTTCCCTCCTTATCCTTGGTTCAGATGTTGACTCAGGCCAGTCCTGAAGCAACAACTTTCATTTAGAGGGAGATAAACGCATCATGAAAATCCCAGCATTGTTGTTCGGTGCTACTAAAAGACTGCATTTTACCAGCATCTTCACCAAACAGAACTATGTTATCTGCTTATTCTAAGACAACAAGTGGACCTCCTGGTAAGAGACCAATTTTTGGAAATTCAGTCAACGAGAAAGTTATTTCCAGCAGTAGGTCTATGATGAAATTAAACAGGCATGGCTTTGTTCCAAATTTTAACGAATTATTAATATTTAGTCGATACATCCACGATCTGGTGTGAAGCTAGTCTGATTTTCTCGTGTTTACATTTCACAAGTCTCTGTCAGGCGCCCGACAATTATTGAGGCTAGTATTTTAGACGCTATGTTAGTCAAACTAATCCCTCTATGGTTATCGCAGGATGATTTTGGTCCTTTCTTATATATTGGGACAATCAGTGATTGTGACCAGTCAGATGGGATTACGTCCAACTTCCAGATTTTAGCCAAAATATTAGTCACCTCAATCGCTAAAAGTGAACTACCATACTTAAAAACCTCTACATTTAATCCATCTGGATCAGCTGCCCTTCTTCGTTTCAGATTAGCTATAGATTTTTGAACTTCAATTAGAGTCGGGTTTCCCATTTCAGTGTTCCATTCATAGTGTTTGGAAATGGTGGGTAGCTGTAGAGTAGCTGGAGGCCAGATGAACTGCTCCTTAGCGTTCCGCTCATCGTTCCATAGACTTTTAGTTAACCTAGACTTGATTTGTTTTCGCTCATCATCATGTTCGCAGCCTGATGGGATAATTCTATCAGTGCAATAGATGTCGCAAAAATCCGCTGGCTTTTCTTGACCCTTTGATTCAAATCCCTATTAGGTTTTGCTTCTGCTTCCACAGCTGTTCGTATACCTTTCCAAGCAACATATAGGTCAGCCTCATTCTCGAAATTGCTTATGTGTGACTCCAGTAGCTCCTTTGAGTTTCTCATCGTTGAGTTTAACTCTAATGGTCTTCTTATTGTGACTCTTCAGCATCCAGTGAGGCTGAGGCACGTACTTGCCCGTGTTAGGGAATGATCAGAGTCTAAACATTTATTCCAAAATGAGTGGCAGCCTTCGATCGAGCCTCTAAAATGACGACTGATGGCAATATGGTCTCCTTATGCTTAAAATTAGGGCTTGCTAGAAATAAACGATTATTTGAGTACATTTGCAGTAGACGGTTACTATTATCTGTTCGCTGAGCCGGAATAAAAAAATACCTACCTGAATGTAGTTCTGTTTGGGTTAAGCAACCTACTTGGGCATTAGAGTCACCTGCTACGAATACTATGTCCAGTGTTTAGCTTTTTGAAGAGGTTCAGAAAGCTTTCTGTAAAATCGGTCTTTCAATTTATCCGGGCTGTAGTCAGTGGGTTCTTACGAAGCCGAACAGCACATAAGCGACTGCTAAAAAGGATCCATTCTAACTCTAGTGTCTCCTCATTCTCAGATAAATCTTCCCTCTTTTACTAAAGATTTCCGTGGGGAGACACAATACAATGAGTTTCATCTCATTTTTCCAACTCTATGTTCGCACGGAGTATGCTTGCTCCCAAATGCCTTGGTACGGTCGAAATCGGGAAGAGTCCACTCTCCCACTTGAAATGCTCTCACATGGCCACACGTATACAGACACTGCCAGGGAAGTCTTACTCACTGCCTTCTTGTGGCAGGGGTGTTGTTTAGGAGATTGAGAGGACGAAAAGTGAATGTCCGGCGCCTTAACCGGATTGGTAGAAACGGAGACTCCACCTAGAGGAGTTGGAAAACCCTGATTCCAAACTAATGGTACACACGGGATCCAGGATCCTGAGGGAAAAAATGGCACATGAACCTATTGTTTGTCACTGGCTACCATGGTACTGCATCTCCTAACGTTGCCCCACTGCCTTGTGGATTAGAACTTCAGGTCAAGGGCTCCGGGTGTGGCTTCTTAAGAGAACCACCTGCTTCGGTGTGGGCACCTGGACAGTATTCCAGCCCTCACACAAACCGATTGATTTATGTGGCGCATATGTATTTGGTGCCTCCTTGTACCAATGTTTATGTGCTCAAATAAATAAATTCTAATAGGGCTTCTCCTGCCCTCGTACTTAGCACTATGCCCACATCAGCCAGTCCACGAGAACTAGTCATTGGGTCATCAGATAAACGGAAAGTGTGTCTCGTCAGCTCCCCATTTTGGCGAGGGGAGGTCAAGTAAATGACCACACTAGGATCCCGTATGCGTGTTTCGGAGACACAGCGTACATCAACAGTACAAGATTCTAGTGTCTTAGCCAAGGATACCGTTTAGCCGATTAGACATACGGTACGTACGTTGAAGGCTCCAATGTGTAGCTTGGAGCGAGTTTTCAGTAGACAAAATTTCGTTCACTAGAATCGTTGTCCATGGTGACACTTGAGAAGGAAGTATAGAGTTGATATTTGAGGTAGGTGGAACAATAGGAATTGAAGAGAGCAGTTTTCACTTCCCGGTTGCCCACACAGTGAAAGAGTTCTTCTCGAGGTACCTGAAAAGGATTTTGTATAAATAATCTTAGGCAAATTGTATATTTTTACTAATTGGCTCCAACTTGCACCGAATTCTTAAGTCTAACAGTCATAACGATCAAGCTATCAATTCAGAGTAGCAAGGTTGATTTTATGCCAGTAGTAAAAATTAATTCTGTAGTCATATCAATATTATTGGTGAAATAGCTTGTAGTAAATAATGAAATAGTTTTCAGTGTGTTAAATTACATGATTTCTATATGTTATGTGTACTTTCACTCGATCACCCAGTTTTAAAATAGAGGTTTTTCAGTAACATGTACTGTAACTGTAGTAGTGAATTTCTAATTCAAATAGTTTGCCCTCTGTTATTGCAACTAACCAAAAGTTGAATTTTCATCTACGCTACTCAGTTTATGAATAAAAGATTAAAGTAAACATAATTTTCATTAGTATAACAACTCTAGTTCTCCGAAAAGCAAAATTTTGATAGTGGATAATCAAGAGGGAGTTGATGTAGAAAAAGGTAGATGTTTTATTGATTCAATCATTCTTCATCCTTACTGCTCACTTTTTCTGATTGTCATGCATTCAATCCCACGTTAATGTCCAACATTTACGACGGTAGATTCTCTGCAAGCACAGGACTGATGTCCTTTAAAAATGCAATGCTTTTAAATATCGAACAAGTTCTACAGTAATAAGGTGAATACTTATAGCTTACTCAACCAATAGTTAACCAAGTACATGACAGTTTTCACTAATCAAACAAACTTTTTCATATATTGGTTGTAGAATGAGAAACAAAGATCTGTATATGTCAGTCGAATGATCAATTTGGACCCAAACTCGAATGAATCACCACTTGTATCTAACACTGGCCATCCAATTTTTAATATAATTAAACAAAATGATTTAGAGTCTTTAAATTGTTTATTATCAGCCAATAGTAACGAAGTTCATTCAACCGATGAAAATGTAAGGTACTTTTATCAAATCAAAACTGTCATTAAAGTCAACTTTACATATTTTTTTATACCCAGTTCACATATAGTCGACTAATTACTTATTTCCTAATGACATTACAAAATATTCTATTCCGTCTTATAGGTCCCATCTTTGAACCATACATGTCACTTACAATAAGACAAAATTAATTCATATTTGTTTTTAAAATCTTATTATAAAAGAATATTCAAGCCTAAATATTTATAGGTTTAAATAAAGTGATTATATACCTAAAATTTAACAAATATTCATCATAGTTGAAAGTGTGAGTCAATTGAAGCTAGACCACTATGGGAAACCTGGAAGTACTGGACGGCCGTTTCGTCTTTTTATGGGACTTCTCAGCAGTGCGCATTCACGATCCCGCACCCCTCCGAGATTCGAACCCAGGACCTACCAGTCTCGAGCCAGAGCCCTTAATCGCCAGACCACTGAGCTGGCATCCAAAGGTGTTAATGTCTAACTTCAACTGATCCACGAAGTTGAGCAACCATTCACCAATTGTCTTCAGTGAGTTGATATCTCACAACAGACGTGGTTTGAACTCCACTGGTCACTGTTTCCCACTAGAACTCAAGGAAACATTCCTTACAGCCAGTCACTAGTGAGCATATGATTATTATTATTATCAGAAGGGGTTTTGTGAAGATTTAGTATTTTCATAGTTGAGTGGAGTTCAAACCACGTCTGTTATGAGATATCAACTCACTGAAGACAATTGGTGAACGGTTGCTCAACTTCGTGGATCAGTTGAAGTTAGACATTATAACACCGTTGGATGCCAGCTCAGTGGTCTATCGGTTAAAGGCTCTGACTCGAGACTGGTAGGTCCTGGGTTCGAATCTCGGAGGGGTGCGGGATCGTGAATGCGCACTGCTGAGAAGTCCCATAATAAGACGAAACGGCCATCCAGTGCTTCCAGGTTTCCCATAGTGGTCTAGCTTCAATTGACTCACGCTTTCAACTATGAAAATACTAAATTTCCACAAAAAAAAACCCTTCTGGTAATAAATATTCATCACTTAAAATGAACAGTGACCCTCGATCTACTATTTTCTGCATGAAAAATATTTTAGCCATCTCAAAGAGAGATTGTACTAGAGAAACGTTAAGAATAAGCAAAATTTAATTATTCATTATTGAACGTGTAAATTTTCTTCTTGGAAAATTGTTTTACCATCACTGGATAATTACTGAATAATAAATGAAAGTATGACTTGACAAACATTTACATTCATAGTTTTGTTGAATTTTTATCTGAATATGGTATGTTTTTAATATTAAAACTAAAAGCATTAAATATTTCTTGTATATTTCAAGATTAAAACCTGATTTTAAGGCTGAATTAACCATTGAAATGAGTTTTGGATAGTATTGACCTTACTGTATATTATCACTCTTCATTTAAACGTGATGATAATGCTTATTAATTAAAAACCTCAACTATTAAACCCTGATGTATCCATACTCCTGTTAAATTTATACAAAGATCGATAGATAAACAAAAACTCCATTTTTCATTTCTTTTTCAGAATTTCCACTGTTGTAATAATCATACAGGTTTACGTGTTTCCACCTGTTACGTAATGTTAAGTGTGATAATAACATGTAGTGTAGAGATGAGCTGGTGGTTAAGGCTTCGAACTTTCGCTTTCTATGTTTCTTGTTGAAATCCCTCCCTTCCTACCTCAACTTGGGAAACTGGTTAGCAATACCAATCCTTGCACCGACAGTGTGGTCAAGTACACGAATTTATACCTGGTAAGGGAGAAACTGTTTGAATACAATCATATATTAAGCTTTAAATCATAGACGTTATACCAAGGTCAACAGTGTTACTCCATTGGAAATCTGTAAAATGCTTATGAAACCCATGACATAGTTACGTAAAACACTAATGTTCACATTAGATAAGTTTTGGGTAATTAGTTTATAATCACATCTAGAGAAAAGTTACACAAGTAATTATTATCCCATTAAACTTAAAATACTGTGGATTTACTCTTCATGTGTCTATATACTCCGTAAAAAAGTGGTAAAAAGATAGTGAATTATCTAAGGAACAGTGATGAAACTCTTGCACCAACAGTTATTAAGAAAATCTGTAAGTATTTCCATATTTTTAGTTTATTACCTTGAATCATTCACGTGATCTCACTGTATAAAACAAACTCATTCTCCTGAAACAACAAAAATCAAATATTTTAATTTTCTTGTTATTTTCACATTCCCACCATACTAACCTGTCAAGGGAATGACTCCGCTTCATTGGGCATCGGATCGAGGATTCAGTGATCTAGTTTCTACTTTAATCAGATATAATGCAAATATAAATGCCAAAGATGCTGAAGGACAAACACCTCTTCATTATGGTAGGACATTGCTTATTTATTTATTTAAACACAAACATTGGTACAAGGAGGCACCAATTACATACGTGCCACACAAATCAGTCGATTTGTGTGAGGGCTGGAATACTGCTCGGGCACGCAAACCGAATTAAAAAAATTTCTTCAAAACTCTCGATTATGCTATGTTTTTTTAATTATGTATTTAACCAAGAAATTAATTTGGACAATGAGTATACCTCCTGCACTATGAATAATGCTATTGATCAACCAGGGCTGAACATCAAAAGTCCTGTTGAGTTAATAAAATAAAAAAGAGATACTGCCTACTTAAAAGTACAGTTATTTAGTTGGATGATTAATACTATTTTATATTGAAAACCAGGAAAATCCAGGATGTACTTTTCATTCTTTTGAAAATCCATCAGTCAGATCTACTTTCATCTTCGTATTGATATCTTCTGTACCCAAAACGGAAAAATATGAGCCCTTTTGGATAACAACAAATACCAGTGAAACAATATTTTAGGGACGAACCAGTTGGATTAGAGATAGGGATTTCCAGGTCATGGCATACATGGAATAATAATGCTAACTATAAACCGTTATTTTTCTACTTTTAACTAGAATTTAATAGCTTACTATTCACAAGGCGTTGGATTGGTAAAAGAAGAGTCATATTATGTGATTTTTGCGAGGAACAGAATGTAAACTAAGAATCAGGGAGACATGGTGAAATAATGATCTTGTATAATATTGTGCTAATGGAAGTTATTGAGGAGGAGTTCAATTCAGTAGACATACTTTCGGAGATAATGCTATCCTTGAGAGGTATAGGCAGAATCATCGAATGGTTATCAGAAGAAGGATGTTTAATAAGTGTTAAAATACAGTGACCGAGTAGTGGTTACTTAAATTCACCCAAATGAGATCTCAATAACACAAGTATACATTTTTATCTCATTTTTCCATTTGATTACCGTAAATCTTGTCTTCTGTATCATTGTTTTATAATATTTTCACTTTAATTCTGAATATTCCTCTTTTCAAATATCAAATTAATTTGTTTATTTTCTCTACTTACAGCTTGTTCTTGTGGTCATGATGAAGTTATACAAGTCTTATTAAAATCTAATGCTGATATCTATGCTAAAGACAATGAAGGAAATTTTACTTATGATCTATATGATGGTGACTTTCATACATTATTTAACGATTACTTACATAGATCAACGTCCTAGTCTTTAGCTTGTGTGTGTATGTCTTTGTTACCTTTTTGTTGATTTCATGATCACTTGATTTCAATAAATTTCATATTCTGATCATCCACTTCACATGCTCACCAATATTGTATTGCTTATAAGTGCATATGAAATAAACTATGTAAATATTTTAAATATAATTATTTCGTATAATTTATGTGATATTTTGATTTTCAGCTGCCGTTCAATCTATTAATTTTCTTCTACTGAACGTTGTATCTCCCCATAACTATACAATATATGACATTACTAATGAGTGGAGTACAAGTTGGCCTCAATATAATATCAGATTACATACAGTAATTCACGTTCAAAACAATATTCCTTAAATCATACATTCTCTTCGTATTTAATCAATCAACTAGTCTAGGGTGATACCATATTCTAATGTTGCTGTGTAGTGCGTCTATTGAAACCTGAAGAATCCCGCGTACAATGGACAAATAAGTCAGCAGGCAATAACTGCACATTATATCATCAAAGAAATAACGTGAGATCAACTATTTATGATTCTTTTTAGAAACTATAGTCATTATTGGTTGACAATTATTTTAACTTGACAGTACTCATTAACTGATTGTCTGTAACTAAGATTTAATGAACTTGACGATCTGTCAGTTTATCTTGAAGCTATTCAGTCGGTTCATTTTGTGAAGCGCTTTATCTAATAGGTGCTAAAAAGCAACCTGATTACGCACTTGTTAACAAGAAAGTTCGACAATATGAAGGTATTAAAAGCTGTATATCATGATATAATTTAGGTATAAAAAAGTTTCATTTTGATCATCGAAGTATTATATTTGTTAACTCCCAATGAATAGAAGCTGGATTTCTGACGTTTCGTAATTTAGCTTAGGCCACTTCATAAAATACAAATAAATAAATTGAATTAACACAAGTTCAAGAGACAAAAATCAGAATATTTTTAGTACAATCGAAATTAAGATAGGTCTAATCACGTTAATATTCTTGTATTCTTTCGAACAAGGTTATTTCGTATTGTATGAGACCTAGGTGCATGTAGTGGTGTGTGGAAGAGTGGGGTCAGAATATTCGTATGTTTGTTAGTGGCGTGAGATGTGAGCAGAATTAGTTGTGTGAATATTTGTATAGGTCGTTAGGCCTTCCTTCCCACTAAGCCCAGTAGGGTTTAAGAAAACATGAAGGGCTTCAGTCACTTGCCTTTTTTTGGAAAATCCTTTATGAATAATTTTGGTGTCATTAATATTGATATGGTGGTTGTTAAAATTAGTATGTACTGTTATTGCTGATTTGATTTGTAGATGCTCTAGTTCTGCATGATTATTTGGCGGTCTTTTTGTGTAGCCTAGATGTTGTTTGTCATGAGTTCACGAGAAGACTCTCCAGCATAGAATGCGATACGGTCTACACATCCTAGTCTGTAGACACAATGCCGTGTTGAAGTGATAGGAATTTTATCATTGATTTGAACCAAAGCATTTCGAAGGGTGTTCGTTATTTTATAGAAAGTTTAAATTCTGTGTGAACTAAGGATTCGTTGTAGTTCTTCTGTTGTACCATGACGGTATGATAGAACTGCAGTGCCAACCCATGATAGTCCATTCAACTTACTATTGTTATTGTTCGACAAAGGAACGTTTTGTTTTAGTATATTTTTGATGATATTCATGGGGAAGTTATTAAACAGTAAGAAGATTATATGTTTGTTCTTTTTGTTTCCCCTCACGCGATGTCACAATATTCGACACTCGTCTGAAACAGTTTAGAGTCAAACGGAATTTTGCAGTGAATGAATGTGCCGAGTTGAAACTAATACATCAATTTGAGTGTGTCGGTTTGTGTTAGATGGTTCTGTTATGTCTTGATCAAGATCGTCGCTAATTTGTTATGACCTTACAAATCAAACAAGACGTAACTCGCGTGAATTATCCACCAATAGAAATACGACTTCTACGACCTTAACACGGTAACAATCAAGGACGTCCAATCAGTATGAGTAATCTCGCGTCCTTATTGGTCCTTAATCCGCCTAGCCCATCTACTTGAGTCCAGAACACCAATAGCAGCTGCTGTTATGCGAATCGTTTATTTCAAGCATACTTTGTTTATATACCAGACAGACAGACCACATCACACCATAAAATAGAAAATAATATTTGTACAAAATCAAGCCAAATGTGGCTGTAAGCGTGGGAGACAGTAATCAATAAACGGAGTATAATTTAGGAACAGTAAATCGTATAATAATAATCAATAGGTCAAAATGAAGCATACAATAAGATGGATATAGATATACATAATTTAGTCACTGAATGGTTATACAATATGAATATATATATATATATATAGATAGATAGATAGATAGAATAATCGTCCAATAATAGGTCCTGGGAGTTACTCGTAGTTATGACTGAATAGTCTAAAAGTGGTAGTTTCATTTATTTTTAAAAAATTGTTTGACCAGAATGAAAACCTAGTACGAAGTAATCAGACACTGCAATTTAATTAAAAAGGTATGTTGTTTAATTGATAAAGATCATTATAATGTACATAACTAAGTATATATTACTGATATAATTCTTTATTTGATAAGAATTTGACTTTTATTAGAGTAGAGGTCTTTTGTTTAAATCCAACTCTTAAGAAACTCTCCAAAGTGGGGAGAGTCCACTCTCTCTCTCTCGAAATGCTCTCACATGGCCACACGTATACAGACACTGCCAGGGAAGTCTTACTCACTGCCTTCTTGTGGCAGGGGTGTTGTTTAGGAGATTGAGAGGACGAAAAGTGAATGTCCGGCGCCTTAACCGGATTGGTAGAAACGGAGACTCCACCTAGAGGAGTTGGAAAACCCTGATTCCAAATTATTGGTACATATGGACTGCAGGATCCTGAGGGAACAAATGGCGTATGAATCAATCGTTGGTCACCGGCTACCATGGGACTGTATCTCCCTAAGATGTTCCATTGCCTTGTGGACTAGACCTTCAAGTCAAAGGCTCCGGGTGTGGCCTCCTAAGAAAACCACCTGCTTCAGTCTGGGCACCTGGACAGTATTCCAGCCCTCACACAAACCGATTGATTTATGTGGCGCATATTTATCTGGTGCTTCCTTGTACCAATACTTATGTGTTTAAATAAATAAAATCTATTTGGAATGACAATCCTAAATTCACATGCCTTAAACGATGCGCTTAGCCCTCAACCTGGCCATTTTTCGGATTATTAATTTGGATATATAATTGTGTAACTTGAAGAGAATTTATCGGAAATAATATTCTGTATTTGAATATTACCATGGGGAACCTGGAAGCACTGGACGGCCGTTTCGTTCTATTATGGAACTCCTCAGCAGTGCACATCCACCATTATTTTATTTATTTATTTAAACACATAAATATTGGTACAAGGAAGCACCAGATAAATATGTGCCTCACAAATCTCATTCGATCTGTGTGAGGGCTGTGATACTGTCCAGGTGCCCAAACTGAAGCAGGTGGTTTTCTTAGGAGGCCACACCCGGAGCCTTTGACCTAAAGGTCTAGTCCACAAGGCAGTGGAGCATCGTGAGGAGATGCAGTCCCATGCTAGCCGGTGACCAACGATTGGTTCATACACCATTTATTCCTTCAGGATACTGGAGCCCATGTGCACCATTGGTTTGGAATCAGGGTTTTCCAACTCCCTAGGTGGATCCTCCACATCCACCAACCCGGTTAAAGTACCGGACATTCACTTTTCCTCCTTCTCACTTTTGTGAACAACACCCCCACCATTATTTAAACCTATCTACAAAGTTGAACTGACTTCAAAATAATATGTTTCATATATTTACACAGGACAACTGTTAGCAATTTAAACCAAGTCCTTATATTCAAAAGGGATGTCCAATCACTTATTTTATAAATTATTACTACTCATCCAATGAACAATTATCTTTAATATTTCTCCTATAAGTTATTTTTCACCCTACTAATATTACCTTTTCATCTTCCGTTCGATATTTGAAATATTTGATGATAACCTAGTACCTCATTTTATTATAAATTAATATGTAAAAATTACCATAAATAAGATCATACGTTTAAACATTGAGGCCGTCGAATGAAAATTCTCCCTGAACTACTTTCACTGAATAATATAATAATTACCAGAAAGAGTCATAGACCATTGAGCTATTTTTCTTTACAAGAACTCAGTAGAATTATTTCTGTATCAACATATTGAAATTGTTCCTTTTAGCTACAAAATATCTATTTTAGATTAAGCCGCACATTTCCTGTGAATAATTAGACACTTAAACGCTTATTACTGTAAAATAAAAGGCGGTTATACATACTAATTACGTTATAAATTGGTTTTACATGAGTTATGAAAGGGTTTGTTTATCGTAACTCCGCCTGTAGCTCCTCTGGGGGTTACTGCCGGTCCCAAGCCCGGGTAAAGGAGGAGGGTTGGGCATGGGGTTAGCGACCCCATCCCGTAGAAAATCAACTCGCTAAAAAAACGCTAACCAAAAAAATATTCAAACCATTCAAACTCTGCCCTGGGAGTAGAAGGAATAATTATGACGTCTCATGATAAAAGCCGAGTTCCTTCGGAAGTCATGAGGCCGATGCACCTTCTTACAACCAGAGCGACAATTTTTATAGGTACATGGAATGTCCGAACAATGTGGGAGACCGGAAGAGTTTTCCAAATTGCTGCAGAAATGAGAAAATACAACCTAGAAGTGCTTGGAATCAGTGAAACACATTGGACGCAGGTTGGACAACAACGACTGTCTTCGGGAGAACTTCTGTTATACTCCGGTCATGAAGAAGAAAATGCCCCATATACACAAGGAGTTGCATTGATGCTGTCCAGAAAAGCACAAAATGCACTTATTGGATGGGAATCTCATGGACCAAGGATCATCAAAGCCTCCTTCAAAACAAAGAGAGAGGGCATTAAAATGAACGTCATCCAATGCTATGCGCCTACCAACGACTACGATGAAGACGCTAAAGACCAATTCTACGATAGACTGCAGTCGATGTTCGAGAAGTGCCCAACCAAGGACCTGACCATTCTGATGGGAGATTTCAATGCCAAGGTTGGAAAGGACAACACTGGATACGAAGACGTCATGGGACAACATGGACTAGGAGAAAGGAACGAAAGTGGTGAGAGATTTGCAAACCTATGTGCCTTCAATAAACTGGTCATAGGTGGCACCATATTCCCACACAAAAACATACACAAAGCCACTTGGATTTCACCGGATCACACTACACAGAATCAAATCGACCATATCTGCATCAACAAAAAGTTCAGGAGGACGATGGAGGATGTGAGAATCAGAAGAGGAGCTGATATAGCATCCGATCATCATTTGCTGGTCGCTAAGATGAAACTAAAACTCAAGAAGCACTGGGCAACGGCGCGGACAACATCACAAAAGTTTAATACGGCCTTTCTTCGAGATGCTGACAAACTCAACAAATTCAACATAGCCCTCAGCAACAGGTTCCAGGCCTTTCATGATCTACTCAATGAAGAGGGGACTACCATGGAGAGCAACTGGAAAAGTATCAAGGAGGCAATCGTTTCAACATGTCAGGAGGTTCTGGGTCAAAAGAAGCACCATCACAAGGAATGGATCACTGTTGGTTCACTGGATAAAATTGAAGAAAGGAGGAACAAGAAGGCAGCAATCAATATCAGCCGAACCAGAGCGGAAAAAGCCAAGGCACAAGCCGAATACACAGAGGCAAACAAGCAAGTGAAGAGTAGCATCAGAACCGACAAACGTAAATATGTGGAAGATTTAGCAATGACAGCGGAAAAGGCTGCAAGAGAAGGAAACATGAGACAACTGTATGATACGACAAAGAAACTTGCTGGAAATTACCGTAAGCCAGAAAGACCAGTGAAATGCAAGGAAGGCGAAGTAATCACCGACATTGAAGAACAACGAAACAGGTGGGTAGAACACTTCAAGGAACTCTTGAATCGACCAACTCCACTGAACCCACCCAACATCGAAGCAGCACCCACAGACCTCCCCATCGATGTTGGCCCACCAACAATTGAAGAGATCAGCATGGCCATTAGACAAATCAAGAGCGGCAAATCAGCGGGACCAGACAACATCCCGGCAGAGGCACTGAAGGCAAACGTAGCAGCAACTGCCAAGATACTCCACATCCTCTTCAGTAAGATTTGGGATGAAAAACAAGTACTAGTAGACTGGAAAAAAGGACTTCTGATCAAGATACCAAAGAAAGGCGATCTCAGCAAGTGCGACAACTACAGGGGCATCACTCTCCTCTCAATACCAGGGAAAGTCTTCAACAGAGTATTGTTAAACAGGATGAAGGATTCCGTGGACGCACAACTTCGTGATCAACAAGCTGGATTTCGTAAGGATAGATCGTGCACAGATCAAATCGCAACTCTACGTATCATTGTGGAACAATCAATCGAATGGAATTCATCACTCTACATCAACTTCATCGACTACGAGAAGGCATTTGATAGTGTGGACAGGACGACACTATGGAGGCTTCTTCGACACTACGGCGTGCCTGAGAAAATAGTCAATATCATATGGAACTCCTATGGTTGACTAAACTGCCAAATTGTCCATGGAGGACAACTCGCCGACTCGTTTGAAGTAAAGACCGGTGTCAGGCAAGTTTGCTTACTCTCACCCTTTCTCTTTCTTCTGGTGATCGACTGGATTATGAAGACGTCAACATCTGGAGGAATGCACGGGATACAGTGGACAGACAGGATGCAGCTTGACGATTTAGACTTCGCGGATGATCTGGCTCTTCTATCACAAACGCAACAACAAATGCAGGAGAAAACGACCAGTGTAGCAGCAGCCTCAGCAGCAGTAGGTCTCAATATAAACAAAGAGAAAAGCAAGACTCCGATACAATACAATATGCACCAATCAAATTACACTTGATGGAGAAGCTTTGGAGGATGTGGAAACTTTTACATATCTGGGCAGCATCATTGATGAACACGGTGGATCAGATGCAGATGTGAGGGCGCGGATCGGCAAAGCAAGAGCAGCATACTTACAACTGAAAAACATCTGGAGCTCAAAACAATTGTCAACCAACACCAAGGTTAGAATTTTCAATACAAATGTCAAGACAATTCCACTGTATGGGGCGGAGACGTGGAGAACTACGAAAGCCATTATCCAGAAGATACTAGTGTTTATTAACAGCTGTCTACGCAAGATACTTTGGATCAGATGGCCAGACACTATCAGCAACAAGTTACTGTGGGAGACAACAAACCAGACTCCAGTGGAGGAAGAAATCAGGAAGAAGCGCTGGAAGTGGATTGGGCACACCTTTAGGAAATCAGCTAATTGCGTCACAAGACAAGCCCTCACATGGAATCCTGAAGGTCAAAGGAGAAGAGGAAGATTAAAGAACACATTACGCCGAGAAATAGAGATAGACATGAGAAGAATGAACAAGAACTGGATAGAACTAGAAAAGAAGGCCCAGGACAGAGTGGGTTGGAGAAAGCTGGTCGGCGGCCTATGCTCCATTGGGAGTAACAGGCAAATGAATGAATGAATGAATTGTTTATCGTGCTTAATATAGAGTCCTGTTTTTTATGTTAATAATAAACCGTGGAGATAATGATATGTGAAAATGAGATAATATTAAGGTCCATATTTTACTAATGACTTAATCACAATCGCAAATATGATTCGAAAATAAAATGTTTCGTTATGCTTGCTAAACAGATGAAAAATAGACGTGGTAATGTATTTATAGATGGTGTACACATTCAAATATGCAGTGTCAAAAATAATCTTTCACTTAGTTCAACAAGTTTTTCAATGTGCTCCATCTCTGAAAGATTAGGTAGACAAAAGAGTAACTAATGAATATATATATATAATTTGTCTAGCTTTGCAGCGACATATGATATGTCTGGGCTGATCCGGCCTATCGTAGATGTAGGCATTTGTAATGGTTGATATGCTCACAAAGAGCCCGAGTCACTTTAAGTTTCACTACGTACACTCAACATTGTTTTGAAAGTCATTCAAGTAACTATCAATCATCAGTTTGGTTTCATTTTTTAAAAATTACAATAATACCTATTTAGTATTGTTTGTTTAAATCTTCCCATCGATGTGTTAGGACTGCAACTGGTCAGTCTCTAATTGACATATGGGGCATACAGTGCGTATTGCCTCGATATAGCCTAAATTCACAAGCATGGTAAGCAAAGATGGATAGTGGCTAGCAGCGGAATCCAGGATGCGCGTTTCGTCCCATTTGGGACTCGTCACCCCATCGCACAAGCAAGTGGCTATCAGGACTCAGTGGCCGAGTGGATAACGCGATGGCGTTTGAAGCGAAAGGTACTGTCCCGTGTCCCAGAGTGAACATTAACTCTGAGGTGCAGTTACACCCAGCTGACCAGTCCCAAATAGGACGAAACGCGCGTCCTGGTATCCAGTGCTAGCCACCATCCATCTTTGCTTACAATAATACCGTTTACTTTTGAAAAAAGCTGTGATTGGGCCTGAATGATGATAACCAGAACGAAGTCAAAAGAAAATCTGATTTTCATATGTGTTAGCACTTCTCATGCACTGAAAGAATCCAAATGTGAACCAAAATCTACCTTAATTTAGTGTCATCATAAACGAAAAAGATTAATATTAAGTGCATTTCAAATTTAACGTTGGACTAAATGTAGTTGATATTTAATCGATAAAACGTTGAATACAACAATACATCAATACTTAAATTTTGTAACTAGTAATAAACCAAACACCTATATGAATTAATTTAAACTTTATACGCTAAATTTTCTGTATTATAACTGTTTGATGTATATGACTGATTATGTTACATTTTTGATTTATCGTTACTCAGAAACCACTTTGGATTGCAATATTCGTATTAATAAAAGAACACTTGAGGATATTATTTAACAATTAATCTTACGTTAAATCAATAAATATTGTAACCAAAAATCAGAAATTCGGTTGAATTCAGACGATTAACTGATTGACTAAAAATAGGGTTGTAACTCTCGAATCTAAAAACAATTCCTGTCATAAGTTGACTACAGTTAACTGATTTATATGAAACCAGCTATATCAATACTTCAAAACTTGTATAACTTACCACGCCCAACTTCTACAAGTTTTCAGATTTAAATTACTCTAATAAAGCTAAACGATTGTGCTAATGGGATAATAAAAAAGAAACTTTACTGTCCAAGATATATTTGTTTCGACATAAACTTTCTGAAACGATAGATTTTATAATCTAAAATACAACCATCGAAATTGTTATCTATAATATTAGAATTCAACAACAACCACAATCCTCTTTAAATTCTCCAACTGCATGCTTATATAGAATTCCTTTTGTCAGTATACTTCAATGTAAATATATCTGACCGGAGTTGTAAAATTGCATTTACTTTTAGAAGTAATCACCAGTTCTTTATAATGTTGACATTCATGATGACTTCTCATAATACTATTTGATAGTAGTTTATATATGATTGTATCATACTATCGTTAATCTAACTGGCATTTTACACAGTTCAATGATATGAAATGTCATCGAATGTTTCTGCTAGAATCGAAATTCAGCTTTCCAATTTTAGCTCTAGTTACCCCGTGTATCGACTGACTGTTACACTGATGAGAGTTATACGACCAAACATATTTTATAAAATTATTAGCTTATTCACATTTTCCACTTATTATTTAAGCAGTGATGAATTATTTTAAAATGAACAGCTAGACTACATGGTTTAACCGTAATTAGAATTCGGTGTGTCACGAAACTCATCCCGAACATGCATATTTCCCTATTCGCATAGTAGTTGACTTTTAACAATATTCATTCTTCTGAATCACACTTCGTTCCATGAAACTGGGTAGTATTATTAGCCTCCATACTAGAAAGATGTAACTCAAAGTCGAGTACATAAATTTGTATTTGATTGCTGAATTACATTCTTTCATTGATCAACAGTTCAGAAATACATCTACCTTGTTCCTAAAATCAAGAGTTTAGTCGAAAAAAGAGTTCACCTGTCATTAAAAAAGAATGGATAAAACGTCATACCATAGTTTTCTAGCTAGTCACATCACTTCTACTCAAACATTACACTAGGAGATGTAGACTGCAAACACGCTCTGCCTATTATTCAAGAAGATTTGGAAGGAGAAACAAGTGCCGACGGACACACTGGAAAGAAGGATATCTCATCAGGATACCAAGGAAAGGAGATCTGAGCAAATGTGGGAACTACACTGGCATCACACTATTATCGGTACCAGTAAACGTTTTCAATAGAGTGTTGCAGAACTGCATGAGAGACTCAGTAGGCGACCAGCTTCGAGATCAACAGACCGGATTCCCTGTCGATCGGTTGTGCATAGACCGAATGGAGACACTACGGATCATCGTTGAACAATCAATTGAATGAAACTTGTCACTATATATCAACTTCGTCGACCACGAGAAGGCGTTTGACATTGTCCATAGGAAAACCTCATTGAACTTTCTTCAACACTTTTACTGTATGGAGCTGAAACTTGGAGAACCACTACAACCATCATCAAAACTGTATAAGTATTTATCATCAATTGTCTACACAAGATATTCAATGTCCGTTGATCGGATACTATCAGCAACGACCTACTCTGACAGAGATCAAACCAACTTCTAGATGAAGAGGAAATTAGGAAAAGACACTGGGAGTGGATGGGACATACATTGTGGTAATCATCAAACTGCATCACGAGGCATACCCTCACTTGAATTGTAAAAATCTTGTCCCTAGATTCTAATTTATTGTTCATGAAATGATGAACTACTTTTTAGTAGCATAATGTGAAATGTGAATTTTAACACTTTCGATACGTTTTCGGAAATTTTGCCGTTTTGGATGTCTTCTCTAAATTATAATCTAAGGACAAGATTTTTACATTCCAAGTGAGGTTATGCCTCATGATGCAGTTTGATGATTTCCACGAGTCCATATATAATATGTTGATTGAAAAGGGTTATCCACAAGGTTTCCTGAAGAAACAATTGCATGTAACAAAGAAGAAAATAGCGATATCAATAGTTAGTAAGAAACCTCTCTTCCTGAAGCTGCATTTCAACGGAGATGTAGCTGATATACTACGTAATAAACTGACTAGAGCAGTTAAGAGAACGTTTAATGCAGCCGACCTCTGTCTATCGTACTCGACCCGATCTATGGCGATTCCTCAACTAAAGGATAAGTTACCTAGTTATGCAACTTCTACGTGTATCTACAAGTGAAGCTGCTCCTGTGGAGAAAACTATATTGGGCGCACTACCAGACAACTGAACTAAAGCGTTAGTGAACACCTCTCTCCGTGGTTAGGAAAAGATAATGTCAAGAAAATATGCAGCTCGGTTCTTTCACAATCCATCGATAGCGGTCATATAGTAGACAGAAATAAGTCATTTGTCGTATTCTTACTGGTTTCCCTTATGGGGTTGGACCTCGTCTCTTACACATAGCAGAAGCTATAGGAGTCAACAATCCAAGCCTTGTGTTCATAAGATATTTGTTACACCCTTAACCTTAATGATTTTATTTTCCATTCTCTTTCTTCGTTTATTTTTCTTCAACCCCTCCTACCAATTTTTCCCCTCAAATATACGTTTCACGGTCCAATTATCTGAACATTTATTACGCAATCTTATAATTTTTATGAATGTTATTTCAGTGTCTATATTTTTCTAATCATTGGCCTATTTCCCATTGTGTAACATTGGTCCAAGCCTTTATTATTCTTATCACAACTAGTACACCTGTCATCACACTGCTAATTTGTACCTTCCCCTTATTATGTTCAGTTATGTAATCTATTCCACTGTTATCACTGAGTCATAAACTGTCTTGATTGGTTCAATAATTTCGTATATACATATAAATATCATTGTGTATTAGAATAAAACCTGATGAGGGTCTAATCGAAAACAATATTGTTCGCTTGTATATATTGTTCTACAACACAAGTCTTTAACAGACAATCTCAGAGTACAATACTATCCAACAAATCGAAGAACTGATATTAGGAAGCACACAATAGTTGGTTTGCAAATGTGGCGTTTCAGAATTTGGCGAAGTGTGATGTGACCAATACACCTACAACACGAATACTGATAACCCGCTACTCACGTGTCAGCATTTCACGGGTTTCAAATAATCAATGAAGTGACAGAAACCGACGTTTTACACGCGATTGATAGTAAACTTATCCCCTCATATTTATTGCTTAGAATCTATATATATGGAAGCGATCATCTTTTCATTCCCGGATGTTGAAACGCCTTATATTTCTAAAACATTTTCAAACAATGCAATCGACTTTCTGACCGAAAGTTCACTAACATTCTTAAGAAGACTAGAGGCACGTCACTTAGGCTTGTTAGCCAGTGACGCTTCAGAAGATGAGATTCCTTGCTGACCTCCATCTCGTTAGGGGGGGGCGGTAATCACTGGAAAGGCAGGACTAAACAGCTTTATCAATGTTGGTGGGGCAAACAGGCTAATTGAACTGTCCTTCAAAGAACCATGGTCACCTTTTGAGAAGACGTTGTATGATACTAATTGGTTTTACAAACTTTTTTATTCACAATACACTTCCCGTTGCCAGTGGCTCAGATAACTGAAAACAGCCTTCTGTATTTATCAGGAGCAACTGTTAATTCTACCTCGTTAGTACACTCTGTCCACCAGGTTTCTAGGTCCTTAAGCAAACTGAAGAAAATTCTTCTGCAGAGAAATCTACGTGTAATTATCAAACTCAATAACCACAGTGAATTGGACACGGCTCGGTTTAGATACAATGAAGCTGTGGCTTATTGGTTTCCAAAATTTGATTAAAGATAAGACGTTTACTAGCCTTCAAAATTAAAATAACGTTAGAGTAAACTAAGTCATCATAAGAATTCAAATAAGTAAACATCCATGCCAACGACAGCTGACAATAATGTGCGTTTCGTTGATGACATTAGGGAGTGTTGGTGCTAAGGACGCTTACCGTAAATGGCCCATCTTATCTCCATTATTCAATATCAAGTAGATCAAAATAAAGAAATACACACTATATTTCTATTAAAAGCATAGAATATCCAATAGCTGAACAGAAACGCTTTATTCATTTAGCCTTCTTATGTATTTAAATGATATTTGAAATCAGCTTATTACAAATGAATTTTTCATTTCTCTCTACTTTTTGTTCCATTTTATTCTCATTCTGTGTGATCTTATTATTCTTCGTTAGCGTCTTCGTTAACAGAAACTATGTCATCAATGTAGTTGCATTTGATGATTGAATTTCTAGGTACGACAAAAATCATAGAAAAATCAGAATAGTCATGCTTATGAGTAACCTGACGAAGGAATGAATACTACTTGAGGTTAGTAGTTTCGATGACAGTTCTGACTCGGCCAATACTGGTCGATTAAAAAGGTTTCAGAGGGTTTATTTAATCACTATGGCGCATCATCACCCAATGACTAGCATTACGAAAACATTTTTCGAGTCGAATAGAGCTTGGTTTTTCATGGCTCTATTTATGAAGGGTAGTATATTAGACAAATATTAGTTAGATTGATTTCTCTGTCATTATCACAAGATTCTTGTCTCCCTTATGAACTGAGACAGTCAGAACCAATCGAAAAGGATTTTTCCAAGCTCCCAGATACTACTTAGCATGTCAGTCTTATCGACAATTCAAGACCACTATCCTTCAAGACTTCCATAGCTCACCTATAATATGCAACTTGATGAAGTCAATTCACGTTTTAACTTGTTGTATGTTTTAAATTGTATATGAAAGTCAAGATAAATTAGTCGTTAAGTGATGTGAACCGCGTGCTTACCAGTCAATCAGGGATAGAATAGCTTTCGTCTATCTACCCCCACTTCGAACTCACGCATACTAGCCTCCAGGTTAAGCCAGTCAGCCCATCGCGTCAAGGTCTTAATCTACGTTAGACAAGTTATACTCGGCACTAAAGTGGGTAGACAGATTCAAGGACGTAACATTAAGATTACATCATAGTCTGCTATAAATTTCTCCATCAAAGTAATCAGGTGTCACTCCTACGCATAGGACTATGATTAGAGCTAAACATTAGTATGTCTGTTACGAGAAGGATCTACAGTTAGTCGATACGCTCAAAAACGTGCACTAAATTTGTTTGCCTTGGCACAGTTAGCTTACAGATATAGACTTTTGTAACAGTTCCCTTGATCTAAAGAAATCTGAACACTGAAGAATGACCCGAAAGACTGATTGTACAGCTGTTTTCAGCCGACATTCTTTCAAAACTTAAGCAAACTAGGTCCCTATTTTCCCGACTTAGATTAAAATACCTCATTCAGATGTGGTGTACAAAAGGTACACCACTGGTATGTGATGGAATCTCAGCACGGATACAGAAGGCTCGTCTAGCTTTTGCCAACTTGCATCATTTATGGCGTAGGCGAGATATCTGTCTAGCAACAAAAGGACGGATTTACTGTGCAGCAGTTCGTTCCGTCCTACTTTATGGCCGATAAGAGTAGAGGATATTCGTAGGCTACTAGTATTCGATCATAGGTGTCTTCGAAGCATTGCTCGTATATCCTGGGACCACCGGGTAAGTAATGCAGTTGTTAGGAAACGGGTACTAAGTAAGGATGGCAAAGCGATTGATGAAGTGAAACTTCATCAGTTGAAATGGCTGGGACATGTGTTACGTATGCCCAACCACCGACTGCCCCGACGTGCGATGTTTTATGGTGTAGGAGTAGGTTGGAAGAAAGATAGGGGTGGCCAGACCAAAACATGGCACAAATCCATGAAGTCGCTGACAAGTGGACTGGCCCATGTTGGTAGGTGTAGACTACCTGGTTGGGATTCGCGAGATGATAGCAACCGATGGTTAGAGACCTTGAATGACATGGCTCAAAATCGTTTATAATGGCGAAGGTGCATCCACTCTTTGTGTTCTACCAAATTCTGATCTTCTGAATTCTTCATGTCTCTATCTTTTTCCTCTCAAAATTTATTTCACTGGATTATACTCCTTCAATAACATCTTCAAACCCTTATCTTTCACATACTACTTATACTCTTACTACTTCTACCACTATAGGGTTTGACTCGACAACTGAATCTCTGTGCTAATGTGTTATGGCAACTCGAACTGATGTACGTACGTACGAAGTTCTACGTTGTGACTGACTGACTGACTGGTGTACACAACGTTGTGTTCAAAACTAAGTAAAAGAAATGCTCTACTTAAGTTGTAAAACTATGTTTGCGAGCGGAATCTTCGAAGTTTATTTTTAACGACAGCTGATTGACCCGCTGAATGTTATTTTAAAAAGATCAACTTATGTTATCCATTCACGAATATATTTAACAGATCCTTCTCAACTAATGTCTTACCGAAAAGAAAAAAAAAATTATTATTATTATGAACTCTGTCTACAGCTCTTTAAGTGTTACTGTCGGTCCCTACCGCATACAAAGGGGGAGAGTTGAGAATGGCATCAGCAACCCCATCATGTAGAAAACAACCTTGCTAAAAAAACGATAACCAGAATAAACAATTTAAACCATTCAAACTATGTCCTCTCAGTGGAAACATCTCCATCATTCAGAAGAATTATGACGCCTCATGGAGAACGCCAAGATTTCTCGGAAGTCACGAGGCCGATGACCCTTCTAACAAACACAGCAACAGTTAATATAGCTACATAGAATGTTCGGACAATGTGGGAGACCGACAGGACTAATCAAATAACTATGGAAATTGGGAGATACTACTTGACGGTGTTCAGAATCAGTGAAACCCATTGGAACCAAGCTCGACAGAAAACGAAATATTCGGGAGAGATGCTGCTGTACTCTGGCAATGAGGAAGAAAATGCTACAAACACTCAGAGAGTTGCTTTAATGCCATCCAAAGAAGCACGAAAACCACTTATAGGATGTGAATCTCATGCATACACAATCATCAAGGCATCCTTCAAAACAAAGAAGGAGGCGACCACAATAAATGTCATCCAATATTATGAACCCACCAATCACAGCAACGACGACATTAAACATCAGTTCCATGAGAGGCTGCAATCAATCATAGCTAAGTGCCCAGCAAACGACCTGATCATCCTGATGAGAAACCTGAACTCCAAAGTCGGAATGGACAACAACAGCTATGAAAATATCATAGGATGACATGCACTGACTGGGAGAAACGAACGATAATCCAGTGAGATTCGCAAATCTATGTGCATTCAACAAATTGATTATAGGCAGCACAATATTTCCACAAAAACGCATACACAAAGCAACATGCATCTCACCACATCACACCACGGAGAACCAGATGGATCATACTTGCATCAATAAAATATGCAGAAGGTCAATGGGAGACGTGGGAACAAGGAGAAGAACCGACATAGCTTCAGATCACCTCCATCACAACAACAACAACAACTTGGTTGTGGCCAACATCAAGCTGAAGCTAAGGAAGCATTGGACAACTGGACAAACAGCATTACAATGGTTCAATACACACGTCCTTCGACACGCTAACAAACTCAACAAATTCTAGATAGCTCTCAACAACACCTTCCAAGCCTCACAAGATCTACTCAAAGAAGAATAAACTACTGTGGAGAACAACTGGAAAGCGATCAAAGAAACACTAACTTCAACGTGTCACCAAGTGCTGCACCGCAACAAGCATCATCATGAGGAATGCGTCTCTATGGGAAACCTGTTTTCGATTCAACAATGGAAGAACAAAAAGACAGCAATTAACAACAGCCGAACACAATCACAGAAAGTCAAGGCACAAGCTTACTTACTTACTTACGCCTGTTACTCCCAATGGAGCATAGGCCGCCGACCAGGCACAAGCTGAGTACACACAAACAAGTGGAGAGGAGCATTAGAGCTGACAGGAAGAAATACGTGGAAAACCAAACAACGACAGTGGAAAAAGCTGCAAGAGAAGGAAATATCAGACAGCCGTATGACACAACGAAGAAACAAGCAGGGAAATACAGTAAACCAGAGAGATCGATCAAGGACAAACAAGGCAAGGCAAGCAAACTACTGAGATTGAAGAACAGAGGAACAGATGGGTAGAACACGTTGAGGAACTCCCGAATAGACCAGCTCCAATGAACCCACCGGACATCGAAGCAACACATACAGACATCCCCACAACTATCAATACACCAACAATCGAAGAAAGCAGTAAGACCGGTCATCAGACAAGTCAATAGTTGGAAGACAGCAGCAGCAGCGACAGCAGTCGGATCTGACAATGTGCTAACTGAAGCACTGAAGTCGCACACAGAAGTAACTGCAAACATGCTCCACCTATTATTCAAGAAGATTTGGAAGGAGAAACAAGTGCCGACGGACACACTGGAAAGAAGGATATCTCATCAGGATACCAAGGAAAGGAGATCTGAGCAAATGTGGGAACTACACTGGCATCACACTATTATCGGTACCAGTAAACGTTTTCAATAGTGTTGCAGAACTGCATGAGAGACTCAGTAGGCGACCAGCTTCGAGATCAACAGACCGGATTCCCTGTCGATCGGTTGTGCATAGACCGAATGGAGACACTACGGATCATCGCTGAACAATCAATTTAATGAAACTTGTCACTATATATCAACTTCGTCGACCACGAGAAGGCGTTTGACATTGTCCATAGGAAAACCTCATTGAACTTTCTTCAACACTTTTACTGTATGGAGCTGAAACTTGGAGAACCACTACAACCATCATCAAAACTGTATAAGTATTTATCATCAATTGTCTACACAAGATATTCAATGTCCGTTGATCGGATACTATCAGCAACGACCTACTCTGACAGAGATCAAACCAACTTCTAGATGAAGAGGAAATTAGGAAAAGACACTGGGAGTGGATGGGACATACATTGTGGTAATCATCAAACTGCATCACGAGGCAAACCCTAACTTGGAATGCTGAAGGGAGATGGAAAAGAGGAAGACGAAGGAAGTAGGCATCAAAAGAATGTGGAGTAACTGGAAACAACTAGAAAGGATTGTGCAGGACAGAGTGTTTGATGGAGAATGCTGATGATTATCTATGCTCCTACGGAAGGTAGTAGGCGGAAATAGCTGAGTCAAGATTGAAATCTGTATGTTCAATATCGTTTTTGTTATAGTGACAGAGCTCAGTATCTTATGCACATCTAAACGAACATGCTTATTCTCTTTATTAGATCGATCGGCAACACTTATATATCTATCACTAACCATTTCATAAATCAGCTGAATATCTATCAGGAATTACACAAACGGAATATTCAGAGAAATTAGTTAATATTTAATTCTTAGCCATTAAAAAGCAACAAAGTAAAATATATAATCCGAATGAATGTATCATTTAAAAACAATCTGACTAGTCACGCCACTGAACATATATACATGGGCTTGTTGTTCATTTAAAACAAATCAATATGTGGAAAACATAGGTATGTACATACACAATATATCAAAAATTATTGGTTTAAGCTGCCTCAAATAAGGTGAAGGGATCATGGACACACACAAACATATACACTATATATACAATCAGTGACATTTTGAAAATAAGGTCAAGTAAAATAGAGAATCACAGTTAGTGCGTAACTTTGGTCAGGCAATTAAAATTTTATTTATCCTTATTAGGCGAAAATTCGGGCAGAATATTTGCATTATGCTACTCAAACCAAGAAACAGGCAGACTAAACATAATAAACATGAATGATGCCAGGGAACAAATAATTTCAGAGAAGGATTTACTTCAAGCTTATTGGCTGCCATAAGGTCTGAAAGAAGAGAAATATAGATTTCGATAGACAGGCACTAACTGAGATACCCGTTGATTAGTTCATTTATCGGAATTAAACTTGGTCCATTATATTGAACAAAGTGATAAAAGGACATTTCAAAACCCACTGAGGAAACAAATCAGGAGTTAAATGCATCACGGTCATACTGTTGTGATCACAGTTAATACGTGAGGTATGGAATTTTCCGCTAAACTGTGATAAAGGGCAGGAGCACATGCTTGTAACTGGCAACGTGAAAATTCACAGGGAGGAAATATATGGATAACATACAAATTCTAGAAATTAAACAAAAACAATGGAAAGAAACTATAGTAGAGGGAATACACAAATTATAATTAACTTACAGAAAAATGTTGAAATATAGTGAACCACTACATCTTAAAAATGAAAAACTGTTTGTTGTGTTATATTCTCAAAGGGTAGGAGTATCGTTGAAAATGAAGGCATTTGAAAATATGATTGCACAACATGTACCGCATGAGGAAGCTACTTTGAACAGATGTTTGATACAGTTAATCACTATGTACACAACAATTATTAGTCAAGATATAAGTGATCATACAAGATGAAAAACACTTCATTGTCAATTGATTCATACCGTTTTTTCACACACATTTATCGTCTCAAATAAAACAGGGAGTAAATGGAAAAAAAATCCACTACTAAATATTGTGGACAGTGGTGAGAAGTGATTTGTGTTGATTTCGGTAACTAAAATAAGCTTGTATGCACATTTCTACGTTGACTGACTGTACTATTTTTCTTTTACACAAAGACTTGTATTATTCTATATAACAATAGTATTTTACGAAACGAGGATCAGTCAAGTTACTTTGTGATCGGAGGCATGAATATACAAAACACTAACTGAAATAAAATACTGAAAGCACAAAGTTTTAGGTGTTTTAATACACAATAACTGCTTTATATTAGAGAAAATGCTTCATTGAAGCTTAAAAACTACCTATAGTTGAAAACACGTAGATCGAGAGATACTTTATTTCTCTAAGTATTACAAAACCAAAGTGTTCAAGATCATGGGCAGCATTACTTTCGTACTAAAACAAAATATTCATTAGATAAATCTGCTGTGACATTAACCTGAAAACGTACGGTTTGCAAAAATTAGAGAAAATTCCGCAGAGTAAACTAATAAGTCATTTTTAATGAAAACAAATTTATGAATTTCTATTTAACTCTATAGATAAATACACTTAAACTTATAAAAGTTTAATGTACGGGAATAACTTATTCATCAAGAGCAGAGTTGTGTAATAAGGTTTGAACTACATTTACTGTGTGAGGGCTGGTGATATTACCAAAAAGGCAAAAAGAGTATATGCGAAGCGGAGCTCAAAGTCAACACCCAATGATTGAGAGTAAAATATTTTTGTTCTCAATAATAAAGATGTTTATCAAAAAAGTCAGTTTCTGGCGACGGTATTTTCTGACTATTCTACCAAAAATTAGGGCAATCACCAAGATAAGTAAAAGCTTTCGTCAGTGGTTGATATTGAGTGTTCATTTTTGGTCTTACCATACAGAAGTAAGAACCAAAAACTTTAAAACAAATGATCCAACATATATGTAATTTCGTCTATGGCACCCTCATATTGGTTAACGAGAACAATATTCATTCGACCTTATTCGTCAACCGATCACATCGATTCTATTCATGCTAGACCCTCTATAGCTTTCAGTTTACAAATTGAAATAAACTTTAAAACAAATATTTTGGTGAGGCTGACGAATCGTTTCACAACAAACTGAAATCGTAAATCTCAAATTAAGATTCATGGAAAGGTACTAACAAATACGGGAACCAACATGCACACATTTAGAATATCAAATATAGATCAAAGTAGAAGCTAACGGCGATCCTAAAGTTTTTTCTATGTTTGGCACCCTATTGTATTAGAAATTATACGTGCTACAAACAGATCATATAATCACAAATGTAGTTGAAGTTCATAAGACAAATACGATCGAATATCTGTCAGTAGTTACATGAAAAAAACTTAATAAATAAATAATCTTACTTGTTGAGTGCATGGATGACAAACATTTATTATTCCAGCGGCACCCTTTTCAAGCATGTATTTGATAAATCCATCACACAGTATTCTGTTCATCCGTATTTGTTCATTATTCAATGAAGCATCAGGAGTTAGTGGAGGAGCAGATGCTAGGGTAAGGCACATACAAAAATCATTTATTTGTCTTAATTTCCTCTGAACCCCTTCAAGTTGAGATGCTTCTAAACGCATTCGTTGGACAATCCTTAAAGGATGGTGTGGAGGCCCAATAGCATCCCCAGTCATGCACGACCCCAACGAACTAGAGCTTGTAGCAATGTTGCTAAGAGCTACTTGTTGTTCTGTTATAACACCCATACAGCTTTTCAATAGATCTTGATTCCCAGTAACATAATGCATATTAACGAAAACCTCTTCATTTTTCAGGGAAAGACGTCCTCGCCAAATAACTGGATATTCCTAGAAAAATCAAAACTGATACTGTCAGGTCAAAATAGAGGACGAAACATTGGAAACTGCAATATATATATTAAAATACTCCCTTATGCAAATACAGACGTAGCTTAATCTTTACAAATACATAGCTAGTGATTCGTAAATTCCTTTTGAAAATTACTGTCAGGTAAACCGATAAATATCAAAATTTTACAATGCAGAAAAACTCAATATCAAAAACTCTAGAATATCGTCTAACTTAGGATATATAAAGCACGTAACTTTCATTAATTTAAAAGTTGAAGAAATGACTATGGATCCTGTCCAAACATGGAGCCGTGAAAACACATAATAAACAAGGACACGTTACATGGAAACTTTCATAAATTGAGCAAAAAATATATATCAAAAAATGGGTTTTTAATAACAGTATTTAATACACAATGTGAGTAAAAAATTGTTGTCATGTTTATTGTTGAACCGGCTTCCGGAGAACTCTATCAGAGCCTCCAGAGGCTCATAAAGAGCCCCAACCAATCAGCGATTAATTAGAAGCTATGTTACTAAAATAACGAGATCCTGATTGGCTGATTAACACATTGTTACTATGTAAACTCAAGGTCTCTTAATTACTATAAAATCCCTGTATTTTCTGTACATAAATGAACCCTGTAGTAAAGTGTTTCTCTGATACTCGTGCCTTTTCTCTGATCTTCAAGTCGGTGTATAGTTCTAGCTCGGGGATACGGAACTAGCTTAGGAAAGCGAATATAGCGTTCACAATCGGCCAGACGTAACAGTGGCGACGGGGAAAAACTACAACTTACAGACGAAACATTTATATAACCAGTAGTGTTTCAACAAATGGATACCTAAATTGGAGAATAATGTCATTAAATAATAAACTGAAGCAGCTTACAGATAACCTTCACTAAATTAAGTAATAACATTATGAAATTTAGCGATCTGATTACAACGATGTATTAGCAAAAAAATATAACTTATGGCTTATTTGAAAATTGTCACTTATTTCAGAATGAAAATATCTGGTTTAAAAAAAATGGATTTGATCAAGAAGACAACATATATTTTATTGCATCCCAATGATTTGAGGAAGGGTGTTATGTCATATACTTGATACTGATCCATCAAATATAAACGCAGTGAAGTTCTTAAATTAGACAGAAAATAAGAAATGGCTAGATAAGAGGTGATTTATTCTATTTTCCGAAATAATGTACTGCAAAAAAAAGAAAGGAAGGAACTGAGATACATGAATGGAGAGTTTCTGAACTACTTATAATCCAACTTCATTCGAGACAAAACTATGAAAAAGATATTTTGATGATGCTTTGATCGTATGACGAAAAATATTGTACTGCGAAATCGAGCGAGCGGAAATGACGTTCGAAGATATTCAAAAGTTTATGGCACTGTTTGTATCGAGGGGAATAATTTGAGATGTGAACACAACAGAACATTAGCTTAAGGCAATGCATTTAAGAACGAATATGAAACTGATCAAAATACACTAAGCTTAAAAAATAACATTGAAAAGTAGATACAAAACAGACATATAAGTAAAGTTTTGGAGCAAGATATATTTTGTATTGGCTGCATAAAACATGGAGAACCAAAACTATGTGAACAATAATAACTTCCACTTTGAAATGCCATTTCCAAAGAATATCTAAGAATTTTAAAAATAAGGATTTCAATTTTCCATTTTCAGGATTGGAATTTTTAGTCGCTTAAAGTAACAGAGAAATTCATCATCTCAAGTAGCGAGAACTAGTAATATTTTTTTAGAAATGTTCATAATCCCTAAATCTCCTTTAACGAGAATATTGATAGAGACGGTTATTTATATTCGATTCGTTTTAAAAATCATTGTTTTACTGTGCGTCCTACAATAGTCATTATGAATGACAAGGAAAAGGGGTCGAATATCACAACTTCTGGAGCAAACATTTGAGATTTACTGGTCTGTTATCCACTGTCTGTGGGTTGATGATCTACGTAATTTTGGTAAATATACAAGTCTTGAGTGGTGCGTCGGGATTCATTAGGGTGTGAGTATTTGCTTGTCTAAAAACTCCCGACTGTATTGAGTTTCGCCAAGTCGCATAAGTGAGTATAGGTAAGATTCTCAAAATTATAGATATCAATGAATGGAGACCCAAAGCGAAAACTCAAAAACCGACACCTGAAAGCACAAGATTTTTTCTTATCTCGTTCGTAATTTTTAACATATAATTACTTCTCAATTACTTACCATCGATGGCCTATATTATCTCTTTTGTTCAACATCAAAAAACAGAACTTCTCCCTTTATTTCTATTAGAAGCATAGAACATACATTAGTTGAACAGAAACGCAGCCCATAGCCTTTCTAAGGTTACTGTCAGATTCAAGCCCATGTTTATTTTAAAAGGTTGTACATGAGTCAGTAAACCCATTATATAGGCAAAATTCAAAACAAAGAAGGAGGCGACCACAATAAATGTCATCCAATATTATGAACCCACCAATCACAGCAACGACGACATTAAACATCAGTTCCATGAGAGGCTGCAATCAATCATAGCTAAGTGCCCAGCAAACGACCTGATCATCCTGATGAGAAACCTGAACTCCAAAGTCGGAATGGACAACAACAGCTATGAAAATATCATAGGATGACATGCACTGACTGGGAGAAACGAACGATAATCCAGTGAGATTCGCAAATCTATGTGCATTCAACAAATTGATTATAGGCAGCACAATATTTCCACAAAAACGCATACACAAAGCAACATGCATCTCACCACATCACACCACGGAGAACCAGATGGATCATACTTGCATCAATAAAATATGCAGAAGGTCAATGGAAGATGTGGGAACAACACTTCTACTGTATGGAGCTGAAACTTGGAGAACCACTACAACCATCATCAAAACTGTATAAGTATTTATCATCAATTGTCTACACAAGATATTCAATGTCCGTTGATCGGATACTATCAGCAACGACCTACTCTGACAGAGATCAAACCAACTTCTAGATGAAGAGGAAATTAGGAAAAGACACTGGGAGTGGATGGGACATACATTGTGGTAATCATCAAACTGCATCACGAGGCAAACCCTAACTTGGAATGCTGAAGGGAGATGGAAAAGAGGAAGACGAAGGAAGTAGGCATCAAAAGAATGTGGAGTAACTGGAAACAACTAGAAAGGATTGCACAGGACAGAGTGTTTGGTGGAGAATGCTGATGATGATCTGTGCTCCTCCAATAGGGGTAACAGGTGTAAGTACGTAGCAAAGTAAGTAGCTGAACAGTAGACTAAAACTCGTATGATCAAACAAAAAGTAGGATAATGATAGACGTTATAATTCATTAGAATATGAAAAATCGGATAATCTTGACCTGAAAATATTTTTGAAAAACCTCACTTGTATTCCTAAATGTGTAGCGGACACTTGCAAAAACGGATTATCAGATGATGTCGGTTTAGAATCAGAATAAGACACAGAAGCCACAGTTTGACCAAACGAGGTCATATCTTGAGTTGGTCCAGTCATAGCGGCCATAGCAGCCATTGTTGCTGCAGCTAGATAGTCCGCTGTATCTCCACTAACAGACGCATTTGGAATTGACAGATTTTTTAGTTTTGTAGATGAACATATTGGCAACGACATATTGTCAGTTGGACGCTGACAGACAGAATCACCAGAAGAGATTGATGGGCTAAGAGATGGACTAAGCTGTTTTTGTGTTAATAGAGAGTAGAAATACGTCGTAAAAGGATTATTAGCAAAACGAGCTGCAAACTCTTCGATTCGAGTATTAGTTGAATCGGTAGGCAGTGAATTAGAAGAATTCAGGATAGGTGTATACGCTGCAAGTGGAGTCATACTACTAATCTTATCCAAACTAGAACTAGATGGATTTGAAGCCGACGGTAAATGATGCGTAGAAGTCGGTAGGTTAGATGATGATTGGGTCGAAACATTAGGACTTATTGCAGTGGAAGTGGATATATGTTGAGACGTCGATGTTGCGGCACTAGCTGCGACAAACGTTAATACATGCATAGGCGTTAGAACTGCTGAAGAATGATTCATTGAAATAATAGAGTCAGAAAACTCCTTGTTAACAGACAATGTTGACGAAGTGTCAACACAGACGTTGACAGCCTAAAATGAAAATACCGATAACAAACAAAACCACAAAAATGTAAGTACATTAACAGAACAGAAAAATACACATAAAATAAGTATCGTAGAGCGGTTATTTTTACAATCGAGGAAAAATGTTCAAATATTTTCAACACATTTCCAGATACTTTAGACTTTATCTATAATGTAACATTTATAAATGGTTAAAAATTAACTAATCAGATAATTAGAAATAAGCTAATTTTTAAATAGGAGGACTTATGATACTATTGGGTAGCTTAAATCAAAAGGGAACGGAGTTTAAACTAGGGGGTTAACAGCTGAGAGTCCAACTACTTAATTACTAAACCACTGAATGATGGATAACGATAAGATCAACTCCAGGACAAAGTGAAATTGGGTTTGCAGACATCTAGTGATTTCCTATCTCCATAATTTCTAGAATAATAAACACTTTATTACCAGAGTAAGCTAAAATTTTCTCATTACTTATTACAACTTGATCTACCAAATACAGGTTTTACTTCAATCACATATTGTTTGTGTGAGGGCTAGTGATATAACTTGCTGTCCGAATGGTTGTCATTCAAGTGGAGTTTGAATAAGCGGCATATTTGTTGAAAGTCAAGTGTTTTATCCATAACGCTTTCAAATTGAAGAGCCCTCTTGACAATATCATAACTAACACAACAACCTAAGTGATCAATATATATTGTCTTAAATACTGGCACTCAGGAGTTAATGTGAGGAATCGTAATTCGAAAATTTTGGTCATTATCATCAGGATGATAACGAACAAAATTTATTTATGAAATAGTATAATGCGAATCAGGGGTAAAAACTTGGGGATGAATTTAGGTTTATTAGGCCTAATGACCCTCTCCAGCTATGTCGGCTGGAAATGTTGTTCAAAGATGCCTACAACACGTCAATAAAATGACATAGTGGATTTCAAATTCAATTGTAGGGTTAAATTATTGACTTTACTGTGTTTAACATTAAGATATTTCTCCAGGATGGTTACTATTAGGACCTTCGCAACCTTCCGACAGTCATTAATCATCCAAGATTTCGATATCTCAAACAACTATTTACATGGACTCAAGTGATTAATTGCTTACCTTAACCCAAAAATTTAAATAGACATCTGATTTTTAACGAATAATAGGTTGCAAAACCGTTACGAGAAAGAGGACTGTAGTCTGGACAACTAACTACAGGAATCTCAAAGGTCGTAAATCTTGGCTCATAGGTAAAAATAAATCTGCTGAAAACTTAGACCGTAGATGGGTACCTTGACGTGGTGGTCAGTTTACCTATTGCGATGACTCTATGGAGTTATATTAGCTGGAATACTCGTTCTTTTAGATCGTACTACGCTAGATAAGTCGACTGGAGAAGGGTAAAAGTAAACGGTGCAAATATAAAGTCCAAATAAGATCCAAACTACCAATTGTTCTGCAGTGTGACGGCAGTAAGGTGGTTTGGTTCAGAAAACTAGCAACGGAAGAAGAGTAATAGAAAAAGTCGACCCTAAAGATAGCGCACCTCATCCTGTTCCACTCCACTAATCAAGTAAACGTTTATCAGCAGAGTTTGAACGGTGGCTAGCAGTGAAATCCATGTCGCACGTTTCGCCCTATTTGAGACCACTAAGCTGGATGTACCTGAATTCCAGAGCTCAGGATCACGCCAGAATGCGTACCCAGTGCCGTTCGCTTCAAATTCCATCGTGTTATCAATCTGGTTATTGAGTCCAGATAGCCACTAACTGGGACCTAGGTACACCCTCAGCCGACAGGTCTTAAATAGGAAGAAACGCGCATCCTGGATCCCACTGCCACTGACCATCCAACTCTGCTCATAATGCCTGTGAATTAGTGGTAATACAGAAGTAATCTGCATAGGATCCACATACACCAAAAAACTGATCAATTGCAATCCTAAACATCAACATGAAAAACTAAACAATCAATACAAATAAAGTACGCGTCCATTTAATTGACTATGAAGCCCACTTATCAGTGTGAGGCCTAATTAGTCATCATCAAAGTAGGGGCCTGGAGAAGATTTGCGTTGACTAGTTACAAGGTGAAATTGAGAAGACATATAACGAGAAAACTGAAAATAATAAAGCAGAAAGTCGCCAAATGGCCTGGTACGGCCGAGAGTGTGGAGGGACCGCCCTCTCTCTCTAAATGCTCTCACACGGCCAAGCGTATACAGACACCGCCAGGGAAGTCCTGCTCACTGCCTTCTCATGGCATTACTGTTGTTTACGAAATTAAAAGAACGAAAAGTGAATGTCCGGCGCTCTAACCGGGTTGGTGGACATGTAAGGTCCCCCTAGGGGGAGTTGGAAAACCCTGATTCTAAACTAATGGTGCACATGAGCTCCAGTATCCTGAAGGAATAAATGGTGTATGAACCAATCGTTGGTCACCGGCTAGCATGGGACTGCATCGCCTTACGCTGCTCCACTGCCTTGTGGATCAGACCTTTAGGTCAAAGGTTTTGGGCGTCGCCTCCTAAGAAAACCACCTGCTTCAGTGGAAGCACCCGGGTATTATTATAGCCCTCACACAATGCAATGACCATTTTTTCGTGTGGCGCATATATATCTGGTGCCCCCTTGTACCAATATTTGCGTTCAAAAAAAAATAGCAAAAACGAAAATGCAGAAAACTCAGCGTTGAAGATAGGATTCAAAAAGACAGAGAAGATAAATATATATGAATACTAGGACTTGAAATCGAGAGGAAGATAAAGTGAATGCGTCTACACCATTGTGAACGGTTTTGAGCTAAGTCATACGGAATATTTAGCCACAGATTGCTATTATTGCGCGGACCCCAACCAGGTAGTCTGACCCTACCAAAAATGCTTAGACTAACATCCAATGGCATCATGGACAGACGCCAAGTCTTAGTTTGATCGCCCCTAGCTTTCGCTTAACACACTATACCAGAAAACATATTCAAATGATACCACTTGGGTCCCAAGCAGAAGATGGAACAGGTCCGAACGTGTAAACCAATGGTTAAAAGCCAAAACAATTGGTCAGTTACATCCAACATAGAACCAGACATATGTATGCATCGGTTTATGCCATCAAAATCGATTCATCAAGTGAGATGGGGCTGTGCATTAAACGCGAGTTTATTATTTATTTATTTGAACACATACATTGGTACAAGGGGGCATCAAATACACATGCGCCACACAATAACAACTAGGCCAGTAGTAGTTATCATAGGCTTGTGTGAGGGCTGTGATACTACTCAGGTGCCCAAACCGAAGCAGATGGTTTTCCTAGGGGGGGAGCACACCCCAGAGCTTGTGATGGAGGCGGTATTAAACGTGAAACTACTTTACTACACCTTTTTAGTTGAATAAAGAATGATGTAGGTGAAAAAAACTTAATTGCAAACAACAAGATCATCAATGTTCAATATAGCAATTTTAACAAAAATAGTTCAAGGTTTAGATTAGCAAAACTCCTTCAACACAGAGCACTATAGGTATTGGGCTTATACTGGTGAAATTTATAGATAGGTTTGGCCACCTAACTACTGGCCATAAGACGGAAGTAATCCATGTTAGAAACATAGTAACCACTTTAAATAACATGTATTTATATAACATAGTTTGATACGAAAATGAAAATAATTATATCAATGCCACCGATTCTTAAAGGTAATAAGCACTAAAATTCGCCGTTTGACAGACTTGTATTTGGACAGTTAGAAAAAATATTTAGTGATTACATATAATGTGTTATAGATTTATCTAATGGGACTTTCCAAAACTAGTTTTTTTCTAGCATACATACCTCCAAGTCTACAAAAGTGGTTTAATTTGATGAACTAAAACCTGAATTCACAACAAAATTTATGAGTAAACTATAATCACATAATAAAATATCAGATAAACATTAGCTAAATAATTTTTTAAGTAGAGCTTTTAAGGTACTTCCTTACTACTGAGAAATTGTTTAAGCTAGATTTAATGTGCAGAAAGATTTTAACTGACAACTCAAAAATAACTCACAGAGCTATTAGATCGCGTACAAACAGCCTCTGAAATACCAGATTGGTGATAATCGCTTTTTACTCCAGAATCATCAGGTACCAACGTGAAAAGATCCGGATGACTGGAAGGAGAACCAATACTACCGGATAAGGTATGACAATGCCCATTAGAAATAAAGTTGCCCTTTGATAACTTTAGTACATATTCTTTCTCATCAAACTCTCCATTTACAACAGCTTCGATCGTCTCATCGACTGGATCTCGTGAATGAATGTCATCAGTCAAGTTATTACATCCAGGTACGTAAAGATTTTGTTCGGTGGAGGCACTTTCCACGAGTTGCTGAGAATGCGAAGATGTAATGGGTGGTTCGGAAACGTTGGCAGATTGAGGATTCGGGCTATTTACGTTCTTAACAATAGAGGAGAATGAGTCTTGAACAACGATTGAATTATTTGCGACGCACATAGGAGTTGTCACATTTTTATTATCAATGTTAACCACACTTGATGGTTTAAGTACATCAGCCGCAGGAATAGGAGCTATATTAGGTAGATTTATAGGTGTAGGAGATAAAACTCCAGAACAGGTGACAGTGGCAGAAGTATTGGTGTGATTCGTAGTCGTAGATGTTGTCATAGATGGCGTTGAAACAGAAGTATTTCTTTTAGGGCGTTTCATTTTTTCTCTTTGTTGTAATATTTCTTCATCTTTTTCTTGTTTTACACGTTCAATTACGCGCTGGACATATGAAGTGTAGTCAGACGGATCAAAGTTTGAATTACCGGACTGAGAAACTGATGATAAACAAGCATGAGATGTAGGAGCGGTATTATCTAGTGAAGCAGCAACAGCAATAGGGGTAGTATTTTCAGTAGTTAGTGGATGAGAAGTCAAGTTTTGTAACTGTTGACTACTTGAAGCAGTTGTAGATGAACAAGTTATTGATAATGGGGAACTTTCCAACTTAATAACAGATGAACTGGGAGTCACATTGGTAGAAGAGTTTGGCATGATAGAAGACACCGTTACAAATGAACTTCCTGGAAACGATACGGTGGTTGTTGGTAGTATGACAGCAGTGTGATGTTGAGGTTCAGAATTAAGACTAGATGGTACAGATGAACAAGGTTCTGGTACGGAAGCTTCTTCATCAGCACGTAGTGCACTGTCAGATGGACTTAAATTAGTAGAGGCCACCGTAGAGATGGTTACTAACATGCATTGATTTATAGTCTGTACTTCAGAAGGTTGTGACGTAACATGTAACGCAGAGACTGGTGTAAACAAAGTTGGTTGAACGGACACGCTGTTTGACGGCGAAGTGATTATAGGAAGAGCAATTGATGATAACACGTTTGGAGAAAAATTATTGGTCACACTACTTAGATCAATATGAAAAGAGTCAGTTATGTCCATTAAAGGTTGATCTAATCCTTTTTTTACGGTTGATTCTATCACATCAGGAGAACCAGGCAAGGACTTGGGAGAATTTTTACACGAGTCACTCTTCATAGACTTATTTATTGCAGGATGACTTTCATCTTGAATAGCCACTTCCAAACCATCATAAATAACTTCTTCTATAATATCCGGGACAGTCCTGACAACTACAGGCATATCTGAATAGCTGAGTTGATGATCAATATCTGAGACTACTGGAGGAGGTAAATCATCATCATTATACCCATTCAGGCTCTCAGCACGATTATTAAGACTATCACTTTCATGGAGTAAAATAGATGATTCATACGGAATGCTTACTTCATCATTATCATGCTTCTCTAACGATGGCAAATCATCTTCGGTGTCATACGAAGTTTCAGCAGTAGAATTTACTGGAATGTCATTACTCTCAGCGGCGGGTCCAGATGTCGAAGATAAATTTTGGTGTATATTATCATCTTTTATTGGAGTTGACTGTTTCGCTAACGAAGAAAATATGCTCCAATCACTGTGATCACGAGTTTGTAATTTGGTAGCAGAGATGCCATTAGACTGCTGATCACCACTGAAGCTTGAATCTGTCATTGGGAGTGTGGGCGGCGTCGGCTTCGAATCCTCAGAACTTGGTGAAAACTTTATATTTACATCTGTACTTTGAGGAGCATTGTGTCTGATAGCTGAACTATGTGGTGTATCAGTCTTAAAACAAATAAATGGTGCAGTGAAAGCTCCGAAAGTATGACGTATCGCCGCATCTACCTGCAGATCTTCAGGACTACAAGAACGACTAAGTTGAAGCTTGGGAGACTTGGACTCGATAGGTTGATAATTGCTCTCTTGGGTAATTTCTGTCGCACCTACTTCCTCTTTTACGGACAAATCAGAAACATGGTTATTAGACAAGTCGTCATCAGAAGATTCAGATATTACAGAAGAAAGCGAAGATGAGTCTGTAGAAGCAAATACACGGTGAACTAGACTACGACGAGTATTCTTTATAGAAAGAACTTGCTTGTTTACAGCTGAGATAGCTTTCTGCTTTTGTGTTTTCGACCGACCTGTTAAATTTATGCGCCCCGAAACAACTTTACCATCGTTTCCATGTGCAGGAACATTCTCTTTTTGTATGCAAGTCTTCTTACGACGAGTGATTGGTCGGTAGTTCAAGGCAGTTACAGACCCTTGCTGTTCATTGTTCTTATGGTTACTTCGTACCTGAGCAGTCAGTGACTGTGCTTTGTTGGAAATGTTAGATTTCTTCGCTTTTCGACCTCTAGATTTATTTGAAGGTTCCTTTAATAAAGACACTTCAGAGTCAGTGACAGTTTTCTTCCCTTTAGGTGATACAGAAGTGGCCTGTAATTTAGCCCTACTAGTAGTTGAGACTTTCTGCTTGACAGATTTTGATGCTATTTCATTTGATAAGGAATTGGTCTTTGTTGTGCGTTTAGTAGCTGGATTAGAGACATCACCAGAATGAATTGATGAACCATCGCTCAAACATTCATCTGTATCAGAATCAACTAGAGACTTGTGCGAATTCGGTTTTTTAGGTTCTCTATTTTTGTTCTTTAAAAAACGCCGGAAAACATCTGGCTTCACAATAGAGTCAGTGGTCTTCGCTGTACTTTGGTTAGTTCTGCGCTTAATTTTATCATACATTGATTCGTAGCGAGATTCTGATGAGGAATCTGGGTCAAGCAATTCGCCCGATTGATGTTGAGAACTAGTAATCGTATTCGGCTCCCAATCAGAATCTTCACTATCAATGACTTTCTTCTTGAAGTCCCGAACACTTTTTTTTTTCTTAGAATGCGGTGAAACGGGTTTTTTCTCAGGACAAAACAAAGGACGATTGTTAGCGCTGAATACAGACTGGTTACCATCAGTAGTCAGTTGGAGTTTGTTATTGGGAATGGAATGCTTTTTGAGACTGCTTTCAGATGATGATCCTAGTTTTTTAGCAATACTTTGGCAAGGAATCTTCTGAGTTTTGCTTTTGGTCATTGATATGTTCCCCAACACTGTCTTGTCTGCATTAGAGGCTGATATTTCCTTCGATTCAGAAGTAGTAGATGGTTTTCGTTTTGTAGGTAATAATGAACTAGGTGTATCAGGGTGCAGCTTTTTGAGTTGATTATTTTTAGATACACTACCTCCCAAAGAATTCTGAAAGACAAAGTCATCCATGATAGGCTTCACAGAATCATGTTTTTGTGTTTTCTTTGCATTTGCAAGTGGTATATTCAAGAGGGAGGTTGGTTTACATTTATTATTATTTACAAAGTCGTCTCCAGGTGAAGACTTTTGACAAGAAATGGTTTGGTAAGTTGGCGTTTTTTGACTGGTTTTAGCAGAAAAATCATTAAATGATCCCAAAAACGGAGAAACACCATGTACGCCAACTTTATTGGACACATCAACACACTTTTGATTATCATTAACATAGGACGAAAGATTAGCGTTAAACTCTGTTGAGGCGTTATTGAGTGAATGAGATAAAATCACAGGTTCACACTTCTCAACGTAATCGACACCTTCTTTTAATGTATTAAATTTATTGTCACCTTTTCCCACCAAATTATCTTCAGGTTTTAAAACATCTGACCCACAAAAAGGCTTTACTGACGGCATTCTAGTGGCCACACCAACAGGTTGAGCTCCAGACAATGAACTATGCTCCACATTACACACATTAGAGTGAATACGGTTGTTATTCGGACTTTTTTGTTTCCCGCAGAAAGAAGCAGATGATTGGATGAAACTGGCTGTTGATAAACTACTACTAACACATGAGTGAGGCAAACGTGTGACAAACGAGTTCTGACATAACGGAATTGAGATTGTATGTCGATTAGTAGTTGCTATCTCGTTTGAGAACATATTGTTGGATGCATCACAAGGTGTTGAAGGAGATGGCTTAGAGAAGGAGAGCATACTTTTGACAAACTCCGAAGTATCAGCTGGTTTAACCAGATTTAAAAGTGTTGAATTAGAGAGAATGGGAGAAGTCGATCCAGCACTAGATGTAAAAGAAACAGGCAGGCTAGAATTATTCATGTCTATAACTCCAAGTTCGCAGCGAGTGGTAATCGAACATGTCGAAGTCAAAACAGGTGAGTGAGGTGTACAAGAAGTAACAGACACACCGGTAGTACATTGCGTTGGATTATTAATTTGGGTGGATTGAGAAGTTGAGTTGGATTCTGCTTTACGTCTGATGCGAAATTTACTATAATCTACGGTAGGTCTAGCCTTTTCCGACTTCATAAGTTGAACATCCAATAGTCGAATACGCTCATCTAGTGAACATCCGCTTGAGTCCTGAATAGCAACATCAGTTTCAACATCGCAAAGAGATTTTGAGAAGTGAGGAGATTGTGTTCTCATGACAGAACTTGTTAGTGAATTGGAAATCATAATTTCTGTATGAGGTGAGGTATCGACCCACAAAGGTAATTTGAAGGTTTCCGGGGGAGGTGGAGGGACATCATTGGAGAGCTGAGTATGGTGAATAGCCAAACGCGGATCCCTACTAGAAGAGTTTGCAAGAGAAGATATAATAGATCCAGAGGTTGAAGCAGTCAAAACAGAAGACGAAAGAGAAGTGCCCAGTGTTGAAGCATAAGACGATTTACCCATTATCATTGGTGAACTAGGAGGTGAAATGTGTATCATCGGTGATGTGGATTCGGGTGCAATGACCATCCTTGGAGATGATGTTATTAGAGCAGGTTGCCGGCTGCCCGATATATTTAAACCATTAGTAGCAATAGCAGGAAACACAGTTTCGGATCTAGAGTTACTATGGATATTTTGAAACTCATGACCTTGGACAGTTTTTGATAAATGGTTTCGCCGACTGGATGACGCAACATCACTGGTATTCAGATGGTTATCAACCGCCAAAGCAAAAACATTCTTATCAACAACACCCTGTTTAGAACCAGAAAGTTCAGACTTCGGATCGTGTGAAGCTTTTATTAGTCTAATAGAATGAGAGCTGGGAACAGATTCCCGAAATCCAGAACTCATCAAATTATCACTGGTGAGCGCAGGACTTTGAATAGATACTAACTCACATTTACTGTTATTTTCGACGCGCCTAAAATATAAGGGATATAGAGTGAATTTTACTATTATGTGGAAAACGATGAAACAGTTTAAAATAGTTCAGAAGTAATAATAACAAGTATCTGGTATTATTTTCTGAAAAAATATTAACCCAATAGGTTTTTTAAACAATAATGAGAACACTAAACTATAAGAGATGTAAAACCAAAAAATCGGGAAAATATATTAAGTCGGAATTACATCACGTTTGTAGCTGAAATCATAAACAAACGGTAGTGGTAAGAACAACTTCAGCAGACTTTTTTCTCGTTACTATAATAAATCTGTTACGCAACTTCGCAGGAAACAAATATGCAGACTCAGATTTATAAAACATTTTCAGGAGCATACTACTTTCGAAGTTGTTTTCATTCCCTTCCTTCTTTTCAGTAACGATATCATAGTAAACCCAAGGAGCGAATACATGGGACTAATTGACAGGATGAAGTGAGAATTTCTGGGTTGAATCCTATACAAGATAGAGAATGTAAGCAACTAAGGAATCCTTAACTTAAATAGTTGACGCTGTGGCCATTGTTTTCAACAACCATTTAACCAGTATCAGTTTGTGCTAAAGATATATAAATTGATTAAATACCAATGGAATCACTTACTTCAACATATCAAACAGCCTGTCTATTGTGCGACCTGATAATGAGACGATTATAAACTTAGTTGCGAACCTTGTTCTTTTTGGTAACCGATAGTTTATATAAATGAATAAGAAATTTTACCTTTTTACAAAAACGATATACTTATTACTAGCCATATTTATCTAGTTCATTCGCCCCCAAATGCCCTGGTACGGCCGAGAGTGGGGAGAGTCTGCTCTCCCTCTCGAAATGCTCTCACATGGCCACGCGAATATATAGCCTCTGACAGGGAAGTCCTACTCACTGCCTTCTCGTGGCGGGAGTGTTGTTCACAAAAGTGAGAAGGACGAAAAGTGAATGTCCGGCGCTCTAACCGGGTTGGTGGACATGTAAGGTCCCCCTAGGGGGAGTTGGAAAACCCTGATTCTAAACTAATGGTGCACATGAGCTCCAGTATCCTGAAGGAATAAATGGTGTATGAACCAATCGTTGGTCACCGGCTAGCATGGGACTGCATCTCCTTACGATGCTCCACTGCCTTGTGGACTAGACCTTTAGGTCAAAGGCTTTGGGCGTCGCCTCCTAAGAAAACCACCTGCTTCAGTTTGGGCACCTGGGCAGTATCACAGCCCTCACACAGATCGAATGAGATTTGTGAGGCACATATTTATCTGGTGCTTCCTTGTACCAATATTTATGTGTTTAAATAAATAAATATAAATAAATCTAGTTCATTCTCCTTAAATTACAAAAAATGACGAACATTTTGGATAGACAGTATTATAATGCGATACGAACAGAAAACAGCAATAATCACATTCAAATAAACTTGTATCTTGCATATATGTTGGCTTTTTGACACTTCTTACTTTTAAAATAAATAGAATAAATAAAGTAATAAACTGATCATAATTTGTAAACTCACTTCAACTTCGGTGAAGGAATGTCATTAACAATCAATGAGGACGGGGCGCGCTTTCTATTGGAACTATCCATATTTATTGTAACGCTGCCTGTTTTTCCTCTGCTTCCACCGATAACTTCATTATTTAACAGAGAAAGTTCTCTCAGTAATTTCGCTCTTTCCATTTCTAGTTTTGTAAGAGTATCATGAGACTTAATTCCAATGGGAATATCAGAACATGCACTGTTGGTAATACGTCTATATGCCCCCTCTGATTCATTAAATGGTGCATCATCAGGTGATATGGGACTTACAGTAGAAGTGTTCGCTCGTCCAGAATATTCAACATCCTTGTACGTCGACGCAACTTTCGAAAGCATAATCCGCTTAGACTTTGTTGAGAAGTGATTTGGACTCGAAGAATCAGCATCTGGAAGCTTCAGTAACGTTCGGGCTCGTGAATGGAAACTAGCCTTGTTGTGCTTTTGGTCAACATTTTCTTCCAGACATTCCTGACTACTCTGTCTGAGATTCGAATTCCTATCAATAGCCCAGTGAGAGTGATGTTGAGATGAAGATGTTCGAGACCTACCAACGGACAATCGCGCCGAGGCAACTCGAGACTGAGGACTTACACTTTCTCTTGCCTTTTGAGTATGCTTCTTATTTGATGAGTAGGAAGATTCATCAAGGGATTCTGTCTCATAATGATTTGAGCGGAAACATTTTTGAGAAAAATCAGTATCTACGTTTTTTCGTTTATCGATGTTCAAAACGTGATCACGAATCACATGCGATGGTAATTTAGACGTTGGTACTGAGCACTCTGAACTGGTGTTGCTATGTTTTAAAGACGTTTCAAAAAAGCTATCATCATTTGTAAAGTCTGAGGAAAATGAACCGCTACTGATATCATCTGTTTCCTCAAGTAGCTGACCCCTGCTACGTAAGTTTGACTGATCTACGTGTGTACGAGAATTAAGATTAGATTTTCCTTCAGTATGAGATAAGTAACGAGATGACTTTAATTTGATAGGAATTTGATTATGCTGATGCTTCCTGTGAGATAGAACACTTGATCTATCCTCGCTCTGCACATTTTTTGTATCAGATTTCCCATGGTGCGAGTTCCGATTACTATGTGAAGAAATCCAGTTACCAGATATCTTTGAGTCATCGGGAGAACTAGTAATGAAAGTTCGTCTGCGATCAGACGATTGATGCGACCGCTCGTGTGGAGAGACTGATGATCCACACCTAGTCTTATTGGAAGATTGTTCGTACTTCACAGAATGGTCTACAGGACTACTACGGAGGCAGTTTGACCTGCGATAGGAAAATTTTGAATTCCCACTTGCGAAATGATCTCGTTGATTGTCACCAAAATACCTTGAAACAAAAAGTAAACTTCATGTGAACAAGATTTCAATATGGATGAGTTAAGATCGACTGCTAACCTAAGACAATCAGTTGAATAATTAATAAAATTCAAATCAATATTGTACTTGTACTATGAAGTGTATTCAACACTTTATTCATAAATAGAATTGTAAATGCTGAGTTGCGATTTAGGGAAGATGAAGACTTATGTAACAACGAGTCCAAGTATATACAAAATATATGGAGTCCGTATAATATCCATTTTACTGAGTTCATTCAATTCAGGAAACTGGACCGATAAGTAAAATACTTTAGGGAATAGTTCAACTGGCCTTCAGCTACACTTCATTTACACGACATCTTCAAGCAGCCTGACTGGCAAACTGACATATACCCTCCAAGTTCTAGTTATGTGGAACAGTCTATAGGCAACCTAAAGCAAGAGTGAGCAGCGGGCCTAGGTAGATCAGCTTGGGATTTTCAAAGATGATGGTTCAGTTTTGGCAGCTCGATTGACTGAGATGTAGGTTAGGATCCGAGGACTGAATGTAATCCCTTCCGACTGGTCTAGATCGCTGATCGTCCTAGTTTACAAGGATAAAAACTGACATGCTACAACCATAGAGGATTCAGTTTGATTAACATGGAATTTAGAGCACTAGCTTTAATAATAGTCTCACGCTTAACAAGGGCTTGTGATAAACCCAAGATCAGAATGGTTTTGAACCTGAGTGAGGACATGTAGACAAAATAATTGTTCTTCAGGTTCTGAAACACAAACATGCGAACCAACTTCCAATCACGACTGCATTTTTCGACCTTAAGGCGGTATTCAGCTCTGTTGATAGGATGGTTTTGTGGTAGTGCCTGTCATTTGAAGGCGTAACTAAGAACAAGTTTTCTAATCGAACACCATTAATGGTCATAATTTGAAGTGGACTGCCATCAGAATTCCCGATCTCAAGTGGCGTTAGTCGGGACTGTCCACTTTTACGTAACTTTCTTTAGGAAATAACGTTTGCGTCGTCGAAATTTTCAGGGACTGATTTTTTATCACAAGATGGGAGTACAGCAATTAACCTCGTTTTACTTTATGAATATGAAACATGGCCCTTAAAGACAAGGTATTCGCAGAATACTAGTATTCGATTACATATGTCTTTGGATTATTGCCTAGATATGTTAGGACCACGGAGTGGCAACGCTGAGATTAGACATAGAATAGTAGGAATGGCAAATCGAGTGATGAATTAGTGAATCTTCATCAACCGACGCATGCCGAACTATCGCCCACTTATAGGAACAATACTTGCTAGTGTGGTAGGTTGGAAGAAAGTCAGGGGAGGCCAAACCAAAACGCGGCATCGCTCCATAAATTTATTAACATATGTTCCAAGTCATGTCGGTAAGCCCGAAACTAGTTAGGGTCTATATGATTAATATGACAAATGGTTAGACTGTAGGTGACATGGCCTAAAATCGTTCGCAATGGCGCAAGTTCATTCACACTCTGTCTTCTCTCAAATCCCAATTTTCTACACTCTTCACAATTTCTGTAAATTGAATTAGTTTATGTCTCCTGGAACCGTACCTCCGATGTTTAACCTTTTCGATTATCACTAATACCGTTATTACCTCTACTACTGAAATTTATTATGAGAATTTTATCACGCTGTGTTAATGGGGTATGGCAACTCAAACCAATGCACATTCGTAAGGTTCTGTTGTTTTTGACTGACTGAATGAGAAGAGTAATCAAATAAGGAGCAAATTTCTGGGAATGGATAATATATGGGTAATAAACACTATTTATAGTAAGGTGAGGAATGATTGCATCTACGTTATATCAACTAGTGTTGCCAGCAAGAGATTACTATTAACCTGCTATTTGAGGAAAATCTGAACTTTCTGATACAGCTCAGACCAATAGTCTATGATTTCATGGACTGATGCTTTATATTGGTTCAACTACTACAGATAGGTTCATATTAATAGTGATTAACACGACGCACCTGGAGCAAGAAAAAATGCAAATAATCATAGCCCCAACTAAGAGGGATCAACACCTAACAATACGGCTCCAACTGTTGATCACTTCATGAACTAAAACATTTTCATTTGGTCTCCCCTAGCTTCTTGCTACGTACTTCACTAGCTAACGTTGACCGTCGAAAGGGATGACGTTTGGGCATATCTAATACATGTTCCAACCACCTCGATAGATGAAGATTCACAATTTTGTTAACTGATTTGCTATAATTCACTAACATCCCGAGTCTACACCCAGCGGTCTCGAAATACCCGAGTAGTGCCTCGAAGACATCCATAAACATATGCTGGCGACTTAACCTTACAGGACACGTTTCACAACTATAAAACAAAACATCGATTACCACCCAGTACAATCAACATTCGATTTGTAGACGTGCATTTTGCTGATGCCAATTATCAAAAGTCAGGTGACCACTCTGAGTCCATATCGAAATTTTATCAAACACTAACCCATCAGGACTGTTGAGACTTCTAAGATAAGTAGTCGATGCGATCAACTAATCAGTGCACGTATCTCCAAGCTATAAGCTCACTGGTTTATTTAACATACCATTTATGCCAGAGACAACCCTAAATACGACCAACTTTAGTGAATCCAATTAGTAATTGTGTCATACTTAACGAGAAAATTATGTACTCACATAATTGATAAATTTGGAAACTGTGATCATTTGATGAATCGATGTTATGGTTTCATATGTTATGAAAAGCGCCTAGATTTCCTGAAGAATTGAACTAATGAGATAATACTTAAGAGCTCAGAGAACAAAACTTCATCAAAATCATCCACCTGAGCTACAAATCTTCCCCATCAACTTAAGAACCATTGCTACATCACGGTAATTCTAATCTGTAACATTTTACGTGGTTGGACAGCATGAGTACACAATGCGATTGCAAAAACTAATCCTATTCCGTCGACGTGTTCCGTCATTTACATCGTTACTGAAAATTATCAATAAGTTTACTACAGCCAGGTTATATCTGCCATGACTGACTGATTATTAACAAATTATGTGATTCCCTTTGGATTACTTGGAATCAACCCAAATCTATCTAAATGAAAAACGCCACAACTAAATGTAGGACAGTATCCCTAATTTCAATGGATTCTGTCTAATCATTAGAATTTCAACTTACCTTTGTCGATCCCCGAGATAAGGGATAACACTTCCGTAGGGTAGGAGTGACAACACTTCTTGCAACCGTTCCCTAGACAAGAAACAAACATAAGTAATGTGTTGACAAAAATTAGAGATCTAACATAAGTCAGGAAACTCACTTATAGTTTTCGTAAACCTGTCCAAAACTATCATGTTTAGACAGTTTTTTCATGAAAGCAACTTGACATTCGTATCCAGCGTAATCAATCTGAACCTTACGGCCAACAAGAGCACGATTACGAGTTTCGTTTACTGCATGCTGTGCAACCTCAACATTATCAAAATATAGAAGCGCTCGCATTGATTTCCTATCCAAAACAACATGGGTGAGCTGACCATACCGGCCAAACTGTCTTGTTAAGAAGGCTTCATTAATAGTAGGCGACAGGTTATCTAGCCACACGACATTTGTTGGCTGGCTTTTACCAAAACCTAATTTGACAGGTTTCCCGTTGACACGAACAGTTTCTTGTTCTTTTAAAGCCCGAACTACACTTTTTATATCCCCATATTGAATGAATGCATAGGATGTTCCCGGCTGATTCGCTTGAATCTTGATATCTATTTCCTGTTTGAAATTAGACAATTATTGATTTAACACTTACAATTATTTCACCATAACCACGGAAAGTGCGACGAAGCTCATCTTGAGTAATTGTACCTGAACAAAGATTCCCAACGAACAAAGTTTTTGTTGCCTTGGGGTGGTATTCATTCAAAGCATGTTCAGGAGGACATAAATCAGGGTCTTCGGAATCTAAATGGCGCACCTAATTATTAACAATGGACTTACTTAACCCTTCGTGTGGTTGAACTGATATTGGCGTACCAAAAAACACCTTACCCTTGGATGATGCAAGTGCCTTCTCGGCATCTTCACTTTTTTTGAATGTGATGATGCAGATACGCTCTTCATCCTGTCCGCGTACAAACACCGAAGTAATTTTTCCATGCTTTTTGTATTCATGAAATAATCCTTCGCGTAAATTTGTGTCTGAAGAACGAAGAGGAAGATGACTAATCTTTAATCCACGATGTTCATTTTGAAAGCGAGGACTGGCATTCATGTTAGTGATTTTGAAATCTTTAGGATAATTCCGGTTTGTTGTGTGTGATAAACTATTTTAATAAAAGCGTCAGTTAAGTGGATTTTGAGGAAACTACCAAGTGTCAGTTTGTTCGTTGTTTTCTGAATTATGGAATACAGAACTGGAATCACTGACTGTACTCACAGACCGACTTTTATGTTGTGAATAATTTACATCTGACTGCAAAAGGCTGATAAGTTAATGTTAATTATAGGCATAGAAATGGTTTACCTAGTGTTGCTAGTTTGAGTATAATCCAATGGTGTAGCAAGTTGATCAGAACTGTTAGTTCCAGGTATACCAGATGATTCACAGTACTGAAGAGATAGATTAACCTTTTTTAATCGAACTGTGCTTTCCACTGCTCGAGTTGCAGATTTAGTGTCAACGAATGCAACTACAGCACCATTATTTCCTTCGTGCTCATGAATTCGAACACTTTGGATTTTGCCATGACTGAAAAGAAAACGGAGCAAAATATAAATCCGTGCGCCTAAATCCAAATGACATGCATAGGAAACAGAAGTGCACAACAATGAAAACAGTAATATATCCAATTTAAAAACTCCGGATTTTGAAATAGACTACCTTTGTAGAACATCACGAATATCTTGTTCAGTAACGCGATCAGGTAAATTGTTAATCCATAAATATCGTGTTACACGCATTATTTGTCAGCTCGATTCAAAGGATAAGTCAAGAACATAAAGCCAAAATCCAAACAAAACATCAGATCGCAAATATTAGCAACCGCAAAACAGACAGCCTGATGTCAAATGATTAAGATATTTCGATTCAGTATAGGCCTGCGTTGTGAATGGATAGAGAAAAATCGATTGGTCTCCAAGACAGGGGTTGCCGGATCATAAGCTTTACAACAGACATGCGAGGACTTCAAACAAATTCGAAATAAATTTTCCCCGATATGTTTACTAAAAACTAATGCTTAAATTTATTGAAATTAGATAAATTGCCATTGACCAGCTTATCGATCTTCTAATGACTGCCTAGCTGTCTGAAATTCTATTGGTTAATATTAGTGACAGGCCTTGTAACGGACTTGACTGCCTTTGGTTAAAAAAAGGCAGTCTGGACTGGTTATTATCTTAGCCAATGCCATGTTAACTAGCAAGGACAATTAACTGGTCCTACTTTCCTTTCTTACTAACCTGTAGTTTTTAAGCCTCGTTCTTGTCATTTTATTGCCCAGCCGTAATTGGATTTAATCAGCTTGTCGTCCTAAATTATTTGGTTTGAACAAGTCATCGTCTTTATAAAAAAACACAAAACTTATATTTACATCGGCTTACTAAATGGATTGATTAATTGATCTTTGACGGCATATACCTCTTTTATTGGAATGGAGTTTTAGTTATTACCTCATGGTCAAGAATTTCGACATTCACAATTTCTATAAGTTACATTTCTTAAACTTCCGCATTCGGATGTGTTTAGCCTTAAGGTGATTTGGCCTGTCTATTTGCTGTGACTTAGAATGCTGAACCATTAAATTAATATTCGGAACTAAATTAAGAACACCATCGTCCTTTCTCAAGCTGGTCTTTGGTACTGTTCGGTTAAATCTCTGACAGCTTTCGAAAGACTTGTTTCACTTCGTTTGACTACCAGATGCAAATGTTTATTAAATAATTTTATCATTCCTTGAATGCATTCTTAGCTACGTATGTGTTTTCGAAATACAAGAGTTTTAATGATGCATAATTAACTTATGCCTATTACTGGTGTTGAGAATCTAATGATGTAAAATCTTGCTACGTATAAGAGAATATATCGGGTCGGGTTCTTAATAACCTATGTTTCAAAACCTATTTTGTCAAATGATTCTGTATTTGAGACTAAATTTCAGGGGCGATGCTCGCGACTTTTCTTAGAACTACACTTGACTCATATTCTGGCGTGCCTATTACATCTGAAGCAGCTTCTTACAAATAGAGTTAGCAAAACATGTAGTATTTATTTGTAAAACCTAGGATTTTTCAATTTGGTAACATCTCATTAGGCGACACTTTTAACAATACCGGAGATTAAATGAGTATCTGTCGAGATCCTACACAAAAGTCAAAATTAGTCGCTTGCGTCGTTTTTACCAAAAACTAGTTTCCTAACAGTAAACTCGATCCGAATCCTTTCTGTTCTCTATGTGGATAATAAAATTTTAAATCGAATGTTTGGATTTCACTTTCCGATTCACAAACATTAGTTGCTAGGGCATATTGTGATTAACTTCTCTTCATAACTCTTAAACTGGATTCAAATGGTGATTTTTCCGATTACATGAAGATAGGAATATCTATTAAATTCAAAAATGTGCAGACCATTGCTTCTAACAATAAACATGTGAACAAATTGGATTTACAGCCCTCATAGAATTTAATTGCTTCAGCCACTGTGTTTAAAATACATCAATGGATTAATGTGTCATCATATCCTCCCAACTCATTCGCTTCACAAATGGATATGTAATCCAAACACTTCAAATTACGAAGAAGTCTTCGCTACCGCATAGTTAACGTACGTGGATTTTTAATTTGAAATGACCTTCAAAAACATCTATGGTTTGACTGGGATACTACCAACACTAATGTTGATTATGGTTTGTTGACGAAATCATAAATTACAGTATTTTACCTTCCCATTTTAAGTGATTAGTTATGTTCAAGATTGTGATTACTCAATCCTAGTTGCATAACATATTTCACTGAAACGTTTGTTTTACTCGGCTACCGTAGAGGATTAGAACTTGTTTTGTCTCACTTGTTCTTGATCTTTAGTCTCTAACTTTTAAATATTCATAGTTTTAAATATTCCCCTGAATAAAGTAATTCGCTAGTACTATAGATTATTTCATTTTAAGTATTCGGATTCCAGTTTTTGTTATATGATAGTGGGTCAACGCAAACGATTTCCCCTTTAGACCATTGGTGATTTTCAGGGATTAGTCTTTCCTGTAAATAGTTCGAAATTATAGTCCATTTTCATCAATACGACACTATAAAATCCATATAACCTATGGAATGATACTTCTCATATATTCATTTTTTAATCCAATGAAAGCTACAACTAAGTTATTGTTACATCTCTTCTGATGGAAACCTGAGTATTCCTGGTAAAATACATTTTTCCGGAAAAGCGTTATTATTGCAGTCGAATTTTATTTTGATAACCACGATCAAACCAAGTCCGAATACATTTTTCAGTGTTAAGAGTGGTCACAAAATATTAATTGCTTATTAATAAAAATTATCAACTTTGTCTTACAGACCTAACTTTCATATATCGGAATGTCAAATCAAGACTTACTTTTAGTTGGATCCGTGTAGGAATGTGAAAACTTACTGATTGACATTTTTGGGATTTTAGAGAACAAAGTCACACAGATGCATTATTTTTTAAATCTAAATTCTGGAAATGTCATTGCTTTCTATTATTGTTCCCTCTACCTATATTCTCTCTTTGCTTTAATATATCCCAATTTTTTTTCCCTCATTCTGCGTAGTCACCTAATATAAAATCATGAATAGATAACAGAATTGAAGGAGTTATTCATATACTTCGCGGTTAAATTGAAATTTCATATTGACGAGATATCCATATGATAGTTAAACTTGATCACTTTGCTTTCACGATATTGTCTACCCACCTTTATTATTCAGTAAAACAATTTATAGGTACCTTAATTAAAGTATTACTTAGTAAAGGAACTCGATTTATGTGAATTTTACTTAGTTGCATTCTAGAATTAAGATGTTATTTCTATATGGAATTCGGAAAAGTGTGCCAATTCAAAAAGGGAATTTCTACATCACAGACTTTAATGTAAATGTTTGGTCAACCATTGAAAAAAACCGTTCAGTAAAATGAGTTCATTTCTAGTACGTAGCATTTCGTTTAATTATCCAAGTACGTGTACGGTTGGATGGCGTTTTTCTAAATTCATAATGTATTCATACAAATTCTTTACCAAATCACTCTGAAAACCTCTAGGTACATAATTATTGAATGATTAGTGTGACTCTAACATCACATATTGAATCATCTTGTCTGGTCAATCGATTTAAACTATACAACACATTTTAAAGATTTGTTTTCAGATTATTATACCTTATATTACGAAATTTCCAATCTGGTAATCAGACTCTGTACTTTTTAAGAACAGGTCACAATCTGTTATTTAATTTGTGTATAAAAAAATAACTTCGACCACTTTATCTTTCCATTTGACCATCTTACTCATTCATATTTCTTTAAAAAAATAAGGTTTCAAAACATTCTTCAATACATTACTTACTATATCATACCTTATTGTTCGAAAAAGTTGACGCACTTGCCAAAGTACTAAGACTATTCAAAAATCATTCTCGTTGTCGGCTTTTCCTAACGTCACAATCTCGAACAACTATGTTGAAATCAAACTGACTGACATTATTTAAACCACGATTCGCTAGCAATTTCTGGGCTAAAGAAGAATGTTACAAATAAATTTTAAAACACTGATACATCTGTTCAACATGTTTTAACTTTATAATCTTTCGGTGAATAAATTTACATGATCGTTGTAATTTTTTAATTTTTGTTTTGTTATAGAACTCAGAATATGCTTCCTATGGTAATTAATTAGACATTTGCTTAATTCATCCCTATGCATGCATAACGTCTTTTTCCGTTTATGCCTCTATTATATAAGCTGGACGTTTCTGGTACGTAATTGCCTTATTCGATATTGTCGTCATCTTATTCATTCTATCTAAATATCGATCAAATCTTATTTTAATAATAATAACTATTCACTAGGTCCTGTACTGATTCGGTTAGGGTCATCAATCTCCCGTTTATTAAGAAGCAAACGTCATTATTTTATTATAGACAAGTGAATCACATGAATTTAAACTAATATTCTCCTATTATGCCTTAAATAAACCAAGCTAAACGTCATCTTAGCTACACAAAATGTGATCATAATGCATGATTTTAAAAATGTTTGTTCGATGAACTAATCCGATACGTTTTATGCTTTAATTATTTATTTAAGTCGAAAGTAGAATATGAAATGAAAATAGAATAATAAAACAAATGACTGCAATTAGAAATGTGAAGCAAAAGGAATAATAGGATGCTTCATAAAATAATAGTGATCATTTCATCTATCTTTGTGAAACATCATAATTTTGATTATACATAACGTGCACATGAATTTCAGCTCCGATACACTTTCATTGAAAATCAATTGGTTATTTTGAAAGGATCCGCATAATCTCATAACTATTTCAACAAAAGCAAACTAACAATTCCATAGCGTTGGAAATACTATTTGCATCTTACTCAAACAATCATTTGAATGAAATGATTTTTCATCTTATATAAGATCTAAAGCTTAGTATAATCTCAGGATACTATTAGCATTAATTCACATGAGATTTTTCTATCCTACTTTGGAATGGTAGATGATTGTTGTTTGTTTTACAGAACTTATGTCTAGGTGTAATGTACTATGTTGTCCGAAGGAGAGATTAAATATAATCACTGTAATTATTATTAAACATTGTCAATCATAGTTTTATTAAATAAGCAAAATTTATTCTTCTTATATAGTATATAAATTGAATAATTGAAAATAATATAGGTTTTTTCATCTTAATAATGTCTACTCAATATAATTTGATTCACAGATTATTTGAGTTGATCATTTATTGTTAATTTGTAGTTATGAACCAACCTTTTTCTTCTATTCACTATTGATTTTGAAATTCATTATTATTAATGCATACTCATAGTGAGTAGTTTCCACCTTATGTTCATCAAAACTCTGAACGATATGAAATGAACATACACTTATTCATCTGATATATATTATCAGTAAAAGACAATTAAAGTGTTAGTTGAATGTAAAACAAATGGACTTTTGGTTTTTTTTTTAATATGACCAATTATCTGTAGTTATAGATATTTTTCCATTATATGATTAGTGATCAGTAACCACTTTTATGTTTCTCTAGTCTTCACTGCTCATTGAATTCTACTGATCAAGTTACGGTAGGGTCAGTAGTCTAAGTTCCTGACAATAACATCCATTTTGCTTGTAATAAAATAGTTGAATGTGATCTCCAGGATAACTTAGACCCAAGTTCCTAGTTAGTTAGAATTTGTTATCAAGGTCTGTCTAGAGTCTTGAGGTAACTGTTGCTCTCTTTGAGATCCAGATACGTGTCACAGTCATATAGAATACCGTTAGTCCATTCAACCTGTGAATAATCTCCTGTAAACTTAACATTAACTGCTCACTGAGTAGTAACCAGTGTCGTATTATCTAGTCCACAGTGCTAATAGAAACATGTCGGTCGGTTTTCTATCAGGTTACCAGGTTGGATGATTCAATGTCTCAGCTAATCTCGATTATGGGATCCGCAGTTTAATGTTGTGATAGATCCTACCGCGATTCAATAAGCATAGGAAGAAGTGAGTACAGTAAAACTGCAAACCACCATAAAACAACTGTCCAGTCATATCAATAGTTACTCTTCCAAATATCTATTAATTGTGTTTTATATAGATGACAGATACATTTTCACCTTTTGATCATAAATACGTAACATTTTGTAATGTAACAGGATTATGACACATTTGTAATTAAGAAGCATTAGTTTTGGCATCCAGTGAAAATAACCGTTTCCATTCATCATTCTCATTGTTGTTATACTAAGAAAGTAATCCTCATTATATACTGGCCTTATCCAAGTCACTACATGCTCTAAGTGTATCATATAAACTTGATACAGTTTTTATTAATAAATGTCCTAATAACATCATATTGAGGTTTGTAAAACCCACTGACTATTCCAGCAATACTAACTATTTATATAAAATCAAACTATTCCAAGTGAGTGTTTTTTAGCATACATATTAAGTAAGGTCACTATGATGTACACGGTAACACTTAATAGCTTAAATGTTATCTCACTATTTATATGATTCAATAGTATAAATACTAGGTTTAACTTGATACTTTTCTAAATGGCTGTTCATGATTTATATATATCTTGTGTTAAATAATCCGAAACGAAATCCGATGAAAGCTATGAATGTAGGGTAGACAGTGAAATCACAGTTGATAATGAAAATATAAAAAGCCTAAAGCTTCAGTTGCTCCATTTGGGTACATAGCTTCTAATCCATTCTCGAAATTGTCATTATCATTACATCTCAGTATAAACTAAAGTTTTTGGAAGGATTAAAACTCTAAACAGCCTTTTAGTTTCATCTTAAAATTCACAAGTAGCATGAGTTTATCAATCGAAAATTGTTTGAAATTTTTGGAACATATTTTTTGTCAATTACATCTTATTTTTCCCTTGAATCTTGTTTTTCTCTATAATTCAGGAAACAGAACTACAGTAATTTCATCAATGAAATCAATTTCCCAAGAGTTGGTTTTTACTGACAAATGGTGAAAACAATTGAAGGAAAGCTTTGATCAATGTTCCATGGGAAATAGGAATGTCAAGATTAGCGTTTTATAGCTCAATCGACGCAGTCTTAGATCAATAATCAAGATCATACAACATACGAATCCTGTGATTATATGACTCATTTCTCGAATTCATTTATTACTTTCCGTAAAAACACGTAGTCCCACTGCCAACATAATTTGAAAAAGACCAATCAATCACCAATTTTAAATAAATGTAAAATTATCATCTTATCACTGTTTTTTTACGTTTTTGTAAAACTAATTTGAAATGAATTTCTAAGACAAAGTTTAAATATAATCTGAAAAAGTCAGATGTTGTAAAATAATTTTGGAAGAACCATAAAAAAATGATTGGTTAGTAGAAGTATGATACTAAAATGGTGTAACATCAGTTCAATGATAAACTATGGTGTATTAAAGAAAGGCATGTAGTTTAGCCTCTAACTTAACCTATGAAATGCATCAAAAATAGATTTAAGTTTAGCAGATGAAATAGTTAAAGCCATTGATACTAACAGAAAAGTAAAGACCGATAGCAGGTAAAGAATTTAAAAAAAGTTAATGATAATAAATGTGTATCAGTAATGTATAAACAAACTGAAGTCAATGTTGTAATTTCCTTCCATAGTTCTAGCATAAAGTCTTATTGTTCTTCCACAGCTAAATGAGCACAATTGATTACGTTTCATCCTTATTATTCATTATTGTTGGCAGATGATTTCCAAAAATATCATTTAACAGGTCGACTTATTGAAATTTCAATTTATTGCAATATACATACAGATTATACTCACCATTTGTAAAATTATTCGTTGTAGATACGTGAAGTCAACTGTACTAGGTAATCTTTTATTCCTAATGAAGTCCTTTTGTTTATCTATCAAAAACTGACTATGGGAATAAAGCAAATCAGTCGTGGAAATAGTTATTTTCTCAACTACTTTGCCTTTAAAGCGGTAGTTCAGTTAAAAACTTTAGAGTAAACAGGTAAACACAGAAATAAGAGGAAAGCAATAAACAAAAAGACAAAGAAGAGATATAATTAGGGATTAAAGTTATGGACTAATTAAAAATTAAATTTGGTACTCTGAGTGGTAATAAGAGGTAATAATGAGGAAGTAAGGAGTGAAGGTAACATGTACAAGAATAAACTATAGAAATAATTACGAGGTTAAATCTAGACAAGAGAAAGAATGTAATTGGTAACAGTAACATTGAAGAAGTTCAAAATAGATTTAACTTCAAGCCATGAAGAAATGTTAACTAGAAAAGATGAATTCAATTGAAACATATTTGAAAATAGGTATAAGAGAAATGATGAAAGATGAACTTTTGTATTTCTTTACCGAGATGTTAGTGGTTTGCCGACACGGTATTCTAAATGAAGGTCAAGTAATTGGTCGTTGTAAGTACCAATACTAATGTTTAGCAATAATAGAAGAATCATATTTTTACAGAGAAATTTCTTGATTCTTCACTTAAATAATCACCTAACTTTTTAACAGTCTTAAGTAATTAGACTTGTCGGTAATCACAGGCTAAATAATGGGCTAATCAAACTCATATTTAAGCATAGCAAATTGTAAAAGATGGAGTGTGTTAATTAAGATTCGAGCGAGCCAATAATCATGAAGTTAGGAATACTAGCTAAAAAAGAACATTAAAGTATCAGAATCATTAAAAGTATTAGTATCTTCTTGGACCTAAAATGAAAATAACAGAAAGTAAGGGAACTGGTTAAAGTTTTATGATCACCTAGTAAATTACTAAGCACTTTAATCTATTATTATGACCATTTTTGTCGACATTTAAATGTTTAACTAGTCAACCGAAATTGTTAGTTACAATGGATTCCAGTGAAAATCCCCCAGTTTGCTTATTTATAATTATACTAATTGATTATCCACGAAACTAATAAAGCTATTATTCTTGAACTATTTTACTGTTGTTATGTGCGAAATACATGGATTCAAGAATTCTTTTACGACTCCTTTATTTAAACAGTGCTCCGAGAGTTGAAGAATCGTCATACAAAAGGGTTATGGGACTACATAGTAAAAGCCGAAATTCTTCCGAAGCCATGAGTCTGATTCTCCTTCGAACAACCAGGAAAACAATAAACTGAGTGAAAGATTCAGTAGGCTCTCAACTTTATGTTTAACAAACTGACCTTCTTAAGGATCGATCATATACCGATCAAACAGAGACACTCGTCATTTTTGAAAAATCAGTCGAGTGGAACCCATTTCTATATATCAACTTCCTTGACAATGAGAAAGTATACAACAGTGTGGGTAGGGAAATCTTGTGAAATTTTCTTCGACACAATGGAATACCTGAGGAGTTCATATCATCACAATGAACTCCTACAATGGAGTGAATTCCAACGTCATTCATGGATGGGAGTTTATATATCCATTCCAAGTGAATATTGGTGTCAGAAAAGACTGTCTGTCAACACGTTTTCGGTTTCTTCTGGTTGCAGACTGGTTTTTCAAGACCATCATATCTCATGAGAAGAACTGATTATAGTTGACACCGTGAATGGAAAGGGACGATTTAGATTTCTTAGGTGACATAGGCCTTCTATCCCATACACAGCGACAAATGCATACGAAGACTGACAGTGAAGCAGTAGCTTCCGCAGAAATAAGCCTCAGTATCCACAACGGAAAAAGTAAGAACCTGAAGCATAAGAAAAAGAACACTGACCAGATCATTCTTGATGGAGAAGCTCTTAAAGAGGTGGAAGCCATTAAATATCTGAATAGCATCATTGATAAACAGGGAGGGTCTGATGCAGATGTGAAAGCACTAATTGACAAAGCAAGTTCAACATTCCTACGACTGAAAAATAACTGAAACTCAAATTAACTGTCACTCAAGATCAAAGTCAGAATTTTCAACAAACCAGCTGCCATTCGAGAAAGAAATTAGGAGAAAACCCTAAAGGTGAATATAATACACGTTGCAGAAATAACTAAAGTGTATCACAAAGCAAGCCTTAACTTGGAACCCTCTAGGTTAAAGTAGAGGAGTTAGATCAAACTTCATATGTTGCCAGATATGAAGACCATAAATAATACTGGGAACAATTGAGAAGGGAAGTTAAGGACAGATTCGCTTGGAGATTCCTGGTGGGTGGGCTGTATCCCATGAAGGATACCAGGCTTAAGTACGTGTGTTCAGTAAATAATCTACGCTTTATTTGAATACAAACTCGTGAATATAATACTTCCATCTTTTATTTCTTTTTTACAAATGAACAGTAGAACCAGAACAGCTATTTAAAAATAGCTGACGAAATAGTGTGTGTCAACAATTCTATTCAAATAATCACATGATACGGTGAAAAAACGATCAGCTTCATATACAAAATACAACACCAATCAATTTTCATAAATGGAAGTTAAACTCATTGTTCCTAACCGTCACTAGTATCCTTAATATAAGATTTTTTGCTTGGTCATGTGATTTACTGAATGTCATGTTCTACATAATACCATTATTTGTTGATTAGCTGGCACTAAAAATACTAGTCATGGTAGTATAACTAGTCGGAAAATATACTCCACATTGGATGAAAGAGTTAAATTTTACAACTATCAAGAATATTCTGCTATAAACCATATTTGCATTTTAAAAAATGGTTTAAGTTATCGCGGTGAATATGGAAACATTTTTTAAACAATAGAAATTACAAAATAATCCAAAAACGTAAACATTGGTGATTGAAAGTGCTATTGATCGTCCGTTGGTCAAGCTTCTGATAGACCATATATGTGAATGTACAGTAGGGGCAGTTATTGTAATTCAATTTCAATAGACTCGGATACACCTTTTTATAAACTAACGGAATATAGATCTACATTATCGCCAAGGATTGTGTTTCAGTACCTCTTTTATTTCCTAACGTCGACTCTTAATTATGGTAACTTAAATAAATGAAAAATCAGCAGATTCAAACATCATCCTGAAGTTTTATATTGTGAAATCATATTCACAAAGTGATGCTTTCTGGGGAGAGCTGTTTCTCCTTGAGAATCTGACTCCTTAAATGTACGCTCTTGTGATTATTTATAACAGTTAACTACTGTAACATTGCTGATCTACCTTTTGTCAAACAGGGATAAAGCAAGGGTCAAATTCGAAGGTTTCATGAAAAAGTGTTTAGGATTATAGGTAAACTAGTAAGTGATAACCAAGCAAGCTAGCATGTAATTCGAAGCAGTAAGGTAGTCATTCATTTATTCAATCAATCAGTCAAACAAATAAACAAAAGTGTGCTTTCAAGGAATATGTTAAATTTTTAAATCTATGTAAAATAGGACATCTTCATGCTTTTCAAACATGCCCATAAACTTTTTAACAATTACCTACTTATTGTGTAAGTTTAAAAATAATCAATAATAAATCTTTTCAGTACATTTATATACTTTTTTAAATCGATTTATTATCGACTTGATTCTTTATACTACATTGTATTAGAATTTAATTTAACAAATATCAGTTAATAGAAGGGGTTTGGTGGAGATTTTTAATAATTTTATAGAGTTAAGATCATGAGTCAATTGAAGCTAGACCACCATGGAAAACCTGGAAGCACTGGACTGCCGTTTCGTCCCATTGTGAGACTCCTCAGCAGTGCGCATCCAAAATCCCGCCTCGCGAGATTCAAACGCAGAACCTACCAGTCTCGCGCCAGAGCAATTAACCGATAGACCACTGAGCCGGCATTCAACAGTGTTAATGTCTAACTTCACCCGATCCATGAAACTGCAGGAAATATCTCTTGAAGTCAGCCACTAGTGAGCATATAATTATTATTAGTAGGGGTTTTGTGGAGATTTCAGTATTTTCATAGTTGAAATCATGAGTCAATTGAAGCTCAGTGGTCTAGTGGTTAAGCGCTCCTGTACGAGACTGGTAGGTACTGGGTTCGAATCTCCCGAGGCGGGATTGTGGATGCACACTGCTGAGGAGTCCCACAATAGGACGAAACGGCAGTCCAGTGCTTCCAGGTTTTCCATGGTGGTCTAGCTTCAATTGGCTCATGATTTCAACTATGAAACAACTTATTTATGTTTAATAAATAATCTCAAATTATTTCATTTAATATTTCATATACAGGCAGATTATTTTCATGAAATGAAAAATTATTCAATTCACCGAATGATTTTTATTAGATTATCATATACCATAGAAAAAGTAATTTATATGTGTCATTAAAATAGACATACTTGTATATATTTGTATTTAAGCTTTTATTATAACTATCGATTATCAAATAATCAATAAATAATGACTAAAAAAAAGAAAAATGAACAATCAATAATGTGCTTGAAACAATAGGTATTAATAAATGTAGAAAAATCTATAGCTAATTAAATATTCCATTGATTGGCAAACGTTCTTTTTTTTAAAAAAAATAAATAATTATGTATATTCTTTTAATGGTTAAAAATGTGAACAAATATATTCAGTGAAAACTAAAATAAAATCTAATCATGTGATTAAATCAAATTAGTTACTATCCTTAACAGAAAAAAAAGAGAGAGAGACGATATAAATGCTATGATGTTTTATATTAGTTATGTATTAAATCACAAAACTTTAGTCAAACTATGAAAAATTAGATTGATAAAATTAAGAAAGAACTTATTTAAAAATTACCACAATAATTAATATCTTTAATTGGTTGTAGGTTGTAGTTATAATGTGGATTATCATATAAACTGTTAATTAAAGGAGTTGATATTCATAACTGAATTTTTCTTGTCTAAATAACGAGGCTATAAAACGCTACAGGACATAGAACTATCCAACTGATGATGTATGAACAAGGTCATATGTACTTCTTAGATTTTTAATCCATAAAGAGAGTACTTACTTACTTACTCCTGTTACTCCTCGTCGAGGAGCATAGGCCGCCCAACACCATTCTTCATCAAACCCTGTTCTGGGCAATCCTATCCAGTTCTTTCCAGTTAACACTCATCCTTTTCATATCTGCTTCTATTTCCCGTGGTAATGTGTTCCTAAGTCTTCCTTTTTTCCATCTCCCTTCAGCATTCCAAGTTAGGGTTTGGCTCGTGATGCAGTTTGATGATTTCCACAATGTATGTCCCATCCACTCCCAATGTCTTTTCCTAATTTCCTCTTCATCTAGAAGTTGGTTTGATCTCTGTCAGAGTAGGTCGTTGCTGATAGTATCCGATCAACGGACATCGAATATCTTGCGTAGAGTTTCGGCATCAAGTGTGATTGGGTTGGTGTTCTCTGTGTTGTATTTGAGGTTCTTGGTTTCCCTCTTGTGTATGTTGAGGCCTACTGATGCAGAGGCTGTTGCTACACTGATTGTATTCACCTGCATTTGTTGGTGCGTATGGGATAGGAGGGCTAGGTCATTTGAGAAGTCCAAATCGTCTAATTGATTCCGAGATATCACTAGTATTCCGTGCTTCTCCTCAGATGTCGAGGTTTTCATAATCTAGTCAATCACCAGAAAAAAACAGGAACGGGGAGAGTAGATAGCCTCGTCTGATTCCGGTCTTTACTGGAAATACATCTGTCAGCTGTCCTCCATGCACGACTTTGCAGTGTAGTCCGTCGAATGAGTCCCGGAATATGTTGACAATCTTTTCACTAACTCCATAGTGTCGAAGAAATTTCCATAATGTTCTCCTGTCCACACTGTCGAACGACTTCTCATAGTCAATGAAGTTAATGTATACAGACGAATTCCACTCAATTGATTGCTCCACGACAATCCGTAGTGTCGTAATAAAGGGAGTAGCTATCATGGAATCAAGTTCAATAGTTCATTATTTAGACGTGACTGATGAGGATTTATATATGTAAGTATAAACTTCCGACGATCACTATCTAATATACTGTAAGCCGATGATGGAGAAGAAGTCCTTTTTATTTCGAAGCTAATTAGTTATTCAGGTCGTTTTACTAACCGTTAATTCTAAATCACTCTCGTTATTCTTGTTGAAAGTCGCTATATATTCATGTTTCTGCTGAATGTACAACATGATTATTGAGTCTACCGATAAGTCTTGCTAATTGAACTCTATACTCGGATCCTAAGCTAGTCTCGTAACCCCCAAGCTAAATATACACAGCGACTTGAACACGAGAGAAAATGCACAAAATATGCGATAAGTACTTAACTCCAAAGGTTCATTTATGTACAGAAAATATAGGGTTTTTATTTTATTTTAGAAGTCCATAGGTTTTCCTAAAAATTCTGGAATGCTACTAAACTTAGCAGTAGTGTAGTAATCAGCCAATCAGAAACTCTACATGTGACTTCATTTTCGTGTTGTTTCTGGCATAACTTCTAGTCAAACACTGATTGGATAAAATGCATTTTAGTGTTTCCAGAGCCTTTCTTGTCTATCGCGAAATATTTTGTGGATCGCCTCAACATCTACCCATAATGATACTGCTCTACACTAATTGAAATGTATCAATAATTTATATCATTTTAAGTATAACCAGTAAGATGGTCTATTTGTATTAATATGTTTGAATTCTTAAATATAATATACTGTTTTAAAAGCATTCAAACTTCTTTATTGCCAAACTAATCCTGCTTCTTCTAAACTGAAGCATTACGTATTCATGAAATGAATGCTGACAAGATGTGGTGAATAGTTATTTCAATTATTGCACACTTTAAATATTTCATTACTGACTGTTTCAATTCGTAACCATACTATAATTTTAGTGACTCTATTTGGATCGTAAGAATGATTGTTAACGAAATATACATTCCGCCAACCCTCGTAAATTTTCGTAGACTTAAATCACGTTAGTGAGTAAGGAGTGGGTGAAATAAATGTATTCGAAATTCATTCTCGTATTTGCTTATTTAATTCCGTTATTCACTAATATGATTTGAGTCGATGAAAATATACAAAGGTCAGCGGCATGTATATTTCAATAACAATTATTCTTACGATCCAAATGGAGTCGGATATCAGACCACCAAAAATGCAATATACAATTGCTGACTTTGAATTCGGACTTACTTATCTCTTCTCTTGTTGAAGTGTTACTGCCTAATTGATTCATTAGTAATTAGTACTACTATATTAAAGCTATAGAGGATTTAGCATATAATAAACCAGTTTGGACTAATTCGCTGACATTTCCGTCAATTGTTAGTATGATATAACCTTTTGATGACAATTTACGTTTTCATAGAAGATCATTTATCCGATTAACATTAAAAACAAACTTTTTTTTTCAGATTCAACATATAAGTTACTGGTCACTTACTAACGATTTTTAGGTAAATGTTACCTTTTTGAGTGGTTTAAGATTATGGTTCCCATCCGTTTCATTCTTTTCAATATATATTTTTTCGATAATTAGTTTCAAAAGTGGATGAACTGATTAAAATAAATATTGAATTGAAATATAGTCATTAATAATTTATATAAATCCTGTCATTTTGCTTAATAACCTATCTGTTTTAACTGATCATATGATATAAATTTGAGAAGAGATAAAGTGGATCGCCTCTAGAAATATATTGGCAATATAAACTAAATAATCAAAATGAAAGTTTGAACTTTTAACCAAGCAACTAGTAGGTAGACTGTAATCTTACTAGGGTATAAATGTGACTTAAAAAGAGTGTTGTTATATTTATGTAAATGTTATAAACGGTAGGATACTTGTTATAACGCTAGGATTTCTTGTTATGACAGTCCTTTCACTTTTTACACGTATGTGGGACGTTAATTTACCTTAGACGAATATCTACACTAGATTTCCCACCCAGTATCTATTCTACAGGACATCAACACAACTCAGATCAAGAACAAGAGATTAACCTGACTAGAAAGTCAATATATTTCCACACCAAAATCCGACACAATCCAACAAAAGAAACAGCCAGTCAATGACGGTCAATACATAATAAGGATAGGGGGATATATATGACACATATAACACCTGTCATGCTATCTAATGTCTGATTCAGCAAAACAACCAATCATCCTCATTCTCGCCCACACATCAGTAAATTTAGGGCTAAAGTGGACTTATAAATTTCTTTTAAGATCACTTTTTCTTCTTACAACTGAAAAAACAAAAGTACTAATACGATACTGGGTGTATGTGAAAATGGAAAGGTCACGAAATGGTGTAATGGTAAAAAGTGATACTGTTGTTACATTATAGTTTATATAAATAATTTAATTCGCTCCGAATCTACGGTTTATCGGTCACAACTTCAGTTTCAATCTAGAAAGGTTTATTGTTGACAAAGTTAGCTTACCAGCTTTGTGTTGAACTGAGCGATTATGATGGTAATTTATTTGGCAATATAAAATGCTTTTTTACTGACAATACAAGGTTGTTTGTTAGATCAACACTTAAGCAGGTGTTTGTAAACTGCAGTTTTGGGTTGTATGATTATCGATTCTAATATCTCAACAATTATATTGGTCACATTGATTCTTCTGTGGTTACTACAGGAGAATGCCCGATCAATCTTAAGTACCAGAATGATCAGTGATAATAACCTATCGGAATGGGATAACATCTCATTAAAGTTAAATCACTTTACTGAGTCATTACCAGTTTCTCATCGAGATCTGTTGTTTATCATAGTCTGTGTCCGACTCAGCGTCTATTCACGATCCTAAATGTTTGATTACTCCATTTAGACAAATAGCGAAGATAAAATTGAGTAGGAACCCGTGTTACAAACTACCTAAAGTGGTTTTCATGTTAATTTTTCCATCTCATTGGATTGAACTGTACTACTGACTGCTTGGTTGTTTGGGTCACTAGTGGTTTGAATACAATTTAAATATTATTATTGTTACTGTCATCATAATTATTTTCCTTGCTACCCTAACTCGTCTGAGATTATTATCGAAATCGAGATGCAATCCGGAATCCAGATTAATCAATACCAACAGTATACCATTAATTTAGTAGAAGCTACCGAAACTCACTGGCCTTTTCTAAACTTTTCGTTCATGATGATTAGAGGTGTTACAGCTGTTTGACAATTGTGGTAGGCAGCCATAGGATGAGAATCTGTTTAATATCAGCTTGCTCTTCTTAGAACATATCATTGACATTTTCATCCTTGAATTAAGTTGGAAGAAGTCCTTCGTGAACTGGATAAAGCTCATCAGGTAATAGATTAATCCTGGGGGTCAGTCTAGTAACCTCTAGCTCATATAAATTCCTAAGCCTAACTGTGAACACGAATCCTATTGGTTGAGTCAGTAGCTTTGAATGAAGAAAATCTTATTGATACTATATGGTCGTAAACAACCTATGATTTATACCATTTAACAATCATTAAGATAAATCAATCAAATCCAACCCATCAAGAAACAATAATACTACCAAACATCACGGTGGACGATGATATCATCAGAATAGTGAGTTGGTGGACAAGTTATTCATCAAGACATTGGATCGGAGTTACTAACTAAAGAGATTGTACTGGTGTCTATTTACTCTAACAACAAATGTTTCAGCAAATCAGAGAACGAGAAAATTCTTTTAATTCTCTGTTAACAGTATCTATGGTCCAAACCTATATATTTCAAGTTGTGTTGAGTGTAATGTGTAACACTGTGTGTCTAAATATTTCGTTTGCATGTTTTTTTACTTAGCTTCAAGGTTATTGGTGTGAATGATTATTGTTAGATCAATTCCATCTTCTCATTTTTCTGTCAAAATTAATTTCTTTAAAATGACCTTTAGTTACTGATATAGTAGTTGCTATGATCATATAATAAGATTTCGCAGTTCATTTTATCTGCTTCATAATTTGTCAAGAACATTTAGAATGGCCTTAAACTGCAGTAATTAAGAATCAATAAAAGAGACAGGCATACTTTAAATCAGATCAATGCCCTAAAATTTTGTAATAAGCTCACCCCAACCTTGAAATCGAAATGATAACGGTCGTATTTTTATCCTATGCATACACAATTAAATATGTTTAAACTTCACAGCCCACTTTTGTGGCAAAAGTAAGTCAACTTCATCAAATTTCTACCACTTAATTATTCACACAATGAAACATGAGTAATTACTGAGACTGAAAAAAGTGGACTGTAACAGGATTTGTGTTTAAGAAAATGCACAAGCTAAGGCGAATATTTTACTGAAATTGTATTGGCTAAGTTGATGGTTTGCTTGTGTGAAACAAAGTTACTGTTGCATCACGCATTTTACAACAAACAAACAATTCTTGTTTTATCAGCATTCAAACTTAGAACAAAATATATATTTATAGGCAAACGGTTAACATGTAACCAGAGATTCCATAAATTAATAGTCTGAAGGGGTTTTGTGGAGATTTCGGTATTTTCATAGTTGAAATCATGAGTCAATTGAAGCTAGACCACCATAAAAAACCTGGAAGCACTAGACGGCTGTTTCGTCCTCTTGTGGGACTCCTCAACAGTGTAATGCAATTGGTCCTGTAAGTAACATGATCACTTCATTATTTACTTCACTGTCAGATTTGACATACGTGCAAACCAGTTTCATAGAATCATTTTGTGCGTGACATTATATTCTTTAATTAAAATAATATACTAAAAAAATTCAGATCATTTGAGTTCAGTGTCTTACATTTTTAGTGTGACTAATCAGTTTAGATTTTAAAAAATTGTATTATTTAACCTTAATTAGACATGAATACCTGTAAACATTTGGAACTTGGTTTACAATATTAAAATTTATTGATTTCTGGTATAAAGTTTTTTTCAAACAAAAATAGAAGCCCCCAAATGTCCTGGTACGGAAGAGAGTGGAGAGTCCGCTCTCCTTCTCCAAATGCTCTCACATAGGCACGCGAATATATAGCCTCTGACAGGGAAGTCCTACTCACTGCCTTCTCGTGGCATTACTGTTGTTTACGAAATTGAGAGGACGAAAAGCGAATGTCCGGCGCTTTAACCGGGTTGGTGGACACGGAATGTTCACCTAGGGGGAGTTGGAAAACCCTGATTCTAAACCAATGATGCACATGAGCTCCAGTATCCTGAAGGAACAAATGGCGTATGAACCAATCGTCGGTCACCGACTACCATGTGACTACATCTCCTTACGCTGCTCCACTGCCTTGTGGATCAGACCTTCAGGTCAAAGGCTCTGAGAGTGGCCCCCTAAGAAAACCACCTGCTTCAGTCTGGGTGTGGTGTGGTCTACTTATATCCATATAAGTAGTATATGGTGTTGGTCAGACATAGAATGTATTTGGGCAGAAGACCGATGAGGAAAGAACTGAAATGGAGCGCAATCGTTTGGGAAATGCATGAGCAATGGAATCGAAGAAGAAACAGTGAAGATTGAAACAATTGATTGTTAATTTGCAAATTAACTGTTCATTGTTTGGTTATCAGAATTTACTGAGATAGTCTGTAATGTTTGCTTAAATTCATCCGATTGTCCCCAACCAGTGTTCTGTTCACTACATGAGCACCTGGGCAGTATCACAGCCCTCACTCAAATCAAATGAGATTTGTGAGGTGCATATGTATTTGGTGTTTTTTTGTACCAATATTTATGTGTTTAGATAAAAATAATAACTTAGTTTCAAATGTTCGGATATTATTATTATTGAATAAAGATCAAACTGATTTAATAATATGATTGCGTCATAATTAATATAAGCTTGTAAACATTTTCTGATTACACTTTATACCCATAGACTAAATTTGAATAGACTAAATTATGAAAGCTGGAGTTATTTTGAATGATTGATTATTTAAAACTGTTTACATAATAAACAGCATATTTATTTGACCTGAAGTTTAGAAATCGATCGATAAGGTGGTTCAAAAAAAATTTTTTTACATAACAAATTTATATAAAGAATATATAAACTACAAATAAATGTATTCACTATAATGTACATCTATACACAAAAACAAATCATTCTGTTATAATGTACATCTTATAAATCGATAATGAATTACGTGTGTATTTATATGTGTATAAGAAGATGTTAAATGAAGTGTGAATTCATATTTGTGATATATGTGTGACAGAGTGTAGGTATGATCGATTTGCCAGTGATACAATAAAGCTTTTTCATTTGTGGAAACAAGAGACTAGGTCAACAGTTTAAGATTCAAAACTGACACTTTAACCGTTCATTTTACTTTATAATAAGAAAAAAAAACACCCACTTTGATATAAGTTGGTTACTGATTATGTGTGTTAATGTATTTCAGAATCTTCTTTACGGATTTTTAGTTGTTTGTAGATAGGAATATCAGTTTGGAGTTGTCATCCGTGAGCTTTAGATTCTTGTGATTTAAGATTTGTAGAATATTTTGGATTTATTATAGTTTCTTTACAACCAATTATATTCTTTTTCTCTGTTTTCGTTATATGTAATTGAATTCATTTCGGTAGCGTGGTATCCCAGATTAATTGGAATTTAAATCATATACCAGTGAGATGAAAGTATTGTTCTCTCTAAGGAATATGAGAGTCCTGGGTTTTATTCCCAATGAAGTCATGTAGGTTCATTTTATGTTAACTTCATTTTTATGAGATTCACAACCGTATTCATAAGAAATAAGTAATATATTGACAACTTGGTATCTCAGTTTGTAAGGCGTCAGGATAACCATCTTTTTTTCAGTGTTCTTTAAAAGTGCTATATCTAACATTTTTCCGTTGACGTAGTGTTTCCGTGCTGCATATAAGGACATACTTTTCACCAGGGTCTTCATTTTAATCATTTAAAGTTATCTACCTATCTTCTGTGAACACGCGACTAACTAGCCGGATGAAAAAAGCAAATAAAGTGAAATTTACAGTTTGGAATCAAATCTCCACTTTAAATTATGCCCGTATATCCAAAATTCACTTGATAAATGAATGAAAATAATGTTAAATATTGCACACATACTGTACATTGAGAGGCAAACGGGCTGCAAATTCACGGAAACGTACCCTATCCCTATACAACTCGAGTGGATTTATGGAATACTAGTGGATAAAATGTATCAATAGCTTAATTACCGAAGAGATTAAAATGTATAGCAGATTAAAGGTAAATCACATTTATACGACGATTTTTTTATTGAGGTCAACGAATGCCATTGTAAGGAAAACGTTTGAGTGATCAAATATAATGAAATAATAATCACGATACAACAAGTATGACTTAATATTACTTATAAATATAGTGAGGTGTGTGCTACTTGTGTCGACAGATATAAGTAGTATGTAACACCAATAGAAATTGTAAACCCTGGAAGCAGAAAGTTGAAAAAAAATCTGACAGAAGGGAATGAGAACGAAGAGTAATTTTTCTGGTTATGAAGGAACAATAAAGTTTGAGACAATTGATGGACATTTTGCAAATGAAGTATTTACTGTATGATTCTCAGATTTTACCATGTGATTCTGTAAAAGGTTTTGAAGATGTGTTAAGATAGTGAAGATTGTTAGGACTTTGTAGTGTGTTAGCGCAATGCACTTCGGACGATCTGATCACATGTATTGTACTAATGTATCGCATAATTCTAATAATCTTCTTCTTATAGCGTGTGTTGCGTACGTACTGTCTATCCTCGTATGTAATAAATGACTTTATCCGCGTTGGTGAATAACGGAGTTAAATAAGTCAAATACGAGAATGGAATTAGGATACATATATTTTCTACAGTCATTGATCTGGCCAGAGAATCAGAGTGATGAAGCGAATAAAAGCGAACGAAGCGAAAGACCATGCGCAATGGAGATGGCTGGGAAGCCAACTCGATTTCAGCAAGCGTTAATCAACATTTATAGTCGGATAGAAATGAATGACAGACATGTGGTAGGTAGGATAAGAAGGGTACATACACATGCGCTCATATAACAAGGTAGTCAAGGTTAATAAGCAAATGATTAACAAGATCAAAATATGACTCATGACAGGCGAATTGGCTTGGCCAGCAACTAGAATAAAGTATATGGGCTTAACAAGTAAACTGATACTACAAGCGCTATTGAAATCTACCAGAGGGATTAGTAGTTTAACATTCGCTTGTCCCCACTTGTGTTCACGTTCGCTACCATATCACCTGACTTGTTATCCAAAGGATATGAAAATAAAGTGAAAATTACACAGTTGGTTAATTATCACTGCAGATCATGTAAAACTAGATATCAAGAGTTGTAAGGGTAAGTTCTGAATAAAAATGTTTTCATGTTATCTGTTAACATAATACTGAGTAATCAATAAACAGAATAAAGAGAAAACTAAATGCTTGAATTATTAAAATCGATTACACGTTAACAAATGAGAAATTTACAAAGTAAGAAATAGCTAATATTCCGCCCATAAATTGTATGACTCATGATATAAAAGTTTTGACGATAAACCATTTAGTGACAGTATATTATCACTGGAAAAGTTGTACATAACAGTGGTTGTTGTGTGAGATTGGTAACGGTAAGTTAGAAACAAATTTAAATATAAAAATTATCAATTAGTCAGATCATTACGAGTGGCTGGGCGATTTTTGTCGTTTTAAAAATTACCAAATTAAAAATCTGTTCACATTAAACCAAGGGATTTATTCCAAGAGCCATTCAAACCGCCTGGTCTCGTTAAACACTATATCTGAGCAGTTTCAGATGCGTTATTACAAGTAGATCAGCAAATTAACCAAGTGACTATAATTTTCGTACTTTTCTACATTATTCCCTAGATCTTTTTTAAATAACTAGGGCGGGTGATGTTTGACTTACATGTATTTGTCTTGTAGGTTGAATGGTTATTTTAACCAAATACTCCACGAGGGGTGACAGGCGTAATTAAGCAAGTAGTTTCCGGATTTGGTATCTTAATTCTTAAAATTAATCGATCACACAAATAGACGTAAAGCTGGTCCCTGAGATTACATTTGACGAGTTGTTTTTGCATTTCAAGAATAAACTATAACCTTCTGGTTATTTTGACGAAGCAGGTTGTGAAATTTTGTCCTTTTACGGCATTCAAAGTTTATACACCCTGAACAACTTAATGGTACTTCTGTGAGCGTGTCATAAAGAAGTGAAATAGGCTTTCTTGTAAATGTCAACTTTTTTATATACTGTGGGGATGCTTTCCGATGAATGTACGAAAACGGGCTACGATTTTACTATTTATTTATCTATCTATCTACCATTGTATTCTAGTTTTGTATTATTTTATTTGCCCTCAGTCACTGGGTTTATATTTACGGAACATAGCGATATTAATTTTCATACTTTCGTTTGGGAAGGATTCTAACTGTATTTCAGGCGTACATCCTACGATCTGGATGTTGGATATTGTATCTTTTGTCACCAAAGATCAAAAGGGTTGTCTAATATGCATAGAAGGAAACTGTGTAACGCCCGACAAGTATCTGAGACAGCGTAAGGAATTCAATGGTTACAATTCTTATTCAAGAATAATGCTAACGGCTCAGTAACTAGGTTAAGAATAATACAAGAGTCACAAAACCACCGGTTATTTAAAGTATAAGTAAAATAACAAAGTAGTCAGTTGAGTACATACTCTTGACCTAATTGCCCCGGGCATCCCCTTGATAATTGCAACGGTTCGCGTCTTACTGGTTCTTTGTTGGTTAGGGAGAGCATGAATAATAACCTGAGTGAGGAGGAATGGAAAACAGAAAAACAGGAGAAAATGTGAGTTGACGACCATGCAAATTTACAAAACGCACTTAAATTTGGTGACAAAAGCAATCGGCGACAATAAGAAACAACACAGGTGCCAGACTAAAATAATCGTGGGATCAAAACTAGAAGCCAATCGTCTAATCCACCACATTAATATGAGTGCCAATTAACGAAATTTCGTATATCGATTGTCAGGACGCCGGCGTCCTAGAAATTTAACTTCAGATGGTTGTGGTGATAACGAGAATCTCACTGTTTTTTTTAGAACGAGATCGTCAGGGCATGTTTCAAAACTGAGGTGTTAGCATTTCTTCACAACTGAGTATCTAACCGATCGACAAATGTTAGACCAACTCCTTAACAATATCGATCTGCAACACGGTTCAGCGACAGACATGTTGTCAAGATTGAGAGAAGTGATTGGCCAAAGAACTTACGATGATGGACTATTCAGACAACTTTTTTAACAAAACTTCCTCAACAGGTGCAAGCTGTGTTTGTCTCGTTTCGAAAAACGCCGTAGATGAGTTGGCTGCATCTGCCAACCGCATTGTGGAGATAACCAAACCTACTAATGTCAAGGCTTTTTCAGTTAAAGAAACCTCAAGCGACCCAGAATGACATTACGGATTTATGTCGTATGCTGACACCTTTCCTTCGAATTTGAGCTGACTGAAAACGGTCACAAGCCCGGTGAAGAAGCACTTCACGTAGGCCATCTGTCTCTAGACCACGAGAGGCTGATAACCTCAACTGGTGCCGTTCTCATAACTAGTACGGAAAATTTTCTAGAATTTGCAGAAAACCATGCAATTATCCGAACTCAAAATCGACCGAAACGAAAAACAATTCGGGACAATTCTCAGCCGGCTCGCGTTAACGTCAACAGTTGCCGAAGAACACAGCCTTCTGTTACAGGTCGCTGATGTGATCATGAAAGTCTGCTACCCCATCGATACTGGCTCAAAAGTTAGCGTTATTTCAGCAAATTCCAGCGACCGACTTCACGAATCTGTTTTAAACTTACAGGCGGCAAACGAAAAGCCAATCGCCACGTATGCTAAAAGGTATGTCTATCTTAACATAGGTTTACATAAACCTACTCACTGAATCTTGGTTGTTGCAGCTGTTTCTATGCCAATCATTGGTATAGACTTTCTACAACACCACAATCTACTAATCAACACGTGAAAAATGAGTCTAGTAGATGGAAACAACAATTTATCTATTTGTGTAACTTCTTTTTTTGGTTGCGGATTATCTTCAGTCATAGTTAGGCACATGATAGATCGATTCTATCAACCATTACTCGATAAGTACCCTGAGATATACCAAACGCAGCCGCAATTGGTGTGTGTAATCAGCAATGTTACTTATCACATCATGACTACAGGACCACCTGTATTCTCGAAAGCGCACCAACTAGCTCCCGAAAAGCTGAGGTTGGCTAGGTAGGAATTCAACCACATGATAGATTAGGGAATCATTCGGCCATTGAACAGTTCATGAGCATCTCCCTAGCACATTGTCACTAAAAAGGATAGAAACGATTGGCGTTTAACTGGTGACTATCGGCATTCTTGATCGTAACCCGTTGCCTCACATTTATGATTTGACAGCTACCTTGAAAGGTACAACTGTCTTTTCGAAAATAGACCTGATTAAAGCCTATAATCAAATTCCCATGGCTGCTGCTGACCTTCATAAAGCCATCATCATTACCCATTCCGGCCTCTCATGCCTTTCGGCTTAAGAAACGCCACTCAAACTTTCCAGAGATTAATCGATGACATCTCTGTATGTCTCAAATTTGTACATATATATAGTGATGACTACTTGGTAGCAAGTCCGGACAGAGAATCTCATCTCCAGCATCTGGACCTTGGAACGACTGAAAAAACACGACATTACTGTAAACATTCAGAAATTTCAAATCGGCACCGACTCCCTAGATTTTGTTGGGCATAATATTGATGCTCAGGGAATCTGGCTTCTGAAAAACAAAAGCAGAAGTCATTCTGGATTATCAAGAACCTACCATAATCAAGCAACTACACACGTTTAACTGCCTTGTAAGTTTCTATGGACGGTTCAATCTAACTGCACGTCCCTCATGAAACCATTAACCGACCAACTTCGTGGAAATGCAAAATCCATCAATTGGGACGATATAGCGAGGAAAGCATTCTCCACAGTTAAGGAACTTCTCACAAAAGCAACCACTCTTACACACCAGAACACCTAAACACCCATTATTATAGCAGTAGATGCATCCGACTCAACAATTGAAGAGTCTTACAACAATGGGTTAATCAAACCTGGCAACCTTTGGCATTCTTCTCGAGACGGTTACTAGACACCAAATAGAGGTAAAGAACATTCAGTAGGGAACTCTCAGTTATGTATTGTGCTGGACGGCATTTTCAACACTCTGTTGAATGCAGAGAATTCACCCTTTTCAGCAATCACAGGTCTCGTACATTCTCATCTCCAAACAAGTACTCTCCCCGATAGCCCCAATAATTGGACTACACTTCTCAGTTTGCTTCAGACATACAACACATTTCTGGGGCGAACAATGTAGTTGCAGAGGCCTTGTCTCGTATAACGTCCTTGAACAGTTTCCAAGACATCAACCTCCTGAAACTCGTCCAGCTTCGAAACAAAGACACTGATCTTCAGCACGACTTATCCTCAACAACCCTTAAACTGCTCGTTAAACAGATGGGAACAGGTAGGGAAGGCTTATTGTGTGACATATCTACAGGCAGGGATCACTCAATCGTGTCGAAACATTACTGACGCAACGTCTTCAATACATTGCACAAACTTTCTCATGCAGGTGTTCGTGCATCCATCAAGCTCAAAGGAGAATCGTTTTTCTGGCCTAGTATGAATAAAGATGTGAGGTAGTGGGCACGATTCTGTGTAAGCTGTAAGAAATCTAAGGTGATTAGACACAACAAATGTCCCTTAGGCTCTTTCAGAACTCCTGCTGCTCATACCGACCATGTTCATCTGGAGTGAGTAGGACCTTTACCAGATTCAAATGGATACTCTTATCTTCTAACCTGTGTAGACTCTTTCGTTCCATAACCAGAAGTAGTACCCATGAGGGACATTGATGCTGAAATAGTGGCCCGTGCCTTCGTCAAACGATGGGTAATGATCTGTAGCAGTAAATAAATCCCCAAAATCATTCGCTCTGTAAGTTTCCGACATTTGGTTCTGACCACATTGTTTTTAATGGACTTGTAGTGAACTACTTTTCTCGACGAGAACACGAGTGGTATAATGAAAACAATTATTATTATATCAGAAGGGGTTTTGTGGAGATTTAGTATTTTTCATAGTAGAAAGCATGAGTCAATTGAAGCTAGACCACCATGGAAAACCTGGAAACACTGGACGGCCGTTTCGTCCTATTATGGGACTCCTCAGCAGTGCGCATCCACGAACCCGCTCTCGCGAGCGAGATTCGAACCCAGGACCTACCAGTCTCGAGCCGAAGCCCTTAACCGAGAGACCACTGAGCTGGCATCCAACGGTGTTAATGTCTAACTTCAACTGATCCACGAAGTTGAGCAACCATTCACCAATTGTCTTCAATGAGTTCCTATCTCACTACAGACGTGGTTTTGAACTCCACTGGTCACTGCTTCTCACTAGAGCTCCTAGCTTCAATTGACTCGCGCTTTCAACTTTATTCTAATACACATTAATATTTATATGTATATACGAAATTATTAAACCAATCAAGACAGTTTATGACTCAATGATAACAGTGGAATAGATTACATAACTGAACATAATAAGGGGAAATTACAAATTGGTAGTGTGATGACAGGTGTACTAGTTGTGATAAGAATAATAAAGGCTTGGACCAATGTTACACAATGGGAAATAGGCCAATGATTAGAAAAATATAGACACTGAAATAACAATCATAGAAATTATAAGATTGCGTAATAAATGTTCAGATAATTGGACCGTGAAACGTATATTTGAGGGGAAAAATTGGTAGGAGGGGTTGAAGAAAAATAAACGAAGAAAGAGAATGGAAAATAAAATCATTAAGGTTAAGGGTGTAACAAATATCTTATGAACACAAGGCTTGGATTGTTGACTCCTATAGCTTCTGCTATGTGTAAGAGACGAGGTCCAACCCCATAAGGGAAACCAGTAAGAATACGACAAATGACTTATTTCTGTCTACTATATGACCGCTATCGATGGATTGTGAAAGAACCGAGCTGCATATTTTCTTGACATTATCTTTTCCTAACCACGGAGAGAGGTGTTCACTAACGCTTTAGTTCAGTTGTCTGGTAGTGCGCCCAATATAGTTTTCTCCACAGGAGCAGCTTCACTTGTAGATACACGTAGAAGTTGCATAACTAGGTAACTTATCCTTTAGTTGAAGAATCCCATAATAGGACGAAACGGCCGTCCAGTGTTTCCAGGTTTTCCATGGTTTTCCAGGGTACTTTCAATAGACATAATTATACGAGCATTTTTCAAAAGCACTAAAATATTGTTTCGACAGATTTGAACGTATAAATTTGTAAAACAATAATAAAACTATTGACACAAGTATCTGAGCATAACCTATAATCTATGTGTAAGACCATATGAATGTCAAACTGAACTTTGAAACAAAACAAAATACTAATGCATTTACAAATATATCGTAATTAGTGTTACTCGATAATATAGGTCATCTTCGTGACATCATCATATTTTAGGTAAATAATTGCTACTATGAAAAATACTAAATCTCCACAAAACCCCTTCTGATAATTATTATAATCATATGCTCACTAGTGACTTCGAGAAGTATAACTAAGAGCTCTAGTGAGAAGCAGTGACCAGTGGAGTTCAAAACCACGTCTGTTGTGAGATAGGAACTCATTGAAGACAATTGGTGAATGGTTGCTCAACTTCGTGGATCAGTTGAAGTTAGACATTAACACCGTTAGATGCCAGCTCAGTGGTCTCTCGGTTAAGGGCTTCGGCTCGAGACTGGTAGGTCCTGGGTTCGAATCTCGCTCGCGAGAGCGGGTTCGTGGATGCGCACTGCTGAGGAGTCCCATAATAGGACGAAACGGCCGTCCAGTGTTTCCAGGTTTTTCATGGTGGTCTAGCTTCAATTGACTCATGCTTTCTGCTATAAAAAATTGTTATTAAAACCGATTGTACCAGTGATAGTTTTACTGTACTCGTTTTGTTCAGCTGTATCAAAAGCACTTTCCTTTCGAACTTTCTTGTGCTCTGCCTTTTTGCCTGTATCCCTTGGCACGTCTTGATATTCTTTCGATACCACGAGACCGTCAATAAATATACCTTATCTGGACCAATTACAGCCTTCTAGTTTACTACCCATCGAAGGAACCAAGTTGTTTTCGGGCGCGTAATCTTACCGTAGTGGTGATCATAGTCAATCGAGACTCGACGCCATTTACGGACTCATCTGGCGGAAGGCGCTCGGCCATGCATCCACACCAGATCACGAGTGGGTACGCCATGCTCAACCTTTACAATCGCTAGTCAGTTTGGATCAGTCATTTCGCGATATATTTGTAACCTATCGGCATGTATCTTCGAAAATCCTCAGTTCTGATTTTTGATTTTACTGGGTGGGCACATTTCGGTTATCAAAGGTGTTACTGGTTAAAAATTTGTCAATGTCCGAATACTTGTGGCATCTTCAGTTCTGTAAGTCATTGACACTGATGCTAACCTCTTGAGCTTTGCCTGACACACATTAGCTGAAGATGCTCAGTCACGAATTCGAACCACATAACGAATGGGCAAGCCATGCTACGCATTCCCCGCAACAGTTATTCAGCTTCGATAGAAATCTTTGGCCAGAATTAGACCTGTTAGTAATGGCCTGGATTTATTTCGACACTGTGACTAAGTATCACCAAAAAATGCATTGCAACAGAGGCAAGACTGGCAATAGAATATTCACAGATTATACTGCAGTGAAGTAACTCCAACACTGCATTAAAATAATCCAATATACATTGTATTAAAATAAATACAGACTATCCAGAATGTCACATAGCGTGTCTCAAGTATTTGTACATCAATATGGAAGTGGAGTACGATTAAGAGGTAGATAAATAGACATGCATGGAATATTGGAAGGATTCACACACAAAGTATTCGAAGTAACCTCACAGCTGGTCCCAATCCAGACAACGGAATCTGATCGTTGCATTTGACTGCTTTATGGCCAGTCAGATATCTTCTTCGGAAATCAGCACATAAATGTGTTCATTTAGCATGTCCATATTAAGTACTACGGTGTCCTAGCCGGTGTTATCCAACCATAGTTATTATTTTGCATACAAACAAAAAATTAAAAGACCCAATTACATGATTCGGTCTTTGATTACCTCGAACCAAGATTTGGGTGTTAGCTCGCACTTAGGATAGCGCTGCAGACTATAAATTGCCAGATCATTTGGTGCAAATCTTTAACAAACGTTGACAGACATCCTATGAGATGGCGGTAGAAGAAGGCTCACCAAGTGATGAGTTCTCGTTAAAAAGGGTCATACTGAACTAAATAAAATCGGACCAAAAACCATCTCTATGAGATACAGAATTCATGACTAAGTTTGATGACACTAAGTTAGTCTCATGGGATCCTAATCATGCTCATTTCTTGGAGACTTAGCGCTTAGGCAGAGCTTTCGGTAGCAACCTAAAAGTGACGTTTCAGTAGTCCTATTGTTCTCAATGTAGTGTACAATGGCAAAACATACGAATATCCTCTTTCACTAAGTGGTTTTCAGTCAAGTTATGTCGTTTATGCGATAACTTCTCGGTTGCTCACTACTGTATGTATATCTCTGAAAGCTGTTCCATTTCTCACGAACTCTTTTCTCGAACCGAGAGTCACTTAAAATCCTATTGATGTCAGTGACGGAAAGCCTATCATATAAAAACCATCTATTTAAAAATCAAAAATGCCGTGGTCCGAAATTAAAAGTAATATCGTTGAGGATACGACTAGTATTCTAACTTTACAATTAGCTACCAGTAGCACCTTCTATAATCGAAACCCTTTTGGCCAAATAGAAATCAGAAGTCAGACGAGAAAAGGTAGGAAAGATATATTTGATACGTTACCAATATATCGAGAGGCGTTCGTTCTTAGCTGACTATTGAAACGTAGGAGCTAGATCCCACGCCGAGTTGCAACGTGATCTGGTACGGATGCATGACCGAAAGCCTTCAGTTAAACAAGTCCACTTAAACAACGTGGTCAGCATCCAATTTCGAACACTTAGAAAGCTATTGGTTTTGGGGAATTATTTACAGCTACAGATCACTCCCTCCCTAGTGAGGTAGTGATGCCCCTAAGACATAACCAGCCAGAAGTTTAAACCCAACGAGTTTGTCGTTGGTAAACACTCTTCTGATAGCTTGCTTCGTTTAGCAGCGTCTGGTCGTCTTTCCTTAAACTAAGGGACCACGAGGTACAACATAACAATAAAGAAATAAAATACAATGAAAATTTCGGTTCCTTGGGAAACTTCGTCGTTCTTTTCCAGCCGTTCTGGAAAAGAGAAAAAAACAGAACGTGAATACTTTTAGTAGATCTGGGGTTCTGATGACTTTGAAGTAGTTTATAGGAGATTATTGACATCTAAATACTTTGTTCGGGAAAATTCGGAAGATACTAATACATACACAAGATGAATGACTATTCAACAAGATCTGAGAGTAGTTGTAATCCTCCCATTAGAGTTTTCATCATGAATCCGTTTCTTTTAACTTTTTAGTAACAGTATAATACTATAGTATTATACTATGTATAAATCTTTCTGGCTAAAAAATAGGATTCTTTAAAATAATTATCACTGTATACGTTCTGGATTTAATGAAACATATTTTGACTTCTGGATTTCTGACAGGTTGACATTTGAAATATTAAGATTCTTGTGCCAGTTTCGTCTTGGGCTGTACCTGACTGATGTCCGAAGTGAGATTGTGGACTTTGTAGCTTATGTTGATTTTTTGTCATCACTAGGCCTTAATAAAATGCAACTTTATTTAATGCATGTTAGTATTTTCTGTTTTTAATGATATTTTGTCAAAAATAAGGCTAGTAGTTTATGAAAGTGCTCTAATCATCCATCTTTTGACCAAACGATATGAAAAGAAGTTCGTAATCAGTTACTTTGACTTGATATTAAGTGATGTATTATTTGGGACTCTTTTTAAGTCGACTTTCAAAGTGGAATGTCGGTTTATATGGTTCCACACTTAGAACTTTCAAATTGCTGAAGGGAAGTACCAAACTGCTTGTTCCTTGGTATTTCTCTCGGGGTTACTGGAAAGGTTTTATAGTTATGGAACAGTGTAACTTGTTTTAGTTTTTAAGAGGCTTAAAAGTATAGGGGAATAATTACCACTAGGAATGATAGGAGAGTTTCACGTCAACAAGTCTCCTCTCAGTGCCTTGTAAAAGAAAGTAAATTTAAAGTCTTTTCAAGAAAACATTAATGGTATTTTCAGTCTTTCTCAATTCTAAAAGTGAATTGTAAGGTGTAACCACGACAAGTTTTTCACGTATATTTGTGAGCTCTTTTCCGTGTTCTGCCGTGGTAATGTTCACGTAAGTGTAGTTTGGTACTTAGACGTCTTAATGGTCCTTTGAGGTGAAGGGGGACCTAAAATTCAAGCATTACAAATAGTTTCAGTTCTCAGATCGCTTATAATCCTAAGAAGAAACCATATAACCGCCTGATTTATTGGCTGCAGACTCTGAATAGTAATGGACATCTATCATATCAAATGGGGCACTTTTCAAGCACTTTTCTACGGATCTAAAAGCGATAATGGAATCGCTCAGAAGTTATGAGGTCGATGTCCCACTGTTATTCACTTTTGTAATTTCGCATCTACTGATATTATGAGAGAGTTCTTGGTGGCACAATCATTTATTCTACTCAAGTTTTCTTAAAGAGTAGATGTCGATGATAACTTACATCTCCCTTTAAATCTTAAGTTTGTTCTCATGTAGCACGACCTTAATGCCGGGATTATTTAGTAGACCATTAACATGTAATAGAAGTGATCTGAATATGGACACTTGTACTCTGTTCAACATCATGAACTAATACGAAAACAATTTCTAACTGCTTTTAGCCTCTTCATTTGGTAATTCTGTATCCATTTAGTTAAGTATCCACTGGTGCTTAGTGATTTCAGTTTTTAGCAACGGATTCTATGATTAACAATGTCGAATGCCTTGCAGAAATTTAAGAAGCCTATATATGCAGAACTTATGTTCCACTGAGTGTCCAGCTATTCCAGGTCATTGGTTCTATCCGGTTACCCAAACCAAAATATGTGGGTGTGGTTAAAGTTTGTGATAGCGGCTCAAAATCACACACCCTTCATGCTAAACCACCGCTCAAACAATTCATTTGTTACTTTGCTTGACTGTCACAACTACGAACAGCAAAAAAAGTTAGAAATTGGCAGTTCCTATCTTGTTCAGTCAGTGATCTTGAGTGCTGTTAAAGGTATGAGGGCAGTTATCACTTCCCGGATGCCTACACCGTGGAAGGGTTCTTCTGGAGGTACCTGAAAAGGAAATTGGATTAGAAGTGGTCTTAGTGACCAGAAAGCGTGACCGCCGTGTCCAAGGGACAACTGCTTGAGGTCGGTCACCCACGACCTTTTGTAGGTGATTTTGTGTTAGCTCCGTACTTGTTGGGACCTTACCGACGGAGACGACACATCCATGGGATAAGGCGAGATGTGCATTTTTAAGGACGACCTTTTCTAACCCCACCCCTCCTTGTGGGGTAGGCAACATCTCTGTTGTTCTTGTTTTATTTATTTATTTATTTAAACACAAATATTGGTACAAGGAAGCACCAAATACATATGCGCCTCACAAATCTCGATTTGTGTGAGGGCTGTGATACTGCCCAGGCACCTAAACTGAAGCAGGTGGTTTTCTTAGGGGGCCACACTCAGAGCCTTTGACCTAAAGGTTTCACCCACAAGGCAGTGAAGCATCGTAAGGAGATGCAGTCCCATGGTAGCCGGTGGCCAACAATTATTTCATACGCCATTTGTTTCCTCAGGATAATTGAACCCATGTGCACCATTGGTTTGGAATCAGGGTTTTCCAACTCCCCTAGGTGGACGCGCCGTGTCCACCAACCCGGTTAAGGCGCCGGACATTCGCTTTTCGTCCTCTCAGTTTCGTAAACAATACCCCCGCCACGAGAAGGCGGTGAGTAGGACTTCCCTGGCAGAGACTTTATACGCGTGACCATGTGAGAGCATTAGGGGAGGGAGAGCGGACTCTCCCCACCCTCGACCGTACCAGGGCATTTGGGGGCACAGGCGTTCTGGTTGTCTGAGGGAAACACCTTACTGCCGTCACGCCTCTGTGCAGTCAGCAGTACGACTTCGCCTTCGGACCTTGGGTTTGCTGCTTTTAGTCTTACCGCTCTGCAACTGACCTTTCTGGCATGGTAGGACCTTGAGGAACGATCGTTCCAGCCAGTATAGCTCGATTGGTTCATCATGATAGTCAAGCTCGACCATCACGTTAAGGTAGCAGCAACCTTTTTCGTGCAAGGACAGTTACTTTCTTGATTGAAACATAGTTTACTCTTGATAATTGAGTCCTGGAAGTTAGTTGCAAGAGGAAAGCTAAGTATATCTTTACGTTTCTGTATGATTCAAGATCTGAATACATCTTGGCTTACAGATGTGTATGGGCTCAAATGCCTCAGTGTCTCTTTGCTGTTGGGACGCCTGAATTCCACAGTGATTGGGCCACTATAGAATAAGTTGGGGCAACTGTCAACGGAAAGAGATATATTTGGGTAGGAGTAATTACATTGGAATTTCTTATTGAGTAGGATAGTAACCTCGTTGTGGGCGTTAAGTGCCGTTAAGGAACGCTGATCCAATATGTTTGATGCAAGATAAACCTTTTTATTCATCAAGCTGCATAACAGCTTGATTTCGTTTTATACAGATTCGGTCGAGGTGGTTTGGTAACTTATTCTATTCTATTTGATTTTTACTAATAAGAGTGATATATTTGTAATATCCCAATGAGTACGAAGATTAAATTTTCTGAGGTTTCGTGGCTCACTACAAGCAACTTTGATTTTTAGGATACATTTACCCCGTAATTCCCTATACAATGACTAGTCTCTGGTGTTATAGGAAGTATAATTTTTTCTGAGTTGAACACATACCTATTGATCTTGCGTGCACTGTGCTTCGGTCAGAAGAAAGACCTTAGCAGTTTGGCTTGCGACTGACAAAGCGGGTTAAGTGGACTGATGGAGTAAATAAGGATGCATTTAAATATATCGCAATTAGATCCATTCACACATGTACTAGGTTCTATGTTGGTTATGAATGACTACGATCTATATTAGACTTACACGTATTTATCAATCACTCATGGGTATTTTTATTTTTGAGTGAGATGTAGCGCCAATACTTGGTGTGCTGGTTGTTTAGTATTTTGGAAAGGTATCATTTCTATTCCTATTAACGTCTTCATTTCTCTCAACTTTTGAGGACTCATGACTTGTGGTTAGGACAAGTTTTATTCTGGTCTTTTCTAACCGTAATAAACTTGATTATTTGGATATCGTTGAAATGCAGATTTCGCTCTTTTTAGGTTAGTTACCGTGGGGACAAAATTGCCTGCACTTGGAGTTTTTAGTTTGATAGATTCTACATGTAGGTATTATGAGCATTATACAAGAATGCAATTATAAACCGTCACAACAAAGCTCACGATCTGTCGGTTGGAGTTTTTCTCGTCACTGGTAAAGTATTTCTTGCGAGTGTTCACAAGGCAGTAGAATTTGAAACTGGTCTTGAACAGAAAAAGATACTGAGTATTTCAAAAACTATTGTGAGAAATCTCACTAACTACTGGTGTCTATAGTCAGCCAGTCAATCACAACGTAGAACTTCGTACGCACGTACATCAGTTCAAGTTGCCATACCACATTAGCACAGAGATGCAGTTGTTGATTCAAATCCCATAGCGGTAGAAATAGTAAGAGTATAAGCATTATGTGAAAGATTAGGGTTTGAAGATGTTATTGAAGGAGTATAACCCAATGAAATAAATTTGGAAAGAGAAAAAAGATAGAGACATGAAGAATTCAGAAGATTAGAAATTGGCAGAACACAAAGAGTGTATGCACCTGTGCCGTTGCAAACGATTTTAAGCCATGTCATTCAAGGTCTTTAACCATCGATTGCTATTATCTCGCGGTAGGTAGTCTATAAGTAAGCTGAATACCTCACTTCCTCCTGAAATAAGGACTGATAACACTTACTTTATTTTGATACATCACTGTTAAGTTATCTAGTTCATCTTATAATTATCTATCATTTTTATTTGGGTACCCAAGCGATAGGTCAAGAAAATCTGAAAAATTAGCGATATATGGAGTTATCAAGAAAATATCGGTCTGTCTAAATTTACATGCAATTATCAGTAGTTTTACTTTTGGTTGAACTAAATGGATGTATCTCCAGAATATTATCATGCTATCTTACTTGAAACATTCAGCTCTGTGTTGTACCGGCATTTTGTGTTGTAAATGATTTAAAATGTCTGATGTAGTCAAATTCCTGTTCTGTCATAGACGATAGAAATGGTATAAATTAGATTAACTTAGACTCTGTATATCACCAGTTTAAACTGCGCTTTGATAGCTTAGTGATTCAAGTGAACTACGACTGTTTACCCTGAAGATTTATGAAATGGAATAATAAGTTATGCAGACGGAGCTGTATATGAGACATTCGTACTGTAGACGTATTTAAACATTGTGGGGAAGATAACAGTATTTATTTATATTTTCTTCAACTACAGCATACTGAAAACTCCGCCTGTAGCTCCTCTGGGGGTTACTGCCGGTCCCAAGCCCGGGTAAAGGAGGAGGGTTGGGCATGGGGTTAGCGACCCCATCCCGTAGAAAATCAACTCGCTAAAAAAACGCTAACCAAAAAAATATTCAAACCATTCAAACTCTGCCCTGGGAGTAGAAGGAATAATTATGACGTCTCATGATAAAAGCCGAGTTCCTTCGGAAGTCATGAGGCCGATGCACCTTCTTACAACCAGAGCGACAATTTTTATAGGTACATGGAATGTCCGAACAATGTGGGAGACCGGAAGAGTCTTCCAAATTGCTGCAGAAATGAGAAAATACAACCTAGAAGTGCTTGGAATCAGTGAAACACATTGGACGCAGGTTGGACAACAACGACTGTCTTCGGGAGAACTTCTGTTATACTCCGGTCATGAAGAAGAAAATGCCCCATATACACAAGGAGTTGCATTGATGCTGTCCAGAAAAGCACAAAATGCACTTATTGGATGGGAATCTCATGGACCAAGGATCATCAAAGCCTCCTTCAAAACAAAGAGAGAGGGCATTAAAATGAACGTCATCCAATGCTATGCGCCTACCAACGACTACGATGAAGACGCTAAAGACCAATTCTACGATAGACTGCAGTCGATGTTCGAGAAGTGCCCAACCAAGGACCTGACCATTCTGATGGGAGATTTCAATGCCAAGGTTGGAAAGGACAACACTGGATACGAAGACGTCATGGGACAACATGGACTAGGAGAAAGGAACGAAAGTGGTGAGAGATTTGCAAACCTATGTGCCTTCAATAAACTGGTCATAGGTGGCACCATATTCCCACACAAAAACATACACAAAGCCACTTGGATTTCACCGGATCACACTACACAGAATCAAATCGACCATATCTGCATCAACAAAAAGTTCAGGAGGACGATGGAGGATGTGAGAACCAGGAGAGGAGGGAAACATGAGACAACTGTATGATACGACAAAGAAACTTGCTGGAAATTGCCGTAAGCCAGAAAGACCAGTGAAATGCAAGGAAGGCGAAGTAATCACCGACATTGAAGAACAACGAAACAGGTGGGTAGAAAACTTCAAGGAACTCTTGAATCGACCAACTCCAACGGAACCCACCCAACATCGAAGCAGCACCCACAGACCTCCCCATCGATGTTGGCCCACCAACAATTGAAGAGATCAGCATGGCCATTAGACAAATCAAGAGCGGCAAATCAGCAGGACCAGACAACATCCCGGCAGAGGCACTGAAGGCAAACGTAGCAGCAACTGCCAAGATACTCCACATCCTCTTCAGTAAGATTTGGGATGAAGAACAAGTACCAGTAGACTGGAGAAAAGGACTTCTGATCAAGATACCAAAGAAAGGCGATCTCAGCAAGTGCGACAACTACAGGGGCATCACTCTCCTCTCAATACCAGGGAAAGTCTTCAACAGGGTATTGTTAAACAGGATGAAGGATTCAGTGGACGCCCAACTTCGTGATCAACAAGCTGGATTTCGTAAGGATAGATCGTGCACAGATCAAATCGCAACTCTACGTATCATTGTGGAACAATCAATCGAATGGAATTCATCACTCTACATCAACTTCATCGACTACGAGAAGGCATTTGATAGTGTGGACAGGACGACACTATGGAGGCTTCTTCGACACTACGGCGTGCCTGAGAAAATAGTCAATATCATATGGAACTCCTATGATGGACTAAACTGCCAAATTGTCCATGGAGGACAACTCACCGACTCGTTTGAAGTAAAGACCGGTGTCAGGCAAGTTTGCTTACTCTCACCCTTTCTCTTTCTTCTGGTGGTCGACTGGATTATGAAGACGTCAACATCTGGAGGAATGCACGGGATACAGTGGACAGACAGGATGCAGCTTGACGATTTAGACTTCGCGGATGATCTGGCTCTTCTATCACAAACGCAACAACAAATGCAGGAGAAAACGACCAGTGTAGCAGCAGCCTCAGCAGCAGTAGGTCTCAATATAAACAAAGAGAAAAGCAAGACTCCGATACAATACAATATGCACCAATCAAATTACACTTGACGGAGAAGCTTTGGAGGATGTGGAAACTTTTACATATCTGGGCAGCATCATTGATGAACACGGTGGATCAGATGCAGATGTGAGGGCGCGGATCGGCAAAGCAAGAGCAGCATACTTACAACTGAAAAACATCTGGAGCTCAAAACAATTGTCAACCAACACCAAGGTTAGAATTTTCAATACAAATGTCAAGACAATTCCACTGTATGGGGCGGAGACGTGGAGAACTACGAAAGCCATTATCCAGAAGATACTAGTGTTTATTAACAGCTGTCTACGCAAGATACTTTGGATCAGATGGCCAGACACTATCAGCAACAAGTTATTGTGGGAGACAACAAACCAGATTCCAGTGGAGGAAGAAATCAGGAAGAAGCGCTGGAAGTGGATTGGGCACACCTTTAGGAAATCAGCTAATTGCGTCACAAGACAAGCCCTCACATGGAATCCTGAAGGTCAAAGGAGAAGAGGAAGATTAAAGAACACATTACGCCGAGAAATAGAGATAGACATGAGAAGAATGAACAAGAACTGGATAGAACTAGAAAAGAAGGCCCAGGACAGAGTGGGTTGGAGAAAGCTGGTCGGCGGCCTATGCTCCATTGGGAGTAACAGGCGTTAGTTAGTAAGTAAGTAACAGCATACTGAAACATTTAAACTCAAGACGATTTTTTACATCGATATTGCGAGTGATTGTCCTTTTACTTTTGGTAATGTTCTTTTGACCTAAAAATTGAACCCATTTAATTCTATTCTAAATAACATTTAGCTCATCTATGCAAAAAAATGCATCTGGAGTATTTTATTTGTGAACTCATAACTGTAATCCACTAAATTAAGTAGGTGGGTAGACACCATAATTATTGACCACTCTCTCCATTCTTGTTTTACTTTGTCGTTGACTTATTTTTAGGGATAACACTTTCCTCATCTAAATTTCCAGGAGTTGAACTTTTACTGGGAGATTCTCTCGGAGACCTAGAATATGCCGATGACATAGTTCTATTTGATCAAGACGCTGACAAAATGCAGTCTTTTAACCACTATAAGCACAATGCAGGCATGTTCGTGATGCGATTCTCCCCTTCGAAATGCAAAATGCTGCTTCAGGGTTAGATTGCATCGGCACCTGGATTAATGAAAAGGGATGAAGCAATTGAGCGTGTCGACCGCCTCACTTATCTTAGAAGTGTCATCAGCCCTTGTGGTCTGGTGTGTGACGAAATCATAGCACTGATACAGATGGCTCGTCTAGCTTTTGCCAACTTGCGTCATTTATGGCGTAGGCGAGATATCCGTCTATCAATTAAGGGACGAGTATACTGCTCAGCAGTTCGCTCTGTTTTTACTTCATAGCAGTGAAACACGGCTAGTAAGAGTAAAAAATATTTTTAGATTATTAGTATTCGATCATAGGTGTCTCCGAAGCATTACTCGTATATTCTGGGACCACCGAGTAAGCAATGCAGTTGTTAGGAAACGGGTTCTAGGTGAGGATGGCAAATCGATTGATGAAGTAGTGAAACCTTATCAGTTGAGATGTCTGGGACATGTGTTACGTATGCCCAACCACCGACTGCCCCGACGTGCGATGTTTTATGGTGTAGGACTAGGTTGGAAGAAAGGTTGGGGTGGCCAGACTCAAACGTGGCACAAATCCATGAAGTCACTGACAAGTGGACTGAGCCATGTTGGTAGGTGTAGACTACCTGGTTGGGATCCACGAGATGATGGTAACCGATGGTTAGAGACCCTGAATGACATGGCTCAAAATCATTTGCAGTGGCGAAGGTGCATCCACTCTTTGTGTTCTACCAAATTCTGATCTTGTGAATCTCATGTCCCTTTCTTTTCTCTCTCTCCAAATTTGCTTCACTGGATTATACTGCCTGAATAACATCTTCAAACCCTAATCTTTCACATAATGTTTATACTCTTACTATTTCTACCACTATGGGATTTGAATCAACAACTGCATCGCTGTGCTAATGTGGTATGGCAACTCGAACTGATGTACGTACGTACGAAGTTCTACGTTGTTACTGACTGTCTGTGACTAGGTTATTCGTTCGTCTCAGTTTTGATACGGGATTTGTTTATGAATTCGGTTGTCATTAGACTAATCTTGGTTAAAATTCTGAATTAGTTCTATCGATCCTTTTGTCGACATACAACACCAAGCTGAATTTTTATCTCTTAATTTTGAAAAGTTTAAGTAAGAACAACTCCAAAATAAAGTTGATGATGTGTAAACGCTTGGGAATGAAGTAGTTACTATTCGGGAAATGAGTAGGCGAAGGTGTCTCTTCAGTCTACATTTTGGATAGCGTTTGTATTTATATTACTAGATGATACAAACGAGCTATTTTGGTTTTTTATATATGTGATTGCTTAATTTGTTGTGCTATCAAAGGTCAAAGTATCAAGATGTTACTTAGTGAATTGACCGCAAATGAACTTATTCACTTTCAGAGAGTATACTGTAATGTTACTTTATGGCCTTTTAAGAGACCTTTAAATGTAATACTTCTATTTTAGTTTTATATTTATCTAAAGATTTTTTGGATATTTTACCATTCTTTCTATTCTAGTTACAAGCACTATGAGTCAGGCAGAATGGCTGGAGTTGGAAAGCGACCCTGGGTTATTTACTTTACTTTTGGAAGATTTTGGAGTTCAAGGAGTTCAAGTGGAGGAAATTTATGACTTATCTAAACCTATCACTGAAATTGTTTATGGCTTTATATTTTTATTTCATTGGAACAAAGCTAAAAAGAAGGTAAGATAAACCGCTTGGCAGGTTTTCTTGATTAACGTGTCATTATGTATACATATAAATTTCATAATAAAGACTACTTTAAGATTGATTGAATTCCTTGGATTACTAAGTTATTTAAATTGAATGACTTGAAGTTAATTGTAATTTAATTTTGACAGATTCCAAGACTCTGATTCATAAGACATTTATGATGTTCAGATATTTTAATCCCTATTACCGACCCTTCCTCACTAGCTCCAACTTATTTTTCTCATGTAGCTACTGTCGACATTTCAAACTTAAGAAATGCCGTTCTTTGGCTTTTAAAATAACACAGGATTACGTTTTAAAGCTTTTGATTGTCGGACTATCAGATCAGGTAATAGGCTCCAATAATAAAGCCATAAGAATTATCACGTTTTAGAGCATAACTTGTCAATATGGTTAGCTTATGTACTTTTCCATATGGGTATTTGGAGTTTTGTCAGCATTTTCTCTCGAATCAGAATGGACATGGTTTTTTTCAAATCGTATGTTGCTGCTAACTTCAAATTGAAGTAATTAAATAATAAGTTCTACTGAGAGCCCCCTAATCCCATAGGAAAAGCTGGATACTCAGATGTAGTCGTTGTAACGAGTAAGCTTCACATTCAAACTAGTGGACTAGATTATGCGAAAAAATAGTTGTGTTTTTTTAATTCACCCATCCCCCCTAATTTTAACAGTTTTCTGAAACAGTGTTCTGACAACCACCTATTTCTGGCAAGTACCATCTTCAGTCATGATGAGAGATATTGTCTAGTCTATTAATTATTATCGGCATCAAAGCAACAGTGGACGAGAAAGTCCATTGTGCCATAACTCTTTGGCATACAGTTGGGACGGTGTAGCGGCCTCATCTACATAAAGTCTGGTTTACCTCCACCCTGCCAAACAGTGGTAAGGACTGTTGACAGGCTTTATCAGAAAGCTAGAGAACACTAATACACCTCGACGTTCTCTGCATCAATGAATACTTGGAAACGTTCCCCAACTGGCTCCGTAGGGAAGGGAGCTAAAATCTCGACTAGCAAAAGTCTACGCTATTGTCTTAAGCAGTAGTAAAGAACGAAAGAAAAGGGATGAAATATGTAGAATTGGTGGATTACAGTAGTCGCTTGTTCAAACCTATTGCAAACTATACAACAACATCTTTAACGGAAGTCCAAGGAATTACTCGTTAGGTGTGCCAACTTGTAAATCAAGTTTTATCTAATATTATTTACTAACCACCCTTGCAACAAATAACAAACATTAGGTCTTTCTTAGTTTAAATCACTGATTGATCTTAGCTAGATCACCAGTGGAAACTATGAACCACTAGACATGTGTTTCATATTAGTGTAGGATTCAGCCAACACCAGCTCCTTATTTAAACCATTGGAGTTCTACAATTTGTACGAAATCCTTTATACTAAACCTTTCTATAGGTTTTAGTCAGCCTACTATTATTGTATCTATTACCTGAATAAGTACTTACCCGTTAATTTGATAATAGTTGCCATTGTTTCGAATACAATCGTTTTAGAATTATAAGCAGTTTTTACACTTTTATTGTTTATTAAAAGGAATAACTCTATATACGCCTGGATTTTATGTAGTCATTAATAGATTACTGTTTTTAATTGATAATTAGTTTTCTTTTACTTTGATTCCCATGGGTTTTTTGTCATTGAAGCAGAGTGATGGCCACAGTCAGTCACAGCGTAGAACTTCGTACGTACGTACATCAGTTCGAGTTGCCATACCACATTAGCACAGCGATGCAGTTGTTGATTCAAATCCCATAGTGGTAGAAATAGTAAGAGTATAAACATTATGTGAAAGATTAGGGTTTGAAGATGTTATTCAGGCAGTATAATCCAGTGAAGCAAATTTGGAGAGAGAGAAAAGAAAGGGACATGAGATTCACAAGATCAGAATTTGGTAGAACACAAAGAGTGGATGCACCTGTACCATTGCAAATGATTTTGAGCCATGTCATTCAAGGTCTCCAACCATCGGTTACCATCATCTCGTGGATCCCAACCAGGTAGTCTACACCTACCAACATGTCCACACTTTGTGTTTGGGCTATTTATACTATCTGGCTGCCCAAACCGAAGTGGAACCAGAGTCGAACTCTCAACCATCTAGTGGTTGAAAGTCACTGCCTCGCTCTTTACCTTATATTCATAACCTAAATCAATCTACATTACGAACTGTGATTAATGCAACTGGTTTAAGTTCATTAAACTATGATGTACCGTATGTATTAATAAGCAACCTAATTTTTCTTGTTCAGGTGAAACACTGATAATTATTTATACATATATATATATATATATATATATATATATATATATATATATATATATATATATATATATAAACAGATAAGTTTTTAACCGATCGTTATTTGTGCTACATGGCAGTACTTTTTATATCCTTGACACAAGTTTCATCTTCTGATTATCCTCCCATTACATTTTATAGTTGCTTTGAATATTATTTTCAATCCCTCGATGAAAATATCTGAGTAATAACTAGTCGTCAGAAACTAACTTTTGACTACAAGCACACTCGTCATTTAGTTATTAGATCTCAATGTTTGAAGGTTAATAGTTTGATAGTTAAGGTTGATTACAACAGTGAGAATATTGCAACAAGCTAACATCATCATGATCTGAGTTACAAGTAATTTGACACGGGTTAACGTAACAGTCTTTCGGTAACCAAGGATAGTAAAGTTAGTTCACTCGCCTTGAAGACAAATTAATATAGTTTAAAATTGGGTTTTTGTGATCAGGATATCCTTGTTCATCGTATTGAAGAAAATTTGTCCGTGTACAAGCTGTAAACATAGGCTGTGATGGCTGGATAATTTCCAGAAAAAACCTTATTGAAATGAGACTTAAGATTGACTAGGTCAAAAATCAGTACATCTTTTCGCAAAATAACTTTTACTTAAGAGGCTTGAAGAAAAAGAAGCTGTAAAATTCAGTTTTTATCTCAGCAGCGTTGAAATTTTGACCTGAACTGCGTAGGTAAATCCCAACAACCTGATTGCGGTCTGCATTGTAACTCTGATCACTGATTGGAGACTTTAGGTGATATTTAAGTGGCACAGATGGATTCAATTTTTATTTTCTTTAGATCTTGAGTTTTCCATATTTTTTCATACATATCTCGTTTTCTTTCTTTCTGGAATTATATTCTCCAATCCTGACCGTAGATGCTACCTTGACATAGTAGTCGGGCTTGCTTATCATAATGACTCTATCGAGCTATATTAGCTGGAACATACGTTCTTTTAGGTCCTACCATGCCAGGTGGATCGGTTAAAGAACGCTGAGACTAAAAGCAACAACTTAAGGTCAGAGGGCGAAGTCATACTGTTGTCTGCAGGGGGATGTAATAGCAGTGTTTTTTCCCTTGAACAATGAGCATCAGCGATTCTACCTTCTCATAAAGGAAAGAAGGGGCTAGAAAGATCGACCCTAAAAATGCTACACCTTACCTTACCCCACGGATTCTCATCTCCGGCGGTGAGGTTTTATCAAGTGAGGAGCTTGCTCGACAAAAACATCTCATGAAAAGGCCATGAGCTACCTACCTTAAACAGTTGTCCTTTGGGCTCTACAGTAACGTCCTCAGGTCACTAAGACCACCACTAAGTTCAGTTTTATCATCCTCTCAAGAAGAAATATCTTTTCACGTTGTAGGCAACCTGGAAGCGACAACCGCCCTCATACCTCCATCAGCACCCGAGATCATCTTGTTCGCGACCATATTCCTCCCTCACCTCTTAATAATCCTCCCATCCCCACGACTAACCCTTCTTGTATATCTTTATCACTACGCACCATCAATGATTTGAGTTCATGAAATGTTATTCCTGGTCTCCTGAAACAACGCTCTAAAGTAAATGTTGGAGCTCTTGATGTTCAAACCTTGTGTTAGATTGAGCGACAGGCTTCCTTAGCCGGGACTTTAGAACCCTGTGCCATCGATGTATGCTGCGTTTCCGAAACGCTCACCGTTTGATCAAACGAGACAGTAAGAACTCAAAAAGATAGTAAAACACACCGTTGTCTTTTCGTTGTCTTTGTCTACGCTCCCACTGATCACAGCTCAGATGAAGTTAAAGATGAAATTTGTAGGAAGCTATACAACCTTTATAAGCTAAACGCTCAGATTTAGGTAAACTAAACCAATCCGAAAGGCACGTAGGTGGATCTTACGGTGTTGCGGCTCAGGGAACATAATGGCGACCGTTTGTTGTAACTATGCTCAGGTAATCGTCTATTTCTGATAAACACCAAGTTTAAACTTAGGAGAAGCATTGTCTGGCGTGGCAACCTCCACAATTGACTCATCGATGGACTCAAATAGATCATATTGCCACTATCCATCGTTGGAAGGTTTCGATAGAAGACTGCCTCCCATTCTGGAGCACATTTTTAGACTCGGACCATGCTCTATTTTGAGCACCTATTTGTCTGCATCTTACTCGACATGAAAAAATCATATCAAGGAAACCCCTTTGTATTCAACGTAGTGATGAAAAAGTTAAGAATATATTTCAGGAACAACTAGAGAAGGAGTTAATCAACTATAAGAGTGATATCCATCTCTAAGTAGCTTGGTATGATATTCAAAAGGCTGTGAAAACAGCACTGATATCTACTTGAAACTTAAATAACAAAGTTAGGAAAAATCAGTGGATTTTAGTGGTGTCCACATAACTGGTAGGTGATAGGAAACTCATCCTGTTTGGCCCAACACGATGAGGAGCGGCGAAAGGTTGAATATAGGTTAATAAAAAAGCTACACAATTGTCATAAGCAGTGGTAGGTAGCGAAAGCGAGAGGTAGAAAGGGGAAAGGAAAGAGGTAACAGCAGACAACTGTTCATACTTATCAGGGAAACGTGCATTAAAAATACGACTGTTGGTGGAACTATCTCGAAAAAAGACGGGAAGATCATTCACTCAATCCAGGAGATTGGACTGATAGGCAGAACACTTTAGGGAACAGTTCAACTGGACTTAAGCCACACTTCGGTTGCCCACTATCTACAAGCAACTCGAGTGACAAATTAATGTAAGTCCTCCAACTCTTAGTGAGGTTGAAAAGACTATAAACAATTTAAAGCATAGGAAGGCAGCAGGGTTTGATGGACTAAACACTGAGATCTTTAGGAATGATGGTCCAGTTTTAGCCGTTAGATTAACTGAGATCTTAGCTAAAATCTGGGGACTAGACGTAGTCCTACCTGACTGATCTCGATCTCTTATCGTCCCAGTTTATAAGAAAAGGACGAAAATCCTCTTATGATAATCGCAGAGGAGTCATTTTAGCTATTATAGTGTCTAAAATATTAGCCTCAAAAATACTTCGTCTAGAGCTGGTGAAGAGCGAACTAGAGAAAAGCAAACTGGTTTCTGAACTGGGGGTGGGTCTATAGACCGTATATACACTCTTCGGAGGGTTATGAAATATGGACATTCTTTTCGACGTACGACTATAGATGTACATTGAGATTGTACAGACTCTACTTAAACACTAATGGTCGAGTCAGAGCCTATGGCTAACTTTGACCGGAATCGGTTACTTCAATTAGTGTTCGTCAAGATTGTCTCCTTTCCCCAGTTTTACTTAACATTTCTATAGAGATGCTTTCGGAGGTAACACTTTCATCGTCTGGCTTTCCAGGGGTTGATCTACCAAGGAGATTCACTTGTTGACTTAGGATATGCACATGACATAGTTCCGTTTGGCGAATACGCTGAAAATTTAGGCATGTTTGAGATGAGCTTGTTTTCTTTCAAATATAAAATGCTACCTTAGTTATGGCCTGCGTTATCGCCTGAAACTCCGCCTGTAGCTCTTCTAGAGTCAGAGCCTATGGCTAACTTTGACCGGAATCGGTTACTTCAATTAGTGTTCGTCAAGATTGTCTCCTTTCCCCAGTTTTACTTAACATTTCTATAGAGATGCTTTCGGAGGTAACACTTTCATCGTCTGGCTTTCCAGGGGTTGATCTACCAAGGAGATTCACTTGTTGACTTAGGATATGCACATGACATAGTTCCGTTTGGCGAATACGCTGAAAATTTAGGCATGTTTGAGATGAGCTTGTTTTCTTTCAAATATAAAATGCTACCTTAGTTATGGCCTGCGTTATCGCCTGAAACTCCGCCTGTAGCTCTTCTAGAGTTACTGGCAGTCTCAAGCCCGGGTAAAGGAGGAGGGTTGGGCATGGGGTCAGCAACCTCATTCCGTAGAAAACTAACTCGCTAAAAAACGCTAACCCGGAAAAAGAATTCAAACTATTTAAACTCTATCCTGGGAGTTGAAGGGAAAATTATGACGCCTCATGATGAAAGCCAAGATCCTTTGGGAGTCACGAGGTCGATGCCCCTTCTAACGACCGGAGCAAAAAATTATATAGGTAAATGGAACAATTGGACCATGTGGGAGACCGGGAAAACCAGTCAAATAGCAACGGAAATGAGGTAATGCAAATTGGCAGTACTTGGAATCAGCGAAACCCATTGGACCCAAGCTGGACAGCAAAGACTAGATACGGGAGAGATGCTTCTGTGATCCGGTCACGAAGAGGAAAATGCTCCACACACTCAGGGAGTTGCTCTAATGTTGTCCAGAGAAGCACGAAATGCGCTTTTAGGATGGAAATCTCATGGATCCAGGATAATTAAAACATCATTCAAAACAAAGAAGGAGGCAATCATAATAAGTATCATCTAATGTTATGCACCTACCAATGACAGCAACGGCGACATTAAACATCAGTTCCATGAGAGGCTGCAATCATTCATAGCTAAGTGCCCAGGAAACGACCTGACCATCCTGATGGAAGACCTGAACTCCAAAGTCGGAATGGACAACAACGGTTATAAAGATATCATAAGATGACATGCACTGACTGGGAGAAACGAACGCTAATCCAGTGAGATTCGCAAATCTATGTGCATTCAACAAATTGATTATAGGCAGCACAATATTTCCACAAAAACACATACACAAAGCAACATGCATCTCATCACATCACACCACGGAGAACCAGATGGATCATACCTGCATCAATAAAATATTCAGAAGGTCAATGGAAGACGTGGGAACAAGGAGAGGAACTGATATAGCTTCAAATAATGTTTTCAACAGAGTTTTACTGAACCGGATGAAAAACTCAGTAGACGCTCAACTTCAAGATCAACAGGCTGGATTCTGTAAGGATCGGTCGTGCACAGACCGAATTGCGACGTTACGAATCATCGTCAAACGATCAGTTGAGTGGAATTCGTCTGTATACATTAACTTCATTGACTATGATAAGGCGTTCGACAGTATGGACAGGAGAACATTATGGAAACTTCTTCGACACTATGGAGTTACTGAAAAGGTTGCCAACATTTTCCAGAACTCATACGATGGACTACACTGCAAAGTCGTGCATGGAGGACAGCTGACAGATGCATTTCCAGTGGGGACCGGAGTCAGACAAGGTGTCTACTTTCGCCCTTCCTGTTTCTTCTGGTGATTGACTGGATTATGAAAACCTCGACATCTGAGGAGAAGCACGGAATACTAGTGACATCTCGGAATCAATTAGACGATTTGGACTTCGCAGATGACCTAGCCTTCCTATCCCAAACACGCGAACAAATACAGACGAAGACAACTAATTTAGCGGCACCCTCTGCATCAGTAAGCCTCAACGTACACAAAGGAAAAAGCAAAATTCTCAAATAAAACACGGAGAACGCCAAGCCAATTGCATTTGATGACAAAACTATGGAAGATGTGGGAACATTCACGTACCTGGGAAGCATCATTGATGAACCAGATGGACCTGACGTACATATATAATGTCAAGGACTAGCAAAGCATGGACACCATTTCTACAACTGAAGAACATATGGAACTCAAAACAATTGTCTGCAAGCTAACATCAAAGTCACAATCTTCAATACGAACGTCAAGACACTTCTACTGTATGGAGCTGAAACTTGGAGAACTACTACAACCATCATCAAAACTGTAGAAGTTTTTACAAACAATTATCTACACAAGATATTCAATGTCCGTTAACTGGATACTATCAGCAACAACCTATTCTGACAGAGATCAAACCAACTTCCAGATGAAGAGGAAATTAGGAAAAGACATTGGGAGTGGATGGGACATACATAGTGGAAATCATCAAACTGCATCACGAGGCAAGTCCTAGCTTGAAATCTTGAAGGGAGATGGAAAAGAGGAAGACTTAGGAACACATTACCACGGGAAATAGAAACATATGAATAGGATGAGTGTTAACTGGAAAGAACTGGATAGGATTGCCCAGAACAGGGTTTGGTGGAGAATGGTGGTTGGCGGCCTGTGCTCCTCGACGAGGGGTAACAGGTGTAAGTCATCTCCTGAATTAATGATAGGGAGTGGAGTAGTTGAACACATAGACCGTTTCATTTATCTTGGAATTCTCATCATTACTAACAATCTGATATCTGACAAAATTTCAGCACAGGTTCAGAAGGCTCGATTGTCTTTTGTCAACTGGCGTCACTTTTGGCTTAAGACATCCGTCTACCAACCAAAGAATACTTTCACTGAGCAACAGTTTGCTCCATTCTACTTCACGGATGTGAAACGTGGCCATTAAGAACAGGAGATACTCATAGGTTATCAGTATTCGATCATAGGTGTCTTCGAAGTATTACTTGTGCATTTTGGGACTACGAAGTAAGCAATGACTGAGTTAGGAATGAGGTGCTAGGTAAAGATGGGAAATCGATTGATGAAATAGTAAATTTTCATCAACTGTGGTGGTTGGGATATGTGTTGTGTATACCTAACCACCACCTACCTCGACGGACAATGTTGTATGGTGTAGGAGTAGGGTAGAATAAAGCTAGAGGCACCATAACCAAACCATGGCACCAGTCCATGAAGACATTGAGAATTGGACTAAGTCATGATAATAGGTGTAGACCACCTTACTGGGGTCCGAATGATTATTGTAATCGATAATTAGAGACTGAATAACATGGCTCAAAATTGTTTTTGATGGCGCGAGTGAATCTGTTCTTTGTCTTATCCCTAATTCTGAGATTCTAAGTTCCTCTTATTTGTTTTTATTTCACTAATTTGCATTTTCTTGAATTGTATTTTCAATGAGTAATCTTTACCGTTACCACCGATGCTGTCAATACCTCTACTATTCTGAGATTTGGCCCGACACTTTTGTCTCTTTCTTTGCTAATGGAGTATACCAAGTTGAACCGATGCGCATTCGTACCAGGTTCTACTTTGTGACTGACTGACCTACCAACTGATTCTCCATTGTTTAATCTGTCTCGCTATCATTCATTCTAACATTATTTTAACTTCTTTACAATTCTTCTTGCTTATTTCGACTCACCGTGGTAAAGTGGTATTACAATTTGATTTGAAGCATATTTATGCTAGGTTCTACCTACCTTTATACATATATTGAAGTTATCGGTAATATCGTATACTGACGTATATGAATGATTATCATTTGAGAAGCTGAATTGCTGAATGAATCCGCTTAAGTGTTGATGAATCCTAGAGATAATTGACTAAAAAATAGAGACTTATCCATGTAGAGAAATGATCACTTGCATGGAGAAAAGAAGAAACAAAATAAGACGAAAAGATAACTAAACACCATCTAAACTTTATGGTTGAAATCTCAGATTTACCAATCTTTATCGTAGTGTACCATGTTTGATATTTAGTATGATTTTTATTTTGAGTTATTGTAAAATTCACATCAGACTACATTTTTCTATCTGTTTTGAATAATTCTAAGCCATGTCGCCGTACTGGAAGGGGTTCAACCGGTTCGGTAAGCAATACAATTTCTCCGAGTTCTTACACACCTGTTTCCACTTGTGATGTGCGATCAAATTCAGTTACACCGAAGACGGGAAATAATGGTTCTCGTCACCGTTCAGCATCTGGATCATGCCAGGATATTATTACTACTCCAGAGTCCAAGTCTGTTGGTGAAATCTCAGAATGCAAGTCGATAATTCCTATTCCGGACAAAACAGAGATTTTCTTTGCTCACCAAGTTGTGCAAAATTCTTGCGCTACTCACGCTTTACTGAGTATTTTGTTAAATAGACCTGAAATAAATATAGGACATATGTTAGCTGAATTTCAAAAAGCTACTCGTTATTTATCACCAGAAGCTAAGGGCCTTGCCATCGGAAGTATGCCACAACTTGCTCAGGCACATAATCGACATGCTGCAAAACCGCTAACAGTTTGCAAGGACGAAACAATATCTAATTTGGAATTACCTGAACCAAGTCAAGCTGCAGCAACCGCAGCAGCAATCGCTAAGGCTAGTATAGGAACGGTGAATTGTGTGAATTCATCCGATTCAAGCCCTAGTCTTGCTACTACAACAGGATCTAACGTAACAATTCCAGATACATTTCATTTTGTTTGTTATGTTCCTATTGGTGGGTTTTTATATGAACTAGATGGTCTTACATCTGAACCAATAAATCATGGTCCGTTAAAGAACCCAAACGATCAATTTGCTTGGACTGAACAGTGTGCTGACGTTTTGAAGGAACGTATGCAAGAAGTAAGTCGAAGTGCAATGAATTCTAATATATCGAGATATAATTTCTTAGCTGTTTCATTTCACATTATCTTTACAATAATCTTAACATTTTATTTATCCTTTTCAAAACACAATAGTATAATGAAAAAGGAGAAATGCAACTTATCAGTCCTGCTGCGTTATATTGTGAACCATATACAACATGTTTGATTTTTTCGGTAATACCCTTGGTACAACCAAGGGTGGATTAACATTCTCTTCTATTTGACATTGTCTCACTTGCCTATTCTCTTTTATTCCCGTTTCGTGCTTCTTTTATTTGCTAACTAGTACCGCAGATCACCTATGGTAGAAATCCTATTTTATGTAAACTAGCTGAATTCACTGACTGACTGGTCGAATGTTGATTTCTACTACTGAATATGATTTCTAAACCAGGATTTCGGAAACCACGACTCCTGTTCAAACTGACCTCCTTCAACGTTCATACACTAATATAGATCGGACGATAGGTAGTGTTGACTACGTCCTTAGAAAGTCTCAACATCGAAGTCTGTTGTTTGAGACTCAGATTGAAGATTAGTGAAGTACTACACATTCACTCTCCATCTGTCAATTAAAAGAGCTTGTTATATATGCGTTTATTTGAGGGGCCCTGTGGCATCTTCGTCTGGTTTAACTAGTGTTGGTGTCGCACTAAGCCCTAGAGCAGAGGCAACACTAATCAACTGGATCCCCATTAGCAGTCGATTATATGCTGTCAGATTAGAAAGCTCTATCAAATTCACAAGAAATCGCTGTGAGAAACGTTATATTTCCGTTATCTTTCTCTAAACCGTGAGAGATTGCAGCACGACTGTAGTCAAGAATGAGTTCTACCACCAGTTAAGTAACTTTTCAGAAAGTGTGTTCGACAGATATTTTAGTACTGGTCGGATATTTGGGTTTGCAGATCGGGCATCTAGACGCAGAGGAGAGTCTCTTGGGTGGACAATGAGGACTTGTCGGTCTCAAGTCAGATAACAATGACCATCTCCTGCAACTGTGCGCAAATTACTACTTGTTTCTGGCCAACACTAACCATCGGCACAGACAGATATATACTTGATATATTCTGACGAGAATAATGAATATTAACTGTTGGGATCCACTTATGGACTAACACTGTACATATATTTTTGTTGTATAATTAATTAACTAAACTATGCATATTCATGTTCCTTTTATTATAAGCTTTATTTTGACCCATTGACTATTATACGATTTACCGTTCTTGAGTTATGCCCAGTCTATTAATTACAGTCTTCCACATTCACAGCCACTTTGGACTAGATCTCGTGCAAATTCTGTTTTCTATTTTATGGTACGATGTGATCAGTTTGGTTTGTATATAAACCTAGTATGTTTGAAGTACATGATTCATATTGTGGAGGCTGAGATTAGTGTTCTGGACTCAACAGGCAGGAAGAAGGATCGATGAAGACTCTAGACTGCTCGTTCGCGTTTGTGCGTCATTGGTCCGGTCGATAAGTCACTGTTCTCTGATTGGCGGTATCATCACGTTATATATTAATAGGGCACAAGGCCACAAGTTATAACAGTACTACCTGGCATTCTCCCTCTGCAACTCAAACCTGGACTCGGATTGATCACATCGTGATCAGTTACCGCTGATGTGATCGTGTATAAAACAGTTGCTCCTTTCGGAGTGCTTATTTGGACTCTGATCATGGCATCATTTGCGCTGATCTTGTCTTACCCTTCAGTGGCCAACAAATCCGTCGTTCTGAACGGACCTATGTAAGCAAATTGGATGAAGTTTCTATTGCCACTAAATATCAAACCGAACTAAGTTCAAAGCTAGATATTAACCTATAGCAGCTCACGTGCATTTGATTTTATTCACATTTAATTTGGTTAAGCCCCTTTGTTAACTCATTTAACGTACAGAGTCATTCGTACAATAACAACTTATCTATACCATTGTGCCTTTATTATTGTTGCACTTGTGTGAACATGTATACTTGAGCATTGCTTAATGTCTACACACATATTCATTCTGCTACCTTTAGTGTTAGTCACTTAATTGATTCGACAGTTCATTCATTTCCCTATGTGTATATATGTACATTTTAATCCTGTTTATACACTCGCACACTTATTCGACTCACTCGCTTGCTTTTTGGCACAAGCCTTTCATTCTTGCGTCACGTGCCTGTGGTTTTGGTGATTTGTGCGTGGTGCAATAATAAGCGTGATCAACACTTCATATTCATTTTCTGTTTTGTACACCGTGGGGAGGGTTATTTAGCGACGGTTATCAGGACGAACAATATACGACGTTTAAGGATTATATCGAATACCGACCACTACAAACCCACCGAAAAGTATAGATGAGTACTGACTGCATTTTCATGACCCTATGAAGATGGTGAGTAAAGTGATTTGCAGCTTCGCGAAACGTTCCGCTTATAAGGATTAGTTTTTTACAGTCTCCTTACCACTCCTCAAGGCATGTCAGTCTACCTCAGTTAATCTCATGTTTAATAATAAACATATATTCTTACGTAAGGAAACTGTGCAAAGTCTACGTACGAACCGAAAAGTCTGGTGGTCGAGGCATGTTAACGAGTTGGATTCAGCAACTGCGTTTGGTAACTGCTGAAAACTGTCTCAACTCATCATATCCAGTGGGAGAAGGAAATCTGGTGTAAGTGAAACAATTTACAAGTCTGACGGGATGCCATTCAATTACATCCAACGATGCGTTGGACGATGGGGGAAGTTCTCCGGGGCACGGTTCAGTTTATCTTTTGTTCCAGGAACATCGTTTTGGTCGTAAATGTGTTGATCGTGTCTTCATCCCCCTCCCGATGTAGAACAATACCCTACTCATTACAATCAAACGATTGTTGTGTTTGTGTGATAATTATGAGTATTTGAATTATAGTATAAACTAGGAATCTCAGAAATAACGCAATTTAATCAGAAGTACTAGATGAACACGAACAAATGTATTGTATTTGGAATTCGAATTCAAACAGTCATCAAGTACAAAGGAATCATTGGTTCATATAAACATCACAGTTTGCTAATATCTATCACCTTCAAATCGTTAGATAGGACTGTGATATTGGGTTGTCTGTTGAAGAAGGGTGTGCCTGAGAAGTTTATTAACATTTTGAAGGCTCTGAGTGCAGATACCTTAGGGAAAGTGAAGGCATACAACCACTTCTTTCCATTTTTCCATTCAGGCAATCGAGTTAGACGGAGTTGCCTAATTCCAAAATTTCTCTTCAACCTTACCATCGATGACGTTCTGGAAACAGCTTTGGCGGAAGTGGGTATTGGTGATATGGATCTGTTACCGAGAGAAAGACTTCGACCTTGCGTATGTGGATGATATTACCTTACTGTACGATAATAATCAAGGTATGCAGATCGCACTTAATCAGTCGTCAATCAGTGTCAGTTGGTATGGCATGTACTTAGCACCTTCTAAGTGTAGAGTATTTTGACAAGACTGTCAGGAGCCTGTACCTGCGTTCACTCTTGGTATTGAACAGTTAGAAGCAGTCTAGGATTTCATGCATCTGGCTAGCTGTGTGAGTGTTTGTGGTGGCCTGAATGATGAAATCAATTCATGTATGGTCAAATCCTGAATGGCTTATGTGAATTCGGGCGATCTTTGGTTCCGTCGTGATGTTATTCTGGGTGTAAAAGGTCGGGTGTACAATGTGCTCGTGAGAGCAGTTTGGAAACCTGGCCTCTTCGAGTTGATGACGTTAAGTGACTCTCTGTCTTTTATCGTCACTATCTACTAAGGATTGTCGACATTCAATGGCAACGCTATCTTAGTGGTGTATAGGTTCTGAACGTGTGTTGATGGACAGTGACGATAGTTCAACTTGTGTCACACTACCTTGAAACACGAACTTGGGTGACTTGGACATGTACTACGAATGTTGCTCCAGCAAATTCTACGTTGTGCATTATGTACCGATGCTAGGACTGGTTGGAAGAAGGGGAGAGGTGGTCAGTCTATGATATGATGTCATGGTATGGAGGAAAGCTGTATAGGAATAGCGTTTATCGGTTCATCACAACTCCCTGGATAGGATTCTAGAAATAGTGCAACATGTTTACCTGAGACATTATCAGACTTGGGTCAGAAAAGTAGCTGATGCTGTTCCTACTGTAGATTTATTTTATGTTCTTCATGAAAGTGAAAGCGATTTTGTTAACCGAAAGAATTCTTCCTGGTCATATTTTTGATCGTCACTGTCTTATTGTAAGGTACTCTCGTTTACATGTTATTTTTAATCAATTTATTTTGATTGCATCCTCTCTATTATATTTAAACTGTGCTTATATGTGAATTCTGTGTATGGATTTTCTATGTATATTTACTAAAATATTGTGAGATTACAAACAGATATTTTGTCATGCAATTTATTTTTTGAAGATTGTTATGTACTAAGAAGTCATTGATATCAATCATGCTGATGATGTTCTATCATACAGCGTTTCATCATCGCCATTAACTCATATTGTTACAATACTTAAAATATCCTTGTGTGTAAATTGGACGTAATATTTCATTACCAGTGAAATACTGTCAATAGTGCAAACTCCCATTTTGAAATTTAGTAAAAATAACGAATCGAGTGAAAAAATTGTTTTCAGTTAGTTTTTCTTCATTGTTCTACAACTACAATGGAATAATACCCATCGAGTAGTTACGTAACGTAATTCTTGAAACACTCAAATCAGATGCTAATTCTTCACTACCCTTAATACGTTTGTTTAGATTCAAGTAGAGAGATTTTAGAAACTAATTATGTTTACTTGCTGCTCTTTGTGAAATCAGACACATCTACAAGAACTTAATTAACTGTTCCACTTGCAACGAAAGAAATAAAGGAGTCTGTAGTTAAACTATCGAAAATTATAGTCAATATATTAAACGAAACTAGGAAATTTTATATCAGGAGTCACCGTTTTTGGAATAGTTTAAAATTTAAAGATTAGGTTTTCATTTCATTTATGTACATATTGTTTAATCTTAAGACCAATAATGACTATACAACTGGTATCATGAACACACTTTTGTTTTCAATAAACAATGCACTTGGATTTCCCAGATAATATTATGTAGAGTACATTCATATTCTTAGTGTTTTTATGATAAAAGACTATTTGTTTTCAATCTATTTAATCATTCATGTATGGTGTTTAACGCCCATAGAAATCGTATACTTCGCCTAAAAAACCCATAACTTTTTTTTATTTAAAATATAATTGTATTTCCATAGATTTGATCACTTTTTATTCAATTCTTTGTTTTCAAACACTACCTTCGTGATCATAGCAAGATGTTCGGTATAATTTATTAGCTGTTGTACCAGATCGTCGTGTAGCGCTTACAAAACGCATGCAAATGTTGAAACGTAATCGTCAACTTATTCAAGATATTCTGTTGCGTATGTGTCAGTTTGATCATACGTCCAAATCGCTACATTGTTCTAATAGTAATAATATTACTGTTACCACTGCTACTACTACTATTACTACTACAACTGTTTCTATCAATCATGAACATCCACGTAATCAATCTAATTGTCATCGTCACCTTATTCAAGAGGAATATAAATCAAGTCCATCTGAACATTTTATCAATGATGACAACTGTGTACATCTGCCAAACTCATCTTTATCTGTGGGGAAACAATATAACCCTCCATGCATAGAGAAATGTTCACCTACAAGCACAAATATGCCTAATTGTACTAACAGTACTAATACCAACAGTAACAATCTTGATAAAAACAAGTAGGTTTTTACTTCTTTACTATTTACAATAATTGCCTAGTGAGTTTTCTAGTTATTCTTAAGTTTGTTTTTACAGAAATTTTTTTTTTTGTATTTGTACTATACGCCTTTTCTATTGAACTTGTTCAGTGTATTTTATTTGCACTGTTTTTGCTGAATATAGGAAAATTATGTGCATAAACATTCACTGTCAACTGTTACATGCCAAACGATGTCCACCACATAACATATCTGTTCAACCCTATTTAAGTATAGGTCGATCAGTGTTAGTTGTTTTGGTTGTGAAATTGAGTTGATTATTGTGAACTGACGCTTGCTACATAACTTACAGTAGTAAAAGTTTATGATGTATATATATTTTTTTCGAGACTATACACTATTTCGTTTGTCAACAGAACGAACAAGTATTTTGAAAAAAATCTTATAGTAACCGAAAATCTCTTGGTTTTTTAGTAACTATCATTTGTTATGCGTGTCCTGCTATCCTGATAAACTGATTAAAAGGCACTAGATTAAAAATTTGCTGCACGTACTTTGGTTTGGTCAGCCTCGTAGTATGTTATTAGCTTCACATAAACAGACTAAAAGTAAAACACAAAAACATCCATTATTTATCCTATGAAATAACATTTCCTCAAAGGTTAATTATCCTATCTTACGAAATCCAAGTGTTCATCCCATAAATTCTGAGTTATGAACTCAAACCTACAAAATCAAATATTTCTAGAGAACCATGTTAGACCGGCCTGAAGTTAGTATCCTATGGACAGATATCTGGGTTGGGCAGATCAACAGAACTAATCTGTCACCTTATGGAAGTCATAAATCTTCATTAGAAATAGAACTATTCTCATCTTCTTCCTCCATCTCAACAACAAACTTCCTCGTTACTTCTTGACTTTTTCTCTCCTCTGATTCAGGTAGGATATAATTTCTCAGAGTGGTGCTTCTGTGGCTTGTTTGAATCAAGACTGCGGATGTGTGTATTCGAATTACATCGGACTCAGTACTTCTTTTGAACATCTGAATCCGTAATTTAGTATTCCCCAATAAATATATATGTCCAGAATTTATTTTCATAGATTTTACTTCTCCTGAGTTTATTTGTACAACAATGGTATTAAAAAAGAAAATTCGAAATCTATTTGGATAAGTCTTGCTAATTGAACGCTGTACTCGGATCCTAAGCTAGTCTCGTAGCCCCCAAGCTAAATTTACACAGCGACATGAAAATGAGAGAAAAGGCGCAAAATATGCGATAAGCACTTCGCTCCAAAGGTTCATTTATGTACAGAAAATATAGGGTTTTTATTTTAGAAGTCCATAGGTTTCCCTAAAAATTCTGGAATGCTACTAAACATAGTAGTAGTGTAGTAATCAGCCAATCAGAAGCTCTTCATGTGACTTTTCACTTTCATGTTGTTTCTGGCATAACTTCTAGTCAAACACTGATTGGATAAAATGCATTTTAGTGTTTCCAGAGCCTTTCTTGTCTATTGCGAGAAATTCGCTGGATCACCTCAATAGGATATGTATTCCATACATTCGAATACACTGACAAATTATGAGTGTAAGATGAGTAAGTGAAGCGTTAGCGCTGGCTATACTTCAACTCCGAATACTCTTTAAATGAGCTTATATGTAGTTCAAATATACAGTGAATAAGGTAATCAATAAACAGACATATGCACAGATAAAACACGCATAAAGACGTACATCTATAGATCTCAATTATGTGAAGTACAGAATTTTTACGAGAATAACAATGATTTATTAGTCACATACTGTCTAAATAATTATTATCTGTCCAAAAGTAAGTATAAATTCACATAGGCGTACTTATATATGTCACTACAATAGCACCAACCCTTCTACAGCATTTCCATCGTTTTTTGGTCATTTACATCATTATTCATACTCCGGGCAATATAAGAAGTATTTTTGGTCGGTTCATTGTGATGCTTATGTCAGTCAGATGCAACGTAGAACCTGACATATATATTCATTAGTCCAAGATACCATTCCCCATTAGCACAGCGAGGTGAAATTGTCAGGGTGAATTCCAGAGTAGTCGAGGTAGTAGCAGTATTAGTGATGGTAGAAAATAGAATTCAAGAAAACATAAATTCGTAAGGAAATAACTTATGAGGTTTTAGAAATTTAGGGTCTAAGGAAGTGTATCTAGGCCGTATCACCCAAAGTCTCTAACGATTGTTTACGATAATCATACTGACCCTTATCAGTTAGTCTGGACCTATCTACATAGCCCTGTCCAACAGTTAGTGTCTTCATGGACTGACCTCCCCTAGCTGTGTATTCTTGCACTGACCATCACTGTGCGTTAAGGTAGTCGGTGGATGGGTTAGCGTATCGATTTACTATCTTTATTTAATACTGTGCGTTTAACCTCAGAGTTGTTAACCTGTTGGTCTCAAAATACACGAGGAATACTTTGCAACATTTATGATTGTGTGCTAGCAATTAACAAATATCCTCTGTTTTTAAAGGTCTTTTTTCCCAGCTATAAAGTAGAACGAAGCTCAGTGCTGTACAGTTTACTCGGCCTTTAGTTGACAGGGAAATGTCACCTACGGCAAGTTGGTATTGGTCAATCAAGCTTCATCGATTCGTGTTGAAATTTCATCAGACAACCAGCCCACCAGTGTTGATGAGACTTCCGGGTTAAATAAAGTGGTCGATACACTCAACTACTTTACTTCCTGTGATTAGTACATACATTGATGCAGACTAAACCGTAAGCAATATTTCCCATTTGGAGGGAGAGAACCACATTTCAAACATGCTTGCATTGTTGCAAAGGACGATCAAAATACTATGTCAACATCTTTATCAACCAACTATGTCATCTACACATTCTAAGTGAATAAGTGAATCTAGTAGGAGCTCAATCCGTTAGTCTATACAACGTATTACTTGACTACTATGGTTGGTAGCTTAATCGTTTAAAGTAGTTATGCAAAATTATACTTAAAACTGAACTTTTCGTCAAACGTTTACCACAATAATATGCTATTCTATATATTTTCATGAATGATTATGTATGAATAAGTTGTTTTTAGCAATATAATTCGAGTTAGAAGTGAGGAGTGAGGTAATTGGATTCTGTCAAATAGCTAATGTGAATTTACCCATTTATAGGATAAAAAAATTGTATCTCCTTTTTTATTTTTAAAATTGTCTATAAGTATCTCATATGTGTGCCTAATAGAAACAACTGACTTCGTTTAATGGGAAAAATAAATGCTTTACTACTCATACCTTTGGTTTATTGCTGTTACAAATCTGGATAAACTTTCTAATTATCCAGTAGGAAGATTTATTCTTTTTCTCAAGTTTGATTTGATTTAAAATATGGATTAGATTTGGTAGTAAGATGTGGTTCATGAAGCTGAGGTTATTTATGGAGAAATAGTGTATTTTAGTCAACATATGGAATTCGTTTTACTTATAAGGTTTTCATAAATCATTATGAAGAAAACCTATCATCTCGAAAAAGTGGATATAATCACATGTTGTAATTGTAGATCATTCATATTTTTTGTATCTAATGCTTGTCATAAGTTATTGTTTCTTATTTGCGTTATTCCTTACCTTATTACTTAGTTGAATTTCAATATTCTTGGATAATATGTCATTAAAAATAGTATTTTAAACAATTTTCTATTTTTTAGACATGAACCATCTGATGACTTTGAGAACTCACGTTCCATCAAAACTCGTTCAGCGACACGTGCTGCCAAACAAACAATTTATGAGAACCACAACTATCCTGAATCAGAATTAAGTAAATCAATGCAACAAAAGCATAATAATAATTCTCTATCTGATACTATTTTAACTGATAGTATACATTCTCCTACCAATGATGATTACAGTACATTTTGTTTTTCATCTCGTAAACGTTCTTCCTATTCATCACCAAATGAACATGATGATCCAGACTGTTGGGAATGTCAGCACAAAAAGCCTTATTTACATATGTCTCAACAGAATGATATCAATAATAGTAGTAATAATAGTTGTGAAAATGGTTATAATTGTAATTCTCAATTAGAATATTCTCCGAATACAAATAAAATAAATAGAATTTTCGCTTCTTTCATTTCAAATAATTCACCTTTATCTCTTACCGTACTTACTGAAACAATGTCTAGTACAGTTCGTAAGTCGAATATCAATAAAGTTTCTCATTCAGTAGGAGACGATTGTAAAGAATCAAAAGGGAATCTTCGAGAAATACAAGATTTAGAGAATGGTATACCGAACGGAATTTCCATTAAATTACAAGAAAATTGTTTTCATGATGTGAAGAATTTACATTCACTTGATCACAGTTCAGATCAGCTAACAAAAGTAAGTGCTTTGTGATGTTCTTTTTTGTGTGAGATTATTAAAAAGTCATTATTTAATGACACATTAAATGTACTGCTTTTCAATATATTGTAGAAAATAGTCTGTGTGGATCAATTAGGTCAACACAAACAAAGGAGTCCCTTAAATTCCGGCTTGATGGATAGAAAAATATAAAGATATTTACGAATTGACTGAATTATCTTGGTGAATTAAAAAATGTGCAACTATGATATTTTGATTGAGTTATTTTTCTGGCAATAAACAAGAATAAGAAGGAATAAGAATGAAAGCTGATATCGCTGAATGACCACTGTTGATAGACCGATGACAATTGTGCAAAAAAATTATAAATTTATAGATCAATCATTTAATTGATATAGAAAATCGGGCTCCAACGAAAAGCAATGATCTGATTGATTCTTTATTGACTATAGCCGAAACATTTCCTTCCCAGTTTGTTGTGTTAGAACCATTGATTAAGTATTCGAATTCGATCAAGTAGACTTCGTTATGGTTGTCCCAATAGTGTTCCTGTGTATGTTTTCCGATAAACTGGAACATGACGAACACTTTGAGATCAAGCAAATGATAATATGCTTAACGCTAACAGTACGTAGATAGTCACATTTCATCGACATAGTTTTTTTATCTGGTTTTTGATAGATATCTCAATTTATTGACGTATACTAACATGAGGATAATGTCCTATCGCTTGTTTCCAATATTGTTTCTTTTTAGTTTTTAAGTAGTAATTTCGTATTTTAATTTATCCTGTTACTTACTGCTTGTATTGAAATTAGACGACGAGACTATAATTTATGGACGACGAATCTTAAATGACCCTTCGAAATTTTAGCTACTCAGAAAACAGTTGATACAGAGTAGGAATTTATGGTACAAAACCTAAGAATTGGAGTGGATGCACTTTTTTTAAACATAGTTTAAAAAATTTTCGGGTTAGAAAGAGGCTCTGCGGTTATTAAATCGTAATGCATATGGTACAGGAACTCATCCATGTAACTTCACAACAGTCGACCCCTGGAGCTGTAATAACTTCGCAGAAATTCCTTTAGCCTCGATCACATTGCTTTCACATTATTGATGTTTACTCTCCTGTGATGAGGTCTGCAAAATGTCTCATGTGAACGACGACACAATGCACGTAACAAAGTTTAGATAGGCATTTATATTACGTCCAGTCGTTCATGCCATTGTGGTATGCGGTTGCACTTACTCCTCTATAATTGATATCAGCGTCGTAGCCTGTCAGTTTCTGAGGTTTTGGAAATGTTCTTTTTGCAATGATCTTTCATATATACCAACAATTTGCTAAATATACCTAAGGAACTGCTACTTACCCAGCCTTCTCTCACACTTCTTTTGAATTTAGGTTTCCTAATGGTTGTTTCATCTATTTCTGCGATTCTCCTGATTCTTTTATTGAACATATATCTTTACAGTACTCATACCTATGGAATACCGAAGCTTCGAAAACATCTGCTAAGATTTCAGCTAGTGTTGATGGCGCTTTTATTATTCTGTTTACAACAATCAGCATAAACTGTCTTAGTGTCAATCAGAATCGAGTAAAAAGTCCCCATTCTGGAAGACTTCATCAAACATATGTTACATCGTCCAGCAATCATTTGAACACCGCACTCAGAAATAAAGGAGATTCCCAGCAATCCCATCTATTGTAACCTCTCAACTATAACAGCCTCCTTGAAATCCACTTTGAATCGATCGTACGTGTGCACTGGATACTAGAATAGTAGCCGTGAGATTGAAATCACTTACTTGGTTTTGATTGGCTCGTCCGCAAATTATAGTTTTACCAGTGTAGACTTAATTTGGAATCACCATTTTTACTTTATCGTTATTTATGTCTTTAAATCTAACCAACGAGTTTTCATCATAATTAGTCACATTCTATCATATAAAATAACTTGAAAATACCTGTAAATAATTACTGTAATCGAAGATTTTCTCGCTATTTCTTAGGTAACATCCACATCTACAAGTTGTACAGAACTAAATTCTTGTAACGCTAGTGGACCTATATACTGTGGTCGATCAACAATATCGGGCGAACAAAACATTCCATTAAAAGAACTTACTAAACCTTTAACTGTTGAAACAAAATTATGGTGTGATACTACTTCAGAAAATCTTGATGCAGGTGACTCGGGGACACCTGTTACAAGTGATATATATCCTACAAATTCATCGATAACTTCATCCAATGAAATTTGTGGTACTGTTTTAGATTCACGTCCCCAAACACGAGCGCTTACTAGAGCATCTTTAAAGCTAAATCCACTTAGTTCAGTACAAGCATCAACTGAAGAGCGAATTTCCACCACAAAGATATCATCAGATAATGTACAATTAAATCATGAATCCAGTGTATATAATTCAGATGTGTCAAACAAATATCGTTCACCTACAGAAATTTTCCCAATGACTACAGACTTAGCTGAATGTAAGTGTTTTTTTACTGTTCTCAGTTTATCTTTACAAACTATCTGTATGTCGATTCAATTTCTTATAGTCTAGATCATCTCACCGTTGATGAATTGACTAAATTTCGATAAATTTCAGTTGGTATATGAACCTTTGGGTGTTTGAAGCGAAAGGTACCGGGTTCGAATTGGGGCGTGAACACCAACCCTAAAATCCTGATACATCCGGCTGATGAGTCCAAAATAGGGCGAAACACACATCCTGGGCTCCGCTGCTAGCTACATTCCATCTATTTTGTATGTGTTTATCAGTTAACATTTTGTTATTGTGGTAATGTTAGCTATTCTCTCAATTATTATTTATATTCAAACATCTCAGAGTAGTCTATTATACTGTTGCTATATGGCATTTATGGTCATGATAAAATTAAAGTGATATTTTTTCTATAAACAAACTACGTTTAATTTAGTGAGACTGATTGATGTATAAATGTTAATATTCTGAACTATGTATTGACTCTTGAATAGTAGTATCGTATAGGTTTATGTTTATTTTTATACTTATATTATTACCAGCAACAATGTAGTAATCTTACGATTAATTAGAAAACAACAGTACTCAAATACAGGTTCATACATAAACTTTAATTAATAAATTGTATTCTCCGTTTGAAATCGGAATAATGGGACAGTTAATTGATTTTTGGTGCACGCATATAGATATATTTGTGGGTGTAGCATTCAGTATTATTAATAATTGTCTATGTTCAACGTTTCATGTAAACGTGGTTCGTAAATTCAACTGCATGTATAGTATTGACGTACAAAATATTCATTTAATTATGGTTCTATCTATAACGCTTCTCCTATCACTGGTCTGGCCAATCCCATTCACATGCAAAGTAACTTTTATTTTCCTCAGGGCTGATAGTTGAAATAGTGTAATTGTTCTTGGTTGGGTGAATCAAATAACATAATCGATCATCCCGGTATAATTTGATAGAGATAGCAAAGCTTCTTGTAAGATCCATAAAAATCAATCTTGAGCTCTTTCTATAGAGGTTGAAATTATTCTTTACCTTTAAATTTTCCTCCAGTTTTGTAACAAAGATCATTATTATTTTACATACCTGCTGAGAGTTTGTCATCACACTATTTACCAGGACTGATGTAATTCTGTTATTTCATATATTATTCTAGTAGTTAATGAATACCAGTGATCTAGCATCATATTGTATTTCGTATCTATCTTTTTATCCTTGTTTGAGTATTAGGCCTACGTAGCTTATATTTTAATGATCATTCAGTGTTCGAAAATGTCAATTTCTCAAAAGTTAAATATGGACACAGTTGTCTTCTTGTTTTCGAGATGAAAGTCAAAATAACCTTTTTCAGACGCATGTTAGGCGATGATTTTTCCTATAACTCTTACAAAAAGCCCTTAACAACGTAATGTGTTTCTGTAGAAACTCTGTCAACAAAGTAAAATATAACTGTCCTCTCATTTCATCTTCGGTTTACGTTGAAGGTCCTATTGTTATCAGGTTGATTGGTTCAATTATATCGTATGTATTGAGTAGAGTAAGAATAGTGCACAAGGAATAACGACCGCTTCCACTCAGTACGTCATGTCACTAAAACAACACCTGTCCTGTGACTAAAAAGACTATTTATTGGTTGAAAACACAACTCTTTCTATACATTTCCAACCCACATCAAATCAAAACTGAAGAATGGCTGACTGATCGAATAAATTGCTCAGTGGGATTAGTCAAATCAATTAGCAGAATGAATCAGAACTTGAAATGAAGTATTAACTTGTATGAAATGTTGACGTCTGTTTAGGCTGAAACTAATAAATATGTCATAATTGTAGTACCAAATAACGATTGTCTGATTACAAGTTGTGATATATATATATATACTGGATAGTCTGACAAATAAATATTAAATAAATATTAAATCATTATTCAGCAAATATGTAATTAAATTGCTTACCTGTGAATACTATACGGATAGTACAAACCTCAGCCGTCGAACAAACTTAATTTAATCACTTGGTTTGACTTTATAACCATAATACATGATTATCATTAAAGATCATCCGACAATGGAATAGCGTAGACACACTATACTATAACTATTAATCCAAAATTATGGTCAGTACTTACGATAGAGCTTCTTTTCAGAGTTCAAACATAGTTTATTTTAGGTCAATTAGACATGTAATTGTTTGGTTTTGTATATCTGTTCATAAAGTAACCATGACCTATAAAGTAATGGTAATGAAAAATATTTTAATCGCTTAAGCATATCTATTCATATAGTGGATAGTTTATTTCTGTGAAGAAAATGAACCTCATTTTTTTCAGCTTTCATGTTAATTTATTGTTTCAGATTTTTTTTGTTTGTATATTTCACTTTTCTATTTTATTAAAAATTAGTCAACATTTCGACTTCATCCAGTGATATCACTAGTTCACATCGAGGATCAAAGTATCCAACAAGATCTTCAACTCGAATGGATACTTTAGCTTCCCATAATTTAGCTCATCTTCGTTCAAATCCTGTTACTCTTCACAGTAATACGAGTCCTTCAAAAGTTGGTAGGATCACTTCTTTTGAACAGACTTCTACGGTTCATTCCACTTCTAATGCTAATACTAATACTACAAATATTACTTCAACATACTTATCACCATTTACCTATGATTACATGAAATTGAAGAATTCACCAAGTTTATATCCTCCGCCTTTAAGTGTGGAAGAACTGAACATCCTACTGCATAAAATAGATGAACAAATAAAACTATGTCTTAGTGCTTTGATTGAGGAAGAGGAGAAACGTCGATCCTATCGTATTGATGATGCTAGACGTATACACAATTATGAACCATTTATACGAGCTTTTCTCACTGCCCTAGCTAGACATGGAATGTTAAAAGATCAAGTATTATCTGCAATGAAACTGAAACATACATCTGTTATTAATCACAATCATATTTCATCCATACAAGTATCAGACAGCTGTAAAAAGTCAAATGTAAAAGCTCACCATAATAATAACAGTAATAATAAACATGTATCTAATAAAATACATACTGAACGCATCTATTCATTGACTAATAATTCTTCAATTAAAAAGAGAACTTATCTTTCAAGTTCACTAATAAATAGATTGACTCGAGTTAGTCAATCTACGAACAATAATATTCGTGTCGCTCATCACTATAACGCTTTGAACTATCGCAAGCTACGAAGGAGAAGAAGAATGAGGGATTCTATTGGGAATTCAAAATCAAGTTGCACCGGAAAAGATACAGGTGTAGTCGAATTAAAATCTCCATTAGTTGAATCAGCTAATTTAACACCATCTTATAGGCCACCTGTAACAGATGAGTCATTACCATCTATCACCTCCTCTGCCTCTTGTAGTTTACAAAGTGTTTTGACTAACTCTACAACTATACTTCAAGCACCCGTTGTATCTACACAAAGTAAAAACTCACGTGCAATACGAATCAATGTAAATCAGCGACATAGTGACGAAACTGGTGAATCTCCTTCACAAGGCCCATTACTTATTTCAAATAGTTTATGTACAGATAGTTGTCAAAAGTCATCTGTAACTATTGATGAGAATAGCATAGTTGAAGGTAGTTTGGCTTCTTCAGCTGTGTCATCAGTTACACTAGCATCCTGTTCATCATGTGGTTCATCCCCTCAATCATCCAATTCATCCCGGTCAACTAATCTTCGATCCAATTCTTCTGGTGTAAAATTAAGACAAATTAAATCAGATGATCGAGTTAATACTAGACGTTCTTTGCGACCACGTGTCTCTCGTGAACATGCTTTCACACAAGATGCAAATATTTCAGCTGACTCTTTTAGTCTCACATCAGAGGACCCGGATACAAACAATAGTGGAGTTAATTTAAGAGATAGAACTACGAAGTCATCTTTACGTACACATAATACTGACTGTACTAATTGTACTGTCACAGAATCGTCTACTTCGTCCAATTCCCAACGATTTCGGAAACGACGCCTTCATTGATACAATTTATACAGTCATTTATCTTGATCACTTTATCCTGAATGTCTTTCTATTTAGTCTTGGATGCTTTGTCATAAATGCCTTTTTGTTACTGTATGTGTATACATCAAAAATGTTTTTTATTAGTATTGATTGTAAAGTTAATCTTTTGGAAAAAATATGAGGTCAGCTGTGAAAACAATTCGTTTTCAGTGCTTGATTATTATCACTACTATTACAGAATTTTAAGTTAATTCTATTTCCCTGAATCTTTTTTCTCTTATTATCTATGTATATGATGCATGAAATCGTATGGATGACGGATGCGACAATATTTTTTTACCTTTCTATTTCATTTTCTTGTTTATCTTTCTTTTTTATCTCAGTTGTCTGCTTTTAAAATGTAGAGTTATCCACTTCTTACTGTAGTAGATTTTTTGTTTCTTGTTACTTTTCGTCTCTTCTCAACCTGTTTCTCATATTATACTTACGGCACTTGAGGATAACAGTTATACTACATATAAGTTTGACCTTGTAATCTGTTGTAACTGGTAGCTTTTCACAAGCGCATTATATATATATATATATATATATATATATATATATATACATCTATATGTATCTATATCAACCCATACGTTTCAGTTATTCCATATTTTCTTGTTTCAATTTCCAGATTTTTTTGTACATGTTAATCTCTTTTTCCCACTATCATTGATACAATTTGTTATTTTGTTTCAAAAGTTAAAACTTCGTTTTCACGAAAGTGATAATTCCAACTGTATATATATAGATGTTTATACGTTTACCTGCATGTATACGTATATTTCGCTGTATGGTGAAATAGATACATGTGCACCCTTTCTTGTCTTTTCAATATTGAGTAGTTTTTGTGCATAGTTATTGGTATATGACCAAATACATCTCAAAATCAAAATTCATTTTCACCTTTTCAATTGTAAGTTTATTTTTAAAGAAAAATAATGTTTCTGCTTTTCTTTTTCTGTTGTTTTTTGTGAATTATTTCTCTGGTTAGTTAATTAAACCAGTGATAGAGAGAAAAAAAGATCAAGTTGTCATATATATATATATATATATCTTTGTTAGTGCTCCAATTACTACTCTTCACTGCTACTGTTGTCATAATTAAGTAATAATAATTTTCTTTGCTTTTTTTTTAAAAACGTGTTCATTTTTCTTTTGAAGAATGGTGATTAATTTGACATATGAATACTTATAATCACTATGACTATTGTCCTTATTGTGCAACATAAATTAACTACATCATTGTACTGTATTACTGACTCACTGGTGGTTTCTATTCTCATAATTGTTTTTATTTCATACTTTTCTTTTATCAAAAGTTCGAAAGCAGCAAAATTAATTATTCATATATATATATATATATCCCTGTTTTTTCTATTGTTCATGGGTTCGAGTACATTTGTTACTTTGGAGGAAAAATAACCAACCGTAGAATTCAGACTAAAGCCATAAGGTGAGAGAAATTGAGAACATATCGCAAAATAAATGTAGTTTTATCGATGTCAGCAAATAATAACAACTGTGATTCCTTGTTCAGAAATTTGAAATAATTTTAATTTTATACAATCAATGGTGCTTTTACGAAACTTCATAAATATCGTTCGTTCTTGTTAATCATAGAAAGTGAAATGCGTTAATACTAGAAATTGTTTGGACTATTTAGTTAACCAGTCAACTCCAAGCGTTCTTCTGTAAATGGCACAATAAATTTTTGATAAATTTGTAATATTCAGTATGAATGCATAATATATATGCATATTATGCATATATTATTATTATCTGATATTCTACCTGTCCTAAACGTAAGTGGTGTGCTTATAAGGGACTCGGCAGAAATATGTGAGCTGCTTAGCAAAACATTTGCTCAGGCACTCACTAAACGCAATCAGAATGAACTTATAGCTAACATTCTTCGACTCATATACACTATCCTCAGCTTCAGTTTGGAAAGGACAGGAGGCTTGATGGCCTGTGTTAGCCGTGGCAATGGTGGTCTCTCAGTTGATCCAACTTTCTTTTGAAAGAGTCGACGGATGGAGCCTCAGCCACTTACTGGGGTAATGAATTTCACTCGTTGATGATTGGATGGGAAAGTCGATAGTCACTCACTTACTTACTTACGCCTGTTACTCCCAATGGAGCATAGGCCGCCGACCAGCTTTCTCCAACCCACTCTGTCCTGGGCCTTCTTTTCTAGTTCTATCCAGTTCTTGTTCATTCTTCTCATGTCTATCTCTATTTCTCGGCGTAATGTGTTCTTTGGTCTTCCTCTTCTCCGTTGACCTTCAGGATTCCATGTGAGGGCTTGTCTTGTGACGCAATTAGCTGATTTCCTAAAGGTGTGCCCAATCCACTTCCAGCGCTTCTTCCTGATTTCTTCCTCCACTGGAATCTGGTTTGTTGTCTCCCACAGTAACTTGTTGCTGATAGTGTCTGGCCATCGGATCCGAAGTATTTTGCGTAGACAGCTGTTGATGAACACTTGTATCTTCTGTATAATGGCTTTCGTAGTTCTCCACGTCTCCGTCCCATACAGTGGAACTGTCTTGACATTTGTATTGAAAATTCTAACCTTGGTGTTGGTTGACAATTGTTTTGAACACCAGATGTTTTTCAGTTGTAGGTATGTTGCTCTTGCTTTGCCGATCCGCGCCCTCACATCTGCATCTGATCCACCGTGTTCATCAATGATGCTGCCCAGATATGTAAAAGTTTCCACATCCTCCAAAGCTTCTCCATCAAGTGTAATTTGATTGGTGCATATTGTATTGTATCGGAGTCTTGCTTTTCTCTTTGTTTATATTGAGACCTACTGCTGCTGAGGCTGCTGCTACACTGGTCGTTTTCTCCTGCATTTGTTGTTGCGTTTGTGATAGAAGAGCCAGATCATCCGCGAAGTCTAAATCGTCAAGCTGCATCCTGCCTGTCCACTGTATCCCGTGCATTCCTCCAGATGTTGACGTCTTCATAATCCAGTCGATCACCAGAAGAAAGAGAAAGGGTGAGAGTAAGCAACCTTGTCTAACACCGGTCTTTACTTCAAACGAGTCGGCGAGTTGTCCTCCATGGACAATTTGGCAGTTTAGTCCATCATAGGAGTTCCATATGATATTGACTATTTTCTCAGGCACGCCGTAGTGTCGAAGAAGCCTCCATAGTGTCGTCCTGTCCACACTATCAAATGCCTTCTCGTAGTCGATGAAGTTGATGTAGAGTGATGAATTCCATTCGATTGATTGTTCCACAATGATACGTAGAGTTGCGATTTGATATGTGCACGATCTATCCTTACGAAATCCAGCTTGTTGATCACGAAGTTGGGCGTCCACTGAATCCTTCATCCTGTTTAACAATACCCTGTTGAAGACTTTCCCTGGTATTGAGAGGAGAGTGATGCCCCTGTAGTTGTCGCACTTGCTGAGATCGCCTTTCTTTGGTATCTTGATCAGAAGTCCTTTTTTCCAGTCTACTGGTACTTGTTCTTCATCCCAAATCTTACTGAAGAGGATGTGGAGTATCTTGGCAGTTGCTGCTACGTTTGCCTTCAGTGCCTCTGCCGGGATGTTGTCTGGTCCCGCTGCTTTGGTCTACATTTTATGGTTCTTGATACGTAAGCATGAAGATGTAATATAAGGCTGCCTACCACTTAATCATGTATTTGTGTATGTGTAAACATTTGGGAAGTGATTCATGCTTTTCTTGATGAACCACTGATTTATGTTCGAGATCTTCAATTATTCTTGAATGTACATAAGGGTGTGGTGTGGGCTACTTATATCGACATAAGTAGTATATATCCTGAGTCAGGAATAAAATATCTGGCAGCAGAAGATCGAGAAGGGAAGGACAGAAACAGAAAGCGATTGGTATGGAAATCCAGAAACAATGAAGCCTGAGGCCATTAATGAACATTTTGCGAATGAAGTATCAGAGTATGGTTTTTGTATTTTATCAAGTAATTCGTGCTAAATGCATAATCGCTTGTCCTCACCTGTGTTCTTCACAAGAGTAGTACCAGTGCACGGTACAAGATGTATGAATAGAAATTTTCTAATTCAGAGAACTATTTGAACTTATTTCTTTTTTTAGTGACTTTATAAAATTGATTGGATATTTGGCATCACTGATTTATAGATAAGTAGGACATCGATTGTCTAACTATTACTCGTCGAGGAAAGTTTCGAATTGTTCCCCAGTTCAGTGTTTTATCGTTGTGAGTTCAAGATACGTAATTACCGTCAATGTTACGGTAGATAAGTAGCTAAAATACTAACATGAGTGTGGTTACGTATCATACGAAGATAGAATATTCCTACTGACTTGTCATATCGGCGCCAGTGACCGATAAAGTCATTAGGTTAACCAAAATGGCCGGATATAACCGTTATCTAGTCCCAACAGAACCATTGGCTAACTAGCTGATTATATAATGAACCTAAAACCGTAATATTTGAAATAATCGAGATTACTCACCAGATATCATTATTGATGAATAAAAGTAGAGATCATAAATATGTGGAAGACATCAAACGTAAGGATTCTGTTTTAAATTTGGGTAATTCCAACGTCTAGCCGGGTAAACTGATATGAGCTTCAGATAAATGACCGGAATTATCAAAGATAAATAAGGTCTAAAACAAATCAGCATCAACATTACATTAGTTAGAAACAAGGTCCACGGCTAACTTTGAAGAAGCCGGAGTGCTTCGTCAAGGTTTTGGAAAAAATGAGGAAAGATCGATAATCAAAGCTCTATGCATATGCGTGGATCTGGATGTCTGAATGGAAATACAATAGAGGTTGTTGGCTATGTCATGGGAACTATCGGTCATTAAATAAGAATATGGTTCCTACCACCTATCCTCATCTCTTCCGTCCGTAACATGACTCCAACAACTTGTGTTCAATTAGCATCACAATATACTACCTAGCCTACAACCTTAGATACTATTCGACAGTGTAGTTTGTTAGTCTGCCAGAATTTTCGCAGGAACTAAATGGTTTAAAATCTTATATTGATGCAACCAGTCAGAAGACCCCCACCTTATACAATGAGAAAATATTTAAATCAATACTTTTAAAATTCCAAATATACCTCGTTATAAAACTAGATTCTGTATATTTACAGTCGTTTAGTGATTTTAGACGAATTAATTATAAGGTTTCTCTAATAAATTAGTTTTAATCTATCTATCATTTACAGGCACTCTGATGCCTATAAAAGTTGTTCAGTATAACAGATAAACAAAACTTTCAATCATGAAAGTGACAGGAATTTTAAGTACTTCAATAAATCAGTGAGTCAGTAGGACACGACGTAGAACGTGGCACGTATATACACCGGTTCAAGTTGTCATACTTCGTTAGCACAGGAAGGTGAATTTATTGAATTAAATCATACAGTAGTAGAAGTTTTAACAACAATGGTAATAGAAAAGACTAGTCATTTAGCCTTGAGATATATGAATCGAATAGTATCGTTTAATGTAGTCTTTTTGACTCCATATCTAAGTAAATTAAGTTGTACGTAAGGAGCTATCAGATTTCATTGTGATATAACGGGGAAATTACACTTTCTTAACTCACTTTGATCCTTGTTCAAAATGACTTCCTTTTTTAATTCAATCATATGATTTCTTCATTTAATATTTATCTTATTTTCATTGTGATATTTTGTACAGTATAACATTGATTTATTTCAGTGTATGTTAATTCTAAATAAGTCATTCTTTGTATAAAACTAACCTGAACTATGTTCAGTATAACATGCAGCATACAATTTTGTTATAATTTCACATATGTGACTTTTCCCTGATCAATCATCATATGGGTGTACAAATCGATACATAAATAAGTGCATTTTGGACTAGGGTCGTCTTGTTTTCCATGTTCTTAATTCAAGTCGTGGGAATTGTAGTTGTTCCTCGTTTTCAAGTGTAAGTAATAGATGACACAGGCATAACAGATTGGTTTAGTAGATTGTTTGTCATATGCTAAAACTTGTATGATCTGATATATTATTTATCAATAGTCACTTTTGAATGAAATAAGTGACCCTTTCAAGAGTGTGAATAACCATATACAAATCACTATTTCTTATACTAGTTGAAAGCTACAGATATGATTGATAAGTAGTTTTTAAAGTACATTCACTACAGTGAAAAATAAAGAGTATTTAAATAAATATATGTATATATTTATTAGTATACTTTGTAATTATCTTGTTACATATTATATTTATGAACAATATAATTATATATATTTATATTTAATAATCATTGTAATCTGATTATCATTTATAGTATTTCTTAAATTTATCATTTTTTGCATTGAACGTTTTATAAGAAATCAAATTTGATAGAAAGGAATACTATTGTTCCTCATTTTCAATAACTAGTAATTCCTTAATCATTTTTTTTTTCAAAAAAGAATTAGAAATCTAAATAATATGTATAAAGTAATTTAGAAATGAACTTGCATGTTTCTTAAAATAAACACATACGAAAAACCTAGTAATACGAATACACGACAAAGGATATACTTCAAGAACTGAAGAAAGTTTACACATGAGGACAAAAAAATGAGATTATTAGTTCTCGTTTTGTTTTTCCTTTTTAATTTTAAAATTAAATTGTACCTTGATGAATATTGTTTACCTAGTTTTAGAATTTAACATTGTATTATGTTCAGAAAGTCTATGACAGATACGTTTTGTCAAGTAAATTAATTATCGTCTTGGAAGTCTATTTGGTCGACTACTTGTTAAATATTTTGATCCTGTTGTATTACGAATTTCCGTATTTCCATTATCTGTTAGACGACGTATATCACCGCTTGATAATGATGCTTTCAATGCTAAATCACCTTGTCCTCCAGATTTACGTTCTGTTGAACGTCGGTTAGTAGATGATGTATTCAATGAAATTTCAGGGCGAATAGCTGTTGGAAATTTATTTGGATTATTTATTAATTGCTGTGGTCTATTTGCTTCTACTATTAATTGGTCTTTAAGTGAGGCTAGCTGAAAGAAAACAAATGTATAAGTGAAAATTTAAGAAAAGTATAAATTCAATTTTCGATCAAAAAAAGTTTATGAATTGAACTAACTAAGTGAAACATCAGCTTTTACATTTAAAAACTGAAACCGGAACAGATTTTAAATATTATTATTATGATTATAAAATGGATGTAAATTTAATGGTTAACCCGTCTGTTTCCAAAGTAGCAGATACTGGATTCAAATTCCAAAATGTACATTAGCACAAGTGTGTATATACTTAGCCAACGAGTTCAACATATGACTAAATTCTTTTAGAATTAAGATTTTCACACTAATTAGTCACTAAATATTAACCGATGTTATTTACATTAATTTAAAACAAACAGAATGTAAATATTATTATTATCATTATAAAATGCAGTAATAAGTCACTTGGAGTTTTAGTAAGCGAAAAAAGCAGTTTCATAAGTATTTAGACTTGTTTTTAAATCAGAAAACTTTAAAAAATGTATGCATAATGGTAAGATTCTGTATATTTTCTTAAAGACAATAGACTTCAATTTTATACACCCAGATAACTAATTCAAGTTAGACAGCCAAAGTAGCAAAATGCAAAATCTACCTTTCACTTGTTCGTAATTTTATAATCTGAAATAATAACCTTAGACGGGGATGTTCAACCTTAATTTCAAATATATCATTCTTTAAACAACAGTTTCTATCTCAATTTTTTATTTGCTAGGGAAAATAGTTTCAGTTTTATTAAACTTACTGTTACCGTATTTCTCTAAACATGAAATGCTTACTTGACCCATTTTTTAATTAAATCTCGTCATCAATGTTCCGAACAAAATCTAATTAAACTAATGTATATAAACAAGTGTTTAGAATTTATTTTGTTATTTTGTTGTAAATATGATGATTATTTTATCTAGTAAATTTTATGACTGCACTCACTGTAATTATTTGAGCAACAATTTTTTAATTATTCGGGCTATCAAATGGTAGGATAAAACTTTGTATAAGTTTTATCTAGATATTAATATAGAGCACTGTTGCTAAACGATAGATATTTATCAATCGATCTATTTCATTCAAGATTTTCAGAATAAATAAATAAATAAATAAATACTTCAAAAATGAATTCCGGAGAATTATCCAAAGTTCTAGATGAACGGTGAATTCTTACCGTAAATTTATTCAATATGATTCACTGTTTTTAATTAAGTCAATCTTAAAAATCTTCATTTTATGGTGAACTTTATTCTAGATATAAACTACTCCCAATCTTAAAAGTTTGAAAATAAACGAAAGATATCACTTGATATGTATCAATGCTAAGGTTGAACTTGATAGTTTCAAATAAATTAAGCATTGGGTAGAGATTTAATTAATTATCTATTTACTCTGAAGAAGTGCCTTACAATAAGTCACGAAACGTCAGAAATACAATTTTTCTACTCATTGGAATATAAAAAAAATATATTTACTAGAAAGATATCACTTGTTTGAAATAACTTATCTAGATCTTTTAACTCCATCTTAAACTTAAGTTCATATCATGAAGATAATATTTTATTCCGGTGAAGTGATTAGCATTTAAAACAATATTAGTATGATAACTGGATCTTTTGTTATTATAATAAAAATTGAAAGCTTTATTTATGTAAAATTTCATATTGATATAGATAAAAAAAATACTGGAAGCACTGGACGGTCGTTTCGTCCGATTGTGGGACTCCTCAGCAGTGCGCACCCACGATCCCGCACTCGCGAGATTCGAACCCAGGGTCTATCAGTCTCGCACCAGAGCACTTAACCGATAGACCACTGAGCCGGCAACCATTGTGGTAATGTCTAACTTCAACCAATCCGCGAATTTGAGCAACCGTTCACCAACTGTTTTCAGTGAGTTCCTATCTCACAACAGACGTTGTTTGAACTCCACTGGTCACTGCTTCTCACTAGAACTGCTGGACACGCACTGCTTAGGAGTCCCACAATAGGATGAAACGACCATCCAGTGCTTCCAGGTTTTCCCTGGTGGTCTAGCTACAATTGACTCACGCTTTCAACTATGAAAATACTAAATCTCCACAAAACCCCTTTCTGAAAAAAAACGTTATATAATACAACTTAATGAATCAATTTTTAGAAAAAGACAACCATATGAAATGATATTAGATTGTTTAATCAGTTTTAATGTAAATTTTTAAGAAAAATGCATATATGATCAAGTGCATAATAAAAGATTATTATATTTTTAGCAACTTCAATTACTATAATGATAAGAATGTATATGTGAAATTGTGTTATGAATTAATTGGTGTTACATTAGGCTATTGTGCACAGGTAACGACTAAAACATGTAGGTTTGTCTTATTTAAGACAATCAACATGTTTTAAATTAATTGAACACAATGAAACAAATTAGCTTTAACCTACCGTAACTTTTAACTGTACAACCTTTAAAAGAAAAAGATTTGTGATTCTAATTGTTTATGTATAGCTCTAAAAAAATATGATAACTATGATCATTCGGAATAAAATTATATAAGACTTAGGTATGAATAGAATTAGTGAATAAAATTTAACAGGATCTCATTAAAAATCTAGATATAATCAATTCTATATCGCGATTTGGCTGAAACTGGAAATTTATACCAGTGGGAGCAAACCCTGTGGTTCTAACAGTTTGCCGCTAGTTCTGAAAGCCTTAGACTGATCATGTGGGATTGTGGGTGCACAATGCTTAGTATCCTCATACTAGGACGCGACAGCTTTCCAGTGGACTCTGATTTCTAATGATGCTTCAACTGAAACCAGTTTATGATGAATATTACTAACAGATTAAGTTAAACTCTAAAAATTTCTTTCATCTAAATGATGTAATTGTTTATTTATTTATTCATCATAGTTATTGTGAAATAATCTAGGATGTTATTTTAATTTAAAATCTATCAATTAAAGTCTCATAGTTATCTTCTCTACCTACTAAGCTACATCTACATCTGATGTGCTAATTTCTTTTTTTAGTTATTCTGTTGGATGGGGATTATGTAAATAAGTCTTTATTCAGAGATTATTAACTTTTTTATATTGTCATTGATAAAATGAACAATCATCAAACAGCATATAAGAAAAGGGATTATATATGTGCTTTTATTGTAAAATCAAAATCTGACTAACAAAAATTGAACATGTTAACCCAAGAGAATATACTTTAAATCTTATTAAGTCTAACAAAAAGATGGCAGTTGGCAGTAGTATTTCCCAAAAACTATTTTTACAAATTTTTGTATTTTATTGACTCAACTCTTTACATATTTCCAAAGATAATGTTTGCTCATTACACCTTAGTAGTGGGCATCATTTATTTTGTAAGAAATTATCTTAGGAACTATTAACGTAAAGATTTTGTATCATGTGTTTTAAATCCCATAAATTAGATTACATATGTCGACTATTGAAATTGTAAAATGTATATGTATTTGAGCACCAGAAGTATTGTTTTAGTGAATTCAGCGATATCTAGTAGTGAGATTTTAGTGATTTTTCAAGTTCTTGTACTATTCTGTTAAAACTTTTCTACATAATAGTTTGCTCATATTCTATAAGATGCTCTCAGAAATATGCCTTGAATGTGCATGGTAATCATCAGACATTGGTACTAGTAATATATCCATGAATCTGATTAGGTAAACGCTGTGTGATTTAGTTTGAGATAAGCGAATATACAAAAGCATTAGTAAGACATTGTTGTACTTGATTCAAATTTATAAATGCAGTAAGTGAACAGTATTATTTTGGTATCTTGGTTTCTTTTAATTCATTAGTATCGCGTATATACAGTCTAAATGATAATGTTAGTTAACGCAACTTAGAAGGTCAATGTATACAAACCAAAGATCATATTTGTAGTTGTGTGTCCACAAATCCCTCAATTTGCGAACATTTTTGCAACCAAGTTTACAAATCCTGGGAATAAAAATTTACTAATTAAACTCATTTTAAAGGGTAAAGTCGATTTGATTATTTTGATGAAACTAGCTACTGGTTAAAATATGAGTTTCAAAAAATGATAATAAACTTTAAGTAATCAGACAAAGTTATCAAAGTATTTTATACTATGAAAATGACACTTTAAGCTAACCAGTAACAAAATTATAAAATACATTCTTAATGATAATGTTTTGTTTATAAAATGATGGCCACGGTAGGTTACAAAGATTTGTTGCATGAATTTCTCTCCAGATTGTTAATTTCAAATGACTTCTAAGTGTATTATCACCAGCAATGTAATATCTTTCTGCTTGAAGGATAATTTGGGAAAACTACCTATTTCAACATGAATCGGGCCACAGAGGTTTACTTACTTGATCTTCCAAAGCTCTAACACGCTGTTTATGAGCGCGTTCGCGTGCTTCAAGTGCACGTTCAGCTTGAGCTTTGCCACAACGCAATCTTTCTAGCTCCAATTCACTTTCTGCTCGATGTCGACTTGCTTGTTCATTTAGCTGTTTGTTATGAGCTTGTTCCATCTCAACCAATTTTGACTATAATTTAAATACAAGCGTTAAGAGCAGTAGTAATAAATTAATGAAATATACTTTTCCTACCTGTTTTATAAATTATGTGCAGATAAATATTATCTGTGTATGGTTGAAGTTTCATTCTGTTTTAAGATTAACTGAGTAGGTTAATTGTTTTATATAATTAAATTATCCAGTAACACAGTTTCAGTTAGAGCTATTATGTTATAATCCATATATGAATCGTTTCGTTAAAAGGGCTAGTGAATTTTATTCCTTGATCTGATTTTTATCATATGAATTTGCTCATTTGATCAATAGTTGAGTTTAAATTTTTCTGTATCATAAATCTAACAAATAACTGCCTAACTATTTGACACGTTTAGTATTTGAGAGTAAAAGCAGTACTGGTGTAGTGAACGAGAACACAGATGGGGGACAACCAAATGTATTTGAACACAAAATTACAGAATCTCCTAGTAAAATCTGAGAACCATACAGTAAACACTTAATTTGCAAAATCTCAATCAATTGTCTCAGATTTGATTGTCCCTCCGTTTTCACATCAACCATTCTCTGTTCTCGTCCTCTTCCCTTCGTTCTTCTTAACTTTCTTCCGTGGCACATATCACACTAGCATTTCACCTCAATGTGATGAACTAGTTAAAATCATTATAATGGTAAATTTAAGAACTATTGCCATCATGTTTCGTCACCGTGTGAAGGTTAAACGTATATTTCCTTATTTATATCTTATTTGTATCCCAGGTCGCTTCGGTGACGAAAAGCAGACAAATTTTATTTCATTTGTAAGAACACTTCCAATCGCTTCCATTTTTTTAAATGTTCTGCTTTATTTCGTGTAAACTTTGAGTGTATTGTTGTTAATGATGCCACTAGCTTGAGACAGTTCTTGACAAAACACTAATCTGTCAATCATACGGTAAAAAATCTACAGATAGTAATAGAGTAATGGCTTTTTTATTGCATACGGCTTATGAAAAACATATTTGAAAAACCGAAATATTTTTATTGCTCAACTGATTGATAAAGTGATTTTCATGAGGTGAAAACTTAGTATTTTAAATATAAATTTCTTTATTAGGCTTTTGTTCTAATTATGAATCGATTAATCACGTTAACTAGGTCTGAAAAATCATGCTCTGCCTATTTTAGTACTTATACATATATACTGAAAGTCTATTCAGAGTACTTTGCTTATTCGCCTTGTATTATAATTATTACTGCTGAAGAAAAATCTTTAACATCATGTTCTATTATTGTTATCTCACGTTTCTCGCTTTTTACTGATACTGTGGCAACGTCTGTTAGTCCAATGAGCTCAAGACATTTATTTGTTCGGCACCGAATTAATTTCCTATCATCAGTGAATTTTATTTCTATTTGTAACTGAGTTGGCGATAAAATATGTTTTCTTTTCGACAATCTTGTATACTAGTTCGGTTAAGATTAAGCTATAATGCACATGTTTTCTAAAACGCTTAACATTTCTCATTCCGGTATGAAGATTATGATATAACTGTTTAGATCACAGGTTTTTGAACTCGTAAAATGTAAAGTGAAAATTTCGATTACTCATTTGAATGAAATCGTGAATAGGGATTGGAAATCAAAGATATTTTAATTATCTGATTAGGTCTCAGTAATTGCTTAATTCATAGGAAATATTATACGTTATTACATTTTACAGCAGATATATTTAGGGGAATACCTTTAATGATAATCTAAACTGATAAAACTTACTTGCAAGAACTGAATCTGCTTTCTTCTATTTGAATTCTCTTCCTCCAGACGTCGTAATGTTATTTCTAACTCTGTACGATCAAGATTATTCTTATTCACAATCTCTTCGTTTTGTTGTTTTTCTCTTTCGGCTTTTTCTAAATGTCGTTTAAGATTATGCCTATCTTTTTCTAGATGGGTACTTGATCTCATCAAGTGATCACGCATATTTTCAACATCTGTTAAATTACGCTGTAAACACGATATCCTGTCAAATAGTTCTTGTCTTTCCTTTAAAAGCTATAAAAATAGTAAATGTCACAAAAACAAATCTAATTTTCTGAATTCAATGTTCATCATTATCAAAATATTATTTGTCCTAATGGTTCATTTTTAGTGGTTCTACACTTTATCCTTCTACATGTCAAACTATCAACTTTGATCTGAGACAGGAAAAGCATCTAAATACTCTGTTTGAATCACGCAAGGTTTGTACTATTCGAGATTCTGTAGTAAAAACTGTAAGAAGCCTAATATCTTGGTGCATGTTTTTCTTCTGACTTCTCTTGGTCTTCTTATAACTTTTTAATATAGCAGAAGAGTATACGTGACATATTATATAAATAGACTACATGCTTTTGTTATGACTTGGTATTTACTTTGCCGATTTATAAATCCTTGTATAATACTTATTTTTCTTCCTTGTTTCCAATTATTCCTTCCTGAAATTTTGAGAAAAGTTTTACTGTGTTGCGGAGGGTGATGAAGTCAAGTAACAAGGTACGGCGAGACTATAATTTATGGACGAACCAATCAGATTTAAGGTCTTGGCGTGAGATTCACCCACTAATTTGGCTAAATACCATGTCGGGATTATAGCTGATGTCAGTTCGTGATGAAAATATAAAATATAATTTCTAACTGTAATGTTCAACTGTAAATCCTAATCCTAGTTCCTCGCACTAATTTATGACCCTCATTTAACCCTTGTAAGTAGATGAACATTTTCAAGGTCATTTTAGCGTTGCTTAAAAGTTGTCAATAAATTATAGTCTCACTGTAAGGTACATAGTAAGTCTTTGATGTTATTATTAATATGATTGTGGACAGGCGTTTGAAATGTTCGGAGCTGCTGGAACGCGTTACTTTATCAAATAATAAACATTCACATCTTTATTCCTGTACAAACTCCAGTATGCAAACAAAGTGAAGAACCTCTGACATACCTTATCTACCACATCTACTATACAACGAACAATCTGTAAAAGCTGATTTAATTAAAAACCTGTATTCTTGTACATATTGGTAGTTTACAGTTTTATAGTTATTTATTATTTATTTACAAATATTTCATTTAATCTTATTTTATTTTATTTACTTATGTCATGTATATTTGTATGTATATATATTTTTTGTGAACAACAAAAATAGTAATAAAACTTGTTGAAATGTATACCGTGAATTCTGTACTATACTCAACATATAATACTCACTAAAGCCATTATTACTATAGTTATTATTATTATATAATTAGAACGAAGACTTGTCTATTTGTAATGTTCAGTGCTTTAAATTTTATTTATTTCCGATAACAAGAGCCATTTTATGTTTAGCATATGAAATTAATATCTTAGATTAACTTTACTCCTTTCAGTCGGAAGGTAAATTTACGTTTTAGTTTGGCCATTTTGAACATAAGTAGTTTGTGATAGAAATATTATACAAAGCTGTTAGTCTCAAATAATATATATGGGCTAATGACAACTGAAAGTATTGGTCTAAGGAGCAAATTATTGGTCAGCAGTTAAAGATTGATTGGTAAGGTTATGAAGGCTGCATTAGAAGTTGATCAGGTAAGCGTTATTCGTAAAATGATGATAATCACTGACTTATTCATTCAAAAGCTTTTCATGTCTTTCATATTCACTGAATTTTCCATTACTTTTGTTGGTTATTTTTTACCTACTATTTATAAGCATATAAAAATAGACCTACGTATTATTTATGATAACAACTACTGATCGAATATAGCAACAAAAATAAGTCGATAAATGTATAAAATTACGACAGGAAATGAGCTGAATTCCCACTCTTGTAATGCTAAGATAGAAAGAACACCTTATGGAACGTTACAAAGATCCGTTTACAGAAAATTCACATGGAACAGTCAATTGGCAGGGTTCTGCAGCTAAGTCCTTATCAGCAGATGAATGAATCTGATTATGTTTCTTGCTTCGCGAATTTCGCGAGTCATTGAAGAAGAGCTAACTTTTATAAAAAAACACTGATAGAAATATTTTTTCATTAAGATTTGTAGATAAAAACATAAAGACGAAACCTGCCAGAGAATCTGAAATCTTTACACAACAGAGTGTGTTCCATATTTGAAGAAATCTTAAAGATGATAATCGCAAACGCCAAGAAACGAACATTCTTTTACGGAAACTCTGAGTATCATTTCTCCAGTATTTCTTTATCTACTAACAAATTAGCGAACAAACTATCTCATTTAACTTATTCAATCTATATTTATCACTTCCGTCTCAATAAAGCAAGACGTATTGGTCGCTCAATAAACATTTTTTTCAAGAAGGTCCAAAAATACTACATTGTATGGTATAATAAAGGTGAGGAGTGGTTGTACAAACACGTTTATAGATCATCGTGTGAATATCGAGCTTCTAAAGAAAATAGACTGGTCGTTCGAAGTCTTTTAGATGGTAGACAGAAGCTTATCGAAGTTAGTGTTTCTAGCTCTGTTTTCCTGAAGCCGTTGCTGAACACATGGAGTTTCTTAAACTGTGAATTTAAAAGACGCTTGCTTAAATTCCTGTGATATATATACCTTTAGAAATAGAGATTACTTTATTGAACCGAATCCTCGTTTTCATAACTAAATGTAATTTTCGTTCACTGTTTACTACCACTTCAAATAATCAGAAAGTGGTAAGTATTCATATAATCACACAAAGGACAGAATAAATTATTTTGGGAATCATAACTTCAACATTCAATGAATTTGTTGAAAAGGTATCTTTCGATCAAATGTCATCTTTAATATTTTAGTGGCAGCTATAAAATAACCTACATGATGTGAATTTTGTACAACTTGTTTCAAAACAAACTCGCCTATCTGAGAGAAGCACTGAAGTAGTGGGATATGTATTAAGCTTTTTATATTTTACTACATCAACTATGCTAATAAATTAAGGATTACCATCCAGGTTGCACACGTTATCTAACAATGGCCTTAAGTTTTCACTATTGTTCAAAGGATTTGTAGGTATTATTTATCGGTTTTATAAAAAATATTTTGCATTATGTAAACTGTTCGAAATATAGACATAACGTGTACGGCTTTTTAGTCAAATAATATTAAACATACTCTATAAGCTTTGTGACTGTGGAAGGTAATAGAATGGTACAAGGGCGATGAATACTTGTCTCATTGTGAATGATATTTTCTCTTTTATTATCATTATTCAATAAGCGACTTATTAATGTATACTTCTGAGATGTATACGCATTTCTTACATTTCCTTTAAACCTACCGATTGAAGTTGTTTATTGAGTTCTTGTTCACCTTCTTGACGTTTATCCAAAGTATTATTTGTTTGACGAATTTGACTTTCAAGCTCTCCTCGACGCAATTCAGCATCAGCTAATTCACTTTGTAATGATTGTATTCTTTCACATGACTGTTGGTTCTGATGTTTTTGTTCATGTAAGACACTACGTGTATTATCTAATCGCTCCTAAAGTTTGAAAAAAATAAAATAAAAATACAATTACTATGGATTCTGAGTTCGCATCATCCAAGGGCGTTAAGATCATGCCAAATATTATCCTCCAAAACTCTTTAGAAAACTAGAAGTGTTCGAAATTATTTCTAGTCTACTAATAAATCGTAAAAATTCCCCAATTTCGCTTTCTTAACATTACTAGACGAAGAAACGGATTGTTAACAACGTTATCATTCATTTCAAAATCTGTTAAACCTCAAGGGTTTTGTGTAATATTTAAGTATCCCATTGTTTATTTATATAAACTAGTATTCAAATAAAGCTTTTGATTGCATTTTGACATATTTACCTGTTCCAGGTCCAATAACTGAGAAGTTCTGAAATTTTAAATTTTAATCAGTAAAATTTTATTATTGGTGTTTCTTACTTAATTCATGGCATGGACTTTTTTAAAGCCATATATATATATATATATATATATATATATATATTCCTCGAAAAACGCCCAGAGGGGTCCTTAAAATGCTGGGAAACATTTTATTCAATCAGCAATGGATAGAAGTGTCTCGGAAACTTCTAGAAAGCGAAGAGTTACGTGTCGTATTTCTGACTGGATCATCGCTTATCCTGCTACTATGTTAAACAGGGTTCAAAAATTTTCCAGAAACTCAAGGCTATCTGTACATAAATTAATTTTGGAGTACAGAGTTCTTCACACGTTTAGCGTCTTTTCTCTCGTGTCCAAGTTGTCGTGTAGATTTAGCCTGGGTTATTAGAAGAGCTTAGGAAATCGATCCAAGAGTTCAGTCAAAAGATTTATCAAATACGAAAAACAAACTAACTTTGTGTAAACAGAAATTATGAATAATTTAACTAATAATTATAAAAAACAAACTTGTATTATTCGTCTATCATGTTCTGAATTCGTTAGAGCTTTTTGCAAATGCACCAGACGTTCTTGTAATTCTAATATGGTTTGATTATGATTTGAAAGACTTGAATTAAGTTGTTGGATTTTATCTTTGCTTGCACTTTCTAACTCTTCTGTTTTAGCTAACGCTGTACTTAAACGATCAACTGTCAGTTGTAATGACTGTGATTTCGATTCTAAATCCTGTGAAAAAGTAACCATAATAAAATTTAAATACAGTCAAGTCCAGAGGAACAGCTAATGGTTAAAAAATTCAAACATTATGACAGAATAATTTGCAAAAGTAGACTAAATTTTACAAGTCACGTAAGAAATAATCTTTTAAAAGTATGATTATCATTCTAAATGAAAATAATGTATTTGTAATATCCCAATGAGTAGAAAAATTAGATTTTCAGATGTTTCATGACTCCGCATAAGCCACTTCTTCGGAGAATAAGTAACCAAATTAAAATTAACCCAAGTTTAAATAGCACAAAGGAACAAAGCAAAAATATTAGGTGCGATGAATCAAAAACAGACCTCAACAAGTCATTGTTTTCTTCTTTTGTACTATTTAAACTTGGGTTAATTTTAATTTGGTTACTTATTCTCTGAAGAAGTGGCTTATACAGAGTCATGAAACGTCAGAACATCTAACTTTTCTACTGATTGGGATATTAAAAACATATTATTTTCATTTATAACAATCTACCCAATGCTCACTTTATTTGAGATTATCAAGTCAAACCTTAGTAATGATATCTATAAGTATAGTTTTTATGAAAATTCTTCAAAATAATTGGTACCAATTGGTGTGAAACAAGCATGAGTGTGCGCTTTCGACTGCTTCCGGGAAATGTCACTAAACTTTTATATTTCAACGAAATTAAACAGCCTCAGAACAGTAAACCAAATATCTGATCGAAAGTTTTCAAATTTACTAAATTTATAATAAATTATGACGTCACTTCAATATTTTCTAAGAGTATCTGTTAGCTTGAGTAGTTTGTGAATATTCGTTCCGTTTGACGATCATTATTGATATGGATTATTATTTATTGAAAAATGTTTGAAGATCATAGTTTACTGTACAATTGATTCGCCTTAATTTATTGGTATGGAAAAATGTGTGCTAACGACTTCATACGTAATCAAATACAAGACTGATAAATTAAGATTTGAGTAAGATTACATATATGTACCATGTTAAAAATTGGTTAAAATTTGATAATGTGGACTGTTGAGCTCCAATTTACTAAGTGTACAGCTTCCAAAATGTTTCATATAGTTATTTAACTCGTGAGTATAATTATCTTTCTGGTTCAAAGACTTAGTTAAGTTTTAAAGATGTCGATCATCATATTTCAAACTGGAAGCTCAGAACTGTGTCTACATAAACAAAGCAATATTTTGAATTGAATAACTAAACAAAATTCTATAAGTGCACTGTAAATTGAAAAACACCAGCCAGCTCTTTCAATCGATACATAAATAATGTTGGCCTGGATGGAATCTCATAAATTTTTAATATATTTTATGATAAGTAGTGTAATTGGTATAACTCCGCCTGTAGCTCCTCTGGAGGTTACTGCCGGTCCCAAGCCCGGGTAAAGGAGGAGGGTTGGGCATGGGGTTAGCGACCCCATCCCGTAGAAAATCAACTCGCTAAAAAAACGCTAACCAGTAAGTAAGTAAGTGTAATTGGTATAGCTTAGTCTTCAACGGATAAATTCTTACAAAATGTGTTTGTATTTATTGTTTATGAACTGTTTTTATACTTGCCAAGTGAAAAGTGAGCCATTCCCTAGTCCTTTGCAGGGTAATGTAACGCATTCTGTGTTGGTTGATTATTAGGAGTATATAAAGGATATTTTGAAAGCGAATAACTAATGAATAGCTAGTTTTGTAAATAACTAATGAGTAGTATTAAAAATCCAAATTTTACTAGTATTCTGAAAAACTTTAGTCTTAGCAATGGATAAAAATGAAGTTTTTATGTATGTAAAAATACTAGAAAATCATTACCATAATGTAGAGATAAATAAGTATAAAAATGAAGGGCACGATTAAAAGAATCTTTTCATAAATATCATCATTATACGAAATCGTCTGTAGAGTACCACATACTCAAATAACGCATTATACATTTTGTAATCATTAAGAGATAGGTATTGAGAATAAAGTATTTTTAAATGTCTAAATCGTTTTTAATGTCATCGAACTGATAAATGAAATGATCGCTCTACTAGAGTGTATTCCTATGCTGAAAGAAAGCTATCAAGGTGGGATGTCGAATGTTTATATTGTACAGTGGGTTATTATGGTCATCTCACCTGTATTTGTTTGCAAAGGTTTTGACATTTGTCTTCGAGGACTTGATTCTCAGCTTCCTTATCACTGATACACATCTTTAGTCGCTGTAATTCACCTTCTAATGATCGTCTAGTTACTTCAAGTTGTGTGATATGATTTTCAGCATCATCCAAAGCTCTTCGACTGAGACGTCGCTCCTCTTCAAAGCGTGCTCCAGTTTGACGTAAATGCATTATTTTTTCCTTAATTTACAAACGTTGACATAAATGTAATTTAATACTATAAGTTAAAAATTGTATGTTTTCAATATTTTTGGGTGTCTATAATGAACCAACGCTTCAAAGTAATTAGTTTAAGTAAAATAAGCATGTTCTGAGATATTGATAAGTTTGTCACTGATTTGTTGATAGTTTATTTTAATATGTACAATCCCAAAGTTTGACTTGACTTTGTTTAGAAATCATTTCATACTTGTATTAATACTGTCGTTGTCGACTTGAGTTATTTACGTACATAATTGTTTCAAATACATTCTAATTGTTGCATTAGATTTTCTGTGGATAATATAAACTTTATTCTTATTATTTTTAGTTGCTCTAGACGATATAATGAAATGAAATATTGTCTTATGTAATTGAAATCCTACAAAAGTCAATCATTTCGGTCTGTGTGACCGATTCTTTTGTTTTGTGGCGTTTCTTAAAGTGAAATTATCTGTATAATAATGACCTTAGACGATTTTTGTTAGTTTTTAAAATCATTAGATTGTTTGGTTGAAACAATGATATGTTTTAAGCTTCTGTGTTCCGTTTTCTTTCCATCTACCTTTGCTAAACTTCAGGAAAGATAATCTGATCATAAAACGAGGGCAATGAAGTTTGAATGAGTTGTTGCTGAGAATACGGCTAGTCATTTTAATGATTTACACCTCAAAATTTTCTATTTAGAAAACTTTTTGAATTTGCAAATCATTCTTGTTTTCAAGTCACATCAAATAATATTAGTTCAATAATTAGCATTTGATAGAACTCTTAACCAATGTATTGCATACCTGATCTTCATGTCTCTCATTTTCGATAGCAGATATTTGTCTTTCTAGTTGACTTATTTTATCTGCCATTATTTTTCTGTCACGTTCATTTTGTCGTAAGGTTTCTTCTTGAAGCATAAGGGCAGTTTGAGTAGCAGATAATCTTCCATCTACTCCTTTCTTATCTATTTATTATTTTATAGCGTATACAAGAAAGTAAAAGTATCAATAAACTGAAAGTATAAATAAACACTAGCAAGCTCATTATGAACCTGCGAAAAGTCAATACGTGCTCCCTATATTTTCAAAGGTATTGTACATCTTTGTGTTTTATTTACTCAACAGGTCAAATAAAAAACATCAACTAACGTTTACTGGAACCAACATTATTCATAAAAAAATCGATGCCTGACTTCGTTTTATGTTTTTGTGAGCAGTCATAACTGCATAATAAAAAATGTCTTTTTACAGATAACTAACTATTTCTCGTCAAATTCAGCAATACCAAAAATTATTCCATCTAGTTTTTTCAATAACGATCCCACATTTTTTACAATTGCACATTTTTATATCACTTTCTTGGAACTTCCGAAGCATATATGACGATATCAATTTAAGATATAATTCTACTTTATTCCTTAAACCTGGTAAGATATTTCAGTAAAGCCACTACTTTGATTAGACCGACTTAAAATATTGGCTTACTTGACTTAAATTGCTGCTACAATGGATTTGTGTGCCATAATTACGAAGTCATTTGCTGTTGAAAGTAGCTATATGTAAAACTGTGCATTGACAGAGTGGGTTCGTAAAGGGAATATAGATAATTAATTGGAGAATCTAGTTGAAATTATTCAAATTATAGCATTGTTTTCGTTTAGCTTATTGCAAGTGATAATTTTTATTATACTATGGTGTGTGCTATTGGTGTCGACGGATATACGTAATGTATCACCAATCGAAGGTCAAAAGTTTGAAGGCAGAAAGTTAAAAAGATAGAAGAGAAGAGGACGAGAACAGAGAATGGTTGATGTGAAAACGAAGGGACAATCAAATCTGAGACAATTGATTGAGATTTTGCAAATTAAGTGTTTACTGTATGGTTCTCAGATTTTACTAGGAGATTCTGTAATTTTGTGTTCAAATACATTTGGTTGTCCCTCGTCTGTGTTTTCACTCGCTACAAAACTCGTAAAATCATTGAACAACATCAAATACGTAGAATTTGATGTACGATCAACTAGTCCGCCAAACAAAAGTGCAAACATTTTAAGAAGAGATGGATGATGGCTATCTGTGGAATCCGGGGTGCAGGTTTTGTTCTATTTGAGACTAGTCAGTTGGATGCACCTAAATCCCACAGTTGATATTCACCTCGAAACTCGAACCCTGTACTGTCCTTTCTAAACGTCATCCCATTGTTCACTTAGCCACTGGGTCCAGATAGCCACTGTCTTAAGCAATGAGGAGGAGTTTAATTTATATATATATATATATATATATATATATATATATTGATTGTTTGAATCTTACCATTGATATTTTTGAGTGCGATTGATCAGTCTCTTATTGACATATGTGCGTCCTGTGAGCATTACCTTGGTATTTCCAATAGGTCACATGGATTTGAAGCAGAGATGGATAGTGTGATAGCGTGTCAAGAGAACTGTGATGGGTTCGAGTTCCAGAGTGAACATCAGCTCTAGATTCGAGGTACATTCAGCTGACGAGTTCCAAATGGAACGAAACATGCGTCGTGGATTCCACTGATGGCCACCATCCATCTCGGCTCATATAGTTTGTGACTTAGGGAAATATCTAACCAATCCTCACAATATGCACATATGCCAATAAGAGTCTGATCAATTGTTGTCCTGAACGGCAGTGGTAAGATTCAAACAGCCAATGTATATATGAATTAAAAATACAAACTGTCAAATAAAAACTACTATCTACAGTTTAATTTTTAACAAGAAATTTACTATTCACGAAACTAACTCAAATCTATATGTTGCAATTTATGTGATGATTAATTGATGCTTCATAATTTGTACAATTAGGAATGCTCTGTCAAAGTAAACTCTGAAGAATAGATGCAGTAATATTTTTGATCATTAGGATTCTGTAAGCGATATACCATAAATATTTTTCTTGATTTGCATCATCTTGTGAAAACTATAAAACTTTTATTTATCTTCATAACATGAGATATGTCTAAGGAGTATTACAAATCCACGAACAGTAAGTGTAATGTTTAGATAAGCTTTAATTTCAGTACTACTCATTTGGTTTATTGAATATTTGAGTGGTAGACGAACAAAAAAGCCTTATTTCGTCAAGTCGTTGAATGAAAATATGTGTATTGGAGGTCAAAGTCATCGACATGGGTATTTCATGGCTATATATTCTGTGTGATACACTGATCTGTAGTTCTTCTGAAATTTGGAATGATTCTCATAAATACTCTCGTATTTTAACTGAATGTTATATAAAACAATCAGTTGTGTGATGACTAAGCAGTTTGATAGAATTCATTAGTTTTTATAATTACTTATACCTAGTAACATGGTGGTTGGAGGTGGTCAACAGGAAACCCTGGACCCGGGTTTCGTGCTACTTGGCACTCGTCAGCAAGGTGTACCTGTAATCTTGAGGGAACTGACGCTCCCTGGCGGATTCGATCCCGCGTCACTCAGCTTCACAGTCAGAGACGTTACCACTGAGCTATTCGGGCCGCGACCGACCTCCTGTAGGACTGATCGATAGCATTCGATCAGCATTAAGGACCTGACACGCATGAGATTGATCACCACCCAGTGATCAATCAATTGTGATTAGATCTCAGTCCTACAGGAGGTCGGTCGCGGCCCGAATAGCTCAGTGGTAACGTCTCTGACTGTGAAGCTGAGTGACGCGGGATCGAATCCGCCAGGGAGCGTCAGTTCCCTCAAGATTACAGGTACACCTTGCTGACGAGTGCCAAGTAGCACGAAACCCGGGTCCAGGGTTTCCTGTTGACCACCTCCAACCACCATGTTACCCTAATATATATAGTGCCCGCAGTGTCGAGCCACCTAGACTGGTGGCCACATTGCAACTTGATCGATAGCATTCGATCAGCATTAAGGACCTGACACGCATGAGATTGATCACCACCCAGTGATCAATCAATTGTGACTTATACCTAGTATTCTATTGCAAAACAGAGAAGGTGGAGTACATAGCAAGAGTGATAATTATTGCTGGAAAATTTATTAAGCTCTTGATTACCTGCTTCAGCTTCACACAAGGCCTGCTGAAGTTGGTGAAGTCTTCGAGCCCACTGTTCAGTCTGTTCAGCTTGTTCGTTTAATCGAGAATTAAGAGATGTGATTTGTGCTTGTGCATCTTCATAATCTCGTTTTACCAAGGAATATTTTTGTACAAACTCGCGTAAAGCCAAACGAACTGCTTCCGGATCTAGATCAGATGCATTGGATGATCCATCACTAGGATATAGTCTTGATATGTTAGCAAATTTTGAATCACTAACGCCATCTAAAATAGGAAACATGAATACAAGTATGGGAAGGCTAAATGATATTCACAAACTCCCACAATTTATTTTAAATGAAAACAGAATTTCACCTCATAATTGAATTCAACTAAGTAATGTCCTCCATCACAATGCTCATAATATTTTCCTAATGTAAATGAAGAATAAACTGAAAAAAATCCTAATTATCCTCCTTCGGAAAAGGATATTTAAAGGTTTCAAAAGTATTACTATGAGATTTATCAAAGAAAACTCATAGCTAAGTGGTTTAAATAAGACGTTGAATTTAATCCTCGCTAAACGATCGAACATAAGGTAAAATAACCATATAGTTATCTTTGTTAACTTCGGCTGAATTTCGTGAGTAGCGTCACCAACAAATATTTTGTAACGAGATAAGACTAATATAGTGTCTAACTTACTCAACTCTGTTGGATACAGCATTGATATAGTCGAACTGATTGATCAGAACAATATTATAATTGAAGAGCTTTTACTATGGAGATGTGTTTTACTTAGTAACTAGTATTAAACGTAGCTAAACGCTTTGCTATTTTAAGGCGACTTGTGTTAATCAGTTCAAAAATATTATAGTTACATATGTCCACATGCCCATATAATTTATCCAGCATATAATTCTTTATCAATAGAGTAAAAAATGTTTAACTCCTCTTTAATCTTCATTTATACACAGTAAGCAACTTGGTAGCTGTTTAAATAGGTTATGATAATTCTTTAGAGATTCCCCAGTAGCGACATTCAAGACGTGCGTTCTATCCTACTTCTGAATTGCTAGGTTAATATAACTGCGCCCTGCTACGAAAAATTAGGGGGTTATACATGTAACGAAAGAAACCAATTTTGTCATTGAAGTGAAGTTTTTGCATTAGCTAACGTTGATAATATTGATGCATTCGTTCAAGGTCTCTATATCCTAAAAGAGATTAAGTGATTTTTTCCCAAATGTTAACAGCGAAAAATAGCCATAAATTAGTAATTAATTAAAATATTTCAGTCCGTATAATCCAGTAAGTATCCGTAGAGTAGTGAAATTTTATAAAGATGTTTAAACAGTTATGATAAATGATACCTTAAAAGATATATCCTTACCTTTTACAGGAGAGTTATCACGGCTATTTATTGGACTTGTTCCTGTTCTTAGTTGACGAACAGGAGAAACGGAAGTTGAATCTCTGATTCTTGATGGAGTTTTCGATCGGTGGCGACCTTGATTATAACCAATAAGTCTACGAAGTGAACTATGTATACATGCCATCTTATACGCGAAATCTCTTCGTATTGATTCACTTTTTGCCAACTGAGTTTCCAAAGTACTCACGCGACCCTCAGCTCCACTTAAAGCCAATCTTACTTCTGCTAAGTCATTACTCAGCGCTTCAGCGGTCGCTTCTAATTGATTTCTTGTGTCCGTTAGACGACGATATTCACAGTTTGCATGATCTGCTGCTTGTTTGTATTCTCGTTCTCTACTAGATAATAGCTCTTGTAGGTCACATATTCTCCTTTCATTAGTGGATAACTCTTTCCGTAGCTTAGAACTAAATTTAACATATAATTATCATTTTTACTATTTAAGAACCAAAAAATCATAAAGTATTATGGAATTCTCAAGTCTGTCTTTCAAATGAATAACTTTAAGTTTGTTCATAATAAGAAAACTTTATAAATCCAAAGGAAACGACTATTCGCCAGACTAATTCTAAGAGAGACCAAAGCTTTCAAAAATCATGATCAAATAATTCTATACCAATTCAGACTTAGGAAAACAAGGTGTCTATTAAAATACATAGAGGTGTAGCCATTTATTTTATTGCATTGACTAATAGCTAGGTTTAAAGTTAAGGATAAGCATTTTGTTCTTTTTTGAACTCTTCACCCGGATTTATTTGCACATCTGTGTGTAAATGTTCATATTAGGACTAAACCTTGATTCAAACACTAGTGCTATTACTGAATCATCGCTTGTTTAGTTCACATTATAAATTTTGTTGTGACCTGTGGATTTTATTAAACAATTAACTAATGATAATTCCTTTATTTGATCATTTGAAATAAAATGTATTTACTCCTAGAGAGTGATCAAATGATCTTTTACCATTGTTTCACTGTCCTATGAATGGTAAACAGATTCTCAGGAAAAATCTCATTTTTAATCAAAAAATATGATTTTACAGTTTTAACATTAGTTACTTTTGAGTGATTTTGGTATCGCCTAATATTATAAACACAATATCTTGTTTATATTAGTACAAGAATACTCGACTTATCTGAACGGGAAAATCATTGATACGGTTACATGACTTTAATTTCATAACCATTAAAAATGAATGCCATGATAAGATTACTGATGAAGTTTAGGAGGATGTTGGTTTATAAGGTTGTAAACTTAAATTTAGTGACGCGATTGAAAAGTGTTTTTCTCAAGATGTGATATTTGTTGAAGAAATGTAGTTGGATTCACGTGTTTACTGTGGGAGTCGACTGTTTCAGAAGTGAATTGACTTTCTTTAATTTTTATCGTGTGAATAATTTAGATTCCTGAACCCATACATTACTGTTCTTCATTACATGTTCAACAGGTTATTAGAATAATGAGATTTATATGATCATTCTAAGTCACTTAACCATAAACGTCTTGTAATTTTTTATCATGTTCCAGTGTTTGACAATGAACGAATCATAACCAAATCATTTAAAAGACTAAATTAGTTTGAATTCGTTCGAAATGTCGGTGATTTTGTCAAGCTACTCAGTAAATTTTAGTAGTTAGTTCTTACCGAGAAGCGTCTATTTCACCATTACGTTGTTTCAAGACGGTATTTTCTTGACGCAATTCTTCATTTTTTCCTTCCTCTCGTGTTATCCGAGACTGCATTTCCATTAACTCCTTAGTCTGCCTTTCATTCTCTGATTGCATATCCTTAAGTTGACGTCTAACTTCTTGCAGATCACGACGGACATCAAGACGTCCTTTCTCACTTTCGCGAACACTTGAACGCAACTCACCAATCTCCTTGCTATCGGCACACTTTTGTTCTTCAAAAGCTGCAACAGAAAAATAATACTTAAGTATTTTGTTACGTGAAATATCGATCTGAATAGTAATAGCTTTCAGTTCAGTGGAAACTATGTTTATAGAAAATTACTTTCGTCCGATATTCAGGTGCCAGATAGTGCTTTGGTTTTGGATCACTTGGGTTGTTTTGGACCGATGGTATTAGGCACTGAAGACCATTAAGATAGTTTAAGTACCAGCCTATATCAGTACCTGTGACATTGAAGTAACGGGTTTAAATGTAACAAAAGGGTCATCGTTGGTATGACATGTTTAATAGTTAGGCATAACTATTTTCAAAAAATGTCACTGTCTTCCGCACACACAACAATAAAAAATGGTCACGAATAACTTACACCATTACGTTTTACAAAACATGACCAAGGTACAAAACTTGTTGCTTCAGAGAATGTGATAACAAACGGAAATTGCATAAATATCTAAATATTGTTTTTCTGGACGAACAACAAAGAGAATAGGACTAGAACAATTATGCCATTTCTCATTGATCAGAAGTCAACTAATTAGGAAAAATATCTAGCGAAGATTCACACTAGCAGTGAGTCATTTGTCCAGTGTTAAATTGTTAGCTTATGTTCAGAAAAATGTGCTGATTACTAAACTGTTTATCTTCCCTTCTTCACGCAATCTACTTTTCTCATTGTGTTCTGGATTGGGTTACCAATTATGAACACATATCCATTATACTCACTGATACCTCAGATATTCTCATATTTTGCTTTGAGGTTATCATATTTGAATTTAATAGTTGCTTTGAATACCTAATCAAATCTTCAAATAAATATGACTTTTAAGTAGATTTAATTTTATCATAAATAAACTAATTTACAAAATCACATTACTGTTCTTTACTAAGTTAAACTTTAGAGTTTATTGGACCCTATGTCATTAGTAATTGAAACAAATCGATTGATTCAACTGGTTTCCTAAACTTTGATTTAGTATATCAGAAAGAAGTAACTGAGACTTAGCAGACTGTTGTCTCACACTATGCAAGTAACGTTAACTTATCAACTGCTCATTGTTTGACAAAATTCAATTGATTGATTTCGTCTACATTATATGATAACTATAGTTTCTTTTTTATATAATATACTTCTTGTATTCCATTTGTCAATCCCTACCATTAGTCTTATGATGAAGTTACTAATTAATGAAATACTGAAATAACCAATAAAAGGGGGTTACTTGATGGATACGGTTAAAGCAAACTTATTTCTGTGAAAACACAAAAACGCTACCTAAATGTCTGAATGTATTTCAGAGTGAGAAATTGCTACTTGTATACAATTTATTTATCCAAACTATCATAAATAGGTTAACTGTCAAATGACTAGTTGAAAACGTAATTGAGGTTGTCTTTAACATCGATTGTACACTTGTATAGCCAGATAAGTCACTATCTATTTTAATGAACCTGAGTTAAAATGCAGACCAGAGATTTATTTTACATAACAGAGTGTTAAACCAACAGCTTTTCAACAATAACTTTATGTCATCTCCAATGTCTAGTTGTAACCCAATTGGTAAACCATCATAAAAACTATTTTGAATAGCATTTTTGAAATGTAAGAGTTCTTTTATTATTTCCCTAATGAAAACTCGACAGTTGACCAGTTTTATCTGATCTTTGTCAATGTTTAATTTTTAGGCTTGTCGTTACTTATAGGAGTCATCAAGCACAATTATTCAAATGGTTGTCACTAAGATAAGTTATTTCAGCATATATATTTCAAATTGTAGACTTGATTCAAGTGTTAGGAAATACGTAATGATTTCGGATTATAACAATACTGCGATAGATCAGTGGAAAACCTGGGATACGGAAAATTATTTAGGTTCTCAAACATATATATGTATATATGTATCCAGTTACTATACTACTTGGGACGAATTTGAATTACCGTTGCTAGGGTTAGGATTTTAAATGAACAGAACCCGGGTTGCTCTAGGATCCGAACTCATGACTTCCGAAAATTACACAACGCCTCCATCACATGAAGTGTAAAACTAACTCGTGGGTTTTAGACTTATTTTAAATTTTCAGCTGTTATGATAGAGACTTGGAAATTAATCGTTTGAGTTTGTAATAGCTACTAGAACTATGGTTTGTCAGTAAATTTGTGTTCTGTATATCTTTCAATAATTGTATAAACTTTGTTTATCTGTAATGTTGTGACTTTGATACTGAAGAAACGTTAAGAGAACCTTCTACTTGAAAATATGTCTTGTTTGCCACATACTTTTAAATTCCCATTTCTGTCTTCATTAATTGTCAGATAATTATTCTTTTAGAATTTTACTGGAATTTTTATCTTCTTCAATTCACCCACCAAATAACAGTATTCGGCCAGCCAGGACTGGGATTTCTGACCAGGACCATTGTGAAAATTATTCAGTTTAGATACTGTGGACTTTACATGTTCAAGTAACGAAACGTTTTATATAAACTAGTATTTATTTTGTAGTGTTTGTTTCATTAAATGTGAGTATATATATATATATATATATATATATATATATATATAGTTACATTAATTCCCAAATTCATTTTTTTCAGTGCTCTACAAGTTTTTCATTCTAGCTTAACAGTTAATAATTAGTTTGTTTTTTTACCCTACTCAATTTGAATTGAATTGAGACAAAAAACTTGTTGACTGTGATAAAACTAACTCCTGATAATCAATCAAGCCTTGTTGATAAGCTAATAGAGCCTCAAGAATGCAACTCAGGCACAAATAGTATGCTTCCATGTAGGATTCAACCTTTACCTTCATCAACGACCATCAACAAAATCAATAAAAATCGTAAGCCAGATAACCTTGACTCAAATGTTTTGAAAAAATAATCGTAGTCAAAAATAAACCACAACTTATTGTTAGATTAAAATTAGTTACCAGAGATTTGTTGTTGTTGGTCAGTCAGAACTCTATTTTGTTCGACACGCTCAGTTTCCAGAGACTGAACTCGTTTCACGAGATTTTCTTTGGCTTCTTCCTGATTGTCACGGTCACGCTGCGTTTCAGCTAGCGTTCTACGTAAATCGATAATTTCTTTACGTAGTGTTTCTCGAGCTTCATCTGTCTCTTTTAAACGACGAGATATTTCTGAGATATTTTTTTGTAATCCATCTCGAACTTCTTCGATTAAACTTATTTGCATTTTTAATTCATTCATTTCATTTCTTGCTAGATCTCTTTCAGTAGCTAGCTGAGCAGATTTCGCTTGAGCGTTCTTCAATGCTTGTTCATGCAATGCACTATAAAACGATGATAATATTTTATATAAGTTTGTTTAATAAAGGTAAATAATAATCTTATGCAGGATAAATAACAACCGACAATTAACATGTATTATCCCAAGATTTTTTAACATTCTGCTTCGTGGTGACTTTTAAAATCGTAAAAAGTTGATAGAACATAAGGGATAAAATATTTTAACTACTATTGAAGAAACCTTGAGACGTACTTATTTAATAAATGATGTTTATCATGGTATGTAATATCTTATTGTTGGCTTAATCTATTCTCATATTTGCTATTAGGCACAATTGTAAAGAAAAAACATAATATTCTGTATTTATTATAGTCTGTTATATTCTCGAATAGAAATCCTAGTTTAATAGTTATGTCGGTGAAAATGACTCTAGTAATCTCAAAAATGTAATTCTTGACAAGTGTATAAATAAACTGTGTACATATCTGTGAGTTTAGTGGTATTTACCACTGTAAGTAACAACAGTGATAAATGAAACATTTAACTAATTTTGTAATTACGGGCTTAAATTACAAAAAATTAAATTTAACCAGGACTATTTTTTCTATCAAATTGTGATATTCCGAAGACAATTTAAAATTCAACAAACCTAGAAAATTGGACAATTTAATTGTAAATTCTACCACTTGATTATTCCATGTAAATCAGCTGAATTTTGTTATATTTCTAAAACAAATAGAATTTGAACAACATATTCAATTACCATGTCTCTTCATAGTGTTGACGGAATTCTTTCAGTTCCCGTGTCAAATCGGCTTTAGCCATATCATCACGTTCATGACGAGCTGAAGCTTCACGTTTAATTCTATCTATTTCTGATTCTAAACCTTTAATTTGTTGTAATGAATGATTTAATCGTTCATGTAAGCTAACTCGTTCTTGTTCATTGAACGACAATAAATTTTGTTTATCTGCCTCATATGCCAAAGTTATTTCGTCTTTTTCCCTTTGAAGTTTCATGAGCTGTAATTATGTATACGTTTAGGAAAAATATGTTTATTTTGTGGAAAATTTAAATGTTTTGCAAAAACAATTTTTTTATGAATACATTCAATAACTGTAAATTAATGAATAAAAGTTAACATATATTTTACACTCCCAAAGGAATAAAAGACATTTAAAGTCATTAGGCGATCTTAATAATATTCGCTTGATAACTTTGTAATGGGGATTGTTCAGAATACTGATATATCTTAAGACATGCTGTTTGATTGTTGAATAAAAACTAATGTCATATTTGTCTGACATTTAGTGTTGAATGAATTCCATCGATCAAGGCACAATGTGATTACTAACTCAAAAGGGCATTGCGTGTTCTGTTCTTTGATTTTAACTTTTGAAAGTAGTTAGGATGTTGACTTTTGCCGATAAGACCTAACTGAAATATTGATGGGACTTATGCTCCTTAAAGGTTGAAACTCTCATCAGTCAAATTAACAATCTGATAGACAAATTAACCCATTTTGCTGTATAAAAAGACTTAAGATTTTGTTCTGACAATAAACCACTATCGTTGATAGTAAAGAATAGGAGAGAACTGACTGATTAAATGAAATCCATAATTTGACCACCATGAAAATAGAAATTCAAGATCTAATTTTTTGATAGACAGTAGAGGCTTTTTAAAAATATATCAGTTTGAATGTAGACTACTAGCTTTTTATTATAAAAGAATATAAGATTTTCTCAGATCACAGACTGTCAGATATCAATAACCAAGAATAGAAATATTAAGATATTTTAGTTCATTGAAGTGTGAAGCTTACTTCATGCCAGTAAAATAATAAGTTAAAATCCTTTGCTAATCATCAATATATTGATTTAAGAGCAGGTTAGTCTATAGTCAGGATTATAAAGAAAAACTTAAGCAAAGACAAAACACAACATTACAAAAACTCTATAAGACGTATGAATAATAAAGTTTCAACGTTTTAACAATAACCATTTTTAGGTGAGTGGTTTGAAGAGGCTTGTATAGTTTAAAAATCTTTTTCCCCCTGACTGATGCCAGTTAGAGGACTAGATAATACTGAACGGTTGTTTTAACTTCAATAATGAAAATAGATTTGACCAGAATCTTTATAATACGATGAGCACTATTAAACCACTGATTTGGAGCCATATGGTCGGGATTTTAACTTCAATCATTTGCCAATTTATCTACTAAAATTTATCATTATTTGATCAGCCTCCAGCTGGTTTATTTCATTAGTCGTGGTTACTTATTAGGACTTCGGTCGTTTCATTTCAAAGCCAATATTTAGAGTGCACAAATATTTTGGTTGAATCAATCAGCATTACAGTTAGAAGAATTGGAATAGATAAGAAATCTAAAAAGTGAAACGTCGGTTGATTTGGTTCTACTCTTTAAAAAGTGGTCTCTAAGATGCAAGTTTTTTATTTCCATGGTTTTATAATGAGTATTTACTTTAGAAATCACATTTTGGATTGCCTTTGTAAACTGTATCTTCGGTTTCTGGACTACTTTTGACTTATACCTCAATTCTGGCACTCTAAAACTTAATCATTGAACAAACCCCACATAAATAATGTTTCTTAAGGTAACAGTAGTTTGGTAGTATTTTTAGTTTTTCTTGCATAATCCAAATAACGTTCTCAAAAATACAAGTATGGACGAAAATTAGTAGATTATACAGGACTAGTTACTTTTTATATGTAAGTATTGTTAGGCTATGAGACCAAATAGGCTGTTTGATCTGTATTTTTCTCAAAAAATGATTTTTTTCATTGTATTGCAAACTATAATTTAAACAGACATATTCACTTATTCTTTAAACAAAATTTACTAACAGATCACTGGTCCATAAAAAAAACTAGCCGAAAAATTCAATACTTGTTATGTGAAAATAACTATCCAAGAAGAATAAATATGATCGTCTGTTGTCAAGGTTTTGAGTAATTAAATGAACAAAACTCTCTTAATGTTCATACACCTTTTAAATTTTTAACAGGATGAATTTTTATGTACGCATTCAAAACACTTAAATTAACCAATAAATTGTTAGTCAAAAGATTGTTTTTGTTTAGAATTGTCATCATCATACGTGTACTCATTTCATATTCATTCAGTTGCTTTTCCTTATCATAAGACTAATTCACAACTAGACTTAAGTGTCCCGGTTTTTGTTTTAGTTTTTAAGAACTGCAAAGTATTTCATACATAAAATTTGCTCAATTGACTGATAATACTTCTGATATTGTCAGATTTCTCGATAACTAGTGGTAACTGACGAACGTATCAGAATAGTTTTCAAGCTAGCGACTTCAAAGTCAACTTTACATCAAACGATACTGTTCTATTTTACAGGTTACTATCAAGTAGGGCTTGATTACAGTTCATAATTCTTCACTATGTACTTATAAATTTGTTTCGAACATTTGTACTAACCAATATATATCAGTTCAATGGAAAGTAGCTGAAATTTCCATAAAAAAGGGGCAAAATTCTTACTTCATTATCGAAATCTTGTTTATCTTGTTCGCTCTGCTTTATAAGGTCTTTAATAGCTTCTTTATGATTCAGTGTAAGATCTCTTAGCTCTTTATCAGACAATTGTCTACATTCAGTCAACTGATTTCTCAATCTGGATATTTCGATTTCTGCTGCCTCCTTTGATAGTTTCATTGCCCCTTGCAATTCATCTTCACGTTTCTGTAAAGCCTGTGAGGCTTGCTCACGAGCCTGAAGTCCACGTTCGATTTCATGTTGAAGGTCGGCTTGAGTGCGTTTCAGTTCAACTAGTAGTATGTGAAGATATAATGATACAAACATTTAAACTTTAACTAGAAATACTGTAAAGTAAGTTTGTAAAATTTACCTAACAGTATATTATTATTGTCACGATGATATTAAACAAATAACACCTTTACTGTAATGTGAGCCATTATATCATGCGATTATTGTAAATTTCAGTATAAGCAAACAACTTAAAATAGTTCTGTTCTGTTAAAACGTCTACAGTTCAAAAATCATGATGACACTTTAAGCTAAAGTAGTGTCAAAATCAAGAATAATACTAATGACTAACAATCATCGGTAAATTATGCTTTTAATTAAGAGTTAAATTTATTATCATATGACTCATCAAAGAATTTTCGAAAGATTGTTCAAAACTGCATAAAAGGCATAAAAATAGCGAATAGTACTGAAGAAAATTAGTTATATACAGTATCGTCTCCGTTATGTATGTGGCGACTCTGTTGTATTCCCGATCCAACTGCTTAGATTTAAAAACAGGAACTAGTGTGATTCCTATAACGTGAAGTGAAAAAACAAAGACTGGTATAATTAGTGATTTATTGACGACAACAAAACAAGTCATCCAAAAACACATCAGGATTAAACCAAATACGTTCAATCGCATGTTGATTTTAAACTCTTTCAATGAATAGTTAGTATCGAAGAAATGAGAAGACACAGTGTTGCTGTAAAACGTACAGAACGTTCACATGGAATAATCCAAAATATATGACACGTGTCATCCTGAACGAAATTCACAATTAATTGCCTTTAACATACCGACTTCATTGAAATTATGAACAGATCTAAGTTAGACTACCATTGGAAGCCTGAAAGCACTGAACAGGCGTTCTAGTATGGAATTCTTCAGCAATGCGCGTTCACGTTCATTCAGGCGGGATTCAAATCCAGGACCTTCGATCTCAAGCAGTAGCACCTAACCTCTAGACCATTGAGCCGGCATCTGAATAGTGCTACAATGGAAGATATAAAACCAATATGGCACTGACTACAATCTTATACCGAGAATAAAACCAATGTCAATATGTTACATTGGGAATAAAAGTAACAGTGTGAAATGTTACAATGAGTTGATGAAAACGTGAACTCGCCTTCTTAGACGAACCTTTTGAAGTCAAAACTTACCCGACAAATTTTCTCGTTTAAGATTTTGTTCTTGTAATTCGTTTTCTAATAAATCCCTCTTAGTTTCCAATTGCATTATCTGTTGCTTGGCTTGATAGTAGTCAGCGTCTAAATTTTCATGCTCTTTTTTACTTGCTACAAGTAAATCGCAAGTTTGATTTAATTCTCTGCTGAGTGTAGTGACTTGTACCGAAAGTTCACCTTTCTCTTTTGTTAAGTCTTCTTTTTCTCTATTCAGACGTCCAATAACATCACGAATTCGTTCATAATCTTTATTTTTCTGGATCAGTTCGTTAGTGAGACCATTTTTTTGTCTTGTAACGGCATTCAGCTATAAAAATACGGATGTCTTTTAAAAATTTTCGAAAATTATCCTTTTTAAAATTAGTGTTAACTGCTAATTATTTAGTACAAGTGTAATTCGTAGTTTTTATTTTCAAATAGAGTTTTTGAAAAGTCATTTGATAATCTTCTGAATACAACGGTCAATTTTTCTCATTGTTGAATGACATCTTTTCATTCCATATTATCTAAGACTAGCTTTGTACACTTTTTCGGTTGAAAGTAACCATCAGTGTTACATCTCTAAAATAACCAGAACGGTTATGAAATAGAATACACCTTGAAAATATATTAACAGATGTCTTTCAGTAGAATAATTTATTTGAAATTTAGTACATATTTTGAAAAATAATTTTATTCAACTGAATTAGAAAAACTTATGAGTAAATGTAAACAATTTAAGCAGAGATGAATGGTGGATATCTGTGGAATCCGGGATGCACGTTTTGTTCAGTTTGGAACTAGTCAGTTGGATACACCTAAATCCCTCGAAACTCGAACTCTGTACTGTTCTCTTTAAACATCATCCCATTGTTCACTTAGCCACTGGGTCCAGATAGCCACTGTCTTAAGCATCAGCTCTGGATTCGAGGTACATTCAGCTGACAAGTTCCAAATAGAGCAAAACGTGCATCGTGGATTCCACTAAAGGCCACTATCCATCTCGGCTGATAAAGTTTGTGACTTAGGGTAATATCGAACCAATCCTCACAAGGTGCACATATGCCAATAAGAGTCTGGTCAATTGCAGTCTTGAACGTCAATTGTAAGATTCAAACAACTAGTAAAAGATGGAATGTAAGTAATTTTTACGTTGTGATATCGAATATGAATGTGGATTTTCTGAAGAGGTAGAATATAGCTTACTACATTTTGTACGAGCGTTTAAAATTCGATACTTTTCAGTTTTAGTAAATTGATATTGAGAATCGGGTTATGACTATTTGGGAAACTTTGATTTCTTTGGAATTTAAACCAACCTGTTGCTATCCGTATACTTAATTTTCAGAGTTCCAAATCCGCTGTCGTGAGATTATAACTGAGTTAAAGAGTACCTCAATCAAATTTTATTGCTACTGTTTCTTTATATTTCACAGTCATATTGACAAAAATATTAAACAAACTTCAAAAATAAAAATAAAGATAAGTATTTTAAAACGTAAAATAGATAGAAATTTCCAAAATTACTTGCTCCGTAATTTCTAATTTTTCTCTGTTCAGACTAGTGATTTCTTCTTCCAATCTTTCACGAGCAGCTTCAGACATCGTTAAAGATTGAGAAATGCTATTCTTTTCGTAAATTAGTTCGTTTTTCTGTGTTTCCATTTGAATAAGTTCTTCTTTCAGGCTAGAACGATCCGCATCAGCATTTCGATAGTCAGAGGCTAGCTGGTTGTATTCCGCTTCCTGATTTCTTAATTGACTCTGCAGGATTGACTTCTTGTTGGAGACCTCTTCCAATTTACTCTAAGATTTACAAATAATTAATAACTTAAAATGAATCTGAGTGTAATTTGCATTTTCAAAATAGATTTGTCTTTCCACACTTTTCGGAGCGATTAGTTAATAAACAGTGGTTGGTTGTAGATCTGTCCCTCAACAACTTTCGTATCCATATTTATGATATTTATATCTTAAGCAATTAATATGCACTTTCAAAATACGTGGAACTCAACATATAATCAGTTTCAGTTGGTTTTTCATTAAAATACTAGTATGATTCAAAGAAGTCATAGTTTCATTACGAAAGTGAAAAATACGTAAATGGAAATAGATACCTAAAACTGTTGGTATCTAACTTCCAGCTCAGTGATAATTTGTAAGAGGAAACTTACTTACTTTTAATAAAATATCTAAGAAGGGTTAACTGTAACTAAAGGATAGTTTAGGTTTACTTACAAATTGTATCTGGTAGCTTTATTTGTAGTCCCCAAAAGATTATAAGCTCTTAACTGTATACGTGTCGGGTTTTGTTTACAATTTAGTTATCATTTATAAAAAATAAATGAATCTGGCAAACTCCATTAAGTTAAACAGTCTGTTTTTATAACCTATAATCTCGATTTCAACCTTAATATACAAAGCAAAAGACTGAAAAAAAGTTAGTCAAAAGTAAACAGTAAAACAGTGGAAACTGAATTGAGAATAGATGTACTAATCATTTGGTCCTAACTATTTACCAAAGAGGAAATCTAAATCAAAGCATTGTAGACAAGAAATTACCGTTTTCAAAACATGAAACATTAAGACACGTAACGAAAGGGAGTGATTGTAACTTTAGTATTTTTTCAGATAAGTAAAGTAAAGACTTAAGGCTATACCTCAATATTGAGAGTAAATCACTCACTTGCCATTATCATGGTCGTTTGGATTGCAGTCTTAGTTTGATATATTTATCATCTCCCATTTTATACACGTTTGTTTTTAGTATTATCGGTTAAATGTTCAAGTGAACTAGTAAAGTAATTAAATGTGCTCAAAGACATTTTACTAATCCTCATAATGGATAATATCTATTTCAAAATAGTTCAAACCGTAGTAAAACATTTCAAGCGTACATTACAATATAAATTGTAATAATTCAATGCACACAGATGCTATATCTGTATACTTTTAGTTTATCTGCTGATCTACTAAGTTTATATAACATAGTTTGTTTATATCTCAAAACTGCATGGTGAGTTGATGAAAGCTTGGTGGATGACTGAATTATTCCCCGAGCGAATACTGATACTATTAATGTTACGTCATTTGTTAATAAGTTGAATGAATTAATAATCCCTTGCAGCTACTCCCTGTCATTTTCTATCTGTATCGATTAAACCTCTGAAGTCTTCGTTAGTAACTGAGTTAGGACATATATCGGACCATTTGTGCTTCGAATCGTAAAATGATATCAAGATCTACGGATGAAAAGCAAATTTACAAGCACATGAGTGAAAATGGTCTTCCTGGTCGGCCAGATGTAATCGTAGAGTTTCAAGAAAATCTAATATACATTTACCAGATAAAAGTCTTTTTGATAACCTGGTACATTTCACAGATCACTTCAGACGTTTTAACCATATGAATCTGAAGTTAAGTGTTCAGGTATAATCAGAATTGCTGTTTCGTTAAGGTGAATATGGTCTCACTTTGTAAACACTGGAAGAAAATAATAATATTATATTGACTAAAATTGGTACATTAGTTCGTTAGATTAAAAGGATATGCTAGGAAAATATTAACTATCTATTTAAATAAATACGCTTAAAAAAACGCTTTCAACTATAATAAATACTAAATCTCCACAAAACCCCTTCTATAATAAATAAATAAAGTTCTCATAACTTAAATAATCAAACTTTTGAAATCCACCTTAAACCAGTATTAAAGCAAATAAAGTTGTGTCTATAAATTATTTACTCTTAGACGAGAAGCTCCTCTAAATACAAATTAAAATATTAAATCTGACCTTCCATTATTAAAATTAAGCCTGAAATAGATGGTCGCTATATCATGATGAAAAATACTTGAACTAAAATCAGCGTTTTTAACGGTAACATTTTTAACACTGTTCGTAAAAACTAATGAAGATTGTGAAACAGGGTATTTTATATAATTTAGTCTTTTTTAGTTAAAGTACAGATGAATGCAAATGCTTGTTCTAAAACAAGTAGAAAACAATTTTTAATACAATGAACTAATAAAGAAAAATTGGTAGTTGGGTTTCAATAAAACAGAATAAGAAGTAATCTTTAGGGCTAGTAGCGCTTTTACTCCTAAAATAGCATTTACATTCATTTATACTTACGTAAAATGAATAAACTCCATAGATGTTGATGAGGTATTTCTAATCGATATATTGATGAATTTTTATTACAACAATGATAATAATAACAATACTGAAAATAACAATGATAATTGTTACTTGAAAATATTGTTGTCTTATTTAGCTCTTCATAATTTATGGCATGTGACCACAAGTAAATAAATGTAGGTAATGCGCCACATAATTTGATCAGAATAGTGTTATGGATTTTGAGAAAGTTGTTTAAAATAAAGAATTAGTTTCTAGGACAAATACTTAAACTATGATATGAGATATACTGAAGCATTGTCGAATACATGGTTGAAACTGGTCATAAGATTGATCTTAACTCGGCTTTTATGGCGTTGTACAAATGTGTTAAAGGTTTATTTAAGCCTTTGCCATACGAAAATTCAAACCCCCTTCGTGTATTCAAAAACAGTTTGTTTTCAACTTAAATATATTTATATTAGTATTAATATTAACTTATTATCCAGAGTGATGAGGTCTCAAATTAGTTTCACATTATTTTCTCTATTATCCTTGTCTCCTGTTACCCTCCATTTGTAGTTTAGTTGACCTTTTATCCTTATATGTAAATGTTCCTAACAAGTATATGTGTGATCAGAGTGTTTGAAATGTATTGAGCTAATATTTCACATAGTTCTGATAATCTTCGTCTGCTTATTACACTATCGAAATTTACCAAAGGGACGAAGTGTTTCAAATGAAATCTTTGAATTTTGTGCTGTTAGTTATTAGTACATACAATTTCTTACCACCTAAAATAAAGAGTATATTGGATTAAGGATTGGTGTTATTTCAATTATTTCTGATTATTTACAAAACCATCAGAAAATTCTGCAAGATATGCAGTTTACGTTTTCGTTTCATTAGAACATGAGTTTAGCTTAACTTTTTTACAGATAAACGATCAACTATTAATGTGTTGCATATGAATTTTATTTCGCGTCCAGAATTTAAATATTTGGTGTGTTTATCGTTATTATAGCGTAAAGTTTTAAATGTTGAGTCATGACCAGATCCTCCATGATTTTCAACATTGTTACATAGTCAATAGAAAATTTGTAGACAAAGAATATACCTGGCACTTGGACAAATGTTCACCTAGTGCCGCCTCATCTGATCGTAGTCGAACTATTTCAGCCTCCTGTTCTGACTTGCGTGTTTCAGCTCTTGACAGGGCGTCTTGAATGTCTGCCAATTCTTTGGCTTTGATTTCAGCTTCTAGTTTGGCTTTCTGAAGGGCGCTTCGCAAATTTGTTCCTTCTTCGCGCTCGGCTGATAAACGTTCCTCAAGTGTATCAATACAACGTTGACATCGTTCAGACTCTCTTAAACATCTTTCAGCATCACGCTGAGCACAAGTTAATTCACCTTCTAATGTGTCTCTGTTTTTACGCAACTCATTATAAGCATTTTGAACACGTTCAAGTTCGCTCTGCAAGCTTTTTAGCTCGTCAGATGTATTTGAATGTAATCTTTCAAGATCGGCTCTTTCGTTATCCAGAGTTTGAACATTTGCTGTAATTCGTTTTACTTCTCTTCCCATATCTTCTTTCTCTCTTCGTATATTGTCCAGTTCTGCACGCATATTTATTAGTTGACGTTCTAAGTTTCTCCTTTCATTTTCACTGTCGTCTAACTGATGTTTAACTGAGTCACACTGATCTTTAGAATTGTTCAGCTTGGCCGTTAATTCAGAAACCTAAAATAGAGAACAAATTCTATTTTAGAGTTTTAGTTTGTGAAATTCGTACTTTCGTGAAATAATCCAGGAGCGAAGTTATTACACTAATGATTAAAAGTCTTATTACTAGTGTGTGTTTTCACATTTTAAAAACACAAAAATGATTTTTGATCTAGTAAGACGAAAACATTTTTAAACTGTCACTATCAAGCGAGATATCGAAGATCCAATCAAATAAACTAACTTGAAGTCCACGTTTACGAAGTGCAGCCTGAACAGCAGATAATGCTGAATCACCCCAGTAACAGGCACCTGTACTGTTAACTGGTGGTGGTGGTGATCCGGTGCGACCATACGCTCCTGCTCTTGAGTTATGAAAACTATTAGTCACCATCTTTGGATTCGAAGCATAGCATGGGGAACGGGATCTCGACTGATGAAAACAACTTTCAACACCACCAGTGGCCTCGGATGGTACTATTTCATCATTAAGTACAGACTGAGAAATGTCTCTTAGTGTCTGGTATAATGCTTGAGTTTCCTCAACCAGTGCTCTTGCAGAAGGATCATTGATATCTGCCCCTTCTGTTTTAAAGATTAGGGAAAGTTTAAATAAAATTAAAAATAAGTAAAAAATAAAACATACTTTACACAAGCGAGTTAATGATTAGTTTCAGAGTCAATTATTTATCCTAATTATACTTTGTATGACATTAAGAATCAATTTCGGTAAGTTACTGAACGAAAAAATATACAGCATTTATGATATATGATATTGATCGTGAATAGATGGATGTTTATTACTTATAATGACAAATATTTCGTACGCTGGAGTACAAAAGTTTTGTGTTCTAAGTAAACAGAAAAGTGAATAAATAATCATTCAGAATAATCTGAAATTTGTACAGTATAAAGAAAGATAAGTTTATTTATCTGTTGATAAACATGCTGTACGAAAAAACATGTCACACTGGGAGATTATTTCTCCCTACTCTGTAATGCACCTGGCTTAAGTGAAAAAAATTAAGTTCATGTAATGTATAAGTATTTACTCATGTACTTACATTCCTCCTTAATAGGTCTGATCAATTACTCAAAGTATGTAAATAATTTTCCACAACTCCAGAAACTCTGATAACTATGTGAACAACCTTTGATTTCTGTATCAAACGAACTATGGAATTAGAGCTTCGGTAGTATTTTCCACGACCGATTATGTTTGGAGTCCAAAAGTTACTTTTAGAAATTTTTAATCTATTATATTAAAGGACATCCGATAAAAGCGTAATCTGATTGCAGATTTCAAATACTTAAACGTATTTTGGTTTATTTAAGTTAATAATAATCAAAACAAGTGGCTTTCATGAAGATTTGAGATATCAGAAATTAATTTTCTCACTCCATTGGTAATTTATGTTTCTTATTTTTGACATGTGATTGTTTCTTTCTTTTTTATGTTTCGCTTTACCCATAAAGAAATAATTACATTTAGTTTTATACCTAATTTACAAGTAATAAGCAGGTAATGAAATTACGTCTTGTAACTGACGGATATACTTGAGTCTTACATTTTGGTTATTCGTAGGGAATGATCAGGAAATATTCGATCTATGTTTCATAGTAGTTAGCAATCTTTAGTATCCTCATCTGCGATCTTCAAGTAACTGGTGTTCCTTTTAGGATTGGAATCCATGTCAAATATATGTTTCTACACGAAAATGTTCATCTTGAACCATCAGGCATGAGGAAATACTTTTATACTATTTGTATCAGTCATTAGTTCAATAAAGCTTACTAATTTTTTAATCAACATATGCATAACTTGATTATTTCCGTCATGATAAACTGGGAAAGTGATTTAAATAAATGCATATTTACGGGAATTTCCCATTAGATTTTATTTGCAACTCAGACAGAAATAGACTTCAAAAGAAAATGGAGGACGAAATTGATAAGAGCTAAACATTAATGGACATTTACGTTGCCATTTGACATTTGTCAGGAAGGTGAATCTGGTATCTAGAGAGAACTGATACTCCTTGACTGGTTCGACACCGTATCATCCAGCTTCACAGTCAGAGATGTCACCACCGGGCTTTACGGGCCACAATTGACCTCCTGTAGGACTGATATGTATATACAATCGATTGATTACTGTGTAGTGGTCAATATCATGTGTGTCACACATGACGTTGGTCACTACCCAGTGAATAATCAATTGTAAGCAAAGTCTTCATAGTTTGTAGGCTTCATTCCCTAAGTTTAATAGAGACGATAACCAGAAGTCTTTTTTGACAGAACTTATACATCTTTCGTTCAAAATTTCGCTATCTGATTGTCTTTTCCAATTAGAACTGTAAACCAGGGGATCTCGAGTCAGTGGTCTAAGCGTCCATCGAATGTCCAGAAATCGAGTTCGGTCTGTCGATTCTTGTATGTCCTTACTGCTAACGAGTCCCATACCAGGACGAAACAGCCGTCCAGTGCTTCCAGGTTTTTGATGGTTGTCTAACTCTAATCGGTACATGATTTCAATGACAATGATATTCATCTGTACTGTTATCATTTAGTTCTTATTTTTAACGTCAATTTAATTTTACAAATTATTTACATCCTTTTTTGATAATTCATGTTTGTTATTCTACCTAATAAACAAAAAATATCCTAACAAACTATATGTACATCTCCACGACTTTGTTATAATTATTATCATTACTTTATCTTTTCACTCAAATAGATATATATTAATTCTCTTAATGGAAAAGAATTCCAATATTTTGAGTGAATTACACTTCGTAATTGTAAATAATTATCAGAAAATCCTAAATATACTCATTTACTTAAAGTATGCTCAAAGTAAATGTATATTAAGTAGTAAATAACTCTAAAAGAATAAAGAAATTTCTTCTTAAGTTCCAACCTTTACGTCCACACAAAGTTTGACCAGTACGTAGACGTTGTAAACTGTCAATTGTTCTATCTTTATCAGAAAGTTGTTTGTTTATTTCGTCTATTTGATTCATTAAATTGGTGATTTTTTGATTTGCTTGTTCAAGTTGTCCATGTGTTTGTTGTCTTATATTTTCACAATTTCTAGTTAATTCATCTAATTCATGTTCTAATTTTTTCTTTTCATTTTTCTCTTGTTCCAATGTGACCTGTTAAACATTGTTAATGCATATACATACCCATTTAATTAAAGTTATTCAAATCTATTTTTGAATATAATGAAATATATCAAAATCAACAGTTGAACACAATTCCTTTTTGATGTTTGTTACATGATGGAAAAGTGGAAAAATAAATAAATTTCTGAATTGTTTTTTTTGCAACGCTTCACGTTCTATTCGGGAAGATTGAGAACGAAGAACAAGTGTCGACCGACAGACCGGAAATAAGGATACCTCATCAAGAAAGGAGATCTGAGGAAATATGAGAACTACACAGGTATCACACTGTTTTCAGTACCAGGAAAAGTTTTCAACAAATTGTTGATGAACCGGATGAAAGACTCAGTAGACGCCCAACTTCGAGATCAAAAGGCTGGATTCCGTGTGGATCGGTTGTGCACAGACCAAATTGCGACACCACGAATCTCTGTGGAACAGTCAGTTGAGTGGAACTCGTCACTATGCATCAACTTCATTGACTATGAGAGGGCGTTTGGCAGTGTGGACAGGAGGACTTTATGGAACCTTTTTTGACACTATGGTGTGAGTAGCTGAGAAAATCATCATCAGCATTCATATGACGGACTACACACTGTGAAGTTGTGTATAAAGGACAGCTGACGGATGCATTCCAAGTGAGGACTGGAGTGAGACAAGGCTGCCTACTTTCTTCTTTTCTCTTTCTTCTGATGGTTGAATGGATTATGAAGACCTCGTCATCTGAGGGGAAGCATGGAATAGAATAGACAATTTGGATGTAACTAGACGATTTGAACTTCACAGATGACCTGTCCATTCTAACTCATACGTACGAACAAATGCAGGTCAAAATAACCAGTGTAGAAGAAGCCTCTGCATCAGTAGGTCTCAACATACACAAGAGAAAAATCAAGATCCTCAAATACAACACAGAGAACATCAACCTAATCACACTTGATGGAGAAACTCTGAAAGAAGTGAGGCACTTCATGATCTTATCTGGACAGCATCATCGATGAACAAGGAGGATCTGATGCACTTGTTCTTTGTCTCCAATCTTCCCGAATAGAACGTGAAGCAAACTTGCAGTTACTTTTATGTGTGACTCCGGTGATTCAGTTGGTACATTGTCAGGTTCGACTGCTGCTGCTTTCCCACTATTGATTTGTCTGATGACCGGTTATACTGCTTTCTTCGAACATTGATTGAGTGACGTCTATCGGTAGGTCTGTGTGTGCTGCATCAATGTTCGGTGGGTTCATTGGAGCTGGTCTATTCAGAAGTTCCTCAAAGTGTTCTACCCATCTTTTCCTCTATTCCTCAATTTCTGGGATTGTCTTGCCTTCTTTGTCTCATGATATCTTCATATCCGGTGTTGTCCATTCCAATTTTAGCGCTTAGTTCTTCCATCAAGGTGGTAAGATCCTTTCTTGGGCATTTCTCTATGATTGATTGCAGCCCTGAATAGAATTGATCTTTATTATCGTCGTTTCTATCATTGGTGGGTGCATAACATTGGATAACACTCATTGTGATCCTCTCCTTCTTTGTTCTGAATGATGATGATTCTGGATCCGTGAGATTCCCATCCTACAAGTGCATTACGTGCTTCTTTGGACAGCATTAGAGTAACTCTGTGAGTTGTTGGAGCATTTTTTCTTCGTGACCGGATCACAGAAGCATCTCTCCCGTATCTATCCTTTTCTGACCAGCTTGATTCCAATGGGTTTCAGTGATTCTGGGCACCACCAAGTTGCATGTCCTCATTTTTGTTACCATTTGACTGATCTTTCCATGCTCCTACATTGTCCGGGCGTTCCATGTACTTATAAAAGTTGTTGCTCTGGTTGTTATGAAGGGCATTGGCTTCGTGACTTCCGAAGATTCTCGGTTTTCACCATCTAGCGGCATATTTCTTCCCTCAACTTCCAGGGGAGAATTTAAATTGTTCAATTTTTTAATCTGGTTGGCGTTTTTTAGCAAGATGTTTTCTTACGGGAGGGGGTTGCCGACCCTCCTCCTTTACCCGGTCTTTGAACCGGCAGTAACTCTAGAAGAGTTACAGGCGGAGTTTCATTTAGTTATGCCATCTATTGAAATGTTTTTACTAAAACAAAAAACTTTCTAAGAGCTTTCTAGTCTTCAGTGGTTCACTGCTTACACAAACAGTAATACATAAAAATTTACTTCATAGATATATGAAGTCTTATGAGCTGAGATGATCAAAACAGCAGTCCTAATTTTTATATGCAATGTTAGAGCAAGAAAAACTTAAAAGTAGGACATTTTATAGAAGTAGGATTGAGGCCTACTGATGGTTAGTGAAATTATTATTTGTTCGAGTAATATGAGGATACTAAAATGTTCTTGCTTGGGTCATAAAACAAGTAATGTACATGAACATGTTCCTCTAGCTTTTGCAAATTGACTGTTAATTGAGAAAAAGTGGAATGCTTCACTATTTCGTAAGCCTCTACCTGCTCAATATATTTGTTTTGAAAATATAACGTACTTATATAGTGATTTTTTTCAATTCAAATATATTTCACACTTTTTGGCAGTATGCAACAGATTACTTGCGAAAGAAAGCCAAAACAGTTAGCCAAGAAAAGTGAAATAGCTTACCATGTTTCTAGCTTCCATTGTGCGTAAGTTAGAAGCGAAGTTTTCACAAGCAGTTTGACATATTCTCGATACTCTCGATAGCTCTACACGAGCAGATCCGATTTCTCGTTCTACCTGACCCCTGACTTCAACAAACTGACGACGGCAGGCCACTACTGCCCTCCAGAGGGCGAGGAGTCTACCATGTTCCATTGTAAAATAATCATTGAATGCAGCTTCTTCGTTTCTCCATTCTGCTTCCCGTCGTTCAAGAACATCTCGTAAACGAGATGCTTCCTCCTTAACACGCTGTAAATCGGAAGAAAGTGTTTGATTAGCATGTGTGGCTTGATCCAATTGTTCCCGAAGCATGGTATTTACACCAGCAAGCGTTGAAGCCCTGTGATATGACCACAAGATAAGCTCAATAAATGAGTGTAGTAATTGTAAACAAAATATTTTAAAAGCAAAACCTCAGTAATTTTAAATCAGTTATATTTTATTTAGTTGTGGTAAACGTTTTAGATTTGATGTACTTGAGATAAAGCGTTGTGACCTAAATGCCTGAAAGTTGGAACCTATTTTATGTGAGACGAGTAAAAATTACTTTATCACGAAGACATGGAGTGTAACATTTTCATGAATTACGCTTAAACTCAAAAACCACATTTATGTACAGCACCAAAAGAAGTAAAAAAACAAATATTATGTTTCCAAACGTGTCCCCAGTAACTTGTGCACTCAATCATGTATAACAATAACTTACCTTTGCTGCTCTTCTTCAAGTCTCAGAAGCGTCGCTTCATATTCAGCTGTATTTTCATCCATTCCAGCCTTAAGATGAATGAAGGATTATACATAAATATAAAAATATTTTTCACTGGTGGTAGACGTTTAATATTTGTCACCAAGTATTTCTTTGAAAAATTTAACAAAACCATTTCTTTTGTCTGCTTAATAATGTCTATAATTGTTAGCATGTGGATTTGTGGAGAATGTAGGATTTTAAAAGTTGGATTCACGAGTCGATCTAAGCTAGACCACCGTTGAAAACCTGGACGCAAAGGATGGCTGCTTCATCCTAGTATGGGACTCATGCATGAGACCTAAGGTCTCGGACGTGCATCGTTGAGGAGCCCCATCCTACGAAGAAACGGCCGCTAAGTGCTTTCAGGTTTTCAATGATGGTCTAGCTTAGATCGATTAGTGATTTCAACTGTTTATAACTGTATAAAATTAGAAAATGTGAAAAGTCATTAGTTAATGATTAGAATAACTCAACCAGGTAAAAGTTACTCATAAAACGTCATCTCGATAATTTTTTTGGAAAGAAAACTATGTAATTCACACCATGTAATCTAACTTTAATTAAAACACTGTGGTGAGAATGTCAGCTTGAAAGTCCAGTGATGTGATACCGATCTATACGACTTCTAATTGTGTTTAGTACGACTAACGATAATTTGTTTTGCCTTAGTTGTTGTTGAAAATAATAATTTCAGTGAGTTATCTACTGCTTCTAATTAGTAGCATGTTTTTTTAATGAGAATAAAGTTTTTCAACTTACAGTCAATAAATTACACGACAAGTTAAACGATGTAGATGTGAGAAATATTCCTAGTTTTGGAAATTAAGTCTCTTCATAAGGAAGCATTGAATTACAGATGTGGTGCATGATGACATTTATTAACGTATCATTCAGGTATGTGTTCATGTATCTTATAAGCTGCATTTTGTTGTCTCTGATCTCGCACGATCAGGCGGTTTATGAATCATTTCAACCAATAGAACAAATATTATTTATCATTTCATCCTGATATTCAGTAATTACTTTGAAGAAGGGATTATGTTGTATTTTTTGTTGACCGTGTGGTGTATTGTTATTTCTTACAAAGCAACTCGAAATATCATCAAAAGGGGGTTTTCGATTCTATGAAAACACCGTTTCACATATTTTGTGAGGGCGGGAATCGTATTATAGTTTATTTTGAATTTGTAAAAGTGTTTTCTCATGGTTACAACGAGTCAGTAAAACCATATGTGTTTTCACAATAGCATCAAGTCATTTGATACAGTTATTTATGAGTCTGTGAAATGTGTGACCGTTAATTGTAAGTGCAGCATATCCATTCACATTTCAAATATTTATGCGTTGGTTGTCGCTATGTCAAGCCCACATGGGTTATTTCAGACAAACCAATTTATTCATTCTTCTTGGGTCACATTTTGGCCTTGTCAATTATTCGCTTAATAATCTTGACTTTTTATATAAGCTTGTGTGTTAATCTAAGACCTATTTTTTTCCGACCATAAATATTGAGTTGTGCTTAGTTAAATCGAGTTTTCTCACACGCCTTCCCTATTGCGCATCATTTCATTTCTCTCCTCTTCTCTTCGCCGCTTCTTATTCCGAATCTCTGTCTGGATAAAAAAAAATGCCTGAAATAAATTCCTCCAACGCCACCAGTTTTTGGCTTCTTGTTCCCACCGTCATACAAACGGGTTCAGCCTAGATAATATACGGACTTAAATGGAAGATTTACATTCATAGCATATTGATACGTTCATCCAAATTGGAGCCACATTTAAGGCCACAAAAAGGGTTAATAATATAAATTGTCAAATCATGCCACAATATTCTAACTACTGAACCATAAAATTATAAAATAAATGATTTCGAATGATCAAGATGGTAGAAAAATCGTCAAAATGTAGTATATATTTAAGATGTTATTTATTTGATAATTAACATAAAATTTAACATTTTTAGTAGTAATAGGGAATAGGCCTAACTTAAATAAAAGTATATTTAATTTTCAGAGAAAATAGAAACAACTTGAATACATTCTATCCGTTGAGATTATTTTTCAATTTTGTCACCTATTATTCTGAACAAGAAATTTGTTATATCTTCAATATTTAGTTCTACATCAGTCAAAATCCATAATTATTTTATTTCTGCAATTCACTAAAATTGTCAGTCTTCACTTATTACACAAACTATCGGATATATTTTAATGGTCAAAATTAAAGTAAAAGCATATTTCACTAATCATTGTAAATTATTGACTTATCTTTTACAAGAATATAAATAAATTATACCAAAATTTGTTTTCATTAATTATTGTTCAAATAATTAGATAAGGTGTTATTACCGCTGTGTGTAATTGACTAGGATGGTCCAATTATGAAAAAAATAATATTTAGCGCTAAGGAATTTTGTACTGTCTGTTTATTTGTTTTTAATAAATTTGTGTGGCAATAAAACGAAGTGTTATAAACAAATGATAATAAAGAAATGCGGGCTAACCTTATTCTCTAAAATAATTTCTTACCTCATCAAATATTTATCACCTACACTCATGCATTTTGATATTTTAATAAGAAAATTAAGGTCAATTTGATACTCAAAAGATAATATTGTAGCAATTAAATCTAATTAGTTTTTAGTACAATATGATTATTAACTGTTAAATATTCAGTATGTGAAATTGAGGACATTTATCCACATACGATTTAAATAACTCATCCTGGGTAAAAGATAGATAGACTTTCACGCAAAACAATCATTCTAGTATTCTTGCTACATATATAAGTATATTTATTTACACTAAAATATTGTTATCATCAGACGATATCTTAATATATATCTCCAATACACATTACATCGGTTTGATATAGATTCAGAATTTTATTAAGCACTATACATTCATATTTGTTCAACATGGATCGCTAAAACGTTAATCTTCCTAACCAAATCAACCCTGGTGGATTGTTGTCAGACAAAATCTTGAGACAGATACCGAAAGATTGCTTGACTTCTACCAACTTTTGGCGTAGGCGAAAGGTCCGTTTGTCAAACAAAGAACTAGTTTTCCGTGCAGTGATCCAGGTGTATTATTCTGTGGATGCAAAACTAGATGACATGTTCAAGTTACCGAATTTCGATCATAGGTTTCTTCAAATCATTGCTTGAGTTTCATGGAGCTATCGAGTGAGCACTTTTATCGTTAGCAATAAGGCACCAGGCAAAAGCGGGTAATTAATTGACGAAGTGGTGAATCTTTATCGACTGAGGTGATTGTAGTATATATTAAGAATGCCCAATCATTGCCTAATTCGACACACTACTATGACTGGTGTAGTAGTTAGTTAGAAGAAAGGTGGTGGTGGACGAATGAAAATATGACACCAGTCCCTGGAGTCATTGACTGTGGGTCTGAGCCATGTTCGTTAAATGCAAACTACCCGGTGAGGTCAACGCGATAACCGCGATCAGTGGTTGAAAACTGGGTGATACAGCTCAGAATCGGCCACAACTAGGCTTATGTGTTCACTTTTTTACCTTACTCTAAATCTTGAGTCGCAGTTTTCTTTCACACATACATTCTGTCTCAAACCATAATCTCAACCTTTAGTCTTCCTCATTGTCGTCAGTACTATATTATTTCGACCTTTTTTGTTGTTTATCATTCTGATTTTCTTTGGGTGTGCTGAGATGATTTAACAGCTTGGGCTATAGCACATATATACCGGACTCTATGTTGATTGTGGCTAACAGTAATGAGTAAAAATCATGACAAACAACTGCTTAGGTTACTTCACTGTAGAGTAAAATCTGGTCAATAAATCTGCTTCGATTAAACTGTGAACGTGGAAAGGAAAATTATCGCAACTTTTCATCGGAATACGATTCTGTCGACAGATCTTACAAATTTCAGGTTGTCTTTATACTGGATCTAGCCTATCAAATACCACTGTGTCTATGTGTCTATATCATTGTTTCAACTTGATGGATGATGTACAAAAAGGTTTCATTATTTCATACTGAATATGATGATTGTTTTGAGTCAACGACGAAATTACAGAGAAGGCCTCCACTCTTAACTTTTGTTAACGATACAGACTGATGACTTTTTAGTCAATAATGGTTTAATAAATGCTCTTTTCCAAATAGTATAAAATCTCTGGAATCTCATTTTGAATAGTCTGATGACAAAATACGTTTTAATTTCATTAACATATTTTACCTAATAATTCATGAGTTACTTGATAAGTCCTGTACTCTCAATATTTGGATGAAACCAAGAATAAGATTTATATTTTTAAAAGAATAATCAGATCAAATACGAAGAATTCTACTGAGCATATATTTCAAGGTCATTATACTCAAACCTCAAAAGATCTACCATGTTTTACATTATATTCAATAACAACATGTCCTAAAAATACTTAAACAAAATACTAAAAAAAATGTTATCAGATAATTAAATTACTTTTCTGTTTTGATTCTCTGTGTCGGCTATCTGTAATTTAAGTTCAAGTGTCCGACATTTTTCCTTGTATTGTAAAACCTATCATAAGTGATAATAAAATACATAACTGAATTTGATTTTAAAAATATATTGAAAAAATATTTACATGCAACACAAAGTACCATAATTAGATATTTTGCAAATATTTACATTCACCAACCCTCAGTTTCTTATATAAAACAACTAAAACTCCTTGAAAACATCTCTCAGACTGAAAATTTCAACACTGGAACACCTTTAACACTATGCTGTCCCTTTAGAAAAAGGCCTTTGTTTGCAGAACATATTTAACACATTTTAAACCCAGCTCGAGAAAATACATTCGAAAGAAGAACGGGTTTTAACATTCCACTTGGTCTTTTTTGACAAATTTTTTAAATCAAAATAGTAGTAGGATACTAAAAACATATCTGTTCTCAACGTGTAATCAGATTATGACAATGTTGCAGTTTGATAAATTAGTCACAACAACACTTGAATAAGTTGAGTAAATTTATTGAAGTCGTTATTTCGTAAAACCTTGCCTGTTTTCGTAAATTCTGTTAGGACAACATGGATTCCCTAACCAAAATAATATGATAATATTTTTGAAACAAAATTTAAAAGTGAAGTATGTTGTGCATAAATCAGATTCTGACGGAAAATGACAAACATGTTGATCTAATATGAAAAGAAGTTGAAAATATTAAGAGTCACAATCAATCCTAACATCTGGTCCACCGTTTGACCATGAATTTCTGTGAGTAATTCAGGAAGTATTAGGGATTCTATTTGAGCAAAACTATGTTTGTTGTTTTCTTAACCCTTTGTTTTCCATTACTTATTATATCATTCCTTATTTTGGAATGCTTTATACATGTGTGCCAGTTTTCATAGTCGCATATTGCCCATAGTATGCAAAAAGCAAAAAGAAACAATTAATTTTTCGTGTTTATATGTAACTTAAGATGACCCTCATGGTCGCAGTATTATTTGATAGGGGACTTCAACAAGCATTTTACTGATCCTAGATATGAAAGATTGAGGATTATGCGCTATGCGCCGAAACTTTTACCAGTTTTAGTATTAGATCAAATAAATAAATAAATAAATAACTTTGTTTACTTTGGAGAAATCTTCATTAACACCTCCACTCACTTTAGACTGAAGTCTCTGAACGAGGTTTGTTTGACGTTGCTGGCCTTCCTGGTAAGCAGATAATCTTTGTTTGTAAGTAGATAATTCTTCATCTAACTTCCTTCTCAAATCACGATTTTCCAAGCTTAAATTATGAGTAACTGATGGGATGTTCAACCCAGCAACAGAATCTTCTTCGCATGACTCGCCGAAATCCTAAATAAAATATCAATAAATGTTTAAACCCTAATCATCAATTACACTATTAAGATCACGGGATTTAATAATCATTTCTATACGTAAGACGTTGATATCTACTAAAACGGGTAGATTTTTAGTTTATCAACCCAATTTTTAACCTAAAAATAAACTGGACGTGTTCAGAACGTATCTATTTTCTAGGCAAGGTGTTTTGATATTCAGTAAGACAGATGGTTGTATGCACTAACACAGTAAATAATAACTACTGGGTATAGGAGTTTATATATATATATATATATATATATATATATAGAATCTATAGAATGTTAGTAGCAAATATTCTGTAGATGCTTCTTTCAAAGTGGTTGAATAAAATGAAAATATAAGTTCCACTTTAAACCATTCAATACAAACAAACCATTATGGTCACGCTTAAAAATAGGAAATCTATTTCGATTACAACTTGCTTTCAGAAAAGATATTTTAAATGTTAAGTGTCAACTAAAGAGTATTTCGCTTTCCGGTCAATCAATTATTGTTTGTTCTCATTAAAAAAGTATAAATAATGGTCAAAACAAATGGTACATTAAAAACTCCCCTTGAAAAGTTAATTTAGTGGGAAGAAACTAACTGACACAATTTACATTACTTAGATGACAAAAAATGATGAATACAGTAAGTCAGTTGATTCTGACTTTCTGCATACATTAAATATTTACACTTTATTATCATTCCGTATTCTACTTGCTTCTTCTCTAAATGAGTTTGGGATCAAAAAGTATAGGTCACAATAATTATGAATAATACTGTTAAATTGACTACATTATTTGATGACTTAAAATAGGCTCAGACATGGTCTTCAAACAGAATTGAGTAGATAGGCCAACATCGAAATAACACATAAAAGACTGGTTCAACAAAGTGTCCTCATTTCTACGAGTCCGTTCTTAATCCTATATAAGAACAAATGAACACTTTTTTCTTAATGATAATTATCATTAAGTTTGCTGAGAGCAGTAAACTACTAGTCGTACTAGAGGAGAAAAAGAAATAACAAAATCACAAAGATATTATTCGTATTAAGAAAGTGAAAATGTAGTTATTAAGACCTTTAATATTAATCAAGAATGTCATAGAATTCATGTACATATTCATAATTGTAAAACAGGGTTATGTCTCATGATAAAATAACATATTGAAATCAGAATGAAATATGATCAGAACGTACATGAAAACAAAATAAGTCGTTTGGTGGTGACACGGGTTTATAGTGTGAATACTAGATCATTTTATTTAGTTGCCTGTGTTTATGAAATAAAAGAATGGCATAAATTTAGTACTTCAGAACTTAAAATTAAACTACAATTATTCATCGTCAAACTCTAAAGTTAATCCTTCTTTTGCTGAAATGTTATCATCTCTGCTAAACATTTAGAATAGAAATATTTGAACTAAGAATATGTTATTCATAAAAATTACACAGGACTTATTTAATCTGTGAGCACCATACGTTAAAAAACGTTATCAAGTTAGCGTGCGATGGTCACCCAAATATTTAGTGTGATTTTATTCTTACTTTTATTCTACTAAAGTTAAGAATGTTGGGGTGATCCTGGAAATTTCTCGCAATAGACAAGAAAGGCTCAGGAAACATAAGAAGCATTTTGTCCAATCAGCGTTTGACTAGAAGTTTTGCCAGAAACGACACGAAAATGAAAAGTCACATGAAGAGCTTCTGATTGGCTGATTACTACACTGCTATTACGTTTAGTAGCATTCCAGAATTTTGAGGAAAACCCTAGGACTTCTAAAATACTACAAAAACCCTATATTTTCTGTACATAAATGCACCTTTGGAGTGAAGTGCTTATCTCATATTTTGCACCTTTTCTCTCGTGTTCAAGTCGCTGTGTATATTTAGCTTGGGGGTTACGAGACTAGCTTAGGATGCGAGTATGGCGTTCAATTAGCAAGACTTATCGAAGAAAAATACTACTTCGTTTATCTTAGTTGCAGAAGAACACTAACAATGATCTTATTACCCGGCTAGATTTCAAGGATAAATAAAAACGTGGTAAAAAATCCAATCAACCTAAACCGTTTAACAGTAAGAACCGTTCATAAAAACAACTATCGGAACTACCGTAAATATCAGTTGTAAGACGAGTATCATACAAAATTACAGAGGAAGATAAAGGAACAAGATATACATGTAATGATTAATTACCCTGATGGTTTTCTAACTGATACATTACTATGACTATCTTTCAACTAACTTGTCCTTTTCTTCAATACTTTTTACCAACTTTATTATCATTTTATTTAAGAACTTTTAAAACATATAGTTTATCAGTTATCGGGAAAACATGTCATAAACAAATTTTCATTTGGTCACAGATAATTTTTTCAGTAAGTTTACTTGTTCAAAAAGTCAGTTTCGATAGGCCGTTGGAGCTCATAGAAAGAATATAATAAGTTAAACGAAAATAAGATTTCTTATGGACAGAGTATTTATCAATTCATCTTTTTTTATGTTAAAAAATGAACTACTGGTGTACTTCACCGAATAAAAAGTCAGATCCGTTTATTGGGTGTATGTGACAAGGATAGACATTATATTCTTGAAAACCTACTATAACTACTAGATGAAGTATTTGGTAACTTCTGTGGTCTTATTTATAGCTTTAAGATATTTGTCTGGATAATGATTAACTCACTTATCCTTATTTATTTATTTAAACGAATTACCCTTAGCATTTACCATTTTTCTAGTAGATTCACTGACAACTACTGAACGATATACAGTCAGCAATCTTCATTGTTTCTGATCGGTATTCGTAACAGATGTGTTTATTATAGTCTTTATCATTGCATTTTGCCAAAACGGCCTTATTTTTCATTGTAGCAAGTACTAGCTATTTACTTTAGCTTTTTCTTAGCGGTGTTTAACTACAGTTTGCTATCAATTATACTGGAATATTTACTAATTCTTGATGACTTTAGAAAATACTTAAAATGAAAGTGTAATGTTGTGTAAAGAGGTTTTGTAGTGGAGATGAACATTATGAATACTCCATCCACATAAATAAATAATATATTTGTAATATCCCAATGAGTAGAAAAATTAGATTTTCTGACGTTTCGTGATTTAGTGTAAGCCACTTCTTCAGAGAATAAATAACCAAATTAACATTAATCCAAGTTTAAATAGTACAACGGAACAATCCAAGAATATTAGGTGATCAATCAAAAACATGTCTGAATAAATCAATGTCAAGTCATTTCATTTCGGTTAAAGTGATTCATAAGGGATATGTATGTAATTTTGTGTGTATGTATGCATTGTTAATGACGAAAAATGTGTGACCTTTGTAATGACAAAGGATAGAGTTTAATTTGTAATGTAATGGTGTGAAATTGTAAATAATATTAGAACAACATATATAAGCGAACAATATTGTTTTCGATTAGATCCTCATCAGGCTATACTCTAATATACAGTAATATTTATATGCATATACAAAATTATTAAACCAATCAAGGCAGTTTATGAGTCAATGATAACAGTGGAATAGAATACATAATCAAAACTAATAATAAGTAGAAAGTACAAATTGGTAATGTAATGACAGGTATACTAGTTGTGATAAGAATAATAAAAGGCTTGAATCAATGTTACATAATAGGAAAATAGGTCAATGATTAGAAAATATAGACACTGAAATAACAATCATAGAAATTATAAGATTACGTAATAAGAATATAATATTGGGCGCACTACCAGACAATTGAACCAAAGATTTAGTGAACACCTCCCTTCGTGGTTAGGAAAAGGTATAGTCAAGTCGGTACGGAGCTCGATTCTTTCACACTTGATTGATAGCGGTCATGAAGTTGACAGAAACCAGTCTTTTAAAGTTATTTATCGTATTCCTACTACTTTTCCTTATGGGGTTCGAACTCGTCTCTTACACATAGCAGAAGCTATAGGAATTCGATCCCACAACCCAAGTCTTTGTGTTCATAAGAAATTTGTAACACCCTTATCCCTCCCTTGGCCTTAATAAATAATCTTCCATACTCTTTCTTCGTTTATTTTTCTTCACCCCCCTATCAATTATTTACTTATAATTTTTCTAATATTCGCTTCCAATTATCTAAACACTTCTTATTACGTAATCTTAATATTTCTATGACAGTTATTTCAGTGTCTATATTTTCTAATCATTGACCTATTTTCCTATTATGTAACATTGATTCAAGCCTTTTATTATTCTTATCACAACTAGTATACCTGTCATTACATTACCAATTTGTACTTTCTACTTATTATTAGTTTTGATTATGTATTCTATTCCACTGTTATCATTGACTCATAAACTGCCTTGATTGGTTTAATAATTTTGTATATGCATATAAATATTACTGTATATTAGAGTATAGCCTGATGAGGATCTAATCGAAAACAATATTGTTCGCTTATATATGTTGTTCTAATATTATTTACAATTTCACACCATTACATTACAAATTAAACTCTATCCTTTGTCATTACAAAGGTCACACATTTTTCGTCATTAACAATGCATACATACACACAAAATTACATACATATCCCTTATGAATCACTTTAACCGAAATGAAATGACTTGACATTGATTTATTCAGACATGTTTTTGATTGATCACCTAATATTCTTGGATTGTTCCGTTGTACTATTTAAACTTGAATTAATGTTAATTTGGTTATTTATTCTCTGAAGAAGTGGCTTACACTAAATCACGAAACGTCAGAAAATTTAATTTTTCTACTCATTGGGATATTACAAATATATTATTTACTTATAACAATCCACCCAATGCTCAATTTATTCAAAATTATCAAATCAAAACTTGGTACTCCATCCATATGTTTAGTTAATGTCCTGTAATTACTTGAGGGCTTCATATCAGCATTTCTAATAATCTAAGCATATAGACTAACTGGTAAACTGTTATATAACCGATTGAATACACTCATATATTCAACTTAACACTTTGTAAATCCAACTTCTCAATATCTTGCTACCTAAATTGCATCTCTAGTAAAAGGGATTCTATTATCTTATCAATTGATCACTTTAATTACTGCAATATACAAATATATTTGAATCCTCTAGTTTTTGTAAAAATTGGTGCAGTTTGTTTGTTGTTTATTATATATTAACCGGTTCTCTCATTATTATAAATTTACGAAGGAACTTTTTTCTACACTCCATGTTTAAAAAGTCAGCAAAACAGTAATAAACTTTTATTTCCTGAAGAATTAAACCAGTAGATTTCATTTGGAATCGCTCGAAATTTGTAAAGATCACTAATAAAATGTGACTTTTAGTAAATTTCTTATATCCACGGCCAACGTTTTCATTTAACCGGATAATTACGAATGCGTTAATTAAGACTCTTAAGAGCAAGCAGTTTGTCTCTGAACCTTGACCAGAAAGTAGCTTGATCAGAAATGCAAAATTTGTGATCAAACATCTGAAATATACCCCAAAGCTAGTGTTTTCAGTTTTCCTTGAAGTGTACTTTGTCGCTTAACAAAGTTCAGTTATTGGACTAAAAGATATTTTTAGGAAGACGAACTTCATCTCCTTTATTACTTCATTAGATGTGTAAATAAAGATGGTGGTCTTAGACTTTCTCATCTCAGGAAGTCCGGTTTCTGGATTTGTAATCGTATTGTTTATGCAGTAAATATTTTCCCACCCCACTTTTCAGCTTTTATTCAAGGATGTCTGCAAATAAATACGTTCCATATGTTGCTACTGAATGGAAGATAGAATTAAAATCAAGCTTTGTGGTTAACTTGGCGATGACTTCAACATTCGATTTAGCTTTGAAGTTTTCCACTTATATACGTTCTTAGTCGCTAACAACAATACCTTCAGATTGTAAAACACAATGTTGTGATATGTTTTCATGATAACTTTATCACATCTGCATGTACGGTGATCATCTCACAAGATTACTTTCTTCCTGAGAACTAATTTTCATCTCTATTATTCATTTATATCACTTATTCATTCTTAGTAGTTGATTTTTATGAAAATGCTTCCTGCCGTAAACAAATTATCATGACGTTTGTATTTGTATAAGTTTTCAAATGATATGGAGAACTTCATCAAGTTTTTATTTATTCTGCTTGCAATTATTCATCTTTGTATGCAAAATACAAAAATTTCTAGAGACGAATAGACGTATGTAGTGACACAATGTTTGGAGAATTTGGGATATAAGAAATAATTCTGAAAAAAGTATCGCGTTCGGATCAACGAAAGGTTACCTCTTGAGCGCAAACCCATAAAAAATGAAATGACAATTATAAGTCGAATACATCTGATGAAATTATCACTTCATAAAACCAGATAACACAACCGATTCAATTCATCTATCTCATAATGCAAAGAACATTAAATGAAAAACTTTATATTGGTTTTTTGCCATTGTAAATCAATGCATTGATAAATCTATCTACTAAACACTACAATACCCTGTGCATTACGAACATTTTATATGTTGTGCCAGAATACTGGTCATAATGAATGATTTCAAATCAATGACTTACTTCGCCACGACGTTTTGATGGTTCAGATAGTGTTATATCACTCATTAGAATTCAGCGCGATTAATGTAACAATGAAACAGAAAAAGTGGTGAATGTATATGGTTATTTGATAATTTACACTTCTAAAGAAATAATGTTTCTCAGGTAATAAATAGCTCGGCTTATCTCGTTTTTCATTCGACCAAATTACGCCTTAAGTTATGTAACCTAACAACGCCAACTGCTACACATCGTTGCCCTTAGTGATAAGTTTTAGCTATAAATGAACCATATAATGGCATAATCTCATTGGTCACATACAAATTTTATGTGCAAATATTTTAAGTATCGGAACAAAATGCAATATATATATATATATATATATATATATATATATATATAATATATAAAACGGCATTCAAAAGTGCACTTCATACGAAAGTAGAAGTTTAGGAAAACTCTTCAGCTAAAATGGTTCGGTCATGAATATCTTAACAATTATGAAAGTGGATTAATTTTGTATCCACTTTAACTACAGTCCATATGAAGTCAACATATGGAGTCAACATAGCGACAGTTTGTTTAATTAGAAAGAATATTTGGCTCTAAGTGTTAAAGTTTAAATGAGATGAAAATCAGTTTAGAAAAAATGGGAATATTTTATCTAATCCAAAGGATGGCCAATTTACATAGATAGCTGAAATCAAATAAGCAAAGAACAGGTACCTAGAAACAAGAGAAAGAAATGTTAAAATTCCCTTTTAGATTGTGGCCAAGCACGATATTTTTAAACAGCATATTGCTAGTTCAGTAGCTAAGTATGAGTAGGTTATTCATACCTGTGTGACATTGTTAAGTATTACCAAAGATTTCTACACAGTAGCCCGGAATTTTGTTCTCTAAGAAAAATGAAAATTGATAAACTTCCTGTATTAGGTATTATTTCTAAAAGTGAATCATCAAACTGAGTTTTGAGTAAACTGAACAAATAATTCAGCGGAGAAAAAATGAACATTATTGCAAATACTGAAAAAACCCCTAAGTCTAATTTTCGACTTGAGAACAATTAACATGTCTTCTCGGTTTAGTGGAGAGTTCTGTCTGCTAAATTAGCATTTCTTGTTTAGTTTCTATTGTGAAGGGAAGAACAAAGAAATGAAAAATCATGTAAATGATTTTCTGGGACTTAAGCTCGTTACCGGATGTGTTGCGACCTTGTTATCTACCCGCCAGTCTGTACTTAGATATACAACATAAGCTGTGTTGTAGCCAGCTTGCAGCCTTAATGCGCCAGTTTACTTGGTAAAACTATGAGAGTCCAACCTCGTGAGTTCAACGTTGTGGTATCATTGATTGATAAAAGAAGATGACCACAGCAGAAAACTGTTTATCTAATCATCCTGACTCAGCCATGTACACAAATAAATTTATGATTTACTGACCACAACGAACAATAAATAAAACTACAGTATGCCACAAACTAGAGTATTAGAGTACAAAACAGAACACGAGGATCGTGGATAAATTACGATAAGTTTGAAATAAATGAAAAGATACCAGTATTATAAAGATTAATTGAAAGCTTATGATTAATCATAAAGCAGGGACACAACTAAATGTTAGTAATTTAAAGACCACAAATTAAGGTAACTAATGCCAGGAAAATGGTTTTCTGAATTTGTCATTCCTTTTTTCACTTTTCTTTTCACTAAAATGTAAAAAAGGGTACATTGCATTTATTCCTCCCTATTTCCCTCAAACATGCATCTGACTGGTCATTAACATTAGAACAATAAGTCCTTATAAATTTCAAAGTAGTAACATGACATATCTGAAAGCAGTTACAAATCTCTGTAGTATGCAGTCGAGAAACTCGATCACCTGTTAAATGAAGTAATACATCAACACCGTTGGATCCCTGTTCAGTGGTTCAGAAGATAAACCGTTCACGCTCGAAGCTGAAGGCCCTGAGTTAGATTCCCGCAAGCGGGGTGGCGGAAGTCCACGAAATGACTGTTCAGTGCTTCCAGTTTTTCAATTATCATCTAGCTAGGATTAGTTCGTGATTTAAACTATAGAATAAACGTAATCGGCTCTCTTCAAGTTAAATGTTTCGCTCATCCATGTGAGATTTCTGCTTGCCACCAGATGTAGTATTTTGAGTGTGGGTGGGTATACACTAGTGTAAAGTCTCTAACTAGGACGATATAGTCAAGCGTTCCATGGTTTTCAATGGTACTCCTAACGAGATCAGTCGGTGATGAATATAAACTACAAATATAGTAGTATTAAATATATGATTGGTAAAGGAACTTCATTTTATATATGTCCACCAGGAAATTTAAAATCGAAAATGGCAGATACCATTTAGAGTGTTCCAGGTTGTTTCAATATATTTTAACGTCATCATCTGAGAAACCGTAGGTTGACGTGAACTAACTAAATTATCAGTAAAAATGTGGCAATCACTTGCAATGTTTTCGTAATCGTTACCTTTTTTATGTTTTTATCACTACTGTAGGACATTTCTTCATCAGTAGATTAATTTTTTATAGGTTGAAATTATTACTTTAACTAATCTATACCTATAATTAAGCGAACTCGTTACAAACAGTTATGCTCGTATAGCCATATTGAGTTGACGATTTTTCTGAATGATCTGAACTACTCATAATTTAAATAGTACTATATTTGCATGAAGATGAATTAGTTATAGCTACCCAAATCGAATATCTATGAGAGATATGTGGTGACAAGAAAACAAACCAAATCTTTTTATACCGACTCAGAATTCGATATGAATGAATGTTGGATTGTATCATATATTACAGCACGAGCCGTGTTGATACACCAATTTACTTAAAACTTGATATGGTACGAACCGTCATACAGAATACATCCGTATTTTATTCCTACAACACCTAAATCACGTTTTGGTCAGAAATAGGCTTGAAATAAGGTATGTCTACAGTCCTAAGACTGTCGATGATTCTTGGGAAATTCAGATCCATATCACGACTGGAGATATTATCATTAAGCTACCCTGTACACGACCGTCTCTCGATGCTGATATATTTACGCTAAATGATCACTTGATAGTAATAAATATTTAATTGTTTAGTTCTTAATGGTAATTAAATCCTATGGATCGAGATGGAGAATCTTAAATCTTTATGCAGAAAACTTTTAGTTTACTAAGTTTTATTTATTCGAATGGATCAATAAATTACTGTTGATGTGTAGGTTTTTATTTTGGTGTCTTACCACTATCATGAATAAATTCTGAACTCCATTTTACGATAATTAACAGCAAGTTTTACAATGTATGTCTCGTTTTATATTAAACTTGTAATCTGTGTGTAACAAAATCCCGGTGTTGATGTTTGAACTAAAGCCAAAACCAAGCAATGATTTATCAAATTAAAAATAATTATACGGTATGGGAGTTAGTACAGAAACCTTATATTCAATAGATTAGTTGCTAGTTTTTTTTACCAGAATTTCACGGTTAATATACGGCAAATGATATGAAAATAAGCTATTTGCTTCTTTAATATTTTCTTTTACAAATACATTATCATCAAAGAATATAAAATGCTGTACTAATATTATCGTTAGCACCATTTCTTAAAATCATTTGGTCAATCTACATATTAAATCAAGAAGAAAGACTGCTTTCCAAGTAAAACGAGCAAAGATAATCAACTTACTTTATCCAGGGAATAGAACATGAAATCTGCATGATTTCTACCATAAGATTTCTTTTTATTCGTACCTTTAAGCACTATTCGATTTGTTTCAGCATTATTCATTTCAGAGGAGAAGTATACTGAATAACTTGTCTTGGGATAGTGACAAATTTCTGACTGACTACTGTTATCATCTGAGTCTAAACAGTTTCCTGATAAGAAATGACTTTGGGAATTGTAACTGGTTTGATAGTTTCCACATGTTTCCTTATTTTTATTAGAAAATTCGCCATCTATCCCCGGTAAACTTAAAGGCAAATATGATGAAGGATTTTGTTTAGACTGTGACTCGATCTGAGAATTTCTTTGAACTTGTTCGTTTTTTTCATGAAAAGCATTTATGTTTGTAGCTACTGAAATAATATTTGGTGATGAAATATTTTTATGTGTTTTTGAATAACTTGTCTTTTCACAGTATCGGACATCATTCATACAATCAGAATTAGTATGAGTTACTTCGATATCTTCTGACTTATCTGATTTGTTTTCATTTTTAGGACTGTTTGCATTATTTTCTTGCTTATTTAAGTAAGGTAGTATTTCATGTGATATCTTCAGAGCTACATCACACATTATAAGCTGTTTCTGATATAATAGCGTAATCTAATTAAAAAGGAAATTTTATCACAGTGAAATTATTTATGTGCAAACATAAAATTTCAATAATTTATTAAGTGGTAAGAAAAAAATTTATATAAGAGGACTGAGATACTTGCATCATAAAAAGATTCGTCAGGACTGTTGAATCTTGTGTAACATATGCTCAGAATCATTTGAGTCAAGCCTTAAAATAAAAAAGCCTTTATTGGTGTTAAAGCTTCGAAAAGAAAACCTTATTGATAACAATATTCGGAAATTCTTAAAATTTATTCCAACAATGTTTAATGGGGACATAAAAACGTTCCCATCTGGAAAATTCATTTTAAGATACTTTACAAATCGTCTGAAAATATAATTTGTTTGCCATTTCAATAATTATTTGTTTGCAAGTAAACTGTTTTGAAAAAATAGTTATTACATCGGCCTAATTGTTTAAAACAGGATTCATATAAAAACCAGTGAAATTCCATATTCTTATATAGTAGGAATGTAATTCCAATACAACTCTAGATCAAAACACATTACATTATTATTATTTTTAATCATACTATCATAAGAATCTAAATATGTGTTTGATTATATATATATATATATATATATATATATATATATATATATATATACCGTTTCTCAACAGTTGTTACACGAATTTATTTACGTTAACTCAGTACACTATCAAAGTACGTGAGTGACTATTCGTATCAGCTAACAAAAGTTACCCAAAGAATGATATTCAGGAAAATAAGGTTTGCAGGTTTACTGATTCTATTATATATCAAATTACGACGTGATTGAAGCACCATTGTATTCTTTGATTTTTAGGTTTGTCTTTCTAGCACTGTTTATCTTATCAGATCTACAATTCCAAGAATTATTAATAACATAAGTCATATAAGAATGAAAGGTATGGACGAAAGTGGTCTGGTTACATTATGAAAAGACTTTTTCATTAGCTGATAGTCAGTTTCAAAAGGGAATAAAACAGATTTCAATACTTTATGATTAACAACTGTTGACCAGATTGTAGTAACTTCCGGTTTAAATAATATGTAAACATAGTATTGTGCTACATTTATAATTATAAGTTAGATGTATAACTCTTGCTTCTTGCCAAACGTTTAACTGTCCTCAAGCGCTGATACCCATAACTTGGATAAACAGATGTAACCTTTAAAGGTCAATGAGTTTTGAATGACAAAGGTAGTACTTGTGCTAATTAGGTTTTTCTAGTATTTTCGTATACACGGTCAAACAAGTATTGTCCCATAGGATCATGTTGAAAACACATTTTAAAATATTACCAGTAATTTTTCTAATAATACAAAAAAAATAATCTCATGAATCCATACTCTGTAAAATGTATTGTGTGATGTTCAGTATTTATGCTTCAGGTAGGATATTTAAGGTTGTACATGACAGCACAGTATCAGGACAATGTGAAGGCAATTTTACCTCAGTGTCTAAATTTGTTGTTCCTATGTGAGGTCAGGCCTCTCATAAAGTGTTTAACAGCCATAAGAATGCGGAAGTTTATGTTTTGCAGTTTTCTCATTAACCAACATCCATCAACTTAAATTGTGAATCAATATATATTAATAAAAATATTTAGAGGAAAGATACTGCATTTTTAACGATTTAAAATCGTCATAGAATGTAATACTCTGTAATGATCATTAGCAGGAAGGAAGTATTTCTATAAAATATGTAATACTTGGAGTACTTTATGGTAAGTTCTAAAATTTTAGGTGAAAAGATAAAACACGCATATAAAATATACAATAACACATCCACTTAAAAAAGTTATCTTGCTATTACAGGTAATAATATAATTAGGAGATCTAGTCCTAATTGTTAGTCTCTTCTTGGATTTTTTTAACTAAGTGTTTAAAGCTTTTCCTACATTAGGATCAACTTGTCCTCATATTAATTACATACCCTCCTTCTTCACAATACAGAGGTGTTTGTTATTGAGTAACTACACTCGCAAATGCGACTGACTTGCCCCTAAAAGGCTGTTAACTCCCCAAAATATTATTTGGGAACAAAATTAATGAGACCATTAATACGAATTTTAGTCTAGAAACGAATGGAAATCATTTATACATTTGCTGAATCAAAGACACATAAAGTAACTGACGACTAGATATTAACAAACTTTGCTTCGTTTCGAAATAGTTTCATGACGTTTCGATATAAAACTGAGCCTTATATTCACTGTTTTAACGCTTTTATAAATAGCCTTTATTTCTGATTAATTGTAAAGTTTTTATTTTCCGCCGACGAATAAAGTGGTGGTACACTGAGATACATGTCATCTTAAATAAACAATAAAATCTGTTTAAAACTAAAAATGATGAAGGAAAATTATGACTTTAAGTGGCCTTATAAACAACAAGCACACTCATTTATGCATTAGAGAGATGAGAAATAGATGTTTTCTAACACTAATTCAATGACGTGAAACTAAAAAACTGTAAAACTAGTTTTTTGTCTACCTGGAAACACTCAATAATTAACTCTTATCCAGCTGCGCCATCAGATATACTTGGTAATTTGAGTATGATACCGGTAATAAAAGTGTTTATGCAAGTCTAGTGTGATAGATGAGAAGATATAAAATTATGCGGTACGATAATCCCTCAACCACTTACACTCATAAATAAGTTATCAGTGATTCCCCGTTGACTGTAGATAAATGGCTCAATATTTCTATCTATCATAAACGTCAAGTTCATTCTGTCATTAAATCACTGAGATCTGGCTAAGAAAGTCGAGTAGTAAGTATCTATGTCGGACTACGTTGCCCTAAAGAGATTAATTTTAACTTGGTAAAACATATGACAATTCATTAGGCATAGATGAACGTTTAAATGCTGTAGAATATAACTGTCTTTTAGCTCGAAACTTTCGGAAGTATGACAAAGTTGAAACATTATCATGGTAGCAAATGTTTCTGGATAATATTTCATTTGACTGGTAAGTGAAGTGCTTCTAGTAGACTATTTTAGATATTCATAAGGTGGTTATTTTAAAAGCCTGAAAACTCGGAAATTTTTAAATTCGACGGAATTCGGTGAATTCGCCTTTTTGTCTAAACATGAGTAATGTCCTGTGACTTCAGACCACAAAAAGATTTTTGCATATACTGTCTTTACTATCAAGCAAAACAAAAATAGGGTAGATAGTAGTTCTGAAGGTTTTGAGGATAAGCAAAGTGTTACTTGGGTAATTCACGACAGAGTTACCGCAATTACGGGAAGATAAGCGCATTAAAGACGGATAAATACCTATTACTGCATGATTGTCAGCTTAACTATAGATTAACGTACTAAATTTTTGGAACTCAGATTTTGTGTTTTTATACGATTAATTCAATTGGAGGAATTGTGTTACTAGAGGCTAGAAACTAACTTTACGAAAAGTGACACACAATTTGAAAGTGAATAAGTATCAGAAAATATGGTAAATACAGTTACAACTAGAAGGACTATAGAGAATAAAAATCATTTCTTCTAATATAATTACTTACTTACTTACGCCTGTTACTCCCAATGGAGCATAGGCCGCCGACCAGCTTTCTCCAACCCACTCTGTCCTGGGCCTTCTTTTCTAGTTCTATCCAGTTCTTGTTCATTCTTCTCATGTCTCTCTCTATTTCTCGGCGTAATGTGTTCTTTGGTCTTCCTCTCCTCCTTTGACCTTCAGGATTCCATGTGAGGGCTTGTCCTGTGACGCAATTAGGTGATTTCCTCAAGGTGTGCCCAATCCACTTCCAGCGCTTCCTCCTGATTTCTTCCTCTGCTGGAATCTGGTTTGTTGTCTCCCACAGTAACTTGTTGCTGATAGTGTCTGGCCATCGGATCCGAAGTATCTTGCGTAGACAGCTGTTAATAAACACTAGTATCTTCTGGATAATGGCTTTCGTAGTTCTCCACGTCTCCGCCCCATACAGTGGAACTGTCTTCACATTTGTATTGAAAATTCTAACCTTGGTGTTGGTTGACAATTGTTTTGAGCTCCAGATGTTTTTCAGTTGTAGGTATGCTGCTCTTGCTTTGCCGATCCTCGCCCTCACATCTGCATCTGATCCACCGTGTTCATCAATGATGCTGCCCAGATATGTAAAGGTTTCCACATCCTTCAAAGCTTCTCCGTCATATGTAATCCGATTGGTGCATGTTGTGTTGTATTGGAGATCCTTGGTTTTCCTTTAGTGTATGTTGAGACCTACTGCTACTACACTGGTCGTCTTCTCCTGCATTTGTTGTTGCGTTTGTGATAGAAGAGCCAGATCATCCGCGAAGTCTAAATCGTCAAGCTGCATCCTGCCTGTCCACTGTATTCCGCGCTTTCCTCCAGATGTTGACGTCTTCATGATCCAGTCGATCACCAGGAGAAAGAGAAAGGGTGAGAGTAAGCAACCTTGTCTAACACCGGTCTTTACTTCAAACGAGTCGGTGAGTTGTCCTCCGTGGACGATTTGGCAGTTTAGTCCATCATAGGAGTTCCGTATGATATTGACTATCTTCTCAGGCACGCCGTAGTGTCGAAGAAGCCTCCATAGTGTCGTCCTGTCCACACTATCAAATGCCTTCTCGTAGTCGATGAAGTTGATGTAGAGTGATGAATTCCATTCGATTGATTGTTCCACAATGATACGTAGAGTTGCGATTTGATCTGTGCACGATCTACCCTTACGAAATCCAGCTTGTTGATCTCGAAGTTGGGCGTCCACGGAATCCTTCATCCTGTTTAACAATACTCTGTTGAAGACTGTTGCTGGTATTGAGAGGAGAGTGATGCCTCTGTAGTTGTCGCACTAGCTGAGATCGCCTTTCTTTTGTATCTTGATCAGAAGTCCTTTTTTCCAGTCTACTGGTACTTGTTCTTCATCCCAAATCTTACTGAAGAGGATGTGGAGTATCTTGGCAGTTGCTGCTACATTTGCTTTCAGTGCATCTGCCGGGATGTTGTCTGGTCCTGCTATTTTGCCGCTCTTGATTTGTCTAATGGCCATGCTGATCTCTTCAATCGTTGGTGGGCCAACATCGATTGGGAGGTCCGTGGGTGCTGCTTCGATGTTGGGTGGATTCAGTGGAGCTGGTCGATTCAAGAGTTCTTTGAAGTGTTCTACCCACCTGTTTTGTTGTTCTTCAATGTCGGTGATTACTTCGCCTTCCTTGCTTTTCACTGGTCTTTCTGGTTTACGGTAATTTTCAGCAAGTTTCTTTGTTGTATCATACAGTTGTCTCATGTTTCCCTCTCTTGCAGCCTTTTCCGATGTCATCGCTACATCTTCCACATATTTACGTTTGTCGGTTCTGATGCTCCTCTTCACTTGCTTGTTTGCCTCTGTGTATTCGGCTTGTGCCTTGGCTTTTTCCGCTCTGGTCCGGCTGATATTGATTGCTGCCTTCTTGTTCCTCCTTTCTTCAATTTCATCCAGTGTACCAACAGTGATCCATTCCTTGTGATGGTGCTTCTTTTGGCCCAGAACCTCTTGACATGTTGAAACGATTGCCTCCTTGATACTTTTCCAGTTGCTCTCCATGGTAGTCCCCTCTTCATTGAGTAGATCATGAAAGGCCTGGAACCTGTTGCTGAGGGCTATGTTGAATTTGTTGAGTTTGTCAGCATCTCGAAGAAAAGCCGTATTAAACTTTTGTGATGTTGTCCGCGCCGTTGCCCAGTGCTTCTTGAGTTTTAGTTTCATCTTGGCTACCAGCAAATGATGATCGGATGCTATATCAGCTCCTCTTCTGATTCTCACATCCTCCATCGTCCTCCTGAACTTTTTGTTGATGCAGATATGATCGATTTGATTCTGTGTAGTGTGATCTGGTGAAATCCAAGTGGCTTTGTGTATGTTTTTGTGTGGGAATATGGTGCCACCTATGACCAGTTTATTGAAGGCACATAGGTTTGCAAATCTCTCACCACTTTTGTTCCTTTCTCCCAGTCCATGTTCGTATCTAGTGTTGTCAATTCCAACCTTGGCATTGAAATCTCCCATCAGAATGGTCAGGTCCTTGGTTGGGCATTTCTCGAAGATCGACTGCAGCCTATCGTAGAATTGGTCTTTAGCGTCTTCATCGTAGTCGTTGGTAGGCGCATAGCATTGGATGACGTTCATTTTAATGCCCTCTCTCTTTGTTTTGAAGGAGGCTTTGATGATCCTTGGTCCATGAGATTCCCATCCAATAAGTGCATTTTGTGCTTTTCTGGACAGCATCAACGCAACTCCTTGTGTATGTGGGTCATTTTCTTCTTCATGACCGGAGTATAACAGAAGTTCTCCTGAAGATAGTCGTAGTTGTCCAACCTGCGTCCAATGTGTTTCACTGATTCCAAGCACTTCTAGGTTGTATTTTCTCATTTCTGCAGCAATTTGGAAGACTCTTCCGGTCTCCCACATTGTTCGGACATTCCATGTACCTGTAAAAATTGTCGCTCTGGTTGTAAGAAGGTGCATCGGCCTCATGACTTCCGAAAGAACTCGGCTTTCATCATGAGACATCATAATTATTCCTTCTACTCCCAGGGCAGAGTTTGAATAATTTTTTCTGGTTGGCGTTTTTTAGCGAGTTGATTTTCTACGGGATGGGTTCGCTAACCTCATGCCTAACTCTCCTCTTTTACCCAGGCTTGGGACCGGCAGTAACCCCCGGAGGAGCTACAGGCGGAGTTCTAATATAATAGTAGTATAAAAATAATATCTTGTTTCACGAAAATGTTATTTGGTTTCAATCTTAACTTTCCACTGAAAATCTCTGAGGTTGGTTAAAGCAGATTTATTTTGTAATCACCTTTTTCTGTTATTTAAACTCTTTCACTGATCCACATAATTCGAACAATTGCTGTTATTGACTGTAAATTTTTCGTCAAAAAATATTACCTTTGATCTTCCGTTTTGTTTTTGAACACCCCATAGAACGACACATTGATTAATGCTCAAGAATACACTGCTGCACATAAATGCATCTTGCTCTTAATTATTCGCCGTTACAATAACAGAAATCTAATATATTTGCTATCTATATTTACAGATTACAGTGAAATCCGCATCACATGCCCGATCTGGATACACATCTCGGATCATAGCAATTATATTTAGGATTACTGACTATTTATTATTGTTGATTAAAATGTCAAAATAAACTATAACACACTCATTCCTAACAATTTAGGTAACGTCCGGTATATTTTTTGTGTGCATATATTTTATATTTTGTGTAATAAAACAGCAATTTTTTTTCATAATAACTTTGTCACTATTTCTGGCAATGATGTATTATGATCTACCACAAATCCAAGATACAAATATGCGTGATGAATAATTAGAAAACGAACCTGTTTATTTTTTATCTGCTTCTTGTGTTAGTAGTGCGCTTTTTGCTATCTTAAGATTATTTTTTAAAGTTTTGACTCATTGTACTAACTAATAAAACATATAGAAATGCATAAACAAAACGGCTGGTTTCGAAGAAAGCTAAGTGATTTTGTCAGCAAATCTTGTGTATTAAGGGAGACTTTTGAGAACACAATCTTTCAAGAAATGCAGTGTCGCCTCTTTTAAGCACTATACAACACTTTAGGAAGTTTAAGTAATTGCATCTTAGATATATGAAGGCTTGTATGGCTATGCAGTTTAATAGTATAACTAACGGTGCTACCTTGAATGCTGTTCTTACAAACTTATTGGTGAAAGTGGTGGTAAATGGTGATTACCGAATTCGTATTTTTACTAGGCTAGTAAATTTTACTTCAAATAGTAGCACAATTTTCCCATAGAAACATTCCTATATTGATTAGAATACCACCGTATTTGATCTTACCCTAATTTGAAGCTGGAAAAAGATCTTCATTTTGTTGAATAAAATGCACTTTAACTAAGAGGAAACGGCCGGTTATAAAAAAATATCACGGGCATAAAGCTATTTGGTCTCTTCCAAGCAGTTTGTATGGATGTTTTTGTTTTTTGTCTAAGAGGTATTTGACTTCACATGTATGTACTAAAGACAATTAAATATGAAACACGAAATGAGACCTAAGCAAACATCAGACGCTTTTACTACAGGTTCAGAATTGATATATTGTCAATATCTATATCAAACGTTACTAAAACGTAGTTACAAAAAATATTTGACATCAAAGACATGATTCGAGAAAAATAATTATTCGTGAAATGAAAACATTATGAGAGGCTTGAAAACTTAGCGCTTAAGGCAAGGTAAAGAATGAATGCATTTGCGCTATTGTAAACGATGATCATGTGAACGCCAACCAGGTAGTCTACACCTATTAACACAACCTGACCCAGTTGTCAATGTCTTCGTAAACCGAAGCCATATTTTGGTCTAGCTACTCCTAGCTTCCTTCTAGTTTGCTTCTACATCAAGTAACATCGCATGTCTAGGTAGATAATAGTTGCGTTTTGTAGCACATGTCCCAACCATTCCAGCTAATGAAGATCTGCTGCCACATAAATTGATTTCTCATCTTTATCTAGTAACCTGTCCCTAAATCAGACATTACACACTCTGTTGTTTCAAAATACATGAGCAATGCTTCGAAGACACCTGTGATTGAATAGTGATAACCTCCAAATACCATGTACCCTTGATGGTCATGTTTCATATCCACGAAGGTGGACGTATGAGACTGCTGTGCAACAAATTCATCCTTTGGTTGCCAAACATATACCTTTTCTGCGCCACAAGTGACATAAGTTGACAAAAGCCTGTAAAGCCTAGCTCCCATGATGGATATGAACATAAATGGTTCAAATGGTTCAAATGATTGTGGTCGGAATAGAATAAGCTTTCGCTTATCGGGCTTCCGTCTCTAGTAGCAGTGGATCACCAATACCTCCAGGCAGGAACCATGCAACAAATCACAAGAGTAAAACCGTCACACCATATTAAGAGAAAAAACCATCCAACACGTACAAAAAGAAAATATTTTTCATAATGTGGATATGTGTAGCTTCAAAACATTATTTCAGAAGCAATATTTGCAGAGATGATAGACCAACTCACATTAACTAGTATCTATTTTATATGTTCGCTGAAAATGTTGATTTAAACAAAATATCCAGTTTTAAATAATGTCTGTTGAATTTACAAAGACAAAGAACTCCAATAATGAAAATCACTTCTAAATGTATAAACTCATCGAAGCTTTACGTTTAAAATACAGTTTTCATGAATATGTATTCTGTCGTATTTGGCCTTATTAACTGCATTCTCTACATTCATAAACTGAACCTTACTTTTGATTCAGATACGCCATTGATTAGTTTTATTTCTGACTACCGTTACCCTATCCATTTCTTCTCATGTTTTTTCCTGAACGATTTGTCATATGTTACTGTTTCAGTTTGGAAGAGACAGGAGGTCAGATGACCCGTGTTGGTCCTAGTAATGATGGCCCCTCAGTTGATCCAACTTTTTTTGGAAGTGTCGATGAGTGGAGCTTCAGTGACGTGGATTCCATTCATTGATGATTCATTGAGAACGTCAACAGTCATCTGACAAGCAATTTGTTCTGGGCTTGTGAATATCTTTTGGAATATCCTCATAAATTCTCTGTTTTGGCATACAAGAAAAATACGGGCATATCAGATGCGAGTTTTTCGCTAGGTAGTTTAAAGACTTTGATGGAAACGCCAATGGTTTTTTATATGACGGTAAAAGAGGTTTAGTTTATTCAGTCGAGTACCATGCGGGAGCTTTGCCATTCCGGGAATCAGCCTAATTCCAATTCTTCGGATCTTTTCCAACAGCTCACTGTTTCTTTTAAGGCGTGTGCCGGCTGCTTGTATGCAACACTTAATTTCAGAAAGAACGATTGCTAATGGCCTTAGGTGTTGATCATAATGTTCTAAAACCTTTGGCGGCTATCTCACGGCAGTGTGCAGTAGAAATTAGGTCTTGGCTAACGATGAACACTAAGTAATTGTGTTTCTGAGCAGCAAGTAACTCGCTATTATTTACAGTGTATTTGTACCTTGTGGGCCAATATTCATCATGATGCACTTGGAAACATTTATAGGTAAATACCGAATTTTAGAACATTCAGGTAATTTCTCCAGGTTATTTTAAAGCTCGGAACTATCACCCTCACTTTTTACTGCTCTTCACATGTTGTCATTATCAGCATATAACAAAACCGATGATGAGAGGGGACTAGATAGGTCATTTACATACAGGAGGAACAGCTGTACTGTGAGGCACTCCGCTAACAACAATTTCCCAGCTAGACAGCATTGAGTTCTCCCGTAATCATTGTTGATGCACAACAAAGAAAGTCGTTTGTTCACATCAATAAATTGCCTTCCATCCCGATACTACTTAACTTATATAATAACTTATTCCCAAATAACAGTCTGTTACATGAGGTATGCCAACTTACAGGTGAGATCAAAGTTTTACAGACGATACAGTCTACATTGAGACGTGAGGCTTATAGTCGGAAGTATACTCACGTAAATTTGAGAGCTTCCATAAACAATGGTCTTATATCCCTTTGGTACATCTGAAACATTAATGATGGCGCAGGACGAAGTCACTTGGTCCATATGCGTTTTCGGTGGCATATCTTCAGGGGGCCGAAGAAGAGAGTAAGAAAAAGAAAGAATGAGAAGCAAAGCAGACAATGTTCATGCCTGTCGAATTTTATTCATTTGTTGTGAAATAGTGGAGGCATGATACTTAGTCTTATTCTCTTTTAATAATATAATTTTCGGGCAAGAGCTTCTCAAAAGGTTGAGGAAAATAAAGTATGGGTGGATAAAGAACTGTATAAATGAAGGTGATTCAAAAAGAAGCTGAAAATAAGGGATTATGTGTGGTTTTAAAATATAGTACTGAAAAAGATTTCTGATATACAGATGGCTATCGCCTTTTTATATCAAAGCTATTTCAGCTCATTTTTATTGATTTTATAGGGTCATGAGCAGGCTTCGTTCATAACAAATTGTCTAGTTTCGCTTGTAGTTAGATTAATCGGTAGGAAGTGAAACCAATTCAACGTCACAAACACAATTTGAAGAGATATTTCGCAAAACAAATTGGTATCAATACCAATGGTTCGTGACATTCCAATTAACCACAAGGAGTCGTAATTTAATAACATGTTCTGCCCTACAGACATCGGTAGATTGAAGTTATCTCTCCACCATCATGTTTGTTGCTTGGTAACGCCATCCTTCCTCGTTTTGTGATGTCAGGATCTCTTACTTTTGTAGTGTGTATGAAAATTGCTATAATCTATGCTTCTTGTCGGAACAAACTGTCTCTATTGTTTCAATGTTACAAGCAAATCAGATGGTTAAGGATTTTGTAGTGTGGGTTAGATATCCACCTGATATATCGCACTGCTATGAAGACAAATAAGGGCATAAGTTATAAAATGTAGGCAAGATCATATGTGGTTTGCAGATGGTTAGGATAGATAGCAGATAGAGTTTAGAATCGTAAAATTTTCAGAGTGAGAAAACAAAAAATTGCTCGACTCACAAGGATTTAGGACATTATTAATTTCTTACGATCGGCCATAGTTGACCAGCATCCATTAGATTGGTGAGCTATCTGTATACTTGTAATAGAAAATAACAGCCGGCTGAGAGGAACTTTGTCAAAGCCCCTGCTGGATTCAATGTAGGCTACGTCTACAGTTAACTTTTGATCTTTAAGAGGGCACCAGCCTTTTTCGCTTAGATGCTTAAACAAATTCTTTCAACTAATTGTTCCTACCATTCTAACAAACACACTAGACTTGTAGAATTGTGGTCTACTTTGTAATTATTACTATTATAATAACAAACCGAACCCCAAGATTGTAGATTCGTCATGATGTGACTATCTAATATGTAAGATTCTATGTGGGGATCCTAACACTATCTATTCTGACTGATCGTATCGTGACAATCTACAATATGATAATCAGCGCTTCTGAAGGATGCATTTAAGACGGAGACAGGACAACATAATTCGTATGAATAAAAGAGATAAAGTACTCAAGAATGACCATATCTGCTAGACCGACCGATGCCATTCGACTCATTTAATTGAACGTTTTCGCATTCACCATTGCTGACCTTCTCAAGGTGTTACATGTTGAGTGCAAATCTTTCAGTAATTATATGTTCAGCTTTAAAGATAATAATAATATATTTCTACAAGGGCAGATACACGCCATTTTTACAGGCATGATCTACAAGTTACAACATATACTGTTTCACAGTATGCATTCCAATCAAAGTTGCTTAGTAAATATAATCTATAAAAGTTGATAGCCGTTCATTCGTTCAGATATACTGTGCTTTCTTCAAAATATTTTCCAAAGGAGCATCGCGTTCACGTTGCATACCAGATCCGATCTCCACAAAAATTGTATTAGGATTTTGGTCGTGCTAAGTATATATGTAATGCAGCTTTTTAAGTTTATAGTTGTTATAAAATAGACTTGTGCGCCTGGTGCGAATTATGACCTTGTGAAAGCGCGTACGTCAAGCTTGTTCCAGATGTCATAAGTTTCATAGCTTCACCCTCAGAGCAAGATTCTGGAGTGTAAAAAGAAACCGAGGGACAGCAAGGCATTTAGATATGAACGATAATCAATGCTTAACATTTAGTAGTGGAACAGACGGAGGTATGATAAATTATTAGATTAAATTGATACTAGCTTATGTTGCTAGAGTGAAATGTGATCAGGGGCTCCAGGTGAGTGAGTGCAGTAACAAAGAACAATGAGTTGTGATATAAACATTCTATGGACACCTTAACAAATTTCTTCCTCGTATAACCTTCTAGTCTTGCGAAGGATCGAGGCGCAAATATTTCGAGCCTCCAAATATTGAGATTTTTTCTCGTCAATATCCCGTAACCTAGATCTTTTCTCACTCTTCTCCTCTTATCGAGAAGGGTGCGAACCACGTAACAGGATCACGATGGTAAGTTACTCGGACTCCTTGACATAATCGAAAGGATATACGAAGCAGTGACTTTTATTTACGGATTTCTGAATACATCTCTAGCTGCTTCGATGGGGTTTTCTGATTTATACCGTCAAATCTTCCGAGGATACTGAGAGTGTAATATATTGTATATTTGCTTTCCTGACATTTCGCTTGGTTTGCGCCCACACATCCTCGTTATTGACAAATATATGGAAATCAAAGACTATAACCGCATGTTCACTTTGACCTTGGGGTGTCACAGGACGGAAGCTTGTGACGTCATCCTCATAATGGGTCAACATGAGATCTAGTAAGGATGGTTCGGAGTCCAGGTCTTAACTACTTGCCTTTTTCACACGTTGCACTAGGACACATGTGACCACCGCACCAACCAGGTTCTTTCCGGAAGTATTTTCTGACAATTCAGCCCTAGGATTTTTCCACTCTACCTTTGGTGCATTGAGGTCTCCTGAGACCAAACATCGACCACATGGGGAAAAAGTGTTGAAACCATAAAGAAAGACCTCATTCACCTCACCGTTTGCACTGCTTTAGACCAAATCAGCCAGCAGCTCTTGCCCTTTGCATATCAAACGGCAAACAACTAATTCACACGTCCCAATTTAGTGGGATATGTTACCGATGTGATAGTATTTCTAATTCGGGAAGCTGATTCGCCTTCTTTACGCTTCCGGCCGTATACAGCAAAGCTGAACGAAGAAAAACCATATATGTGTACAAGAAAAACTTCAGAATGGCTTTGAAAACAGTCGTAATATCTCATGAAATAAATACCGATAATCTCTTCTAGGGTCAATCAAATGTCACATAGTCCTAACCAAATCATTCGGGAGTTAGTTCGTTGAATGTGGAACGATTTACCAATCCTTGCCAAAGTCATGGGCAATCAATTACATGAAAAGGACTGGGCATGTATTTGTATTGGGTCCTGACCACACGATATTTGAGACTGAGCGCATAATTACTGAGAAGACTTACATTCAACACGTAACACTAAAAGGTTAACAATGGTGAACGCAGCGACAATGAATCGAAGCTTTATGCCTCGGCCTTAGAAGCGTAGTCGTTCTTTGTAACTTATCCATATTCACATTAAATATATTATTCTATCCCCAGCACAAATGTGTTATTCAAAAGTGCTAAACATTACAGATTAATACCGTTATATGTCGACTCGGTTGTTTAGATATTAAGTGTTCGTGAGCGAAATCGACGGTCCCGAGTTCGAATCTCGCTGGTGGGATCGTAGATGTACACCACTCTGGAGTCCCATTCTAGGACGAATCGGTCGTCGAATGCCTACTGGAACACAAACGTGGTCTGACACTGATCGGTTCATGTTTTTAATGAAGTTATGAATTGTAAGTTCATACAATCCTTTACATTTGGTAGTCCGAATGTTCTTTAAACTTCACGGTTCTACCAGAAAGCATTCTTTTAGGCCGGTTATAAGGTACCAGAGAAGTTTATTCTCAGTCCTTTGTTGTCGATGATTGCATCGCAATGGTAAGGATTATGTCATTAGTGTTTAACAGAAGCGGTAGGCGGTTCATCGGAAATTATGTGATTCCTATCAATGTAGTATGGCAACGGAAAATTGCAGATTACAACTGGCGCCTGCGGTTTGTGGTAATTGTTGAATGGAGACGAAGTTTGCTGCTCACTGTTCGGTGAAGGCATCGGACACCATTTCGCCAGTAATGTTCTTGATAATCACTGTTACCGGTGATAGCGTGAAACGGTTCACATACGTTAAGATGTATGATCATCCGCTTGAGACGGAAAAGTATCCTACCGAATCAAGATGAACGTAGTCGGAAGGAGTGTCGTGAGATTTTGGGGAGCCCAGGGGACATTTGTTGTGTCTGACCACCTTATGTTTCTGGTAGTTTACACACGTCTACTCACGTCTCTGTTCATGCTATGTCACCAAAATAGTACTGCTATGAGCTTGATGATCTCCCAAACACCTAGATGTGTTATGTTTTCATGGCACTAGGTGGACAATGTTTCGGTGAGATTGAGCGATCCCTACTTGTAGGTATGTCATGTAGCAGAATTCCTTTACTTTTCTAAACTTCTGATCCGTAGTCTCACTGTTGCACAATATAACTCGCCCGGTGTCTTTTCTTTGAAGCTGGATGAGTTTAAGAAGGTCGATTCCTTGGGAGCTGCTCAAGGAATGTAAACGAGACATGGCGTCCGTCATTACATTATTGGCCTCAGAAATGTGTTCTATATCTGAAGTAAATTGCGAAATGTGGTCAAGTTATCGAGACTAAAGAGGGGACTACTTGTCTGAAGACAGGATTAGAGAAAAGATAAAAGTTGTTTGGTCGGAAAATAGAGTGAATTCTCGACCTTCCACAGTGTTGATAGTTCCATATAGCACGATACACGGCTGGGGGTTCCATGCCAAAAGTTGTGCACCTCGATTCGAGGTCTTGTACCGTCTGGAGAAGAATGCCATGGTGTGGTATGCGATCACAGTTTATTTAGCAATAAGTCTTTGGCTGTGGAAAGCGCCTTCTTGTGTTGTCATTGAAATAGATTATATTTGCACTTCCATGAAGTCGTTCTGTTAAGGGTCTCATGAGAGACTTGCAGTTTGATATGAACCTTCCATAGAAAACTACCGGACTGTTGAATGTACGTAATTACATGATCGCGGTCGATTCTGGCAGTCCAGAACGGCTGCCACTTTGCTTTTCAGAACGAAGATGCCTTGAGCATCAGCATTGTGTCCGAGCAAACGCAAGGAGTCGACTCCAGTGTAAAGTTTGTGAATCTTCCCAGCAATGACAGTTTTTGGATACGTTCAAAAATAAGCAGATACTGGAGAAGTGATTTTTGAGAAAACAGTTGTTCCTTTTAAGGTAGCTGTGAGGTCGTGGATGTGGGGCAATTGGTAATGGACGGGAGTGTTTCTCGTATCAAGCCAGCTATAATTTTTTGCTTAACGTCGATAGTCTCTGTCCTTTTAGGGACACTTGTCGATTGTGTGTCAGAAGTATCGATCGATTAAATGTTTGACCGTGACTGGGCATAACCTACCACCGGGAAATGGGTTTTCACAAACTGATAATTTAGTATTTCTGTCTCCTAAACTCCATTTGCTTCGGTTGGTGAGTAGATTATGGTGTTGTAGCAGATCTATACCAATGATTAACATAAAAACGTCTGCAACAACGAAAACTCAAGAAATGGGTTTGCGTACTTACTTACTTACTAACTAACGCCTGTTACTCCCAATGGAGCATAGGCCGCCGACCAGCTTTCTCCAACCCACTCTGTCCTGGGCCTTCTTTTCTAGTTCTATCCAGTTCTTGTTCATTCTTCGCATGTCTCTCTCTATTTCTCGACGTAATGTGTTCTTTGGTCTTCCTCTCCTCCTTTGACCTTCAGGATTCCATATGAGGGCTTGTCTTGTGACGCAATAAGTTGATCTCCTCAAGGTGTGCTCAATCCACTTCCAGCGCTTGCTCCTGATCTCTTCCTCTTCCGGAATCTGGTTTGTTGTCTCTCACAGTACTGAAACTGTCTTCACATTTGTATTGAAAATTCTAACCTTGGTGTTGGTTGACAATCGTTTTGATTTCCAGATGTTTTTCAGTTGTAGGTATGCTGCTCTTGCTTTGCCGATCCTCGCCCTCACATCTGCATCTGATCCACCGTGTTCATCAATGATGCTGCCCAGATATGTAAAGGTTTCCACATCCTTCAAAGCTTCTCCGTCATATGTAATCCGATTGGTGCATGTTGTGTTGTATTGGAGATCCTTGGTTTTCCTTTAGTGTATGTTGAGACCTACTGCTACTACACTGGTCGTCTTCTCCTGCATTTGTTGTTGCGTTTGTGATAGAAGAGCCAGATCATCCGCGAAGTCTAAATCGTCAAGCTGCATCCTGCCTGTCCACTGTATTCCGCGCTTTCCTCCAGATGTTGACGTCTTCATGATCCAGTCGATCACCAGGAGAAAGAGAAAGGGTGAGAGTAAGCAACCTTGCCTAACACCGGTCTTTACTTCAAACGAGTCGGTGAGTTGTCCTCCGTGGACGATTTGGCAGTTTAGTCCATCATAGGAGTTCCGTATGATATTGACTATCTTCTCAGGCACGCCGTAGTGTCGAAGAAGCCTCCATAGTGTCTTCCTGTCCACACTATCAAATGCCTTCTCGTAGTCGATGAAGTTGATGTAGAGTGATGAATTCCATTCGATTGATTGTTCCACAATGATACGTAGAGTTGCGATTTGATCTGTGCACGATCTACCCTTACGAAATCCAGCTTGTTGATCTCGAAGTTGGGCGTCCACGGAATCCTTCATCCTGTTTAACAATACTCTGTTGAAGACTGTTGCTGGTATTGAGAGGAGAGTGATGCCTCTGTAGTTGTCGCACTAGCTGAGATCGCCTTTCTTTTGTATCTTGATCAGAAGTCCTTTTTTCCAGTCTACTGGTACTTGTTCTTCATCCCAAATCTTACTGAAGAGGATGTGGAGTATCTTGGCAGTTGCTGCTACATTTGCTTTCAGTGCATCTGCCGGGATGTTGTCTGGTCCTGCTATTTTGCCGCTCTTGATTTGTCTAATGGCCATGCTGATCTCTTCAATCGTTGGTGAGCCAACATCGATTGGGAGGTCCGTGGGTGCTGCTTCGATGTTGGGTGGATTCAGTGGAGCTGGTCAATTCAAGGGTTCTTTGAGATTTTTTTATGTTGGTTTGTTCTCTGAGCTGGATGGTTTGGTCGTGGAGCTTTCATCGTCCTTCTGAACGACATCATCAGCACAAACTTCGGGTAGAAGTGAAGTGTTTGAATTTCTCCACATGTGATTCACAGCTTGTCCTCTGCACCTCGATGTTGATTGGTTCTTATTGACCTTAAATCTGTCATTGTTTATTTCTTTGTTTTGATTGTCTCTCCTATTGTTTTGATTTTTGTTCCTATGTTCCTGCATAATTTTCTTGATTGGTTGATAGATTGGATTGATTTCAATATGTTTGTTTATTGCAGATTGACCTGAGTGCCAAGCTTCTAAAAATTCTCTGGTATTTTTGGAATTGCCTCTGTCCAAAATCTGCACATTTTCCCAGTCGAATGTATGTCCGTAGTTGTCCACGTGTATTGATATGAGTGAACAAATGTCGTGGCGTTTGACTGCTAATTGGTGTTCATGTAGGCGAAGATGCAGGGGGCGTCCGCTTTGTCCAATATAGTGTTTGTTGCAGTTGGTACAATTTATCTTGTAGATGATGTTTGTTTTGTCTTCTTTTGCCATTTCATCTTTTGGTTTGCATAAGATTGAGTGGAGGGACTTTGTTGGTTTGTGGGCTACACCTATTCCGAAGGTTTTCAGCAGCCTTGTTGTCGTTTCCGATATGCCCTTTATGTATGGTAGGGTGATCCTTTTGTTGATTTTTATACTTGACTTCATTTCTGATGGTGTGTGCGACTGGTATTTTTTGATGAAATTGATTGGATAACCGTTCTTTTGAAGAATGGTTTTCAGGTGTTTTTCTTCATTTTTTCGTGCTGTGATTGTATTGCAGTGTGTTCTCGCCCTCTTGAACAAAGTTTGTACACAGTTGATTTTGTGAGTTCTTGGGTTGTTGCTATTGTAGTTGAGAATTTGATCGGTGTGGGTTGGCTTCCTGTACACTTGAGTCTCTAGTTTTCCTGTGTCCGTTCTGGTGATTAATACATCTAAGAATGGCAACTTGTTGTCCGACTCTTGTTCCATTGTGAACTTGATGTCGTTGAAGACGTTGTTGATCTGCTCGTAGGTGTTTTCTAGTTCCTCCTTTTTGACGATGACGAATGTGTCGTCTACATAACGAATCCAAATTTTTGGTTTGATCACTGGTAGAATTGTGGTTTCTAGTCGTTGCATTACTGCTTCCGCGATGAGTCCTGATATTGGTGATCCCATTGGTGTCCCTTTTGTTTGTTTGTAGATTTTGTTATTGAATTGGAAATATGTTGTTAGACATAGGTCTATGAGTTCAAGTAGGCTTTGACTTTGAAGTTTCGTGTATTTCGCGAGGTTTTCGTCGTTGGTTAGGAGCAAGGACAGAGTTTCTTTTGCTAGGTTTGGTTCAATTGAAGTGAATAGTGCTGTCACATCGAAGGATATCATTAGTTCGTCGTCGTTGATTTGAATGTTCCTAATCTGATCAAGGAATTGTGTGGCTGATTTGATGGAGTGGTTCGACGAATCTACTAAATGTTTCAGTATTCTTGAGATCTCTCTTGATAAATTGTACGTTGGTGTTCCTGGTAGTGCTACAATTGGACGTAGTGGGATGTTTGGTTTGTGTATCTTTGGTCTGCCGTAGAACCGAGGGAGTACTGGTCCATTAGATTTCATTCTCCATTGATCTTGCTTCGTTATTTCTCCTGCTTTGACGAGTTTGTTTAAAGTTTTTGAAATGCGATTGTCTAGTTTTTTGACTGGATTTATGTCCATCGGTTTGTATGTACTTTTGTCCTCGAGTATTTCCTCGGCTTTCTTGATGTATTCTTCCTTGTCCATAATCACCGTAGTGCGTCCTTTGTCTGCTGGAACGATTACAATATCTTTTCTGGTTCTGAGTTTCTTCAAAGCTGTTTGTTCTTGTGACGTCAGTTGGTTGTTGCCCTTCATCCGTTGAGTTAGTGGTATTATAGATTGTTTTATTTCCTGTTGCGTTTCCTCACTTATTCCGGAGGTTTTGAGTGATGACTCTAGTGCTGCGTAGAATGCTAGTTTTGGGGCATCGCTTATATTGTAATTTAATCCTTTTCGGAGTAGCTGTTCTTCTGTGTTTGTTAGTGGTTGCTTTGATAGGTTGACCACGCTGTTGTTTGTGTTTTCTTCTATAGTTGGTTTTGAGATTTTGATTATTTTCTTTTTAAGGATATTTCTTCTTTTTTCTCTGTGTCGTTTGCATAATTTTTCGATGGCTGTTGACAAGGTTTCGAAGTGTTCTGGTGTGAGTGTCTGTTGTAGCTTCCTCTTTTGGTCCTCTATGATATGTTGGTATTTGCGGATCCTGTAATGTGCGTCCGTTATCATTAGATGAACCATTTTTCTTCCACTTTGCTCAGCTATTTTCCATCCTAATGGGCAGTTGATTGGAGGTATGTATCTTACACTTGTTGGCAGAACATGCCGGCGAATGCACTCGTGGAGAAAATATAGTTGTTCTCGAGTGGAAGCTTGCCTTTTGGCGAAATTCTCCCATTTTCGAACAACGAGAAGCGTACTACGCTCGTATGATTTTGAGATGGTGGAGAAGATTTGTAGCTCAAGTGGGTGATTTTTATGTTGGTTTGTTCTCTGAGCTGGATGGTTTGGTATTGTAATCGTTCCAGCAGACAAAGGACGCACTACGGTGATTATGGACAAGGAAGAATACATCAAGAAAGCCGAGGAAATACTCGAGGACAAAAGTACATACAAACCGATGGACATAAATCCAGTCAAAAAACTAGACAATCGCATTTCAAAAACTTTAAACAAACTCGTCAAAGCAGGAGAAATAACGAAGCAAGATCAATGGAGAATGAAATCTAATGGACCAGTACTCCCTCGGTTCTACGGCAGACCAAAGATACACAAACCAAACATCCCACTACGTCCAATTGTAGCACTACCAGGAACACCAACGTACAATTTATCAAGAGAGATCTCAAGAATACTGAAACATTTAGTAGATTCGTCGAACCACTCCATCAAATCAGCCACACAATTCCTTGATCAGATTAGGAACATTCAAATCAACGACGACGAACTAATGATATCCTTCGATGTGACAGCACTATTCACTTCAATTGAACCAAACCTAGCAAAAGAAACTCTGTCCTTGCTCCTAACCAACGACGAAAACCTCGCGAAATACACGAAACTTCAAAGTCAAAGCCTACTTGAACTCATAGACCTATGTCTAACAACATATTTCCAATTCAATAACAAAATCTACAAACAAACAAAAGGGACACCAATGGGATCACCAATATCAGGACTCATCGCGGAAGCAGTAATGCAACGACTAGAAACCACAATTCTACCAGTGATCAAACCAAAAATTTGGATTCGTTATGTAGACGACACATTCGTCATCGTCAAAAAGGAGGAACTAGAAAACACCTACGAGCAGATCAACAACGTCTTCAACGACATCAAGTTCACAATGGAACAAGAGTCGGACAACAAGTTGCCATTCTTAGATGTATTAATCACCAGAACGGACACAGGAAAACTAGAGACTCAAGTGTACAGGAAGCCAACCCACACCGATCAAATTCTCAACTACAATAGCAACAACCCAAGAACTCACAAAATCAACTGTGTACAAACTTTGTTCAAGAGGGCGAGAACACACTGCAATACAATCACAGCACGAAAAAATGAAGAAAAACACCTGAAAACCATTCTTCAAAAGAACGGCTATCCAATCAATTTCATCAAAAAATACCAGTCGCACACACCATCAGAAATGAAGTCAAGTATAAAAATCAACAAAAGGATCACCCTTCCATACATAAAGGGCATATCGGAAACGACAACAAGGCTGCTGAAAACCTTCGGAATAGGTGTAGCCCACAAACCAACAAAGTCCCTCCACTCAATCTTATGCAAACCAAAAGATGAAATGGCAAAAGAAGACAAAACAAACATCATCTACAAGATAAATTGTACCAACTGCAACAAACACTATATTGGACAAAGCGGACGCCCCCTGCATCTTCGCCTACATGAACACCAATTAGCAGTCAAACGCCACGACATTTGTTCACTCATATCAATACACGTGGACAACTACGGACATACATTCGACTGGGAAAATGTGCAGATTTTGGACAGAGGCAATTCCAAAAATACCAGAGAATTTTTAGAAGCTTGGCACTCAGGTCAATCTGCAATAAACAAACATATTGAAATCAATCCAATCTATCAACCAATCAAGAAAATTATGCAGGAACATAGGAACAAAAATCAAAACAATAGGAGAGACAATCAAAACAAAGAAATAAACAATGACAGATTTAAGGTCAATAAGAACCAATCAACATCGAGGTGCAGAGGACAAGCTGTGAATCACATGTGGAGAAATTCAAACACTTCACTTCTACCCGAAGTTTGTGCTGATGATGTCGTTCAGAAGGACGATGAAAGCTCCACGACCAAACCATCCAGCTCAGAGAACAAACCAACATAAAAAAATCTCAAAGAACCCTTGAATTGACCAGCTCCACTGAATCCACCCAACATCGAAGCAGCACCCACGGACCTCCCAATCGATGTTGGCTCACCAACGATTGAAGAGATCAGCATGGCCATTAGACAAATCAAGAGCGGCAAAATAGCAGGACCAGACAACATCCCGGCAGATGCACTGAAAGCAAATGTAGCAGCAACTGCCAAGATACTCCACATCCTCTTCAGTAAGATTTGGGATGAAGAACAAGTACCAGTAGACTGGAAAAAAGGACTTCTGATCAAGATACAAAAGAAAGACGATCTCAGCTAGTGCGACAACTACAGAGGCATCACTCTCCTCTCAATACCAGCAACAGTCTTCAACAGAGTATTGTTAAACAGGATGAAGGATTCCGTGGACGCCCAACTTCGAGATCAACAAGCTGGATTTCGTAAGGGTAGATCGTGCACAGATCAAATCGCAACTCTACGTATCATTGTGGAACAATCAATCGAATGGAATTCATCACTCTACATCAACTTCATCGACTACGAGAAGGCATTTGATAGTGTGGACAGGAAGACACTATGGAGGCTTCTTCGACACTACGGCGTGCCTGAGAAGATAGTCAATATCATACGGAACTCCTATGATGGACTAAACTGCCAAATCGTCCACGGAGGACAACTCACCGACTCGTTTGAAGTAAAGACCGGTGTTAGGCAAGGTTGCTTACTCTCACCCTTTCTCTTTCTCCTGGTGATCGACTGGATCATGAAGACGTCAACATCTGGAGGAAAGCGCGGAATACAGTGGACAGGCAGGATGCAGCTTGACGATTTAGACTTCGCGGATGATCTGGCTCTTCTATCACAAACGCAACAACAAATGCAGGAGAAGACGACCAGTGTAGTAGCAGTAGGTCTCAACATACACTAAAGGAAAACCAAGGATCTCCAATACAACACAACATGCACCAATCGGATTACATATGACGGAGAAGCTTTGAAGGATGTGGAAACCTTTACATATCTGGGCAGCATCATTGATGAACACGGTGGATCAGATGCAGATGTGAGGGCGAGGATCGGCAAAGCAAGAGCAGCATACCTACAACTGAAAAACATCTGGAAATCAAAACGATTGTCAATAAGAACCAATCAACATCGAGGTGCAGAGGACAAGCTGTGAATCACATGTGGAGAAATTCAAACACTTCACTTCTACCCGAAGTTTGTGCTGATGATGTCGTTCAGAAGGACGATGAAAGCTCCACGACCAAACCATCCAGCTCAGAGAACAAACCAACATAAAAATCACCCACCTGAGCTACGAATCTTCTCCAGTTCTTTGAAGTGTTCTACCCACCTGTTTCGTTGTTCTTCAATGTCGGTGATTACTTCGCCTTCCTTGCTTTTCACTGGTCTTTCTGGCTTACGGTAATTTTCAGCAAGTTTCTTTGTTGTATCATACAGTTGTCTCATGTTTCCCTCTCTTGCAGCCTTTTCCGATGTCATCGCTACATCTTCCACATATTTACGTTTGTCGGTTCTGATGCTCCTCTTCACTTGCTTGTTTGCCTCTGTGTATTCGGCTTGTGCCTTGGCTTTTTCCGCTCTGGTCCGGCTGATATTGATTGCTGCCTTCTTGTTCCTCCTTTCTTCAATTTCATCCAGTGTACCAACAGTGATCCATTCCTTGTGATGGTGCTTCTTTTGGCCCAGAACCTCTTGACATGTTGAAACGATTGCCTCCTTGATACTTTTCCAGTTGCTCTCCATGGTAGTCCCCTCTTCATTGAGTAGATCATGAAAGGCCTGGAACCTGTTGCTGAGGGCTATGTTGAATTTGTTGAGTTTGTCAGCATCTCGAAGAAAAGCCGTATTAAACTTTTGTGATGTTGTCCGCGCCGTTGCCCAGTGCTTCTTGAGTTTTAGTTTCATCTTGGCTACCAGCAAATGATGATCGGATGCTATATCAGCTCCTCTTCTGATTCTCACATCCTCCATCGTCCTCCTGAACTTTTTGTTGATGCAGATATGATCGATTTGATTCTGTGTAGTGTGATCCGGTGAAATCCAAGTGGCTTTGTGTATGTTTTTGTGTGGGAATATGGTGCCACCTATGACCAGTTTATTGAAGGCACATAGGTTTGCAAATCTCTCACCACTTTTGTTCCTTTCTCCCAGTCCATGTTCGTATCTAGTGTTGTCAATTCCAACCTTGGCATTGAAATCTCCCATCAGAATGGTCAGGTCCTTGGTTGGGCATTTCTCGAAGATCGACTGCAGCCTATCGTAGAATTGGTCTTTAGCGTCTTCATCGTAGTCGTTGGTAGGCGCATAGCATTGGATGACGTTCATTTTAATGCCCTCTCTCTTTGTTTTGAAGGAGGCTTTGATGATCCTTGGTCCATGAGATTCCCATCCAATAAGTGCATTTTGTGCTTTTCTGGACAGCATCAACGCAACTCCTTGTGTATGTGGGTCATTTTCTTCTTCATGACCGGAGTATAACAGAAGTTCTCCTGAAGATAGTCGTAGTTGTCCAACCTGCGTCCAATGTGTTTCACTGATTCCAAGCACTTCTAGGTTGTATTTTCTCATTTCTGCAGCAATTTGGAAGACTCTTCCGGTCTCCCACATTGTTCGGACATTCCATGTACCTGTAAAAATTGTCGCTCTGGTTTTAAGAAGGTGCATCGGCCTCATGACTTCCGAAAGAACTCGGCTTTCATCATGAGACATCATAATTATTCCTTCTACTCCCAGGGCAGAGTTTGAATAATTTTTTCTGGTTGGCGTTTTTTTAGCGAGTTGATTTTCTACGGGATGGGTTCGCTAACCTCATGCCTAACTCTCCTCTTTTACCCAGGCTTGGGACCGGCAGTAACCCCCGGAGGAGCTACAGGCGGAGTTATGGGTTTGCGTAAACCCATATTAAAAAACATATCGTTCGCGGTTGTTGGTGTTTGGATTTCTGTTCGCCTCTTGAGGATCGCGAAGAAAATCTTGTGGACGGGAAGTTCCCGAGAGCTTTGTCCTGATGGAGTGTTTTAGGTTGGAGAAACTTCAGATTCTTGGAATTATTAAAAGACTTTACATAGGTGTTGTTTCACTAATACCAATCAGAATTATCGATCTCTCGTTGTCTAGAAACAGACCTGCTTCTTTTTAGAGTTTTTAGCTTCTGAAATTATGATCAATGTTGAGATAACGAATGACAGAGTTATGAAGATGTGCAATGTCATTTAGGTCAGTTCGAGGATTTTCTTTGCCAGAACATACCGCACTTCTAGGGTTTCTGGTGGTATCCGGATTTGGGTCACAGATGCAGTCGGTTTTCCATCCGATTATTTTGAAGCAATACAAGAACTTTTTGGGAAAGCTTATCAAGGAAGAACTGTCTAAAAAGGTCCGTTGACCTCTTGCATTCGCAGTAATATTTTTGTTCATTGGCCATGTTGCAACTTTATGTAGTGGGTGAGCTGATCGAATCTTTTCCGGTTGGTTAGGTTTCCATATTTAAGGAAAGGCTTCCTCAAAGTTTCGTAAGGCTAAGAAACATCACCAATACAAATAATAGGTGTGATAAACTCGCTACCTACTGGTGGGGGGTTTAGACAAATTCCTAGGAGTCCATAAGGAGAAAACTTGGCACATTCTTAAGCATTAAGGACAACATTTCCCTCTTTTTTTCTTGTTAAATATACATAGGTTTCCACCTCAAAGTATCGGTAACCAACTTCTACCAGGAATAGGAGCTCCTTAAGCATTAGCTTCTTCTTTCACATCCACAACCATTTTGACAATTTGAAAAATTTGGATATTGAATTACATGCGTTTACATTTCAACCTTGGACAGTTCAGCGGTTGTTGGTCAGATGAGTCTGTTTGACGATCTCCCTGAACCAAGTGTGGAAAACAATGATCTACGTAAGTACATACTCTACAGTCATATAATAATTAATTTCCAAGAGAAACCTGAAATATTGGGAGGAGACTCCAGTTGGGATGAGTCGGGATCTGTTGTTAGTATGTTGTTTGCTAGAAAAACTGAATTATTCATTTCAAGAACTTATTCCATATCTTTGTTCTGTTGTTGCCAGAAAAGGTGAAAGACCGGAAATGCAGGATTCTCATATTGTGGTCGATAACTTAGTAGAGCTAATGTATCGAGGAGTTTCCAATGAAATGTAATCGTATTGACTTCGGTTTTAAATGTTATTTTTCAGAGCTAGAGTGTGCTATTTCGCTATTTTTGACGGACATGGAGGAGCTAAGGCAGCTAACTTTGCTTGCAAGCGTTTACATCAACATATAGCAACGCGATTTCCTCGAGGTGATGATTTTTTGATTGTTCACTAGTTTATTTGGTATTAAGGTCATTTAACCATTAATTAAGATATATCTTGTGTTTAAATAAAACTTGTGAAAATAGTTTTTTGTTAGAAGTAGGATCCAGATTGCCAAAATTGGTAAATCGAGTTGCAATCTACAGATGAATGCAATGATATATTGTGACCGGGTGATTGCTACTAGAGACGGTATAACTGACTTAGGAACCCTCAATGATTAGAGTTCCAAAACAATACCGTTAGTCAAATGAGTAGTTTTTCGTATCATAAGATTTTATGCTCATATACAGAATATAAGTAAAAAGAAATATGAGAAAATTCCATAGGCGATTGGAGGAAGTTAGCTTGTGTCACCCATTCTCCAATCGATTAAGACCTTACTGTTAGGTCTAATCTATGGAAATTGCATTAAAAACAAATAATGCTTAGGGTAGTAGTAATTAAGATAAGGGCTGTAATTGTTGATTAGTTTCGTAATACTACGGATTGTAATATTGTTACGCAAAAAGGGAACTCTTATAAAGGATTACCTTTTTATTGTTAAGTTGGGGTAGTCGTTCACTATATAAGAAACAGTTGTCATAATATTATCCTATGGTCTTTTCGGTAGGGTTGATTTGTGGTTGTAATGGTTCTCCTGAAACGATAATCCGTCAGAGTATCTAGTGGTCGAGGACTGATATCAAGATTGGGGGGGGGGAATGTAGAAATCGGGATTTTCAGATAAAATGGTAAACTGAGACTCCCTGTGGCATGTGGAGGATTTGTTCCGTTTACCTTTACCAAACATAAATACTTAGGAAACCTGAAGACGAGGCATTATCCTGTTTAGTTTCAGGATCGTGGCTTTCCTAATGTAAATCTTTGTCTTCTGTACTTCAACCAAATGTACTTGTCGAAAAAGTTACTCATGATAGAGATTCTGAGTATATGTGTACGCTTTTAGTATTACTGTTCATGATTACTTTATTTCAACACAAGTATTGTTACAAATGGGTACCAGATATATATGCGCCACACAAATCTCATTTGATTTGTGTGAGGGCTGTGATACTGGCCGGGTGCCATAACCGAAATAGGTGGTTTTCTTAGGGGGCAACACCCGGAGCCTTCGACTTAAAGGTCTGATCCACAAGGCAGTGGAGCATCGTAAGAAGATGCAGTCCCATAATAATCGGTGACCAACAATTGATTCATACGCCATTTATTCCCTCAGGATACTGGAGCCCATGTGCACCATTGGTTTGGAATTAGGGTTTTCCAACTCCCTTAGGTGTACATTACACATCCACCAACCCGGTTAAAGCACCGGATATTCGCTTTTCGTCCTCTCACTTTCGTGAACAACTCCGCCACGAGAAGGCAGTGAGTAGGACTTCCCTGTCAGAGGCTATATATTCGCGTGACCATGTGAGAGCATTTGGAGAGAGCTGACTCTCCCCACTCTCGACCGTACCAAGGCATTGGGGAGGGGAACTGTCTATGATAATCAGAAGTATTCGAATCAGTGCAGTCAGTCAATCACAACGTAGAACTTCGTACGTACGTACATCAGTTCAAGTTGCCATACCACATTGGCACAGAGATGCAGTTGTCGATTCAAATCCCATATTGGTAGAAGTAGTAAGAGTATAAGCAGTAATCGGAAAGATTAGGGTTTGAAGATGTTATAGAAGGAGTATAATACAGTGAAATAAATTTGGAAAGAGAAAAAGGAAAAGGACACAAATAATTCAGAAGATTAGAATTTGGCATAGCACAAAGAGTGGATGCACCTTCGCCGTTGCAAACGATTTTGAGTCATTCAAGGTCTCTAACCATCGGTTGCTATCATCTCGCGAATCCCAACCAGGTAATCTACACCTACCAACATGGTTCAGTCCACTTGTCAGTGACTCCATGGATTTATGCCATGTTTTGGTCTGGCCGCCCCTAGCTTTCTTCCAACCTGCTCCTACACTGTAAAGCATTGCACGTCGGGGCATTCGGTGGTTGGGCATACGTAACACATGTCCCAGCCATCTCAACTGATGAAGTTTCACTACTTCATCAATCGATTTGCCATCCTTACCTATTACCCGTTTCCTAACATTTGCATTACTTACCCGGTGATCCCAGTAGGACGGAACGGACTGCTGTACAGTAAACCCATCCTTTTGTTGCTTATTTATTAATTATTTATTTATTTAAACACATATATATTGGTACAAAAGGGCACCAGGTACATATGCGCCACACAAAATAATGAAAGTAGGAAGGGAAAGGATGAAAAGATAAGGCGGACTGAAATGTACAACCAGAAGACTCTTTCAGTTAAGAAAGTTAGAACCATTCTTTATGTAGAAAGTAAAAGAAGGTTGCAGCAGGATCGCCACTGGCTTCTATTCTGAGCCATATCTGATAACGTCTCTAGCCACTGTGTTGCACCATCTCTCGGACCCCAACCAAGTAGTCGTGAAGGACCAACAGAAGCTAGCCCTTTGCAGCTCTCTTTCATGCCACGACACCATGTCATACACTGACCTCCTCTCCGCTTTTTCCAACCAGTCCCAGGGTCGGCAAATAATGCACGACGTGGAAGTCTCTGGGACGACATTCGTAAAACATGTCCAAGCCACCGAAGTCGGTGTTTCAAGATGGTGACACCAATTGAATTATCGTCTCTGCGCCCGAACACACGATGCCGAACATCTGCATTACTAACATGGTGTAGCCACTGGATGTCAGCAATCCTTCGGAGACAACGATGATCGAACACAGAGAGACGTCTAACATCCTCAACTCGGAGAGGCCAAGTTTCACAAGCATAGAGCAAAACTGCTCTCACCGACGCGTTGTAGATCCGACCTTTTACAGCCAGACTAACATCACGAAGGCGCCAAAGATGGCCCAGATTGGCATAAGCCGCTCTGGCTTTCCTTATACGTGCATCAATCTCATCACTCACGCCACCACCAGCACTTATATAGCTACCTAGATACACGAACTTCTCAACTACTTCGATCTCCTCACCATCCAGGGTGAGTACAGGATTAGAATCCTGCCAGTCTTGTAGGAGTACTTTGCACTTGGAGGGTGCAAAGCACATGCCGTACCTGCGGACACTGATTGCCAACTGATTAAGTGCTGATTGCATGCCTTGGGCATTATCGCACAGTAAGACAATATCATCCGCATACTCAAGGTCGAGAAGTCGTTCTCCAGGCGACATATCCACACCGCCATTACTTACATCCACCAGAGCTGTTTCCAGGATGTCGTCGATGGCAAAGTTGAAGAGGAATGGTGAGATCGGGCAACCCTGCCTAACCCCACTGCTCGAGTGGAACAAGGGAGAAAGGTGGTTGTATGCCCTCACTCTGCCTGAGGTGTTCGTATACAGGGCCTTTAAGATGTTAATGAACTTCTCAGGCACACCCTTCTTCAATAGACAATCCCAGAGAACAGTCCTGTCCAACGAATCGAAGGCCGCCCTGATATCAAGAAACACTACGATTGTTGGCCTGCGATAAGTATGACGGTGTTCTAACATTTGGCGGAGGGTGAAGATGTGATCAATGCATCCTCGACCAGAACGAAAACCAGCCTGCTCCTCGCGAGTCAATCGTTCTCGGGTTTTAAACAACCTACGAAGAATGATAGAAGCCAATAGTTTGGACGCAATCGAAAGTAGACTTATCCCCCGATAGTTATTGCAGGAACAACGTGAACCCTTTTTAAAGATAGGGACGACTATTGACTCATTCCATGATGTTGGAACACTTTCTTGCTCCCAAACCTTTCCAAACAACACAGTCAATTCCTTAGTCAGAAAGTCACCACCATCTTTAAAAAGAGCCGGAAGCAAGTCATCTGGGTTTGGTTATTTGTAACGTTTCAAGAGTTGGAGTTCCTTGCGGACTTCCGCCTCGTTTGGTGGAACAGTCGTCACCGGCCATGGGGGGCAGGACAAACTGGTTGATGTTGCCGAAGCAGCAGGCCAGTTGAACTGCCTTTCGAAAAATTCCGCCCATCTTGCAAGACGTCGGGAGATGTTAGTGATTGGCATCCCATCATCCTCGTAGATTGTTTCACTCATACCAGACTTCTTGCTGCCAGTGGCTCGGATGAGTTGGAAGATCTTCCGGCAGTTACCAGATGCAGCTGCTGCTTCCATCTAATTAGCACGCTCCGACCACCAGGCTTCCCGGTCCTTACGCAAGCTTTGCCCAATTTCATTACGTAACAGCCTTCGTTTGTGGTCAAACTCACGGTCACCCGGAGTAGACCGACGGGCATCCATCAGTTGTAAGGAGCCAGAAGAGACCCAGTGCTTGTAAGCGGGACGTTTCGCGAAGCCGCAAGCGGCTTTACTCGCCATTTTCATGGCGTCGTGAAGATGCAACCAATGCTCACCTACACTTTTCTGTGGGATGGTAGCTAGCCTAGAAGCTAGCTCAGCTCGATACTTACTTGCAACAGAAGTTGCAGCCAGTTTACTAACATCAATCCGTTGGTGTTGGTCAATCCTTCGGCCACTGAAAAGTAAGGTGAGATTGGCGCAGACCAGGGCATGATCAGACTCCAGATAGGTACTCCAAAAGGAGCGGCAGTCTTGTACACAACCACGCCAGCGGTAGCTGATCGCGATGTGATCAATCTGAGTCCAGGCTTGGGATGCAGAGGGAGGACGCCAGATGGCACACCGGCGATGACTGTGCCGGAAGTTAGTGCTGGCCAGAAACAGGTTGTAGTCTGTGCACAGTTGCAGCAAACGGTCCCCGTTATCTGTCCTGCGACCAACAAGTCCCCATCGGCCACCTAAACGACTCTCTTCTGTGCCTAGACGCCCGACCTGTGCACTCAAGTCTCCGGCTAATACTACAATATCTGTCGAACGCGCTTTCTGGAGAAGAACTGTTAACTGGTGGTAAAACTCATCCTTGATTGCATCCGGGCTGCAATCTGTCGGGGCATAGGCGGAGATGACGAAAAGACACCGTTTCTCACGCCGATTTCTTCTCACTTTGATGGAACTTTCTAATCTAACAGCACATAACCGACTGTTAATGGGGATCCAATCGATTAGTGCTGCCTCAGCTCTAGCGCTTAGTGCGACACCAACGCCAGCAAGACCAGACGAAGATGCCACAGAGTCCCCGGATAAGCGCACGTGGAACAAGCTTTACGAGGCGACAGATGGAGAGCGGATTTGTAGTACTTCACTAGAGTCTTGAATACGGGTCTCGGATAGACAGCAAACATCAACATTAAGACCTTCCAAAGACATAGCCAGTCCTATCTGTTGTCCGATCTGCATTAGTGTGCGAACGTTGAAGGAAGCCAGCTTGAACGGCGTACGTGGTTTCAGAAAGACTCCCTCAGTATTCATTATCGGTGGAAGCATTCACTTTCAACCAGACAGTGACTGGAGATCGTTTAGATAGGACAGATTTTCCACCAAGAGCGAGCTGCTGTATAAGTTGAAAAGTAAGGTTACACAAATTGGGGATAAAAGGGGTGAAAAAGCGACGTAGTAAATAATAATAATAATAATAATAATAATAATAATAATAATAATAATGGTAATAACAATAATAATGATAATAATTATAGTGTAAATTGTCTTGCTTCTAGTGTGAGCGAGAATAGTATCGTCAATAGAATTCATCATTTCATTTATTTGTGTGTGGGCTGTGATACTGCCCGGGTGCCCAAACCGAAGCAGATGGTTTTCTTAGGGGACCACACCCCGAGCCTTTGACCTAAAGGTCTGATCCACAAGGCAGTGGAGCATCGTGAGGAGATGTAGTCCCATGGTAGCCGTTGACCAATGACAGGTTCTTCCGCCATTCGTTCCATCAGGATACTGGAGCCCATGTGCACCATTGGTTTGGAATCAGGGTTTTCCAACTCCCCTAGGTGGACCCTCCGTGTCCACCAATCCGGTCATAGCGCCGGACATTCGCTTTTCGTCCTCTCACTTTCGTAAACAACACCCCCGCCACGAGAAGGCAGTGAGTAGGACTTCCCTGTCAGAGGCTATATATTCGCTGGCCATGTGAGAGCATTTCGAGAGAGAGTAGACTCTCCCCACTCTCGGCCGTACCAGGGCATTTGGGGGCCCTCTTGTTGCTAGACGGATAACTCGCCTACGCCATAAATGGCGCAAGTTGGCGAAAGCTAGACGAGCCTTCTGTATCCGTGCTGAGATCTCGTCACATACCAGACCACAAGGGCTGATGAGACTCCCAAGATAAGTGAAGCAGTCAACACGCTCAACTACTTCACTCCCTATCATTAGTTCAGGTGTCGACGCAACCCAATCCTGAAGTAACATTTTGCACTTCGAGGGAGAGAATCGCATCCCGAACATGCCTGCATTGTTGCTTATAGTGATCAGAAGACTGCATTTTGTCAGCGTCTTCACCAAATAAAACTATGTCGTCGGCGTATTCTAAGTCAACAAGTGAGCCTCCCGGTAAAAGTTCAACTCCTAGAGATTGAGATGATGGAAGTGTTATCTTCAAAAGCATGTCGACGACAAAGTTAAACAGGAATGGGGAGAGTGGACAGCCCTGACGAACACCACTTGAGGTTACCAATTCTGATGACAGTTCGCCATAGGCTCTAACTCGACCAGTTGTGTTCGAGTAGAGAGCCTTTATGAGATTAATGTACTTCCTTGGTATTCCTTTCATTGACAAACACTGCCACAGAACCTCACTATCAACGGAGTCAAATGCCGCCTTAAGTTCGGGAAATACGACTATGTTGGGACGTTTGAATGTGTGTCTATGCTCTAGGACCTGACGTAGAGTGAATATCTGGTCTATACAACCTCATCCAGGTCGAATATCACCCTGGTTTCCTCTAGTCTACTCTTCACGAGCTTTGTTTAGGCGTCCAAGTATTATTGAAGCTAATATTTTAGACACTATATTAGTCAAACTGATTCCTCTGTGATTGTCACAAGAGGACTTTTGTCCTTTCTTATAGACTGGCACAATCAGTGACTGGAACCAGTCAGATGGAATTACGTCCAGTTCCCAGATTCTGCCTAAGACATCAGTCAATCTCGCTGTTAATACTGAACCGCCGTCCTTAAAGATCTCAGGGGTAAACCTGTCAGGGTCTGCGGCTCTCCTACGCTTCCGATTTCCCAGTTTTTTCGACTTCGTAAAGAGTTGGTGGACTTACATCAATTTGCCATTCACGTCGATTGGGGATCGTGGGTAACTGAAGTGTGACTGAAGGCCAGTTGAACTGATTCCTAAAGTGTTCTGCCCATCGATCCAATCTCTTGGATTGAGAATGAATGGCATGTCCATCTTTTTCCGAGATAGTTTCGCTAACAGTTGGGTTCCTAATGCCGGTTTCTTTAATAAGTCTGAATGGCTGTCTGCTGTTACCTATTGCCACTTCCTTTTCCATCTCTCTTGCTTTCGCTACCCACCACTGTTCACGATCATTTCGTAGGCTTCTTATTAGCCTTCGCTTAAGCTGACTCCGCTCTTCGTTATGTTCAGAGCCAGGTGGGATGAGTTTTCGAGCATCTATCAGTGCGGTAGATGCTGTTGAGATCCATTGTTTCTCCCTGACCTTATGGCTTACCTTACTAGCGGATATCACTGCTGTTTCCACAGCTTTTCAGATGCCATTCCACGCTGCCTCGGGGTGGGCACAACTTACATGTCTGTCTAACTGTTTTTCCAGTTGTTCCTGAAATATATTCTTAGCTTGCTTCCACCGAATACGAATACTGAGGGAGTCTTTCTGAAACCACGTACGCCGTTCAAGCTGGCTTCCTTCAACGTTCGCACACTAATGCAGATCGGACAACAGATAGGACTGGCTATGTCTTTGGAAGGTCTTAATGTTGATGTTTGCTGTCTATCCGAGACCCGTATTCAAGACTCTAGTGAAGTACTACAAATCCGCTCTCCATCTGTCGCCTCGTAAAGCTTGTTCCACGTGCGCTTATCCGGGGACTCTGTGGCATCTTCGTCTGGTCTTGCTGGCGTTGGTGTCGCACTAAGCGCTAGAGCTGAGGCAGCACTAATCGATTGGATCCCCATTAACAGTCGGTTATGTGCTGTTAGATTAGAAAGTTCCATCAAAGTGAGAAGAAATCGGCGTGAGAAACGGTGTCTTTTCGTCATCTCCGCCTATGCCCCGACAGATTGCAGCCCGGATGCAATCAAGGATGAGTTTTACCACCAGTTAACAGTTCTTCTCCAGAAAGCGCGTTCGACAGATATTGTAGTATTAGCCGGAGACTTGAGTGCACAGGTCGGGCGTCTAGGCACAGAAGAGAGTCGTTTAGGTGGCCGATGGGGACTTGTTGGTCGCAGGACAGATAACGGGGACCGTTTGCTGCAACTGTGCACAGACTACAACCTGTTTCTGGCCAGCACTAACTTCCGGCACAGTCATCGCCGGTGTGCCATCTGGCGTCCTCCCTCTGCATCCCAAGCCTGGACTCAGATTGATCACATCGCGATCAGCTACCGCTGGCGTGGTTGTGTACAAGACTGCCGCTCCTTTTGGAGTACCTATCTGGAGTCTGATCATGCCCTGGTCTGCGCCAATCTCACCTTACTTTTCAGTGGCCGAAGGATTGACCAACACCAACGGATTGATGTTAGTAAACTGGCTGCAACTTCTGTTGCAAGTAAGTATCGAGCTGAGCTAGCTTCTAGGCTAGCTACCATCCCACAGAAAAGTGTAGGTGAGCATTGGTTGCATCTTCACGACGCCATGAAAATGGCGAGTAAAGCCGCTTGCGGCTTCGCGAAACGTCCCGCTTACAAGCACTGGGTCTCTTCTGGCTCCTTACAACTGATGGATGCCCGTCGGTCTACTCCGGGTGACCGTGAGTTTGACCACAAACGAAGGCTGTTACGTAATGAAATTGGGCAAAGCTTGCGTAAGGACCGGGAAGCCTGGTGGTCGGAGCGTGCTAATTAGATGGAAGCAGCAGCTGCATCTGGTAACTGCCGGAAGATCTTCCAACTCATCCGAGCCACTGGCAGCAAGAAGTCTGGTGTGAGTGAAACAATCTACGAGGATGATGGGATGCCAATCACTAACATCTCCCGACGTCTTGCAAGATGGGCGGAATTTTTCGAAAGGCAGTTCAACTGGCCTGCTGCTTCGGCAACATCAACCAGTTTGTCCTGCCCCCCATGGCCGGTGACGACTGTTCCACCAAACGAGGCGGAAGTCCGCAAGGAACTCCAACTCTTGAAACGTTACAAATAACCAAACCCAGATGACTTGCTTCCGGCTCTTTTTAAAGATGGTGGTGACTTTCTGACTAAGGAATTGACTGTGTTGTTTGGAAAGGTTTGGGAGCAAGAAAGTGTTCCAACATCATGGAATGAGTCAATAGTCGTCCCTATCTTTAAAAAGGGTTCACGTTGTTCCTGCAATAACTATCGGGGGATAAGTCTACTTTCGATTGCGTCCAAACTATTGGCTTCTATCATTCTTCGTAGGTTGTTTAAAACCCGAGAACGATTGACTCGCGAGGAGCAGGCTGGTTTTCGTTCTGGTCGAGGATGCATTGATCACATCTTCACCCTCCGCCAAATGTTAGAACACCGTCATACTTATCGCAGGCCAACAATCGTAGTGTTTCTTGATATCAGGGCGGCCTTCGATTCGTTGGACAGGACTGTTCTCTGGGATTGTCTATTGAAGAAGGGTGTGCCTGAGAAGTTCATTAACATCTTAAAGGCCCTGTATACGAACACCTCAGGCAGAGTGAGGGCATACAACCACCTTTCTCCCTTGTTCCACTCGAGCAGTGGGGTTAGGCAGGGTTGCCCGATCTCACCATTCCTCTTCAACTTTGTCATCGATGACATTCTGGAAACAGCTTTGATGGATGTAAGTAATGGAGGTGTGGATATGTTGCCTGGAGAACGACTTCTCGACCTTGAGTATGTGGATGATATTGTCTTACTGTGCGATAATGCCCAAGGTATGCAATCCGCACTTAATCGGTTGGCAGTCAGTGTCCGCAAGTACGGTTTGTGCTTTGTACCCTCCAAGTGCAAAGTTCCTGCTTCGGTTTGGGCACCCGGGCAGTATCACAGCCCTCACACAAATCAAGCGAGATTTGTGTGGCGCATAAATATATATATATCTGGTGCTCCTTTGTACCAATATTTATGTGTTTAAATAAATAAATAAATAAATAAGTGCAAAGTACTCCTACAAGACTGGCAAAATTCTAATCCTGTACTCACCCTGGATGGTGAGCAGATTGAAGTAGTTAAGAAGTTCGTGCATCTAGGTAGCTATATAAGTGCTGGTGGTGGCGTGAGTGATGAGGTCGATGCACGTTTAATGAAAGCCAGAGCAGTTTATGCCAATCTGGGCCACCTTTGGCACCTTCGTGATGTTAGTCTGGCTGTAAAAGGTCGGATCTACAATGCGTCGGTGAGAGCAGTTTTGCTCCATGCTTGTGAAACCTGGACTCTCCGAGTTGAGGATGTTAGACGACTCTCTGTGTTCGATCATCGTTGTCTCCGAAGGATTGCTGACATCCAGTGGCTACACCATGTTAGTAATGCAGATGTTCGGCATCGTGTGTTTGGGCGCAGAGACGATAGTTCAATTGGTGTCACCATCTTGAAACACCGACTTCGGTGGCTTGGACATGTTTTACGAATGTCGTCCCAGAGACTTCCACGTCGTGCATTATTTGCCGACCCTGGGACTGGTTGGAAAAAGCGGAGAGGAGGTCAGTGTATGACATGGTGTCGTGGCATGAAAGAGAGCTGCAAAGGGCTAGCTTCTGTTGGTCCTTCACGACTCCCTGGCTGGGGTCCGAGAGATGGTGCAACACAGTGGCTAGAGACGTTATCAGATATGGCTCAAAGTAGAAACCAGTGGCAATCCTGCCGTAACCTTCTTTTACTTTCTTCATAAAAAGTGGCTGTAACTTTCCTAAATGAAAAAAATTCTTCTGGTTGTACATTTCAGTTCCCCCATCATTACTCTTCTCTTTTTTTTTTATCCTTTTTTCTTCCTTATGTATACGCATCTTCCCCCTTTCTCCTCCCATTCTCATTATTTTGTGGCACATATGTATCTAATGCCCTCTTGTACCAATATATATATATATATATATATATATATATATATATATATATGTTTAAGTAAATAAATAAATATTAGGATTAACAGTCGAAATTGAAGCGGACTCACCTAGGCCCTTGTAACGTATTTGGTTGTTGTGATTGGATTGGATATGAACCATACATTTATCAACCATTTCTAGCAGACCCTTCGTAGATTGTAGAAAATCAGTTATTGGGCGATGTTTTTGCCTAGACAATTACATCATTGTTTCTTTTGCGTACGGTCTTGTAATTCTGCCCTGAAAGACTATCTACTTTCCTTCTCGTGCCTTTGGATTTTGCAGCAGTCATAGAATTGGCTGTTGTTTTCAAGTTCTTGACACTTCTTGCTTGCACATTAAAACCAGACGGCTTTGGAGTCTAAAATGGCGACCCCCTGCACCAGACGAGCAATGGAATTAAATAGACCGTGTTGCCATCAGTCATCGTTAGACTGCCACTCATTCTGGAATACATGTTTAGACTCTGATCATGCTCTAGTAGAAGCCCATACAATGGTTGCGAACAGTGGTGGGTAGCATTAGGTAACAGGAGACAGCCATTCAGACTTATTAAAGAAACCGGCATTAGGAACCCAACTGTTAGGGAAACTATCTCGGAAAAAGATGGACATGTCATTCATTCTCAATCCAAGAGATTGGATCGATGGGCAGAACACTTTAGGAATCAGTTCAACTGGCCTTCAGTCACACTTCAGTTACCCACGATCCCCAATCGACGTGAATGTCAAATAGATGTAAGTCCACCAACTCTTTACGAAGTCGAAAAAACTGGGAAATCGGAAGCGTAGGAGAGCCGCAGACCCTGACAGGTTTACCCCTGAGATCTTTAAGGACGGCGGTTCAGTATTAACAGCGAGATTGACTGATGTCTTAGGCAGAATCTGGGAACTGGACGTAATTCCATCTGACTGGTTCCAGTCACTGATTGTGCCAGTCTATAAGAAAGGACAAAAGTCCTCTTGTGACAATCACAGAGGAATCAGTTTGACTAATATAGTGTCTAAAATATTAGCTTCAATAATACTTGGACGCCTAAACAAAGCTCGTGAAGAGTAGACTAGAGGAAACCAGGGTGATATTCGACCTGGATGAGGTTGTATAGACCAGATATTCACTCTACGTCAGGTCCTAGAGCATAGACACACATTCAAACGTCCCAACATAGTCGTATTTCCCGAACTTAAGGCGGCATTTGACTCCGTTGATAGTGAGGTTCTGTGGCAGTGTTTGTCAATGAAAGGAATACCAAGGAAGTACATTAATCTCATAAAGGCTCTCTACTCGAACACAACTGGTCGAGTTAGAGCTTATGACTGTCATGTGTTACGTATGTCCAACCACCGACTGCCCCAATGAGCGATGTTTTATGGTGTAGGAGTGGGTCAGAAGAAAGCCAGGGGCGGGCAAACCCAAACATGGCATAAATCCATGAAGTCACTGACAAGTGGACTGAACCATGTTGGTAGGTGTAGACTACCTGGTTGGAATTCGCGAGATGATAGCAATCGATGGTTAGAGACCTTAAATGACACGGCTAAAAATCATTTGCAATGGCGAAGGTGCATCCACTCTTTGTGTTCTGCCAAATTCCAATCTTCTGAATTCTTCATGTCCCTATCCTTTTTCTCTTCCCAAATTTATTTCACTGGGTTATACTCCTTGAATAACATCTTCAGACCCTAATCTTTCCGATTACTGCTTATAATCTTACTACCTCTACCACTATGGGATTTGAATTGACAACTGCATCTCTGTGCCAATGTGGTATGGCAACTTGAACTGATGTACGTACGTACGAAGTTCTACGTTGTGACTGACCTGCTCTGGGATGATCATGCATTCGCCTCCACCTCAATGGACGCAGAAATGCCACATCAAGAAGACCCATTAGATTTGAACTCCAGAAACAACTGAATTTATGCTTAAGCAATTTTGAAAACGAGGCTGACCCAGATATTGCTTGGAAAGGTATACGAACTTCTGGAAACAGCAGCAACGTCTATTAATGATTTTAACCATAGGGTTACGAAAAACCGGTGGACTCCTGCGACATCTGTTGCATTTATAGACTCTCATAAACTTATTCCATCAGATTTCTAACACGATGACGAGCGAGAACAAATAAGATCTAGGTTAGTCAAAAGTCTACTGAACGATTGTGAGCGGTGGTGGGCAACAAAGGCAAGAAATGGAAAAGGCAGCGGCTGTAGGTAACACTAGACAGCTTTTCAGACTAATAAAAGAGTTGGGAATTAAGTAGTCTAGTGTAATTGAGACGATCGCTGAAAAAGATGACATTCTTATCTGTTCTCAATCTAGACGTTTGTAACTGTGAGCGGAACACTAAGGAGCAGTTCAGCTGGCCTTCAGCTACGTTACAGTTATTCACCATTTCAAAACACTATGAATGGAACACTGAAGTAGACCCCCGACTTTAATTGTAGTTCAAAAGGCTATAGCTAATCTGGGACGAAGAAGGGGAGGTGGTTCCGATAGATTAAATTCAGAGGTCTTTAAGTTTTGGTGGTTCAGGTTTAGCGATTGGGATGACTTATATTTTAGTTAAAATACGGGAACTGGACCGAATCCCATCTGGTTGGTCGCAATCACTGATTGTCCCAATATATAAGAAGGGGTCAAAATCATCCTGTAATAACCATAGAGGGACTAGTTTGACTGACATAGTGTCTAAAATACTAACCTCACTAATTATCGGGTGCCTTTCAAATACTTGTGAACTGTAAACACGAGAAAATTAGGCTAGCTTCACACCAGATCGTGGCAGCATCGACCACATATTCACCATTCGTCAGGTTTTAAAACACAGGCATACTTATCACCGTCCGACAATGGTAGTTTTTATTGACTTAAAAACAGCATTTGACTATGTAGACCGAGAGATTGAATGTCAGTGTCTGTCATTGAAAGGTGTTTATTTAATTTTTTGAACACATAAATATTGGTACAAAGGGGGACCGAATACATATGCGCCGCACAAATCTCATTCGATTTGTATTAGGGCTGTGATACTGCCCAGATGCCCGAACTGAAGCAGGTAGTTTTATTAGGGGGCCACACCCCGAAAGGTTTACCTCAGAACTACATAAACCTTGTGAAGGCTCTTTACTGGAACACTACCAGTCTAGCGAGAGTTTATGGCGAACTGTCATCTGATTTCGCAACCTCAAGTGGTGTCTGGCAAGGCTGTCCATTATCTCCATTTCATCATCGGTCTACTACTGGAAATAACGCTCTCGCTAACTGAATTTTCAGGGATTGACCTTTTTCCAGGAGGTCGACTTATTGACCTATAATACGCAGATGATATAGTCATGTTTGGTGAGGATGAGTCTTTTGGTAACACCGAGCATCAATGCAAGGATGTATAAAGTGCGTTTCTCGTCCTCTAAATGCAAGTTGTTGCTTCAAGACTGGTTTGCGTCCACACTTGAACTAAGGGTAGGAAGTGAAGTAGTCGAACGCGTCGACAACTTCACTTGTCTTGGAAGTCTGATCAGCCCTAATGGGTTGGTATCTGGGGAAATATCTGCACGGATTCAGAAAGCTCATTTGGTTTCTGCCAACTTACATCACCTATCGCGAAGACGAGATATCCGTCTATCAATTAAGGGACGAGTATACTGCGCAGCAGTTCGTTCTGTTCTGCTTTATGGCTGCGAAACGTGGCCATAAAGAGTATAAGATACTCGTAAGTTACTAGTATCTGATCACAGATATATAACACATAAATATTGCTCGCATCTGCTGGGATAACCGGGTAAGTAATAGTGAGGTTAGGCGCAGGGTATTAGAGCATGATGGTAAATCAGTTGATGAGGTTGTTAATCTCTATCGACTGGGATAGTTTGAAGTTTAGTACATTGAGTGCTAAACCTAGATTTAGCGGAATTAAAACTTTCACTTTTTTATAATTTAATCATATGGATCACTTCCAACCGAATTTAACCAAATATATGAGAATTGAAGTTTATCTGAAAATGATAGTCCCTACATATTCAAACGTTCTTCTTCTGGATTTTGTGGACTAAAATATAACCACAGTTCACAATATATAGATGTTGAATTAATTGAATGAGAGCTATGTACACAATAAATTATATTTTCAGTCGTAATAGATTGTTTTTAAAGTGATTTTTGCAATCATTTAATGAAAATAAATCCAAGTCTTTAAATGTATCACCTTTACATTATATTTAAGGTTTCATTTTATTTATTACTCTACTTGAAAATGTCAGTCATTAACCATTATTCTTTTTCCCTCCTGAACAGGTGGAATGCAACAGGTAGAAAAGGATATTAAGCGTGTGTTATACGACTCTTATAAGAAAACAGATGAGGAGTTTTTGAGAGAGGCTTGTCAGCAGTAGGAATCCAACCATTATGTTTCATTCACCTTTTTTGCGCCCCTTTCTATTTTTCCAGGCGCCCTCACTGGAGAGATGGTAGTACAGCAGCAACAATCCTATTGGTCAATAACACACTATACATTGCAAATCTTGGTGACTCTAAAGTAATTCATGTTTATTTCTCTTTAATGTTGTGTTCGATGCTTTGTTGTAACATTGTTTACTTTTTATGGTTAAGGTGTTATCTGTCAACCACCAGGGACTTCGGTGGTCAGACAGTATGTTGCAAGTAAGTTCGAGAGTATTGTGGTTTGTTTCTAATTATGCTCCTTTTATGTGGAGTGATCATTTATGTATATATGAAACGATTTGCAGTCTCCTGTCAGTGGTTCACTTCGCTGTCGGGACTCCACTAAGATAGTATACACTGAAGGAAATAACTTGGATCACTGGTCAGTCATTTAATGAAGCAGTACAATATTTCTCTCACCTCTTTTCCATCTAACCTAACTTCGTCTTACATCACGTCAAAGTAAATAATTGCTTCCTTACTATGTATAAAGCGAAATATTATTTTAATACTAAGTATTGGATCGGATGCGTAGATTTTATGCAGATTTGTTCCACAGCTTATGTCAGTTTGAATTTTTGTTTGTGTGAATCATCGTAAACGCTTATTTATCTCAACTTCAATATCCTATCAAAAATAACCAGATAGTGAGTACAGTGAATTGTGATATGATTGTATCTGTTTAACCTTTATTTCACGAATCTCTTGAAAGTCAAGGAGTTGTACTTGTTACCAAATAATCCGAGAACAAAGTTCTGAGTTTACTGTGACACTTTTATCATTAAAATGAATAGAACGCTTTTACATAAATAATGGATAATGATAGGATATGGTTGACTTGTTGCTATTCACTTAGTCAAATTACTGACATAAGTCTTAAATTTACATAGCTCTCAACAATTTTTGCTCATTTTCCACTGGTTACATTATCTTCCAGTGTTATTTTATCATATTTCCCAAAGTCACATACTCTATAAAGATGCGTTGTACAATGCCATTTTCCTTTGTTGAGAAAATTAAGGCTCGTTTGCTAAAAATCAGTCTTTTTGCTATTCTTCATTTCTTATTAGATCACACTATTGGGCCTGTGTAATTCATAAAATTAGCACTTGATCTTTAAGTGAGGGACACGCCAGATTGGAATCCTGAGTACAATTCTTTTATATTAACTTACAAAACAGTCCTTTTATCCTCACTAAAGTGACCCCCCAACTTATTATTACCAAATTATACTTGGTTACATCTTATTGTTTCAGCTTCTTCGGCATGTAGTCGTCACATATCCTAGGGAAATGTTTCTTATTGAAATAGTCCTTAGAAAAGTTCTTTATGTCTTAGTGTACATTTCAAATTACTTTAATATATGTTCAGTTCGCTATTATTGTAATCAACCTATATCTGCACTTGTATCATCTGAGTTAATAACTGCAAAGTGAAGCTAGGTTTTTAACAATCGTTTTCAATTCGCAGTTAAATTTACTATCATAATCGTACAACGTGTAGAGATACTTTTATTAATGTTATACCCTCATTCCGATGGTTGTTTTATTCAGTTTATTTTGCTGGTATTAGGTTGTCCTAGCCAGATTGGATGAGTCCCCATCTGAATCTAATAAAGTTGATGTCAATATTAGCAATACTTTAAGTAATCCGAAATTGAATGCAATCTGTTTAACGAAAGACCACAACCCTATGGATTATGAAGAACGACAGCGCATTCAAGCCACCGGGGCTTCTGTTCAAAATGGTCGTGTTAATAGTGTCCTAGAAGTTAGTCGATCATTTGGTGACTATCAGTTCAAGAAACAAGGTGTTACTTGTATTCCGGATGTGAAAAAGTGTCAGCTAACAGATAATGATCAGTAAGTTAAATATCATTATTAATATGAAGTTTGTGATAGGTCAGGATGAATGAAACAGCTCGTGAGATTTCATGTCAGATTTATCTTATTTCCGAACCAGTGCATAATAATGATAGATGCTGTTCAAAAATTGTCTGTCATTTGATTTGTTGACTTAACCAATTGATATCTTATCGTAATCAAATAAAACCTTTCGGAAACTTATAACAAAGACATTGTAGTTGTCACATCAAAAAACCGATGGCCGAACTTCAACTGTACGATTGTACGTGCATAAAAATAATTTAGGTCCCTAAGACTAGCTAGGGAAATCTTATTAAAGAGAGTTTTTCCATTGAAATCTAAATTTTTTGTCTAGCGTAAATCAAAACGATCTAATAATCCCGTTGAACTGAAAAATCTATGGATTAAATCGGCAATAGCAGTAAATGGTATATTTAGTAACCACCAAATCGATATTAAAAACATCAAAATAATTGAGAAAGGTTTTTCCACTTATGAAGAAAGGTAAGTAGCTCCGGCGTTTCACCTAATGGTAGGTCACTCTGCCTCCCAGAGAAAGAGAAGGGCGACTTGAACTGTTTATCCAAACAGCCACCTTTGATTCTGTTCATTTCTGACACATACAAATTACAACTCTACTTCATATAACGAATTTCACATTTTTCATACGCACTATCATGTACACAACTATACAAAGTGATGTCTCACTCAAAGTCATCTTGACCAAAGAGACATGACACTGACATAATCAGACTTATTTTTATTTTGACTGAACTAAATATTCTGCCTTGATCGTCTCTACTATTTAAACATGCTAGTTTCAACCCGTTTATTTGCAAAAAAAATCAAATTTTACTGAACGGTATATCAGCAATATATTATTTTATTTATACAATTAGTTGCTTTTACGAGACTAATTAGATTGAGTTAATTATAAAAAATTTGAAGGGTTCTTGAGTTTCAGACCACTTAACAATATATTCAGAAGATAAAGCAATGAGGTAGTAATTGTCTAGAGTTCGAAATTGATAAGTTGGGTTCCCTAATAACTATACAACGTTTGGATAATTTACATATGTTTGGAAAATCGAATGTGTGAAAAAATAGATGAATGAAAGGATGGCTTTAACATACATAAAATAACTGCTGGTTTAGCAATGATCGCATAACAAACTAAACACAATAAAATAATAATAGAAATAATAATGATGATAGCAATAACAGCAGTTGCAGTTGATATCAGTCAAAATCTTGGATTTACCATGGTAATGATAAATTGGTTGCCGTCTCTTTCTGGACGCAAATTTGGTTTCAGTTTCCTAATTACTATCGTGGTGTGTGCTACTGATGTCGACAAATATAAGTAGTATGTACCATCAGTCGAAAGTCAACTGTCTGGTGGCAAGAAGGTTAAGAAGATCAAAGAAAAAGAAATGAGAATAGAGAGTGGTTGGTGCAGAAACGAAGGATCAATCAAGTCTAAGACGATTGATTGACATTTTGCATATAAAGTATTTACTGTATGGTTGTCAGATTTTACCTGGACGTTCTGTAATTTTTGATTGTTCCCACTTGTGTTCTCATTCACTGCACTACTGCTTCGCCAAACCTAAGAGAAATTGCATCTTTTATTGGTAATTTTGAAGAATTTGGAAACGTCAGTGACACTCACAGTAACAATTAAGTGTTGAGCTATGGCATTGTTTAGAGCCATTGCGCCTCTCAACTGCGAATTCGTTGGCACATGCTCGTAAGTTTGAACACTATTTCATTGTCAGTAAAAGAATGTGACAACATATTAAAGTCTATGAAAAGTTGCGAATCTTTGCATAGAGTATGTGTTTTTTAAGCAGACATAGGCAACACAATTGTATTTTGTTATAAATCAAAGCAGATCACTGAAGCTTTAATTTGAGATATTCTAGTCGATAATCCTATTTTGCATCGCAGTTGCAACAAGTTTCATTCTCTTCCATAGCGAGACTGCCCGTTATGAATTGTGTTACCTCTAAAATATCTGTCTTGATTACCGTGTTTAGTGACCATGGAACTTATCTCAATTTATAAAAGTGGCAAATGGACTCGATATTAACTCTGAATAGCAGATTCTTTCTTAATTTTTACCAACATGAGATATTTAAATCCTTCATATTAGATATAGCTATAGGTCACCTACATTCTATGTGACTTTCTTCGTTGATCTTTACAGTTATTTTTTATTCGTTACTATAACGAGATCGAATATGCCACGGTGCATCAGTCCCCTGAGGATTAAGGGTACACCTTGCTAGTCCAGGGTTTTCTGTTGACTACTTCCAACCACCATCTTACACCTCAATATAGTTCAGGCGATTTTGAGTCGCCTAGACCAATGACCATATTACAGCTCCATCGATAGAATTCGGTCTGCACTAAGAAGGATCTGACATACACACATACATCACAACTCAGTGCTCAAGCAGTTGTGAATTCCCATAACTTAAACTGGAGTTTTTAGCTGTTTGTGTCAGTTCAATTGGCTCGTCAATGTATATTAGTTTAGTTAAAGAGGTTAGATTAATAATTTTTCACGGGGTAGATTCCCTAAATTCCAACTAAATGGTTATCAGAAGAGAGAACAGCTGGTTAACTAGACCTAGGAATATTATCAGGGAGCTAGATCCATTACTGATATACAGAATATTCAACTAATACAATACGATCAAACGTTTTTAGTTAGTCGGCTATTAATCTTAGGTGGAAATCAAAGTTGCATAATCAGTGAGTTCACTCTTCTTCCTGTCATATCTTTAGTGTCATGATATTATTCAATTATTTAAATGCCGATTAGAATCGAAAAACGGTTGGACGTCATAATCAACTTTTCATACTAATACTTCTAGTATAATATCATTTTATTTTCGAATTTTTGTGTGTAAAAATATTGCTCTTGATTGTAAGATATCGTATTAATTCGACTGAGTACAGTTTGCCTCAGTTCATAATTTATTTGAAAATCTTTTCAGTTAAATTGTGGTATATTTAAAATGACTTAGGTAGTTTTGTTTTTTTGCTCCCATTTCGGATATCAATCCTTTGTAACATCTTGGACTTTATTTGATGTATCGCTTACACAAATTGATGATCATAATTATCATTTCATTCGTTCGACATTTCTCTGCGGATAACTTTTCCATGTCATCTGCCAAATATGTGGTCTCGCTATTGTTAATCTTAATACCTCGTTTCTTGTCCGTCTAATATTGTTTTTCTATGGGAAAACGTGGGAAATCTTATCGATGGGCTTTTACAATGTTTCATACTGTTTCGAAGACTTAAGTCGATATGTTATTGTTGATCAGGTGAATATTTTTATAAACAAATCCTATTCCTTAATTGTGAGTAATTTATGTTCAAAATTCTTAATCTGTTTTTTTTAATTCTCTAGATTTTTGTTAATAGCTTGTGATGGTCTATGGAAAAGTTTCCCTCCGAATGAAGCTGTTCATCTCACTCATGAGCTTTTGATGCAAGAGATTAAAAACTATAAAAATGAACATAAAGAATCACAAAATGGTCAAGTAAGTTGCTTTTGATTTATGATTAAAATCACATATGTCTTGTTTAGTTAGGGCATTAAATGTTAGTGTTTTTGTCTCCAAAAAGTGTCGATCACCTCTTGTAAACATTTATTAAGGTGCCACACCAATAGACGTTTTGTCAGTCTAATGTTTTTTTCAGTATTTTGGATTTCATCTAGTCAGTCATAAAACTGTCACGAATGCTTATTTGTTGAAGTCATCGCACATCATATCTGATCACAATGTTTCTTGTTTATTTCAAGATGAAATGTTGTTTCGTGATGTAAAGATATTAAGCACAATGAGGTCCAAGGGTGAGACCCACAAGCGTTCAAGAAGGCACTTTGCTTAGGCACGTTTAGAAATGTTGTGTCTGATACAATAAAAATGACTTTTCTATATTTTGTACACTTCAGTAAAAATGGCGGTCATTTAAGAAAAGTTTGCCTCAACTGGATCTAATGTAACCTATTTATCGAGTGTGAGTTTGTGAACTCGACTTTGCGTCATGCTTTATCGAGAGTTAATGATACTACCTGGCCCCTTAAAATGAAATAGATAGAGCAGAGTTTGAACCTGGGGAGGGTGTTGCTATTGAGAATCTATTGTTTTAGTGACTAAGTTATTATTTTAGTGACACTGCCTGACCTACAGCCGAATTATTTATAATTATTAACAAATGCCGTTGTAAGTGTTTCACAATGCTTCATTGTAACCTTTTTTCTCAAAAAATTGTAGTGTACTGATTATTCGAGGATATTGTGTCAACGACACCTGGACTCAGTATGCACGCATTTGGTTAGTGAAGCTGTTCTTCGTATGTCAGGTGATAATGTGACCTGTATTTTGTTGGTTTTTCCAACCATGTTTGTCAAAAGGCATTCTACTGATCTCCCAGGACATTCGTCTATCATTCAGAGCGAAGATTCTTTAGAACCAAGTTCCAAATTGCCACGGATTGAAAAGTGATATGAACTAAGATGTCGGAATTTCTTTCTCAAAGTTGCAATGTCTTGATTCCACATATACTTTTCTTACAGTACTTTATTACCGTCGAAATGTATAATCTTTCTTTGTATGTGTTACATTTATTGTTTTATGCAAATAAAGCTTTCATGAAATATATCTTATACCTTATTCATTATGAAATTATTAATCCTTTCCATGTCATATGGTCATTGTTGATTTTTTGGGTGTTGTAACAGGAGAACACTTTGGTGGCAACGTGTCTGAGTGAAGATGTCAAATATCCAGATTTCTATTTCAAGTAGTATTATCTTGATTATTATTATCTTGTTTAGCTATCTTATGAAAAACCAACTATGTATTTTCGACTCTTGGATTACTAAAAACTGGTCGGTATGTTTTTCATGGCAATCCCCTGATGGGCTCATTGATTTAAAAAAAGTATTCAAAAATGTTTCAGGTAGATCATAATCGGTGTGATATTTTCAGATGAGAAATTATGTGTTTCTGATTGTTCTGTAATCGAATTCAATACACATCCAGTTCATGAAGTCACTGTTGAAGAATTTATTTCGTATTGGAATAATAAAGCTCAAGGAAAAGATGATCGCATTCTATATTTGAAAGATTGGCATTACTTTAAGAAAAGTTCAGAAAACAGTTGGTTCACGTTGCCTGAATATTTTTCTTCTGATTGGTTAAATGAGTTTTGGAGCCTACGAAATGATCTCTCTGATGACTTCAAATTTTTATATGTAGGGAGTCATGGAACGTGGACACCTTTTCACGCTGATGTGTACCGTTCTTTCAGTTGGTCTGCCAATATACTTGGCCACAAGCGTTGGTGGATTTTTCCCCCTGGTTGGTCTCTTAAAATTAAATTTTCATCTAGTTAAAAACGTCAATGTTTATGTACCAAACTAATGTACCTGTTAAAAATCTCATGAAATTTTAGTCCTTACCTACGAATAATTCGGTATATAGTTCAAATAATGGTTTCGAAATGGATATCAACACATACTGGGTACTGGGCATATTCTTGGTTCGGGTGAGATCGTAGAAAGTTATTTGAATGGTTTAATATTGTATAGGATTGTCAGGAAACTTCCAAATAGTTCTCTTTCAACTCTGTGTATACAGAGAGTAGATGTGAGATTGATTACTTTCGATAACTAATATTTTTGTTACATTCTATGTAAGTCAGGAGGGTTTTGACACCGTTTTCTTTGCAGTCATGTGTTCCCAATTTTACGAGCAGAGGTCAAATAAATAGCTAATAGTCTCCCGTTTGAATTATTTAAATCAAACTCGTTTGATATGTAGAAATCTTTCAGGATATAAATCGTAGTTAAAAAGAAATCGGTGTTTGTAGACATGTAGCAATATGTTTTGAAACCGATTCTAATTTTACAGTTTTTGTTTTCCTCTACTCTTTCTGTTAACTTATATTTCGAATTTTATGTTATTGATTAAATTCAGTGCATAACTGTACATGTTTTATTGTTTTTTTCTGTATAAGGTGAAGAAAGAAAGCTCTTATTACCTAATGGACAAATTCCTTTTGATATACGCTCCGTTATAAAAGACAGGAAAGATGTGAAGTATTATGTAATCGACCAATATTCTGGGCAAGCAGTTTTCGTACCTTCTGGATGGTATCATCAGGTTGTAAATATGGTAATAAATATTTTCTCTTGATAGATATTATATCAGGGCCATCTTGAAGGGTCTAGATTTTATTAGCCCATGCTTGCTAGTGAACCATCTCATCCATTATTTTCCTTATAGATATATGCTTTCTGTGTAGCGACTAGATTAATGAACAAAAATATTAATTTTCTGTTAAATGTTCGGAGATTTCTAAATGAACGCCTTATAAATTCAACCGGAAGATAGGACAGTAGAACAGCCTAATTTTCCAATCAATCGAAACCTTACAAAGTGCACAATTTTAATAGCATATTGAAGATGTTTTTGAATTCTATTTTCCACTTCATCAGTGCAGAACCTTGCTCCAGAATTAGTGTGCATTGGGTCAACTGTTTCGGTTCGTAGTCTATTTTACTTTGACTGTAGTGTTGTGCAGTGCGCTTTGTATTCTCAAATAGTACGTTTGATCGAAGTTCCTGATGTTTATGCTGAATGTAGGTATCATTACCAAGTTTTGATTTGATAATTTTGAATAAATTGAGCATTGGGTAGATTGTTATAAATAAATAATATATTTGTAATATCCCAATGAGTAGAAAAATTAGATTTTCTGACGTTTCGTGACTCAGTGTAAGCCACTTCTTCAGAGAATAAATAACCAAATTAACATTAATTCAAGTTTAAATAGTATAACGGACAACACGAATATTGGGTAATCAATCAAAAGCAGGTCTGAATAAATAAATGTCATGTCATTTCATTGCGGTCAAGGTGATTCATAAGTGACATGTATGTAATTTTGTGTGTATGTGTCCACTGTAAATGATGAAAAATGTGTGACCTTTATAGTGACAAAGGATAGAGTTAATTTGTAATGTGATGGTGTAAAGTTCTCTGAAGAAGTGGCTTACACTGAGTCACGAAACGTCAGGAAATTTAATTTTTTTACTCATTGGGATATTACAAATATTTTATTTATTTATCTTGAATGGTTTATTTTTAACAAAATCAAGGCATGTGATTAGTTGTTCTTCTGAGTTATCGTCAAACTGCTTTTCGTACTTAATGAATGTTGCTATGTCGAAGTACCTTCACAGTTCTTTCATTTTCTTGTATTTATTCTTTGTGATCAGCCTCATGCAACAGCTGATAAAGCTAAGTTAACTTTTTGCTTTTACGCATATACAGACCGATTGTATATCTATAAACCATAATTGGTTCAATGCTACAAATGTAAGTCATGTTTGGGATCATTTACAAGATCAATTAAAAGCTGTTGAAGCGTCAACTAAAGACGTATCTTCTATTCCTGGATGGCATGAAGAGTGTCAGGTAACTATCTTTGATTAACTTAACACTTAACAAATAGTCTACTGATATTATACAACCGACTGCTTTATTTCATCTTGACTCTGAGTTACTTGATCAGACGCAAACCTACCAACCACGTATAGGGCTATAGGTTACACTTGTTTGTATGGCCTGACATTGCTATTTGTATGTACAAGCCGCTTTAGTAAAAGGGTAAAGTTAAACAACTAAAGGTAGATGGATGAGTAATTACGAAATATAAAAGTTTGCAATGAAAATTAGCACATAATTACCGAGTGAACGTTTTTTGTATGAAAAGAAACCTATCTGCTTATAATTGTTGTTAGAAGATAATTTCGTTTCTGGTGAATGTACTCATATCCAACAGTCTTTTTAAAAAAAATTGTGGCTATTATCTCTATAAAGTTATTACTTTGGTAACACTATGATTTATGACATCAGAATAATAAACGACTTTTTGATAGCAAACTGTATAAGTTAAAAACTTGACTGATACATAGTGCCAAATACCTTCAGTAGAACAAAGCGATAGATGAATGACAGCTAGAAATTTTAACATGATATAGGATTAAACAAAACATGGACTTTTACTAACGAAATTACATTTCTTGTATTAAGCATGGTAATATTGACAGTAACCAAATAGTATAATGAAGTTAGTCATGAAGAAAAGATCATTTTCTTTTGGTATCCTCCTATAGGGAGCACTATTTCATTGGAGGGATTCCTCTCAGATACTAGTATTCCAACTTCTTAGTTAGTGATGAACGATGGAGTTTCATCAGGAGTTGGAACTTTGTCATGATTCTGGTCGATCAGTCAAAATATTAAATTTACAAGAATACCATCCTATAACCATTTTCTTTTCACTGTTGAATTTGAGTAGTTTCTACTAGTTTGGTCTCTAAAAGATATTTAAGTAATACTTTATCAATACTCCTTGGTTTTAAATGACTCTAATATTTGATGAAAACAGTTTTTTTGTTATCATTGAAGGGGTTTTCAATTCATGTTGTTGCGTAAAATTCTTGTTACTCTCTGCTTTCTTTTTTTAAACAAAGATTTGTCTACGAGCATACGCTGGAATAAATTTCAAAGAGTTCTTCTCAATATTGAAGTATATTTTAATAACTCGTTGGCCAAGAAGTAGTTCTAATGATGATGATGATGTTAGTTCATTTCTGAAAAAATGCAAATCTATGCAGTATGCATCATTGGATGTGCTCAATAATACTATGGATGATGAACTAACTAATTTGATTGAAAAAAATTTAAAAATATTTCAAACTGCTTTAAAAAATCCTCTCCTTTGGAGAGAGTATTATACGACAGGTGTTAAGACATCTACTTGGATACGTATGCATGATTTTTGTGTGGTAATACAAATCACCAAGGAATTTGTTCACCATCAGATTGTTAATACTCTACATCTTTGTAATGGTGTTTTACAGTCATTTTGGAGTAGTCTTTAATTATATGTATATGTATAAAAAGTGAATTTCAACATCTACTAATATTTTCAGATTTCATTTATCATGTATTTATCGCTTATTATTCATTTAATACTTTCTATTGTTTTAGTCATTGTAATATTTTCAACAGCTTATGTGGATTTACTTATTGTAAAACAAATTAAATTTCCCCTATCTGATGAGCGAATGCGCATTGTTTTTCATTATCCAATATAATCAATATTAGCTAATATATTGTTCGTTTCCCGTCTTACATACTGAAGAAAATCGCCTATAAGTGTGATCATTATTCTGATGACATTAATGATACCTAAATTGTCTAGTAACTAGGATTTCCACAAACTTAAGACTGCAGTTCTGACGATTTCCATACTTAGATTAAAGGTTGCTTTAAGGTCAATACTATAAGCTGTTTTGATTCCATTGATATAGAGGTGCACAGTTGTAATCTTCCTTCTACGCTAGCCCGAACTTGTGATGCTAACTAACGCTGAAGCCATTTTAGCGTATGCCTCGCTATTTTCAATTTAATAGCGTAATTGCTTCATGTGTAGGTATATCCACACACGTAAATTAGTAGATGCAATTTTATCCTAACGAAGGTGATTTTGAGGGCCACCGCAGCTGCGTAGGGGGTTGTCAATATTTCCTAGCTGCTTAGACTAATGGGAAACTTCAGGTACCTGAAAAGGAAACCGGGTCGGTGATGGTTTTGATGATCTAAAGGGGAAAGTGGCGTAATCATTTTTACGATGCTTAAGCGTATATGGAATAGCAGGTTTTGTTTCCTCAATGGCTATCAACTTGCCAGCGTAATATATTTTTTTGCACGGTTTTCCGGCCTTATTCACAATCTTGGTTAGTTAACTCTGTGTAATGATGTGATGTGTACCTTTTTTTCGGACGAAATAAAGAAGGGCTTTAAATGTTACCTGACTTGTACTTCAATGGATTCACATCTCTAGTGTTATCCCCATAGCAGATACATTTATTTCTGTTGGATAGACATCTCACTAAGCCATATTAATATTTCAAAGAAGAAAAGTTAGGAGAAGTTAGGTATCGTTTTGTTTAAGTAGGTTTCCTGCAAATTGGTCTCTTTATTATGGCATTGTTATGACTTCTGCACTTGACGAGATCACCAATCAGGAAATTGGTTTCTATGACCGTGTTACTGTGCTAAACCAATGACATGTCAACCAGCACTACCAGTGTTGCGTCAACTCTGAGTTTTTATTGGTCCTCATTGTAGTGATTTCTCGTTTATCCCTACCTTGTGAGTGCAAAACACTCAGCCACTACTGTATGAGCAATATTATATATATATATATATATATATATATATATTAAAGTTTCAATACTGACAGTAGCATATTGAGGTGGTAGATATTTATCATATTTAACACATAGGAATACTCGTGGACCTGTAATCGTATGCTGACTATCAAGGTCTACATAAATTTGACACGAGGTGTCGGGTCGTATAGACGTTTTCAGTGAATGAACCAAGTAGTTTAAGTGAGATTTGTGTGATATTTCCTGTATCTATGTCTAAGGAACATAAAGCAAAACAAGGTTATTCTGCTCATTTGACAGTCATTAATTGGTTTATTCCAAAATGGCTAAACAATAATTTGAACAATCTACAGATGTCTACAGCGTTAGCGAGTGCAGATTCATCTATAGATATATGGGTTGGTGTTTCTGATCCATTCCCCTTTTAATCTTAGCAAGATTTATTGCACCAAACTTAAATGTCATTTCTGAGTTCCGAAATATTAGGCTGTTTAGAAATGTTCATTAGTACTGTTTAGCTAAATGTACGTTTCTTCTGAATCCATACTCTGTTTGTAAACAACCTGTAATAATTTTTTAGCGGCCACCAATTATAGGGAAAGTGTTAGAACCTAACAAACAATTTTAGTAGTGTTAAATTCTGATGAATTTTATTAAACGGTTCTTCGAATAGGTCTTATTCATTTGCGAAACGAGAAAGTCAGTCAGTCAGCTACAACGTAGGACCAGGCACATATATGCATCGGTCCAAGTTGCCATACCTCGTTAGCACAACAAGACGAACACCGGATTCATAGAAGTAATTAATTTAGTGGTGGTAGTATATCAAGAAAGGTTGTATATAAGGATATAGTACAGGAAGGAAGAGAGATATGAAGCAATTTTAGTCTCAAAGTTTAAGGGAAGATAAAGAGTGTATACACCTACGCCATTGTGATCGATTCTGAGCCATGTCACACAGAGTCTCCAACCATTGGTTACGATAGTCACGCGGACCCCAACCAGGTAGTTTGCATCTGCCAACATGGCTCAGGCTAGAAGTTAGTGACTTCAAACACTGATGCCATGTTTTGGTTTGGCCGCCCTTAACTCTCTTTCAACCATCCCCAACACTACTCAGCATAGCGCGTCGTGGTAATCGGTGTTCGGGCATACGTAACACATGGCTCAACCATCTCAGTCGATGAAGATTCATGACCTCGTCAAGTGATTTACCATCATTCCCTAATACCCTGCGTCTAACCTCACTATTACTTACCCGGTTATCCCAGCAGATGCGAGCAATATTTCTAAGACATCTGTGGTTAAATACTAGTAACTTACGAGTATCTTCTACTCTTAATGGCCATGTTTCACAGCCATAAAGTAGAACAGAGCAAACTGCTGCACAGTATACTCGTCCTTTAATTGATAGACGGATATCTCGTCTTCGCGATAGGTGACGTAAGTTGGCAAAAGCCAAACGAGCTTTTTGAATCCGTGCTGAGATTTCGTCTGACACCAACCCATTAGGGCTGATCAGACTTCCAAGATAAGTGAAGTTGTTGACGCGTTCGACTACTTCACTCCCTATCCTTAGTTCAGGTGTTGACGCAGGCCAGTCCTGGAGTAACAATTTACATTTGGATAGGGAGAAACGCATCCCAAACATCCTGGCATTATTACTGAGTTCCAACAGAAGACTCTGCATTTTACCAGCATCTTCACCAAACAGGACTATGTCATCTGCGTATTCTAAGTCGCTTAGTGGTCCCCCTGGTAGGAGATCAATTCCTGTAAATTCAGTCGAAGAGAGTGTTATTTCCAGCAACAGATCTATAATGAAGTTAAACAAAAATGGGGATAGTAGACAGCCTTGACGGACACCACTTGAGGTTGTAAAATCAGATGACAGTTCGCCATAAGCTCTCACTCGACTGATAGTGTTCGAGTAAAGAGCCTTCACAAGGTTTATGTACTTCTCAGGTACACCTTACAATGACAGACACTGCCACAGAACCTCTCGGTCTACAGAGTCAAATGCTGCTTTCAAGTCAAGAAAAACTATCATTGTCGGACGCCGATAAGCATGTCCGTGCTCTAAAATTTGACGAATGGTGAATATGTGGTCGATACAGCCACGACCAGGTCTGAAGAGAGCCTGATTTTCTCGTGTTTGGAGTTCACGAGTCTTAGTTAGGCGCCTGATAATTATTGAGGCAAGTATTTTAGATACTATGTTAGTCAGACCAATCCCTCTATGGTTATTGCAGGATGATTTTGACCCCTTTTTATACATTGGGACAATCAGTGATTGTGACCAGTCGGATGGGATTACATCCGTCTCCCAGATTTTAGCCAGAATACTAATCAACCTAATCGCTAAAATTGGACCACCATATTTAAAGACCTCTGGAACCAATCCATCAGGACCAGCTGCTCTTCCTCGTTTCAGACTACTTATAGCCTTTTGAACTTCAAGTAGGGCCGGGGGGCCTACTTCAATGTCGCATTCAGGTTTTCTGGGAATAGTGGGTAGTTGTACAGTAGCTGAAGGCCAGCTAAACGAGAAAGAATTTGTTATGAACAGTAAGTATCGACCAAATAATTCATGATACATCTCGTTTATTCATTGATCTGATTATATGGAAATATCGCGTCATTGTATTATTTGGAGTAAACCTAATGGTTTTTGACAAAAATAGTTTTTGGCACTCGTTCTAGTTAATAGACTTGTAGGCAAATGTCATATTAAAGCTGAAGAATATTATCAGTCATGCTGGCTTTTGTCGGGCTGCAAAAGATTACAAATGGTAACTAAAATGAATAACGAAGTACTCTTCTTACTAAATGTTATCCTCACATTGTACCCCATAAAAACTCGTCATTGAGTTCTCGAGATTTCAGCGAGAAGCATTGAAGGTTTGCCGTAAGTTACAATTTATATAACCTTTTCTCCTACCGCTGGTATGTCTGTCTGTATGTTTAAGAACATGGTAACTAAAGTTGTTTGTTAGTGGAACTTACGAACTAACTACAAATATACAAAAGTATTAAGAGCAGAAATATAGAGAAGTTATTATTGGTGTGTCCATTGTAGGAGAAGATTCATTGTACGCAGTTGTATTCACAGGGAACGTCGTTAAATTTCGAGTCTTGCTTTCAGATTTCGTATACTCTTTTTACCGCGTACAATATAATGTTAAACGAACCGGCGTATGAAAATTTCTCAAACTGACTAAATAGATGATTGAGCTAACAATTATTTCCTGTAGCTTCTTTACTTGTTTTGTGAACTAGGAATGTGACTCCTAGTGTTGCTGTTAAACACGCTAATGTTTAATTCTTTAAACTAATGTTCCTTCGTTTAACTATCGATTCGCTGAGTAATTCCAAGTGATTTTCCTAATCTTCTTTACCAGTATCAAACGTTTACGAACAGTCTGTTATTTTAAGGGTGAATACTAATTTTAAGTTTGATCAGAGTGTAAGTTAAAAACTGCCGACTTAAAAATAATCACTCATCAGTTCAAAAATTAACTGAGTTTATCAGGTAGTCAAGATGGTAATTCATGATAGTCCGTTGTGTAAATTGATTATATTACTTGATTGACCATCTACAAGTCCTCTTTCATGATATCGACTGTATTAATAAGTTGCTTAAAGCAAATTATTGTCCTATTACGTGTACTTTATGTGACTCGGGGATATCGAATTTTTGATGCTTCAGGTTTTTCAATTGAAACTAATTATCAATGAATACTAAATAAATAAGCATAGATTATTTCTTATCAAGTATTGTCAGTTACTATTGTGGTGTGGGTTACTTATATCCACATAAGTAGTATATAATGATGGTCGGGTATGAAATGGATTTCAGTAGAAGATCGATAACGAAAGAACGTAAACGAAACGCAATTGATATAAAAGTGCATGTACAATAATAATCGAAGACTATGGACTGATATTTGCAGAAGGAATGGTCAAGATTGAGACAATTGATTATTACTTTGCAAATTACCTATTTACTGAATAGTTGTCAGATTTTAATGAGGTAGTCTGTAATTTTGTGCTCAAATACATTCGATTATCCCCGTTCGTCTTGTTGTTCACTACACTATCATTCCATTAATGTTTTTAAAACTATACTGTTAACAGAACTTGTTAAGTAGTATAAAACTCAGGATTTAATGATTAAGTTCTGCAGATAATTAAAATAACTCATAGTGTCATTGAATAAGAAAAAGAGAATCCAGCGAAGAAAATTTTATTTTTGACGAAATCATTTACTTAAATTGTACATTCGTATATATATGGAAAATATATGTTTACAGTAGGCTAGGAAAGATTACATTATAAATAGATTCGAGAATAGATAACAAATGAGGTGACGTACTAATCAAGGGGTAAGGAAGAAAATAATTTAAGCGTCAGATAGTCCAATTGATAGATACGAAGAAATGCTCTTAAAAGGGGAATGTAAAAAGATGACTAGTTCGATACAAGAGCATTTAATTAACTGTGGACACATCGCTCCAAAAGACTCCTCTTTTAAAGTAGTCTATAGAGTCAAAGGAACTGGATCGAAGGAGGGGGGGGTCGAATCAATATTGTATGCACTGCTGGCGCATTGACAATCCATAAACTCAAGCCTGAGCTTTGCGTGCAGAAACGATTTATTCAACCTCTCGCCCTTCCTTGGCCCTAATTCCCTTAATGGGTAGGTTTCTGGTTGTTTTTTTCTTTTCTGCACTTTCATTTGATTATTATCGTTTTTTTGTTTTTTAAACTAGGTACATCTAGCTGACGAGTCCCAAATAAGACGAAACGCGCGTTCTGGATTCTACTGCTAGCCACTATTCATCTATGCTTTTTAAAGTACTGTTTTACATTTTAAACTTTAATCAGTTATTATTATTACCTTATACAAGTTTTCTTGATTATTATTCAGTCTATTATTATGACCTTTGTGTTTGTCGCTTTTCTTCGTATCTGTCAATTGAACTATTATCTGAACCATAAATTATTTTCTCCCTTACCCCTTGATTAGTACGCCACCTCATTTGTTATTTATTGTCGAATCCATTTATAATGCAATAACTTCTAGCCTCCTATAGACATATATTTTCCATATCACTATATATACGAATGTACAGCTTAAGTAAATGATTTAGTGGAAAAGAAAATTTTCTTCGCTGAATTCTCTTTTTTTTCTGATTAAGTTCTGGTTGTTTTTTTTCTTTAAAACACTCATTAGTTTCTTAGTAATTTTTGTTGTTGTTTCTTTCATAGTTGAAATCATAAGTCATTTTAAGCTAGACCACCATGGAAAACCTGGAAGCACTGGACAGCCGTTTTGTCTTATTATTGGACTCCTCATTAGTGTGCACCCACGACCTCGCCCCGTGAGATTCGAACCCAGGACCTACCAGCTCGCGCCAGAGCACTTGTTTTTATTATATTATTTTACAAAAGAAAATAATCATACTTATAAAATGAATGACTGTAATGTCATATTTATTACATAAGTTATGTATATAAATTATTATTATTATATTTGGTCATTTTATTCTCATATTCATTTTTTTTGATACTGTTAAGGTAGATTCTTTTAATGTTCCCATTAGAGAAAAAGAAAAGAATTTGTAAGGTTTTTTATATTAAATATTTTACAGAAAAGATTGAATAGAATTTTATCATTAAAGTATTTTGTTCTAATGAATAAATATTCTATTTTGTTTCCTTTTTTTTTCAGAAAAATTTGTCTTTGAAAAATTGAAAGTAAAATATATTTATTGTTTACAGATGAACATGGTCGTTATTGAAATAATAATAATATTAGTAGTAGTAATAATGATAATAACCTTTTAAAATTTTTATATATATGCATATGAAGGAGGATGATATAAATCACTTATTGATTTACTACAGAAAACATATGATTACTTCCTAATAGTTGAACTACTACTATCATCTTCATAATGTACGTTAGAAGTTTCATAGATTTGGTTTATTCCTTCATTTTTATCAATATTTTGTTTCTCTCTAAGTAGGTTGTTATTACCATGTCCGCTACTACTACTATAAGTAGTAGCAGTAGAAATAGTAGCGATATCAGTTGAAGGGGTTGGGGATAGAGTAGGTGAAATATGTGAGGAAATTGATATGTTTATATTTTTCATGGCTATATTTGTATTAGTTTTAAGGTATTGATCATGGGATCGTGATGATGATGATGATGATGACGATGGTAATAATCCTGAAGATAGAGTCTCGTTTGGAATGGCTGATCGCAAGGGTGATGATGCTGACGATAATGGTTTGAATGTTGAACAAGATGATTTCTCTTCGATATTTTCTGGATATTTTGAATGTGACGGTTTTATTTTCTCAGTATTATTACTATTATCATTCTGTCTAGAATTTCTTTTAAAGTTATAATTTGATTGTATACTTTGTGTAAATCTTGGGAATATTTTTTCAGAATGTTTATTGCAACATTTAGTCTGAAAACTATCTAATTTATTTTCATTTGTTAATGAATTACTTGGTGTTTGTACAATCTGACTACTAATATCATTATTAGTAGTATGTTTTAATTCATTTAATAATTTTTCATTATTCACTAACAAGTAATTGTTTCTAATTAATGAAAAGAGTTCTTCCTTTAATCCCATTTTTATTTCATTCTTAAATCGATACCAATCATCTATATATAATCCTTTAACTATATTAGGTTTATTGTATTGATCAGGTAACCATGAAAAATCAATTAGTACTTCATTCATTTTTGTTAAATGATTCACATTTTTATCATAATTTAATGAATATTTGTTTTTATAATCTTTTATTTTAGTATCCATTGAATATAATATTTGATCAGAATTATTATTATTCATTGAATTATAATGTTGTAATGAATACGTTTTTGGAATATTAACTGATAATGGTAATTCAGTCTCAGATTGCGGTAGTGTTTGTTGAATAGAAGTAATTTCTTTTTGATAAGATGATATTGTACAATTTGTATTAGGAGTAGGAGAAGTAGTGGTAGTGATAGTAGTACTAGTAGTCGTAGTAACAGTATAAGGTAAGACAAAATTTTGTAATATTGAATTTTGTTTACTTAATTCATCAACAAGTTCTTGTTTTAAACTTTCTAATTGACAAACAGCCCGTACAACTTCCCGTTTTCTATCTTCACGTATTTCAAATCTATAAAATATTTAAAATAATTTTTGATTAAAATGTTTTTCCTTTTTTGTAAATAAATTAGATCACAATTTTAATAGAAATTCAAGGAATAGAAATTTATGTCAAGTTGAAATAAAATTAGAAGAGGGTTTTTAGTGGAGATTTTAGTATTTTCATAGTTGAAAGCATGAGTCAATTTAAGCTAGACCACCAAGGAAAACCTGGAAGCATTGAAAGGCCGTTTTGTCCTACTGTGGGACTCCTCAGTAGTGCGCGTCCACGACCTCGCCTCGCGAGATTCGAACCCAGGACCTACCAGCCTCGTACCAGAGCACTAAATTGATAGACCACTGGGCCGGCATCCTATGGTATTAATGTCTAACTTCAACCAATCCACGATTTTGAACAATTGTTCACCGATTGTCTTCAGTGAGTTCCTGTTTCACAACAGACGTGGTTTTAACTCCACTGGTCACTGCTTCTCACTAGAACTCCAGGATTTACCTCTCAAAGTCAGTCATTAGTTAACATATGATTATAATCAGAAGAGGCCGTCCAGTGCCTCCAGGTTTTCCTTGGTGATCTTGCCTTAATTGACTCATGCTTTCAACTATAAAATGCAATTCTTTAAATATTTATGAATATTTAATTAAACTCTTTGAATATATTGACTATATAAACTTCGACAGTAGATTTCATATTGATATAATGTAATATTACAATCTTTAGAAAGATCAAGTTTATGTTTAAGACTCAAACTTTCAAAGTTGTAAGTAATATTTTGTTCCGGATTTATCCATTCTACAAATGGATTTTCACTGAAATAGATTATCAAATTAAATAAATTAAATCAAATAAATTATCAAATAATCACTATTGGATCATATCATTAACTACGGTTAATGAGTTCCAGCCTCTTTATCAACTCAGTTTTCAGGAGTGCATACACAGTGATGTTTGATACAGAATCACCTTGACTAAAAATGAAATTATATTGACATAATCAGATCCACTTTAATTTTAATTAGACTAAATATTCTATCTCGTCTCTTTATACTATTTAAACATGTGTTGGTTTTAATTAGGTTATTTATTTATTCTGAAGTAGTGGCTTATACAGAGTCAAGAAACGTCGGAAATTCAAAGTTTGCTCATTGGGACATCACGAATATACCACTGTACCCAACATTTAATTTCTTTGAAATTATGAAGTTTAATATTGATAATGATACTTACTACGATGTTGTGTTCTACGTGAATGAACTAGTCGGTATATATGTTGTACACTGAACCAAAGTTCCTTTCTTCTAGAAGAAAACTTAGTTCATAAAGTATCGATGCTATCAGATCGTCTAAAACTTCGGCGGTATAATTGACCATTGTATTATTTTTGACTTCAATTCTTACAAATTGTATTTTGGTGTACATGGGAGGTTATAGATTCATTCCGTCATCCATTTATTGTACTTTGTTATTTCATATAGAATAGTGTATATTGCTCACAAATAAATTATTATTACCGTTATAGTAATTTGCCAATTTTTTTCTTACCTCAAACTTGATATATCCTGTTTGATTTCCAATAGATCATCTTCATTCACTCCATCTTGTCTCATTGTTTTCTTCGATTGATGTATATATCTTCTTACAAGTCGACGCATAACTGTCTGCAAACAAAAACAAGGATTAAATAGGAATAATATATATTTGTAAAATCTCAGCGAATGAATTTGTAGTAAATCCAACGTTTCGCCTGGCAATCTGGTCCAAGCTTTTTCAAGGATTCTTGTATATAAGTGACTTGGAATGTTGTTTAACAGTGAATGGAGTGATTTTTAGAGTTTGCACAGATAGAATTCATTTTTATTGGTTTGAGCTGAAATGTGTACTCGATTTTGTTAGTCAAAATTGGAAGTTCTAAATACAGTGGTTGTATGTATGATGGAAAAATTGCACTTACGGGATATATCTTGTAGTTCACTGTTTTACAACTCAAGTGAAGTATGAATCTAGATTTTAAATGTATGTAAACCCATTTCAGATTGTACACCATAAAATAAGTGTTCATGAACGTAGTTCACTCGTTATTTCTATATTTTAATAGATATACGTGTTTAATCATTTACCTTACTTATATATATAATCTTTAGTTTATGTCCCAATTATAACCAATCACCCATTCCGGATTTGTCATATGAGCTACGTCATATAATATATAGGCTTTTATAATCTAACTGATTGACTCAAACTTAAACCCTAATCATTGGTTTGGTGTATAGTTTAGTAATGTTCTAGTATAAGTATGTGAATATAAACGTTTTGTTTGAATGCTTGCCAGACACTTACAGTGTCTTCAGTTCCATAAATTACGAATGTCGTTCCATATTTCCACAGTATTCTATTCAGAATCGAATACTTTATTGGAACAAATATGAGTAATTATTATTGTTTCATACTTTCATTATGTATTTTGTTTGAACTACTCGTATTTATTGAGTAGCATAAATCGAAAGAGCATTTGTGAGTATCAAGGGTAATTAAAAAAATATTTGGTGAAGGTGACATTACTTTCAAGTAAAATTAGTTTTAATTGGGATACATTCGGCTACTTTTAATTTAAATGAATATTAGATGGAATTAATTGCTTTTTTCACTTAAATAAAATTTATTATTTGATGGCCTTAAACATTTAGTGGGCAATACTTGACTTCAGATATTTGACGATTATTTTAATTCATCTTAAGGACGATATTGCTCAGAGACCTATTTTATAGTATGATACTATTTAAATGTATCTTTTACTGTGTAGTTTCGGTACATACAATAACTATAAATAGCAAAATTTTAAAAATCTAGCGTCAAAAAATATTAAACTCCTTTATAATTACTGTTGATACTTGAATAAATGTTTGTGTTTTGTTTTGTTTTTGTGTACGAATTGCCATCTTATATTGAAAAAAAAACACTTCTACCCCACACATATGTAATTAGTCGGTGTTTTTTTCTAGTTTATGAAAAACATTATGATGATTTATTCATTTGATTCGTGAGTAAACCATTTTTATAGGGCGAGGTAGAGTTTTAGTAAATTTTCATCGGAGCTTTTGATTGCCTTGAAAACAAAGAAAAAACAACCGGGTTTCGTATTATCATCCATAGTTGTTGCTATTGTTGTGTTTTACATGAGATCTCCTTAACATCATTTATATATATCCTTCATGTAATTATTAAATAGTGTAGAATAGTATATTAAATATCGGAGCAAATCCTACTGATCGTTTATTAACTAGTTTTATTCAATAGTGTAATAAGAAGACGAAGATTATCAGAACTATGTGATATATTAGCGCAATACATTTTGAACAATCTGATCACACATATACTTGTTAAGAATATTTATATATAAAAATAAAAGGTCAACTAGACTGAAAATGGGAGCGGTAAGAGTAGACAAGGATAATAATAAAAATCAGAAGAGGGTTTTGTAGAGATTTCAGTATTTTCATAGTTGAAATTATGAGTCAGTTGAAGCTAGACCACCAGGGAAAACCTGGAAGCACTGGAGTCCCACATTAGGACGAAAAGGCCGTCCAGTGCTTCCAGGTTTTCCTTGGTGGTCTAGCTTCAATTGATTCATGATTTTAACTATAATAATAATAAAAATAATGTCAAAACAATTTGAAACCTAATCACTCTGGATGATAAGCTAATATTATCAAGGTAGGTTTAAGGTGAGAACAGACTGATTTTGAATACACAAAGAGGGTTTGAATTTTCACATGGCTAAGGCTTCAATAAACCTTAGTATACGCCCTTTTACACTTTTGTACAACATCAAAAAAGCCGAGTTAAGATCAATCTTATGGCCTGTTTTATTCAAGTAATTGTGTGTTGTCACTTATCATCCTTAGAAATTACTAGATTCTTTAGATAATTCGGAATTTTCGATGATGATGATTAAACTTTGTCAATTCGTTATTTCAATATTTTAGTCTTTTTTGTAATAGAATAATAATTGAAATTCTTTTAACTTATGGAAACCTTTGAGATTTTTCTGTTATTCGAATGTTTGGTTTTTAAGAGATTGTTTTTTTTAAAAAATGTTTTAGGCAATTCAAATGATTTTGATAAGAATCCATGTGATTGTAAAAAAAACAAATGGAAACAACACAATAAGAACATCGCTTGCAGTTCAAAAGAATTCATATCATAGCTATTTAATATCCCATGAAACGTATATATATATCACAGTATGATTTAAAATCACCATTTATCTCCTTTTTTCCCGAAATTCTTGGCACCCACTTTATGCTTATCACAAATATATTCTTTGTTTAAATGAACCAAAAACGCTCCATAAAAAACTTGTGGGAAATTTAATCTGTTGATTTTTCGAACAATAGCTTAAAATGTTGTAGTTGATATTTGTTTATTATCAGAAGGGGTTTTTGTGGAGATTTAGTATTTTCATAGTTGAAAGCGTGAGTCAATTGAAGCTAGACCACCAAGGAAAACCTGGAAGCACTAGAGGACCGTTTCGTCCTATTTTGGGACTCCTCAGCAGTGCACATCCACGACCTCGCCTCGCGAGATTCGAACCCACGGCCAGTGGAATTCAAACCACGTCTGTTGTGAGATAAGAACTCACTAAAGACAATTGGTGAACGGTTGCTCAACTTCGTGGATTGGTTGGAGTTAGACATTAACATCATTGGACGCCAGCCGGCTCAGTGGTCTATCGGTTAAGTGCTCCGGCGCGAGGCTGGTAGGTCTTGGATTCGAATCTCGCGAAGCGAGGTCGTGAGTATTTGTTTAGTTCTATTCTAAATTGTTCACTATGAATAAATAATTTTTTTTAATAAGAAACTAAATTCTTTTCAAAGCAATATTTTTGCTTAATTTTGATAATCCTTACTAAAATGTCAGTATATTGTTGTTATGAAAGTGTTAGACTGATTGCGTTACTACTTATCAGTAATAATTAACTATTTAGCTGAAAAGTGTCATTCACTTATCTTCTAGAAGACATGGTTACCACCTATATCATTAATAGTAATATTACTCTTTAATTATTATCGATCCTAATATTATTATTATTATTATTAATAGTCATGCAATGTAAATGTAACTGGTTTCTAGGAAATCCATTTAGTATAATCTATCAATTGCAAAAAAATTCATATTCTTAGGTACTGATCATGTTATAAGGCCTATTAAGAAAAATTCTATTAGTGAGCATGGGAATAATTCTAAAAAAATTATTCAATAAATTTGTGCATATATTCACATGTAGTATGCATAATTAGAAGAGAGACAATGTGATAAATCATACTAATCTATTGGTCTTTTTTTTCAACCCATTTTTGTATCTCATTTACTCTTTTTGCTTCAAAATAGGTATCCAGTATATAACTGATCATTATTCAAGTAGGTGGTAACAGCAATTTATTCTCAAATAAACTATACATAATATATCAGTAATAGCAACGCCCAAAAATGCCATCTTTATATATGTATATGAGCGATTGTGAAATACAGTAATCTGATGGCCAAAAAAAACTTCACTAAAAATGTATAAACGATTCTAATGAAGTCGATAATGATAATGAAGAAAATGAAACGAGAGAGAACATCCAATTGATATTAGAATTTAGTGAATAGTCTTCAAGGTTTCAGGTACATAATGTTCTTAGCCTTTTATCAATAGTACATGTAATATTATGTGTAATTGTTGGCAATATCAAGTGAATGATGATGAATATTGATGAATATTGTTCTACAATCATTCAATTTATCAGCACAGAAGAACATCATTAGACATTTAGTAAAAATGAATTGTAGAGGATGTAGAAAATATTATCATAACATAGTCTTAATATTTGATGATTTCTACATGAGAGAACTAATTCATTCCGGGGTTATTCTGTCGAAAGACAAAATAGCTTATTACGCTGTATTCGATTTCAAAATTATTTGATCGAAGTCAGGTTATGAAGATTCGAAAGGTTTGGCTGTTTAGTCCAAAATGGGTAAAATTTAACTTGAAAAAGTAGATATAATTAATATGGCCTACTGGTGAAGATAGTCAACATCATACGGAATTCATACGACGTATTACACTGCATTCGTGCTTAGAAAACAGCTGATAAACTCATTCTAAGTAAGGACCGGAGTCAGACAAGGCTGCTTACTCTCCCCCCTTCTCCTCTGGTGTTTGACTGGATAATAAAGACCACGTCTCGGGGGGAAGCATAGAATGCAATCTAGAGCTTCCATGAAACTAGACGATTCGAGATTCGCAGATGACCTGGTCCGTCTATCCCATACACACCAACAAATGCAGGTAAAGACAGCCAATATAGCAACAGTCTCTGTATCAGTAGGCTTCAACATATACAAGGGGAAAACTAAAATCCTCAAATACAACACAGAGAACATCAACTCAATCACACTTGATGGAGAAACTCTGGAAGAGGTGGAACACTTCACGCACCTATCTGGACAGTATCATTGATGAACGAGGGGGACCTGACGTACATATAAAGTCAAGGACTGACGAAGCATAGACACCATTTCTACAACTGAAGAACATATGAAACTCAAAACAACTATCTGCAAGCCAACATCTAATTCAAAATTTTCGATACGAACGTCAAGATACTTCTACTGTATGGAGCTGAAACTTGGAGAACTACTACAACCACCATCAAAACTGTATAAGTATTTATCATCAATTGTCTACACAAGATATTCAATGTCCGTTGATCGGATACTATCAGCAACGACCTACTCTGACAGAGATCAAACCAAGTTTCAGATGAAGAGGAGATTAGTAAAAGACACTGGGAGTGGATGGGATATACATTGTGGAAATCATCAAACTGCATCACGAGGCAAACCCTAACTTGGAATCCCGAAGGGAAGCGGAAAAGAGGAAGACTTAGAAACACATTACGCCGGGAAGTAGAAGCAGATATGAAAAGGATGAATGTTAACTGGAAAGAACTGGAAAGGATTACTTAGGACAGGGTTGGATAGAGAATGCTGATTGGCGGCCTATGCTCCTTAACGAGGGGTAACAGATATCGAAAGAATGAATGGCATCGAGAAAGGATTATTAAAGACAGAGTTAGATGAAAAACGCTGGTAGACGGCCAATTCTCTTCGACGAGTGATAAGCAAGTAATTAATATTATAGTAATCAGGATTATAAAATTTTTTAATATCAAAAGTATCAAAAATATCAAACAGTACAATATAAGATTTCTTATTTAGCGTGAAGTGAAGTATTTCATATATTTTTTTACTCCAAAAGTTAACATTTAAATTTAATCATTATAAATGTATTTCCAAATATGATTAGCAAGTTTTCAATTTCAATTTACATTTCGATTTTTTCACCATAAAGATTTCTGAAATCTAATTTTTGTTCAGTGAAACAATCGATGTCAATTCACCTTAAAAAATAACTTAGAATTCTTATTTTAAAAATAAACAATTATTTTAATTTTCACTTATTATTGTTTGTTTGAATTATCCCATTGATGTTTAGGACGGTGTTAATATCTAACTTTAACTAATCCACGTAATTGTGAGACACACCCACCATTGTCTTCAGTGAGTTACTATCTCACAACAGATTCGGTTGAACTTCTCTAGTCACTGCTTCTCACTAGAACTCCAGGAAATACCTCTTACCAAAAAAACAACAATAGTATTGGTCAATATATTTAGTGGTCTTTTAAAGCAATTTACATTAATTTAATCATATTTCTAACCTGATAAAATGTTTTTCGTTTACTTTGTTTCGTTTCTTTTATAGACTGCTGAAATAGTAAAAAAAAGAAATAAACGTTAGTAAACATAGTGTAATCAACCAGATAAATTTTATTTGTCATTGAAGATGTTCAATAAAACTAATACTCTTAGAAAATAAAATTGATACAACGATTAATTAATTTCTAACTAATAGACTGTCCTACTTACTTCTTTCTCGTGGCGGGGGTGTTACCTACGAAATTGAGAGAACGAAAAGCAAATGTTCGGCGTTTTAATCGGGTTGATGGATACAGAAAGTCCACCTAGGGGAGTTGGAAAACTCTGATTTCAAATCAATGGTGTATATGGGTACCAGTATCCTGAAGGAACAAATGGCGTATGAATCAATCGTCGGTCACCAGCTACCATGGGACTGCATCTCCTTACGATGATCCACTGCCTTGTGGATTAGATCTTTAGGTCAAAGACTCCGGGTGTGGCCTCCTAAGAGAACCACCTGTTTAGGTTTGGGCACCTGTGCAATATCACAGCCCTCACATAAATCAGATGAGATTTGTGAGGCGCATACATATCTGTTGCCCCTATGTACCAATATTTATGTGTTTAAATAAATAAAATTATACATGTATATATATATATATACATTGTTGGAATACTATATTATTTTAGAATTGTTGAATATTATGGTTAAGATCATGAGTCAATTGAAGCTAGACCACCGTAGAAAATCTGGAAACACTGGACGGCCGTTTCGTCCTATTATGGGACTCCTCAGCAGTGCGCATCCACGAACCCGCTCTCGCGAGATTCGAACCCAGGACCTACCAGTCTCGAGCCAGAGCCCTTAATCGATAGACCACTGAGCTGGCATGTCTAACCTCAACCAATCCACTAAATTGAGCAACCATTCACCAATGTCTTCAGTGAGTTGATATTTCACAACAGACCAGGTTTTCCATGGTGGTCTAGCTTCAATGACTCATGATCTTAACTATAAAATTACTAAATCTCCACAAAAACCCCCTTGTGATTGTTGAATATTAAATTACTTTTATTCGTCTAAATTTAATATTATTCTATATGATAATATGATTTTCATAATTAACGCATTCATAGATAAGAAAAGTGTAAACACTTCTCATTTATCAAATTATTTTAGTTATTTTTTTAAGATTTGGATAAGAATTGGATGAATTTTAGTTAGTAACCAGAATTACTGTATAATTTTCAATGATTACACTTTCCTCAATTCATATATTTACTAATTAGTATCATTATATTATTGATTTTATATTATTAAACAAGTCGGCTTTTATGTAGATTATTCAATCTGATCATTTAGTAACACCAGTTAGTGAATAAATAAATAAATAAAGTTTTCCTCTAAAAATCATCTTTTCTTTTTTTTAAAGGTTAACTAAATGCTGAATTAAATATAGTTATGTAATTGATTTATAAATAGGACGAAATGGCCGTCCAATGCTTCTAGGTTTTCGATGGTGGTCTAGCTTCAATTGACTCATGATTTCAACTTTGAAAAATACTGAAATCTCCACAAATCCCCTTCTAAACTTTTTTATTCTGCTCTATACAAAATACATCCGTATAGTTTGACTTTACTGGTTAGTGCAAGCAGTGAAGATATAAAATTTTAGAAAGATTCTATTGTATCTTATTACATAGGTAAAATATTATTATTTTCAGAAATCGGAACAATATTATCGACAATCGTTTAATTGTTTCTCTTGATTTATTTTCCTAACCTTCATAATAATGGAATAATCAATGAAATGGTGTAGCTATTTTTTCTTCTGGTTAGTTTAAGGTTAGTTAATCCTTTTTGTTCATTGAGTGTCTTACACAAAATATGTATGATTTCAATTAACGTTAATCTGAATAAAATAAGTGATACAATTAGTTAGTATTTAAATAGGGGCAACTTTTGTAAACAAAGATGGATAGTGGCTAGCAGTGGAATCCAGGACGCGCGTTTCGTTCTATTTGGTATTCGTCAGCGTCCTGGATTCTACTGCCAGCCACTATCCATCTTTGCTTACATTGCTTGTGAATTTAGGCTATATCGAGGCAATACGCACAATATGCACATATGCCAATTAGAGACTGAGCAGTTGCAGTCCTAAACATCAATGGGAAGATTCAGACAAACAATACTAAGGAGTAACTTTTGTTGCAAACTTTATCAGAGTGGCATACCTTTTTTCTTTGTAATGAAATTAAATTCAATGATAGGAATAACTGTGCATTTAAAAAAGTTTATCTCCTAAAATTTATTTTTTTTGAAAAAGCTTTCTTTCTTACTTGTTTTTGTTTATTCGTTACATCAGGATTGGAAAAAATTCCACTTCTGTTCATTTCTTGAATTTCAATATCCCATTGTGTTTGACTTTTTTGTTGATTTGAATGGAGATTCAATGTGTTTAACTTTGTTTGCTTGTGACTATTATTATTACTACTGCCATTTCCTGACAATTTACAATTTCGACATTTTTTTATCAATAAGATTATAAAATGAAATATTCCACATAAGAATCTAATTACAGATTTAGGGCTTATAATTGTATTTAGCGGTGGTGGAAGCGTTGATCCTTCATCGAAATAACCGACCCATAGTTTACTTCGAGCAAATTTCCATTCTGTATCTGCATGATTCTAAAACAAAGAATATAGACGTTCATTCATTACGTGGATTTCATATATTCAAAAACTATATATCGTTAGCATATTTACGGCCCAAGATTCAGTTATCTGAGCGTTGTGGATTTGGAACAGTTAGTAACTGGTAATTTTATACTTTCCCATTTTAGCTTAAATGGCATATACCATTCCCCAATGAAATTTTTATTACTTGAATAAATTTTTAGTACCATTCAAATAAATGACAATAAATATTTCCTAGTTAGGTAACATACCATATTACGAGTTTCGTAATTTACATGCAAGTTAACTACTATTTATATCGTTCGACCAGGCTAAAGTGGCTGTCTTTATTCGTCTGATTTTTAAATATCAGAGATTTGAAAATGATATTGAACGCAGTATCTAACTGATGGATGTAAAGTATTTTACATTTCGGTATAAGCAATGATTACTACAGAAAATAACTACCGTAATAATGTGAGTCATATACTGTGTACGAGTTCATGTTTGAACTTGTGATCTGTCGGTTAAAAGCTGAATGCTCTAACCACTAAACCACCATCCCTCAAATAAATCTAACTTGTTCATCAATCACAGATTTAAATACTGTTTTGGGTCACATTATTTATGTAAGAGTTAGTCAGGCTACCTGGGTGTTCAAACTGAATTTAGTGTAGCACCATTGGAAATTATGACTTTTTAACTGAAATTATAATGTCTTATACACAAAGCCGCCATTTCTCCTTAAAACTACCGTCAAAGGGAATAATAAAAAATATTATTGTATAAATTGTTTAAGTAATTTTAATCAAAACTGATGGTGATCCTGAAATGTTACTGAACTAAAAAAATTCGCCTTATATTCAACGACGAATATACGTTACTTTTAAAAGTGAAACCACCATTATGATTTATTAAATTCAAATTTCATCCATTCAACCCTGAGTTTACGCTTATATTTGTTGAATTTGTTGAATAAACATGTCACTAGTACGTTTTTAGGCCATATGAAAAGGTTTAAAAATTCCTGTTCGATGTCAACCAATTATACTGTTTAGTATAAATTATTCGAAAGAATCTATTGAAGTAGGTAGAAACGACACATACTAAATAATATAATATCTAGGAGATTACACTTCCAGTTAATGTAACGTTTATCATTTGAATTCTCTTAAAAAAATATTACAGAGTTCAGTACAATACATGTGTTATGACTTTATAAAGAACAGATAGTATGCTAATTCGTTATTGATTTTATGTCCGGCTTTTATAACATGATTTGTTCACCAATCGAAATACGACTTTCCCGATCTTAACACTGTGACAAATCAATGACGTTCGACCAGTATGAATAGTCTAGCGTCCTTATTGGTCTCTAGTCCGCCTAGTCCTTCCAATAGAGTCCAGAACACCAATTGCAGCTCCTAATATACGAATCTATGCGAATCATTTATTTCAAACATACTCGGTTTATATACCAGACAGACAGACCACATCACACCATAAAATAGAAAATAATATTTGTACAAGATCAAGCCAAATGTGGATGTGAACGTGGGATACAATAATCAATAAACTGAATATAATTTAGGGACAGTAATTCGCATGAAAATAATCCATAGGTCAAAATGAAGCTTATAATAAGATGAATATAGATATACACAATCTAGTTATTCAATAGTTAAACAATAAGAATATACATAGAATAATAGTCCATTAATAGGTCCTGGAAGCGAAGAAGACAAAAGAACACATTACGCTGAGAAACGGAGACAGAAATGAGAAGAATGAACAATAATTGGATAGAACTAGAAAGGAAGGTCCAGGACAGAGTGGATTGGAGAATGCTGGTCGGCAACTTATGCTCCATTGGGAGTAACAGGCGTAAGTATGTAAGTAATAGGTCCTGGAAATTACTAGTATTTATGTCTTCATCAGGATATAACAACATGAATGTAATTCAATAGCTCAATAATTCATTTAAAATTTGCTTACTTTAAATAATTACGTTCACTAATCTTATCTTAATCAGTTAGATTAATTATCTAAGATATAATCAAAACTATTTATATGACTCTTTATCTAAATAATCTAATTCAAATGAATCATTGAAGTTTATTTTTCAGTAAATTTAAATTTAATGAGAACAACAATAGTTATTAAGAAGGAAAAATAGGAAAACTGTGATTATAATTTCTTCTGATAAATTTATTTTATTGTTATATTCCTATTCGAAATGGTAACTCTCATGGGAAACAGTGTAACCATGAAATGTGTAAATACCATAAAAGAAATACCAATTTCAAACTTAATTTGTTGTTCAATACCATTTTTTTCTTTTTTCTCTTCTTCTTATTTTTTTTTCTTTTTTTTGAAAATTTATTTTATTTACAATAAGAAAACAAATCTCAATGGAAAAGAATCGAAATGTTTTATTTTTCTTTCTTTCTTTCTTCTTCTTCTCCTTATTACCTTATTTTGTTACCTTGTTCCCTTTTATTTTTAAAGATTTTCTAAATTCAGAATAATGAGCAGAGAATATTTTTTTTACTTTTTTTGATCTAAAATATTTTTGATTTATTGCTAAATAAGCTCAGTTTAACTGCAAAAAAACTCTTTTTATTAGTGTAGGTAATCAACAATAAACCTATAAGGTTGAGTTAGAAACGTTTCGGTAATCCATAACAAATCTGTACCCACTCCAAGGACTTCTGTTAATTTTGGGAAGTCGGATCTATTTCTATGAATAGGAAAATAATATGACAGGATAAAAAAAAGAAAAAAAATTACGCTTTTCACTCATTTTGGTTTTTGTATAATATTACTTCCGTTTTTAATTCAGTGTGATTATTACTTAGTATAACGTTTGTTTTATTTTCAGCGTGATACATTTTTTGCAGTATAACATTGAGTTATTGTAGTACAATGTTTATTCAATATGATATTTTTGGCATCAGTTCAGTATGAAACTGGTAGTTTAGGGTTTTGTAGTAATTATGTGTATTCCCCTGGTGTGAGATGATTGTAAAGCAACTGTCACGTTTGATTAGAATCAATGTACAAATGAGCGTATTAATCACAAATTGGCGGCCTTTTCAAACATCTGGGCTGCCTGTTCCTGTCAACTAGATATTTCAACAAGTTATCTAATTTTGTTTGTTTTAATACATCATTATGGCTATTAATCGCACAACCTATTCAGGTGCGTTTCTGAAAAGTGTAAAACCTTTCGCTGTAAAGGTTACAGCAGGCCTAATCAGAGATATCACGGTCGCTGGCAATATGCAGCGAGAAGAATGTACATTATTCAGATGTCGATTGGCTGGGCTGCTAACGTCTAACTGGCGATTACTCAATATTTATCGTCAAGAAGGACGAAGAAGTAAGAAACGGAAACTTGTTGAAGTACTTTGTGCTGAGAATTCCATATTGTACCAAGAATATAATATTGAATAAAGCTAATAATAATAATAATAAATAATAATGAAAATAATATCGGTCGAATTTGTTCCCTGTTTCGAATAAATTTATATCACCAGTTTTGTGTTCGTTGACTTTCGGGTTTCAGTATCAAGCACAAGTCAGTTTAGCATTCTGCAGGGAAAAGTTACCTGTGTAACATTTATATATATATATATATATATATATATATATATATATATAGCAACCAATTGTTAAAAGTAAGAGATTTTTAGTTAAATGATCCAGTCTGTCTTGATCATCTTTAGAATAAGATGTTCAGCAGCTTTCATCAGTAGGTATCTGCCAACCAGTCACAAAATAGAATGAATAGAGGTCAGTTCAAGTGGGTTAACTTATATTAATCAAGGTTCTAGTACATTTGAAATGTCTTTTACATTTTAATTACTGGTTTTATAGATATGTAGGAGTGCTACCAAATATCTAAAGTTAGATATTTGAAACAAATGAAATTTGTCATACGCAAATCAGAACAACCTATGGCCTCAATGTCCAATATGTGCTTTTGCCAGAAAGATATTAAGTTTTTGTGATTATTTCTGGGTAAACTGTCATTAAACGAACTTTTCTTAGTTTTTCTGAAGTTTTAATTCGTTAAATAAGTTTTTATTTACGTAGACATACAGGTAATAAGTAAAACGTTCAGTTTCATATCAGGGTTCCTTGAATGTAATTGCTTAGATATGTGTTTTGAACAATGTTTCTCTTTTTCAGCTGCTGGTCTTCATTTTTACCATTTGAACGGTCTACATATTTCGCAAGTACACTTATCGCGTTTCTATTCTCATTTGACTTGTCTGTTATTTAGAAACAATTCAATCCATCAATAGGCAACAAATATATGCAGAATGAAACCTAAGTTGAACCAACGTTCACTGTTAAACGTTTGATTGTCCAACTCAATAGCTGAAAATTTCGGAACACTATTCATCGTTTAATTTAGTTTACCTGTAATTAACTAAACAAAACATACACACAAATAAAATATTTAACTTTTTATAATCCCGTGAAATGTCGGGTCCATAGTTTCCTTTATGTAACCATGATAGACTCTATTAAGTGTAACTCAGTTGCCTAGTATGCGATTTTCGTACTTAAGGTGATGTATGAAAGTTTTAAGTTTCAATACCTAATTAAATGAGTTTTTATATTTTGAACTGAAATCTAACAGTCTTATCATGGGATTTTCTCGTCTGATAACAACTTCTTGATAATCCCCGTAAACTAATTCATTTTCTTACTAAATAACTACAAACAATTCAACTGAATGGTTAAACAAATAATTAAAACCTAACTTAACATTACCACGATTGGTTTTCAATCCCAGTTACCTATAACTAAAAACATAGTGGAACATTAAATATTTTATTTGCTAGTGCCCCCGGTGATTTGATGGAATACACAAAGATATTTACAAGATTATTTGAAGGAACAATCACTAACTATGTGATTTTGTGATGCTTTGATTCAAAGATTGAAAACTTTAAAATAATGATTTTAAAATTGTTCATTAATAAATTCTGGTTGTTTTGTCAGTAAATAAACACATTTCCTCAATACATTCAATAGAATAATTATAGTTATATACTAATAAATAATCTCATTCATCGAAATTGATTTGCTATCCTAGATGATTATTATGTTCACCTAGTGAATATTATTTCATCAAGTTTTCTCATACACAAATTATTTCGTCATAAGAAATAACTCTTCATCAGATACTGAAATGTGTAAGTGAATAGTCAAATTGTTTTAAACAATATTATGGTATTATATATTCATTTGCTATTTAAATACTCGTTGTGAAAGACAACAAACCACATTACAGCGGAGGAAGAAACCAGGAGGAAGCGCTAGAAATGAATAGGACACACCTTGAGTAAAACGCCCAACTGCGTCACAAGGCAAACCCTCACATGGAATCCTGAAGGCCAAAGGAGAATAGGAGGACCAAAGAAAATATTACGCTGAGAAATGGAGACAAACATGAGAAGAATTAACAACCATAGGATAGAACTAGAAAGGAAGGTCCAGGACAGTGTGGGTTGGAGAATGCTAGTCGGCAACCTATGCTCCATTGGGAGTAACAGGCGTAAATAAGTTGACATATACTTAAAAGCATAATTTAAAAAAAAGTTAAAATGAAAGCGTTACAGTTTTATAATGTTTTTTGTTTTTTCAAATTTTATACTCCATATTTATACATACCTGTATAGTTTGAAATGAATTGGACATCATAGCAATTAACATATTTACTAAAACTATAATTGCCATTGCATGATAAATTAATAGTAGGATTTCACCGACAACCATTGTATTTCTAGCTGATTCCATACGTTCACGTTCACCACTGGTTTTATTTACAAATGTCACTTCAAAATTACCCGATTGACTGCTTCCAAATAAGTGCCAAAATAATGTACGATATGAACTGACAAGTCTGTAATGAACATAGATATACATAGAGACATATAATAATAATAATGATCAATTTTTTTCCAAGTTTTATAACAAAAAGAAGCATGTGTAAGCATACATATCCTATTGTACTATTAAAGCTCATTATTGATCTCATTTACTAGTTTGATATAAATATATTTCTATGTTTATTACTGTTGAATCTTCTTGTCTATGTCTAACTTATTTTTTTTTAAAAATTTAATAAATGACTACTATAAAATCAGCTGATAGACTTTTAAATGTCTTATCGTCAAGGCAACAACAATTATGCGTAGTTTGCCGCCAAAAAATATGAAAAGTGGAAAATAACAAAGACAAATTATTATTATTATTTTCAATAAGACTGAATCAACATCGGCTGTAAAATGTCTTTACTAAATAGGTGGTTAGGTAAATCCTACGTTGTTTTTGTATACCACAGTATATTGAACAAATGTATTTAGACATTTATTCAAAGTTCTTTTGAATAAGTCACAGTATTTTCTTACATTAACCTAAACAAAACATAATTGTGATTGTTCAGTATAGAAAAACATTCCATATTCTAGACATAGTCCAATTATTGATTGAGCTAATTGAGATTATTTGATGTTATAAATTGTGAAAATCTTATGAGTGAACATTTCCAACTTTCTTATCCAATTGCGTTGCAAAAAAAGCATTTAAGATTTCTTATATTAAAACCGTTAGGTTACTTTTAATTGACGTATTTAGTGATATTTATTATTGTGGTGTTTTATGATTTTCTGTTCTCATCTAAAAGTGATGTTACCTAGAAAAGTTATATTGTCTTAGTTTTAAGATCTGTTTTAAAATAAGCATCACATATGTGGAAGAAACTGGTACATAAAGATCAAGCAAATACAATACTACAGCTGAATCATTAGATAAGTATTCTTTGATATATGCTTACAAATTTAAACAGTTTGGGCAGTAGCAAATCCTTCAACGTTATTAATGTTCCCATGAGAGAGATATAGATTCTTGAATAAATTACATATACTTTCCCGGATTCACTGTATGCGGAAATTCGCAACTTGAAAAAGAAACGATTATTCTTATTTTGTTTTACAGGTAATGTAAACTTGTGAATAAATTTGTATTTAAACTGTACAAGACCTTCATAGAACCCAAATAAATAATTAATTTCATTAGGCTCGTTATCGGCTAACTATGTATTGAATTCCCTGAACTACTAATTGAGAATCATTACCTGTGGTGGAATGAATTCAATCAGAAGAGAAATATTAATTTTATTATCATATTCACAATGAATTGCTCTGAAGAAATCATTCAAGCATTAAGAATTGTGATGAAGTATTTCAATCAATTTCTAAGCTTTTCTTTTTTCAACTAATAAAAAAAACCCATTTTGATAGTTATACAGAATAGAATACAGTGATGAAACATTTATGACTTATTTTGAATTCGTTTTTAAAATAAACCTTTTTTGAGCTGACAAAGATGAAAATATATTTTCCCTAATTTAGTCTTGAGGTTTATTTCTTTCTTTCAGGTTTTCCTTGATGGTCTAGCTTCAATTGACTCACGCTTTCAACTATGAAAACACTGAAATCTCCACAATAACTCTTTGTGATTATTTATTTCTATCAAAATTCAAAGAATAGTAACCTATAAGATAATGATACCATAGAATAATTTTAGATAAATTATTTTCTTAAACACAAACCGAATTTCCAGTTCTTAGTGTCCTCACAAAGTAGTTTTTTATAATACAGAGGTCTGAATCTAATAAAATGTGTATAATATTCTGTCCAAGTGTGGTGTGGGCTACTTATATTCACATACGTAGTATATGGCGATGGTCAGGCATAGAATGCATTTTTGCAGAAGACCGATAAGGAAAGAACTGAAATGAAGCGCAATTCGTAGGAAAATACATAAACAATGAAATTAGAGAAGATGGACAGATATTTACGGAAGGAGCAGTGGAGATTGAGACAATCGATGGTTATTTTTCAAATTAACTGTTTGCTGTATGGTTATCAGATTTTAGTGAGATAGTCTGTAATTTGTGATTAAATGCATTCCATTGTCCCTACTCGTGTTCTTGTTCACTAAGGAAGTACTTCTCCTGTTTAATTTCCTTCTTATTGAACCATATGCTTCTTTTATTATCATGTTCGACTTACCTTCTTCTTATACTAAATTGGATATATGAAAACAGTAGATTAGATTCGATTTGCTTAAAATTCATACTTTTAACAGGAATATTTTCATTCGGATAGATCACAAGTTGAAATCTAAAAACAGCGTAACTACTTAGGATTGACCATCAATTAAACAGTTGTACATTAGTACAAAACGGTTAAGAAAAAATAGCTTGAGTCTAGAAAAACTCTAATTTCTCTTCTTGATTTTGTAGAAAGATTAACATAACAAGTTCAGATATTCACAGTGGTGTTCACTGCAATATTATCTAATGAAAATAAACAGTAGAATTTACTATTTCATACATGTTTAACTGAATAATAGAATTTGAAAACAGCTGTCTGTAACTTTTTATAGTAAAAGATAAAGCAGTTCAAGCCATTTACAATGTTTATAGTCGTTATTTGAAAGTAAACATTTAGAATGAATTCAAAGTAGCTGATCTCTACAATAAAATATTTTTCACAGTTGAAATTACTAATCAATTTAAGTCAGACCACCAATGAAAACCTAGGAGCACTAAACAACCGTTTCGTTCCCGTATGGGAATCTTCAGCGGGACCCGAACCCATGACCTTCAGTATCGTGCGAAAACGCTCAACCTATAAACTACTGAACTGGTATTTAACGGTGTTAATGTCTAGCTTCAATCAATCCATGATCTTGTGCAACCCTTCATCTATTGCCTAGATAACTGTCTCATACTCAACACGGCCATCCAGTGTTTTTAGGCTTCCAGTGATGGTCTAGCTTAGATCTACTCATGATTTCAACTGTGGAAATACTGAAATCTCCGAGAATCCCCATTCTGATGAACAATTAACTAACAGTCAAATTTAAATCTGTTTGTATTGATAGATGTAATAACTGCTGATAGACTTAAAATAAATGTTTATTTAAACGATAATTAAGATTAACTTTTTAATACACAACCATCTCTAACAAAATAATTAATTCATTGATTTGAATCACTTCTTAACTTTTGAATAGTACTTCTCTTTTTAGGTTACATTATAGAATATGATTAAACGAGATTGATTAAATTATTCATTATTATCGTCATTACCATCACCATTATTATTATTATTATTTTTATTACTATTACTATTGTTGTTATAAGTAAGAGGCATAATTAAATTTTTCATTTCTTTTCAGTTTTATTCAACCATTGGATACTTTTGTTTTTAAATTCATTGATTCTGGTTCTGGATAATGTTCAATGATCAATTGATGAAAACGCAACGAATTCTTGATATTTTGCCAGACATTCTAGTATTGCTTGATTTCAATATGAAATTCATAAGAGAACTAAACGTACAAAATAAATATTTTTTTATGTTGCCGATGTTTTCCTGATTAAAAATAACATTGTATTAGTTGAATTCATGAGTTGATTTAAGCTAGACCACCATTGGAAACCTAAAAGAATTGAATGGTCGTTTCGTCCCAGTATGCGATACCTCAACAGCGCACATTCACGGATTGGTTGAAGTTAGACATTAATAACGTTGGATGCCAGTTCAGTGGTCTAGAGTTTGAGCGTTATCGCTTTAGGTCTTGGGTCCCGGGTTCGAATCCCGAGTGCAAGATCGTGGATGAGCATTGCTGAGGAGCTTCATACTAGGACGAAATGACAGTCCAATGCTTCCAGGTTTTCAATGGTCGTCTAGCTCAGAGTGACACATGAATTCAACCATTAAAATTAACACATTCCCCATTCTGATAAAAGTGACATCAAAGGAGTCATTATTATAATCTTTGCATTTATCACTGTCAAATTTTTTATAACTAACTTTTTCAGATTTATTTATTAGTTAAAGAGAGACTGGATTATGTAGCCGTTATATCTACAGAAAGTTTACATAATCAAGGTAATATTCCAGATTTCATAGTTTTTGTTTAAGTCAATAGAAGTAAAACTTTATAAGGGGCTGTGAAACAGAATTAACCGGATCTGTACGTGGAAAATAATATTAAAAAATGAAATGGATTTGTCAAATGAAACATTGAAACAGAAAAGACACCTCAAATGATTGTTTGATCTGTATATAATTCTTGAATTTTCAAATGGAAGTAAATGTCTACATAACCACACTAGTCTGATGTTATTCAAATAGTTTTCATGTTGAAATAAAGGCTTAAAACGGAGATAAATTGATTTTATTAGACACCTAAAATCGCCATAATTCTAAGAACAAAATCGTGCTATGTCATAAACCGAACCATCCCATGAACTATTGAGTCCAATTTAATCATATTTGTCAAATTAAATGTGTTTGGAAGTACACAAAAAGAGTGGAACGATCGCATGCCATCAAAGGTTGTTGCACAAGAATCGAAATGGTTACAGAAGCAAACATAGCCCATCGATTCCGTTTGCGAAAGTTTTCTTTATTATCAGAATTACAGGAGAAAGTAAAAATAAGATTGGTTTGTAAATATTCTTTTGGTAGTTTATAGATTTGTTACTTATGAACTTAAAACAGTGTCTTGTATCCATTCTTTTAGATTGTCGAATATACTGCTTACATTCGAAGCAAGATGTTTTGTTAAGACTACCAGATTCTCATAGTAAGCGTTTTATGCTAAACACATCCAATATTGGTGGTATGTTACACAATTCAGAGGCCAAAAATGAACACACGTTTAAAGACTTTAAAAGACACATTCTTAAACTGAATTTGATACTGATACCATGATAGTTTTCATGTTCAGTCCTGATACTCATTTTATTTCAGACAGAAACTGGTATTTGTGTAGTAGATTATTTTTTGTTTCTGGTGAGCCAATACACTTTCGATGAGATTTAACGTAGCTTATTGCAATGTAAAGTTTTGTCTAATATTTTTCCCTAATGAATTTTCACTGCCATTTTAGAAATATGCCTAATTCCTCGACAACCACATGGACCTTGTTTTCTATACAACTAAGCATTTAAATTTAATTGCAGACTAAATAAAGTGTTAAAAAAAGTGTTAAAAAAGATCCTATTTTAAGAGTTTTCTACTTGATAGACTCTGTATCGCAATTATTAGATATTTTCAGTATCCTTATGTTAGCCAGAATAAAGGTTTTACTCTAACCTTGAAGGTGTCTTGATGGAGAAACTCTGGAAGAGGTGGGATCTTTCACGTACCTGGACAGCATCATCGATGAACAAGGTAAATAGGATGAAAATGTGGATGCAAGGATTGGCAAAGCAGAAGCTGCATTCCTATAATTGAAGTACATATAGAACTCAAAACAACTGTCTGCAAGCCAACATCTAAGTCACAATCTTCAATACGAACTTCAAGACACTTCTACTGTATGGAGCTGAAACTTGGAGAACTATTACAGCCGTCATCAAATTATTATTATTATTATTATTATTATTAATGGCTTTATTCTATATTATAATTCGGTACAATATAGAATTCTCAGCACGAGTTATTTCAACAAGTTTTTTCCCAAAAAAACGAAAAAGAAAAAAAACAGGAAAGAAATATAAAAAAAGGTTTTAAAAATATCTGAGTCTTTACAAATTATCAAATTTGCGACATGCTTAAGAAGACAGGTTATTTACTAGGTTAACTCTAACAGCCTGTTCGTCACAAAGTAAGTTTGCTAAGTAAGGTATTACAGAACTTTTATAGATTTGCTTGCGTGCATGTATTTTAATGTATTTACGTCTACCAGAAGATATACAACGAGAAAGATATGAATGAAGCGGATGGTTAGTATCTGATAAGATAACACCTACCAAGAGTTTGCAAGACTTAAGATGTCTATCCACAAGCATATTAACAATGACTTCAAAAGATTCACCACATACCTTGCAAACTGCCTTCAGCACTCTACGCAAAATAGCAAAGTCTTTTATTAAAAGCCCAGGAAAGAATAATGGAGAACAATATAAAATAATAGGTAATATGCAGGAATTTACAAAGTGTAAGAGTAAATGGCGAGTAATCCCAAAAGCATGCAGCCTCTTTATGTAGTATGTCAAACGGTAAACTTTTTTCGATAACAGCAAAACATGAGAAGACCAAGAAAGATCAGAGGAAAAAATAACACCAAGATATTTGACCTTCGACACTGTGTTTATTAAGGAGTCTCCAATGGCACAAGCATTGTGTGATCCCAACATAGAGTATAGGTTCTGTCCATGTCTCAAGCTAAAATTAACAGCTTGACATTTAGATGGATTGAGTCAGAGACCATTACCAACAGACCAGCTTTCAATACGAGATAAAAAGTCGTTCATTTCTATAGGATGTAAGGAGGTAGAAATTGGCATACATACAGTGAGGTCGTCCGCATATTTTACAAAAGTGTTTTCTGTGGAAGATGGCAGATCATGCAAAAAGAAAGAGAAGAGCAGAGGTGAAAGGACGGCTACTTGTGATACACCTACAGTAGACAGTAGAGTTGTTGAACACTTTCCTTCAAATACAGTGTACTGTTCTCTTCCAGAAAGGTAGGAACATAGCCAGTTGGTTATCCAGCTGTCAGTGTCGACGCTGATCAGCTTGTTAAGTAAGAGGTGTCTTGGAATAGAATCAAAAGCAGAAGTGTAGTCCAGGAAAGCGCATCTAACATACTTCTTACCCTTTTCCAACCCGAACACTATATTGTGATGCAGAACAGCAACGGCATCTAATGTGCTTCTTTTGCATTTGTAAGCAAACTGATATGGATCACAGTGCTCTTTTATTACAGGTTGAAGTGGTTGTATCAGTAAGTTTTCCATTATTTTGAGGAAAGGTGAGGTTATTGCTATGGGTCTAAGTTTCGCATTTTTATCACCAGAAGCCTTCTTAGGTATAGGGATTACCTTTATCTTTCTCCACATTTTCGGTAAGACATTAGTTGAGAAGGATCTGTTGAAGATATTCATTAATGGATAACATAAAACATCAGCACATTTTTTAAAAAGGAGGTTTGGGATACCATCAGGTCCTAAACATTGGGATGAATTCAGAGACTGGAGACATTTCCAGACATCATTTTCAGTGAAACTGGGGACACAATTATTCTTCAAACCCTTGGATATAGGGAGCGTGATGTCAGATGACTGACGTACAAAGGACTTATTTAAGTCACAAACATTTAGCTGGTTATCGCTTCTAGTCTGCCTGTCCCCTGTAATTTCTTTAAAGAGTTTCCACATACTTGGAGAGCTTCTGCAAGATAGAAGTTTTTGAGTGAACACACAGTTGAGACGTCTAATCTCTAGTTTTATTTGATCATTTAACTTACGAACTTCAATAGTGTTTTTCTCCTTGCACATCCTTTCTTTTACCCTCCGTAGTCGTTTTAGTTGTGGAGATGTAAGTCGATCAAAACTTAAAAAGAAGGTTTCGGTAGGATAGCAAATATCAAAACAGAATTTAAGATAACAGGTGATAACATCCGTTGTGTTTTCTATTGAGTCATCTGTAAATAATTCCCAGTTGGTCGTACGAAACATGTTTTTCAGATTTTGTAAATTTTCTTCTAAGTAATTCCTATATATGACTTTTTTGGTATGGTGTATGTGTGTACTCTTTCCATGTTTACCATATACTTTAGGTAAGACACGAATTATACAGTGATCCGAACTAGACAATGGAGCACGTTTACGAGTCACATAGGCACCCACATCATTAATGAAAACCAAGTCTAGATGAGAATTCAAACGAGTAGGAAAATCTACTACATTTAGGTGACCTAGCGATGTAAGGAAGCTACAGTCACATGAATTGAAATCGCCACATACAATTGAAAGTGAATCACTGAAGGCAGCAACGGCGAATTCAGTAAATTTATCAGTGAAGACAGATAGCGCAGATGATGTGCAGTCTGGAGTCATGTAGATATTGGTAACATAAATATATTTGTATTTATTCAGGTGTTTTGGACGGCACCTTAAAGTTAGACAGTCAAAAAAGTCGTTTGAAAACTTGAAACAGTCAAAAGTAGATCTACACCAGTTAACGTTTACAAAAGTAGCTACTCCGCCACCACAAGTCTTTTTATTGTTTGATCGATCCTGACGATAGATATTAAAATCACGTAATGACACTAAGCAATCATCCTGTAAGTCAGTTAACCAAGATTCTTGAATTGTGATGACACCACAATTACGATACATGTTTTGACTTAGCAGAAATTGGAGATAGTCCACCTTGTTAATTAGTGATCGACAGTTAGAGTTAAGTAGCTCGGGAATCGACATTTGATTGATGTTTATTCTCTTTAAAGCATATTGCCAACCACCACGATGTCTCTTATTGTGCTTCTTTGTAATTTTTGCAGCGAAAGGACGTAAGCATTTTATAAACGCGCCTGTGTAGGTTATGCGATTAATAGACATAATGATAGGTTAAAACAAATTAAAAAAAAGACACCCAGATAACTTGTTGAAATATTTAGATGGCAGAAAACAGGTAGCCCAGGTATTCAAGCAGGCCGCCTTAATCTGTATTAGTATATGTAATCACTTGTTTACACAAAATATTCATTGTCCGTTGACCGGATACAGCAAAGACATACTCTGCCAGAGATCAAACCGACTTCCAGATGAAGAGGAAATCAGGAAAAGACACTGAGAGTGGATGGGACATACATTGTGGAAATCATCAAACTGCATCACGAAGGAAGAGATAACTTGGAATGCTAAAGGAGAGCGGGAAAGAGGAAGGCCGAATAACCCGATGCGCCTGGGATAGAAAGTAGAAATCAAAAGAATGAATGGCAACTGGGAAAAATGGTAAGCATTGTCCGATACAGATTTTGATGGAGAGTGCTAGTGGGTGGCCTTTGCACCTCCATCAGGGGTAACATTCGTAAGTTAATAAGTAGGCTAAAAGTGTCTCTTAATTGGCTCAGCTGATATTCTAGAAAAAAGTATATTGAGAGAACTCATAAAAAAACATCAGAATATTTAAAAGTACTATTTGGGATAAAGATGTAAATATTATATAAACGGTTTTAAAAGACCGTACTTTTTATGAGTGTTAGGGATATGGGATCAAAATAAAGATGGCTATGAGTTCAGTACTATCAACAGTACAGCATACTTTAAAATGTTTTTATTCTTATTTCAAACCTTACAAAAGCAGTTTCAGTACAAATCGTTTGGACAACATCCTAAGTACAAAAGAACTGTGTAGAGAAATGAGATTTACCATGGTTTTTACTCTTTGTATATTACTTTTAACCTTTTCAACTAGATTTCCATCCATTCTAATTGTGCAAGTTTTCTATCTAAATATTGTATAACTGTTGAGGAGTCCCACAATAGAACGAAACGACCGTCCAGTGTTTCTAGGTTTTTCACAGTGGTTCAGCTTCAACTGACTTATGATCTCAACTATATAAAACTCTCTTTGAAGTCAAAACGATTCAATAGATGTGGTTAATCTGAAAGCTAAAGCACATTCAATTCATTTATAAAGGCTAATATGAATTATTTCTTAACTCAAATTAAGTTTTCTCCCTATTTAACCAAATATTGTAATAGCCATCAGCATTATTGTAAGTATTATTATCAGCATTTACTTAACTTATTACTTATCTGTAAACATTTACTACAGTTGTATTATGCTCAACTGCTATATTATTTTATGTTAGATAAGTAATTTTGAGCATTTAAAGTGATATATTACATAAAGTATATTCAATTATCAGAATGAATTATACTGATAAGCTTTGGTAAAGTATTCAATACAAATTTAATTGATGATAAGTTTTGTTAATTGAACGCTAGTCTCGTAAACTCTAAGTTAAATTTACACAACAACTTAAACACAAGAGAAAAGGCGTAAAATATGCGATAAGCACTTTACTCCAAAGGTTCATTTATGTACAGAAAATATAGGACTTTTATATTATTTTAGAAGTCCTTGGGTTTTCCTAAAAATTCTAGAATACTATTAAACATAGTAGCAGTGTAGTAATCAGTCAATCAGAAACTCTACATGTGACTTTTCACTTTCGTGATGTTTCTAGCAAAACTTCTAGTCCAACGCTGATTGGATAAAATGATTCTTAATGTTTTCCATAGCCTTATTGTCTATTGCGAGAAATTTTCAGGATCGCCCAAACAATTGAAAAAAAAGATTTTATCAACAAAACTATTGCTTTTTTATAAAACAATCTCATTTCAATGTTGTTATGTTTTTATTTGATTAGAATTTTCTTAAAAATCACTCTTATAGGAGTGCACATGAATGTATACCTTTATCTAACATGTCAATGAACTTCAGTTGCGTTTACATAAAATGTTATCTTTTTTTGGTTGTTGTTGTTGTTGTTGTTACTAGTACAGATTTCAAATAAACACTTAAAAAGCTCCGTCTTATTCAAAATGAGATATTATGATCTCGAAATTCTCAACAAGAAACTATTTCGTTTTCTAACCTCGATAGCTAGATATCGGTATGTAAAGACTGTAAGAAAGTAAATCATTACAATAAGAATATATTTGTAAAACAAATCATTTATCAATAAAAACTTACGAGCTAAATGCACGTGGTCTATTGTCTTCTTCGTTTGAAAGATAATAATAATACAATTGATGAAGACCACAGGCGAAGGAAGAAATTACCAGCAGAAATATGAAAATGAATTTTGTAATATCAATTAACATATTTCCAAGTGAAATTTGTAATGGTCCAAGGTGTTCATTAATCTAAAAATTATGAAAAATAGTATCTATTTTATCAGTTCTTGTAAAAACAAATACATATGTAGAAATTAGAACTGAAAATTAGACATTCATACATCGGCTGTAGTAAAAACAAATCAACACCTTTTAAAACTATACTCTCATCAAACTCTGTAACGACTAAAGACATTCCCTTCTCGCATGTGATATTATGAAATGATTTTAGTTAGACAATCAAAGAAAAACAACATGCACTAGACATCTGTTCTGTTTGAATATCGAATTCCTCAAAAGTGCTTGGTTACCATCTCAATGAGTATCAAACCCAAAACTGTATGACCTCTGATCCCCTATTCTACAATTTATTGACCTAAAAGTAAACAATCATCCAGAGTTTCCTGGTTTTATGTAACTGTCTTAGATCAGTTCACGATTCAAAGTATCAAATTTTAACAATCTTCATGACACCCTGTAATAATATTCTTCCACATCATCATCAAGGGCATATTTTTAAGTGTAAAGTTTGTTCGCATCTTTTTGAGTGTCGTACAGTTTAATTTCTCAAAGTTAATCTTATATATGGTTATAACTGTTTCCTTTTGATGGAGTTTTGTTCTCTGGGCTGGATGATTTGATCGTGGAGCTTTCATTATCCTTCTGAACGACATCATCAGCACAAACTTCGGGTTTCATTTGATATAATTTCCTTTAAATTGCATTTTAAACAAGTAAGGGTACCATCGTTTATTTTCTTTTGTTAGTTATTATAAAAAAATTATTTGAAGTATTTACCGTTTGGCAATTTCTTTCTCATTTTCTCATTTATTGAATCCATTTAATTACTCAAGAAAATAGCCCAATAATTAGATCTTCATTTCATGATCTCGTAATTAACTAACAAAGTACGTCATTTTACAATCCTTTAATTAGAGAAACAATTTCACTTAACTAACCAGTGGAATAGCTAACTATACCATTAACATCAAATTAGTTGGTCAATACCAAAAGCAAATAAATATAAAACATTACGTCCTGCATAACAAATCATTATTTTCCTCATGAAGATAGTTTCATAATAATAATAGTGTAGTTTATGCTACTTATGTCAACAGTTGTAAGTAGTATTTGATACCAATCGAAAAATCAATGTCTAGCAGTAGAAGGTTAGGAAGATCAAATAGAAGAGAATGGAAACAAAGAATGATTGATCTGAAGATGAAGCAATGAAAATGTATGAGATAATTGATGAAAGTGTTGCAAATGAAGTATTAAACATATAGTATTCACATTTTACCAAATAACTTTGTAATTTTGTATTTAAATGTATTCAGAACTTCTCGCCCGTGTTCTCAAAAAATAACAAAGCAGAAGTAATTGTATAACTGATCCAATCAGTTGTTTTACTTCGTTGATTAAGAGGATTTTCGCAAACTAAACGGTATAGTCAAATTACCGTCTATAATATACAACATTATCACAATATAAATTATAAAAATTTATACTTCACATGTAATACAACTTTAACAAAAATTTTAGTTGTATTTTCCAGTAAACCAAAACAGTAAGTTATCCATTGTAATGAGTGAAATTTTAAATAGAAGCCAGTAAGTTTGTATTTTTTGTTTTAAAGTCATGATAGATAATATAGGGAACAGGAACATAAGTGGGTACAATTGAATGCATTTGAACAAAAAATTACAAAACCTATTCGTGAAATCTGAAAACCATACAGTAAATACTTCATTTGAAAAATGTCAGTCAATCGTCTCAATCTTTTTTGTTCTTTTGTTTCTACACCAATCATTCTTTGTTCACGTTCTCTTTCTTTGATTTTCTTAACCTTCTGCCACAGGTATTTTACTTTCGATTGATGGTACATACTACTTATATCTATCGACATCAGTATCACACATCACAATAATCTGAACTCAAATTAATTAGTTAGTTTTAGTTAAATCAAGGTAAAATGTGTGACAGAAATGACAGTTGAGCTTTTTAAATTCGATACATTTAAAAAATATAGATCATTTTTTAACAATTATAGATAACTTTCAATAGTACAAATCCTTCTATGTATTTCATAGAGATTATATATCTGAATCATCTATGAAAGCGTTAGATGTTTTACACATCATCATGAAGAATTCTAATCATTTAGTTTAATTTTATATTCAGTAGAATGCTAATGCTAATCAGAGTTTATTCGATAATATTATAAACAAATAATATAACAACCAAAGTCCTACTTATTATATAGTATATTGTTTGAGCTTAAGAAAACGACTTGCCCGAGCTTTTGTAATACATAGTAAGCGTATAATACCCTATAATCCAGTCTATTCAAGCAATACTTAGTTATATTTACTAACTGAAACGATAGATTCATACATAATTTATAATTCATACCCAGACAAATGTTTACAATATGTGTTTTAGAAGTAGTGCAAACATAATTCTTTACCATTTTATACAGATTGTTTTTTTAGGAATAAATACGACGAGTACTATTTTCAACAAAAGATAATTCAGTTAAGTACTATGTCATCGTTTCCTCTGAATATAATCCTTTGCATTGTAAGTAACTTGAAATACTAACTCGAATGATGTGGTAAATAGAAGATTCCTAAATAGTCCATTCAACGTGTGACACATAAAATATGTCATAGTCGAAAGCAAGAGTCAATTAAAGCTAGACCACCATGGAAAACTTGGAAGCACTGAATGGCTGTTTCGTCCTATTGTGGGACTCCTCAGCAATGCGCATCCACGACATAAAATATGTACAATTCAGATCAACTCAAACCGACTGTAATAATAAATACCGAATAAGTAAAGCATGGAATTAGTAAACTGGACGTTCAATATATCAGTTACACTAGTTGAAAATCTTTTGATTATTGGGAGAACTATATAACTATTAACAATATAATAATGGGATTGGGTTTTACAAATCTAAATTAGGTTACAACAGCAACAAATTCAAAGACATGAGAAGAAAAACTATCAAAAATATAATTTTCGTTGTTATCAGTAGGGGTTTTGTGGATAATATAATAATTTTAATAGTTGAGATCATGAATCGAATTTTCCTGTGGTGGTCTAGCCTCAATTAATTCATGATCTCAACTATTAAAATTTTTGTATTGATTATTTAAATGTTCGTTATATTCAATACAACCCATAAATATCTGTCGATAATTTTGTTTAATTTTTTTTCACTGGATTTTTAATTTTATTTTTACACTTAAATTATAAACATTTTGTTTACTTTTCCATGAAATAATTATTTTCAGAAGTGGCTTTTGTGGAGATTTTAATAATTTTAAAGTTGAAATCATTAGTTAATTGAAGCTAGACCACCAGTGTAGTTCAACCACGTCTGTTGTGAGATAGGAACTCATTGAAGACAATTGGTGACGGTCGCTCAATTTCGTGGATTAGTTGAAGTTAGACATGAACACCGTTGGGTGTCGGCTCAGTTGTTCCAAAGGTTGAGCGCTCGCAAGCGAGACTGATAGGTTCTGGGTTCGAATCTTGCGGGGCGGGGTCGTTAATGCGCCCTGCTGAGGAGTCCCACAATAGGAAGAAAAGGCCATCCAGTGCTTCCAGGTTTTCTATGGTGGTCTAGCTTCAATTGACTCATGATTTCAACTATAAAAATAATTATTTGCTTTTAAATAATTTATAAGATATTTATTATAAATTATAAAGATTTTACTTGTTTTCTATGAAAAAGCATTGTAAGCATATTTGTTTTTAAAGAAAAAGAAAAAAGAAAGAATTCGGATGTAAATATATTATTAACTGTCTTAAGTTACAAATTCCCCAACCTCCCGCCAAAAATATTTAATCTTAAATGAAATTCGATCTAGTTGAATGAAAAGAAAATAAGAAATCATAAAGTGATTTACATTAAGTTTTTATTCTAAATTCTCAAAAATTGGTAAGTGTGAAGTAAGTTATAATGGAGGATATGTCCTTATCACTTTTCTCTTCCTAAATTTATTTCACTGGATTATACTCCTTGAATAACATCTTCAAACCCTAATCTTTCCGATTACTGCGTATAATCTTGCTACCTCTACCACTATGGGATTTGAATCAGGAACTCCATCTCTGTGCCAATATGGTATGACAACTTGAACTGATGTACGTACGTACGAAGTTCTACGTTGTGACTGGCTGACTGACTATTAGTGAAGAGTATTAATTAAAGGTGCAAAAACTCCAATGACAGGAAAATAAAAAAATACTTGTTAGCGAAGAGATTTTACGTGCAAACCGAAACTGCACACTTATATACAAAGTATTGTGTGGATAAACAAAGATGAAAAATTCACCTTAAAAATCTACGTGATTACAATAATCAAATTGTCTAAGTTATGAGTCATCCAGAGAACCTTAGACCTAATCATGAGTTAAAATTTTCATGATGTAAATCGAAAAGCTCCAAATAACTGTCTAGTTTAAATGTTAACATTGAATCCAACAGAAAACTGGACCTAATACCATTTTGACTCATGCTGAACAGTGCTGAGGAGCTTCATGTTTCTTTATTTTCGTCAGTTTGTGGTGAAGCTATCTTTTCAGTTTCAATACTATTGATTTAAAGTTAGATTTATAGTAATTATTTTCTTAGCATGAATAAAAATCTTCCAATCTCATAGAATACTTAAAGATTGTTATTTCGAATCTCTTTCTTAACTATTTCGTTTTATTAACTTTATTTATAAGATTAATTTTATTTGTGCACAATCTATTCATATTACCCAGTTTTTCTAGGTACATTTCATTTTTAAAAATTGGGACAAGAATCTATACTTGTCATCTTTGAAACTTTAGACAGAAATGAAAGAAAATCCCTCAGTGTGAATAACTGCTTCTGATATATCTATCCATAAGATTTGTTTTGGGCATTATACACTATTTGTATATCATTGTAAACAATGAAGATGTTCGTTACTGAATTCTGTAGTTCTTATACTGAAAGGAGATTGGAAGATGCATATTTAGAGTTCGATTGTTTTTGTCAATTATTGTATTGAGGAGACTGTACAGTTTAATTCTTGCCCAATAAAACATTAGTGATTAAAATTCTGCTTATCAATTTTTGGAAGGTAATTTATTTACCAACAAGTGAAGTGTAATACTGGCTGGCATAAGAATAGGTCATCAGCAATCTAGGAAGACGTATACCAGGACATGACATTGATCTGTTAAATTTTTAACCGTTAATCTAATGCGTGTACATAGATGCAAATAAACTGATCAAGCTCTCATAATATTTGTTATTAGGGATTGAAAACTTGATTGTAAACCCATTTTGATAAAGCTCATGGTATAGCTATATATATGTTTTTCTTTATAACTGTTACCTTGATATGTTGTCGTTAGGTTATTTCTTCTTGAATGAATATTTCTTCTCTTGTCCTAAATGGGTTTTGTCAGGTGTCTGTACTAGTTGGAAACAGTACCGTTCATGTACTATCAGTTTTATTTTACTTAATTCTTTTTTATAATACATTTTCTGTACCATTTTGAGAGTCTGTCATGTAGTTCTAAAAAATTAACAGACAATTTTCGTCTTTTAGGTTATTTGAACTTGGAAGAGCGTAACTGCGAATATAACAATGGCACAGATATTGGAATACATCGAAATCCGGATTTAACACTTGAGCTAACTAAAAATGAGTAACTTACTTATGCCTGTTACTCCCAACGGAGTATAGGCCGTCGACCAACATTCTCCAACCCACTCTGTCCTGGGCCTTCCTTTCTAGTTGTATCCAACGTCTGTTCATTCTTCTCATGTCTGTCTCCGTTTCTCGGCGTAATGTGTTCTTCGGTCTTCCTCTGTTCCTTTAGCCTTGAGGATTCCATTTGAGGGCTTTCCTTGTGACACAGTTAGGTGCTTTCTTTAATGTGTGTTCTATCCACTTCCAGCGCTTCTTCCTGATTTCTTCCTCCACCGGGTGGAATCTGGTTTGTTCTCCCACAGTAGGTTGTTGCTGATAGTGTCTGGTCAACGGATTTGAAGTATTTTGCGTAAACGACTGTTAATCAACACCTATATCTTCTGGATGTTGGTTTTCATAGTTCATCATACTTTTAATTCTTCGAGTTATTTAATCATTTTGTGTTTTTACGGAGTTTATATTTCCGTTGTGATGTAAATTATTTTCCATCATATTCTTATCATCTTTAAGTTTTTCTTTAGCTATGCTGATATAATATGTGACAACTAGATCCTATTATGTGTAACTTTAAGGTTATAAGTTGACTATGATAAATTGATATCAGGAAAGTAACATTAATCTAACTACACAGTGGACTACATAAAACGTCTCACTATTGTATTTTTACTAATATGCTAACACATACTACCTTAAAATAAATTTCAAATTATTAACCACTTGAATAAATGGTCATTTCTCAGAATTTAAAGAATGAGGCTACATCTAGATTTGATTGTCCAGAAATGTTGTGTAAAATATATTTAATTAAAGATTTTGATATCAATAATGTGACTTATAAATTCACTTGGTATTGTCTGTTTAGGGTTACAACTGACCAGTCTCTGATTGGCATATGTGCATACTGTGCGTATTGCTTCGATAGTACTCTAATTCACAAGCATTATAAGCAAAGATGGATAGTGGCTAGCAGTGGAATCCAGAATGCGCGTTTCGTCCTATTTGGGACTCGTCAGCCGGATTTACCTGCATTTCGGAGTTGATGTTTATTCTAGGACTCGAACGCATTACCTTTCACTTCAAGCGCCATCGCGTCATCCACTTAGCTGCTGATTTTTGAAAACCACCTGTTTGTACAATGGGGTGAAATTATATTCACTTGGTGTTGTTTACTTACATCCTCCCATTGTTAATTAAGACTGTAATTGATCAGTCTCTTGTTTGCATATGTACATCTTTTGCGCATTGCCTGAATATTCGATTGCTAACCATTATCCATCTTTGTTTATAATGTGACTTATAATTTATTTTAACATATCTATTATTTATATGAAATACAAAAATTAAAGTTCTAATATTAATGTTATGAAACACACTATACAGTCATAAACTATGTATTAGTATAGCACTCACAATTTTTAAGTTAATCTAACCATATAAATTAATCTATGGTATTAGATCTAGAAGGAACACAATTATTATTATTATTATTATTATTATTATTATTATTATTATTAATGGCTTTATTCAATATTATAATCTGGTACAATATAGAATTCTCAGCATGAGTTATTTCAACAAGTTTTTTTACCAAAACGAAAAAGAAAAAAAACAGGAAAGAAATATAAAAAAAGGTTTTAAAAATATCTGAGTCTTTACAAATTATCAAATTCGAGACATGCTTAAGAATACAGGTTATTTACTAGGTCATCTCTAACAGCCTGTTCGTCACAAAGTAAGTTTGCTAAGTAAGGTATTACAGAACTTTTATAGATTTGCTTGCGTGCATGTATTTTAATGTATTTACGTCTACCAGAAGATATACAACGAGAAAGATATGAATGAAGCGGATGGTTAGTATCTGATAAGATAACACCTACCAAGAGTTTGCAAGACTTAAGATGTCTATCCACAAGCATATTAACAATGACTTCAAAAGATTCACCACATACCTTGCAAACTGCCTTCAGCACTCTACGCAAAACAGCAAAGCCTTATCTCAAAAGCCCGGGGAAGAATAATGAAGAACAATATAGAATAATAGGTAATATGCAGGAATATACAAATTGTAAGAGTAAATGGCCAGTTATCCCTAAAGCATGCAGCCTCTTTATGTAGTATGTCAAACGGTAAACTTTTTTCGATAACAGTAAAACATGAGAAGACCAAGAAAGATCAGAGGAAAAAATAACACCAAGATATTTGACCTTCGATACTGTGTTTATTAAGGAGTCTTTAATGGCACAAGCATTATGGGATCCCAACATAGAGTATAGGTTCTGTCCATGTCTCAAGCTAAAATTAACAGCTTGACATTTAGATGGATTGAGTCAGAGACCGTTACCAACAGACCAGCTTTCAATAAGAGATAAAAACTCATTCATTTCTATGGGATGTAAGGAGGTAGAAATCGGCATACATACAATGAGGTCGTCCGCATATTTTACAAAAGTGTTTTCTGTGGAAGATGACAGATCATGCAGAAAAATAGAGAAGAGCAGAGGTGAAAGAACGGCTCCTTGTGACACACCTACAGTAGACAGTAGAGATGTTGAACACTTTCCTTCAAATACAGTGTACTGTTCTCTTCCAGAAAGGTAGGAACATAGCCAGTTGGTTATCCAGCTGTCAGTGTCGACGCTGATCAGCTTGTTAAGTAAGAGGTGTCTTGGAATAGAATCAAAAGCAGAAGTGTAGTCCAGGAAAGCGCATCTAACATACTTCTTACCCTTTTCCAACCCGAACACTATATTGTGATGCGTAACATCAACGGCATCTAATATGCTTCTTTTGCATTTGTAAGCAAACTGATATGGATCACAGCGCTCTTCTATTGCAGGTTGAAGTGGGCAATTCATAAATGTTTCTGTTATAACGTATGGGTGTCTGTTTGATATATCGATTGCTTGCGTGTGCCCTCTTAATATATAAACGTCCAATGATACATAAAATCGTACGGGCAGTCTTGATTGCTACTCGGTCCGCTATATGTCTAGCCCAGCCAGTTGAGTCCAGAACACAAATAACATCCTCGGCAATATGAATCATTATTCACAAGCATACTGGGTTTATATACTAACCAAACAGACCAAATTATACCAAAAAATAGAAAAATAACATTTGTACAATAATTGGCCAATGTGGCTGTGGATAGGGGGAGAGTAATCAATCAATTATAATTCAAAGGTCAAAATAGGGGTTATGATAGGAGGAACACGAATACGATTAAGCCAGTTATTTAACAACTATACAATAGGAAATAGGCATATTACATTTGTCCATAAACAGACCTCAGATTTACCATTCATAATTCACCAGGGGATGTAACAGTTTCCATTATTTTGAGGAAAGGTGAAGTTATTGTTATGGATCTAAGTTTCACATTTTTATCACCAGAAGCTTTCTTTGGTATAGGGATTATCTTTATCTTTCTCCACATTTTCGATAAGACAATAGTTGAGAAGGATCTGTTAAAGATATTCGTTAATGGATAACATAAAACATCAGCACATTTTTTAAAAAGGAGGTTTGGGATACCATCAGGTCCTAAACATTGGGATGAATTCAGAGACTGGAGACATTTCCGGACATCATTTTCAGTGAAACTGGGGACACAATTATTCTTCAAACCCTTGGTTATATAGGGAGCGTGATGTCAGATGACTGACGTACAAAGGACTTATTTAAGTCACAAACATTCAGCTGGTTATCGCTTCTCATCTGCCTGTCCCCTGTAATTTCTTTAAAGAGTTTCCACATACTTAGAGAGCTTTTACAAGATAGGAGTTCTTGAGTAAACAGAGTTGAGCAGTTTAATCTCTAGTTTTATTTGACCATTTAACTTACGAACTTCAATAGTGCTTTTCTCCTTGCACATCCTTTCTTTTACCCTCCGTAGTCGTTTTAGTTGTGGAGATGTAAGTCGATCAAAACTTAAAAAGAAGGTTTCGGTAGGACAGCAAATATCAAAACAGAATTTAAGATAAGAGGTGATAACATCCGTTGTGTTTTCTATTGAGTCATCTGTAAATAATTCCCAGTTGGTCGTACGAAACATGTTTTTCAGATTTTGTAAATTTTCTTCTAAGTAATTCCTATATATGACTTTTTTGGTATGGTGTATGTGTGTACTCTTTCCATGTTTACCATATACTTTAGGTAGAACACGAATTATACAGTGATCCGAGCTGGACAATGGAGCACGTTTGCGAGTCATATATGTACCCACATCATTAATGAAAACCAAGTCTAGATGAGAAAATCATCAACATATCAAAATTATATAACCATGAAAAAATTCGTTATTATTTTTTAGAAACACTTTAGTGTGTTTAGGATGCAAAACTTTCAAGTAAATTATCGGCTATTTAACTCGGATCGTTAATTAAAGTGTAAGGGTTTGTTTCTTTAAATAAAAAAAGGCAACAACCTGTTTATTCATGATGACAATTTAAAGAGTAAGTAACAGGGTCTTTATTATTCTGCAAGAAAAATGAAATTGTAATTCAACTTTTTTTTTTTTTTGTTTCCATAAAACAATCCATTGAATTCGATTTGAGTAATTTCTCACTTCTTTTAGTAGTTTTCTAATTATTAAATAAAGTTGAAATTAAACAATCAAATACGAATTGATCTTAACCTAATCTCTTTGATATTATATTTTCCTTTTGTTTTTTTCCGGTTTGTCGATTTTTAATTTACATTTAAAAGAAAAAAAATTTTTTTTTGTTATACTGAAGTGAATCATTTATATTTTTAAGATGTGCTACTCAGTTTATTATAAAAAAGAGAAAGATACTACTTTGTTGTTAGATGACTTTGAAGATGTACAATTTTATTTTTATTTTTTTTTTGTTGTTGCATAGGGAAAACGTTTTTGCATGATCGAATGAAGAAATTAAGGGAACTGTAATAAAATGTTTTGGAATTTGCATTTTTATTTTGTGTCTCAGTTTCAATCTACATTTTTGTATTTTTTTTTTGCTTTTCAGTAAATAATGTAGAAATTAAATGTAATTTAAATGAGGCCAAAACAATTAGATTTGAGAAAATAAAATATTTATGCAAAATAGTATCTATACTGAGATAGTCAGGAAGATTTGTAGCTAAGGTGGGTGATTTTGATGGAGTTTTGTTCTCTGAGCTGAATGGTTTGGTCGTTGAGTATCTATACTGATATATAAGTGCTTTGTATGTAATAAGTGCCAAATACGGGAAATGTTGTTGTATTTCTTAAATGTAAATTATATATCAAGGAGAATCTCTGTCTTATTGTATTCTCTAATAAACTTTTAGTTGCAAGTATTGATGATTACTTTGTTTTTGACTAAGTTCAAACTTATCTATTTTTGGTCTTATATGAACTCCTCATTGAAAAGATGATTTGCCCTTAATCATGGATTTGAAGTGTATATGTTAAGCACACAGGTACTATTCAAGTTTTTGGCATGGTTAAATAGAAATAATACCCATATCATCATATTTGGTAAATTCTAACACTTATTCTAATCATATTCATCTGTAATGTGGTTCAAAAATATGTTAGTACCATCTATAGTTATAACTGTTTTTTAAAAAAATTCTCTCAGAAGATTCAGGTTTCTATTAAATATAAGATTAGTTTACGGTTCATGAATTTGAGGTGAGGTCAATAGGATAAAACATCAAACTTATGGCGGTCTGTTTGAACATCTGGGCTACATGTTTCTGCTCTCTAGATGTCTCAACAAGTTTTCTGTTTTTGCTTGTTTTAAGAAATCATTATGTTTATTAATCTTACAACCTATTAAGCTGCGTTTATGAAAAGTTTGCAACTTTCTGCTGTACAAGTTACAGAAAAGCCAAATCAGAAACATCTTAATTGCTGGCAATATGCAGCGAAAAGAATGTACATGATTCAGATGTCGGTTTATTAGACTGCTAACTTCTAACTGTCGACCATTTAATATTCATCGTCAAGATCGAACAAGAAGTAAAAAATGGAAACTTGTTGAAATACTTTATGCTGTGAATTCTATATTATACGAAAAATATAATATTGAATGAAGCTAACAATAATAATAATAATAACCTTTTATTATTCAATGAGAATTCCGAGTCCTGCTTCATTTTCTGCATATTAAGGATCTCATTACAAATCAAAATTCAGGTAAAAAAAGAAATATTAACGAAGTCAACTTTTGATTGATTTTATCATGAGTTTTAGACCACTAAGTTGTTTCACTCACTTCACAATGCGATAAAATATGAAGACATTGTGACTAGATCTTATTTTTTGAACAGTCTTGAATATATATGAAATTTTATCATCCACTCAAGATGTTAGTTGTATGGTATACAAAAAAAATCAACTTACAAATTATCTACCAGATGGTTATAGTAGATGCATTGGTAATATTTTCTTAAAAATTAATCTTAATTAATATTTAATTAAATAAGAAAAAATAAATCTTCTTTTAACTAAGATATGTTGGTTGATAATCAATAACTAACATTAGATTCACTTGGTATTGTTTGTTTGAATCTTCCCATTGATGTTTAGGACTGCAAACGATCTGTCTCTTATAGTTATGTGTGCATACTGTGCGTATCGCCTCGATATAGCCTTAATTTACAAATATTATAAGCTAAGATGGACGAAATGTGCGTCCTGAATTCCACTGCTAGCCACTGTTCATCTTCGTTTATAATAACTAACATTGTTAAAAAAAAAGATACTACTATTAGGTATAAACAGTTCATTCATCAACTCTTTGTTGATTAACCCTTACTGAAATGAAAGAATTTAATATGTTATCTTTTATGCTGTTACTATTTTCTTACATATCAAACAGACTCAATTTAAGTACTATATATTTAGTAAAATTAATTTAAACACTGAACTTTAAACATAATAAATAATCTTACTTGAAATAGAAATATAATTCTTGCAAAACTGAATATATGTGCAATAGAAAATAGTGCTTCACTAAGTAATGTTGGATCTGTTTCAGGCCACTGATTACGTGGTAATGGTTCTGTTCCATATTGATTAGTTTTGCGTAATATGACTGCAACAACACGAAGTGCAACAGTAGTCAAATAAAGTCCAAGCATCAAGAAATCTAACCAATTCCACCATTGACGAACATAAGCTTTAAGACCTTCTTCCCATATTTGTTTCATTTCACTCCATACAAATCCTTGTAAAAAAATACGAATAAATTACTGCATGATGCTATACATATTAATAAGGAAGGTTAAAATAAATACAGATTATACAACTTTATAACAAATTAGGCTATTGATACCACCTCGTTCGACTTAATTCACATGAACCCTACCAAATAATTTATGTATTAGTATCATCATAAGTTATTCTGTATTCATTCTTTAAGAAAAAAAGTCCATCGTAATTCAAATGGTTATGCTTAGACAATAAAATAATACAAAAAGGCTTTTCCAACTACGAAGAAAGGTGAGTATCTAAGGCTTTTCATATAGTGCTTAATCCTAGTGTCTTCAACAAAAAAAGGCCTCACTATCTGTCTGAATTGGGCCATCTATCCAAGCTACCATGTCTGATTATATTCACATTTCACACCATTAACGTACATATAAATTAAGCTCTATCCTTTCGCATCACAAATGTCACTTTTTTTATCCTATACCATACATTGCTTACTTACTTACGCCTGTTGCCCCTCATGAAGGAGCCCATCACCATTCCCCATCCAACTCTGTCCTTGATAATACTTTCCAGTTGCTATTCATCCTTTTTATGTCTGTTTCCAATTCTCAACACAATGTGTTCTTTGGCTTTCCTCTTTTTTCCATTTCCCTTCAGGATTTCAAGTTATCTCTTGCTGCGTGGTGCGGATTGATTATCTCCGTAATGTATGTTCTATCCACTTACATCGTCTTTTCTTAATTTCCCCTTCATTTGGAAGCTAGTTTGTTCTCTCCTACAGTAGACTGTTGTTGATTGTACCCACTCAACGGACATTGAGTATCTTGCGTAGTTCATCGTGCATACACACACAAATATACAAACATACCTCATATAAATTATGTTGACCGGAATAACATGAAATTGACTTGGTCAGACCTATTTTTGATTGGTCGCAGCTAATATTCTTTCTTTGTTCCGTTGTACTATTTAAACTTGGGTTAATTTAATTTGTTTATCTATTCTCTATAGAATCGGCTTACATTGAATCACGAAACCTCAGAAAATTTAAAAACTCAATTTTTCTACTCATTGGTTTATTACTAATATATAATATCTTTATTGAAAAGTAGTAATGTTTAGAACTTTTTACTGAAGCGAAATCACTACTAGATGATAAAGCGAAATCCATGCTCAAATGAGTACTCAAAAAGAAAGTATACAATGATGTTATATATCGCTGTGTTTATGTGTATATAAAGAAGAAAAATAAGGAAGTGTGTTTGATAATTGAATATAAGTTGTTGCAAGGAAAAAGACGTACTTAGGGAGTTTGATATATTTATATATAATGGTGCTCATTTCGTATTTGTACCAACCTAAAATCAACCCCAGTAATGTAAAATGGAAGTGTTCTTTTATATGTGCAAATCTAATTCATACTGAAATTTGATTCGTCAGCTAAGAGTTTATGTTAAAAATCAGACTTATATTCTTTCTTCACTACCTTCTTCGTTTTAATATCTTTTGTTAACTTAATTCGGCCTACTTATTTCCCTACATACAAATAATATTTTCATAATGTCATACGGTATTGTATATTATATCTTCGACGAGATTTCTCGTTTCAATAATGTGTCTGAATAAGCCCATATTATGGTACAGATATACATGGTACATTAATATAGTCGACCTAAATATAAACAGTAAATTGATACGAAAAATGATTTATTGGTGAATTTTATTACAACTTAATATCAGTCCCAAACTAATTAAATACTAAATAGTTATGTGGCCTGAATTCAAAACCCCTAATTAATATGCAATGTGTGACCTTTATCAATGTTGAAATATTTCGATTTAGCAATAAAGTTAAATATTTTGTTAATTTAGCTGCTAGTGTTCATAAGTAGTTTGATTAATCTATTAAAACATAACTAAAGACAGTCACCCTAATCGCAAGACCAACATTTATTAATCATTGAATATTTATTCACGAATATTGGTGAAATACCTACGTTCAATGGCTATTCAGAACGAAGTAGATCATCAGCTTTAACTGTTAGGAATTAAAATCGAAGAAAAAACAATAAAAATATACTACTGACCAACCAGTGTATGGGTATATTCTAAGGTATTCATTTAGGCCAACAATCAAGAATGATTACTATTATAGCCGGTGATATTTCTCAAAATTTATCAATCAACATTAGGAGACCAACAAAGGGCTCATCACTTCCAACGAAATAACATCATCTATTTAATTTATCAATGATTCTTTTGCTAAGCAATAATTTGTGAAACCGACAGGAAAGCATAAACATCATAATTACGGCTGTACAAACTGGACTGTAGCTGCTACCTTGACATGGTGATCGGGCTTCCCTATCACGATGACTCAGTCGAGCTATACTGGCTGGAACACATGTTCTTCTAGGTTGGTTGGAGAACGGCAGCAACTTAAGGCCTGAAGGCGAATTCGCACAGACTCTCCACCCGAACGCTAGTGATCGAGTAAGAGCTCATGGTGAACTTTCATAGAAATTAGTTCGAGTGTTGTTCGTCAAGATTGTCCGCTCTCCTCGTTCTCATATAAATTTGTCATAGGCATGCTTTTAGAGGTAAGACGTTCATCGTTTGGCTTCCTAAGGGTTGATCTACCAGGAGATCCACTTGTTCACATAGTTCTGATTGTAGAAAACGCTGACAAAAATGTAGTCTTCTGATCATCTTAAACAACAAAGCAAGCATGTTTGGGACGTGGCCTTCTCCCTCCAAATGTAAAATGTTCACTTACTTATGGCCTGCGTCATCACCTGAATTAATTATAGGAAGTGAAGTAGTTGAACCCATCGACTGTTTCATTTATCTTGGAATTCTCATCATTATTAACGGTCTGATATCTGACAAAATTTCAGCACAGGTTCAGAAGGCTCGATTGTCTTTTGTCAACTGGCGTCACTTTTGGCTTAAGTAAGTTATCCGTCTACCAACTAAAGAACACATTCACTGAGCAACAGTTTGGTCCTTTCTACTTCACGGATGTCAAACGTGGCCATTAAAAACAGGAGATACTTATAGGTTATCAGTATTCGATCAAAGTTGTCTTCGAAGTATTACTTGTGTATTTTGGGACTACGAAGTAAGCAGTGACTGGATTAGGAATGGGGTTCTAGGTAAACGTGGGAAATCGATTGATGAAATAGTAAATATTCATCAGCTGAGGAGGTTGGAAATGTGCTATGTATACCCAAACACCACCTACCTTGACGGGAAATATTGTATGGTGTAGGAGTAGGGTAGAATAAAGCTAGAGGAACCATAACCAAACCATGGTATCAGTCCATGAAGACATTTAGATTTGGATTGAGTCATGATAATAGGTGTAGACCACCTCACTGGGATCCGAATGATTATCGTAATCGATCGTTAGAGACTTTGAATAACATGGCTTAAAATCGTCTGCAATGTAACGGGTACATCCATTCTTTAAGTTCTCCGAAATTCTAAGATTTTAAATTGTTCATAACGTCCTTAGCTTTTATTTCGCGAATTTATGTTTTCTTCTCGATATATATCTTCGATACCGAATTTTTCCTATTACCACTGATACTATCACCACTTCTTTTATTCTGGATTTCGCCGAACAACTTCATCTCTCTGTAATAATTGGGTATGGAAATTTGAACTGATGTACATACCTACAGGTCCTACGTTGTAATAGACTGACGGAGTAGAAGTTGCACAAAAAGCAAATGAAGAGCAGTTCTTGCTATTTGAGGTCTAACCACAATAATTTGGTTGTTGGTACTTTTAAGCGCTATTTGACCCTAACTGGTGTTTGACTTTTTTCAACTTTAAATATTTACAAGAAAATTACTGTTACGTAATTATACATTCCGATTTGTAATCTAAAAAGAATACTATAAGTCTGTTTAACTATACAGACTCAAACTCAGGAACATTAAAACACTATCAAAAAGGTTACTACTTTTAAACTAAGTTCACTTAGATCAAAAATTTGATGTTTGTATTCTTAAAACTTACCAATAACCCACCATAATATTAACATTTCAATAACATTTGGATCTGGTCCCCGAATTTCACTACGTCTTTGTAAATCTGTTTTCGTTAATGTATCAGTTGATGCAATCAAAAGTAAGAATATAAAAATTGCAAATGATGCGCTATGATTAATGAATTTTATTAATGGACTTCGCATCAACTGGCCAACACATCCATGTGGATGAATTAAATATGTCGGCGCTAATACCGGCAATGCAATTATGAAACAAAAGCAAAGAAATAATTTTGTAAATGGATGACGTTTACGCCAACCAGGTAATTGATCATACCATAAGGTGGTTAAAAGATGTTGACAATGTGGATGAGCAACGAACTAGTTAGAAAAAAAAGTAGAACAAATAGATAAAATACATTTAAGACTAATATGTAGGTAAATGTTAAACGTTTGGGTTAATTATTAGTGATTTATGTAAGATAATTAGATGTTTGTTTCGAAAATATAAAGCTTAGGAACCTCCTTTGTGAAAATTTTCATGACTGAATCATATCAAGTACATAATCACTAAAAATTAAAAAAAATATCTGAGAATTTTCTCAATGTAATCTAGTTATTGCCACTGTCTTCAGTGAGTAACTGCCTTACAACAGACGCTCTTAAACTCTACTGGTCGCAACTTCTCATTAGAACTCGGAGAGACTATAATTTATGGACGACCTTTGAACGAATCTAATATTACCTTGAGAATTGATAGCCAACCAGTAAACAGTCAGTATAGAGTAAAAATATATTATACAAAACCAAAAATTAAAGTGGATACGCTTGTTTTATATGATCCAAAAACTTGTCAAGGTTAGAAAAATGTTCAAAGGTTACAAAATCATAATGCATAAGGTAGAGGAACACATCCATATGGCTCCATAATAGTTGGTCTCTGAGGCCATGATAAGGTCACAAAATCCCTCTCAGCTTGGACCACATAGCTTTAACATTGTTTGTGTGTACTCCGGTTGTGTAAGTTTATCATTTTTATTATGGATATGTCCCTACAATACTCATACCACTGAACAGCCACAGCTTCAGTAACATCTGCGATTATTGCAACCAATGTTACTGGTGCTTTTATTACACAGTTTGCGGCAATTATTATAATATGCCTTGGTCTCAATCTGGATCGAGCAATAAAAGTTCCTATTCTAGCAAACGTCTTCCTCCAACATATATTACATCAAAGGACAATATCACGGTAGTCTGCACAAAATCTATAAGTCATTGAATACCTGAAATCACAAATATAAGAACTTCTTGGTAGTCTCATTTGTTGTAGCCGCTTAATTGTCAAGTCTTCTCTAAAATTCTCTGTGAACCGATCGTACATGAGCATCTGGCACTGAAATGGGCGCTGTGACCTTGAAATCCCTCAAGCACTTTTGACTGGCTCGTCCATAAATTATAGTCTCGCCTAGAACTCTAGAGAATACATTACGAAGCCGGTAACTAGTGAATTAGTGGGATAATGGAGACATTAAATCATCAGATCATTGTGTTGTAGCGTAGTTGCTTTTATTATTATTATTATTTCAAAATATATCACAATAAGCACTTAAAACACCAGTTTTCGTTTCAATAATCAATCAAGTCCATCTATCATATTAACTTTATTATAGATTATAAATTAAAAACTGTAAATAATTGAATGAATTAAAAGAAATTTAAGATTATTAATATTGTATTCAGTAATATATAAAGGTCAAATGAAAAAAAAGAATCAATTAATCATTTATTCACGCAATATTTAATGATTATTCTTTTAATCATAAGGTCATTGAATAAATTGAAATGAAACTTGATCAAGGTATTTAATTCTAGTTTCTTATTAATTAAAACAAAACAAACCTTAAAATTTAGCGTGAAATAGAAATATAATTCGTCTCCTTTATATGAATCTAATAAACAATTTATAAAGTTCATTATATGATTTAATTTTATGAATATAAGTTATTTAATTATATAGAATAAATTATTAATTCCATACCAATTTATTAGATCAGTGTAGTTTAATTTTCCTGGTAGAATTAAAAATCTGTTTCAATTGATTGACCACTGGGTGTACTTTTAATCTTGAGGGAACTAGTGCCCCTCGACGCTTTCGATCCCATGTCACCCAGTACCACAGTTAGGAATGTTACCACTGGACTATCCGGGCTGCGACCAACCTCCTGTATGACTGAGATGTAATCACAATCGATTGATCCCTAGGTGGTGATCATTGTCATATGTGTCAAGTCGTTCTTAAACAATTGGATACTTTGATTTTTAGTAATAACATTATTTATTATTATTTAATCAGGTGTAATAAATCACAGGATAAAAAACTTGAACTGTACTTCATGAATCGTAACAATAAAGAATAATCAAGACTACCTTTTTTAATTGTCTTCTCACGTGAATGTTAAAATTTTAACCTTGAAGTTGTTCAAAAGGTAGAACAAACTAACTATTTTAATAAATGATTCATTGATTAAATTTTACTAGGTTCAAGTCCCACAGTGGACATGAGCTCTTAGACACAGGTACATCCAGCTGATGAATCCCAAATAGGACGAAACCTGTGTCCTAGATCTACCTGTGCTTATAATGACTTTCTGAGAAGTTCAACAAAACATTTATTCAAATATAATTACAAACAATATCATAACTAGAGAAATATTTTCAATGTATACAAAAGATTATTTTATGATGAAAAATATGCAAAGAATTGTAATTTTATCTAAATATTGAGTATGCTACTTAATTCTACTGAAGTAAAAAGTTTATCCTTACTGTTAGAAATACATTCAAAGTTGTTAAACAAACTTTAAAACGGCTTGACAGAATAAAGATTAATATAATTTTATTAGGGAAAAAAGGCTTTTTAAGTTCCTTTGTCTACTAAAGAAATGCCACTTTTTAAAGTTTTGTTTGTAAAGTTACAATTTGAGAACTTTCAAAGTAAAGGTAAATTTACCAAACCCACTGAGAATTTATTTCACAGTTTAAAGGGATTTAATATAATAAAGAAATAAGTGAATGAAATGTAGTTAAAAAATTGTTTCACTTTATAACTCAATCACTGATAACGTATATTCTATGAAGTATCGAAATAGAAAAAAGTAATATTTTTATATAGTTGAGATCATGAGTCAATTGAAGCTAGACCACCATGAAAAATCTAGAAGCAGGATCGTGGATGTACACAGCTGAGGAGTCCCACAATGGGTCGAAACGGCCGTCCAGTGTTTTCAGGTTTTCCATAGTGGTCTAGCTTCAATTGATTCATGATCTCAACTATATAAAACTACTAAAATCTCCACAAAGCCCCCCTTCTCATAATTTTTTTAAATTTGAAAATAACTGAAATGTTTGTTTAAATTAATTGTACAACTGTAGTCTTAGTCAAGTAACTGATTTTTGTTTATATAAATAGTTAAGTTGTAAAATAAAATGTGTAATGTAGGAATGTAAACATTGAATAAAAGTAATTTATAGTATACTCAATCGTAAGAAAGATTCTTTTGTGTTAAAATGCTGACTAGTATCTCCTTTAATAACAAAACAATAGGAAGCAATGACATTGACATTTAATTATTGTCTCACTCTAAATATGTTTTTGAATTTCGTTTCCAAATGACATCGAATATGCTCATACACAGACATATATACATATATATGATCTATGTTACTCTGATTTTTTTTTCATCAATGTCGATTGCTTCATATGTCATGTTACTCTTTATTACATACACAGTTTCAAGCAGTTAATGCGAAACCACGAATCAAAATGAATTTATACCATTCTGCCCCAATAGTTGTTTTGGTTTTATTCGAATTCGTAAAAACAAACTAAATAAAAATTATAGTTTTGAATATATATATATATACTTTATTTTGAAATCACAATAACTATATCTAGTAAAAATGGATGTGTTATCGAGTATATTGCTGCACTATATCTGATAATACGTTAGAATCATTTGGGTTCTTGAATTAATACTCACAATCATTCTGCTACAGTAGGTCTGAACATACACAAAGGTAAGAACAAGATTCTTAAATAGAAACGGAGAACATCAGCTCAATCATACTCAATAGAGAAACACTGGAAGTGGAAACATTCATGTATCTGGGAAATATCATCGATGAACAAGGAGGATCTAATGCGGATGTAAAGAAAAGGAATTGCAAATCAAGGTCAGCATTCTTACAGTTGAAGTACATATGGATCTCAAAACAACTGTCTGCAAGCCAACATCAAAGCCACAATCTTCATTACGAATGTCAAGATAGTTCTACTGTATGGAACTGAAATTTGTAGAAGCACAACAACCATCATCAAGACTGTATAAGTATTTATAATCAATTGTCTACATAAGATATTCAGCGTTCGTTGTTCAGATACTATAAGCAACGATCTGCCCTGACAGCAATCAAACAAACTTCCAGATGAAGAGGAAATTAGGAAAAGACACTAGAAATGGATAGAAGATATATTACGGAAATCACCAAACTGCGTTATGAGGTAAGTCCCAACTTTGAATATTTAAGGGAAATGGGAAAGAGGAAGACCAAGCAACACATTACGTCAAAAATTGGAAGCAGACATCAAAAGGATGAATAACAACTGGAAAGGATTTTCCGGGACAATGTTGGGTGGAGAATGCTGGTAGGTAACCTATCATCTTCCGCGAGGGTTAAATGGAGTAGGTTAGCAAGTAAAATCGTTTCCCTTCATATACAATCAGACTTTAGTGTGTACGGAGGGTACCTTGCAAAGTTGACATACGAATTTCTTATTTCGTTTGCAATATTTTTAGATGAAAGCTTCCTGTATTCATCAATTAATTCACTCTTAAAACCCTTCCGTTTCCAGTCCAATACTTTCACAATCAGTTTTTTGAAAAGGAAAATTTAAACACTTTTGTAGGGCTATGTCACGTGAATTTTTAGTTTTTTTATAGTCTTCAAACAGAATAAAGAAAGACTAGTCTTGACATTTGAATTAACTTCCTTTGTACACATCATATATATATATAACATTTATCGTTTTTACATATATGTGAAATCCATTGAGACTTTAAGGTTAATTAATCCCTATTGTTGAATCTTTCCTTCCTTATTGAATACTATATATGCCTTAGTAACATTTACAAAAAGCTTATTCTGGGGTTAATCAACATACTTGATTACAATGTTGCGTTTATCCATCATCTATCTCAGTTAAAACTTGAAAAGTGGATAAGAGCTTTTTTATAAAAAAATTATATAAATATATAATGAACATATCGAAGGATTAGTCTATGACATAAGTTTTTAAACACGGTCAGTCTAAAGTGTATGGCTTATTATTTTACGGTAGCTGAGAATAAGTGAATATGTTAAAAGCACTAATTGCCTAAATAAAATGAAAGTTTGGAAGGTAATACTAAACAGTTTGCTTTTTTTGTTTAACAATCCCACCTTGACCATTGTGTCTGAATTTTTCACTTGATAGTATCGAGTTTCTAAAGACCTTTCATTTTATGTATTGTGCAAATATATCACATAATTCTGATAATCTTCATCTTCTTATAACATGATCGAAATTTATCAAAAGGATTAATTATTATAAACTGTTATTAGATTTTGATCGTTTTGTACAGATATAGTGCTTCATTTTCGAGAAATTCACTAACATAATAGATGTGAAGAAAATATTCATCGGCTAATAGGCTTCAAGTTTCAGTTCTTCTGTATCCTTTATAACATTCTTTAGGATACAACTTAAGAAACATAGTTTTGACTACTTCAATAGCTTGATAAGGAGAAGTGTCTCAAAATGAACAAAAGTTTTATTTTGCTAAAATTATGAATTTTAATAGGTGTCTACATAATGTCTGTTTTTTTTAATTCTTAATGCCCCTGAAATAATCGAATCTTAAAAAAGGTAAACATCTATAACATCAATTTAAAAAATGTAACACAATATCTTTGTTCTTTTGGTACTGTTTTACAAAGCATGAAGAATGTAGTATGTTTAAATATCAGTACACCAAGTGCTAACTTTTTAAAACTATGTCTAGAACAATGTAAGTTTGAATTTACTTTACTAAAGTATCAGTAGTTATTCCTCGAATCTCTACATTACCTCATTTATTCTGAAAAAAAGCTTTGGAGAAACTTCTAAAATATCTCAACAAGTACGCCACTTATTTGAATATTAAACGGATAAAGTGTTACTAATTTATAAGTTTAGTTAGGAACTTCACACAGCTCACTTCAAAAGAATCAAAGTATTGAAGGAATAAAATTGTAAATTAGTAATGATTAATGTCATCAATTGCTTGAAGTATAATGATTAAGAATACATTAGGCTCAGAATAATTATTCGTTCGGAAAATTTAAACTGGTGCAATCGTAAGCAAACAATACACGGACTGGCATAATACTAAATGAATATGAAAAGTCACATAATTTTCTACTACGCATAGTGAATATGCCATTCTACCAATATACATATTTCATGATCTTTCTGACGTGAGATGAAAGTCGTTTTCAGTCGACAAAAAGTTTTTCAACCATCATGTTGCAAAGAGATTGAAACATTAGCTTGAATGTACCATTTTCTTCAATGAGTTATAATACATTAGCTGATCGGTTCATTTTCTTAAACTGTCGTCAGAAACATTGGTTAGATTTTATACGCATCAATAATTAAGAACAAAATATTGTAACAACAAACTTTAAAATTAAGTGACCAACTGAGATTTTCTTAACTGTAGCATCGATTTGTAATGCCATTATAGAGTGTGATGCAAATCATACGACAGTAGACGAGAATCGTCGAAAATATATAACCTATAACTAAGTTAAATAGAGTTCCCATATACAAATTTCTACTCATTGGCAAATCGCAAAATTATAGTGATTATTGTAAACATTAAATTATCCAAACCAGCTATGTTCACTTACATATATAAATTCAAACCTAGTACATTTGTCATATATGAATTCACTTGTCCCGTCAAAATAACTACGTAGTAAAATAGCAAATACAACAAAATTGTTCTGTATTATCCCGAAAAATTAAACAACTAAGTTAGTTGAAAGCGTGAGTCAATCGAAGCTAGACCTCCAAGAAAAACCTGGAAGCACTGGACGGCCGTTTCGTCCTATTGTGAGACTCCTCAGCAGTACGCATCCACGATCCCGCCTCCTGAGATTCAAACCTAGAAATTATCGGTCTCGCGCCAGAGCATCTAACCGATTGACCACTGAGCCGGCATCCAATAGTGTTTATGTCTAACTCCAACCAACTTAATTAGTTAATGATTCTTAAACACCAATTAAGTATTAAACAAACTGTCATAATCAGAACGATTTAGAAGCCTCTAAATTGAAGAAAACTACTTTAAATGACACACAGGTCTTGCTAATTTTGTAATTGTAAAGTTATTTAAATTTTTAATAATATGTCTTAGTACACTTACTAGGTGATCTTGTACTTTGATTTGACCCCTAAAATCTTTTGTTTTTGGAATTGAAAAAAGGTTAAATAAAATTCACACTATCAACTCTTCATTCCATCTAGAAATGGTACTTTTTGTGAAATCCATATTCAGGAGTCATGACATTTGTTTTTATCACTTTCTCATAATCACATATTTTGAAACTCTTGGTATTTCATCATTTCTTTTTTTCAAAATAATTTTTCTTCACTTTAAATGGAAAATATTTTCATATTTAAGTCATTATCCTACAAATAGTACATTAGTAATTATACATATGTGTCCTTAACAGAGGCACATCAACCTTATTATTATTACTTTTATTATTATTATTATCATTATTTACAGATAATTTTGAAACGGTAAAAAAATTCTCTCTATATACTACTCACTTACTAAATAAACGACCTGCTAATTAATTCTATTTTACTGCTAATCTCACTTGAATTATCATAAACATTATGTTATTCAAGATGGTGGTGAACGATGAAAGCTCCACGACCAAATCATCCAGTTCAGAGAGCAAAACTCCATCAAAATTATGATATTTTTGGGCAAACTAATTTCAGCTTAACTATAGATTATTTAATATATCTCAATGTAAAATAAAATGCTGAATACTTAATTCAGTGGGATTATATAAAAAAATTGTAAACAGTGAGAACAAAAATTATATTCCTCATTAAATTCTAACTAAAAAATAAAGAAGTATTTTAAAATGTTAATTAGGTTCTTTCTTACGAAAGAAAGAAAATTTTATGTATATTTATATATGGTCAGTCGGCAACAACGTAGGATCACGCACATATATACATTGATCTAAGTTATCATACCTCATTAGCACAATAAGATCAACACCGAATCCATACAAGTAGTTACTTCAATGGTAGTAATATATAAAAGAAAGATTGTGATATATATATATATATAATTAGGTAGATAGATAGATATAGACATATTCAGAATGAATACATTTATGAAGTTTATGTTATACAGTAAACTAGCGTGACTGACCTTAAATTGGATTATATTAAACTAATATATTTAAGAAACTAGAATAATTCATCATTTTAATGTTATGAAAATTAATCATGTATTAAAATACTATCAAATTGTGATAAATTTATAAGAATGATGTTACCTAATTGTGTTTTTCACTGTACTATTTACTAAGCTTCAAAGTAATTATGACATTTATGGAATGTTGATTGTCTTCATTCTTTAGATGGGTTAGAAAAAGGTAATATATTTTGTGTTTTTTTCGAACTAAAATGATTGTAACAACATATGTGATGAGGTCACTTGTTATTGTTTGTTTGAATCTTCCCATTAATGTTTAGGACTGCAATTGATCAGTCTCTTATTTGCATATATGCATACTGTTCGTATGGCCTGGATAAAGCTTTAATTCACAAGCATTATAAGCAAAGATGGATTCCACTGGATTCCACTACTAGCCACTATCCATCTTTGATTATAATGCTTGTGAATTAAGGCGATATCGAGGCAATACGCACATTATGTACATATGGCCAATATGAGACTGATCAATTGCAATCCTAAAAACCAATGGGAAGATGCGAGTGAACAATACCAAGTGAATTTAAACTTCATACTATCGCACAAGCAAGTGGCTATTAGGACTTAGTAGCTGAATGGATAACGCGATGGTGTTTGAAGCAAAGGGCGCTGGGTTCGAGTCCCAGAGTGAACATCAACTCTGAGGTGTAGTTTCATCCAGCTGACAAGTCCCCGATAGGACGTAACGCACGTCCCGGATTACACTGCTAGCCACTATCCATCTTTGCTTATAATATGTGATGAATGTTTTTGTATTCTCATTTGAACTAAACTATCCCTATTTAATACTATAAAATGGTAATTTATGGACTTAAAAAAACAGAAGCACAATTCAATAATAGAAAAGATTCTTTTTGTACATTAAATAAAGTGTAAGTTTGTAAAATTGAGAATTATACTTTCTTATTGCCGATAAACATTAATTTATTTATGGTAACTGTGTTTCGAGATACCTAAGATGTGATTTCCAATTCATTAATGCTTGAACTCATCAAAATACCATATATAAAGATGAGCTTTTTTAAATAAGAAAAAGTACTATATCTAATCACTGAATGAAATTACTAATGTTTTATATATTCTGTGTAACTGATTTGTATGTACAAGAGATAATTGTAGTAAATAATGAAAATTCTATTACAAAGTGTATATTATCACATTTTGTTAACAAAGATCAAGACAAGAATTATAAACCTGGATCATACAGTTTGAACAATGTATCGTCTGTTAAATGTTGTAGTCTCCTATTCCATTCGGTTTATGTCAGTCTCATCTAGGAAAGACGTTGTTTTAACTCACAGAATTTTAATAAGTCTATATGTCTAGTGGTGTTTAACGTGAAATACGTATGATAAAGTATAAAAAACTATCAGAATGGGTTTTGTGGATATTATAGTAATTTTAATAGTTGAGATCATGAATCAATTAAAGCTTAATTTCGCGGATCGGCTGGAGTTGGACACTAAAAATGTTGGATGCCAGCTGGCTCAGTAGTCTAGAGGTTAAGCGATCGCGCGCGAATCTGATAGGTCCTGGGTTCAAAAACTCGGGAGGCGGGATCGTGGATACGCACTGCTGAGGAGTCCCACAATAGGACAAATGGGCTGTCCAGTGCTTCCAGGTTTTCCATGGTGGTCTAGCTTCAATTGATTCATGATTTCATCTGGTATAAAAAACGATTGTTGAATGTAAATCCATAGTGAATTAATCCCTACCTTTGACAATCTCTGAAAGTTACTGAATGATACAAACAAAATACTCTATTTTCAGCATTGGCATAAAATATCAAATGAACTTTATGTTTTCCGGTAATCCACTTACGAGTTCTAATGTCAGCTAAACAACAATAACATATTTAATAACTTACACAAAGTTAGTTTACAACAGATCTTTGTTCATAGCATCTTTTGTTCATAGATCTTTGTTCATTCTCACCATTTGCGTTGTTTTAAAAGAATACTGTGAAGAATATTGATGGTAAATGATAATCTTTAATGTATAAGATTAATCCTCTTAATCTGAATTATAGACAAATAAAAAACTTCATCAAGTCCCTAAATGTCTGTAGTTATATACGTGGACCGCTAGGATCCAATCCATTGAATTCACTTGAATGTACTAGTAGTGAGAGTTGAATATCATGCGTTTAATCTTGTGTCAAATTACATCTGAACAATTATATAAAGTCTCATCATAATGTTTAACACATATTTAATACAATTTTAGTTTATAATGTTTACTAGGCTCAAGTAAACTTATCAGAATGGATTTTGTGGAGATTTTAGTAATTTTATGGAGTTAAGATCATTAGTCAATTGAAGCTAGACCACCATGGAAAACCTGGAAGCACTACACGGCCGTTTCATCAAGTAAATTTATCATTCAAACTTTCTTCATATTGAACTTAACTTGACAAAACTTCAATCCAAATATTTATTATGATTTTTCATTTTCTTTTTTCTTTTTTTTTAACAAAAAGGGGAAAAATCAGAGATAAGACGAAAATAAAAACTATGTTAACTGTTATTGGAGAATGATCATAGGTTTTCTTAATCATTCTAGTAAAAACTAACCCTTTCATTATGTAACTAATAAAATGAATTTTAATTTACATCTGTTCTATGTAATTATTTGGCTATTTAGTGTATACAACTTACACACTTAAACACTATTACAAGTCTTAAAAGGACAAAATTTAAAATTAACATCTGAGATGATGAAAGCGAAAAACAGAAGTTGAATTCTTATCAAATCTTAAATTGGTTTGAATTAATATCCATTCACCTGACAAACAGGTGAAATATCAATTAGATTTTGTACATGATGTAATTCCACGAAATTAATTTTCTTGATTATCCATATGGAATCAGATCATTAGTTAACTCGAATTAGGATTGTATTCCTTCAACCTTTGATTCTATTACTTACTTACGCCTGTTACCTCTCGTGGAGGAGCATAGGCCGCACACCAGCAATCTCCATCCAACCCCGTCCTTGGCAATATTTTCCAGTTCTTTTCAGTTGTTATTCATCCTTTTCATATTTACTTATATTTTCCGGCGCAATGTGTTCTTTGGCTTCCCTCTTGTTCACTTCCCTTCCGGATTCCAGGTAGGGATTACCTCGTTTCTATTAAACATGTATTACCGTTGTTTTAATAAATGTTGGAGAGATCCAGAATATATCTCAAAAAAACCCGAAGAGTCTCTGAAAACATTTTATCTAATCAGCGTCGAATTGAAATTTCTCAGAAACATATAAAAAGTAAAGAGTTATGTGTCACATTTTTGATTGGTTGACTATTCTGCTATTATGTTTGTTGCATTTCAGAATTTTCCGGAAACCCAAGGCCATAAAAAACCAAAATTTCTGTATATAAACAAACCTTGGAGTACAGCGTTCTTTCCATAATTGGGTTTTGTCTCTCGTTTTCAAGCTACTGTGTACAATATGCCTAGGAGATACTAGAAGAGCTTAGGTGATCAAACCAAGCGTTCAGCCAGAAGATTTATCATTAGCGATGGACTAAACTACAATCGACATTTCTTTGGAACAACTAGATGCCTATATGGAAAGTCAAGAGAAATGGTTTGAACAGTTTCAAATCAGAATCATGGAAGCCCTTATGCAGAAAATGTACTTGTCTCGGTAAGATCCTGCTCCTAGTGAACTACAATCGATTCGGTCATTCATGCAATCCGTGAATTTAAATTTGAAGGTGTAGCAGGTGTTACTTTTGACTCTTAGTTCAAGAAGTATGAAAATCAGTTACGTATTTATCTCTGCAGACTGAATGACGCTTCAGAAGTCAGAATACCACCACCAACAGTGGTGGCAGCTAAATAAAAGTACACTAATTACCATTTTTATCAATATATGTGTACCTACATTAATCATTAGATCGAAAAAAAATCGGCAAGAACGTGAAAGAGCATTTTATCTAATCAAATACTTCAACTTAATCTTTCAACTGTTTAATTACAAATAATAACTACTCACTCGATTATAACAATTAGAGACTATAAAAGATCTTCATTTGAAAATGTAATTTCTTCTTGCCTTCTATAACTCTGGCTTCTTTTCGTTTACTTTTACAACGTCATTTAGTTTGTATTTTTTTTAGAGAGAATTCCCTACACATTCAAAAGTAAGTAGGAACGAAAAAGAATATTTCTTTCAACCTTCAGAGAATGAAACTTAACGATATGATCATATGTATGATGTATGTCGAGATTATAAGGAAAGTTGCGTAAATACAATGGAATAAACTCTTAATTTATCATTTGTTTGGTATGTTGACGATATTTTTTTCTTTTTTCCTCATCTACTCTCCTTTCTCATTCATTCCAATTTCCTCTACTAGCTTCTTTCTATTCACAGGATTCAGTTTTTTCGTTCATTCTTAAATTGTTTAACAAGGCAGAAACAAACATCTTTTGTGCATATTACAATGCTCTTATACAATAAATCTGCATCCGACATTGTAAGTTACATTCACTACTAGAAACCTGTTAGTTAGTTACTGATTTCACGTAGTTTTGAGGTTCAAAATTAAATATAAAAACTGTCTTTATGACACTAAATTGAATTACAATAAGCTAGCGACACTTATGAAACTATGATGATCTAGTGTATAACATTTCTGGGAGTTCAGCATAAATGAAAGTAACTTAAAACCTGAATTACAAAGCTTATTAAGTTCAGGTTAAATTTATGATATTTTTGGTTGGAGGTTGGTAATCTACAAGAAGAATTCAGTCTATGAAAATGACTAGTTATAATCGCTACAATCAGTTCTATGTGCTAGATTATGGTTAAATAATTTCGAAGCATAACTCTTTTCACAATGTATATGTTTAATTCACGAATTTCAAAAGTGATTTACTGTCTTTACTTCAAAGAGAAGATAAAGAAATACTTACTAACCGCTATGATTGTTCTTCCTTAACTTCGCCTTGTTATATAATGGAACTTCTTTCACAAAACGTTATGGGGAAAAAAATTCAGCTGACATAAATGAGGAGTCTGGGAGTTATGATACTAATATATTTACATATATATATATAATTAGATTGAAAACCATGTATAACGACGTACGTCATTATCATCAAAAGTGGGATTTTACGCGGAGAAAATAATGAAGTAGTTATACCAATCGCTGTAATATTATTTGATTTTCACTAAACACCGGATTAAAAAAAGCCTAACCGTAACGAGCGTGTATTATGAAATTATTTGGAGATACGTATTTTTCATATAGTACTTAAAATGGATCAAGCTTAAACAAAATGTTCAGTTGTAACAAATTTTGTGAAGATTGTAGAATTTATTAGTTGAGTTTATGAGTCAGTTGAAGCTAAACCTGTTATATACTAGGGAAAAAGTAAGTACGGATAACTTACGGGACCTTTTATTAGACTATTATTCTATTTATATTCCTATGGTATAACTATCCAGTAACTGGATTATCTATGTTTATATTCATCTTATTATTAGCTTCATTTTGACCTATTGATTATTATTATATGATTTATTGTTCCTAAATTATACTCGGTTTATTGAGTACTGTCTCCCACGCTCCCAGCCAGATTTTACTTGATTTTGTACAAATATTATTTTCTATTTTATGGTGTGGTGTGGTCTGCCTGTTTGGTATATAGACAAAGTATGTTTGAAATAAACGATTCGCATTACAGCAGCTGCAATTGGTGTTTTGGAATCAAGTGAACGGGTTAGGCGGATAAGGACCAATAAGGACGCTAGATTACTCATACTAATCGAACGTCATTGTCACAGTGTGAGGGTCGTAGAAGGCGTAATCTATTGGTGGATAATTTACGCGAATTACGTCCTTGTTTAATTTGTAAGGTCATAACAAATCAGCGACGACCTTGAATACGTCACAACAATAAGCTACGACCTTGATCAAGACATAACGATTGGCGACGGCTAGGTCAAATCATAACAGAACCACCATGGAAAACCTGAAAGCATTGGACGACCGTTTCATCCCATTGTCGGACTCCTCAGCAGTGCACATCCACGATCCCTCTCGTGGTGTCCGAACACAGGATATTCGGTCTCGTATGAGAACGATTAACCTCTAGACCATTGAGCAGCACGGCATTCAACGTTGTTAATTTCTAACTCCAACCAATCCACGAAATTACCTCACCGTCCACCATTAACTTCAGTGAGTTACTGCCTCACAAAAGACTCGGTTGAACTCCACTGGTCACGGCTTCTCACTAGAACTCTAGGAAATACCTTATGAAGCCAGTCACTAGTGAGGACGAAACTGCCGTCTAGTGCTTCCAGGTTTTCTATGGTGGTCTAGCTTTAATTGACTCATGAATTCAACTATTTAATTATCACTAATTTATTCGTTAACTACAATCAGTTTATGATGAAAATAAAGTTTTTATAATGAATTTACTAATAAAACACCGAACATAAGAGTAACCTGGCATATTGCTTATTCAGCTGTGTTTCTCTTTCATTTTGACATTACTACTATCAACCTCTTTTCAATTATGTACTTATGTATATATGTCCCATGTTACTAGTAAACCATTCTTGTATAATGGACATAAAGTAAGATTGATGATGATAAAGTTGAAATGAACAAGGAATAGGGAAACATTTAGTAATAACGAATATAGACTAAAACAAAATGACATTAAACTTTTGTTTAGCCGGATTTTATTCTTACAATAAAAATGAATTCATTCAAAATGGCGAAGGATTATAATCAAATCTGTCCTACTTTGGTTTTTGTATCGATAGATTTAACTTATGGAATACATTTGTTTTATACGATGGTTTAATCATTATTATTCATATATGACATTAATTAATAATCTTGATATATTATCATTTTTATAAAGAGCACTAAAAGTTAACAATTAAAGAAGTAATCCTTAAATATTGGTCTAATCCTTTGACAGTAATTAATTCTATATTCAAATATATACAATATTTTACTTTGATTATATTATTATCACTATAAAATGGTAATTATGCTTTAAGTAAACAATTTTAAAAGATTTTATTCTTAAATTACAAGAAAGCAAAGTTATTCAGTCTGTCAATCAGTTACAACGTAGGATCAAGCACATATATAGATCAATCCAAGTTGCCATACCTCATTAGCACAACAAGATCAACAACGAATTCATAGAACTGGTAATTCAATGGTGGCAATATATAAAAGAAAGAACTAGTTGGTAGAAAGAAAAGTATAAAACAATTTTAATCTCACCGTTTAAGGGAAGACAAAGAGTTTATACACCTATACTACTGTTGTTTGAATCAGGATGAAAAAAAAACATAATATTTTTTATGTGCATGGTGATAGTGGGAAATTTCCTGTTGTATTTATATAGCTTTGAAGAACTGTAAGATAATATGAAATGTTTTGTACAACAGACTAATTCAGGATTTGTCAGTAATGATCCGAAAATGGCAATCATGATGAAAGAACAAAAAGAAGGAATTTAACACATTATGTGGATATGTGATATTTTAAAAGTAACAATAAGTGAAGGATATTAGTTTTTTCTTCAAAATGAGTGAATAAATTATGTTCGGCAAGTTATTAATAAAATTCTAATTCATGCGATAAAAATTAATTTGTTAAACAACATTATTCAGAAAAGAATTAGCATGATACCATCATTACTCAGTTCATGATATAAAATATATATCAAGAGCTAAGGATGACGATAGAATGTCTACCTTCAAAATGTATATTAGGAAGAATAATATGATGTGACTGGATGTGTATATCTGAATGAAACGCAGTCGCAATAAATATGTTAAAAATTTTAATGTTCAACAGATTACATTAATCATTTGGCTAGCCATAGGCCGAATATTGAAATATTACTTTGATTGTATCTGAAATCTGCAACGAGAAATAGATTAGTAGCTTAGTAGTTCTATGACTGCGTCCCCGATTGTTTTGTCTGGTCGTCTCTTATTTTTATACAGGGATCGCTTATTACTTATACTTGTAAAACTAGCAACCATTGCAATTCCCACAACACGATGTGTGGAACCTAAGATTGGTACAAGTTAAGATTTATTAACCACAAAACACAACCACCCTAGTCGAAAATACACTCATTTATATATTGACTGTACACCCATTTTAATTAATAATCAAGATGAAATCACGTATATGAAAGATAATCAGAGTTATAATAAATCATATGCTGAGTATCATGTTTGGTTTAGTTCATATTCATTCAATATAAGAATATCGTATCTTCAAATAAAACAACACACTCAAATAAATTAATGTTATACCGAAGAAAATATTACACTGGAAAACAAACGCAAATACTAAACTGAGTAATTATCACATTAAATTAAAAGATGAAAGTAATGGTGAACAAAAAGTCACATTGAGTAAAGGAATCCAGTTTCGCCTTCTCATCCCACCATATCAAGTAGTTAAAACTCCTATTTTTCAACCATTAATTCGTATAGTTATACTCTTCGTCAATAAATTTGTTATCAGTATTATTATCAGTTTACACTAAAACTATGTGGTTTCAAGCTGAATGTCTATCGAAATTCTTAGTTTTACGATATTAGTTAACTTTCTATTTACATTTCTTAGGAAATAGTTTTGCAAATCTGTTGTATCGCATACTTGAAAAACCTTAGGAAGTTGAAAATCATTTATTACCTGATAACTTCAGTTCATTTAAAGAAAACAATTTTTCTGTTAATTATGAATTTTATAGTTTTTTTTCATAATCTAAGCTGGTAAAGTTAGTATCCTTGTGTTTTATAATTTTTATTGTTATTTACAAGTTTGTTTTGTCTGACTTTTCTTTTAGACATAGTAATAATAATAAATATCCATTAGTCTTAGCAAAGTATAGTATCACATTAAATAGGAATAAAATATATATTTGTAAAATCTCAGCGAATGAATTTGAAGTAAATGCAAAGTTTCACCTGGCAATCTGGTCCAAGCTTTTTCTTTGAAACAATCCTTTCCACTTGTTTCCAGTTGTTATTCATTATTTTCATGTATGCTTACAAATCTCAACGCAGTGTGTTGTTTGGTCAACTTCTTTTTTTCATTTACCTTCAGGATTCCAAGTAAGAGCTTAACTCATGATGCAGTTTGATGATTTCCGTAATGTATGTCTGTATGAATAACCACCAAATGTCCTGGTACGGGAAGGCTCCTCTCTCTCAAAATGCTCTCACATGGCCACGCGTATATAGCCTCTTCCAGAGAAGTCCTACTCACTGCCTTCTCGCATCAGAGGTGTTGTTTACGGAATTAAGAGGATGAAAAGCAGATGTTCAGCACTTTAACCGGGCCTGTGGACACAGAAACTGCACCTAAGGGGGTTGGAAAACCTTGATTCCAAACCAATGTCGCAAATGAGCTACAGAATCCCGAGGGAACAAACGGTGTATGAACCAATCGTTGGTCACCGGCTACCATGTGATTGCATCTCCTCATGATGCTCCACTGCTTTTTGGATCAGACCTTTAGGTCATAGGCTCCGAGTGTGACCCCCCTTGAGAAAACCACCTGCTTCGTGTAGGCACCCTGGCGATATCACAGCCCTCATACGATTAAAATAAAATGACAATGATTACTGGATATACTGTTGTGTGGCGCATATATATCTGGTGCCTCATTGTCCCAATATTGATGTGTTCAAATAAATAAATAAATAATTTACTTTCCACCTCCATTATTTTTTCTAAATTTCCTCTTCAGATGGAAAATGGATTGCTCTCTCCTACAATAGATTGTTGTTGATGATATCCGGCAATATGAATATAAATCATAATAATTCTTCGCATTAATTCCAATGTAGTACTAACCCATTGATTTGTTTCGAAAGTACATTCTATCAATAAAATAAAATTTCTTGCAATTTCTCACTAACTTGTAAAAACATCCACTTCATTTGGTTGCTAAATTTTTTTGTCATGATCAATCTTTGCATGACTGATTTCATAATGAAAACTATTTCTCAATACATACATAACAGATGGTTAAATTTTTCACTAGTTTTAATTTAGATAAGACAGATAACCTCAAATCTTTATCATTCAGATTAACTAAGGTTAAAATAAATTATACAAAATGGACACAAGTAAAAGTATTCATATAACATAGATATTGAAATCAACCATTAAAAACTTTAAACTTGTTTGCCTTTATGATTGTTTCAAATGTAAATGAAATTATTTTCGACAGTTTGTTTTCCTATGACAGCAGTTAGTATTGAAAATAAAAGAATATTAACTATAGTCAGTAATCCTAAAGCGTTTACAACCAGTAAATTTAAGTTTCTCAATGTTCAATGATATATACTTATGCAACATAGGTATCAACTAAATAAAACAGTATTCTCATAGTTGAAATCATGAATCAATTGAAGCTAGATCACTATGGAAAACCTGAAAGCACTGGACGGTCAACTCGTCCTATTATAGGACTCCTCAGCAGTGCGCATCCACAATCTCGCCTAGCGAGATTCGAACCCAGGACCTATCAGTCTCGCGCCTGAGCACTTAACCGATAGACCACTAAGCTGGCCGGCATCCGATGGTGTTAATGTCATGCTGACTAGTGACTGACTTCAACAGATATTTCCTGGAATTCTAGTGGAAAGCAGTGACCAGTGAATTTCAACCACGTCTGTTGTAGAGATATTAACTCACTGAAGACAATTGGTGAACGGTTGCTCAATTTCGTGGATTGGTTGAAGTAAGACATTAACACCGTTGGATGCCGGCCGGCTCAGTGGTCTAGTGGTTAAGTGCTCGAGCGCGAGACTGGTAGTTACTGGGTTCTAATCTCGCTAGGCGAGATTGTGGATGCGCACTGCTAAGGAGTTTTATAATAGGACGAGTTGACCGTCCAGTGCTTCCAGGTTTTCCATGGTGGTCTAGCTTCAATTGACTCATGATTTCAACTATGAAAATACTGAAATCTCCACAAAATCTTTTGTGAAAACAAAATTCATTTACGACATGATTAATCTAATAGTTATATAACACTATTTGTATTATATAATTAAATATTTTGGATCCGATTAACTCGGGGGATTAAAAGTACACACTCTCAGGAACTATTAAAACAATCCAGAGTATTTGTTATCACTGCTTGATTTTCAGGTTATCCCTATTTTTCTGAGGTATTCTGTCTCGGGGTAAACTTGAAACAAGCACAACTCCCGAATATATATATATATATATATTTGACATCTCATATTATTGAGTAAAATAAAATGAATAATAAATACCCTTGGTAAGTCATATTAGAAAACGAAATGTTCACTGTGAGAATTCTAGCTAGTTTATTCAAATACATCTGTTAGATATTTTAGTCAACAACATCACTATTTGTAGGGAATCAGTAAGTTATTTGTTAACGTTTTATTTTTGTATCTTTATGCCATTCATCTCACAAAAAAACAAAATAGATTTTTTAAAAATAATAAATATCTAGATAATCCCAAGCTTATCTTTATCAAATTTATCAAAGACTTAGTCTTTCAAACAATAGGCAGAACCATCTTCGGTAATATTAAAAAGAATCGACATTGATCATATATATATATGATTGACGGCAAAACATCCTACTGTTTCGAATGATCCATTCATCAGACTGAAAAAAAATTCCATCGTTGAATTTTTTCAACAAAAAAATTGTAACTTAAAGTTAACAAAGAAATCAGTTAACAACGATGAGAATGTTAATTTTATTTGATAAAATTTACGTCAGTCATTGTTATTAGTATGGTATGAAACGAGAACGCAGTTATAAGAGTTCTGTTTTAAATCATGTCAATGAATAGTGTTATTGAAGATAAAAAAATTAATAATATCAGCGTTGGATAAATATATTCCATTTATTAAAATTTAGCATAAAAATACTCGCTGATATTACGGAAACTCAGCAGTCGAAATATACCAAATGCAAATAATACATCAGAAATAATTAATCAAACAGAACTTACGTAAAGACAGCTTCAAATGACTTTTTTCTAGTGCGAGGCAAGGATTCGCAGAGTAAGGATAACATTCCTATAGTTGAAGAACGTATGATACTCAAAACCACTTTCAACAAACATCAAGGTCACAATCTTTAATACGAAAGTCAAAGCAGTTCTACTGTATGGAGCTAAATTTTGGGGAACTACTACAACTATCAACAATCGCCTAAGCAAGATACTCAATGTCCGTTGGCCGGATACTATCGGCAATAATTTACTGTAGGGCAATCCAGCCTACATCTCAAGGGGAAATTAAGAAAAGATGATTGAGGTAGAAAGAACATACATTGTGAAAATCATCAAAATGCATCACCAGACAAGTTCTTACTTGGAATCCTGAAGGAAAACGGAAAAGAAGAGGTTGACCAAGGAACACACTGCGTTGAGATTTGTAAGCATACATGAAAATAATGAATAACAACTGGAAACAAGTGGAAAGAATTTTCTAGTACAGGTTTGGATGAAGAATGCTGGTGGGTGATCTATGCACCTCCACGATGGGTAACGGACGTAATCAAATAAGTTAAACAATAAAATATAAAATGACATTATCAGCATAACTTTTTTTATAAATTTGTTCTATTTAAATAATTTATTAAAACAGATAGGTTAGTTTTGGATGTGTTTTCACTTGGTTCATAAGTATTTCTCTTTTAATATTCTTGAACAGACTCTTGGAAGAAATACAGTAAACAATAAATCGGGCTAGTTTCTGTCAACAGTTAAATAGTCCTGTATAGTGACTATGTGATTCTAATGGTGAAAAACTGCTGGAAAATGTTTATGAAGAATTTCAATGTACCGATTGTTTATTCAAATAGTTTATTGTTAAGAGTAAGTCATTTAAATACATAAAATGTAGCTGGTTATTACTGTTATCAATAAACTAATCTAGTTAAGTTCCTTTGATTCACAAAACTATTTAGCATCAATTGATTATTCACACTGTTTTACAGTTAAACTAGAGAGTTTCATCATAACTCTTTATTTAGAAAATAAATCAGTCGTTTGTATCCATGAAGTTTAAGAAAATATCAAATTTAATCATTCCCGTATTATCGTATTTTTACTACTTTTGTAGATGATGTATAAAATTCATTTGCAAATAGGCCCTATACAAATTTGGATTATTGAAATATGGTTTTTTCTATTTCAAATTCTCTGAAACTTATAATGAATACATGTTCAAATGTTTGAAGTTGCTTGCGTCCTAAGAATTCTAGCAATAGCTTTATCAAGTTCCAGATGACATTTTTTTAACGCTATAGAAGTCGTAAATTGCATTTATTTCAGCTACTGCATAAGGCCATCATATTAAGGTTCATATTTTTGTTTTCAACATAATTAGTATGACATGTGTACAAGAATCACTATTGCCACTGTATAAGAATATTGAAAATAATTCGAGCTCTTGTCAATCTATTATGTAAGGGGTTCTGAAACATATCTCAGGAACAATCGACTCAATAAACTGAAGAGTGAAGAAAACATTAACAATATTAAGTGAAAATGAAAACTACTAGATTTCTACTTGTCAATAAGTAATATAAACACCTTCTAAGTTGGGCACGGTGTGCTGATATGTGTGCAGTTAGACTGCTAAAAAATATAAAACTGGTGTTAATTGCTTCTTAGTACTATGTCTGCTTATGATAGTCTTTAAGTGTAGCACATCCTAAAAGTCAAAAAATACAATCTGAGATTCCTCTTTAAAAAATATTCACCCCTCTCTTAAACCAGTTTTGCTTCATATCATTTGACATCATTGCAATTTTAGATATTTTCAGGACAAACAATTACGTAAAGTATATACAAGTTATTAACTTTAATCACTCAACATACAATTGTGCCTTTACAATGTCTTACATACATACGTACAACTCAGAGTTAATTAAGACCGGATGTATTAAAGTCAACTTTTGTTCGATCATTACAACCAATCATTATTTCATCTTAGATTGTAGTAACAAAAAAATCATAATAAATTGAAGTCACACTTACAACTTTGAAAATTGAAGTCAATTTATTGTGATTTTTTCGTCAATATTTACTTCAAAACTTTAACATCAAGAAAATATGGATGTAAATTTAAACTTTGAACATTGAAACTATCTCTCTATCTTTCAGTTGCAAACAAAACTGTTCTATTAAATAAGACGACTTTAAAGGATCTTAAAAGGTTCATGAAATCGATAAATTATTTTGTAAGGTAATCTATTGAATATGAGATAATCTAATGTGCTCTAAAGTAAAGATATGTCTTCACAATAGGTTTATGTTAAATTGTTGATTTTAACAATGTTATACATTAAAAGGTAAATGCTAAGATAACATGTAAACAGTTAAAAAGTATGATATCAAGCGATAAAATGGAAATTATACAATGAAGTCCGGCGTAACCTAATCCATAAACAAAAAGAGTCAACTAAAACTACTTTTTCATGCCAAGACTTTTAACAAGTTCATTTGAAAAGAAACTAATCCGAATCAAACTCATATAAAATCTTATAGTTTAATTCATGAATCAATTGAAACTAGACCACCATGGTAAACCTGGAAGCACTGGAAGGCCGTTTAGTCCTATTGTGGGACTTCTCAGCAGTGCGCAACCACGATTCCGCCTCGCGAGATCCGAACTCAGGACTTATTAGTATCGTGCGCGAGCGCATAACCTCTAGACTAGTGAGCCAGCATCCAACGAAGGCAATGTATAACTTCAACCAATCCACGAAATTGAGCAACCGTCCACCATTGTCTTCAGTGAGTTACTATCTCACTGGTCACTGCTTCTCACTAGAACTCCAGGAAATATCTCTTCAAGCCGGCCTAGTGGTCTAGAAGTTCAGCACTCGCGCGCAATACTGATAAGTCTTGAGTTCGGATCTCGCGAGGCGGGATCGTGGATGCGCACTGCTGAGGAGTCTTACAATAGGAGGGAACGACCGTCCAGTTCTTCGAGGTTTTTCGTGGTGTTCTAGCTTCAACTGACCAATGAACTCAACTATAAAATTTATATATATATATATATATATATATATATAATTTCCTTTTTTTCTAAAACTTTTATTGGCCCATCATTTTGACGTCAATTAAAGCACACGATTTTGTCGACGAGCTCACCACTTTAATGGGGCCCTTATATAACTTCATTTAGATCGTATGAATGATTGTTGATGAATGATTGCTGTCAAAATATACATCCTGACTACTCTCGTATGTCTTTATCAACTTAACCCGAGTTGATAAATAACGGAATTAAATATGTCGAACACGAGAATGAATTTTTGAATACATATATTTTGTTTACTTGCTGATTTGTACAGGAAATGAGAGAGATGATGCAAATAGAAGTGAGCGAAGCGACATGATGCACGGTGGAAAAGGCATGTGAGCCAACTCCATTTAACCAAGAGTTAATCAATATTGATACAAAAATAAACTACGGTCATGTGATGAGTAGGATAAGATGTACACACATACGCTCAAATAAGAACAGTCAAAGTTGTTAAGTGAATAATTAACATGTTCAAAACGTAACTCATGAAGAATAGATAAATTAGCCTGTCCAGAAGTTAGAATAAGTTATATAAGTTTAACATAGTAACCAACACCATAAACTAATCATTTCTGAAAAGTTAATTCATAAATAATGTTTACCATGTTAAATTACATGAATAAATTTTTTTAAAAATTTGTTTTGTATACAATAAATATCTTCATTATTCAATTGTTTATATGTAATAATTAACTTTAAAATTCAATAAATGATATTGTGAAGGAATGAATGAACTAGAATACGTCTTTAATAATAATCTTATTATTGAAGCTTAACTATTTCTTTAATTACAATATAAATGAATATATTCAATTTTTAATTTAAAAATATGATCTATATCCTTGGCCAATGTAATTATTCAAGCAATTTGAATGGAGGAAATATAGAAATTACTAAAAATTAATGATTTTAAATGCCAAATTAACTTAGAAAAATATTTTTCAGTTCAACTAGAAGAATAGATTTTAAATTAGGATAATTACATAATAAATGGAAACGGTTGTTTATCGCATCTTCTAGGTAATGAAATTACTTGAAATCACATTACTATGGTAATATCAGAAGGGGTTTTGTAGATACTATGTTAATTATAAATATTTATATCTTAATGTAGTAAATTATAAAGCAACATATTGTCTTTTTTATTTAATTATTCGTTAGATGGTATAAAGCTAAATGACAAATTACAGATGATATATGAATTGTTGAATGTCCCATAGTATCAAACATAGTATGTTGTCAACTCGATAATAACTGGAAACCGAAGAAAACCAAATAGTAAGTTTAACTCATTATTTTTCAAAATGTTTTTAGATTGAATGCATAAGACAACTATTATCCAGTGTTACATGTCTTACTTCCAACAGTAGTCATCAGTAAGTATATGATTATTATTGTGACTTTACTGTCCAATATTCGATTCATGAATGTTTTGGTGTACGTTTAATACGAATTAGTTTGGCGAAGACCACATAACATAATGAACACTAATAAATTAATATTAATGACAATAACAAAAAGTAATAAATTTACGGAGAAAGTGATAAGTCGATCATTCTCTCTTCCTGGACACATAAATATGCTTTTAGTTTTTTATTGTTATTGATTTGGCAAACCGAAGAGGTGCTGCTGATCACAAAAATGCTCAATTTAATGACCTAGATCGCAAATCCAGAAAATGAAAACTACTGGTCAATCGAATAAATATATTGGGGAATCCAACTTGTCATTTATTTAGTAAAGTTGATATAACTACAATTTATTCATAAGAGATGTAAATTTAAAATTTTACTTAGAGACTTTCATTTTGTCCACCAAAATGTATCAATATCAAAATTTTAGAAAAAGATTTTTCTAATAAGTAAAAACTCTTTTCCTTAGCTTTCTGTCAAAAAACAATACACATTTATCAACTGGCTTGAGATGGTGGCAAAGATTTGTAGCTCACGTGGATGTTTCACGTGAACTTTTGTCCTCTGAGATGGATGGTTCGGTCGTGGGGCTTCCATCGTTCTTCTGAACGACATTACCAGCACAAACTTCAGATAGAAACGAAGTGTTCGAATTCCAATTCATATAACACAAAGTTTGTTCTGTAGAACTCTATCTTGATTGGTTATCGTTGGCCTTTAACCTGTCATCGTCTGCTTTTTTATTTTGATTGTATCTCCCATTGATTTAATTCTTGATCATATATTTGTCCATAGTTTTTATGATTAGCTAGTAAATTGGATCGATTTCAATGTGTTTGTTGACTGCTGACTGACCTAAGTGCCAAGCCTCTACTAATTTTCTGTAGAATTCTCCAGTTAATGACGATTTGATTTAGTATCTAACGCTATGGTACCTGAAAAGCATGATACCGTGCATAAGTCTAAGTGTAAATATCAACAGTGGGACGTGAGTACATCCAGCTATCAAGTTGCTAAATTCAAACAAAAAAGCTATTTCAATTACTTATATGTTTGGAAATGTTAAAACATAAATAAAAAATAAAGATCAAAGATACCATTTTAAAAAACATTTTTAAAAACCAGTCTAATAAATTTCATATCAAAGAACAGACTATTAATATCATGAGTGTTGCACGGTCAAGTAACAACGATCATCTTTTAATCACATTAACATCTAAAAGCAAACAACAATACCATTCATTCTTCAACAACTTTTACCATATCTAGATATTTAGTGTAAAAGTTAAAAAATTTCATTAAAACAATGAACTATACAACTTTTTTTCTCTCGGACAGTAAGTAAATAGTTTGCGGGGGAGGGAAAAAAACTTTTTTTTTCATCTTTACTGTTATTTACATTTTATCAAATAAGATGAATGAACAGAAAAGCTCATTTGTTTATTTGTTTGTTTTCTTTTGTTTTTTTTCTATTCACTATACATCACTTTTCTGTTTTAAACTAACTTCAAAAAGATTAAAATATCCCTATTATATAACTACTATTGTCATTAAATCCACCATCTGATATTTTTTCAGAAAATTCAATTATATACAACAAACGATTAACAGAATAAAATAAAATTTTAAAAAAAAGAAAAAGAAACGAATAAATAATTTCGATAGTTTTATTATTGTAAAGTTATTCTAATATGATTTTCAATGAAATGATTGATTTAGTTGCTAGGATAAAAATGACAACTTAAACAAACAAAGATAAATGGCTACCTATTATCTATCCATAAATTGGTTGAAAAAACGACAAAAATTAAAGAACAACACCAAACATCAAACTGTTCAGCACTATAACATTATTATGATAAGGGAAAAGAACTAATGGTAAGTAGTCATTTGCTGTTGTTTACTTGTATCTTCCCATTGTAAGATACATATATATATATATATATATATATATATTAGTTAAGAGAAACAAAATAACTTTCATTCAATTTGAAAGATTTTTCTTGTTCTTAATTTTTTGGTTAAATTTTTGCTGAATTTTTATTTTCCTAAACTAAAAATACAAAAAAACAAACGTTTATTGCGTGACATGCAAAGATATTTGAATCAATTTCTTTTTATCTTATTAATTTCTAAGTAAAAAATAAAAATTAAAAAAAATGATTTTCTTTAAAATGATATTTTAAAAAAAAGTTAAATAGTTTCTATTCGAAATATACTACTTAAATATTATCAGAGAAATTGATATCAGTTCATACACCCACACACACATACACATACACACGCACATACACATTTTTATGTTTATCAACTCTACTAAGAAGTTGGAAAAAACGAAATTCCTTTTTAAAGTTACAATAACGATTGTTAAATCATAATGAATTATGATAAGTAAATGAACGAAAAATGACAATAATTATCGTTTATTTTTGTATGTTCTATTAAATAGTAACAGTGATTTGGGTTTTTTTAAATGAAAACAGTAGATAATATGGCCGAAATATATATATAATAATATGCTGAATTTCCTAAGAAATCCCATTATATTTTTTATATAGTTGAAATCATGAGTCAATTGAAGCTAGACCACCATGGAAAACCTCGAAGAACTGGACGGCCGTTTATTCCTATTGTGGGATTCCTCAGCAGTGCGCATCCACGATCCCGCTTCCAGGTTTTCCATGCTGGTCTAGCTTCAATTGACTCATGATCTCAACCATATAAAAAATTACTCAGATCTCCGAAAAATCCCCTTCTGATAATTCCATTATATATCTACCATTATTTTAGATTAGATAATATTGCAAAGGTATTTCAGTTGTATTTAGATAACAGATTCGTCAAACTGATGAGTATAAAGCAAGATTTGTTTACAAAAATGGATATTTAACATAACCAATCACTTTTCTATACTTTCATATTGAAATAATAAAATAGAGTTGATTTAGGAAATGTGGGGCATTTGTGAGATACATTGTAAATAGTTTGGTAACATAGGTACTTATCAAAATATTTATGCAGGAAAATGATTTTATTTCATAAGTTAGAAGTGATGGTTGAAAATAAAGTGAAGAAATTATAGTCCAATGTGAAAAGATTAAGTAATGTCCACACTCGATATCTCTTAATCGATTCTAACTTACGGGGACATATTTAAGGCTAGGATGAATAATTTACATATACACAAATATATTTTGGATTTCTTGGTAGCCAAAAATCTCAAAAATTTTAAAGTTTGACCTTTATGATTTATGTGAAGAGTTTCAAAAGCTATTGTAAAGTCAATGGAATAGTCTGTCCCAATTAAATGTTTTGCTACCATGGAGTACATTTTTCTACTCCTGAAGTTTGTCTAAAAATTCAATGCAACCGTTTATGAAGCCATTCACGTTAACGTTTGATTATTCCTTCCAAAGAGTGTTCACACACATATGCAAACAATGAAATATAGTAAGGCGCACTGTTATATTTTGTGCCATTTAGACGCCTATGTAGAATCACATGCTTAAGTTTCTCAATGGGAGTCAATTTTGCAGTATAATATATTTTCTTCAAGTTCAAAGAATACGTAATTAACACAAGTGTAATATCATCATCAATCACATTCCCAGTGTGACGTCGCTGATGTTTTTTGAAAAAAGCATCTTTCAAACAAAATAGTTGATCAAATTCAGGTGGGACTTCTTGAATGAAAGTAAAACAAATATAATGATGAAGTATCATTAGGTTACTTCTAGACATTCAAATAAAATCCTATTGATTTATTAATCAGTATATCCGTAAAACAAATGTTGATTCATTTTTATCAAAAAAGGTATGGTGGAATGAAGTATTTGTTAATAGATAATACTTTTTTAATAAAGTCTAATACACTTATGAATCTATATATTCGAACAGCCTGTTGCTTAGTAACTGAACATATAATAATAATATAAAGGCGTAATTTGTGAAAAAAAAAGGTAATTAAAAATTGAAAAGAAGTTGATATTAGCTTCCAATAGTAAGTTACTAATATATCGAACTGGAAATCGTTTAATAGATTTTAGTCTAACTAGTTTTAATCAGAATGGAGTTTGTGAACATTGTAATAATTTAAATGTTTGAATTCGTGGGTCAATCTAAGCTAGACAACCATTGAAAACCTCTAAGAACTGGATGATCCTTTCGTCCTAGTATTCGACTCCTCAGAAGTCCACTTACGCTGCCCTTCATGTGAAATTCGAACTAAGGATATTCGGTCTGGCGCGCAAACACTTAACCTCTAAACCATTGAGCCCACTGACATTCAACGATGTTAATGTCTAATTTCAATCGATCCGTGATCTTATTCAGCCATTCATCCATTGTCTGAGGTCGATAACCGACTCACACCTGATACGGATTGGATTTCACTGGTAACAGCTTGTTACTAGAACTCAAGGAAATCCATTTTAATGCTGGACATTAGTGAGTACATGTTTATTATCAGAATGAGGGTTTGTGGAGATTGTAGTAATTTTAATAGTTGAATCATTTGGACAAATAATAATATGAGGGATTTCTTTATGTCACAATCAACTGACAATTTCAATTTTTTATAGTATAACGTTAGCATTACCGAATTAAAGAAGTAAAGATGTTACTGGATATCAGATATACTATTTTTAAATTGGTCTCAATGAACACTCTTAGATTAATGAAAACTTAAAAGTGAACAATTACCTTGGATAAATACAATTCAATGAAAGAAAAAAAACACCGCAAACATGCTGTTACAATAAACTGACCGATTTAGCTATATGAATTTAAAACATCTTAAGTAAAACATCAATGAAAATTTATTATCAGAAGGAGTTTTGTGGACATTATAGTAATTTTAATAGTTGAGATCGTGAATCACTTGAAGTTAGACTAGCGTGGAAAACCTGGAAGCACTGGACTGCCGCTTCAAGTGATTCATGATCTCTAATATTAAAATGAAAAATTTAGTTTACAATTCTGTTATTAATGAAGTCGTTAAATGTACTTTGCTTATTCAAACAGGTTTTGTCAATAATTAAATTACATATGACAAATATTATTATAGAATTCCATAAAGTAATGAGTTGTGATAATTTACTAAACATTTTTTTTCACTTTTAAAAGGAATAATTTACCTGATAATAAAATTATGAACGCTACTCCTGTTATGAAAAACCATTTCCAATGTATTTGTAATTAAATAGAGGAGATGAACTAATGATCAATGTCAAGTTATTATATATACTTGAAATCATGAGTCAATTGAAATTAGACCACCATGGAAAACCTGGAAGCACTGGACGCCCATTTCGTCTTATTGTGGGACTCCTCAGCATTGCGCATCCACGATCTCGCCTCACGAAATTCGAACCCAAATGTCAAGTTTTTCAATTTTTATTCAACAAAACATATATAACCATGATCTAAGTATTCACAAAATGGAATTTATTATGACATGAGGGCTCAGGAAATTTAACTTTTCAAAATAGTCAAAGATTACTGGAATTTTTAATCATATACTGAATCCAATATTATTGAGTTTTGTTAAGATTGAAAGATTAGATGTGTTCTATAAAATTTCCATCATTATGTTTGGTTTAAAGGTGGTTAAATTACAAGGGGAAATACTGTCAATTCATTAGTTTCCTAACTATCTACACTTAAACAGTACCATTGTGGTGTGGTCTACTTAAACCAATATATGTAGTATATGGTGATGGTCCGATATAGAATGTATTTTAGCAGAAGATCGATAAGGAACGATCAGAAATGAAGCGCAATCTGTACGAAAATGCATCAACAATGAAATCAGAGATGGACTAATATTTGCAGAAGGAACAGTGAAGATTGAGACAATTAATTGTTATTTTGTAAGTTAACTATTTACTGTATGGTTATCAGAATTTAATGAGATGGTCTGTAATTTGTGCTTAAATACATTTGATTGTCCCCACTCGTCTTCTCGTTCACTACACCTACATATACCATATTTGATAATAATCAGTCAATTATTAAACATACTATATCAACTTTATCAAAAAAAACACTTACACTGTAGATAAGAGTAAAGAATATTTCTTTGCAATGATATTAAGTTCTTCATCAGTGATCTTCACTTAGCTATTACTAGCTTAGCAACTACTTAGCTTTTACATCTTGACTATTTTCACTTAGAGTTTTGTTTGAAATCCCATTTTCTTGTTTAACTGACTACATGTAATATTTCAAAGAATTTTACTGTATAATCTAGATTATGTAATCATAATGATAAGATAAATAGACTTTTAATTTAAATAAATTTGTTTTAATCAAAATTGAATTTTTAAAAAGATTTCAGGAGGAAAAATTTTTTTATCTTTTGGAATTACTGTAAATTATTTCTTAAAGAAGTTACTTTTTGTAATTAATTTTAATTCTATGTCATGATTTTGTTAACAAATGACTATTCTTATTTATTTATTTAAACATATAAATATCGGTACAATGGGGCACCAGATACATATGTGCCACACAAATCTCATTTGATACTACCCAGTTGCCCAAACTGAAGCAGGTGGTTTTCTTAGGGGACCACACCCGGGGCCTTTGACCTGAAAGTCTGATTCATAAGACAGCAAAGTATCGTGAGGAGATGCAGTCTCATGGTAGCCGGTGACCAACGATTGATTCATACACTATTTGTTCACTCAAAATACTGGAGCCCATGTGCACCATTGGTTTGGAATCAGGGTTTTCCAACTCCTCTAGGTGGATTTTCCGTGTCGACTAACCCGGTTATAGCGCCGGACATTCGCTTTTCGTCCTCTCAATTTAGTAAACAACACCCCTGGTGCGAGAAGGTTGTGAGTAGGACTTCCCTGGCATAGGTTATATACTTGGCCGTATGAGAGCGTTTCCAGAGGGAGAGCGGACTCTCCCCACTCTTAGCCATACCAGGGTATTTGAGGGCCAACAAATGACTTTATGGAAGATATTTTAAGTGTTGAAAAATTTGGAACTTATCTGTGTAAAACACTTTGAATAATGTATTATCTAAAAAATTGAAATTAAAAATTGATAATTATGCCTAACATGAAGCTTATTAAGTGAAAATTAAATAAATATATAAACAGAGAATTCTACAATGTCCAATTTCAAGTGTTATGATTAACAATGTTCCATTAAATATTTAAATCTTATATTTTCCATGTAAATCATTGACATTAAATTAATAGTTAGATAGCCAATATTTAAATTGATAGATTCGTGAATATAATAAGATGATGCAAAATAGATAGTGATTGTATAAGAAAATAAAACGATTTTATTAACCGGTTTCCTAAGGTGGATAGTAGCTAGCAGTGGAATCCAAGACGCGCGTTTCATCCTATTCGAAACTCGTCATCTGGATGTACCGTTATCTCAGAGTTGATGTTCACTCTACAACTCCAACCTAGTACCGTTCGCTTCAAATGCCATTACGTTATCCATTGAGCTACTGATTTCTGATAGCCACTTGCTTGTGAAATGGGGTGAAGTTTAAATTAACTTGGTGTTGTTTAATTGCATCTTCTCATTGTCATTTAGGACTCCAATTGATCAGTCTCTTATTGGCATATGTGCATCCTGTGAGGATTGCCTCGATATACCACTGCTGGCCGTTATCCATCTTTGCTCATAGAACTTGTGACTTAAGACAATATCGAAGCAGGATACACATATACCAACAACAGACTGATCAATTTTAGTCCTAAACATCAATGGGAAGATACAAATCAGCAACATCAAGTGATTTCCTAAGAGTTTAGTTCCTACAACGATCAACATGATACTTAGAAGAACAGAGGCTTTATATATCATTTCAAAATATTCATCTGTAATGCCTGTTTCAGTTTATAACTATTATAATTGACGAACTGATATCATCTGAAAAGAAAGATATTTCAATAAGATAATGATGTATACAAAAAGAGTACTTTATTCTAAAAAGAAAACTAAATAAAGAAGATAGTTATTTATCATTTTCCTACTTACTTTTTTCTGTTCATGTTTAATGGCTAATTTTAAACGATCTAATTTAAATGAATAAAATTTCCTCTGTTGTCTAACACCAATGACATCAGATGTATCAATAGTTTCCAAGTGTGAATTCGGTTTATTATTATTAATACTTAAACGATTGACATTATTATCATGAATAGATGATTTTGAACATTTACAGCAGTTATATGAAGAAGAAGAAGAAGAATAACAACAACATATGAAATGAGTTGATTTATTTAACTTATTATCCTTATATATTTTTTGTTTAGAATGTATAGTGTTAAGATTAGTATTCGATTGAATTCGTTGATTAAAACTATATGTTGAAGATTCCCAATCGAAACTATTTCTTTTACGTTTAAAAAATATAGATGAACATGGTTCTGGTGTAATTAACATTGTTGGTAAACTTTCATTTGAAATCATTTCTTTAGAAGTGGTTTTCTTAATGCTGTTATTATTTTCTTTCATATTACATGAATATAAATCAGTAGTATTCTTATCGTTAAAATTTAAAGGTGATCCGGTAGATGAATATAAATTACTTTGATCATTTGTGATTTTCAAATGGTCTTTATAAGCAAATTGATTTTCTGAATCACATAACTCATCATTTTTACTACTAGATGGATGTAAATTTTCAGTGCCGGTTACTTCATCATGATTTGAACTTTCTATACTTAAAGTTTGATTAAACTTTGCACATGAATAGCTAGGATGATTCCATGCTGTATAACGTCTATGGTGTCGTCTTTTAGAAATATACGTTCTATCTAATAACTCACGCCAATCATTTCCATCATTTGCATTACTTTGGTTATTTTCAAATTGATTATTCATTAGATCAAGATGACCACGGTTTGTTGGACGAAGTTGGCGATATGGAGAGTAATAGGATGTGGAAATATGGTTGGTGTGTGGAAGCAGATTGTGTGTTTTTAATACTCCTTGCAGATCATCTGACTCGTCACTGCTAACGTCACTTAAACTTTCATCGCTATCAGTCCCTTTACTGAGTACAGCAACAACTTCACCCGTTCCCCTGCATAGATCTAATAAATCACAAGCATATTTCCTACACTGTTCGCATAATGATAAGAATGTTTCTTTAAACTCATTTTCACGTGATGCTAAGTGAAGAAGCTCTGAAGATAATTCGAATGCAGTTAGTATAGGGTCAGGAGATGTCAAAGATATCCATGCTGGACTAGCAAGTGCTCTATATGTATTTATTCTTTGAAGTGTATGCTTCAGTGGATCATCTGTAAGTAGTCGATGACAATGTTCACAGGAACACGAGGATTTATGTGGTTCTTCTATTCTGGCACCACGATTTATAAGTAATTGTAAAATTTCAAATTGATTACAAATTGCAGCTAACATAACTGGAGAAATATCAGCAGAAAAGTCATGACTCTCTTCTTCTCGCTTACCGATTCCAATACACTGTGTTGTCCATGATGTACCTAACATTTCTTTAGTGATTGATGGATGATCAATTAACATTTCAACTATTCGATAAACGCCTTCTTGAATGGCATACAATATTGCATCACCAATTTCTATACCAGGTTGTTCAAGAAGTAATTCAACTAATTCAATGTTTTCATTATCAACTGCAATTTGAATTGCTGTACGACCCAGCATGTTGACACAATTAACATTTACACAATTTGAAAATGATAAACATCTGATCAGGGTAGATTTATCACCTCGTTCTGCTGCTTCTAAAAATATACGTTCCAATGGACTAAGTTTATGTTTTTCTCTTAATGGTCCTAAAGCAGTAGAATAATTAGGTGTTTCATAAGCAGAACGACATGAACGTCTGTATCTTTTAGGTCTGCGTGTATTATTTATATAAGAATTATCATTTATTCGAGGTACACCTGAATCACTTACTTCAGTATCAGAATTGAAATACGTATGTAATGGATCCATATTATGTACAGGTTCAATAAAATCAGTTTTTATTGATGGTACTTGACTACTACTATTACTTTTATGACGAAGACTACCAGACGTTAAACGTCGAAATCGACTTATATGTTGTTCTTTTTCTCCAATAGATCCAGTTCTAAATGTTTGACAATCCGATTCATTTTCTCGTTGAACAAAGTCTACTCTTTTATTGTCAATACGTGCCATTATATATATACATATGAGACATTAATATCAATAAATATAAACGATATATATATATATATTGGATTCAATGTAAATTTGTGAAAATGTAGACAGATATGTTTAGTACATAGAAATGATAACAGTTGAATATTTTCTTCAAAGATTAAACATTTGAATTACATCAATAATCAGTTTTCTAGTCCTATATAAGGAGAGTAAAGAGAAAAGCATTTTGTCATTGAATAGAATATATCCATAAGACAACAATATAACAATTATCTTCCAGGAATAAGAACTTTCTTATGATGAATTCATTTTTATATCTGGTTGGTCAATTTTTTGTTTTAAAAAAAGATAGATATTTAGAATAAGCTGAGATACTAATTCATACCAATATTATTATTACTATCATTACTATTATTATTGCTATTCAAATTGGGATAGGATGGATGATATTAGTAAGAACCAATTAGATTGTTAGATTGAAAAATAAAAAATAAAAAAATAACCAACAGCACAACAAACACACAAATAGACCTATGTGTAAAGTTAGAAATAAATAAAAAAAAATTTTATAATTATCCCACTTTTTACATAAAGAAATTGTTTCAGAATATGGAAAGAAAGAGAATAATAATAAACATATTTTCTTATTTTAAGTTTAATCATAATTATAATTAGTTTGTTATATAGTTTATTCTTATTTGATCTGTAAATTTTATATATCGAAAGAAAACTGTTAGAAGAAATTGAACAGTTGATTCAAAACTTAACTGCCCATCCCACACCTCCCACTTATTCGTATTGTATTCGTAAAACTTCACTATTATGCCTTTGATTAATACTAAGTGATGTTAATTGAAAAGTGGATAATGTAAAATTTCATGAGAATACACAAGAAATATACTGATCGATGGGTAATATTGAGAAAAATATCTACTAAATTGAACAGAAATATCAGTTAGAAGGGGGTTTTGTGGAAATTTCAATAATTTTTATATAGTTGAAATCATGAGTCCATTGAAGCTACACCACCATGGAAAACTCACTGAAGACAATGGTGAATAGTTGCTCAATTTTGTGGACTGGTTGAAGTTAGACATTAACACCATTGGATGCCAGTCGGCTCAGTGGTTTAGTGGTTAATCGCTCGCGCGTGAGACTCATAGGTCCTCGGTTCGAATCTCGCTAGGCGAGATTGTGGATGCGCACTGCTGAGGAGTCCCATAATAGGACGAGTTGGCCGTCCAGTGCTTTCAGGTTTTCCATGGTGGTCTAGCTTCAATTGACTCATGATTTCAACTATATAGAAATATCAGTTCACATTTATCTCATTAAAATATCAATAACAAAATAACTAAACCGTTTTCAATAAACATGATATGAGTCATTTAGATTTAGCTGGGACAGTGGTATTTAAAAAAAAAGCAAAAAAAGATGTAGGGGAAAAGATGATCACAGCACAAATGACTTGAAATTGTTCTATTAAGAATATCACGAAATTTATATCTTTAAAATTTCCAATAGATGCTATTTTGTTAAAACTAATTTCAAATATATGAATTTCATCATCCAGTATCATAACTAATAACTGACTTATTCGCTTAGATCGATAAAGAATAATAAACTGACCGAGTAGGACGAAACGCGCGTCCTGAATTCCACTGCTAGCCACTATCTATCTTTGCTTATGATGCTTGTGAATTAAAGCTATTTTATTGCCACACTAGTTTTAACTGTATATACAATGTACTAAAGCATGAATTTTATTTGAAATGTTAAGTCACTGATTAACTATTAGGAGATTTCCGGAATAGTCTAGATTACTGTGTCACTTTGACTACTAGTATGATCATTGTTAGGTGTAAACTGAACGTTCTAGGAGAGTATTTCGAAATAGATATCCATATTCATTGTTTACGATCGATAGTTTTGAATTGTTTTAAGTACTTGTTAAATTTTCAACAGTAAAATTGAAGAAAATATTTGACGTTAGACTCCTTGGACTACTGAGTATCTTTTTTTACATCAAATAAATGAGCTTCTTTACTAAACATTGTTATGGAATTACAGTTATAACAAGTATTATATATTGTAAACTTGATACATGGGAGGTTGGTTTTCGTAATCAAGCACTTAGTTACTTATCCTGTCGTATACTTAAATGAAAAATGTTTAACAGGGAAATGAAATCGGACGACTACCGTAAAAAATTACTAGGAATATAAACGTTAGATTAATTACTTACTTACACTTGCTACTCCTCATGGCTTTTCAGCAGGATTCTCCATCAAACTCTGTTCTGAATAATTCCTTTCAGTTATCTAACAAGAGTGATGTATATTTAGACATATATAGAATTTTTCAAAACTTAATTTACAATAACCTACTTTTATTTCAAGAACAAAAAAAATTCGAAACTGATTAATCAAAATAAATTTCAATAATATTTATTTATTAAAATTAAATTTGCATAGTTGAAATCATTAGTCTATTGAAGCTAGACCACCATGGACAACCTCGAAGAACTGGACGGCCATTTCGTCCTATTGGACTCCTCTGCAGTGCGCATCCACAATCCCGCCTCACGATATTCGAACCGAGGACCTATGAGTCTCGCGCCGGAGCACTCAACATCTAGACCACTGAGCCAGCATCCGATGGTCTTGATGTCTATCTTCAATCAATCCACGAAGTTGAGCAACCGTTCACCAATTGTTTTGATTGAGTTTGTAGTATCGGTTGTTATGTTAAACCCATATACTTTATTCTAGCTTCTGGCCAAGCTAATTCACCTATATATTATGAGTCATACTTTGATCTTGTTAATTATTCGCTTATTAACCTTGACTACTTTTTATGAGAGCGCATATGTGTGCACATTTCCTATCTTATTCATCATATGTCTGTCATTCATTTTTGTCTGACTATAAATGTTGATTAACGCTTGCTTAAAATGAGTTGGCTTACCCGCCATCTCCAACATGCATTATTTTTGCTTCAATCTCGAGTCGGATTCCCCGCCATCTCCAATACTTATTATTTTCGTTTCGCACTCGAGTTGGCTTCCCAGCCATCTCCGATACGTGTCATGTATGCTTCGCTCGCTTACACTTGCTCATGTGCTCTCAGCTTTCTGGTCTACGTCATTTGTTAATAAAAATGTAGTTGCCGCTTCCTTTTGCCTTCTGATTTTATTATTTATTTTATTATTTTATTTATTTTATTCTGATATTATGCACCGTTAAGACTTGTATAATAACGGTTATTGAGGTGAACTATTAATGAAGCACGGCACTACAAGTTGATATCTCACAACAGACCTGGTTGAACTCTACTGGTCACTGCTTCTCACTAGAACTCCAGGAAATATTTCTTCACTAATGAGCATGACATTAACACCATCGGATGCTAACTTAGTGGTCTAGATGTTGAGTGCTCTGGCGCGCTACTGATAGGTCCTTGGTTTGAGTCTCACGAGGCGTGATGGTGGATGCGCACTGCAGAGGAGTCCAATAGGAAGAAACGGCCGTCCAGTTCAATTGACTAACGATTTCAATTATGCAAATACTAAAATCTCCATAAAACCTCTTCTGATAAAATTAAATTGTCAATTCTCAAAGTAACAAACCAATCTGTTTGATTTTCGTTTTTAAAAAAAGATTGAAAGTTTCATCAAAATAAAAACAACGAGATAAAATTTCAATGTTTCTATTGACTAGACAAAAAAACTAGTTAGCTTATGATTATCATCAGAAGGGGTTTTGTGGAGATTTCAGCATTTTCATGGTTGGGAGGATGAGTCAATTGAAGCTAGACCACCATGGAAAAACCTGGAAGCACTGGACGGCCGTTTCGTCCTATCGTGGAACTCCTCAGCAGTTCTTGGCCGTCCAGTGCTTCCAGGGTTTTCCATGGTGGTCTAGCTTCAATTGACTCATGCTTTCAAGCATGAAAATATTAAATATCCACAAAACCCCTTCTGATAATAATAATCATAAGCTAACTAATGACTGACTTCAAGAGGTACTTCCTGGAGTTCCAGTGAGAAGCAGTTACCACTTGAGTTCAACCAGTTCCGTTGTGAGATATCAACTCACTGAAGACAATGGGTGAACGATTGCTCAACTTCATGGATTGGTTGAAGTTAGACATTAACATCGTTGGATGCCGGCTCAGTGATCTATCGGTTGAATGCTCTGGAGCGTGACTGATAGGTCCTCGATTCGAATCTCGCCCACGAGGTGAGATCGTGGGAACGCATTGTATATCTTTATAAAATAAGTATTTAATTATCAAATATAATATACACATAATGTAAATTCTTATTTTGGTCAATAGAAATACTTCAAGAAATATAGTCTTTTCAATTACAGTGTACTTCTTAA